>BSBN01000966.1:0-1303822 GCA_027924645.1 Cunninghamia lanceolata
CCCTCCCACTTCTCCATACTCAAAAACCTATATCAACACATAGATATTTTCACAAAATCATGTCAACATTAGTGATTCAAGAATGAATATTTGTACAATATTCTTTTAAAATAAACAATTATTGCATATATGATTAATAAATTGGCATGGTTCAAGGTAGTTTGGTGGCACAAAAAGGGTCATGAGGTCGATGAAAAAAATGAGGTTATATTTACCTCATCATAATGCACATCAACACATAGCACCAGATATACATGGAAAACCCAACAAGGGAAAAACCATAGTGAGGATTAACTCACAATATATGAGGCTCAAAATTACAACTTTGTTTTAGGGCTACAACCCAAGGAAGCTACTACTCCCTAAAAAATTTGCCTTTAGGGTCACTCCTCAAGGAAGCTACAACTCCCTATAGACTTTGTTTTAAGGTCACTCCCAAGGAAGAAACTACTCCCTGAATTGAGAACACACTTAGAACAAATTACAGTATGACAATCTCTCTATTGCCTAAAAAACTAACAATGAAGCCCACACCTTTGATGATTGTAATTCTACCTCTTCACACTTCCTTTTGATGATTAGATCAGTTAGGCACACTCTACACTTGATCATTGTCATAGATATATCTTCAAGATGAATCAGGACAACATTAACAACTTTTGCTCTTTCTCCTTCAGTCACAAATCATAATGTAGTCATTCTACTCCTTTTCTTGCTTGCGAACCTTATCAATCACTTTGCAATCACACCTAAACTAACTCAATTTGATTTACAATTTATACATGATATTACACTGATTACATTCCTTGTCAACCAAAGACAACATGAAAAATACATTTACATGTCAACTAGACAACACACAACATGAAATGTGTAGAGGACAAGCTCTAAACAAGACTACACACTACACCAGCAGAAGACCCATGCCTTCTGGACATCAACACTTTCTCACCAGATCCAATACATCCTTTATAGCTTCAAACACCAAGGAATTACATTCGCACACTTTGCTCATTTAAAAATAGTACAACCTTAAGAAAAAACATATGAAACTTGAGCATAACGGCCACAACAACTTGAAAACCTTGTGTGGTACTGGAAACAAGAAAGATCTTCATGAAGCTTTTCCAAATGAGTCTACAGGACTCATACAACATCTCCAAATGCTTCTTTACCTTCACACATTAAATAGTTTGTGTTGTATATCTTCAACAATGAACTTTGAGAACAATAAAGCCATCCTGAACACACTGCAACATACTATCATTGAAAAACTAAGCTTGCGGACCACCAAGAAACTTGTAAAAACAAGGAAGCATGTAATGCACATCCCTAACTATGTCCACAAAATCATAAAGTCAAGCATTCACTTCTGGAGGAATGTAGAACATTCCAACAGGCCTTTAATTTTCACAGTAGGATAAATGATCTAAAACTTTGGAATTATCACCTTCATTGCACCCTAAACATAGTTCTAGAACTACATAGCCATAACTTGCAAATCTAGAGGAATACAGAGCATTCCATTATTATATAATAAATGTCTTCTTTAGACCAACACTATCTTCAAATAATTAACTACAAAATATCCTTCTAGTAATCTGATCATCTTAGTGCTTCTAATTCTCATATTAATCTATCTTCTTGATGCTTCTGATTTTAATCTCAATATGTCTTCTTGATTCTTCTAATTCCCATTTTAATATAACTTCATACTCAACTCTGCATTGATCAAGGCATGACATCCAACCATGAACTTTAGTAACCTCATTATATTCAACATGACATCCAACCATGAACTGTATCTTCTCTACTAGACAAGACATGACATCCAACCATGAACTTCTAATTCCCATGTATCTTCTTTAGGAATGTGACATCCAACCATGAACACCATCACACATCCATGATAGTGTTGACATAAATGACAACCTTGTGATAGTGTTGATATCAATGATAACCTTAGGAACCATATGTTTAACAATCTCCCCCTTTGGGATTGATGGAAACACATACATGCACATTTCTCCATCTTTGACATCAAGGACAAAGGGCAACTTCTCTCTTGGGGCACAACTTCTTCTTGCAACAACAGAATCCCCCTATCATCAACAACTACTACCTTCTCCCACTAAGAGTAGCCACCATCAGTCTAGGAACAAGATATAAAATGAAATCCCCCTAGACAGATGCACCACTATGCATCTAGCAAGACGTAGGGGCAATTACCCTTAACCTCTATCAGAAATCCTCAAAAGTTTCCTTTGTAAGAGCCTTTGTGAAAATATCTACAATTTGTTCCTTTGTTGGAACATATTCCAACCTTAGTTCCTTATCTACAACCTTCTCTCTCAAAAAGTGATACCTGATTGCTATACGCTTGGTTCTAGAATGCATCACTGGATTCTTGGAAATATTGATAGCACTTGTATTGTCACACAAAATAGGAATAGGCTCATCATACAATACCTTAATATCCTTTAGGGTTTGCTTCATTCACAACACTTGTGTACATCAAGATGTTGTTGCAATATACTTTGCCTCTACAATTGATAAGGACACTAAATCTTGCTTCTTGCTCTACCATGAAACTAATCCGCTTCCTAAAAAGAAAGCACCGCCACTTGTACTCCTTTCATCAACACAACCAGCCCAATTAGCATAAGTATAGGCACTAAAATCAAATTCATTACCTCTTAGATACTATAAGTCATAACTGAATATTATTTTTACTACCTTCACATGTGTTTTCTTGGGATTGGTTTGATATCTGGCAACCACACATATTGCATGCATAATATCAGGTCTAGAAGTAGTTAGGTATAACAATCCTCCAATCAAAGATCTATATGAAGTCTGATCCACCTCTAGAGACTCCTCATCCTTGCTCAAGTGACATCCAGTGACCATGGGAGTACTCACTAGTTTTGAGTCCTCCATACCAAACTTCTTTAACAACTCTTTGACATACTTAGCTTGAGAAATAAAGATACCACCATCTAGCTAAGTAATTTGAAGTCTAAGGAAGAAAGACATCTCAAACACTTTCTGCATCTCCTTTGCAAACCTCTTACACATAGCATCATCTCCACCAAAGATGATGTCATCAACATATATTGCAACTATCAATATCATGTCTCCTTCATCCTTGATGTAAAGATTGCTATCTGTAGTACCTTTCTTGAAGCCTTACTGAAGTAAGTACTTATCCAACCTAGCATACCAAGCTCTAGGTTCTTTATTGAGACCATGTACAAAGATTTCTTAAGTCTACACACCATGTCTGGATCTTCTAATAACTGAAAACCATCTAGTTGCTCAATGTAGACTTCTTCCTCTAGATCACCATTCAAAAATGTTGACTTGAGATCGATCTAATATACCTTGAAGTTATTATGAGAAAAAAGGGCAAGGAACATTTTGATTGCCTCCATCCTAGTTACTAGAGAAAAAGTATCCTCAAAATCAATGCCTTCAACTTGAGAGTAGCCCTTATATACCAATCTTACTTTTAGCCTCACAACTTCACCTTCTTCATTCAGCTTGTTCTAGAACACCCACTTTGTTCCTATGACATTTTTGTTGGCTAGTCTAGGAACTAATTCCCATGTTTGATTCTTCTCTATCTGATCTTGTTCCTCTTCCATTGCTTTTATCCATCTATCATCTTTGCAAGCATCAGAAAAAGTTTTGGGTTCTACTTTTGATAACAAACACAAGTTTACTTACTCATATGTCTAAGTAAACCCTCTCCTTGTCTACACACCTTCATTCTTATCTCCAATGATCTAATTTACTAAGTGGTTCTTCTAAACATACTTTGTTGGAGTCTTAGGCATCTTCTTTGGTTCTTGTTCCTTTTCTTCTTTCACTTCTTCTTCATCTTCAATGCATGGAAAGATATCAGATCCAGAGTCCTCTAAATCTTGTGTGATCTGATACAAGTCTTCATTTACTTTGACATTTGTGCTTTCAATCATCTTTCCCAACCTCTTGTTGTAGCATTTATAGGCCTTGCTTCTGGTTAATTAACCAAGAAAGATCCCTTCATCACAAGTCTTGAATCAAACTTTCCTAGGTCTTCTTCATCTCTTCTGATATAGCATTTGCTGCCAAATATATTGAAGTATCTGACAATGGGAGGTCTTCCATACCATATCTCATAAGGGGTCTTAGTGTTGTTGACCCTCATTTGCACTCTCTTAATTAGATAGACAATAGTGTGAACTGCTTCCTTCTAGTACATATCAAGTAGATCTGCATCTTTCAACATTACCCTAGCCATCTCTTGCACAGTCCTATTCTTCCTTTCCACTACCCCATTTTGTTGAGGAGTCCTAGGAGTAGACAGATGTCTCCTAATACCATGATCTTCACAAAACTTTTCAAATTCATTTGAGGTAAACTCGCCTCCTCTATCAGACCTTAAACATTTGATCTTAGCATCCACTTCATTTTCAACCATAGCTTTGAAAACCTTAAATTTATCAAGGGCATCTAATTTTTCTCTTAAGAAGGTAACCCAAGTCATTCTAGAATAATCATCAATAAGCAACATAAAATACCTCTCACCTTGTTGACTTTTTACTCATGTAGGGCCACATAGATTAGCGTGAATCTGCTCCAATGGAATTGAAGAAGAATACTCCTTGCTTTTGAAACTTTTCTTTGTTTTCTTTCCCATTTGACATTCCTTACATACTGTGTTTGCAGGCTTGATTATCTTGGGCATGTCTCTCACTACATGAGTAGAGTTGATCCTTACCATATTATCAAAATTATTGTGTCCCATTCTTTTGTGCCACAACCAACACACACTAGAATTAGCCAACAAACATGTTCTTCCATTTACCTTCTTTAGATGATAGATATCACCATATGACTTGATACGTTTTGCAACTAGTTTTCTGGACCCTGCCTTCCTGATTTCACAACCTTTGGAATGAAAGATGAGATTGTAACATTTTCTGCACATCTAACTGACATTGAGAAGATTGTACTTTAGCCCTTTGACATAGATGGCATCCTTGTCCTATTCTTCCTATCAATACTTATGGCGCCCTTTCCACAAATTTGTGTTGACTCATCGCCACCAAACTCGGCATCTCCACCATCCCACTTCTCAAGGCTGATAAACTTATCCTTGTCACCAGTCATGATTTGAGCAACCATTGTCAATTACCCAAGCCTTGGCTTCTTCTCTTGCATGAAATGTAGTCCATACTGTTGATAACTGAGAGGGGGGGTGAATCAGTTATCCTAATTATTTCCCTTATTAAACTTTCCTTTTAATTGAAGCAGCATAAAATCAAACACAAAACATTAACCATGAAATAAGAAACACATGACACAGTATTTTTGACGTGGAAACCCTGTTAAGGGAGAAAACCACGGGGTGATTAACCCAAGAATTATTCTCTGTTAGAAGAATAGGAAATTACAAAAATGGCACTTGCCAATTAGGGCTCACTGCCCGAGCACACTGCTCACAAGAGGCTCACTGCCTACAAGAAGACACACTGTCTTACAAAGTGATAAGAATCACAGTCTTGAACTGATTGGAAGCATCTGCATATGCTGGAGTTCAGTTCCGGTTAGGTTCAGTATACTGATCTGCTGCACTTCATCTTTCCTCTGTTCTTTAGTCTGCTGTCCTTTCACATACCGGATCTTTCTTGTTACTTCTGCTCTATTCTGGACTTGTTCGCATATTCTCTCACACATTCACACCCTTTACAACTAAATCCATCCTCTATATATATCCGCACAAGTAATTTCATCATCTTTCTAGTCGGCATCCGGAACAGTCTAGTTTCTTACAAACTTAGTTCTGTCGGCTGAATCCTTGCTCACCAAGCAATGCGGATCAAGCATATACTTGTAGATATCATCAATTATGTCGGCCAAACATGATTCATGCCTCCGCAACCTTTATCATCATCTGTAACACATCCGGAAAGTAGTTTGATACTCAGTCAGTCAGTTCTTCCTCTGTTTTCACTGTCTCTCAGGAATCCGGTACTCAACTATTCATATCTTTTTCTTTGTCCATCTCCGGAGGCTAAATCCTTGGAATATACTACTCAAGATAGTCCTCTTGACTTCCCCAGATCCGCACTGTGCCAAGACACTTCCTCTGAGAGATCCGGACCAATCTGTCGGACCTTGCCACATGCTCTGTTCTTGTTCACCGGACCACAACAATCTTCAATCTGACTTCCGGTAGAGATATATCATGACTTGCGGATATGTGGAATGATCTTTGTTGCCATCAATGACAACAACCATGAATCCATATAGTGTCTCTTGCCAACAATCTCCCCCTTTGGCATTGATGGCAACACTTAGTGAAAAATGACTAAGTGTTTACACTATGCTCCCCCTTTCCCCTTTGCTGATGCTCTGTCTTTATATACAATTTCCGGAACTCCCCCTGAGTTGGATTCCTCATTTTTCACTGCTCCTCACTCCCCCTTTGACATCAATGGCAAAGGGTAGGGTCCGCACACCAAAATTTTCAAAAATTTTCTATATATAGCCGCATATTTACATACTCACATATACTGCAGAATGTCTGCAAAGGATGTCTGCAGTTGAACCATTTCAGTAGCCCAACTTAGCTTCATTCTGTCCAAGATTGAAATGTGACCACTCAACAAAAATGCAAAAGCTTCTGCCCGCCTGAGATCTGTCGGATCTTTTGTATGGGCGGTGGTCTGGGCATCACTGATGGCCTCATGCATAGTTTCCAACTTAGGGACTATAATCCTTCTAAGTTCTCCCATCCGGTTGGTAATGTTCTTCCTCTCCTTCTCAAGATTCTTTATTTCATTCAAGACTGCAATAGTCTGACATTCTTGATTTATTATAGAGGAAGAGAGAGGATCAAAACTTTGAGATAAGCTTTGAAGCTTGTCCTGTTCCTCTTTTATTTTCTTGTCAATTGCAGCTGTTGCCTTTGACCAAGATATACAAAATTTGTAGATGTCACCGCCATCCTTAAGAGCATTTTCTAAGCTCTTTATTCCAATGCTTACAATCTTCCTATCCTTAGAGATTAATTCTAATATTTCAGAAAATCTCTTATCCAAAAATTCCTTCCGGACCTTTTCTTCAGCGGATTTTTCTAGAGAATTAAAATGTGTGTCAATACTGCTGACTAAGGTTTTTAGATTACCAGAAGTGGAGGCTGTCGGATCTATTTGGATTGATGGCATGATCTTTACAAGTACTCCGGAGGCAGCCTCTATCAACTCACAGTCTTCCATATGAGACTTCAGGAGCTTTTCATTTGCCTTGGCATTTGCAAATGAAGCTATCTTCATTGTTTGTACCGGAGAGAGAGAGTCAAAATCAAATGGACCTTTTAGAAGCTCCGGTTCATCAATCTCTAGAGTTTCTTTGCTCAAAAATTGTTGAACAGTTTGTGCAGTGTCTCTTGCCGGAGACAGATGTTTCTTTTCTTCTGCAGTCTTAGAACTGTCAACCTCTTTGTCTGTCACCACTGCTTCCTTCTCCTGCAATTGCTCTTCTTCTTTGGATCCGGAGACTGTAGGGGAAACCGGAGGAGAGATGCTTGCTTGTTCATGGGCCACTTCTTCTGGAGCAGAGGGTCCCAAGTCCTCACTTGTCTGTTCAGGGCTCACTTCTTCCGGAACAGAAGATTCCAAATCAGCAGCTGTTTCTGCACCTAAGTCCTCTACAACAGGAAGATTGAACCTTTTGAAGGCCTTCCGGAGGATCTCTTCTGTCTCTTGTGCCACTTTGTCAGTCTCACCAAGCATGAGCTGATTCATCCTGGCTTTACTTCTGAACTCATCTTTGCAGTCCTTGAAGATCATGTTCATTGTCTTGGGATCAATTTGAGGATATAGCTGAATAGCTATCTGCTCCCGGATCTCAAGATCTTTAGCATGAGCATTATTTTTCCTCACTTCCATTTCCTTTTCTAGGCTTTTAGGAATAAGAGATATTATTTCAATGAAAGCCTTATTATATATGTTAAGATATTTCACTGTGGCCTCCTGCAGAGTCTTTTGGTCTGCCTCACTGAAGTCATCATAGGATTCAGTCATTGGTTGAAGGTTTCCATCCACCGTGACCGACTTGATTATGCTCTCTAGTGACAGAGTGGGCTTTTCAACAGTTACCTCTGCCATTTCATCCTTGTCTTGGCCTGTGGAGGGCTTACCGGATCCTTTCTTCTTCTGTTTCTTTACTTTTCTTACTTCCTCATCTGATTCTGTTTCCTCTTCATCCTTTTGGCTTTCATAAGCCCTTGATGCTTTTGTCTTGGATCTTTTACCGGATGCCTGGACTTCCGGTTTTGAGCTTTTGGTTGTGGAAGGTGCAGATCTCTTTGATGATCTGGTCCGGGTGGGGGTTTCAACCGGAGCACTTTCTTTGCTTTTCTCTTCTTCCTCAGCCTTTCTCCTCTTTTCCCGGCTGGCATCAAGTGCCTCTTTTGAGATGCCTAGGCCTTGAGCAATGTGCTCTACTTCTTTTCTCACTTTTCTCTTAATCTTAGGTTCCCTGAGTTCTACATGTAATTTCACGCTCAGCTCCTCAAAGGTTCCAAACCTTTCTGCCTTAGGATCTTTGGGCTGACTTAGCATGTGTTGAACATGCAGCTCTACTATCTGTTCATCAACTTCATACCCCATGGGCATGATCCAGACAGTCCTTGGCTCCACTGCCTCCATTAGGCACTGATCAGTGTCAACCATAAAACATACTGAGTCCTTGTATTTCTCAATGAGAGACTGGGGAATTCTCTCTCTTGCTTGCATCATGCTCTGAAAGTTTTTGAAGTATCCCCATAGAGCTGTATTTCTCACTTTTGCATCCCCAAGTCCATGCAAATAGTCTCTTATCTGGACTGCAACAGGTTTGTCATTCTGCCATACCCATCCACTTGTTCCGGGTAGCTCATTCATGAAGTAAAAGAATAGACATACAATGAGAGTACCATACTTAAAGGAGTTCTTCTTGTCTTTCTTGATTTTCTGTACATTTTCCATCAATTGGCTTAGTAGTAGTTCACAAAGATCATAATCTGCATTCTTTCTTAGCATTTCATATGCTGTGTATATTGCAGTTCCGGATACAGAATTCTCCCTGCTGGAGTGATAGATCTTGTATCCTATTATCATTGATGCATATTTGATATCCGGATCCGAAATATCTTCAATGGTCATTGCCCTCTTATCATATTTTGATCCGGTGGCCTCAGTTACAACGTTGTTCTTGACAGATTTGAGGATAGGTACCCCCCCGGAAGAGTATAGACCAGTTACTGCTCTAATTGCTTCTTTTGTGATCTTACAGGGTCTATCTAGCCAAAGGAAGTTGTCATGCATCCTGCTCAGTACATACCGGACCCATTCATCTTCTTCAAAGCTAGGGAAATGAATGAATTGCTCAAATTGTTTCTTCTGGATACCCTTATACTCTGGTTTGAGCTCAAAAGCATTGTCTATCAGTTGCTTGTGATAGAGGTCTCTTAATTTGAATTCCCCAAATTCCTCAATGTTTGCGTGTATGTAAACCCTAATATCTTCAGTATGTAAGACTCCGTGGGGAACACTAGAGAAGGCTCCTAGTGGATCTACCTCCAATGATTTGTAGGGATGTTTCTTGAATGAGGGGCGAGGTCTATCAGAGATCTTAACTATGTTTGGAGTAGCCATTCTTCAAAGATTTGCAGTGAGGCAATGAAAAACGAAGAATACCTTATGCGCCTTCGGTTTGCACGGAGTGGTTGGATTGATTTCTTTATGCAATAGCTTCGGCAGGAGATCCTTGGTGTGCTTGATGAACCTGGTTGCAGAGCTCCACTATTCGCTTCTTCTCAAGTATAGAATGAGCAGATAACTTTTGAGAAATCCCTTATATTGCTCCGCAAACCCTAATATCTGTCTGCAATAAATGCTTCACCTGCATTATTCCGGTTTACCATGTCTGGACAGCTTGGAGTATCCCGGATTAGTCCTGATCACTGAATATCATCCGGATCTTTAAATCATGAATAAATCTAGGTAACATATTACAAGAACATCCCAAACACTCTGTCCAATCCGCAAGACAAGATCGTGTACTTCCGGATCTCTCCGGACCTTTTTGTAATCCTTTATCATACCGGAGCACTTTCTTTGAACAGGTCTAACTTAATCGAACACAGCTTCTTCATAACTCCATGCGGACCTCTGAAAACTTGACTGAAGCATCTCAGGACTTATATCTACAAACCCTTTAATCCGCATCTTGTGCCACATCCGGCACAACTTGTTTGGCTGGGGGAACAGAATCTTCTTTGAGTCTCCCCCTGAGCCTGAGCTCACTTTTTAATTTCTGGAAGAAATATCAGCACCAGAATCTGGTGCGGATCCAACCTCTACATTCTCTGAGCTTTTCTTCACCCAAATCTTGCTCATCTGATTCCTAACTTCATCCGCATTCATCTTTTGTTTACCCTTGTCTTGATTCTGATTATACACCGGACCTCTTTTGTCCTGATTCTTGTTTCTGCAGACTTTAGCATTATGACCGGACCTATTGCAGATTTGGCAAATAACATTTCTTTGCATATTTAACTGATATCCCCTTGATCTGCATTGATTAGCCATATGACCTACTCTATTGCATGTAAAGCATCTACCTTTGAATGATTTGTTTACTTGCATAATTCTGCATTCATGGGATTTGTGTCCATACCTTTTGCAGTTGAAGCACTGTCCGGAGAAGGATGAATTAATCTGATTCATTCTCATTCTGCACTGATTAGCTTTGTGACCAAAATGGTTGCAGCTGTGGCAGTATCCATTGAAGGATGGATATTTTTGAGCATTTGGCTGTCTTACCGGAGGTCTTCTAGGCCTGCTCCTTGGATTTTCTGATCCAAGATTCCTCTGACCGGATCCGGAGCTTTCTCCTTTCTCATATCCCAAACCATACTTGTCATCAGTCCTCTTTTGACTTCCAAGAAGAACTTCAAGTTGAGCAGAACTTATCTTGAATTTCTCTTTATATTCATTTGCTGTTTGAAGATCTCTTTTGAGAGAGGTAATTTGATCCTCAAGTTTTTCTTCATTATCTTTGGCATCTTCAAGATCAGATTCAAGATGTCTGATAATCCTGTCCATCTGGTGGCATTCTTCTGATTTTTCCTTAAGAGATTGTCTTAGATTGTCTTCAGCCTTTCTTTTTTCTTCAATCTCTTGAGTGAACTTTATAGTTCCTGATTCCATTTCATGTCTTAACATAATGACTTCTTTTGATAACTTTTCACATAACTTGGTTTGCTCAGTCAATTCTTCATTTGTATTGCTTTCTTCACTTTGTCTTGCCAACTGTTGGAGCAGCTCCTTTCTCTTTTTCATAGAGAGACTTAATTTGTCTTTTAATTCCCTCATGAATTCATCAGCCTGTTTGAGTCTTTCTCTTAATTCACTGACTTCAGAATTTGACTGTTCAAGATCCTCAAGGGCAGTCTTGAGTTGCTCCTTTAAACCATATGCATCCATTTGAAATCCCAGATCTTCCTCAAGCTGTTAGGCTCTATTAGGAGGAACTTGGCTCTGATACCAATTGTTGATAACTGAGAGGGGGGGGTGAATCAGTTATCCTAATTATTTCCCTTATTAAACTTTCCTTTTAATTGAAGCAGCATAAAATCAAACACAAAACATTAACCATGAAATAAGAAACACATGACACAGTATTTTTGACGTGGAAACCCTGTTAAGGGAGAAAACCACGGGGTGATTAACCCAAGAATTATTCTCTGTTAGAAGAATAGGAAATTACAAAAATGGCACTTGCCAATTAGGGCTCACTGCCCGAGCACACTGCTCACAAGAGGCTCACTGCCTACAAGAAGACACACTGTCTTACAAAGTGATAAGAATCACAGTCTTGAACTGATTGGAAGCATCTGCATATGCTGGAGTTCAGTTCCGGTTAGGTTCAGTATACTGATCTGCTGCACTTCATCTTTCCTCTGTTCTTTAGTCTGCTGTCCTTTCACATACCGGATCTTTCTTGTTACTTCTGCTCTATTCTGGACTTGTTCGCATATTCTCTCACACATTCACACCCTTTACAACTAAATCCATCCTCTATATATATCCGCACAAGTAATTTCATCATCTTTCTAGTCGGCATCCGGAACAGTCTAGTTTCTTACAAACTTAGTTCTGTCGGCTGAATCCTTGCTCACCAAGCAATGCGGATCAAGCATATACTTGTAGATATCATCAATTATGTCGGCCAAACATGATTCATGCCTCCGCAACCTTTATCATCATCTGTAACACATCCGGAAAGTAGTTTGATACTCAGTCAGTCAGTTCTTCCTCTGTTTTCACTGTCTCTCAGGAATCCGGTACTCAACTATTCATATCTTTTTCTTTGTCCATCTCCGGAGGCTAAATCCTTGGAATATACTACTCAAGATAGTCCTCTTGACTTCCCCAGATCCGCACTGTGCCAAGACACTTCCTCTGAGAGATCCGGACCAATCTGTCGGACCTTGCCACATGCTCTGTTCTTGTTCACCGGACCACAACAATCTTCAATCTGACTTCCGGTAGAGATATATCATGACTTGCGGATATGTGGAATGATCTTTGTTGCCATCAATGACAACAACCATGAATCCATATAGTGTCTCTTGCCAACACATACAACCATTGATCTATCATTGTTTTGGTCTATTTTCAAGGCATTAGTATCCTCACATTTTCCAACATCATCCTTTTTGTAACCAACACTTAAGGCTATGAAAAGTGTTTCATCATTTGACTCATCATGATCCTCATCTTCTGAAGAATAACTACTCTCTATGGAATACAGACTTCTTTTGAACTTGTCTCTCTTGTTACTACCCCTTGATTCTTTAAAAGAACATTGAGAAGCAAAGTGACCAACCTTTTGACAATTGAAACATTTGAAAGGTAACGTACCTTTGTATTTTCCAATGCCTTTCTTTAGTCTTCTCACAAAATTTGCTTCACCTTCATCAGAGCTCTCATCTTCATCAGCAACTTCATCCTTTGTCTTCATACTGACTTTGAAAGCAGCTTCTTTCTTTGGAACATCACTGCCAAACTCTCTCATTTCAAAGGGAGTAAGGGAACCAAACAATTTTTCTACAATGTATGTAGCCAAGTCCGTATTCTCCTCAATAGTAGATACCTTATGACTATAAGATTTGGGGACAGATCTCAAAACCTTCTTCACAATTTCATTATCTTCCACTTTGCCACCAAGACATGTGATGCCATTGACCACTTCATTCACCCAAAGCATATATCCAACAATGTCTTCATCCTCTATCATCTTTAGGGTCTCAAATTTACTTTTGAAGATCTACATCTTTGCTTGCTTTACTATCTTATCTCCTTCGTAAATGGTTTCAAGTTTAACCCAAACTTCTTTAGCAGAACTGCAACTCATTACCTTTAAAAGTTTTGAATTAGCTAACCCACTCATTATAGAAAACTTTTCCTTGGCATTGTTATCATATTCCTTAACTTCATATAGATTTGTAGGAATAGTAGTAGTGTAACCAGTCTTCATAGATTGCAAAAAACCACACCCTAAAGAATTGATATAGGCTTCCATCCTTAACTTCCAAAAAGCATAATTTGTTCCATTAAACCTAAGTATCTTGTCGGATCCATTATATGTCATCCCGGACTTTCCTCAAGTGGCTAAGCTTCCTTCATAGGAACTTGGCTCTGATACCTATTGTTGAACACACCAAGATATTGAGAAGGGGGTGAATCAGTATCTAAACAAACTTCAACTTCTCTGAAGCAGATTAAAACTCAAGCATTACAATGTTAACATAAGCATGAAAGATTAACACAATGCACATCAACACATAACACCAAACATATGTGGAAAACCCAAGAAGAGAAAAACCACAGTGAGGATTAACTCACAATATATGAAGCTCAAAATTACAACTTTGTTTTAGGGCTACAACCCAATGAAGCTACTACTCCCTATTGACTTTGTTTTAGGGCTATAACCCAAGGAAGCTAATACTCCCTAAAAACTTTTCTTTAGGGTCACTCCCAAGGAAGCTACAATTCCTTATAGACTTTGTTTTAGGGTCACTCCCAAGGAAGAAACTACTCCCTGAATTGAGAACACACTTAGAAGAAATTGTAATATGACAGTCTCTCTACTACCTAAAAAATTAACAATGAAGCTCACACCTTTAATGATTGCAATTCTGCCTCTTCACACTTCCTTCTAATGATCAAATCAATTAGGAACACTCTACACTTGATCACTGTCATAGATATGTCTTCAAAATGAATCAAGACAACATCTACAACTTCTGCTCTTTCTCATTCAGTCGCAAATCATAATGTAGTCATTCTGCTCCTTTTATTGCTTGTGAACCTTATCAATCACATTGCAATCACACCTAGCCTAACTCAATTTGATTTATGATTTATACTTGATATTACATTGATTACATTACTTGTCAACCAGAGACAACATGAAAAATGCATTTGCAAGTCAGCCAAACAACACACAACATGAAATGTGTAGAGGACAAGTCCTAAACAAGAATACACACTATACTAGCAGAAAACCCTTGCCTTGCAAACATCAACACTTGCTTAACCAGATCCAATACATCCTTCATAGCTTCAAACACCAAGGAATTATATCTGCACACTCCACTCATTTGAAAATAGGACAACCTTAAGAAAAAACATATGAAACTTGAATCCTAATGGCCACAACAACTTGAAAACCTTGTGTGATACTTGAAATAAGAAAGATCTTCATGAAGCTCTTCTAGATGAGTCTACAAGACTCATACAACATCTCCAAACACTTCTTTACCATTGCACATTAAATATTTTGTGTCATACATCTTCAACCATGAACTCTAAGAACAACAAGCCATCTTGAATGCACTGCAACATACTATCATTGAAAAACTAAGCTTGTGGACCACCAAGAAACTTGAAACATCAAGGAAGCATGTAATGCACATCCATAACAATGTCCACAAAAGCACAAATGCAAACATTCACTTCTAGAGGAATGAGGAGCATTCCAACAAAACTTTAACACCACCTCACTCTGCTAGAACACATGTCGGTACTCTATCATGCATAACTTTCATAGCAGAAGGACAGATGATCTGAAACTTTGGAATTATCACCTTCACTATACCCTGAACATAGTTCCAGAACTACATATCCATAACTACAAATGTGGAGGAATGCAGAGGAATGTGGAGCATTCTATTACCATATAGAAAACATCTTCTTTAGAACCAATGTTGTCTTCAAACAGTCAACTGCAAAACACCCTTCTGATAATCTGATCATCTTTGTGCTTCTAATTCCCATATTAATGTATATTTGTGATGCTTCCAATTCCCATCTCAATATGTCTTCTTGATGCTTCTAATTCCCATCTTAATATAACTTCATACTCAACTCTACATTGATCAAGGCATGACATCCAACCATGAACTTTAGTAACCTCATTATATTCAACATGACATCCAACCATGAATTGTATCTTCTCTGCTGGATAGGAATTGTATCTTATTTAGCAACATGACATCCAACCATGAATACAATCACACATCCATGATAGTGTTGACATCAATGACAACCTAGGGAACCATATGTGTAACAAGAAGATGGAAGGGTGACACCATTTTTCTAAAGCATTTTACCTAATCATCCTATAGACACCCAAAATTGACTCATTATCATTAGCATTCAAATATCGCATTACATACCACCTGCATTTGTCTAACACACTTGAACAATATCCCTAACACATCTATTTCTTCTATTAATTAAATAAATTTATATTTATTTAATTAATTCATTAGTTATTTCGTCTAAGCAATAATTAAACAATCTTTAATTATTTAATTATCTTCATTCTATCTATTTTTAATTAAATAAATTTTATTTATTTAATTAAAAATTCTTTCATAAGCCCACTTTCCAATTAATTAAATAAATTGCATTTATTTAATTAATTTATCTTATCATTCATCTCATGAGCCGACATGTGTGCCTCTTTCTTTTTTTTGATTTGTAAATATATAGTTTTATATTGATCAGCAGGAGATGTTTACAAGCAGGTGCCTATAAGTTGTTTACCTGCAACCATCCAAACCGGCTTCTATGGCAAAAACCCCCTGATACCCTTCCATAAGCAAACTTACTAAAACCTTACATAGAAATTTAAGCAAAATAGTCATTAGGCTTACTGATCCAGTAGTGACTGGACTATAAACATTACATACTAAGAGTGATCACAAAGAACTTGGGCATAGAAGCCATGTTTTCAAAGAAGGCTGAGCTCCGCTGCCATGGATTGGAGCCTGCCAACCCAAACCCCTACCCTGAAGTCATCGTCCTCTTGAAGCATGTTCTAGAGGAAGCCAAAAACCTGGAGAACTCGGTCTTGATGTTTTGTCAACGCCATGCCTTTCAGGTCGAGAATGAGGGGAAAGACCTTCAACACCTCCAGAGGATCTTTAGGGGATACAATGTTGCTTGGGCGGGGGATACCCACCCTGGGAATGACTGCCTCGAGAATGGAGTTGAGGCCCAGGAGGAATTTTGATTTAAACAGTTTCAACATGAGGCTCTTTGCTGCTTCTAGAGACACCCCTGCATCCAGAATTGAGGCTAAAAAATAGGAAGAGATGTGAGAGTCTACCCTGTAGAACTCGTCTGCAGCCAGAAAATCTAATCCCAAGATAATCTTAACCACTGGGAGGAGAAGGCCCTCATGCCTTCTTAGGATACGCTTGAGCGTTAGGTCTATGATGGTGCCTTTGAAGGCCATCTGCCGGACTGAGCTCTCCAACTGGAGACGTGTTGATGCTCCTAGATTCACCAGCCCATGCACAGAGATCTTAGCAATGAATCCAAAGCCTTTCTCCATAATGCTCGCTACCACCTCTGCAGAGAAGCAAATGATCGATCAAACTAATAGATAGGAATGAAATCTGAAGGTTTCTATCTATCAGAACTGAAGAGGGATCACATTCATTTAACCGTTGCCTATATTCATTTACAAGAGTTTGGAGATAGTGGAGCGTGCGATGGATCATATCGGCGGGGCTGCTTACTCAGCAAAGAGAATAGAGTATCATCCTTGCATGAATGCCATAATGAAGACTTATGGTAGAGAGATTGGCCATAATGTGAACTTATGGCATCAACCCATCCAAATTTTCTTAGATTGGGTGCCCACCCTACCACCCATCAAACTTAATCAGTGAGAAAGAAATTTGACTCTTATTCCATCCGCCCCCTGATTAGAAAGAGAGTCTGCTTCTAAATTAGCCTCTCTATAGATGTGGTTAACTATTATCAGTTCACACCAATCCATCAGCCCAAAGGCTAGTTCCAATTTTGCAACCAGTTTCCAATTTTGCAATTTCCTCGTGCGTAGCGCATTAATTACCAGTAGGGAATCTCCTTTGATGGCAACTTTTCAAAGCTTTAGTTCGTGGCAAAGCTTTAAGCCTAAGATTAAATCTTCCAACTCCAGTTCATTGTTGGTTCCATCTATTAGTGTTTCAACTAGACTACCAATTGTTTTACCTTCCCAATTTCTAATGATGCAGCCAGCCCCTGATTTACTAGGGTTCCCTCGTGAAGCTCCATCAAAGTTTAATTTGAACCACTCGGGGTCCGGGGGGACCAATCGGAGAGTTTTCTTTTAAGCGTTGTTTGTTGTCCACCTTCCAAACTGATAGACGGCAATTTAAGACCCTGCCATCCTTGTCTTCTCTTGGCATGCCAGACTGAAAAAACCTGTTGTGTTGAGTTTCCCAGTGTTGAGTTGAAGACCTCAACTATACTGCTTTCAACTTTATTGAGAAATGTGGGGAGAGGCAGTTCTTTGTCCTGGAAGAGTCTTATGTTTCTCTCTTTCCATAGCTCCCAAATTAGCAATGAAGGGATAATTGCCCACAGTTTGTGATACACCACTTTTTTATTTAAACTGGGCCAACTCGATAGCCAATCTGACAATCCCATTGGCGTGGTAGATTTCCAAAGAAGTTTGTCCATTAGCCAACTCCAGCATAGGTTTGCAAAGGGGTAGCTGAGGAAGAGATGATCTCCATCCTCTGAATTTTCTTTGCACAAGCAGCATCTTGATGGACCCTAGATTTTGAGTTTGGCTAACCTATCAGCTGTTAGGTCTCGGCCTTGTGAAGCTATCCACAAGAAGACCCCTACCTTTGGTAAACCATTAGGGTTCCAACACAGCTCCCTTGGGATTGTAGAGACTTCCTCCTAGCTGTCCGACAGCTTTTTATATCCTTCTTTGACACTATAGACTCTGTTTGGGGCACCTATCCATCTAAGAATGTCTGGGCCCTGCCTAAAGCTGATCTATCTGTTAGCTAGAGCTCTATCAAATAATTCCACTTCTGCCTGACTTAAACTAAGATTTTGTGGGCTCTTCCATTTGGCTGTTAGGAGGCCATTGAGAAAAAATGGAGTCAAATAGTTTCTTACCTTATCTCCCCATGCCTGAGTTGTAATAGTTTTGACATTTGCCAGCTCCACCTCATTGGCCAGTTTAGGAAATCCTTGCCAAGAGTCGTCCTAAAAATTAGCTGAGTCCCCGCTCCTAATTTCCCAAGAAAGATGATCTGAAATGAGGTTTCTGCAGCTGCGAATGAAATTCTAGATTCTGGAGCCAGAGGGTAGCTCCCTTTCAGTGAAAATGTTGTCTACTCCTTCATCCATATATTTTGTTCACACAATTCGCACCCACTTAAGATCTTGGTTTGAGAAAATTGTCCAAACCAATTTGGCTCCCAGGGCTTTATTTTGGAACAATAGAGTTTTGATTCCCATTCCATTCCTTTGTTTAGACTCACAAATTTGCTTCCATTTAACTAGAGGATATTTTAACTGCTTAGACGACCCCTGCCAGAAAAAGTTCTTCATTTTCTTATTCAGTTCTTTGCTTGCTTTACTTGATAGAGGGAGGCAAGACATTAGATAGGTAGGTAGGGCAGAAATGACTGACTTGAGTTTCGTTAACCTACCTACCCATGAGAGCCAATTGTTTTTCCAGGAAACTACCTTATTGATTACTTTCTCCAACAAATTGTTTCAAGTATTACCTGGTCTAAGACCCTTGTCCAGTAGAATCCCCAAATATTTATAGGGGAAAGATCCTTTCTTAAAGCCGGGGATCCTCAAAATCTGAGCTTCCAATCTCACTGTTGTGTTGAAGAAAAAAACTTCTGATTTTTCTTGACTAACCTCTTGTCCAGAGGCAATTGTGTACTTTTGGAGAATTGTCTTAAAGCTTCAAGCCTCCTTGATTTGGGCTTTCCCAAACAACATGGTGTCATTGGCAAATTGCTGGTGGGTTATATGCGGAACGCCACTAGTGACTTGAACTCCCACGATCTCCCTTAAGTTCCAAGCTCTAGTAATTGATCTACCGAGCACTTCAGCCATTAATATGAAAAGAAAGGGGGAGATTGGATCTCCCTGTCTTAGCCCTCGAGAAACATTGAAGAAACCTTCTAGGGTTCCATTCACCAGGACTGAGAATCTTGGACTTACAATCTAGGAAAAAATTCAGTCAAGACAAGTCTTATTGAAGCCGAACCCTTCCAACACTTTGAGAAAAAAATGCCAGTTAACACGATCATATGCCTTTTTTATGTCAAGTTTTATTAGCATTGCCAGCTTTTGTGTGTTTTGGATTAAGTGAATGGCCTCCTGGGCAATAATTACTCCATCCAGGATGGATCTATTTGAAATGTACCCCATCTGTTCTTTTGAAATCAAATCTGGAAGAAGTTTTTTTAACCTATTTGCCATTGTTTTAGCTAAAATTTTGTAGAAGGTGTTACAGAGAGAAATGGGCCTGAAATCATCCAGAAGTTCAGGCTTCTCTTTCTTTGGAATCAAAGCTAAAAAGGTATTATTTATTTCTTTTAGAATCTTTCCAGAGGTCCTGGATTCCTCTAGATTCTCCACAATGTCTTTGCTGATTATGTCCCAACATTTTTGGAAAAAACCTGTTGGGAAATCGTCTGGTCCTGGAGCTTTATCTGGATGGAGTTGGAAGAGTGCAGTCTTTACTTCCTCTTCTGAAAATTTGCTATTTAGCATGTCATTTTGTTCATCAGTTATCAATTTGGGTATATAGCCCACAAGCTCTTCTTGGACTGGGAGGTTGGATCCTTCCCACTCATTCAATAGGTTCTGAAAATGTTCCACTATGGCTTGTTTGACCTCTTCCACATCCTTCAGAAGTCTTCCGTTTTTATCTCTTACCCTGGATATTTTGTTCACCTCCCTTCTTGCTTTTGTTGCATTATGAAAGTATTTAGTATTTCTATCACCAGCAGACAGCAAAACTTCTCGGGACTTTTGTCTCCAAAACACTTCTTCTTTGGAAAGAATATCATTCAATTTTACCATCAGAATTTTTTCTTGCAAGTAACTTTGGTTGTCCATTCCTTCTCTAATAATCTTCTCTGAGAGGGCTTTTAATTCTGATTCATATTGCTTTTTCTCCTCAAAGATATTTTAAAAAGTGTTTTTGTTCCATATTTTTAGATTCTGCTTAATTACTTTTAGTTTGACTGCAATGCTAAACATTTTGGAGCTAACTGGCTGCGTCTCATTCCACCATTGTTTGATCAGATCCATAAAAGCCTTGTTCTTAAACCACATATTTTCAAACTTAAAGGGGCTCCTAACTGGTCCCTTTTCTCCCATAATTTCCAAATGCACTGGATAATGATCTAATCCTGGTAAAGGTAACAACTGACTATCTAGAATAAAAGGAAAGCTACTGAGATTTCCTTTAAACAAATACCTATCCAGCTTCTCAGCTATGTTACAGAAGCCCAGCCTTCTGTTTGTCCAAGTGAACTGCCCACCCCCCATCTGGATGTCAAAAAGCTCATTCCTATCTACAAAATTTTGGAAATCAAGCTGGGACTAAAGTTTCCTTCCAACTCCCCCTTTCTTATCACTTTCTTTTAAAATTGCATTGAAATCCCCTCCTAGAATGTACACCTCAAACCCTGGGAGCTTGCAAACTTTGTCCAATTCGCTCCAAACAATTCTTTTATGAATGTAATTATTAGGCCCATAAACATTTACCAAAAGAAAACTTAGATTGGAGGCTAGACTCCTTACCTTGCATGCTTGCCAAGATTTGCTTGAAGCCACTACTTCAACCATAACTGATTGAGGTTTCCAAAGAGTTAACAAACCTCTTGAGGCTCCTTCCGCATTGACTCCACAAATTTTCCAATTCTTCAATTTCAAACTTAGGTTTGATCTTTCTTGTTCTCCTAGCTTAGATCCCTATATCAAACAGATGTCCAGTTACTGAGTATTTAGATGCTGCCGTAGCAGGCATCTCTTGTTAGGGGCGTTTAAGCCTCTAACATTCCAAGTTATAATTTTCATTGATGTTCAGGAAGGGGATTGCCCTTCCCTACTTTCAATAATGTTTGGATTTTTAATTATCCTGAAGCCTCCCCATCCCACTTTATTTTTTCTTTGTTTGGGATCCTGCCTTTTCCTCTGTGTTCTCTGCAATCTGGTACTGTTTTTGTTGGTTCCTTAGTTCTCAGCCCGAGCACCCCTTGTTCTGTGGGGTTGTTAAGAACTTTGATTGGAGTTTCCTCTTCATCTAGAAGGACTTCATTTCCCACCATCTCGAGTTCTTGTTCTGCAAACCAGTCTTCACCTTCAAAATTATCGATGTCGATCTCTCCTTTTTTGGCCATATTAGTAATGTCCACCAATTCATTGCCCACGTTTATGAGGGAATCTAGATCTTCCTTACTCACTTTGTTGCCAATCATCTCAATTACTTGCGACAGTTTTTGTTCTATGGATTTAATGCTCTGATCATCATCATATCTCTAAACTAATTTGGATTCATCTTGTAGTGCTGCTTTCAGAGGGGGATGAAGGGCTTCTTTGACATAAATTTGATCTTCCTCCTCTAAAGGTATGGATTGCTTATTTGAAGATTGCTCCGAGTTTTCCTTTGGGTGAGGATCACTTTTCCACCCTAGAATTTTGACCAGTGTGTCTGAGGAGAGGGGGTTGTGGATCAATTTCTGCGTCCAAATACCTAATCCCGACGAAATCTTGATTTCTCTCAGGATTCTTCGATTTGGATTGTTCTAAATGCCTAACCTAACAAACATGCCGAACCCTTCTGGGTTAGTCCTTTCTTCCGCACACAGAAAAGATCCCATGTCATTTCCAATTTCTTCCAGAATCCTAGGGTCCCAATATTCAAGGGGAAGGTTGGGCAAGATATACCAGTCGTGAATTTTTTCAATTTGGTGTGAAGTTGGATCAAACCCGGCCTTCCAACGGCTGATGTAAAAGCCACTACCGTCAAGTATCCAAACCCCTTCTTCAATTTGAGCCCTGATGGCTACCGTAGGGCAAATGACCACAAAAAAATTGTTTTCTAGCCTCTTAAATTGCAAATCCTTTCCCCATTTGCCATACCACCAGGTTTCCAGACTTTGCCAGTTTAAATCTTTACCGTGCCATTTGATTATTAATGCTATGTTTTCCAATTTCGAGACTTGGTCTTGAATTCGATTTGTGCTGAGGGTTATTGCCAATTCCTCTTCTCTATCTTCTTCCCTCCTTCCTTGATTTTGATTTCTAGGCTGTGGAGTTTTTCTCTGGAAATCCCTACGCTGGCCTCCACCTCTAGGGTTTCTCCTTCCCCTTTGAAGAAAGTTATGCTACCTTTGTATCCATTGCCTTGGACCATGAGGACCTCTATTTTGTTGTCACCTTCTTCCCTGGGGAAGCTGATCACCGTGCCATCTCCATGGATCTTCCACCTGGTGGGGAAAGTTTTGACCTGCACCGGTGACTCTTCTATTCTTGTTTTCTTGATATCTAGCCTATTCGTGCTCTCTTCGAGGAAACCTGCGCCCTTCTATTTGCTCCAAAAAGCTTCCCTCCATCTCTGCATTTTGCCATTCTAGAGTTTGTCACTCTGCAAATTGTCGCATCATCATTTATTTATCTCCCAAATCCAGGAATTATACATGTGTACCTCTTTCATTTACATCATTTATTTAATATCTTTCACATGTAGTACTTTTTATGTACACAAGCACACATGAGCCCTATCTTCTCTCCACTTGTCATCTTCACATTTACCTATGCCTATCCTTCAATCTTAGCCATTCACAAAGCCACTAAATCTCCATCGTTGATTGATTTTGGTTGAGTTCTATATAAACACCCTCTCATTCCATACTATCTATCCAGCATTCATATAGCATCTACATTATCATCTTGAGCATATTGAGCATTTGAGTATTCATAGCATCCATTGAGCTTTCATCATTATCATCCATCCATCATGGCAACTTTTATCTTCATAATTGTTCATTGTTGAAGAAGCAATCCACACCATAAACAAGGAATCACACAATCTAGGTGATATTGTGCTTGAATTGCATGCTTTCAATTTTTTTTAGATTATATTTTTTGATGATGGTAGGGTTAGGTTTTCATAGCTATGCTTGATCTTATTAACCTGATTTTTTACCTATCACATTTTGGCATGCCCGGTGGGACTCATGTCCTTGATTAACTTTACTATTTGAAGTTGTTTTTTTATGAAGATCAGATTATCTGAGTGCTTACGGTAAGTTCCAGTCACTTCTGAGCAAAAAACCATCACTATCTACGTACCTGCATCACCTCTAAGCTAAAATTTGCCGCCTGTAGCATGTTTTGGATTGCTTTTATACTAACAGTGATCACTCTTTGTTTATTTTGGATCACTTTTATCCTAACAATGGTCACTTTTGCATTTAATTGAATCACTTTTGATCTTACAGTGATGAGTTTTAGCTAATCACGTCACTTTTTGTAGAACTAGGGTTTTTGATGTATATTGTATCTTTTACAAATCTAGGTCACTTATGAATTGAAACCAACCGCTTTATGCTTTTTCACATCACTTCTGATCCTAAACAATTTGCATTTGGTGCTCTCCATATCGCTTGTGATCTATAAAATTTTGCCTGTGACAGAAAAAGGGATTGCTTCTGACAGACAGTGAATCCCTTCTAGTAAACTGTGTCGCTTTCAGTCTGTATAATTTGCAGCTTGTTTTCTTGGCTACTAATTGGGTATTTGTGTAGCATCTTATCGATTTGTCCAAGAAAAGGAGATTATCAAACTACTAACATATCTATTGCAGCTCTGATCGGTCCAAGACTTGTGGTTTTTCACTAAATTAGGAACATTTGGACTTGGTGCTTAAAATGAATCATTGCTTGCTCCGTGCTTGATTTTTTTTTATTGGTTGCATGTGATTGATTGTAACCCAAATTTAATAACAAAAGTATCCTCTCCCCTTGCCTATCAAATGGATCTTGGGTGTACGAGAACTTGTTATTATCTTTAGAGGGTCTGCCTTCCTGGTGTGAGAACGGATACGACCCAAGCGGTAACGGGCTAAATCCAAGTCCTTCCAAACCGCTATATAAGAAAAGTGTTTGTGTTGAAAGCCATAAACAATAGGTGTTGTTGTGTTATACTGACAGCTAACCTCCCCCCAAACCCTCTAAGGTGTAACCCTTGAAGGCTGGGAGACTCCATAATGAAGAGTAGCATTGCTGCACATATAGCCACCTAAATGGATGCCCTTATTAGCAACTTTGTGTAGTAGCCAAAAACCCTCTATTTATTCATGCAAAAGGTGGGACCTTTGAAGCAGCCCCAATTCACATGGTTCTTAGAAGAGATAGTAGGGACAATCCTAATGTTTGGTAAGGGATAGACCTTTAAGGAAACCTGGATCTTGGTATGTGTGAGAAGTGTCTGCCGTGGAGGGGAGCCGATGTTACCAAGATCTTGAAGCTATTCACTTTGAATAAGCATGGCCAGGGGATTCAACAAATACAGTCCTTTCCTAGCCTAGGTTGTACAAGTTTGTGATTGTTGTGAGTGTGAGTGACTATAATTACTATTTTCTTGTCAAAAAAATCACAAATCAGACATCTTTCCTAACAGACACAGTCACTTTTAAGCCTAAACTGCCCACATACAGATAGCAAAATCACTTTTAAACTGTAGTTAGCCACTTTTTGCCTAAATAGAATCACTTTTGGCATAAACAGAGTCACTTTTAATTGATAGTCAGTCGCCTCTTATCTAAATTAGGTTACCTTTAAACAACAGTCTATCACCTTTGGCATAAACTGAGTTGCTTCCAATCAACAGTAAATCACTTTTGAGCCCACAGTTATCACCTGTGAATAATCAGATTGCCTTTGGTTAATACTGTAACCTACTGACAGAATCTAAACCAGTCCGCATTTGAGCTATTACCAGTCATCCTTAGCCTTTTCTGAGTTGCATATGAACTATCACTTGTTGCCTGTAGTCTAATATCAGCAAATCTTAGTGACTCAGTCGAATTAGCCACAAATCCAGCTTGCTCAGCTTCAACATTAGCTTTCAAACCTATCTCTAACTATTAGCAGATACCTGGACTTTGTCACCTATTTTGAGCATATCAATCAATCGTATTTCATGAGCTTTTTATCTTTTTGAGATCCCAAACCAGCAAACCAAACATAAAACCAATCATTTTGATCCATCAACAAAACATCAGCTTTAGCTTCAGCAAACATCAACAACATAGCAATCTTTAGCAAACAACTTTTCCCTTGAGTGTGTGAGCTATTCTCTAGGGAAAACCAGCGAACAACAAATCAACAAAGCAACCAAACCAAGCAAAACAAATCAACCAAAGCAAACCAACCAAACAAATCAACAACAAAGCAAACCAACAAACCAACCAATAAACTATGATCTTTTGGGTCTCAAAACTTTGACAAGATAAACTTCAGTTTTTAACATCAACATCATGTCTCAAACTAGGAGTCAATATAGAGCTGAAATGGAAGCCAAATTGCAAGCTGAGATGCAACAACTTAGATCGACACCTTTTAAGGACGTAACTCAATTCATGATTGGTATGCCTCCTCATATGTTTACACCTCATGGGTATACCATTAGAGAGTCATCCTCACAACAAGTGCAACCTCAAACATCTTTGGAGACTTTTGAAGAACAATCCCAAGAAGAATTATCAGAATTTCAGGACACCCATGTGTGGGATCAAGTTGAGATACTTGTTCTATCTGAGCCTAATCACTACTTCTTGCAACTTGCCTGCATGGGCGCTAAATTTCCAAGATATTTTGACATATCCACTATTAGAGAGCACAATCCAAACACTCCTTCTATTGTTGCAAAGGGACTATCCACTATAGTCACACCATCCCCTACCATATCACAAGCTCTATCTTCCACCACATCTCTTTCATTGCCTATTGTTACGTCATTTGATCTACCATGCTCGGAGCACACTTTAGAACCTTTGATCATACCAACCAATGTTCTCCCTCTCATGTCACAAAATCTGAACATTCCACCTTTCCATATTCCTCAACATACACCTTCTCCTACCATGACTATTTCCATGCCTCAAGTAACACAAGTTGTCCATGTGGCCCAAGCGTAAACGCTCCAAACATCACAAGCTATCCCCATATACCATACTGTACAAGCATCCCAAATTATACCAACAACACCAATAGCCCAAGCTTCATGACCATCACAACCTACCATATCCCATATACCAACTGTTAATACACTTTGCACCATCTCTACTAATCCATCCACTATACCATATAATCCCAATGTTAGTCTGATTGATATGAGTGACCCTCCTATCATTTCTCAAGCCAATCCTAGCTCTATGGCCACTTATGTTCAACAACTTACATCCATTCCATCATACTCTTCCAATCCCTCACATACCATCAATCCATCTTATGCTACCCAAGGCTTGCCTATTATCACCCAACACATGACACATACCAATCCCCATGTTGTCTAAAATACAAACCCAACTATCCATCCTTCTCTCGCATCTACCAATCCCTCCATCACTTACCATGCTACAAATCCAAATCCAACCTCCCGACCATTAACTAGTGTCAATCCATCTTCCACTTCGCATGTGATGCAAAATCTTGGTGCCCATTCATCACAATATACCCAACCACCGCTTGTGCCTCAAGGACAGCAATCCTCCACCACATATGTGTCACATCCCAATCCTTTGACATACCTTGTGAGTACGCAACCTCAATAAATGATCATGGCTTCATACATCCCACAACAACAACCTCAATATACATCATACCATGTTTCACCGCCTTTGCAACAATAACAATTATCTTCAATGCATGTTCAACAAATGAATAACCAAGCGGTAGGACAAGGCAAGAAGACATTTTCTCTAGAAAACATATGCGCATATCCATTTGACAAGTCTCTTCATATGACACCTTTTTTGCCACACTTTGAAATCCCACAATTTGACAAGTACAAAGGAAAAGGAAATCCGGAAGGCCATCTTAGAGCATTCTTTGTGGCATGTCTCAATGTTTCTTATGACGATACATATCTTTTGAGACTATTTCCTCGAAGCTTAGCCGAACAAGCGCTTGAATGGTTCTCTCATTTACCTCTGGGAATTAAGTCTTTTTCAAAGTTAGCCAATAATTTACGATCACACTTCATGTTTAACATTGACCATGAGATAAACATGAATGACCTTGTCAATAATAAACAATGCAATGGTGAAGCATTTTCTTCATTCACTCAACGATGGTGTAATATGGCTAGAAAATTATCATGGGAAATACCTGAGAAGCAACAACTCATTATCTTTGTTCAAAATCTTCATCCCGAGCTGTCATTCCCATTACAATTACAAAGTGCTAGCACCTTTGATGAACTTGTTTCCAAAGGAACCATCATTGAACAAGATTTAATTTCTAAAGGAACTATCAAGATCTTTCATGATAACAAAGACTATCCTCAAAACTCCAATGATAAGTCTCTCTTTTGGAACAAAAATAAAAATGTTGTCAATGACGGTGTTGTGGATGCAAAGAACATCCAAACTATGAAATCTCCCATCAACATCCAAGTTGCTTCTACAACAACACAACCCTTTCAATGAATGCGACAACGCCAAACTTCCAATCTGCATCGACAATTTACACTATTAGCGGAACCTATGGAGGTTGTCTTTCGAAAGCTTCTCCAAGCAGGTGATATTATCTTATCGGATGCACCACCTAATGGTGAACCGCTCTTCAAAGCTCCTTGGTACAAAGAAAATGAGTATTGTGATTTCCATAGAGTTAAAGGACACAAAACAAATGGTTGTATGTGCTTAAAACATGTCATCCAAGATTGCATCGATCAAGGATTAATCAAAGTTACACCTTCAGCAACTCAACCTGCACAACAATCAACATCAAACTATGATCTAGAGACTTTCAAAAAACCACTTCCATCTCATGACAAAACAAGTAACCCTCATGCTAGGAATGCCATTCAATATACCTATGAATCGTCTACCACTAGCCGCATTGACCATGCTCGCATTTCTACCATTACTATCCAAGGTAAAGCACCTAGTTGCGCTGTAACCACTCGCAGAGGTCGAGCCACCATTCAAGGAGCACCTGTTCATCCTCCTCAACCATTCTCTAACTATAATATCTTGGATCACCTTGGCAAAACATCCGCACACATATCCATTCTTGAGTTGCTTCGCATATCCCCTGCTCACAAAGCTATCCTTGACAAAGCCTTACAAGAATCTTCGGTGCCCAACGATATCGATATCACACAATTCTAATCTATGGTCGCTAGCATTGCAGCCCCTTGTCATTTAACCTTTTCTGACAAAGATCTTCAGCCCTCCACATTGAAGTGTCTCTTAAACAACGCCGTATCAAACAAATCTTGGTAGATGGTGGAGCTAGTCTTAATATATGTTCTTTGAAGTTATTAAAACAATTGGAATATTCTGAGAAGGATGTTGACACCTTCAAGGTTATTACTATCAGAGCTTATGATGATCCCGAGCGAGATACTAAAGGAATTACTTTCTTGCCTATCCAAGTTGGGCCAATCACCACAGAAACCTATTGTCAAGTTCTTTATATTGACCTTCCTTATAACATCATCCTTGGTCATCCATGGATACATGCCCTCAAGGCAGGTCCTTCCACATATCATCAATGCCTTAAATTCCCACACAACGGTGTTGAAGTTACAATCCTAGTTGATCCCAATCCATTTGAATATTGTCGTGCCTTCCAAGCTAAATATTAGAGTCCAAACCGCATTTCTATCAACAATGAGGCATATCCGTATTCATCCTATGTAGACCCCTTAGATCTACTCAAGCCATCATCTAGCAAAGCTGCTTCCAACCTCTATATCAAGTACACCGAACATGGCCCTAATGAATACACACTACAAGACTCTTGTTGTGTAGGCACCCTTCCATTATCTCCTAAATCCTTTGGTAAACCTTCCGCATCCAAACCAACTTTAGCCCCTGCTGTTATCAAAGCTCCACCTACTATATTCCTTAAAGGTAGATTCCTGGATGATGAAGACATTGATGATATAGATTCTTGGATATTCTTTGATGAAAATGACCAAGTCCAACTAGAAGTAGAGAGATACAACAATGGGTTCTGCATCATAAAAAACATGGGCTATAAAGGACATGGTGGATTGGGATCACAGGAACAAGGACCTATTGAACCCATTATTGTGTCTAAGAAGTTTAATAAACAAGGCCTTGGTTATCAGCTGGAGGTACCGTAACTCAAGGACATTAAGTGTATTTCTAATACTGATGCTGGACCTTCCTCAGTAGGAGAGACTTCTAATTCAGATACCATCGATGACTCCCCCTTTCATATTACCAACCTTTTCCAAGAACACTCCATCTTCATGATCTCTGTAGCCTCCTCTAGCCATAACCATTCCTCCATTTCTCTTTCACTCGTATATCCTAACCTTGTCAATTGGGACCAATAGGGGGCACCAATGTTAGATACATTTGAAAATGATGAAGCTATTGCAGAATTAATGGGCTTGCAACAAGGCATTCCATTGGGTGATCACAAAGCAGGTTTCATGATGGACTTACCTAAACTAGCATATTTTGGTGGAAGTATCAAATCCTTCAGTCATAAAAGTGAAATAAACAAAATCAAACAAAATAGGTCACTAGGTGAAAATTGAAAGGTGCCTTTTGACCGTGAAAAAGTAAAAATAAAGGATGTATCCAAAGGTGAAAACCTCTCCAAGGTGCCTGAGGATGGAGGGTTTAATCTTCCTATTGCCACTAATTATCATGAGAAATCAATAGTGCTAGTTGAAAAATCACAAGACATGAACTTGGGTATAGAGCAGAATCCAAAGATCATTTTTTTGGCATCATCACTATCAAAGCAAGAAAGAAGAAACTTCATAGCATTTTTTCTGAGAAGAGCTATAAATTTTGCATGGACTTATGCTGACATGCTGAGTCTAGATCCATCACTTGTGGTACATCATCTAGCAGTATCTCCTAATGCAAACCCTGTCAAACAAAAATTACGCAAAATGCATCCACAGGTAGCATTATTGGTCAAGGTAGAGATTTAGAAACCGTTAGAAGCAAAGTTCATAAAACCTATTGATTATCCAGAATGGGTTTCAAATTTGGTACCTGTATCAAAACCTTATGGATGAGTTCATTGTTGCACAGACTTTAGAGATCTTAACAAAGTATGTCCTAAAGATGACTTTCCATTACCAAGCATACACAACTTTGTAGATCTTACAGCCGGACATGAAATGCTATCTTTGATGGACAGATTTTCAGGGTATAATCAAATCAAAATAGCAGAGGAAGATCAAGATAAAACATCTTTTATTTGTCCATGGGGTACATACTGTTGGGTTGTAATACCTTTTGGTCTCAAGAACGCTGGAGCTACTTATCAACAAGCCATGACAGTCATTTTTCATGACCTCTTTCATACTATCATGGAAGACTATGTTGATGACATCTTAGAAAAATCTAAGACAAGAAAAGGACATCTACAAGTATTAGCACAAATCTTTGATCGGTTAGAAAAGTATCAAGTCAGACTGAACCCAAAGAAATGTGTATTTGGTGTAACATCTAGAAAACTAATGGGATATATTGTGTCTCGGTGAGGCATAGAAGTGGACCCAGCTAAATTAAAAGCTATCATGGAAATGCCTTCACCAATAAATCTCAAGCAGCTTTGTAGTCTACAAGGCAGGTTACAGTCTATCCGCAGATTTATCTCACAACTAGCAGATAAATATCATCCTTTTCAGCATCTTCTTTGTAAGGGTGAACCTTTTAAGTGGGATGAAAAGTGTCAACAAGATTTTGATAAAATAAAGGAATATCTAGCAACACCTCCTATAGTAGTACCTCTTGTGCTTGATCACCCACTATTGCTCTACATATCATCAACAACAACAGCATTGGGTGCCCTTTTAGCTCAATATGATGATTCAGGAAAAGAACAAGCCATCTATTACATCATCAGAACTCTTGTGGGATATGAACTTAATTATTCATCTATGGAAAAAGCATGTTTAGCATTAGTGTTTGCTTCCCAAAAGTTGCGACACTATATGCTCAACCAAACAACCAAACTCATATCTAATGTTGATCCACTCAAATATCTTCTTTCCAAAGTCATTCTCATGGGAAGATTAGCAAAATGGGTCATGATCTTAAGTGAATTTGACATACAATGTGTGGATCAAAAAGCCATCAAAGGACAAGTCATTGTTGATCAATTAGCTACAACACCCATCACAGATATTCATCCAATGTATCTAGAATTTCTTGATGAAGGATTGTTCAATTTAACTTCTCCGACATAGTGGTAGCTATATTTTGATGGATCATATACACAACATGGATTAGGAGTAGGCATCTTGTTTGTTACCCCTCAAGGAGATTATATACCCAAGTCATACAGAATTGAATTTCCACGTACCAATAACATAGCAGAGTATGAAGCTTTAATCACAAGATTGTGCATGGTAGTACAATGGGATATCAAATAGTTACAAGTCTTTGGTGATTCTCAGCTAGTTATCAAACAGGTCTTAGACGAATATCAAACAAAAGATGAGAAACTTCTTCCATACAAGCTAATGGTTGATGATTTTAAAAAGTATTTTGACACTATCACTTTTGAACAAATCCCAAGACTACAAAATAGAGTAGCAGATGCCATGGCTATGATTGGGTCTCTCCTAGACATGCCATCTAATATACATAAATGTGAGTTTTTAGTCGAACAGCTTTTGATTCCAGCATTTGAAGTTCCACAGTTTGAGCTTATATACGACATTGTTGGTCCCAATTCACCGTGTTACAAGGATTTATATGAGTATCTTCATAATCAAACCTTTCCATTTCAATTATCTAACAACCAACACAAAACCTTTATCCGTCGAGCCTCTCACTATACTATCCTAGGAGACACCCTCTATCATTGGAGTCTCGATGGTATCCTTCTTAGATGTCTTGATTCGGAGGAAGCAAAAGTGGCCTTACGTGACATACATGAAGGTGTCTACGGCTCGCATTTTGCTGGCCCTGGCCTTGTTAAGAAACTTCTATGAGCAGGATACTATTGGCCAACCATGGAAAAAGATGCACAACAATTTGTAAAGAGATGTCTACAATGTTAGAAAAATGGAGATTTAATACATGCACCAGCACATGAGCTTCAGCCTATCACTACTCCATGGCCTTTTTTGTAGTGGGGACTTGATCTCATAGGTAAAATCCATCCTACTTCATCAAATGGTCATAAGTTCATTATCACCGCCACTGAATATTTCACAAAGTGGGTGGAAGCCATACCAATGACTTATATCATAGGCAAGCAAATATCTAAGTTTATTCTACACTATATCATTTGCTGTTATGGAGTTCCTCAAGCTATTGTCACAGATAATGGTCGTCCCTTCAAAAATCAAGAGGTTAGAGATCTTTACAACAAATTTCATATCCAACACAGATTCTCTACTCCATACTATCCTCAGAGCAATGGCCAAGCTAAAGCTTCTAATAAAACAATTATCAAAATCCTGAAAAAGACGGTCAATGAAGCGGGCCGGGATTGGCATCAACAACTCCATCATGCATTATGGGCATATAGAACAAGTATCAGAACTCCCACTGGAGCCACACCTTATGCTCTTGTGTATGGCACTAAAGCTATTTTACCTGTTGAGGTTGAGATCCCCTCACTGCGAGTATCCTTACAACATACCATCTCAGAGGAAGCATATTGAGTATCCAAACTCCATGATCTTGAGCTTCTAGATGAATGGCATCTTACAACACTCAACCATCTCCAAGTCTATCAAAACTGTCTACACCGCAGCTACAACAAAAAAATTAGAGAACGCCAATTTCAAGTTGGAGATCTTGTCCTTAAAGAAAATCAAAAGAATCAGCAACACTGTGAAAAATAGGGCAAGTTTGAACCAAATTGGCTTGGTCCTCTCATCATCACAGCAGTTTATGGATTAGGTGCATACAATCTCTCAACACTTGAAGGCATTCCATTGGATGAACCAATCAACAGCATTCATCTTAAGAAGTTTTATCCTTGAATCTCAGCTATCTCAAAAAAAAATCCATCCAATAGTGAAAACCACTTTGTGGCACTTTGGATAACAAAAAAATAATAGTCTAAGATAAATAATCCATCCTCTAGTGAAAACTTGGTAAACAGGCACCTTGGGTAAGTACCATAGTAAAAACTTGGCAAACATGCACTATGTGTAGTGACCAGCTTCCATCATCTGCTTGATTTGTTTGATCATCACTTTTCCTACCATATTTCACCATCCTATCCTACATAGTCCATATCATAATCCACATATCATCGCAATAAATAGCCTTTCCATCTTCATCTTTGTCAATGCTAGCTATCATACTTAAGACATTGTCGCGATAACCATATCTTTTGATACCTTAGCATCTTGATCGCATGCCTTCTTCATTGTCGCTCCTTCATAATAAACCTCATCCTGCACTGGGGGCATTTGTTGAGTCTTATTTGGAAGTGGATATCACTATCTCTAGCTCATAACACATCAAACACTTTAGCTCACAACATAGCAAACTTTCAACTTCAACCATAGTGTTCATCCAACAACAAACGTGACAAAACATTTTACAATCGGGCTTCATATCTTTGCAATCAATTTACGCTCATCCGATAAATCACCAGACATCACCAATGCAAACATTCAAGCACTCACGTCAGTCTTTCAACATCACTCACTAGGGTAATAAGTAAGAACTACATCCATCTCTATCGTTAAAGCCTTGATCCTGTGGATACAGGGTATGTAGGAAATATGAGATGTGAAGGAAGCACTCTGATTCATGCTAAGATGATAGTCCCTTCTCTTCATCATCCATCTTTCATTTTTCTTCTGATCATCCTTCAATCTTTCATCACACATTCTTCTATCTTTCATGACACATATCGTCAATAAAACCCAAAACTACATATTCATCATGTCTTATCATCATCGTTAATGTGCTTTGATCCCGTGGATACAGGGTATGTAGGCAGTCTGGAATACAAAGGAAGTTTCTAGTACTCAAGTACAAATGATCCACCCCATCTTCTTCATCTTCTTTCATCTTCCATCTTCTTTCTTTGATTAGCTCAAGCAGGAAGCAAACTATGTGTATACCAAAAGCTCCAGCACTTCCACCAATCAAGAATGAGCCAGAAGCTATTTGTCTGCATGCCTTAAGCCAACATTTGCTATAGCAGTTTATCAACATCTTTAGCCTTCAATAGGATGTAGCTTTCCTCTCAACAAGGTGCCAGCTTAAATCCATCTAAGAGCACCTAAATTTGGCAAGAGAACGTGGTGCCAGTATCTTTTGTTTTATCTTTTGATTTATCTTTTGTCCCTTTTCTATGCCTAATCAAGACTACCTTGATCTATCTATATCTTAGTATGTTGCGATGAAGTAAGGAATGGGGCATGGTCATATTGCTTTCATATGATGTGTTTGTGGGATGATCTTACTCTCTTCCTAAGCGTATTGGTATCTTGTACGTGTTGGGATTAGCATCTTACATATCAATATCTCTAGCATCTGAGAAGCTAAACAGTCTCTTATGCACATGAGACTATTCTATGTTAAGACTAGCTCCATACATATAACCAACAAGCTATCACTATGTGTAGTGGAGATAAGCTCAAACTATTGCTTGTAGCGTCAAAGTCCATCTCAAAACACTAGCTATTATTCATATCTTGTGCATGTTGGTGCAACATCTTGACCTCATGTGTTCAGACAAGATTGTAACATGCTAGTTTCGCATTGGATATCTTGACACCTTAGTCTTCTATACCCTAGTGCATAACATCCACATGCTATATCAAACATAAGGATTTCATTTCTTTTTCATTTTGAACAATTACTTAAAAAGCTGCCCATCACATCATCTATCCATTCTATTATTCGCCTATATAGTTCTCAACCAAGATCAATCATTTCATCGTCCTTTCTCCACGTCTTGTATCCTACAAAACAAGTGTGTTAGACATACATAAGTCCATCATATATCATCTCATTACCATCTATCTATATGCATAAGTCCATATCATATCATAACCATTTACATATTTGCATTATCATACATTTCCATTCATCTCATTTGCATAAACATCCATACATAATCCATGAAATACAAATACAACATGCATAACCATCATAATACCAACAGTGCATCCATATACAACATCACATAGATCAGCAATACTCCATCATATATATATATATATATAAGTGTCTACATATACAAGCTGAGCCATCAAGAATGTATGTACAATCAGCTCTAGGCCTCATCATGATACAATATACACATAGTAGCCCTAGTGACTATTGGCAGCTCCCTCACCCTGATCACCAGCACCGGGTCCTGCACCTGGCCCCCTATCTCTTAGTGGCCCCATCACTAAGGCTACTAATCGAGATCCACCTAACCTCTGTGACCCTGAAGCCCTTGACCTGCTCCTGAAGCTAGGCTACCTTTGCTCTACTAGCACAGCCCCATAGTATAAGCCTCTATAGTATTAAGCCTCACCCTGTACTCTCCGTAGCTCTACTTGTACCTGCATCAACTATGTGGCCAAGTACATCGTAGCCCCATCTGTACCTAACGCATTCACTACTCTATCTCGCTCACTAGTCATCCCCTGTAGCTGCTACACAGCCATATCCCTTTCTATCCGCAGACCATCTCTCTCGGCTCTCACAACCTGCACCTATTGTATTGTCGTATCTTGCTCTATCCTCATCATCTGCTCACTCTATCTCACTGCATCTCTCTCCCCCATCACTCTAGCAAGTGCACCATCATCCTTTCCATCACCAGCCTGCACTCTCAACTGTAACTGAGCCTAGTAGGTCTGAGCTAGGGCTCTAGCATGTCGCAAGCCAATCACTGTCTAGTGTCTATCTATCTCCACCCTCCTCAACCTCATCTGTGCTCACTACCTCCATCTCCTCTCCTCTCTAATCCGCCTCTGTAGCTGCTGAATCCCAACATCATCACCCACCAATATATGCCCCTGACGCTGTGCAAGTATTTGAGGCTATCCTAGAATCTGTCCCTGCATATGTATCCCTGGCATTACTGGTACAATAGCCTGTGCTAGTGGAGCCTATCGTCACCTCCTCCTAACCGGTCTCTCCATCCCTATCTCCCCAATCTCTCCAACCCACGTCAATCGTGTCAGTCTAGCTATCACCTAGTGTGCATCATAGTCTGGTAGCATCCCTGGATCTGCAGGACCCTATCCCCACTGCCATATAACTGGCTATAGCCCATCTCTCTCTGCCAAAGCCGTCTCAACCACAACCTCCGATCCCCAATCAAAAACCTCCTATCTAGTCCTCCCAAAAATGACATCATCAACTGGTACTGCCTGTGACAACCTGAACTATCTCAAAACCCTCTCTGGAAAATAGTGCTCTATAATGTATATGCCACATCCAAAAATATATCTTGCCTACCTAGCATAGACAAGCTTCGCATCCTCCTCATCCCATCTCTTGCATCCTAGCCATGGCCTCCATACAAAGCTATCCACCTTATCCAATCTCCTTCGCCAGTATACTACTCCTCGACATTATCGGTATGTCAAAGCTCCTCTGTATATCCTAGCATATGGCTCTCCTGTTGCTCTAGCCATCCATCCCTCTGGTCTCATCACTAGAATATGCTCATAAGCCCACACATGCAGAATTGTAACTCCTGTAGACATACTCACTCCGAGCATATACGCACAATCATGCAAGTAATGATAGAGCTGTCCTAGTACACACTCCGCCCATGCATATCTCGTACCATAAGAGAACATGCCCTCCATCACTATCCCCCAACCTACTAGAAAGCCTCTCGCTCACCTATCTCCCACTAGCCATCTGATCATAGCCACTACAACTCGCTGCAACCTGTCACATAGCTCCTCCATCCTCGCCATCAAGATCTCTGAGCCCTCTACTCCAATGTCTGGTGTCTCGAATAATCTTCTGAACATAGCTAGACCCATATCCGGATCATAATCAACCCGATCCCCATCTATAGGAATCTGTAGAATCTGAAACACATCCTCTAGTGTGATCGTAGCCTCTCTCATCAGCAACAAGAAAGAACTATGCTCGCTCATCCATCACTCCACCATCACCGTCATCAGTCCTCGATGTGCCTGCATCGGCTCCAATCTTGATACATTCTCTAACCTGAGGATCTCTAACACTAGCCGCTCCTCTGCATCTAGTAACCTCACCAATCGCAAATCCCTAGGATGTGGCTCCGGTGATAACAAAGGCGGTAGTATATCCTGCATCATGCCATTCATCATGTCAGTCCCTTGCGCTCCTCAAATGCTATCAAAATTTGACCGTTTATTCCTATCCTAGCTTCTATCTACCATAAGTGGTTCATTTTTCCATATGCGCCTATTTGTTGATCAAAAGCTATCTCTTTTACCATATGCGCTTCTATCTTGCTCCTATACGATTTATTCTGCATATGCGATGACTGTTGGACTACATGTGAGCTAAACTCTACATGCGCTTATCTTTTGCTCATACATGAGCTACATACCCTAAGTGAGTACTTATCCTTTCTAAGTGAGTTAAATTCCTATATGCACCAACTATTTGCCTATAAGCAACTTATTTATATCCCTGTGCACATTTTTCTTATACTATTGCCTAGCCGACTAAAAGCGACCTAGTTTTTCTATATGCGACCAAGCTGTGCTTAAACGCAACCTAACCTATTGTAAGTGACCTGTTTTCCTACGCAAACGACCTGAACTGCCTATCCTACGACCTAGTTGCTTATGGTGATGTGTGTGCATTTATGATGCTTCTAGCATATCAAAATCACGCTTTTAGCAAAAGTTTTGATACATACTAATACATTTGATCCCTCTAGTCACCCATGTGTCCTCACTCGCTCGGCACGATGATCTCTGCGTGGAATCACCATCTTGATAGATCTCCAACTCTCGTCGCACACCAACTCTAAGGAGCTCTAGATCTCTATAGTTTTTTTAGCACAAATAAGCCTATTTGCCTTTGAGGAACCTATTTATAGCCCTATCCAAACCCTAATTCTTCTATGCCAAAGCCTCTTTTCATCTGCATCATCCCATTTTTTTCCCACCCAACCCCTTTTTCTTCGTGTCAACCTTGTGTCCTAGCTTTTCTTCTATCGTGAGCCAACCTAGCCCTTCCTGGTTAGCTTGGCTTACCTCTCGAGGGGGCATCACCTACCAGTTATACTGGGGCATAACTTGTTTATTGAATGAATATCATATCTTCTTTGACACAACGCTCTATCAACCATTGTATCAAAGAGGAGCAAAATGTAGACACCCAAAATTGACTCATTATCATTAGCATTCAAATATCGCATTACATACCACCTGCATTTGTCTAACACACTTGAACAATATCCCTAACACATCTATTTTTTCTATTAATTAAATAAACTTATATTTATTTAATTAATTCATTAGCTATTTCCTCTAAGAAATAATTAAATAATCTTTAATTATTTAATTATCTTCATTCTATATATTTTTTAATTAAATAAATTTTATTTATTTAATTAAAAATTCTCTCATAAGCCCACTTTCCAATTAATTAAATAAATTGTATTTATTTAATTAATTTATCTTATCATTTATCTCATGAGCCGACATGTGTGCCTCTTTCATTTACTTCATTTATTTAATATCTTTCACATGTAGTACTTTTTATGTACACAAGCACACATGAGCCCTATCTTCTCTCCACTTGTCATCTTCACATTCACCTATGCCTATCCTTCAATCTTAGTCATTCACATAGCCACTGAATCTCCACTGTTGATTGATTTTGGTTGAGTTCTATATAAACACCCTCTCATTCCATACTATCTATCCAACATTCATATAGCATCTACATTATCATCTTGAGCATATTGAGCATTTGAGTATTCATAGCATCCATCATGGCAACTTTTATCTTCATAATTGTTCATTGTTGAAGAAGCAATCTACATCATAAACAAGGAATCACACAATCTAGGTGATATTGTGCTTGAATTGCATGCTTTTGATTTTATTTAGATTACATTCTTTGATGATGGTAGGGTTAGGTTTTCATGGCTATTCTTGATCTTATTAACCTAATTTTTTACCTCTCACATATCCAAAGGATTTTAACTAATCCAAAATGTGAGTGCATCATAATGCAATCACATTAAAAGGCGCTCACATTATAACCCAATCGTGTTTTCCTGGCTTTGGGAAATTCCAACCCAAAGGGTTGGACTTGCCTTGGGAATCCAACCCAAAGGGTTGGACCTACCATTTGGATGCCAAGGATGTGTTTTCAACAAAACTTAGAAAATCAACCAAATCCTGAGTGTGCTCTCCATCAGGTTTACACGTTTTTCAATGTCAATACAAAAAATGCCAGGATGACATCAAATTTTTTATTAGCTTTCTAACGATGTGTTTTTGTTTCAAAAAAATGATAACATTAATGTTTTCATCTTGAATTTCTTTTGCTGATGTGTTCTTTTTTTCATAAAACCTATGTCTAGTATTTTTGGTGTCATTTTTTACACATTTATTGAAATTTGAAAAAAATACATTTTTAGATACTAGACTCTATTCTATACACATTGAAGAAAAAAATGATTTTTGATTAGTTTTTCAAAAAAATTAGGGGGGGCATGCTCAAATTTTTGTTTTTAGGATGTCTCCACTTTGAAAATTCATAAAATATCATATAATTCACTAACAGATTAACAAAAAAATTAGGCATAAACTACATGACGTTAGCTAATTTTCCACTAAAGCAATTTATGAAATACTTAAAAATATTCAACATTTTAGGGAGAGCACACCAGATGCTATGTTATATTTTTCTGACAAAAATAGGAGCACTTTGTATGCTCCCCCTATTTGAACCTCTTAATCTCCACCATTTTTAGAAAGAAAAAAAAGTAGTTTAGAAACTAGATTCTGAGCACTACAAATCTTGTTCTTATCATATCTTCTAGTTTCAAGCATGACTATCTTCAATTTCTCATCCAAGATCGGTTTTTACTAATTTTAGGGAAAAAGTGGCCACTTTTGACCCCCTTTTGGTCCCCCATTTCCATGCACATTCCCCATAGCCTATTTATACTTAGTCACCTTGTTGGTTTTCTCATGAACCAATTCTTTATGTCTTGTTTTACATTAGCAATATAGCATTTGTGTTGCTACTCTCTTGTGTGGAAGGACTAATTGCACATGATCTTGGGACCCTATGAGTCTATTGTGTGACTCATACATGTAATCAAGGCTTCATATATGTAATTTTCTTCCTTTGTTTGGAGAGTTTTCACCATGAGGTTTCATATGATATGCCCTAGTGTAAAATAGACCCCATAGTTGAGTCAATAAGGCCTAAAAACCTATAAATTGACATAAAACTTGATAGGTTTTGGTGTTAGTAAATTTTGGGGCTTTTTAGGTGGGCTTTGTAGATTCATGTGTTTTAAAATCCATACAACCATACGACCATATGGTCTCTATACCCCATTATTATGTAGGACTGTGCTCAACATCTTCCTAGAGAATACTCCTCTTTTAGCTCTAGTTCGTACGATCATAGCAAGGTATAATTTGGCACTAGTTGAGTATGGCACAATCAACGGTGGTTTGTAGCAAATGCTATCAATATTATACTTTTCTATGCCTTTAGAATTGAGTCATGATGGGGGAAGAGCCCCTAATCCCCACCAGCCTCATGGGGCTTATTTCTTGGTAGCCCTAGGTTTTCTCTACTACCTTGTTTTCATCTCAATAGTCATCATCACCTAGCCAAGGGCATTTGCAACCCAGCCTAAGCAATGCCACTATCCCATCCACTTAGGCACTACCCATTGGCCACCTAGGATAGTGGTTGAGCTTATTTTACATGCGTGAGGTAGTTGTTTTACTCTAAGAGCCACAAATTTTTATTTGGATATCAAATTTTCAAGTTCTTATAGGCATCAGAAAGCTAGTTCTAAGCACTTCATAGTGCTGTTGGTACTTTTTTTTAGATTTTGCTGCATGTTCTTGATTTTTAAGTCTAAATCCTAGACTTGCTTGTTTTTGTTTGATAAGCCATAGCTTGTTCCCATGATGTTTGATTTTAGACTTCTAACAAGCATTGGAAAGGTATTTATAAGCACTACACATCCGTCCATGTGATTTCTTTAGATTTTTCCTTAGATATCAAAATTTTAGTTGGTGATTATTTTGAATACTTTCATTGATTTCTTAGAAAATTTGTTGGTGATTATTTTGAATACTTTCATTGATTTCTTAGAAAATTTGTTGAAATTGGAGGTTGTTTTTGCATGAGGGGATTCATTTTTAGAATTGATATATTAGGAAGGTTATAATTTTTGTTATGGGTTTCATGTCTATGTAATTTGGAGATCATCTTAGTTCATCATGGGTTTTTCAATTCATCGGGTTCTATAATCATCTTGTAAAGAGGGAACTATAAGCAATGGAGAGTTGTTAGCTTGAATCACTTGTGTCAGCTTCATATTTTGCCACATCTATATGGGCTTGTTCCTCAAATAGGTTCTTTTTGGAGAAATTTTGTTTGGAATTCCAAAAAGGATCATGTCATAGGAGTGATTGGTCTACACATTATGATAACACTTTGAGTGTCATTTCATACATTGTGTGTCCTCATGCTCTTTGGAGAAAGATTTGGGATATATAAGGAGATATTGATACTCTACCATTCCTAGATGATTCTTGTTTTAGATTGTCTTGTATCTCTTGATGATTCAAACAATCTACCATATGGCTATGATACAAGTAAGGAGTTTGATCCATTGAAAATCCTTGCATGTTTGGATGATAATGGCAAGGCTTATTTTGATTCTCCTTCTCTTACTACAAAGATACTTGTTGATCCTTTACCTTCATTAATTCCTAAAGAAAAATCATTGATTGAGACTTCACTTGTTCCTACTTCTATAGAGTTTAGTGTTGTTTCATCTTTCAATAATTTAGTTCAACAAGATCCTTTGGTTGTTCACACTCCTTATGTGGACTATATTTCTAAGGAGAAATTTGGTCACTTGAACCTTGGTGTTCTCCCATCTAATCCATCTATTGAGACTTGTGCTATTATTTCTTCTCTGCCTCCTCCTACTTCTTTTGATATTAGTGTTCCATTTGTTGAGTAGGATGTTGTATGTTCTTTTGATTCTATTGTGTGGGATGATTATCTAGCAAGTATTTATGAGTTGTTTTATAGTCTGACATTATAGATATTGAGGACACTCTTAAGGATTGTAGTTCCTCTTTGATTTTTTGCATTATCTTTTCTACACAACAACTACAAACTACAATCTTCTTTTATGCATAAGATGGACCAAACAACAATTCTTGTTCTAATTCCATATAACTATTTTGATTGGAAATCAAAAACGACAATCTATCTAAAGAAGCAAGGGTTGTATAGGGTAACAATGGGGCTTGAAATATAACTTATTCTAATTGAAGAAAATCCAAAATGGTATAATAAGTGTGATGAAACATTTGGAACCTTGTGTATGTCTGTATCTCCAGATTTTCTTTTTCATGTTAAATCTACTTTAACTCCAAATGAGGTATGGACAACTTTCAAAAACCTCTTTGGTACATAAGATGAAATAAGGGGACAACCACTGGAGAATGAGCTCATAGGTTTAAATCCTTCTAGTTTTGATACTATTCAAGACTTCTTCACTAAGCTAAAATCCATCAAATTGTAGTTAAAACAATATGGAATTGAGAAGAAAGATTCTCAGTTGATCTTAAGTATTCTTTCTAAACTTGGTCCAAACTATTCAGTTTTTGTTTCTACATTTCATGTTACTAAAAGTTCCTTAGGAATCACTATAAAATGCCTTCTCTTGATGATTTTCCAAATGAAATCACAAAGGAGAGATAAATTGGTTAAAATGGGTACAATTAAGCCCTCTAAATTTCATGCATTGGTTGCAAATCAGGGCACTAAAGATTAGAAAAGGTTTGGTAAGAAAAATAAGAAACAAAAGTACCGAGGAGAGAAGAAACAAGATTAGAAATTCACTACCTCTAATGCAGATAATGAGGTCTCTTCTTCCAAAGGTGACAAGCCTAAGAAGGCAAAGGTAAAGTGTGCCTATTGTGAGAAACCTAGACATGATGAACATAAGTGCTTAAAGATACAAATTGATCACCCTAACACATCTTCTTGAAAAGAACAACATTAAGGTACTAGATTCTATCAAATAGAGTTCATCTTAGGGGTCTTGAAAGAACACAAATAATAGTAAGGGGAAACAAAAGGACAAGGCCCTAGTTGCACAAGTGCTTCACAACCCAATACTTGGATCATTTACTCAAGTGCTTCACACCACACAATTTAATCACAAGATGGTTTTGCCTCCTTGGAGATGTGTTCTATGTCATTCATACTAATGGGAGATAACACTCATATTGAAGTGCATAGGAGAGGCTCTGTTAACGTGGGTGAAGAAACATTTCAAGATGTTTCTTGCATTCCATCATTGTCAACTAATCTCCTATCTATCTATTAGATCACATGTACTGGCTCTAGAAAGCAAGTCAAGTTCACTCTAGAAATAGTGGTAATCAATGAGATGCACAATGGGCCTATAATTGCCATGGGGAAAGTTGATCGTCAATCTAGACTGTATCACTTTTCTCACTTTGTTCTAAATTGTCCTTCACTTTCTTTGTTCACTCACTCAAATAAGGTGAGTCATTTGTGGTATCAATGGCTTGGTCACTGGAACTTTAAATACTTGCAATAGCTTAGTCAGCATGATATGGTCTCAAGATTGTGCTCTATTCAATTTTCTTAAGCAGTTTGCCAAGGGCACATTCTTGGTAAGCATTGTAAAGAGAAATATGATAAAGGCAAAGCATGGAGGGTCACACAGCTTCTGGAGTTAGTACATAATGACTTGACAGGGCTATTTCCACATCCATCTTTCAGTGGAGCTAGATATGTCTTGACATTTATTAATGATATTTTCAAATACATGTGGGTATATTTTCTCAAAAAAGAGTTTGAGGTCTTTGATACTTTTTAAGACTTGAAAGATTTTGCAAAGAAATAATCAGGGAGGGCCATCAACATTCTATGTACAAACAATGGGGGGAAAATGTCAACCATAGGTTTGAGAAATTTTGTGCCTCTAAGGGCATTGATGTTCAACACATAGTTCCTTACAATCTACAATAGAATGGTATCACAAAATGAAACAATAGGTCCTTGAAAGAGATGGTCAACTATATGATTCACTCCACGTCAATGGCACCTTAATATTGACCAGGCCATCAACTATATGTGTTACATCTAGAACTGAGTTCCTCATCGAGCTATGAAGGGAGTAACTCCTTTTCAATCTTGGAGTAATCAAACACCCATAGTAAAGTACTTTCAAGTGTTTTATTCTCCTATATGGGGCCACATTCCAGCAAAGAAACATAAGGTTATGTATCCATAGATCAATCCTTGTATATTTGTTGGGTACCTAGATGGTGTCAAAGGCTACAAGCTTCTCCACCCCATCACTCATGATCTATTCATCAAGAGGAGTGTTGGTTTTGAGGAGGACGCTTCTAGCTCTCCCACCACTTCTCCACTTACATTTACTATGTTTAGATCATTTGGTGGTCTCTCCCTATTGGTTGGTTTTTCCACCTCCACCCCTCTCCCTGGACTATATAAACTCACTACCCAGCTTATATTTGATAATATTTTTCCAATCTTTTTCAGCAGTTTCTTCTTTGTAGGCTCGTAATGCAATTCGGTCATCTTGACATTTGCATATCTCTCAAAATCATTGGTCCATTTTTTATGTATTTACATCTTTTGTAGCTTAATATTTCTCTTAAAAAGATCTTGGATTATACATCTATTTTAGATTTCTAACACTAAGGCTCTTGAGAGATCTCATCAAACCATTGTATCTTGGAAGGTTCAAGTGTGGGTGGAAAAACAAGGTGTCCTATAACATAAATCCACCCACTTAGATGTGTTGGCACCATTGGTTTATTTCCACATAGCTTTGTTTACATATTTTCTCATTCTAAACCATAGCATTACATGAAATAGCCCCTATTTACAACATTTGATTTGGTGCTAGCACGAGCGAGCCACATTGAGTTAGTCAAAATCGAGAAAGAATTTTTAGACAACCTTGCTTCCCAAACATAAGAACTAGTGGGATGTCTCTACATGCCACAGTCTTGCACCACCCTATCAAAGTTTGTCACTTTTATAATATTAGGGCTCTTAAGAGACCTCATCTGATAGCACAATCTTCCAACAATTCTATGATTCTTAACAAATTTTCCTCCTTTGTCCAGATGGACTGCTACAGCTTACTGTCAAAATAGTGACAGGAACTCACATGCAACACATTAAGACAGGAATGACATGAATTCAAACTTATTTCTAATCAGCTACAGGAGTTGTCCACACATAGGATACAGATACATAATGCATAATAAATTGATCTTTCCATTTCATTTAGCCTACTTGGCCTCTATTATAAAATATCACAAAACTATTCTAAATCACATCTGCACCTTATTCTATTTGGCCTCTTATCTGCCTTTACCACTTCGCTGGTCTATGTTATTTGGCCCTTGGCCACATTCAATTTCTACTTCCCAACTTTTCATTCTTCTCAGTTTTGCCTCGTGGCCTTGCCTAACATTTGATCTAGCTCTGCATTCACCTTTCCTTTCTCTAGCCATCTCCTAACTATTAATAACACATCAGCCTTCTTTGTCTATTCCTCTCTATTGTGACCTCTACCTCACAGGCTTCATACGCAACTTTCTCCCTACTCGCGGTCTACACAATAGTCTTCTACCACTCACTTTGTTTGACCCTTCTCTACCTAAGGGATCTTCTCCTTCTTTCTCAACGTCAGCCTCCTCTTATACTCTATTACCTATTAGCCTCCCTTACAACTATGTTGCGACCTCCCTCCAATACTTGTCACCTCTCCTCTGTAGTTTATGGCTTCTTCTTTTTCTTTCTTATCAGCTTGGCTTGGCCTTCTCTTCTGTCACCCTCTCCTTTTCACACAAATCGGGCCTTTCTTCTTCTCTATTTCTGTCTATTTGGCCTTGTTTGATTTTCTTGACTATCGGCCTGCTTCAATATGTGCGGCCTCTCCTCCTTTACATATGCAGCCTTCTCTAATATTTTTTGTTGCTCCCCCAATCCTCCTGCGTTATGATTGGCCTCTGTATTTTTATATCGGCCTCTCCCAATATGTGTGGCCTCATTTATATGCTGCCCACTACTTGTTGTCGATCTCTGTATTCAGCCAGACTATTATACTTCACCGCTATCCCATTTCTATTCTTAGTCATGCCTTTAACTAGCCTTTTCCTTGCATGTGGCATGCCTTTGCTTTGTCTATTTTTTTTGCCTTTTGCCACATTCTAGTTAAATATAGAATCTCTTTTATGACCCATCAACATGGATGGAACCTCCTCAAATAGCCAACAAACCTTCCTACTGTCAACTTCCTCAAAATAACTGATCAATATTTACCATCTTCCCCATTATCCCACTTTCTAGAATATAATAATTAATGATTATTGTTCCTCTCACCTTGCTGATAGGAGCTTCCTTCCTCAGCTTTTGTCACTGACTTGACACCTAAACCACAAATTTCAAAAATTGACTGGATGCCCCTACATCAAACTCCTTAGGGGACAAAATCAGGTGCTCTAGTACATGTGTTCCTCTGCAAACTTAAACAAACTTTTTCTTCTACCTTTTCCATAATTTCTCCATCTCATACACTTCAATATTCCAACCTTTCTGTGCAACACTATGGGCTGCTCTCACCTGATTGCTTGCATCACTTACAATCCACCTCCAAACACGAATTCTCCTTACATTAAACAAATCATAATCAAATGGAAAAATTATAACAACATCCAATGCATTCCCAATACTTACCATTAGTATGTCATCCACAATATGTTCTTCTGTCATATCTTCCAACCATTCTTCCTTCATGGTCATCTAGTGCTGCAACACCACGCTGTTTTCAGCTTCATCTTTTACCATCTTTCCTTCCAACTCTGCATCATCTTCATTCTTTATTTTTGCAACTAACTCTGAATCCTTGCCTTCAATCTTTTCTGCTATCTTGCTTATGCTCGCACCTTTAATCTTCTCATTCCATTCTTGCTCAATGGTGACCAACTACTTCCACAAATCTTCTTTAGCATTTTCTATTGCTGCTCCACCTTATTCTTTGCTTTCATTCTTCTTTGGTTTGTCTTCTTCTTCTGGAACTATAGTTGCTCCATCATCATCTTCTTCCTCTATGACTGCTTGCTTGGTCAAATCTGCATCTTCAACACATAACTCTGTTGTCTTCTCTTTCCATACAACTCTTCTTTTCCACTTTTTCTCTCTTTTGTCCTACCTGCATTTTCTAATTTGCCTTTGTCTCCATTCTTGCTTTCTCAAATATCTATTCCTCCTTATCTCCTTTTCATCTAATAACCTCCTCATATTCTCCTCATCATTATGAATGTCATTCAAAGCTTTATCAACATAAAAATTAGATTTCTTTTCTCTTACCTTGCCTTCACTTGGCTTCTCTTGCTGCAACTTGACTATATGCTCCTTCTCTTTCTTTCCATCCTCTCTTGGATTCATCTTGCTTCCAGTTCCTAGGAGTTTGTTCTCCTTGTCATGTCTCCAATCCTTTGTCTTTTCTACAACACATTGGTTTGCTTCTGCTTGCTTCACCACCCACATTCTAGCACTGGACTGTTGTCCTTTCCTTGATGCATTCGAGCTTCTCTTCACTTGCTCTGTCTTCATCCTCAAATCATTTCCTCCAGGCCTCCTTGTTGGCCAACTCATTCTTGCATCATACTGCCACTTATTCATCTGCACATCTCTCCTTCTATGAACTTGCTTGTTAGCATAAACATAATCAAAGGCATTCAATTGTTGTCTTACATCAATCTTTTTCTTTTTCCACCATGGCACTACATATCCATGATCCTTAATCACATTTACATTTTCCAATTTCTTTTTCTTATCTTGTCTATCCATATTCTTATCTTTACATTCATGATCAAAAGGCACAATTTTACCTTCATTCTTTTGTGCAAGGATATGTTATCCCAAATCACATCCTCCTTCAGCTTCTTGGCTTTTCAACTTTTCTTCTTTACAAGCATCTTGTGCTATTGTTGCAACATCTTCACATGCATCATGAAACTCTATGGTTTCCTCTTCATCTTCATCATTAAACTGAACATCTTTAGCATCAATCTCCTCTTCATTTTCAGGTACTCTATAAAGTACCTCTGCTCCAAACTCTTCTTGGCATTCTGTTGCCATCAAGTTTTCCTCATTCACATCTTCCACTCTTTCTTCAGGAGCTATTCTTGCCCCACCTTTCAGCATCTTTAAGGTCTCATCCTCGACCTTCCTCAACACATTCTTCATACCTGCATACAAATAAGCAAACATAGCATTAACAAATAAAATGAGAGACCACAGTGTCTCCATCAATGCCCTCTTCATGGACATTCTTCCTTCTTCATATCTCTTTTTCTCAAGTGCTACCTGTTGTACCTTTTCCTCTTTCTCTTTTCTCATGTTCTCTTCAATGAGAACTTTCTTGACCTCTTCTGGTCCATGTTGCTCTAATGGCGACTCTCCGTTGTCCCAACTTTTTGGGAACCCTCTCATCTTCTTATCTTCTCCTCTTAAGGATTTTATACTCTGCCTTTTCTTCTTCTCAATAATCTTCTTTATTGGCCATTTTACTTTCTTACTCATTAGACAAACCCAATTATGTTCTTGGCTTTCTTCTTGTTCTTCATACCATTGTTTTACCAGCATCAAATCTCTCCTCAATGCTGCCAACTCTCTTTCGAACTCTGCATTTGTCATTCTCTTATCTTCTTTCCTCTTGTCTCTTTTCATGAGACTTTTTTTCTCCATCTACTTATGCATTCTTCTATCTTCCTTCATCTTTCAGGCACCTCCTTAGGGCTTTCTTCTTTATCCAATCTGCCCTCAATCAACAACACAATGCACAACCTTCAAAAGGTCAATAACACATTAACCACTCACACTCAAATCATTCTGAGCTCTGATACCAATCTAATAGCATGGTCTTCCAACAATTGTATGATTCTTAACAAATTTTCCTCCTTTGTCCAGATGGACTGCTATAGCTTACTGTCAAAATAGTGACAGGAACTCACATGCAACACATTAAGACAAGAATGACATGAATTCAAACTTATTTCTAATCAGCTACAGGAGCTGTCCACACACAGGATACAAAGACATAATGCATAATAAATTGATCTTTCCATTTCATTTAGCCTACTTGGCCTCTCTTACAAAATATCACAAAACTATTCTAAATCACATCTACACCTTATTCTATTTGGCCTCTTATCGGCCTTTACCACCTTGCTGGTCTATGCTATTTAGCCTTTGGACGCATTCGATTTCTGCTTCCCAAATATTCATTCTTCTCGATTTTGCCTCACGGCCTTACCTGTCATTTGATCTAGCTCTGCATTCACCTTTCCTTTCTCTGGCTATCTCCCAACTGTCAATACCACATCGACCTTCTTTGCCTCTTCCTCTCAATCGAAACCTCTACCTAGTGGCCTTCATACACAACTTTCTCCCTACTCGCAGTCTGCACAATAGTCTTCTACCGCTCCCTTTGTTCGGCCCTTCTCTGCATCGGGGATCTTCTCCTTCTTTCTCAACATCAGCCTCCTCTTATACTCTATTGCCTATCAACCTCCCTTACAACTACATTTTAGCCTCCCTCCAATACTTGTTGCCTCTCCTCTATAGTTTACAACCTCTTCTTTTTCTCTCTTATCAGCCTGGCTTGGCCTTCTCTTCTGTCGCATTCTCCTTTTCACACAAATCAGGCCTTTCTTCTTCTTTATTTCTGTCGATTCGGCCTTGTCTGATTTTCTTGACTGTCGGCCTGCTTCAATACATGCAACCTCTCCTCCTTTACATATGCGGCCTTCTCTAATATTTTATGCCACTCCCCCAATCCTCCTGCATTATGATCAACCTCTATATTTTTATATCGGCCTCTCCCAATATGTGTGACCTCATTCATATGTCGCCCACTACTTGTTGTTGATCTTTGTATTCAGCCAAACTGTTATACTTCACTGCCGTCCCATTTCTATTCTTAGCCATGCCTTTAATCGGCCTTTCCCTTGCATGCAGCCTGTCTTTGCTTTGTTTATTTTTTTTACCTTTCTATCTTTCGCCACCTTCTAGGTAAATATAGAATCTCTTTTATGACCCATCAACATGGCTGGCACCTTCTCAAATAGCCAACGAACCTTCTTGCTATCAACTTCCTCAAAATAACTGATCAATATTTACCATGTTCCCCATTATCCCACTTTCTAGAATATAATAATTAATGATTATTGTTCATGTTGCCTTGGCGATAGGAGCTTCCTTCCTCAGCTTCTGTCACTGACTTGACACCTAAACCAGGAATTTCAAAAATTGACTGGATGCCCCTGCATCATCATCTAACCATTACATAGCCCAAAAGGTTTGGGAGCTATGGGTGTATAATGAGGCCTAGTAAAACATAAACCCACCCACCTAGATGTGTTGGCAAATTTGGTTTCTTTCCATGATGCAATGTTTACAAATTTACTCATTCTATACACTAGCATTGCATAAAATTGCCCCTTTTTCTTTCAATTTGGCGCTAACATAGGCAAATTGCATTAAGTTGGCCAAAACCAAGAAAGGCATTTTTATATGACCTAACTATGCAATTGTGAACAAATGGGACATCTCTAAATGCCATGGTCTTCCCATACCACCCCATCAAAGTTTGCCACTTTTACTCTTAGGTTTCTTCAGAGACCTCATCCAACCATTGTAGCTTGGAGGGTTTGGGAACTGTGGATGATTGAACATAGCATAAACCTACCCACTTGAATGTGTTGGCACCATTGGTTTTGTTGATGTGGCTTTTGACACACCACAGGTTGGAATGACAAAGGTTCTCCTACTTGGAAGGTGGCTAGCCTCAAGGGTCTTCATAGATTGCTTTCACAATGTTTATCAAAATTCTTCCTTTGAAGAGTGCTTTGGTTGGTTTGTTCAAGGGGCTATGTAGAATATTAAGAATCATTCATGTGAAAAAGAGGTCTACTTAGTACAAATTGATCACTATTAGCTGACGTAGACCTTCTATTTCACTTTTGAATGTGTTAATGATTTTTGTTCCAACTTATTTGACTTCCCACAAGTTATTTTTGACCTTAAATTTTGATTAAAACAATTAAAACCATTAGAATAGCAATATGTTCTTCAAAATCAAGATTTTGTGAGTGGAATTCAAAAGGTCATTCATGAAAATTCATTCCAATTTTCAAGAATTTAGTTCCAATTTCTAGGATAGTGAAATATGTTTAACCATGAAAGTTTCCACCATATGGAAGTCATAAAGTCATTACGATTTTTTATTTGTTGTGAATGAAATTTATCACCAAAAATCTAGAACTAAACCTAATCTAACATCAATGTGAGAAAAAAAAAAAAGCAAAAAGGAATGTGAGAAGGGAAGGGTTAAAGAGAAAAACAAAATGAATCGGAACCTATCTTCAATCCTCCTACATACCATTTTGTGAATAGATGAATTCAACATGAAACCAATCTCTATCAGACCTGTTACCTGCAATTTAAACATGAGACAATGTGATCTTGAAAGGAACTAAGAGCCATGTGCCTAATTGTTGTCGAATTTCAATGTGCACACCACACAAAACACCTCACCATCAGTGAGGCATCAATGGTTTAAACACATGTTGAATCCATCGACATTCAGTGAATTAAATGCATAGAAATGCAAAAGAAAACAAATTTAAAGTTTGAAAACATCATAATATGAAAACCTAGAAAAGGGAGTAAAAATTAATATATTATATTCAAAGTTGAGTTTCCATAGGTTTTCAACCCTTTACAATAAGTTACAAGTGAGTATATATAGGCACATTCGGATATGAAAAAAACAATCATTCCCTCCAAAACTCACAAAAAACAAAATATATTGGAATGCCAAGGATCACTTTGACTTGTCCCTCACATTCTATTCCTTCACTACATTATAGTGACAATTTGACTTGTAGACGCACGTCACAAAGCTAATGCACACTCCCCAAGTGTCTTATACACTCTCTTGAAACTATCTCCAGCAAATAAGCTTTAAAACTTTCATCCAATGTCAGCTTGACAGGTATCAAATCAAATCCATCTTCTCATTCACCATCCTAGCCCTGATTCTTCCATCACTTTAGCAATTTGTGATCTTCGTTCATAGTCTTCATTTGATACTGAATTCTGCCATTGTCTTAGCAATTCACATTCTTTGTCTGTAGTCTTGATTCTAAACAATCAACATATTCAATATCCTGCAATTAATAACAACGAAGCATCAAATTCATTTAAATAGAAATTAACAATTAATTAAATCAAATAATAATAATCAAACTTGAATAATCAACTTGATTAACACTCCTGCACGGCTTCTTCCCTGTCATAATGCATGATTTCAAGATTTTCTTGATAATAGTCATCATTAACAGAAATAGGTAAGCTGTGCATTTCGTCTAAATTTTGTTTAACATTGATAAGCATGCTCTTTGTCAAATTATCTTAAGCGGTAACTTTTGTTTGATCATGGACATCTTGTGTGCCTTCCACATTGTTGTGGTCACCACATTCTGAGTCCATTTTATCACCTAAGCCTGAAGTTGCTGGCAAAGAAGTCAAACCATCTTTAATGCATATGGAACCAGCACTATATTCCAGATGACCATTCAAATCTCTTGTAAGTGAGTATCCTTCAATGCCACTAGCCTCTTTTATATTTCGAGAACCTACAAGTGCTCGCAATTCACACCCCTTGTTAAAAAGTATGATGTTGTCCATAGTGATCCTATTGCAATCAAACTTATATTGATATACGTTTGTTGAATTCTCCAAGCCATTCTCTAACCTCCGTAGCCTCTGACTAACATTCAGCATCAACCATCTTCATCAATCTGTCTCTTTCTGAAATTGTTCTTTGCTAGGACAGAAATATTCCTCTGAATCTACTATTTCCTTGTTTTGGCAATTTTCAACATAATGGATTTCACATTCTTTGTAATCTAAAATTTCAAAATCCTTAGAATCGATCACCTCGTATTGGTATTGTTCGACATTATGGGCTTCATTTATCTTGAAATTTTTGAACTCCTCCGATTCAGTCCTCTGCCTTATATCTTTTGCCATACTTCTAGTTCTTAACAGATCTCCTCCTCGACCACCTTAGATGTTTCCTTCACATCAGTTTGGATACAACCATTTCAAAATCCTCTTGTGTCCCATGAACTCGTCGCTCTTGTAATGCAAACATCCAGGCTGCTTCTGTGCATACAGCCTTAAACTCAACACCTGAAGCACCATCCATTTTTTAAGCAATTTTATTAAGATCAATACCACACATAAAGTTAGTTTTCTTGAATGGATTTTTCAAAATGTCCCAGCAAGAATCTTCATTCATATTGGAAAACTCATTTTTCCTATTAATTCAACCAAGTTGAAGAAGAGCTTAATCAAGAATGTATATCCAATTAGTAGCCATCAGAACCTTAATATTGTTAAAATGCCTCAAACCCATTGCAGATTCTTCCGCTCCAAGAACCTTTCAGTTGGTACCCTTCAACACAATAAATGTCTAACCAAGATATCATTTCAATAGAATATTCAATTTGAGAATCATTTGATTAAAAAGGGATCCTGCAAGCATTTGTGAATATTGTCTTTCACATTTCAATTTGTAATATGGTTCTCGAAAGGACAAAATGAAACTGTTGTTATTATCTGGGCGTGATGAAAATCAAGCTCAATGTGTTGCGAAGCAATGGCAATATACTATCAGTAAGATAACCCAAAGAATAAGATTATCCAGTATCATATGAAAATGCAACCCCAGATGAGCCTTGTAAGGGACACAAACCTCATGAACTGAAGCAGGAAAGTTGTCAAGAGAGCATTTTGCAAAAAAAAACATCTTGCCGTGTTTATTCAATCCAAAAAGGCTGAAGGAAAATGCTGTGGTTAGTATCATTTATTTTTTACACTGTTGCAGTATCCTCCAAGGCTGACTCTGGTGTTTCATACTGCACCACATGAGCAGGGAAGAGGTATTTTGTCAAACAGTTCACGTGCTCGCTCTGTGTTTCCATATTTCTTCGAGGCATTATGTCAAACAGTTTGCTCGCCTTGCTCTGTGTTTCCATATTTCTTCGAGGCATTATGTCAAACAGCTCTCTCGCCTTGTTCTGTGTTTCCATATTTCTTTGAAGGAATTATGTCAAACAAGTCGTTGCTCCGTCCACGAGACCAGTGTTCTGCGATGGAAGTCCATAGCCCGATCCAAAATTCCCATTTTGACATAGGCATTGAGAATGCTGGCAGAAGTCATGGGTTTGGCTTGGAAACTTCAGCATAGCATTCGATGAGACCACATTTGCAGGTCGACAGTTGCGAATTTGGCTTTACATCGCTATTTGAATTTGCATCAAAGCTTCTACCACCTTTCCATTCAATCCATTTTGTGCGTTGGCTTATCAACTTCCTCAATGTCTTGATGCCCTAGCATTTCCAAGTTGCAATTCGTATCGTAAAGTCAATGGAAGCTGCTATTCTCCATGCTAACAAACCACTCTACTTAAATATCATCCATTTTTATGGTCAAACAGTCAATAGAAATTTTACACCTCATTCACAATAAAAAGTGGTAAATATTTGTCCTAATTTTATTGGCCAAAATTAACTTTTGACTCTTGAAATGGATGATATTTAAGAATAGCCACGACCCAAAACGACATGCTTAAGAGATCATAACATACAAAATAGTATTTGTGACACATTATGACCATATTCTCCATAAAAAAATCTCAATGATGGGACCTCTTGGCATCACTATGTTTAGTGGCTGCTACTTGTCGTTTCCCATCAAGACGTCCCGCCAGCCACGATTCCTTTCTCGTCAATGATGCGATAGGGCTCCCACTTCCCTTAAACTTTTGAAATATCATTTTTACCATCATTTTCACTATTCAACAGTTGAAGCAAAGTAGTGGAGTCAACAAGGGATGAGTTGTAGGTGACCAAAGGCCAAAAATGAGTTTTAGCTGAGGATAACTATTCTAGGTAAGTTAATATACAGTATGCGAATGTGAAACGTGGTATATTTTTTTGAAATTCTAAAGAAATAGAATGGAACTTTCAGATATCATTTTTTGGTCATTTTTGTTATTCTGCAGTTGAAGTGATGTAGTGGAGTTGACGATGGACGAGTTGCAAGCAAACAAAAGCCAAAAAATGAGTTGTGGCCGAGGATAAGTGTTTTGGGTAAGTTAATCAACTCTATGTGAATGTGAAATGTGATGTCAAAAATAAAATTAACTCTGTTGTGTCATATCTAAATTTGTATGGACAACAGCCACTCTCTTTCCCTTGTGCCCTATCACGTTGTGAGTATAGAATGATGTAAGTATATAGTAGAGCATTTTCATTGAATTCTACAAATGCTAGGGTTTAGTCGTGGGTTCCTTGAAACTTTTTGAGGAATTTCCTCAAGGGCTATCATGGGGCCCTCTAGGTCTTCAAAATATGTTCTTCTGGACACCCTTATAGGTAAAACCAATTGGGTCTGCATAATCTATGAACTTAATCACTTGTTTGGAAAATTGTGGATGTACAGAGATCACATTTTATTTTTGAATCAAAATAAAATGAGACCTTTGCACATCATTACTCTCTTCCATAGAATCCCCTATTAAACAAGTTGCCTAATTTTATGAATGGAGCTATGTGCACCGAAGTGTAGCGGGCCCAATTAATGGGGTGGCCTAATTTTATCTTTGGTAGGGTTATATACATATTATTAAATTGAATTTTGTATATAATTTTGGTGGTTGCAATACACATTGTGTTTTCCAAGCTGCACAAGTTTAGTTCATGATTTCTAAGATGTCTTTCAAATTTATATCTTTATTACTTGAGTCATATGTCAATTTGTAATGTTTTCAAAAGATGTTGACAATGTGGTATTGAGTTGAGGTTCGTGGTGTTGATGAAAGGAGTTGTCGTCATTTGAGGTTATCTCAAATGCATGGTTGGATTTTCCAACCTTTTTCTTGATGTAACAAAGCTATGTGTGCCCCAACCAAAGTGGTTGCCTAATGTTATGTTTTCTTAGGGTTGTGTAGAAATTATTACATTTGACTTGTTGCGTTACAATTTCATTTTATAGACAAAGTTGCAGTTTGAACTACACATTGTGTTTTTCAACCTACACAAGCTTAGTTCATGGTTTGTAATATGTGTTTCAAACATATGCCTCTTTTAGTTGACTCATATATTGATTCATAATGTTTTGAAAAGATGTAGACAATGTGGTATTGAGGTGAAGTTGGTGGTAGTAATGGAAGGACTTGTGGTCATTCGAGGTTATCAAAGGCATGGTTGGATTTTACAATCTTTTTCTTGATGTAACAAAGCTATGTGCATCCCAACAAAAGTATATTCCTAACTTTATGTTGTTTCAGAGTTGTGTAGAAATAATTACATTTGATTTGTTGCATTATGATTTCATTTTCTATACAAACTTGGAGGTTGAAATACACATTGTGTGTTTCAATATGCACAAGTTTAGTTTATGGTTTATAAGATGTGTTTCAAACTTATGCCTCTATTGGTTGACTCATATTGATTCATAATATTTTGAAAATATGTAGACAACATGGTATTTAGTTGTGGTTGGTGGCATTGATGGAAGGACTTGTGGCAATTCGAGGTTATCTCAAAGGCATGGCTAGATTTCACAACCTATATCCATATAACAGAGATATGTGCACCCCAACCAATGTGGCTTCTGATGAGTGGCAAGAAAAACACACCCTTATGTTCCCTTTTTCCATTTCATACACCACCTTATCTGTTGATTGCACTATGAAAACTGTAAAACCTTGTTTAAATTATGTTAAATAAAGATGAAATACTGAAGTTATTGTGGTGAAAAGACTCATATTTTGGATTTAAATTAACAAACTGTGTAGGAATGTCTTTTTTTATCATAGGGGTCCATCTATCAGGTGAGGAAAGGTTTTTGAAGACTCTGGAAATGTTCCTAACTATCTTCGAAGCTGAGCAGAAGACACATTACAAAGAACTCCAACGTTTTGCAGAATGGTTGGAGGATCTTTAGAGCTGGATTGGCAGGACAAAAAGGGTTAATGATCACGAGACCTCTAAAGCTGTGTCCTTGATGAGCCATCTAGTGATCTTTGGAGCTGTTGTTGACTGCACAGAGTCTCTGGAGTTGCATAGAATCTCCATAGTTGTTTCACTGCACAGAATCTCCAGAGCTGCTATAAAACTCTAGAATCTGCATATGAAGGCCAGAGTTTTTGAAGAAGACAACTGCAGTAGCTCATGGGAGGTGAAGGACACCTATAATTTGATTTTTTCATGAATTAGGGACTTCTAGTAGTATGTTGTTTTAAAGTTGATTCCTTTTTATCAGGACCTCTACGGCATGTTTTATTAAAGTCAAAACTCTAGATTTAAGGACAACTCCAATGTCACTTAAGTCTCTTTTAAGTTCTACATGGTTATATTTTGATATGGGTAGTTGCATGTTTAGTCTTTGGAATAAAGATCTTTTGTATCTAAAGTAGAAATGGGAGTAAACTAATGAACTCCAGAGATATGATATCAACAACAATTTGATATATATTTAATGGAGGCAGTAGGATAGATAGTCTCATAGTTTTGATAGTCTCATATATTTTGCAGAAACATATACTTTTATTGAAATATACTCTATTTTGGAAATACTGGATTAAAGGAAGGCGGTTCTTCTATTTGTGTGTTTTAAAATTTATGTTTAGTCTTCAATTCTGAAGGTGTGGAGCAAGGGTCCACTCCCACTGACAGAAGGAAGGCTAGTATTGGTTTATTGGTTTTTTACATTACTGCAGATTCCTTAATTTAGTTTTTCTTCTTTCATAGAAATAAATTAGATTCTTGTTAATTATGTTTTAATGTTTTTTCCAATTTTCATAATTAGATAAATCATTTCAACATTGTACTGTTCCAATTTCTAGATTAAATTTCTTTCACAATAGCTAGATAAAAACATGAATTTGATTGAATAAGTAGGTTTCATTTTAGTAGATAGTTTATGGACTATTAATTGCTAGTTTCTATTGCATACTACCATGGACACAACCATGGATTTGACAAATAAACATGATTAAATTCCAAGGTACAATGACCCTTATCATTTTTGACACCGTTGCTAGGGAGATTTTGTGTTAATAGTAACTCTAGTTAGCAGTCATAGTTAGGATTAGAACAATTCTGCATTATTAGACCTAGAGACCCAAGAGGTAGATATATCAAACTGTTAAGGGGGAAAAAGGTGAATGATGCAAGCATGTTTGTACACTAGATAAGACCCTCTTCCTCAATAACATTCAAGGACAAAACTAAGCTAAGTCACTACAAGATGAAAGAGGACTCGTCTATTGATTGTGTGCTCTTGTTTGCTATGGAAAGATGTGATTTCATCAAGCCTTTTATCAAAGCCTAGGTCAAGTACGAGTAAAACCCTAGTTATAAGATAATTATCTTGTGGCAGACAAATGACAATAGAAACCCATAATCCAAATACACAAACATGATCAAAGAGATACCAAGACCTATGCTTCGAAAGTTGGAAAGTCAGAGGATGCCGGGGTGGGCATCCATGTCCTGAAATTCTGAATCTCCTAAGACTCAGAACTGGAGAAATGTTGCGGAGGGTGTCCAAATGCCAGATTTAGTGCTTGTTTCAATAGGAGGACACCTAGGCGAGCGCCCAAGTCTTCACAGAGGAATTTCTGTAAATTATTTCCAAATCCTGAAACCCTTTCCCTTACAAAACCTTCATGTACCTTCACTTCTTCAAACTTTGCACCTGTAACCTACACACAAGAAGAAAAGGGGTTTGGGTGTTGTGGTGTTTAGGGATTTGCCTCAGTCAAATCTTGAGATAGCATTCAAGCTTCCCAACACCATTGTTAGAGAGAGAGCATGTCCTTGCAGGATAGAGGCTAAAGATAAACCAAATGATGAAATGTTTCAAACAATAATGATGTCACCTTAGAGGTGGAGTCCTTAGGAGAATGAAGATCCTTCAACTCATAAGGAGATGGATGATGATTCCAAATCTGTAACAAACACATAATTCAAACACAAATCTGCAACAATAACACAATGAATACCTTGAATGCTCTTTGCTCCAATATCGTAAGTATGCAATATCCATCTCTAGGTTCCTAATGAATTCAAAACACACTTATATATCTTTCCCGCTAACATTCATGAATTTAATTGAAAGAGCCGACAAGGAGAGACCCATTTAAAGGTCCTATGCCGACATGCCTTGAAATCTACATTTACCAATCAGGGAGGACTTGGGCATAGGCACCCAAGTCCCAATTAGCCTTTTTGGTCTGGGATAAGGCATTAAATGGGCCTCTATTTCCCATTTGACATGGTTTTTGGGGGATTTTGCATTGGGATGAATATTTAGCCTATATAATGTAATCACGAGGACCTAGGAGCTAAACTAGGAGGTAAAAAGGCATGTGTCCACTTTTTATTCCATAACATTTAGCCCCCACTTTAATGTGTGTGTGATCTTACGATTTAGCACATGCATTAAAGTACGGTCAAAGCATATCAAAACACATCAAACACTAGACTGAAGAGACACCCTAATTTTGAAGGACTATTTCCAGCCCCCAAGCTTAGGCAAACATAAGAAAACACTTAAAAGTCACATAAGACACAGTGAATACAGTAAGGAGGCATGCAATACATATAGAAGACAATGAAAGCATGCAATACACAGAGAAGACATGAATACAGTCATGCAAGACACAGAGAAGACATGAAGAGAAGACATGATTGAACAATTATGCATATATATAATTCTAACTATAAAACACACAAGCATGGGGGGAGCTCATAGCTAAACATCTTTAGACCATGCAAAACACACATAGCGTGAGGGCTGCTCATTGCCACACATCTTTAGACCATGCCAAAAGAACACAAGACATGCAAGGAAGACACATAAAACACACCGAATACATGAGTGTCGTATAGTATTCATCGACAGACTATACGTCTTATACATGATAAACATGGGCGATAGGATGGAGCTCATCATTGCACTCCACTATCTAAGACATGCCAAACACACCTAATGGTTGAGCTATGCTACCACAACCACCAAAGACACACTTAAGGGTGAATAACTCAAGATCCAACCCCACCTCGTGATGAGGACTTTGTTAAAAGGATGTGCAAACTAGCTCAAGAGTTACACCATCTTGCCTTCCACAGAAGGGATTTTAAAATGCAACCCCACCCGCATTTATAGATGCCTTATAGTGAAAAGGAAGAATTTGCTCAAAGTATACAACCCCACCCTCATCATGGAGATGCCTTATAGTGAAAAGGAGGTATACGTAACAAATCAAAGTACACAACCCCACCTGCATCATGGAGACATCTTACAACAAAAAGGAGCTGTATGCAAACATGCTTTATCAATATCTAAAAATAATCAAGCAATTACCATGATATATGCCCCTACCTTAAAGTGGTTGATCTCGCTTGCTGGTATCAAGCACATTTAAGGTAAAGTGAAAACACACAAGGGAACAAGAGCTTTCATAAAGCACATGCCCCAAAAGTGACATGTGCCACGATCGCCATTGTTCACACAAACACACCATTATCTTTTGCTAACATAATCAACAACATATTCTATTCTAAGATAACAACCAAATCAATTCATGAAACTAATACAGATCATGTAATAGACCAAGGCTACACTTGAAGGTTTAGGACCGAGTATAGCTGTGAGGTTACACTGCAGGTATCTCAGAAATGAGTATAGTGACAAGGTGAGATTAAAAACAATCCAAAGTTCATAGAAGTAGATTTAGAGACTTGCAAAGGTTTGTCACAACAAATATCACAATATGAATCATAACATATAGTGATTTTACTAGTCAAGTGTCAATAATATGTCAACCCCACCTTCATATATGGACTAGGTCCATCTTTTCTTTCTTACTGTAGGGACGCACGGTCCTTCTTAGTATTTATTTGTTTTCATCATTCACCAACTAGTAGAGTCACTAAAGAATGAAAACACTAAAAATGAGAGAGGAGACAAAAATGACTTGGGTTTACAATGTGGGAAGATGCTCCAAAGACATCCTCCACAACATTATGCCCCCAAGGCGCAACACACAACAATAAGATAGAGGAGAGAAATAGAAGAATGGTCATGACAAAGGCATTCTCCTTGTATCTCTAACCTTACAAGAGTATCAAGGGTCATCCAAGGAGACCTAAATATATTTAACACAACACAGGGGAACACAACACAACACATTTAAGAGGAGGCCACCCATGAGAGAAACTCAAAGAAGTGCTACATCAAAAGTGGCTAAAAGGATGAGAAATACTTACCTGTGACATAAGGCAACCGCACTAGCGGCTGTCATCGAGAAAATCATCTTCCTCTCAATCTCGAATGCAAGAGGAGATAGGTACATAAGGTACTATGGCCCAAATTGAAACTTCATCTTTTAATTCTTTGCCCTTTAGCTAGTCTTTTGATTCAACTTTAGTTGGTGGGATGTTTTCTTGTTGGGATGATGCTTGTCGAGCTAAAGCTTGTCGTTTTCTCCTTCTTTCTCTTGTATTCTAGTTCCTTCTTGTCTTGTTAGTGATATTTGGAAAAGGAGTGTCATGAGTTCCCACATTCTTTGACATTTCAAAAGAGGAAGTTGGTACAAATTTGATCTTTTGTAATGAAGCGCTTCGCTCTTTAAGGTTGCCTCTCGATCCTTGTAAGGATGGTGGAGGGGAACCTTGGCAAAAATTCCTTTACCTCTTGGGCAAGGGGATTCCTTCAGTGTGGGATGCTTTTCACTCTTTATTTATTTAGTAGGAGGAATTGTAGCCTCAGCGGAATAAGAGGGTCCAGGAGCATCCTTGCCATGTGATAGTTTAGCTATTAACTTTGCCTTATATTTTTATATGCCAAGAAAAATTGATCTTCTCTTGGTTGATTTGGTTCAATAGGCTGTGGCCAAAAATAGTCAAGGTTAAAGTTTCCATGATTGGCCAAAGGCTTCCATCCACTAGGATGTACAACATGCACCCATCCTTGATGAGGAAATTTTAAACACTTATGAATTATAGAAGGGACCACTTTCATGGACTTGAGCCATGGATGGCCTAACTTCACACAAAATAAGTCCAAGGTAGGAATGATGATAAATGGTTGTTCCAAGGCTTTTTCCACCACTTTAATCAAGACTATAATCTTTCCAGTAATTGGGATGAAATATCCATTATGTGCCTAAATCATTATATGTGTAGGGTCATAAGTGTCTTATGCCAAATCATGCATGTATAAAACTCTTTAGTTATCACATTCATCATACAATTAGGATCAATAAGGACTCCTCATGTAGGATTCTGACATATTCGTGCTGTAATGTAAAGAGAGCCATCAATATCTCTAATTGTGACCTCATGCGATGTGAATGAAATTACAGGTTCAAATGCCTTCCTCTTCCTATTAACTCGAGGAGGAACCATACCACCCTTGTTTTGATTATAGGCTATGTATGTGAGACTATTCCACACCAAAGCACTAGTTTGAGGAAATCAGGTTTTTGATGATCAAAAGCACACTAATTTCATTGTAAACAAAGTATGATGTAAATAGTGCTACACAACAAGGCAAAGTGAGTTATTTGAGATTTTGCACAAAGAAGTGTAAAGAAAGTGTTAAAGCCCTTAATGTTGAAATAAACAATGTGTAATTACAAACATTGAAAGTTTCAAAGCAAGAATGTCAAATGATGCAACACTACGATCCTGGTGGTGCCCACCTAGGGTTAGGGTTTCGAGCTTCAAAACCTATTGGTTTTTTTATTTAAACCCTCAATTTTCTAAGTCCCTTAGCCTCCTGCACAGTTGTATGATTGTATCTATTGTCATATTTTGCCTACCCCAAAATATTCATGTTTCCCTCTTTCTATCAAAGAAGTCAGATCAGAGAAACCCTGAATAGAAGGAGAGAAATCTTAAATTCTTCAAATACTCTTTCTGTGTCCTGCAAAATTTCCCAAAATCTTTCCTGAAGAATCTTTACCAAAAACCTAGAAAAACCCAAAAATCTTTTAGCTTCAAGTATTTTCCATCGTAGGGTTTCTCAGTTTCATGCTTGGTATTTGTGTATGCATTTTTTAATGTATATTCGCATATACATTCGCCGTTGTATGTTTGAATATGCAAAGAGCAAGATACAAGGATGAAGCATACAAGGCAGACATACAAAGGCAATGTACAAAGCGCACATGCAAAGGAAAAGATGCAAGGGTCTTATACATTCGCCACATGCAAGGGGATTTCAGCGTGACAATGTGTATCGACAACTCATGCAAGAGTCTCACTAATAGGCCGATGCACATACAAGGAGAATATGCAAAAGGATCATTAGAGAAACAATATGCATCAACAGCTCAATTAATAGTCTTTCCGATGGCCAATGATGCAAAGAGGAAAAGATGCAAGCAGATATACAAAGCAAAAGATACATCGGCGGCAACATACAAAGGAAATATGTAAAGTCAATGTGCAAAGGTCAGATACTAAGATGGGGTCCACCAATTACATGTATGTGTGATTGTATCTTTGCACATACAATCGTATATACAAGGGAATGTACATTCCCAAGATACAAGGCCTGGACCTAAAATGAATATGCATTCTGGTTGATACAGGCAGAGGTGATTATATGTTTTCCTTGTATGCATGTTTGCATTGTATGCCGGCACATACAAGGGTCATATACAAAGTGATATACAAAGGCCACATGTATATGCCAAGATGAAGTGTTTGCATGCATGTTTGTATGTAGTTTTTGTTTGTATATTTCGCATTGTATATGCGATATACATTGGTTATATACAAAGCGATATACAAGGCGAACCTGACAAGCAACTCAAATTTGGCAAATTCAACGTTGAGTTCACAGTTTGTATGGTGAAGTGCTTGTATATGCCGATGTACAAAGGAGATACAAGGCCAAACCCGATTGCTTTCAAATTTATTTCATAATAATTTGGGGTCCGTGCTTGTATATGTGGCGATTGTATGTATATACAATTGCACATGCAACTGTAGATGCAAAAGAAGATACAATTGATCGCCGATGAAGAGGCCAATGCTTAGCGATGGTGATCCAATCAATTGATGACACGTGTCTAAGTCAGTTGTATGTATATACAACTGCATATGCAAAGGTTTGAAGGTGAAAAAGGCAAAATGTATGTTCACGATGTGAAAAGTCAAAGGGGATAATGTGCCTGCATGGCATAATTTCATTGGTCGATGACTTTTCAGCGCAGTTTGAAGCCGCAGATCTTGGCGATGAGGAGGAAATCGTCGGCCCTGTTTCAAAATTTTAGCAAAGGATTTCCTGTGTGTCTACAGTCACATTTCAGGTGGGAAAAGAATTACAAAGCACATAGCTACTGCGTTTCTAGAGGCCGCAGGTAGGTTGGCTATTAATGGAAAATTTGCAGAGGCATGGTCGATGAATGACGAGCCACCTACCATTTTTAATGGGAAAATCTTCAGTCAGCGACTCACATCCCAATCTCACATGCTCCTTTCCTCTTTGTCTCTTGGCTTCATTAAATGTTTTAGGTGTCATTTTCATGGTACGATGTATCTGGCAGCATCTCAAAAAGACCATGTAACTAATTGCTGAGTACACGTTCTTGATGTATAAGAGGACTGTGTCACTCATTTTTCTGGTTGTTGAAGACTTGGGCAAAATTTTTTGGAGAAATTAACAAAAAAATAGAGCATTTCTTGGCTATTCTATCTCTTTTGTGAGTTTATGAGTTGCATTTTGAATGCAGGTTGCACATATGTTCAGTTTCATGTTGTGCTCATATGAAAAATGCTTTATTGCATGTGTTTAGTTATTTGTCTCCATTTGTTGTATGCATCCCTTCTTTTGAATCTGGTTGCTAAGGGTTACTAAGATTCTAGGATATAGATTTTCTATATTGCATGCTTAACTTTTGACCTCCATTCAAGAAGTGGATTAAACTGTTTTAGGTTAAGTATGAAGAAGAGTGTAAGGCAGCAGGGATGTTTGTAAGTAGAGTTTGCTAAATACTCATCCTTGGGTGGTGTTTGTAAGGAAAATACCAATCCAGCCCCTTGAAACTTGAATGCCAGTGTAAATCATTCACTTGTATACGTCTAGTTGACTCCTTGCCCTGAGATAGGCACCAGTCTGCCCTTGTGTAGTAGTTATGATCCAAAACCCCCTGTCTTGCATCCAAAATTTGAAACAAATCCTTTCAAAGCTTCAACCTGTTAGTTGTAGGAGTAGGAATAGGACCCCTGCATACTCTCATTCCTAACCAGTTAGATATGTCCAAGAACATTGCCAGCCTAGTGACTTATCATGCAAATCTTGGTCCAAACATGAGAGTATTCTGCCTTTATTGTAAAGCTAAATCTTTCTATTGGGTGAGTCAAAGTTAAATCTTTAGCATAGGGATACCCCCCTTGGTGCGGTAGAACCAGAAGTGAAGGGGAGGCAGCTCACGCAACCTCTTGTATTTGTTGGCTGAATCTGCCTGTACATTGGAACTGGCAAACCCTTTGCCGATTCGGAGAGAAAGACCCAACAAATCCAAAATTAGATTTGAATGAATGTTTATGAGAGCATAAAAATATGAAATAAGATTTTGACTACAAACCCTAGCTTTGCAAATGACTAGGTTATATGAGAAGATGCAAGTTTTCAACAAAACCCTAACAAATGAGATCTTCAAATGAAAGATGTGATATCATGAAATGATCAATTGCTATAATATGAGTCAAATTTGATGTAAAAATTAGAAAACAAAATGTTTCCAATGATATGCAATGAAAATAATACAAAACTATGCCTTTATGCAAGCCTAGAATGCTTTTTTTTTCACTTTTTTCAAATATATGCAAGATTTTTCAATGAAGAATGATAAGTATGATATGAATAGTGAAAAATCTGATTTCAAAACTTAGAAAGATGCAAATGCTCGATGCTACGCGTTCACCAAAATGTTAAGGGGAAAAAAGGTGAATGATGCAAGCATGTTTGTACACTAGATCAAACCCTCTTCCTCAATAACATTCAAGGAAAAAACTAAGCTAAGTCACTACAAGATGAAAGAGGACTCACCTACTAATTTTGTGCTCTTATTTGCTATGGAAAGATGTGATTTCATCAAGCCTTTTATCAAACCGTAGGTCAAGTATGAGTAAAACCCTAGTTATAAGATAATCATCATGTGGTAGACAAACAACAATAGAAACTTAGAATCAAAATACACAAAGATGATCAGAGAGATATCAGGACCTGTGCTCTAGAAGTTTGAAAGTTGGAGGACACTAGGGCGGGCACCCAAGTCCTAAAAGTCCAAATCTCTTGAAACTTAGAACTGGAGAAATGTTGTAGAGGGTGTCCAGATGCCAAATTCAGTGCTTGTTTCAACAGGAAGACATCGGGGTAGGCACCCAAGTCTTCCATAGAGGAATTTCCATAACTGCTTTCAGATCTCAAAACCCTTTTCCTTACATAACCTTCCTATACCTTCACTTCTTCAGACTTTGCACCTATAACCTGCACATAAGAAGAAAAGGGGTTTAGGGGTTGTGGTGTTTAGGAATTTGCCTCAGTCAAATCTCAGGATAGCATTCAATCTTCCCAACACCATTTTTAGAGAGAGAACGTGTCCTTGCAAGACAGAGGCTAAAGATAAACCAAGTGATGAAATGTTTCAAACAACAATGATGTCACCTTGGAGGTGGAGTCCTTAGGAGAATGAAGATCCTACAACTCATAAGGAGATGGATGATGATTCCAAATCTATAACAAACACACAATACAAACACAAATCTGCAACAATAACATAATGAATGCCTTGAATACTCTTTGCTCCAATATCATAAGTTTGCAATATCCATCTCTAGGTTCCTAATGAATTCAATATAGACTTATATATGCTTTCCTGCTAACATTTGTGAATTTAATTGAAAGAGCCGACAAGGAGAGACCCATTTAAAGGTCCTATGCTGGAATGCCTTCAAATCTGCCCCAACCAATAAGGGAGGACTTGGGAATGGGCACCCAAGTCCCAAGGAGCCTTTTTGGTCTAGGATAAGGCATTAAATGGTCCCCTAGTTCCCATTTGACATGGGTTTTGGGGGATTTTGCATTGGGATGAATATTTAGCTTGTATAATGTAATCACGGAGACCTAGGAGCTAAACTAGGAGGTAAAAAGGCATGTGTCCACTTTTTAGTCCATAACACAAACAAACACCCCAACCACAACCTATAGGTGAAAGTAGTGGGGTAGGTCAAAATCCTATTGAGGAGGAAGATCATCTGACGCCCACCTTGGAAATCACACAACAACCAGATATTCCCACAAGTCCTTAACACCTTAAACTCTCAGAATAAATTGAAGAATTAAAGTAGAAACACCAAATAGATCTACTATGAGGATCCACATTCCAAGAGACTCAGTCTGAATTTTGGGAAGAAGTAATACCATAGGAAGATCCATTAACCATGGGGGACAATCATGACCAGCCAGATCCTTTGCAAGATAATGCAAGGACTTTCAATATCCCATAGTCCTCAATCTAGAGTAAAATGCACCTATGAAAAATATCTCCCCCTCAAATCTTCCAACATTCTAGGGAATCCCTTTTGAGGATCCAGATCAGTTCCTCTTTGAATTCAAAGTTTTATGTAAAATATATGACTATGGACCAGACAACCAAAAGCTAAAACTCTTCCCATCTACACTAAGGGATTCTTCCATGAGATAGTTCATGGGCTTGGCCCTTGATTCTATACACTCATGGGAGCAAATGGAAATAGAGTTCAGGGATAAATACCAGGAGTACTACAGAATCAATGATAGAAAACAAGAATTGTTTAGAACTAAGCAGAAAGAAGAGGAGAGCTTAGAAGAGTACTTGGATAGGTTCATTTTTTCCCTTAGAAGGTATGGCAACCCTATAGCACATAATCTAGCCAAAATCTTATTCATAAGAGGGTCAGATAAGGAATGAAAGCAAGCATTAGATTTGATGGGAAGGGGGAATATAAACAAGCTGGATATGGCTGCAATTGAGGAAATTTGTAGAAACTATTCAAGGACACAAGATGGAGTAAGAGCACCAAGGTCTTCCAAAGGGAAAGATGATATAGGACAATTGATGGAAGAGGTTTCAAAGCTAAAAACTTACATTCTAGTTCAACTGAATACCACTTTAGATGGGATTTAGGAAAAAAATAGAACCAGTGAACCACTATCAATTTACTGCCCTCAGTGCAGAAATAAACACCTTTTGAGAGAATACCCCTTGAATAAATCTAAGATCTGCCAGATCTATGATAAATATCATCCTACTAGCTATTGTGATCAACTCCCAGCTTTGAGGAGGCTGACTAAAAAAAATGATCAAATAGAAGAGGAGTTGAACTATGTAGGATAGAAACAAATTGGTCATTTTCCTTACAACTAATATCTGACTCAAGATTCTTATAGAGTACCTTCAAATTGGGGGAGTAACCAATGGAATTCATCATGGCATAGACCTCAAAATGCTCCTCCATAGGGACCACAAGATTGGCCAAACCAGCAGTGGCAAAACCGACAATGGCCAAATCAACCTTGGACCAACCAACATTGGCCACAACAGTTTCCATCTCAAATCAGACCACAAAATATGTAGCCATAGTGAGGTCCTCAACAGAACTATAACCAACAATTCTAAGGTCAACCAAGATGCTTCCCAAACCAACAACAACAACATCTAACTAGGCCAACAAATACATAGGGACAACCTCAAAACGAACCAGTTAGTCAACCACCCCTACCAACTCAACCTATAGTAAACCCACACAATAAAAAAGGAGCAACTATATATATGACTGAGTAAGAAAATATGGTTGGTATAAGTCTTATTCATTTGAATAACCTCCAGCTGTGTTCTAGGAAAGCTCTCCCAAGACCATCTCCCCACTTATTGTTCAAATCACAGATGAATTAGAACCTAAAAATCCATCCCATCAACCACAGGAGGAGATTACAGTTGAAAGAGTGCCCCAATAACAGCCCTCAAGTCACTCTGGAATTCCTCCTAAAAGAACATCTCTAAAGATCACCTCCAAAGCTATTTCAAAATTGCACTCTGGAGCTACTCCGGAGATTGAAAAACAAGCACCATACCCAGAATGCCTCAAACAACATGCTTCCAAAAAAATAGCTCCACAAAAACAAGTCCAACCCACCATTGAATTTGAATTGCTTTAAGAAATAAGACAACTAAACATTGATATTCCACTCCTTCAGGCAATTAGAGATGTTCCTGAACTAAACCAATTTATTAAACATAATTGTGTCAAAACTCGGGGCAGGAGGAAAAACTTTCCCACCACTATTCAAGTAGAGGGGAAAGTGGTGGATCTACTAGTGGGAGAGATGTTCCTTCCAAAGTATGGGGATCTTGGAAATCCTATCATGACAGTCCACATCTCGCGAGTAGAAATATACAATGTCCTAGTTGACTCAGGAGCAACAATAAATGTCATGACAGTTCACACTTTGGATAAGTTGGCTCTTACAGGCATTCAGGCCACTTCCACAATTTTACAATTGGCTTATCAATCAGTTGCAATTCCAAAGGAAGTGTTAACTAATGTTCCAATTATTGTGGAATCATGGGAATTCCCAGTTGATTTTCTGATCTTAGAGCCAAGGAACCAAAGGAAAGCTTAGCCTTTGATTTTAGGCAGACTATGGCTAGCTACTGCAGGAACATCCATTTACTGTAGAACTGGGGATATAGTCAAATCCAATGGCATAGACATGAAAAAAATCTCTTTGTATCCCCCATCTAAGTCATCCATACATTATTCAGGAAAAGTATGGATAGATGATCCCAATAACATAGAAAACAGTACTTCCCTAGCTATGGTCACCATTACAAAATACTTAGGGGAATTAGAAGAAGAGATAAATCATGATACCCCTAAAGACATAACTCACATCTTATTGAAAAAGATACAATGGACTTAGCTCAACATTTAAGGAAAGAACTTCTGATTGCAGCCCATTGTACCCTTGCCAATGTCATCCCTTGTGGCTACAGAGACCTAGCCACTTTCCATCTACTACTCCCACATTCTTGCCCTCTTAACACCATGAGTCCAAAATATGGGGTAGGAACATCCATGGAACAAATCACAAAGCAAATCATGGTCTTACCTGGAAAAACACTTAACATCAATACTTAGTTGACAACCCAACAGAAGCAAGCACTTCTTGATCTTCTTATATCCCATTCAAAAGCTTTTGCTTGGGAATATAAAGATAGGAAGGGCATACCCCCTAAAATCTGTACCCACCATATATATACAGAAGATGTTAAGCCTATTAGACAACCCTAAATAAGATTAAACCTGACACTCAAAGAAATTGTAAAAACTGAGATAGAAAAACTTTTGCAAGATGGATTCATCTACCCTATCTCAGATAGCTATTCAATGTCCTTGTTGGTTATAGTACCCAAAAAGAATGGGAAATGGAGGGTATGTATTGATTACAGGGAGTTGAACAAGTGGTGCAGGAGCACCAAGGGCTTGGAGCCCATGTGTATATATGTTTGCATTTTGTTGTGATGTTTTGAATTTTCAAAATAGGGCAGAGTGGGAAGAAGTTTATACATGTACAAAGTAAACCCATCGGAGTGAGCAAGCTCATCGGCGCAACGTTTTAAAGCTTTATCGATAGTTAAAGTCATACCGACAAAGGTATACCGAGAAAGGCACATCGGCGTGAAAGACATATCGGGAGACAGCGAGAATGTCTGACCGATGTAGGAAGTTATACTAACGGGACAGAATGGTCGGCTAGACTAATGATATCGGAGACTGATGGAATAGTTTCACCGACGACCAAATGTTTGGCCGACGGAGAGTTGCCATAAGCATATTGGCATGAGATTTATTGTCGGCAGGAGAATGGACGGGGTTGCCGATGGGAGGAGTCTCGACGATGGGGACACATCGGCAAGAGAATGGTGAAGTTACGCCGATAGAACATCGGCAGGAGAACGGTGAAGTTACACCGATAGAAGGAGCATCGGCATGACCGACGATATCGGTGAATAGGTTTTAAGTTACACCGACGGAGTTAGTCTTGGCGAAAGTGAATTTGATGTAAAACACATCGGCGTGAGAAATAACATCGGCGGAGGAATCGAAGGTTTGGCCGATGCTAAAGTCACGCTGATAGTTGGTTTAGAAGGTGCCATCGGTAAGATGGAGTTTATCGGCATGAGTAGTTTAGAAGCTGCCGATAGTTGACGTCTCGCCGATAGGCGAGAACCAAACCGCAAACAGTTATGTCGGGGAGAAGATGGGTATCGGCAGAAGAAGATTGGAGTGTGCCGATGGTGTTTGTCACACCGATGATGGTTAGTGAAAGTAACCTAAGTAAAAATGCCATTAGACTCATCGGCAGGAAATAAGCTATCGGGGAAGCGGGATCTGAGAATACTGCTAGGCATTGTTTGACCGATGAGTAGAAGTTCCAACGATGCCGATGTGTTTCGCCGATGAGAACCTACTATTGCAGAAAAGCCCTAACCGTCTGGTAACAGACAAGGGCAGTTATTATATAAGATGTGATTCAGTCTGTGATGGGGGTTGGAACGTTTTGAAGCCTGAGATGCCGTGAATGTAATAGAGGAACTTTTGATAATAAAAACATTGACAGTTGAATCCATTTGAATTTTGTCTGTAGAGTACTTGCATAATCTAGTTTGCAGTAGAGTAGACAGTTTAATTCCTGTTAGTTTTGTTTCTGTTTGTACATAATGACTCTAGTTTGATATCCTCACATATTCTTTGTACAGTCATGGGGGGAAATCAAACAGAGTCTCTTTTTTTAGTTTTTCTTTCTGTTGTTGTGAATGGGTTGACAGAGAGAGGCCATGCGAACTTGTACTAGGCGAGCTGTGCCATAGCCCGACTAGTATGCAAGTTGCAGTCTAAGAGACAGAGGTGAAAACAGAGTGGAAGAATTGAGTACCAAGCAATCAGAACCCTGGACCCGGAGAGGAGGGCTGATAATGGACTCAAGAAGGCTATGAGCCTTGGAGATTAGTAATCTTGGAAACAGTGAGGGTAAAGAAGAATACCTCACACCAAGTAAGTAATGTCTATATTGGGAACAACAGGCAAACAGGTCTTTCACCTCTGTAATAGACTGGTTAGGTTAATATAGGCATTTTGGGGCAGAAAATGTCTTTGAGCACTTGAATTGGTAGGGAGACTTGGGATTGATATAGGTCTTGAAGTGTTGTGTCAAGATAGGTTTGCTAAACCCATAGGTCTCCCTATCAAATTGGTATCAGAGCCCAATTAAAGATTTGGGCTATTCCTAGGATGGAATAGAAGAAGTTGTATGTCATCACCGAGTTCAAGTGAGTCTGTAGGTTCAGCCAGAGAGATGGTGACTAATGCAGAGTTAGCAAAGAAGGTTGATGATCAAGAAGAGGAGAATAGACTCCTACGGGAAAGATTGGTAGAAATGGAAAGTAGACTAGGTGTAATGATGGAAAAGACTGAAGAAGTCAGGCAGAAAGTAAACAAGGAAAAAGGTGTGTCTATAGAAGATGAAGAGCCCACACCTGATCCTAAGATGGAAGAAGAACCTTTCTTGAAGGCCTTGAAAGCCATGAGTGGTAAGTCATTGGAAGGAGTTCCTCTTTTTAGTGGAAAGATGGAACCTGATTTGGTTATGGAATGGATAGAAGGTTTAGAAAATCACTTTGAATGTGATGGAGTGAGTGAAGCTCAAAAGGTGAAGGTGGCTAAATCAAGACTCAGAGGAGCTGCCTTGACATGGTGGAAATTTGTTCAAACTGAAAGAGAGAAAGAAGACAAGAAACCTATAGCTACTTGGAAGCGTATGGTGGCTAAAATCAAAGAGGTATACATGCCTAGAGATTATGAAGTCCAGTTGTATAAGAAACAACAAAATTTGAGACAAAGAGAATTAGATGTCAGTGCATACACTGAGGAGTTTCAAAAACTATGCCTGAGGTCTAAGGTGATGGAAGAGGAAAATGTGAAAGTAGCAAGATATCTCAATGGTTTGAGATGGAGTATTCAAGAGGAAATCAGCTTGTTCAGCCCTACAACAGTGCATCAAAGCTATCAGCTAGCACTCAAGGTAGAGGAGAAAAGCAAGAAGAAACAAGAATCAAACAGCAGATCAAGAGGAAGAGGTAGAGACAGCAGAGGAAGAGGAAATTATGGCGGTAGAAATACTGATCAAAGACCCCAAGGAGAATCCAAACTCACAGAGCAGAGTGGAGAGACTAGTAGTAGAGGAAACTACAGAGGAAGGGGATCTAACAGAGGAAGATCAGGAGGATCAGGCAGAGGATCCTACTTTGCCACTATGAAATGCTACAATTGTGGTCAATTGGGCCATCCAGCATATAGGTGTCCTGATAAGGGCACATCTTCTTCTCAAGGAGTTGACAAAAGAAAACAATATGTGCAAGATGATGCTTCAAGTAGCAAAACACCTGAAGTCATTCTAACCTCAGAAGTGGGAGAGAACATCATGGTAAGGAGAACATTGATCAAAGAACCAGTGAAATCTGAACCAAGCCAAAGGAGAGCATTATTTAGAATCAGATGCAAGATTATGAATAAGGTATGTCAAGTAATCATAGACTCAGGGTCTACTGATAATATAGTGTCTGATGAAGCAGTTAGAAAACTAAATTTGCAAAGAATACCTCATTCAAATCCATATAGAGTCACATGGTTAAATAAAGGTCAACATGTGATAGTCAATGAGCAAACTTGGGTAGAGTTTGGTATAGGTGGATACAAAGACAAGGTACTTTGTGATATCCTACCTATGGATGCATGTCATCTCTTATTGGGCAGACCATGGCAGTTTGACCGGAAGGCCATACATGATGGTGAGAAGAATGCATATTCTTTTCAAAAAGATGGTGTCACCTATAAAATACAATCTTTGGAAGATGAAGAAGCAAATAAGACTAAGAGTCCTAGTATCTTAGTTGTGAGTGGTAAAGAGTTTTTGAACACTCTTAAGGAGGATGGTATTGGTTATGCTATCATAGTGAAGCCTAAGGAGGAGAAGAGAGACAAAAAGGTAGTACTAGACAATCTAGTAGGAAAGAAACACTTCTCATTCCTGGATGTGTTTAGTGGATACAATCAAATCCAAGTTGCACCAGAAGACCAAGACAAGACTGTCTTCATGTGCTCATGGTGCACCTTTGCATATAGAGTCCTTCCATTTGGCCTGTGTAATGCTCTAGCTACTTTTTAAAGGGTTGTTTTAGCCATTTTTGTTGAACTAGCTAATCAGTGTATGGAGGTTTACATGGATGACTTTATTGTTTATGGGGATACATCCTTTGAAGAAGCCCTCAAAACTATGGAAAAAGTGTTGCAATGCTATGAAAAGAATCAATTGTCCTTAAGCCATGAGAATTTTTTTATGATGGTGGAACAAGGTATTGTCCTAAGTCATCATATATCAGCAGAAGGAATCAAGGTAGATCAAAACAAGGTAGAAGTGATTAAACAATTGCCTCCACCTAAAAACCAAACTGATGTTAGGATTTTCTTGGGTCATGCAAGATACTATAGGAGGTTCATAGAAAATTTTAGCAAGATAGTTGCCCCAATGTTCTCCCTACTAACCAAGGATACAGAATTTCATTGGACAAAAGATTGCCAAACAAAATTTGAGACCATCAAAGAAAAACTCACAGTCACACCTATTTTAAGAAGACTTAATTGGAATTTTCCATTCCACATTCAAACAACTGCATCAAATGAATCAATAGGTGCAGTCTTAGGAAAAAAGAAAAAGGGGAAGGTATATATGCAATTTATTATATAAGTAAAAACCTTATCCCTACTGAGAAAAATTACATAACAACTGAAAAAGAATTCCTAGATGTCATCTATGACATCAACAAATTTAGACATTACATCACAAGATACAAAAAATTTATACACACTGATCATGCGGCCATTAAATATTTAATGAACAAATGTACAGTAGGTGCAAGAATCATCAGATGGATGTTACTATTGCAAGAATTTGATATCACTATCGTAGGTAACCCAAGAAAGTTTAATTTGGTTGCTGATTTTTTGTCAAGATTGCATATAGGTGGAGAAAACCAACAGGTGGAAGATGGGCCCCCAAATGAAAATATGTTTGTTCTTTCTTCTATCACACCTTGGTTTGCTGATATAGCCAACTTCTTGGCTATAGGTTTGTTTCCTTCCCACTTTACTTCCAAACAAAAAAGAGATTAGTAAAGGAAAGCCTTACCTTATAAATGGTTAAATGGTTTGTTGTTCAAATGTGGCCTTGACTTTGTGTTGTGCAGGTGTTTAAGGGCTGATGAAATATTTGATGTGTTGAGAGCATGCCATGATGAGCCCACAGGAGGACATTACTCCTCAAGGAGGAGAATCCACAAGATTCTCAAAGTTGGTTATTATTGGCCATCTCTCCAAAGCGATGTGAAGAGATATGTGAAACAATGTGACCAGTGCCAAAGGATGGGTCAGCCAACCTTCACACAGGAGATGACACTACACCCTCGGGTGGTTTTAGAACCATTTGAACAATGTGGCCTAGATTTTTTTGGACCCATCTCTCCATCATCCGCAGGTAAATAATACATCTTGGTATGTACTGACTATGTGACCAAATGGGCAGAAGTTCAAGTATTTCAGTTTGCTAGAGAAGAAAAAGTTGCTAATTTCCTATATAACAGAATTTTCCTAAGATTTGGAGCCCCAAGAGCTATAGTTTCATATAGAGGTCCATAATTTACCTCTCATGTGATAAAATCTTTCATAGATTTGAATCAAATCAAGCACAGGAAGTCCTCACCTTATCATCCCCAAGAAAATGGATAGGTGGAGGTGACAAACAAAGAATTGAAAAACATTTTAACAAGGACAGTAGCAATGAGTAGAAAAGATTGGGCCAACAGATTACATGAAGCAATATGAGCTTACAACACAACATGGAAATCAACAACAAAGTTCTCACCTTATGAACTTGTCTATGGAAAGAAACCTATACTATCAATAGAGTTTGAACTACTTGAACACTCACGACATCACTTGATATTGGACTACCATTTTCCATAGTACAACAAGATTGGATCTTACAATTCAATGAGTTGGCTGAGATTAGGATGAAGGCTATACAATAGACAAAACTCATTCAACACCAAGGAAATAGTGGCATGATCAACGTCATATCAAGAAGAGGACATTTCATCAAGGAAACTGGGTTCTCTTATATGATTCCAAGTTCAAGGAATTCAAAGGGAAATTACAAACCCATTTGATGGGACCTTATGAGATTAAAGAATTCTATGACAATGGAACAGTCCAGTTGACACCTATTGATGGAGGGGAAAATACATTTCTTGTGAATGGTCATAGGATTCACTTCTGCCAGTGACCAACCATAAAGGATGAATTTGTCAAGGATCTGTTCTATGTGAGAGAGATCACACTCTCTTGCACAAGCTGAAAGATAAGATAAAAAAAGAGAAAAAGAAAAAATAATAATAAAAAGAAGGGTTGAAAACTAGTAATATGGAGGTCCTTCTCAAAAAAAAGAAGACAAAAAAAAAAAAGATAAAATAAAAGAAGGCTAAAAACTGGCCAAATGGTAGTCTTTCTCACCAAGATAAATGAAAACCAACAAATGGCGATTCTCTTTTTCATGTAGATAACAACAAGGAGCACCTCTAGAGATAATTAGGAGGACCTCCAGAGCTAGTTAGGTGTAATGTCCCCTTTTTGAGTGAGCATCAGAGTTGGTGGTTTAGCCTATCATCGGGTCCTCGTAGGCTAATAATGGTGTTTAGAGGCCCAGTGTTGGAGTTAGCTGTCTCCTCAGTTGATAGTTGGTAGTGTTTTATTGCAAAATAGAGCAGATTTAAGAGGGTTTTTGGGGACTTCAGACAATTACCAGCCTAGCCATACATTCTAGACAAGTTGTACTTCTCTAGAGGGGTTGTACTACTCATAGGTGTGATTTTAAGGAGTTTGGGACTGTTTAATGGTATCATTCCTAGTCATTGGGAGTTAAAAAGGGACTACATATAGGTTTAGAAAGATTACAGAGAGATTCCACATTGCTAGCTATTGATGTATGCTTCAAATAGGTCATACAGGCTCTAGGAGGACGTGGGTACTTCTAGTGTTGGCTTTACTTCATTTTGGTAGCATCTAACTCCATATATGGTGTTTTGGATCATGCTTGTTGTTGCAACTTTGTATGGGTGAAGACACTTCCATTCTATGAGTTTCCTATTGATTTTCTATTGCATTGTAAGCTGATACAAGTACGGCAGCCAGACGAAGTTGAAGATACCAACATGGTTGTCACTGTAATCCATATTTTTCTATAATACAATCTAGGTCTTCATTAGTTTATTCATATCTCTCTTAGTTTTTTGGGTTTTAGTTATATGCCCTTTATTCTATGTTTATATTACAAAATCAAAACATGCAAAACAAACATGAAACCCTAAGCCAATCAGCAGTCAGAAAACAAAAAGTGATATAGAAAACCTAGCTTGGATAGTGTATGTTATAGTGGTATCAGAGCAGTGTATCCTACCATCCTGTGAGATTAGACACAGACATGCAGATGATGAACTGAGAAATGCAGCCTGGTACACATACAGGTTCCCCATATTGATCCCTTTACATGTACAAATATAGTAGTGGTAGAGGAAATGGATGATAAAGACCAGGAAGAGCTTAGTATCCAAGAGATACTAAATAATTGGTGTAGAAGACAGAGAGAGATGCAAAATTAGATGCAACAAACTATTAATCAAACAATACAAATGACAACCAATTATTGCCTCAGAAATCCTAGTATCAATAACAACAACAACAATGATAGAAACCATGGAGACAGGAACAATGGAGATAGGTATATATATAGGGATAATGATGATGGGAAAAAAGCTAAAAAATTCAAAGAAGGTTACAACACTGAAGTGCTCGTGGAAGAAAAGATAGGAAAGGAAGAAAATTTGTAGCTTACAAATAATCACAAGAACATAAATCAGTCCGGGCATAAGGGAGACAAAGTCACTGATGCACTTCAGCCCTACGAAGATAAGATTAAAGAAGATGTTGCCATGAAGGAGGAAAGTATACTTGTGGATAATTTACCTCCTACAAGCTATTGTAAGGGTTTGGGTAAAGAAACATCATACATTGCAAAAGATGAATACTGAGGGTTTCACAATGATCATGTGAAGGAAGGACATGCTATCATGGAGATTTCCATGCCTATAAGGTTGAATCATGGTATGGGTTCTTTGGATGTTCCTAGCATTGTTTCATTACCTTTGCATCATATTGGCATGGAATCAAATGGTGGTCATAAGGGCAATTCAGAGATTTCAGTGAGAAGTGCTCCAAGTGGATTAGATAATCTTGATTTGTAATTACAAAATAAAGAAGTCATAGTGGTGCATGCATGTTCTAGGCTAGCCATACAGGGAGATCATGAGGTAGAAAACTCTACCTACTACTTTGATGGAGAAGTTGACCATGAGGAAGTTGACTTGTGGAGGCAGGATCAGGGTAGGTTGCATAAAGGCATTGGGTCCTATGAACCTCATCATTTAGAGGATCTAGTTGATTCAGGAAAGACTACAACAAAAATTATGGCACGTGATACACTTAATTTTCCTTTGAAGACAACTCTTGAGTCAACACTTGGTAATGGACAGTTAACAAAGGATGAAGTTTTGGTTGAGTTCCTTGAGGATGCTGCAGATAAGTATGATGTAGTTTCTAATTTTGTGTTTTATGATAGCAATTATAATGATGAACCTACTCATGAGTTAGCAGCCATTCTATGTGAGGATAATGGATGTGCAGAGTTCCCTAACATTGACACTCAAGATTTGGGTGCTAAAAATGAATTATATGATGCGGATTCAAGCCACAACAAGTCTGATTTTGTAAATCAGATCTTAGAAGATGTGAACAAATCAGAAAATTTACTTGTTGGTGATGGGTCCCAGGATAGCTCTTTGGATGAACATGCATCTACTTTGGAGGAAGAAGTGTGCAATGATTATGTGCAATTAGTAGCTTCTATTATGTTATTGGAGCCATCCTGTGAGGTACTTAATAGTAATACCTTTGTTGAGGAAGTGTGCAGAGCTAATGGCACACATGATGATGCTTATCAAACTGTGAGTGATGATGATTCAGTCTCTTACCTAAGTACAGATCACAAATCAAAAAATTTGTGTGGAGATGATTTGTCACAGGGGTCTCATCATTTGGTAGGGTAATTGAAGCTGAACGAAGGCATGATTGCTTCAGCCTTAGAACACTTTGATGTTGTTTAACAGTTGGTGGCACACTATTGTTGGACTCCAGGTATATATGATCACCTTGATAGTGGACTTTCCCTTGCAGAGTTTCAGGCACTTAAAGATGCAATTGGGATAATGAAGAATAATTACCTACAACTCTTATCAGATAAAAATCATCTTCTCATGCTAGATGGTATCTATTATGATGCTCTAAGGGGAAAGGAAGAGGAGGTTGATGAGCTCACCTATCAGGTTGAGGTCACCATGGACTCTTTGAAGAGCACTCAAATAGCCCTTCAAGAGTCAAAGTTATGGATAGATGAGCGTACCTTAGAGTTGAGCTTGGTGAAGTCCTTGTCACCTATAGATACAAGTGAGATATCTATGGCAGTGTGTGGTGATGAGCATACATCCATGTATTGTGCTAATGTGCATGTGGAGGATGTGGCAACATCCATTTCATTTATTAGTGTAGGTGACACAGATGGGATGAGTGTGTTGGATGAGTTTAGCAAGGAATAATATTTTGCACTAGGTGTTCTTTAGGATAGTCCCATTTCAAGTGATGCAGAGCAAATTATTGATAGCTCTTGTGGTGAGGTAGTGGATTCTCCAGAGAGTCATCTGATAGATCACTATGCTGCTTTGACTTCTTTGCAAAAGGTATCCAGGGTATCATTTAGTTGGGAGATTGGTTCTCATGTTGATTTGTTTCCCTCTCCTAGAAGCAAATCAGAGATTACATCCCATGCAGCTGATTTTGATCGACAACTTATTGAGCTACAGAGATGGAGAGATCAGTTGAAGATTACAGGAGAGAAGGTTGATTAAACCTTATCTTGTTTTCATTGCACTCATAAGTATGTTGAGAACCTTCTTTGGACAGTAGAGATTGAGGAGAGACAGTATGGGATCTCGGATGGTACACCCATTCATGATTTGCAGTTCATCATGAGTGCTTCAGAGGAGATAAAATCAGAATATCTCCAGTTGTTTCATGATAGGGAGTATGCTATTGGGTACGCAGAGATGGTTGCCAGAGTATCTACTCAGTTACCTATTTAGGATCAGAGATATGAGCCATCATTTGATTCGAGTGATGAGAGTGATGAGGAGCGTGTTCCCCATGAATATGATGGTCAACCATTGACACAGGAAGGTGCTTTTTATCTTGACTACATAGTGAGGAGTGCTCATCATTTATCCTTTAGTCCACACACGGATGACCTGATGATGCGTAAGTGTGGATTGGATTGGGATTTATACCATCCATTGTGGGATGAAGGGTTGCCATCTATAGAAGATGGAACTAGGGATTGCAAGTGTTTGACTCAAATATATTCATAGGATTACTTGCAGGGTCAAAGATCAAATTACCATCATGCTGATGTGTACCAGACAGAGTTTGTGACTTCTTTTTCTCAAAAATTTCCATTGGAGATATGGCTTTAGAGAGGTTGAAGTGTTAGTAGGCATCATGGCATGTTTAGTCTTTACAGTGGTGATGGAGGAGAGTTTTACCATTCCCTTGATTTGGGAGGAGCAGTTACATATCTTCTAGCACCTATGAGGAATAGACAACACATCTATAGGAGATTTGCAAAGGGTGAAAGGGGATGTTGTGGTGCAGACATGTTTGGATATTCTTACCTCCTCTTGACTAATGGATGTGAGTTTTGATTGTATTGGGATCCAAGAGGTGACAGGGTTGGCACTATGGTTCAAATGGGTCTCGTTGGGTTTCTTCAACACTCTCAGCATGGAGAAGTTGATATCATATTAGTGTAGTGGAAGTCAGAGGATGTTATGCATGGCAAACTTCCATTTTGGGTTTGGGATCCAGGGATATATTATTTGGCCCTCTACAGTTTTCTATGGGATCCTTCTTGTGCATCAGGATTCTAGACAGGGTTTGCTAATGAGTTTTACACCATGTACATTGTGTGGCATGCATACATGTTCACCTTTGATTCATAGGTACATGAGCTGATTTCGATGCACAAATCTTGTGTGCAAGGGTTGGAAAGATGGCATGATATTTATCTTTGCGCAATGGTGTTTATGCTGGTATTGCTTGAGTTATTTGGTAACATGTGGGTCATTCTATAGTTCTTCCCTTGGGCCTCTAAAGGAGTGATGTTTCCTATTCATTTAATTGTGATTGCTTGGGGACAAACAATTTCAGGGAGAGCAGACTGTAATGTCCCCTTTTTGAGTGAGCATCAGAGTTGGTGGTTTAACCTATCATCGGGTCCTCGTAGGCTAATAATGGTGTTTAGAGGCCCAGTGTTGGAGTTAGCTATCTCCTCAGTTGGTAGTTGGCAGTGTTTTGATCTCTAGTTCCGTAGCTTGTTCAGAGGTTATGATATTTAGGGTGTTTTGGCTTCATTTTTTATATACTTACCATTTATAGTAAGTCAGTGTGTTGATAGAGGCCAACCTTACTATATATAGTAAGGCATCCTGGTTAGCAGCGAATGTGGTGGGCTACCTCTTGGTGAAGTCAGAATTGATTTATGATGGTTAATGATGGAGTTATAATATTATAATTATTATTAAAGTTATACTTTAATAATAATTAATTATTAAGTGCATATCATTAATGAATTAAGTGGACTTTATTTAAAAGGGGGATTTAAATGCTTTAAAAGTATACTTTATAATAAGTGTTAAATAAAGGGGAGATATAAGTGAATAATAAAGTATACTTTATAATTATAAGTCGTGCACCAAAAAGGAGGGAAAAGTAAATGAAATTAAAGTAAATTAAATGAGATGAAGCCAAATGCAAATGGAATATTATAAAAAGGCAAAGTGAAGCTCATTTGCATATGCTTGGTTTATTATTCACTTCTATGCAAATTGCTTTCTCATGCATTCTTGGAGTTTTAGAAGCTTCGAGGGTTTAAACCAAGCTTGGCTGAGATGAAAACCTCTTCAAGTCTCCTTTCTTTGTGTGTGAGAGACCACATCAGGGAAGGGTATTGGAGGCCTCAACTAGAGGTTTCATTTGGGCATTCAATTGATTCAATTTGATAGAGTTTAGAGCTAGAAATGCATATATTTGATGAAAAATGAAGATATTTGATGAAGTATTCTTGTGCAGCTGAGATTGAAGGTTTTATTACAGAATAGAGCAGATTTAAGAGGGTTTTTGGGGACTGCAGATAATTACCAGCCTAGCCATACATTCTAGATAGGGTGTACTTCTCTAGAGGGGACATACTTCTCATAGGTGTGATTTTAAGCAGTTTGGGACTATTTAATGGTATCATTCCTAGTCATTGGGATTTAAAAAGGGACTGCAGACAGGTTTAGATAGATTGCAGAGAGATTCCACATTGCTACTTGTTGATATATGCTTCAAACAGGTCATACAGGCTCTAGTGGGTACTTCTAGTGTTGGCTTTACTTCATTTTGGTAGCATCTAACTCTTCATATTTGGCATTTGGGATCATTCTTGCTTCTGCAACTTTGTATGGGTGAAGAAACTTCCATTGTATGAGTTTCCTATTGATTTTCTATTGTATTGTAAGTTGACCCAAGTATGACAGCCAGACAAAGTTGAAGATACCAACATGGGTATGTCACTGTAATTCATATTTTGCTATAATACAATCTAGGTCTTCATTAGTTTGTTCATATTTTCTTAGTTTTTCTGGGTTTTAGTTATATGCCCTTTATTCTATGTTTATATTGCAAAATCAAAACATGCACAAACAAACATGAAACCCTAAGCCCATCATCAGTCAGAAAACAAAAAGTGATACAGAAAACCTAGCTTGGACATTGTATGTTACATTAGGAGCACCTCCGACGATCATGTAATAAAAGAGATTCCAAACCTCCAGAGCCTACCCCTTAAAAGGTCTGAAAGAAGACACTCAGACAAAGGGATAATGAAGTCACGATGACCTTATCCACCTCATCCTAAAAAATAGGCCAGGTCATGAGCATTCATGACAATTAGCCGTCGGTGACCCCTATTTTCAATCATTTCGCTAACACCATCTGCTAACAATAGGAGTTGTCCCATCAACCACAAGTTCAGATGAAGATCTTATCACTTCACACCCCACGGACATCATGGAAATCAATGTTGAAGGATACACATGGAGGAGTGGTCACGTCCCATCTTGCAAAGGCGGCAAGACAAAACCCTAGCGTGACGTCTAATTATTGCAAAGCTAATCCAAGTATTAATCTTGATTAACTAATTATAGAAAGTATTTTCAGTTTTTATTTTCATGCAAATCACCTGGACTCCCGTACACCACCATTACTCCCAAATAAATCTTGACACATGTCACCCTAGGATAACCACCTGTCATGTCAGCTTCATAGCTCTGGAGTGACATAACCCTCTATAAACCATACCAAATCATAATTTCTAATCTTGGAAGCCATAATTTCCTCATAGCCGACTTAGTAGCCTACAATACAAGCAAAGAAACCTTCCTGCTAATCACCATAAGGAATTCTCAAAAATTCAAGTAAGAAAATTCAAACTCTAGATTTTAGGAATCAGATAGATCCAGAGCTAGGATAGGTCTATTGTGAGAAGTTTCAGAAGGATAGGTAGGCAAGGTTGAGGGTTTGGAAGTTGAAGGGGGATAAACACTGGCAAATTGTAGTTCTATTTGGAGGTATGGAGGTTAAGAAGAAATCTGAACTAGAGAAAATAGAAGGATTGTTGCAAGATCAAGCATCTGCTGATATACTGAGGGTTGTAAGATGGCTCGAGTTCCTAGAGAAATTTGAAGGGTACAAGGAAAACATTGTGGAGGAGTTCCTCTCTAACTTACAGAACAAAAAAACACAAGTAAGAGGAGTCACCATTCCCATCTCTGCATCCATCATCAATAAGCTCTCCGGCCTCCCAGAAGAAGGTGAGAGGTTCTACCACTTAAAAACCTTATATAGTGATTTCATAAAAGCTTTCTCCGTAGACACTGAAGCTAAAATACAAACACACTAATAAGAGATAAGTAAAAGGAATTGTTAGAAACACCCTTCCTCAACCTTGGTAGTCCTTGGTTATGTGGTTAATGAAATACTTCACCTATGATGGCCAATTCACCCTCGTATTAGGGCCAATTATGGAAATATTGATATTTCTAAGGCATCGCACACTCACCCTAAATATGGGATAAACTTACCCATTTTCCTATTTTCTGCAATTACCTGATTAGATGAAAAACATCAATAAGGGAAGGGTTAACTTAAACGCCATGGCCTTATATACCTCATCGTTAGGTATCATTTCATATCCAAGAGGGGAGGGGAGGGGAGGCCCTATGGAAAGCCTTTCTAGATAACACTCATAAAGTTAAGAAAAAGGGAACAAAGACAATACTAGAGTCACCATCTACTACTCAAGAAGTAGAGGAGGATAGGCCAGCTCCATCCACTTCCTCCCTTGTTGCTGATTAAAAGAAAAAGGGAGAGAAGATAGTAGTAGAGTCACCCTCTACCACTCAGGAAGTTGATGCAGGAGTATCCTTGGTTCAAGAGCAATCTTGCATCAACCAAAAACATTTGCATTTCAATTTATTTTCAATTCAGTTTGTTTCTTTTCATTTTCCAGTTCAATTCAAGTAGTTCAGTCAGAAGCAGTTTTTGTATTTTTTGGTCCAGTTGCATTTCAGACCTTGTGGAGCTCGACTTAGCATCTACATTCATTCATCTACATCATATCCAAAATTTAGATATCCGCCCATCAATACTGGAAAGATATCGCTATTAGAAGTTTGACTATCCTCAGAACAGAGCATCTGGATAATCACAGACAACCAACTAAAGGAGAAACCTACGGAAGCATTTCCCTATCTTCGAAGCCTAATGACACATCATTCAATGATATTTGGTTTGTGGCTGACCTTCCTAGGAGATCCGCATATCATTTCATTCATTCTCCGGAAGTGTTCTATGCATTTAGGTCTGACCTATCTGTGTACACATGTTATAGCTCTTTATTGGAGTTTGTGATCTTCCTTGGCCGACACAAAGGAATCTATTGATCCAGACTTGATATATATTGATGTAATAGATCCTTAGCAAAGTAGTTAGTTATGAAGTTCATAAGCTACCAAGTTCTAGATACATAGCTTATTCATTTTCTGGCGAAGGAGCTTCAAAGCTTTATCTTGTGCATGTATGTAATCAAGCCTGTGAGCCCTAATTGTAAGCCCGCATGTTGTCGGTTAATCTCTATTTGAATTCTATGATATACTAAATGACTGAATCTGTATCTATTCCATTTCTTTGAATTGATTCCATTGTGTTTACTCTTATTGTACGGTCCAGATAGTTCATTCTGTGAACGCTCCTACTGTGACTACACTAAGTGGTATCAGAGCAAAAGTTAAAATCTTTTGGGAGTGGATTGAGCAAAGTTGGCGAGGGAGTTCTGTAAGGTCTTGCTATGGACAGATCATTGAATTGAGGTAGGTTACTTGTGTCACAAGTGATCATAGATTGAGAGGCAGTTGTCACCTTATAGCCTGATCGCCGAACCTGAGGCAGTTTACACTTGATCCTAGGAAGAATACCACTGAAGAGAGTTGCTGATGTTGGAACAATGGCTGGTAGAATGGATGAAATGATGGAGATGATGAAAACAATGTGAATTCAATTGGATTTTGTTGAAGAAGATAGGCAAAGAGGATTGACACTAAGACCTAATGTTGAAAGTGAGGATGAAGAAGAATTTCAATCTATTGAACAAACTAGCGAAACCGTAGGAGGTGATGAAGAAGAAGAATTAGATCAAGTAAAGATGCTGCGAGCTATTTCAAAGATTAGAAAAAGACCTAGAGTTGATGTGCTGAACTATACTAGTAATTTAAACCCTAAAGAATTGGTTGACTGGATAAATGACATGGAAGAATACTTTGAATATGAAGAGATTGAAGATCCAGAGAAGGTGAAATTTGCAAAGACAAAGTTGAAAGGACATGCTGATATATGGTGGAAAGAAGTTTAGTTGGAAAGAAATAGAAAAGGAAAAGAAAAGATTACAAAATGGGATAGGATGGTGACAAAGTTAAAGAATCAGTTTATACCTATTGACTATGAGTTGGAGTTGTTGAAAACATTGCAAAACTTGAGACAAAAGGAGAAATCTATGAAGGAGTACACTGAAGAATTCCATAAAATGATAATAAGGATAGGATATAGTGAAGCAAACAAGGATAAAGTGGCTAGATACATCAACGGAGTGAGATTGAACATTCAAGAAGAACTAAGCTTGGTAAGGATGACATCTTTGGAGGAAGCATATCAGTTTACCCTGAAAGTTGAAGAGAAGCTGAATAAGAGGCATGATCAGAGACAACGAGGAAGAGGAAGTAAATTTTAGAGAGGTAGGACTTATTCTAGAGGAGACAAATCACATCTGGAGTAGACCAAGTTTGACAACCCATTTAGGAAGCATGACAGAGATAACAATGCTTACCAGAGAAATGATAGAAATTTTCATCCCATAGGTGACTATACTTCATACCGGAATGAAGGATACAGAAGAGAAGGAAGAGGATTGGATAAGAGAACATTCAGAGGTACTTGTTTCAAGTGTGGAGGTGAAGGACATAGAGCATTTGAGTGTAATCAGGGTAGTACTGTTGGCAAGAGACACTATATGGACTCATGAATGTTATCATTGATGGCAACAAAGGTTAACCCACACATCCGCAGGACATGATGAGTCTCTACCCGAAGGTAGATTGCAGAGTGTTGTGATCCAGTAAGCAAGAACAAAGCATGTGGCGAGCTCTAACAGTCAGGTCCGGATCTCTCAAAGGAAGTATCTTGGTGAAATGCAGATTTGGGGAAGTCAAGAGGACTACCTTGACTGATAGATTCCAAGGATTTAGCCTCCGGTAATAGATGAAGAAAAAGATATGAATACTTGAGTGTCGGGTTCCTGATTGGCAGTGTGGACAGAGGAAGAACTGACTGGCAAAACATCAGACATTATTCTAGATGTGTTACTGATGATGGTAAAGGTTATTAAGGCATAAGTTATGATTGGCCGACATGATTGATGACTTATTCAATCATCTCCTAGATCTGCATCACTTGGTAAGCAAGGATCCAACCGACAGATCAAAGCTTGGGAAAATATTGACTATTCTGGATGCTGACTAGAAAGGTGGTAAGATTACTTGTACAGATATACAGATATATATACCAGATGAATTTAGATATGAAGGGTGTGGCATTGTGTTTAGTATGCGAAGAAAAGCAGAAGAGCAGTGTGAAAGCAGTAAGGCAGGTCCGATATGTGAAAGACAACAACACTAAGGAAGAGAAAGGATGAAGTACAGCAGATCAGTATACTGAGTCTAATCAGAACTGAACTCCAGCATATGTAGATGCTCCTTATCAGTTCAAGTATTATATTACACTCTTTATAAATTGTAGACAGTGAGTCTCTTGTAGGCAGTGGGCCTCTTGTGAGCAGTGTGCTCAGGTAGTGAGCCCTAATTGGCAAGTGCCATTTTGTATTTCTATTCTTCTAACAGAGAATACATTCTTGGGTTAATCACCCAGTGGTTTTCTCCCTTAACAGGGTTTCCACATCAAAAATATTGTGTCATGTGTATTTCCATTTCATGGTTATGTTTGCTTATTTGAATTAATGTTGCATTGATTAATAAGAAAGTTCAAAGAGCTGAAATAATTAAGATAACTGATTCACCCCCCCTCTCAGTTATCAACAATTGGTATCAGAGCCAAGTTCCTCCCAATAGAGCCTAACAGCTTGAGGAAGATCTGGGAATTCAAATGGATGTGTATGGTATGAGGGAGCAACTTAAGTCTGCCCTAGATGATCTTGAGCAGTCAAATTCTGAAGTCAATGAATTGAAGGAAAGACTCAAATAGGCTGATGATTTCATAAATGAACTAAAAGGGAAACTCAGTCTCTCTATGAAAAAGAGAAAAGAGCACCTTCAGCAACTGGCAAGTCAAGGTGAAGCCAATGATACAAATGGAGATCTGAAGGAGAAAACCAAGTTGTGTGAAAAGTTATCAAAAGAGATCATTATGATAAGACAAGAGATGGAATCAGGAGTTATGAAGTTTACCCAAGAAATTGAAGAGAAAAGAAAAACTGAAGATGATCTAAGACAATCTCTCAAGGAGAAATCAGAAGACTGCCACAAGATGGATAGAATAATCAGACACCTTGAATCTGATCTTGAAGATGCTAAAGATAATGAAGAAAAACTTGAGGATCAAATTGTCTCTCTTAAAAGGGATCTTCAAACAGCAAATGAATATAAAGAAAAATTCAAGATAAGTTCTGCTCAACTTGAAGTTCTTCTTGAAAGTCAAAAGAGGGTAGATGACAAGTGTGGTTTGGGATATGAGAAAAGACAACGCTGCGGATCTGGTCAAAAGAATTTTGGATCAGAAAATCCAAGGAACAGGCCTAGAAGACCTCCGGTAAGACAGCCTAATGCTCAAAGATATCCATCCTTCAATGGATACTACCACAACTGCAATAACTTTGGTCATAGAGCTAATCAGTGTAGAAAGAGAATGAATCAGACTAATACATCCTTCTTCGAACAGTGTTTCAACTGTAAAAGATATGGTCACAAATCTCATGAATGCAGAAATATGCAGATGAACAATTCATTCAATGGTAGATGCTTTGCATGCAATAGAATGGGTCACATGGCTAATCAATGCAGATCAAGAGGATATCAATCAAATATGCAAAGAAATGTTGTTTGCCAAATTTACAATAGATCCGGTCATATTGCCAAATTCTGTAGAAGCAAGAATCAGGACAAAAGAGGTCTGGTACATCATAATCAGAATCAAGACAAGGGAAAACAAAAAGTGAATGCGGATGAAGTTCAAAGTGAGATGAACGAGATTTGGGTGAAGAAAAGTATAGAGAATGTAGGGGATGGATCCGCACCAGACTCTGGTGCTGATATTCCTTCCAGAAATTAAAAAGTGAGCTCTGGCTCAGGGGGAGACACAAAGAAAACTTTTTTCCCCCAGCCAGTCAATTGGTGCCAGAATTGGCACAAGGAGAATTGCGGATGAAGGGGTTCTCAGGGAAACATCTAAGTAAATTATGATTAAAAAAATGGAAGATCTGCAAGAAGTTTAGAACAAGTTAACTCACCAAAATTGATCCGGTTCATCAAGTCCTCCGGTAAGATCAGGTTGTTGTTTTAATAGTCAGATCTGACATGTTTCAGACAAAGATATTGTGATCTGCAATTAAATGGAATGATTGGAGAAGGATAGATGGATTGCTGATGTTCATTAAAGATTCACTCCAAGCATATCTCAGTAATTCGGAAAAGACTTCCTTCAGAATGAAGAAAACAAGGCAAACCGAAATAACCTAAGTTGAGCATTTATTGCAACTTGATATTAGGGTTTGCAGAGCAATATAAGGGTTTTCTCATTAAGCATTTGTTCATTCTGCATTCAAGAAGAAATGAAAAGAAGCTCTACAACAGAAATTCCTCAAGCCCATCAAAGACCATCCATAGAATCTGATTCATCCAGCAATTGATTCAGCTCACTCCGTGAAACCTAGAAGCTTAAAAGGTATTTTCCATTCTTAATATCCCTCTGCAAATCTTTGAAAGATGAATACTCCAAATGTGGTGAATATTTCTGATAGGCCATGCCCTAAATTTAAGAAGCATCCATATAAATCCCTAGAAGTTGATCCCCTAGGCGCTTTTTCAAGCATTCCGCATGGGGTTTTGCATGTAGAAGATGTTAGGGTTTACATTCATGCAAGCATTGAAGAATTTGGGGAATCAAAGTTAATGGATATCTATCACAAGTAGTTAATAGATGATTCTTTTGAGATCAAACCTCAGTATAAAGCCATCCGAGATAAGCATTTTGCACAGTGCATTCATTTCGCCTGTTTTGAAGAGGATGAATGGGTCTGGTATGTGTTGAGCAGAGTGCATGACAATTTCTTATGGTTTAATAGACCATTTAAGATCACCAAAAATGCAATTAGGGCAGTAACTAGTCTGCACTTATCCGGTGGGATACCTGTTCTCAAATCTGTCAAGAATCAGACAGTAAGTGATGCAACCAGATCAAAATTTGACAAGAGAGCTATTGCAATTGAAGATATCACTGATCCGGATGTCAAATTTGCATCCATAATAATTGGTTACAAGATTTATCACTCCAGTAGGGAAAATTTAGTACCGGGAACTACAATTTATACAACCTATCAAATGCTAAAAGAAAATGCTGACTATGATCTGTGTGAACTACTTCTAAGCCAACTTTTGAAAAATTTGCAAAAGATAATGAAGGACAAGAAGAACTCCTTCAAGTATGGTGGCTTGATACTCTACCTATTCTTTTATTACATGAATGAGCTTCCCAGATCCAGTGGCTGGGTATGGCAGAATGATAGACCAGTAGCTATTCAAAGCAGAGATTATATACATGGGCTTGGTGATGCCAAGGCACAGAATACAGCTCTCTGGGGCTATTTCAAGAATTTTTAGAGCATGATGCAAGCAAGAGAGAGAATCCCCAAATCTTTAGTTGAATAATATAAAGATACAATATGCTTTATGGTAGAAACTGATCAGTGCCTAATGGAGGTAGTGGAGCCAAGAACAGTGTGGATCATGCCAATGGGGTATGAAGTGGATGAGAAAATTGTTGAGCTACATATTCAACATATGCTTAGTCAACCCAAGGATCCCAAGGCAGAAAGGTTTGGAACCTTTGAAGAATTGAGTGTAAAAATTCATGTGGAACTTAGACAACTGAAGACAAAAAGGAAAGTGAGAAGGGAAGTTGAAGAAGTTGCTAAGAGATTTGGAATATCCAAGGAGGCACTTGATGCAAATAGAGAAAAGATGGAAAGGGCAGAGAAAGAGAAGAAAGAAGGAGAAAAGGAAAGTGATCCGATAAAAGCTCCCTCCCGGACCAGATCCTCTAAAAGGGCTACATCTACCTCTGATAAAAGCTCAAAGGCATCAAAACCGGAAGTCCAGACATCCGGAAAAGGAGAAAAGAGAACAAAGAAAAAGGAAACATGGTCCTATGTTAGCCAGAAGGATGATGAAGAAACTGAATCAGATGAGGAGGTAAAGAAACTAAAGAAGAAAAAGAAATCTTCCGGTGAAGACAAGGAAGAGATGGCAAAAGAATTCGTTGAAAGGCCCACTCTATCCTTAAATGATGTAGTTAAAGCAGTCACTATGTATGGGAACCTGCAACCAATAATAGAATTCTATGATGCATACAATGACACAGATAAAAAGATTCTGGAGGAAGCCACAGTTAAGTATTTGAATGTATATAATAAGGCTTTCACTGAAATCATATCTCTCATTCCCAAAATCCTAGAGAAGGAATTAGAGATAAGAAAGAATAATGCTAGGGCAAAGGATCTTGAGATCCAGGAATAGATAGCCATACAGCTCTTTCCTTCAATCACTCCAAGGCAAATGAATATGATCTTCAAGGATTGCAAGGATGAGTTCCGGAGCAAAGCTAGAATGAATCAGCTTATGCTCAGTGAAACTGACAAAATAGTCAAAGAGACAGAAGAGATCCTCCGGGATGCATACAAAAGATTCAACATTCCAATTGTAGAGGACATAAGTGATGAGCCCTCTGCCATGGAATGAAAGGAAGAAACTACTGAGATAGTAGTAGAAGAGGTAAAGGAGGCAGGTGAAGAGAAAGGTAAGGACTTAGAATCCTCTGCTTTGGAAGAGGTGGCCTGTGAACAAACAAACATCTCTCCTCCAGTTTCCCCTGCTGACTCCGGATCCAAAGGAGAAGAAAGAATAGAGGATAAAGAAAAAGGAGTGAAGGAAAAAGAAGATGACAGTACCAAGGTTGCAGAAGGAGAGAAGACTTCAACAGAGAAGACCACAACTGCTAGTGGTAAGAATGTAGAAGGAGAGAAAGCTCCAAGAGACAGCTCTAAGAATGCAGAAGAGAAGAAAAATCTATCTCCGGCAAGAGACACTGCAGAATCTGTCAAGGACTTCTTGATAAAAGAGACTATGGAGATTAATGAACCAGAACTGCTAAAAGGGCCATTTGATTTTGACTCTCTTTCTTCGGTACAAACAATGAAGATAGCTTCATTTGCTCAAGCAAAGGCCAAAGAGAAACTACTAAAATCTCACATGGAAGACTGTGAGCTTATAGCAGCTACTTTTAGAGTGCTAGAAAAGATTATACCATCATTTCAGAAGGATCCCATAGCTTCCTCATCTGGAAATCTCAAATCTCTAGTCAATAGTGTTAACACACATTTTTATTCTATAGAGAAATCAGTAGGAGATAAGGTCCAGAAGGAATTTCTTGCAACAAGATTATCAGAGGTACAAGGGTTGATAATTAACGATAGGAGAAATATGAATATTGGGATAAAGAGCTTAGAAAATGCTCTTAAAAATGGTGGAGAAATGTACAAATTTTGTTTATCATGGTCCAAAGTAACATTGGACATCGAGAAGAAAGTAAAAGAACAGGAGGACAAACTGACAAATCTATCAAAGAATTTTGATCCTCTCTCATCTTCCATAATAAATCAAGAATGTCAGACTATTGTAGTCTTGAATGAAATCAAGAAGCTTGAGAAGGTAAAGAAAAGCAGAATAAGTAGGTTAGGTGAACTCAGAGGGATAATTATCCCTAAGTTAGAGGCCATAAAAGAAGCTCATATCACAGCGTGGACCAGTGATCTGACAAATCTAAAAAGGGCAGATGCGTTTGCATTCCTGCTGAGCGGTCATATATCAATTTTGGATAGAATGAAGCAAAGTTGGCCAGCAGAATTCATCCAATTGAAGACAACTTTTGCAGACATTCTTCAGTATATGTGAATATGTTATATGCGGCTAAGTATAGTTAAATTTTTGAAAATTTTGATGCGCGGTTCCCACCTTTTGCCATTGATGTCAAAGGGGGAGTGAGGAGCAGTGAAAAATGAGAAATCCAACTAAGAGGGAGCTCTGAAAAATGTATATAAAAATAGAGCATCAGCCAAGGGGGAGCATAGTGTAAACACTTAGTCATTTTTCACTAAGTGTTGCCATCAATGCCAAAGGGGGAGATTGTTGGCAAGAGACACTATATGGACTCATGAATGTTGTCATTGATGGCAACAAAGGTTAACCCACACATCCGTAGGACATGATGAGTCTCTACCGGAAGGCAGATTATAGAGTGTTGTGATCCGGTAAGCAAGAACAGAGCATTTGGCGAGGTCCGACAGTCAAGTTCGGATCTCTCAAAGGAAGTATCTTGGTGAAGTGCGGATTTGGGGAAGTCAAGAGGACAACCTTTAATGATAGATTCCAAGGATTTAGCCTCCGGTGATAGATGAAGAAAAAGATATGAATACTTGAGTGTCGGGTTCCTGATTGGTAGTGTGGACAGAGGAAGAACTGACTGGCAGAACATCAAACATTATTCTAGATGTGTTACTGATGATGGTAAAGCTTATTAAGGCATAAGTTATGATTGGCTGACATGATTGATGTCTTGTTCAATCATCTCCTAGATCCGCATCACTTGGTAAGCAAGAATCCAGCCGACAGATCAAAGCTTGGGAAAATATTGACTATTCCAGATGCCAACCAGAAAGGTGGTAAGATTGCTTGTACGGATATATATACCAGATGAATTTAGATATGAAGGGTGTGGCATTGTGTGTAGTATGCGAAGAAAAGTAGAAGAGCAGTGTGAAAGCAGTAAGGCAAGTCTGGTATGTGAAAGACAACAACACTAAGGAAGAGAAAGGATGAAGTGCAGCAGATCGGTATACTGAGTCTAACCAAAACTAAACTGTAGCATATGTAGATGCTCCTTATCAGTTCAAGTATTGGATTACACTCTTTATAAATTGTAGATAGTGAGTCTCTTGTAGGCAGTGGGCCTCTTGTGAGCAGTGTGCTCGGGCAGTGAGCCCTAATTGGCAAGTGCCATTTTGTATTTCTATTCTTCTAAAAGAGAATACATTCTTGGGTTAATCACCCCGTGGTTTTCTCCCTTAACAGGGTTTCCACGTCAAAAATATTGTGTCATGTGTATTTCCATTTCATGGTTATGTTTGCTTATTTGAATTAATGCTGCATTGATTAATAAGAAAGTTCAAAAAGTTGAAATAATTAAGATAATTGATTCACCCCCCCCCCTCTCAGTTATTAACAAGTACAAGTAAGAGGACATAAAATAGTGGAAGAGCAGCATATGTCGAAGAAGAACCTATTGGATCCCCTAGTTTAGTTGGCAAACCTGAGAAAGGAGGATCACTTGTGATGAGGAGAGCACTATTTCAAGTAGAGACAAATGAGGAACCACCACAGAGGAAGATTATGTTCAAAACTAGATGCAAATCCGGAGGTAAGTGTTGTAAAGGTGTAATTGATAGTGGTAGTTCAGATAACCTAGTTTCAAAGGAGATGGTGACTAAGCTAAAGTTGGAAAGATTGAAACACCCTAATCCTTATCAGATCGCATGGATTCAAGATGATCATAAATTACTAGTGAGTGAACAATGTTTGGTAAAATTTCATATTGGATCTTATCATGATGAAGTCTTGTGTGATATTATGCCTATGGATGTATGTCATATCTTGTTGGGTAGAACCTAGCAGTATGATAGAAAAGCTATACATGATGGGAGAAACAACACATCTACTATAACAGCAAATGGGAAAAGAATTACTTTGATTCCTTTGGAGGATGATCCTAAAGATGTGGTATTTGGGAATGCTAGAATTTGTTTGGTAGATGGAAAAAAATTTATGGATGGTTTGAGACATGAGAATATGTGTTATGCCTTGATTCCTAAGAAACCTGAAGCATTGAAGAAAGAGACTGAAGAGACACAACTAGAGGGGATAAAGGAGTTACTGACAGAATATAAAGACATCATATCAGATAATGTACCTGATGGATTGCCACCTATAAGGAGTATCAGTCATCACATGGATCTTATACCTGGAGCAAGTTTTCCTAACAAAGCAGCACACTGGATGACACTAGAAGAGAATGAAGAACTGAATAGACAGATACAAGAGCTATTGAGGAAAGGTTTGATCAAAGAAATTTTGAGTCCTCGTGCAGTACCTGCAATGTTAGCACCTAAGAAAGATGGAGAATGGAGAATGTGCACTAATTCTAGAGAAATAAATAAGATCACAGTTAAGTATAGATTTCCTTTACCTAGAATGGATGATATCATGGATTATTTGAGTGGAGCAAAATATTTCACAAAGATAGATTTGAAGAGTGGATACCATCAAATCAACATCAGAGAAGGTGATAAATGGAAGACTTCTTTTAAGACAAATGAAGGATTGTATGAATGGTTAGTGATGCCCTTTGGATTGACAAATGCACCGAGTACTTTCATGAGATTGATGAATGAAGTCTTGAAGAAATTCTTGGATAAGTTTGTGATTGTATACTTGGATGATATTATGATTTTTAGTAAAATGAAAGAGGAACATTTGTGGCATATTAGACAAGTTTTGCAGAGGTTGAGAGAAGAGAAACTGTTGATAAACATCAAGAAGTGTAGTTTCATGAAGGAAGAGTTAGTATATTTGGGATTTGTGATTTATGCGGAAGGATTGAAGATGGACCCTGAGAAAGTGAAAGCAATTGTTGAATGGCCTACATCGGAGAGTATTGGAGAAGTTAGATCATTTCATGGATTGGCTAGTTTCTACCAAAAGTTCATCAGAAATTTTAGTTCAGTTTGTAACCCTATGACAGAGACAATGAGAGGTGACAGAAAAGACTTTAAGTGGACATCAGGAGTAGATAAAAGTTTTGAGTTGTTGATGCATAAAGTGACAGAGCAACCTATTTTGGCATTACTAGATTTCAATAAGGTATTTCAAGTTGATTGTGATGCAAGTGGAAATGCAATTGGAGCAGTGTTAAGTCAAGAAGGTAGACCTGTAGCATATTTCAGTGAGAAGTTGAATGATGCAAGGAGAAGATGTTCAGTTTATGATTAGGAATTATATGCCATAAATCAATCCTTGAAGGAGCAGAGACATTATTTGTTGCCTAAGGAGTTTGTGTTGTATATAGATCATCAAGCTTTGCAATATTTGAATAGTCAAGGTAAGTTAAATCAGAGACATATGAGATGGATAGAGTTCATGCAGAGTTATACATTTGTGTTGAAACATAGGAGTGGAAAATCAAACAAAGTTGTTGATGCATTGAGTAGAAGAAGAAACTTGTTAACAGAAATGAGAGTTGAAGTGTTGGGTTTTGATGAATTGAAGAACATGTATAAGGGAGACACTGATTTTGCAGAACCTTGGAGAGCATGTAAAGAACCTGTTGTGACAGATAGGAGTAAGTGGTTGGACTATTTCATTCAAGAAGATATGTTGTTCAAAGGAAATTAGTTGTGCATACCTAAGAGTTCAATGAGATATAATCTAATCAAGGAGAAGCATAGTGGTGGATTGGCAGGACATTTTGGCATTAATAAGACACTGGCTTTGGTGAGTGAAACCTACTTTTGGCCTCAGATACATAAGTATGTTCAGATATTTGTGCCGATTTATAGAGTTTGTCAAGTTGCAAAAGGGAGTAGTCAGAATACTGGATTGTATAAACCTTTGACAGTACCAAAGAGACTTTGGGAAGGCATAAGCAAGGATTTTGTGATGGGATTGCCTAAGACACAGAGGACATGATTCAATGTTTGTAGTGGTGGATAGATTTTTAAAGATGGCTCATTTCATACCTTGCAAGAAGACAACTGATGCAGTGCATATAGCTAACCTATTTTTCAAGGAGATTGTGAGATTGCATGGATTACCTAAGAGTATAGTTTCAGACAGAGACACAATGTTTGTTGGATACTTTTGGAGGACACTTTGGAAGAAGATGAAGCTAGATTTGAAGTTCATTTCAGCTTTTCATCCACAAGCTGATGGACAGACAGAGGTAGTGAATACGATTTTGAGAAATTTGTTGAGATGTTTGGTTGGAGAGAAGACAGGAAGCTGGGATTTGATTCTTTCACAAGAAGAGTTTGCATATAATAATTCAGTGAATAGGAGTACTGAAAGAACAACTTTTAAGATTGTTACCAGAGTAAAGCCTAAAGGAGTTGCAGAATTAAGAGATATCAGTACAGAGGAAAAGAGAAGTGTAGAAGCAGAAGAATTTGCAGACCACATGAAGACAGTACATGATTAGGTTAAGAAGCATTTGGAAAATATGAACAGTAAGTACAAAGAGAAGGCAGATGAGAAGAGAAGACATAAGGAATTTGAAGTTGGAGATGAAGTGATGGTATACTTGAGAAAAGAAAGATTTCCAGTTGAGACATATAACAAGTTGAAGATGAAGTAGTTTGGACATTGTAAGATACTTAGGAAATTTGATTCAGGGAATGTATATGAAGTGGAATTACCGGAGACATTGGGTATTTAACCTATTTTCAACATTGCAGACCTATATCAGTATCATGAAGTGGAGTTCAGTGACAACATGGAAGAAGACTTGAAGAAACAGTTACCACAACAAGCACTGGAGCAAATTGAAGACATTTTGGATAGCAGAGTTGGATGTAACACTAGAGGAAGACAATAAAAAGAATATCTTGTGAAGTGAAAAGGCAGACTAGAAGATTCATCATGGATTTCTCAGGCTAAGGTGGACCATTCTGGTTCTCCCCTAGCCCCAGCAAAGTGAGGGACTCACTTTTTCAATAACCCTGGATGTCTGATGCAGGAGCATCCTTGGTTCAAGAGCAATCTTGCATCAACCATTTGCATTTCAGTTTGTTTGTAGTTTAGTTTGTTTCTTTTCATTTTATAGTTTAATTCAGGCAGTTCAGTCTCTGTATTTTTTGGTCCAGTTGCATTTCAGACCTTGTGGAGCTAGACTTAGCATCTACATTCATTCATCTACATCATATCCAGAATTTAGACATCCGTTCATCAATATCAGAAAGATGTCGCTACCAAAAGTTTGACTGTCCTTAGAATAGAGCATCCAGATAATCACAGACAACTAACTGAAGGAGAAACCTGCAGAAGCATTTCCCTATCTTCGAAGCCTAATGACACATCATTCAATGATTATTGGTTTGTGGCTGACCTTCCTAGGAGATCCACATATCATTTCATTCATTCTCCGGAAGTATTCTATGCATTTAGGTCCGACCTATTTGTGTACACATGTTACAGCTCTTCGTTGGAGTTTGTGATCTTCTTTGGCCGACGCGGAGGAATCTATTGATCCGAACTTGATATATATTAATGTAATAGATCCTTAGGAAATTAGTTAGTTATGAAGTTCATGAGTTACTAAGTTCTAGATAGATAGCTTATTCATTTTCTAGCGAAGGAGCTTCAAAGCTTTATCTTGTGCATGTATGTAATTAGGCCTGTGAGCCCTAATTGTAAGCCCGCATGTTGCCGGCCAATCTCTATTTGAATTCTATGATATACTAAATACTGAATCTACATCTATTCCATTTCTTTGAATTTTTTCTGTTGTGTTTACTCTCGCTGCAAGGTCTAGATAGTTCATTCTGTGAACCCTCCTACCATGACTACACCAGAAGTAGAGGAGGATACGCCTGCTCCATCCGCTTCCTCCCCATCTGCTAAGAAAAAGAATAAGGGTAAAAAAATTATGGGAGAACCATCCTCTGCACTAGAGCATGAAGTCATACCTAAGGAGGAGTCCCCCAAAATACCCCACAAAACAAAATGACAATTGACATTAGCTAAGGAATCCACCCCAACATAGAAGAAGAGGAGTGTTAAAAGTTCTCCCCATATTCTAGAAGGGGTAGGTGAAAAAGAGACACCAGAGGAGCCTACAGGGACTCCAAAGACCCAAAAACATAAGAAGAAGAGGAATGAGGAGCTAACTAGTGCAGACAATCCTCCCATTTTGAAAAGAAATAAAAGAGGAAGGGTAACCGAGGAAAGTGCTCTAGAGACCCATGCTCCACAAACTTCTAAAGCACCTAAGGTTGCACCTACTAAACCTCAAACAATTTCTTTAGATTCAGAAGAAGAGACACAAGAACAAAAACTGCTCCAGAGAAGCCAACGTAAAAGATATAAAACCCAAATGGAGAGAGACATTGTGCTCCTTGCTGAGGTGCTTTGCTTCTGGACCTCAATTACCCCTCCTAAAGATCGGGCTGGGCCATCACATGCACAAGAGTCTATTGAAGGAACAAGAATAGAAGAAAAGAGGGAATCCATTCAGATGGAAGGGGCAAAGAGGGAAGAAGAGGAAAGAGGTTTTGAAGAGCAAGGAGATATTAGAGTGCAGGAGATAGAAATGATAGAAGGGTTGGAGACAGGAAGCTTTTCCCATCCGTCTAATCATGAGGATATTGAAATCTCCAAAGAACAATAGCTAATGGAAGAGATTGATAACTTGAAAATACAGTTATGGGACAAATAGCTGATCATTACAGACCTTAGAAAGGTCATGCAGGAAAAAGAATCAACAAAAGACTAGGAGATCAATGACCTAAAGAAACGAATAGAGAGAAAAGAAAAGGTCATTGAGGAAAAAGGAACTGAGATTATGAAGAAAGATGTAGAGATGATACAAAGGGATATTCAAATCTCTAATATTGTCAAAGCCAGGGATAACAATATCACCTTAATCTCAGTCTTAATTGAGAAATTGTAAAGTCGGGCCTGGGAGTTGACAAAGGCCAATAATAAAGTTGATGACCAAGCAAAACTAATTAAAGAATTGACTATTCCAGTACCAATAGTTGATCAAGGAACACAAACTGAGGCCTTCCTGAGGACATTTCAATTGGATGTCCCTAGGGAATTCATGAATTAGGAAAGAAGGTGCCAAGAGTTGTCTGGTACAACTATCATACTCCAGCTATAGATAGCATTCTCTGTGATGACTGACACAGTAAAAACCTTGGAAGAAAAGGTAATGACAATAGCCAATCTTTCTTTAGAGATAATCTCATGTAGGCAGCCCATTGGTAGTTATGCTATGTTCTTAAAAGAATAGGTCCTTCAAAGAAAACTCTCATTGATCCTCTCTGACCTCACCGAAACCATGAAGGATGGGAATGATTTCATTAAGGTGTATATGTAGAGTAGTGATGAGGATAAAAACTTACTCTGTGAATTGTTTTTGCATAATTTCTTTATTGAAGACCATACATTCTTTATCAATCTTTTTGTAGGGGAATGCCAGTTAAGGGCATTTATGTCCTTAATAAAAAATCACCAAATCTGGCATGAGAGAATGGAGGCATATACAATAAAAGTGGTAGAAACAGGGACATTCCTTCGAAGAGAATGCCAAAATGCAATGGCTTTTGAAATTCATTTTAGGTTAGCAATCTATTCTCCCAGAGCGAAGATATTGCCCATGTATCAGCAGCATTTACAAGAATGTGTTATACACGGATTTTTTTAGTGGCGAATCTTCACCAATTAACGAATAGTTGAAATAGAGGCCTCCAAAAATGGTGAACAGTTTAGCCTACAAAGGGGACTAAATCACCCCATTTTTACAAAAAATTAATTAGTATTAATTAATTCGCCAAAACATTATTATTTTAAAGTAATAAGTTGAATTATTTTGCCATGTAAATGATGCATTATTAAATATGATTCTCCAATAGTTTATAATATAATTATACATCTTAATCATATTTGCAAGTAGTATTATATTCCCGCCATTAATTTTGGGACAATATTCGCCTTTACTAATAAATTATTATGTAGTTTTAGGGTTATTTTCGCTTTCAATATGGCTTTTGTTTATTACCATTGATTATGAATTTGATCTCACGACTCTTATTTAATTTCGGGGGCCATTAGCACATGCCTTTTAAAAGGCTTGGTGAGGCCCAGAATTTCTTTCCCGCCTAACTAAAATGAAAGTCATAATAAACCCTAAGCTAAGGTACCAGGCATGGGGCCATCTTATCAGTGGAAAGAAATATCCAATCACAGTAGCGAATAGGTAGCATAGCCTGTAACATCCCTTCTAGTTGCAGATTCATTGTGAACAATTGATCCAGAGCCTGTTTATAATGTTAGTGATCGCAGATACCTAAGATCAATTCTAGACATAGTTCCAAATCCAAAACTAGTTTGTTGATCCAGATCTCACAAAGGCCCCTACCTAGACAAAATATAAGGTGCAAATTTACTCTTTTTTAATTTGATTTAGTGTTTAGTTTAGTTTGATAAACATATTGTTATTTATGCACAGAATTAGATTTCATTACCAATTTTAGATTGAAATTAAATTTATGATAAAAAAAATCGTAGTTTTATGAAAATAAAGAAAAAGAATAGAGAACAAAATTAAATAAATTAAAAAAAATTGTAACATTTTGGTTATGGCCTGTTGGCCCTAAACCCTCTTATCATCATATTTAAAACAAAAAAATATGTTTAAAGTTTTTTTAAAAGAGAAACATCTATGTTTTTTTATCTCTTAAAATTTTTAAGAAAAAATGCAGGTATTCTTTATTTTACATTCTTTAAAAGAATTAAAATGCTTCTCTTTATTTTTTTTTAAATACTTTAAAAAATAAAAACAAAATCCTTGCAATCAACCAAATTATATATATATATATATATATATATATATATATATATATATATATATATATATTCTTTGGATATAATCCTATAAAATCTCTAAACATTTTGTATTCAAATCATTTATGTAGATCTAGTACAAATAATTTTTTTCTAAAAAAAAAAAAATTCTCCTCCATCTGGAATCATGCATGGCCATGCAAATAATATGAAACTTTTATATCTCCCTCCTCAAATTTTACCAGGCACATTATCTTTAAAAAAAAAATAAGTAGGAAAAAATGAAAGGATTACATAGAAAGAAAAGTATTTGTGCAATTGTTTTAGCAAGTTTTAAATATAATAGAAGTTGCATATTTAGCTCCTAAAATGTAGCTAACTTGAGTTTTTAATGGAGTATTTGGTTTATTATTGTTTTAAGCTTTTAAATTGTGCTTTATTCATTTTTTATATTTTATTAGTGCATGTAATCATGATAGTATTTGACTAAGATTTATAAATAAATAATTATTTATTCTTATTCTTTATATTTAGATTTTTTTAATTTTATTATTCCATGCAGTTTTAAATATTTATTATTTTCAAATATGAAGGGACTTATATTTTATTCACTTAATTCTTTTAAGGGTTAGGGTAATGAATTTTTTATTATTATTCGATTGAATTAGTTTATCATTTTAAATTGCCTTAGAGATGGGTTAAATATAGAGTTTATTTATAATTAATCAATTAAGTTAGAATTTTAAATATTTAAATTGTTATGGTTAGACCCGGTCCTTGACCTCCGCAAGGGGCGCTGTCCCTTGATCTTGTCAGTGGCTACCACCCCGAGGCCCCTGCTTCAACATTACAAAAGACAAAAATATATATAGGGGGACTGCATCGATCAACTATGCAAATTTTTAAAGGAAAGATTCGCCATTCTAAATAATTTCTTTAGTGATTATTTGTTAGAATTCACCATTGTAATTATTTTTTTTACTAATTATTCATTAGGATTCTCCAAGATTTTTTAGCAATTTCTAAAATGTGCGTAGATTTGCTAGGAAAATTAATATTTTTTTCGAAAAAAAAAGAAAGTTTCACGTGGAAAATTATAGCACTTAGCTAGGATTCGCCAGGATTTTATAAGTTTTTTAGGGGGGTTCCTTAAAGTTATCCCTGGTGTTATAGAGTTTGGCTTGTTCATGCACTCCTTAGTTGACCAAATTATGACAATTTGCAAGAAAAGGTGGAATACCTTAACCCAAGACCAGAAAATGAGCGACCTAATATCTCCAGCTAACCACAAATGGTTTATAAGGAAGGCAAGCGTTGTGATCAAAATGATAGATAAATATAAATAAGAATGGATAGGGGGTGCTATAGGCCACCCTTGATCATTGAGCCCCTACCCACGTGGGCTGAATAATTGAAAGATACAAGATTTCAGGCATGGATAAAGCAGATTGAACAATTCAGAGGAAATGCAATGCTAATACCAACACATTAATTTAGACAACCTATGAACAAGAATACAACATCTTAGAAAGGTTGTACAAGCTAAACAAATCCAGGCTTTGAATAGTGTAGGGGGACCTGCAAATCCTCAAGCTCAAGGGGATGATGAGTGGTAGGTAGCACTCATCAAAATACACCCTTATGTTCCCTTTTTCCATTTCATACACCACCTTATCTGTTGATTGCACTATGAAAACTGTAAAACCTTGTTTAAATTATGTTAATTAAAGATGAAATATTGAAGTTGTTGTTGTGGTAAAAAGACTCATGTTTTGGATTTAAACTGAAAAACTATGTAGGAATGTCTTCTTTTTATCACAGAGGTCCATCTATCAGGGGAGGAAAGGTTTTTGAAGACTCTAAAGATGTTCATAACTATCTCCGGAGCTGAGCAAAAAATACATTACAAAGAACTCCAACATTTTGTAGAATGGTTGGAGGATCTCCGAAGCTGGATTGGCAGGATAGAAAGGGTTGCTAATCACGAGACCTCTAGAGCTGTGTCTTGATGAGCCATATAATGATCTCTGGAACTACTATTGATTGTACAGAGTCTCCAAAGTTGCACATAATCTCTGGAGTTGTTTCACTACACAGAATCTCTAGAACTACTATAAAGCTCCAAAGTTTTGCATACGAAGGCCAAAGTTTTTGAACAAGACAACTGTAGTAGATCGTGGGAGGCGAATGACACCTGTCTTTTAATTTTTACATGAATTATGGATTTCTAGTAGTATGTTGTTTTAAAGTTGACTCCCTTTTATCAGGGCCTCTACAACCTATTTTATCAAAGTCAAAACTCTAGATTTAAGGACACCTCCAATGTCACTTAAGTCTCTTTTAAGTTTTGCATGGTTAAATTTTGATATAGGTAGTTGCATGTTTAGTCTTTAGAATAAAGATCTTTTGTATCTAAAGTAGAACTGGGAGTAAACTAATAAACTCCAGAGATATGATATAAACAACAATCTTATATATATTGTATGGAAGTAGTAGGACAACTGGTCTCATAGTTTTGATAGTCCCATATATTTTGCACAAGCATATACTTTTATTGAAATAGACTCTATTTTGGAAATACTGGATTAAAGGAAGGTGGTTCTTCTATTTATGTGTTCTAAAATTTTTGTTTAGTCTTCAATTCTGAAAGTGTGGAGCAAGGGCCCACTCCCACTGACAGAAGGAAGGCTAGTATTGGTTTATTGCTTTCTTACATTACTACAGATTCCTTAATTTAGTAAATTCCTACTTTCATAGAAACAAATTACATTCTTGTTAATTTTGTTTTAATGTCTTTTCTAGATTTTATAATTAGATTTAAATCATTTTAGGATTGTACTATTCCAATTTCTAGATTAGATTTCTTTCACAACAGTTAGTTAAAAACATGAATTTGATTGAATAAGTAGGTTTCATTTCAGTAGATAATTTAAGGACTATTAATTGCTAGTTTTTATTGCAGATTACCATGGACATAGCCCTAGATTTGAAAAATAAACATGATTAAATGCTAAGGTACAACAACCCTTGTTAGTTTCCTAATTTTATATTATTTCAGGGTTCTGTAGAAATCATTACATTTGATTTGTTGTGTTATGATTTCATTTCCTATACAAAGTTGCAGATTGAAATACACATTGTGTTTGATAACCTGTACAAGTTTAGTTCATGGTTTGTAAGATGTGTTTCAAACTTATGCCTCTTGTAGTTGACTTGTATATTTATTCATAATTTGTTAAAAAGACATAGACAATGTGGTATTGATTTGAGGTTGGTGGTAGTAATGGAAGGACTAGTGGTCATTCGAGGTTATCCCAAAGACACGGGTGGATTTCACAACATTTCTCTTCATGTAATAGAGATATGTACACCCCAACAAAAGTGTATTCCTAATTTTATGTTGTTTTAGGGTTTTGTAGAAATTATTGCTAATGAGGGTCACTAATCCTCATCATTTAATTATAAATGTCAATCTAGGGCAGTGTCCATGGCGATATGCAAGATGGAGAGGAAATCATTTGCATGACATTCTTTTTCTATAAATAGAATTGAAAGGAAATGCATGAAACAAATTACTGCAATCAAATCTAATCTAAGAGCTTGTAAATGAAAATGCTAGAATCAAATCTATCCTAAGAAACTTGTGAAGGGAAATACTAGAAATGTAAATCAAAACAAGGAATGGACAAACTGCTGGAAAATAAACTAAGAAATGAAAACTACAAACAGACTACACTACTGCTGCTAAAATACTTAACTATATTATTTCATAAAACTCTCCCCATTTGATTCTTTGATTATAATGCATTTATATAATGCTTATTCTTAATCAATCTGCCAACAAATGTGGATCTGAGATCCTATTCTTGAGGAGAAAATCTATAACTTCTTCTTTTGATTCCGCTACCTTCTTTCATGCCACTTTTATTTTAGTCAATTTTTGTCATGAACTACTCACGTATTTTGATGAACTGTCTCAGACGCTTTCTAAGTTTTGTTCCCCTCATTCCCAACTTTCCATATCATTTTGAAATTCAAAATTTCATTGAAAAATGAGAGAGATATCACTATTTTACTGAGACTACATTTTTAACTTCCTCTTTTTGGGTAAGTACAAGAAGATGGGGGACCAAAAAAGGGTCTTAAGTGGCCACTTTTTTTCTGAAATTAGGAAATGCTAGCCTTGGATGAGAAATTGAGCATAGTTACACTCAAAATTTGGAGATGCAACCAAAATAATGTTCGTAGTGCTCCAAGTCTACTTTCTAAACTACTAATTTTCTTTGAAAATGGTATAGATTAAGAGGTTCAAAAGAGGGAGCCACAGAAATTGGTGTTGTTTCTGTCAAAAAAACATAACATAGCAAGTTTCGTGGCTCCCTCAAAAGGTTAACTTTTTTTTGGTATTTTTAAAATCGCTTCAGTGAGAAACTACCTAACAGCATGTAGTTTATGCCCGATTTTTTTGATAATTTTTTTATGAATATTTGATTTTTTAGTAATTTTCAAAGTGGACACATCCTAAAAAATAGAATTTTGGCCGTGCTACCCCTATAAATTTTGAAAAATAATTGAAAGTTAGAATGTGAGCTTCTGGATTCGACTGTGTGTAGCTTTTTTAGATCGACGTTTCGGATCACACTCCGTGATCCATCATCAGGATGAAGAGAAGAGAATACTTAAGTTGAAAACTAATTAAAAATCATTTTTTCTTTTTTTAATATGTGTAGAATGGAGTCTAGTTTCTAAATATGTAATTTTTTTGAAATTTCAATGAATGGTTAATTTACAATGAAAAAAAGACCAAATAGTGGTTTTTGCCCAAAACCAGACACACAAACAAAAGAAATTAAAGATGAAAGGCTTAACATTGTCAAAATGTGAAAAAAAATACATCATTAAATAGCTGAGAGAAAGCCTGACATTACCTAGGTGTTCAATTTGTTTGACCTTGAAACACGTGCAAATCTGAGGGTTAGCATGAACAAAATTATGTGAAATCTTGAAGAATCTACAAAAACACGTTTGTGGATGTTGAAAAGGCACTCCAAGCCTTTGGGTTGGAAATCCAAAGAAAATCCCAAGCCCAAGGCTTGGGATTCCCAAAGCACAACATAACGCAAGCGCGTTATGTTGTGATTTTTTGCTTTTTTGCATGTTTGCTGGTATTTTCCCAGTTTGACATAACGCGAGCACGTTATAACACACTCGTGTTATGTCTTCCTTTGAATGAGATATGTTCAAATTTCATAAGTATGTTTCATGGATGTTTATATCTATTCTTTTAGGTATGTATGCATGTACATGTATGCATGCTTGTATGTATGCATCTTTTTATGTATGTATGTTTGTATGTATGCATGTATGTATGTAAGTGTATTGGGTTTAGTGTATATAAGGACCTGAGCTTGTATAGTTTTGAGGGTTGAGGGTTGAGTGATTAGGGCTTAAGTAATAGGTAGAGGCTAGAGGGTTGAGGGTTACAGTTGAGGGTTAATATTTAGGTTGTTGAGTGTATAAGATTAAGTGTGTAAGGCGCGGGGATTAGGGTCTAGGGTTTACGATATGGATTGAGGGTATATAAGGCATAGGGTGACTTTGGTTGAGGCACAATATTTGAGGTTTAGGATATAAGGGTGAGGTTATATCGTCTAGGGGTGAGGGTTTGAGGATGTAGGCTTCAGGTTTAAGGTATAGGGTTGATGATTGAGGTATTACGGCTTAAGTATATTGTTGAGGGTATAGGGTTGAGGGTTTAGGGATAGGTTTTAGGGTTAAGGGTTGAGGGATAGGGTTTAAGGTTTAGGGGTAAGGGATTAGGGTTTAAGGTATAGTGTCTTGGGTTGAGGGTTTAGGAATAGGGATAGCATTTAGGGTTTAGGGACGAGGGATTAGGGTTGAGGGTTGAGGGTTGAGGGATTAAGGTTTAAGGTATAACTTGTTGAGCGTTGAGTGTTTAAGGATAGGGTTTAGGGTTTAGGGTTGAGGGATTAGGGTTTAGAGTTGAGGGATTAGGGTTTAAGGAATAGTGTTGAGGGTTAAGGGTTGAGGGTTTAGGGATAGGGTTTAGGGTTGAGGGATTATGGTTTAGGGTTAATGGATTAGGGTTTAAGGAATATTGTTAAGGGTTGAGGGTTTAGGAATAGGGTTTAGGGCTGAGGGATTAGGGTTTAGGGTTGACAGATTAGGGTTTAGTGTTGACAGATTAGGGTTTAATGTTGAGAGTCAAGGGTTGAGGGTTGAGGGTTTAGGAATAGGGTTGATGGTCAAGGGATTAGGGTTAAAGTAGAGTGTTGAGGGTAGAGGGATTAGGGATAGGGTTTAGGGTTGAAGGTTTAACAATTGAGGGTTGAGGCTTTAGCGCTGAGGGTTAAAGGATTGGGGTTTAAGATATAGTGTTGAGCGTCGAGAGTTTATGGATAGGTTTTAGGGTTTAAGTTTTAAGGGTTAAGGGTTGAGGGATAGGGTTTAGGGTTTAGGAATAAGGGATTAGGGTTTAAGGTATAGTGTCGAGGGTTGAGGGTTTAGGAATAGGGATAGTGTTTAGGGTTTAGGGATGCGGGATTAGGGTTGAGGGTTGAGGGATTAGGGTTGAGGTTTGAGGGATTAGGGTTTAAGGTATAGCGTCGAGGGTTGAGGGTTTATTGATAGTGTTTAGGGTTGAGGGTTGAGGGATTAGGTTTTAGGGTTGATGGATTAGGGTTTAAGGTATAGTGTTGAGGGTTGAGGGTTTAGGGATAGGGTTTAGGGTTGACAAATTAGTGTTTAATGTCGAGGTTAGGGTTAGAGTGTCGAGGATAGAGGGATTAGGGATAGGGTTTTGGGTTGAAGGTTTAAGGATTGAGGGTTGAGGCTTTAGGGATGAGGGTTTAAGGCTTAAGATATAGTGTCGAGTGTTGAGGGTGTAGGGATAGGGTTTAAGTTTTAAGGGTTAAGGGTTGAGGGATAGGGATTAGGGTTTAAATTATAGTGTTGAGGGTTGATGGTTTAGGGATAGGGTTTAGGTTTGAGGGATTAGGGTTTAGGGTTGATGAATTAGGGTTTAATGTTGAGAGTTGAGGGTTGAGGGTTGAGGGTTGAGGGTTTAGGGATAGGGTTGATGGTCAAGGGATTAGGGTTAAAGTTGAGTGTCGAGGGTAGAGGGATTAGGGATAGGGTTTATAATTGAAGGTTTAAGGATTTAGGGTTGAGGCTTTAGGGATGAGGGTTAAGGGTTTAAGGTTTAAGATATAGTGTCGAGTGTCGAGGGTGTAGGGATTGGTTTTAGGGTTCAAGTTTTAAGGGTTAAGGGTTGAGGGATAGTATTGATCTCGTTGAGGGTTTAGAAATAGGGATAGTGTTTAGGGTTTAGGGATGAGGGATTAGGGTTGAGGGTTGATGGAATAGGGTTGAGGGTTGATGGATTAGGGCTTAGGGATAGCATTTAGGGTTGAGGGATTAGGGTTTAACATATAGTGTTGAGGGTTTAGGGATGGGGTCTAGGGTTAAGGGATTAGAGTTAAGGGTTGAGGGATTAGGGTTTGACGTTGAGTGTTGAGGGTTAAGGTTTTAGGGTTGAGGGATTAGGGATAGGGTTAAGGGTCGAGGGATCTGAGTTAAGGGTTGAGGGATTAGGGTTTGACATTAAGGGTTGAGTACATTGAGGTTCGAGGGTTGAGGGTTTAGGGATAGGGTTGAGGGTCGAGGGATTAGGGTTAAAGTAGAGTGTCGAGGGTATAAGGATTAGGGATAGGGTTGGAGGGTTTAGGGATAAGGGATTAGGGTTTAAGGTATAGTATCGAGCCCATTGAGGGTTTAGGAATAGGGATAGCATTTAGGGTTTAGGGATGAGGGATTAGAGTTGAGGGTTGAGGGATTAGGGTTGAGGGTTGAGGGATTAGAGTTGAGGGTTGAGGGATTAGGGTTGAGGGTTGAGGGATTAGGGTTTAGGGATAAGGTTTAGGGTTAAGGGATAAGGGATTAGGGTTTAAGGTATAGTGTTGAGGGTTTAGGGATAGGGTTTAGGGATAGGGTTTAGGGTTGAGGGATTAGGGTTTAGGGATAAGGTTTAGGGTTAAGGGTTAAGGAATTAGGGTTTAAGGTATAGTGTTGAGGGTTTAGGGATAGGGTTTAGGGTTGAGGGATTAGAGTGAAGGGTTAAGGGATTAGGATTTGACGTTGAGGGTTGAGGGTTGAGGCTTTAGGCTTTAGGGTTTAGGGATAGGGTTGAGGGTTGAGGGATTAGAGTTAAGGGTTGAGGGTTGAGGGTTGAGGGTTGAGGGTTGAGGTTCGAGGTTCGAGGGTTTAGGGATAGGGTTAAGGGTCGAGGGATTAGGGTTAAAGTAGAGTGTCAAGGGTATAAGGATTAGGGATAGGGTTGGAGGATTTAGGGATAAGGGATTAAGGTTTAAGGTATAATATCGAGCCCATTGAAGTTTAGGAATAGGGATAGTGTTTAGGTTTTAGGGATAGGGTTTAGGGTTGACGGATTAGAGTTAAGGGTTGAGGGATCAGGGTTTGACGTTGAGTGTTGAGGGTTGAGGTTTTAGGGTTGAGGGTTTAGGGTTAGGGTAGAGGGTCGTGGGATCTGATTTAAGGGTTAATGGATTAGGGTTAGATATTGAGGGTTTAGGGATAGGGTTAAGGGTCGAGGAATTAGGGTTAAAGTAGACTGTCGAGGGTATAAGGATTAGGGATAGGGTTGGAGGGTTTAGGGATAAGGGATTAGGGTTTAAGTTACAGTATCGAGCCTGTTGAGGGTTTAGGAATAGGGATAGCGTTTAGAGTTTAGGGATGAGGGATTAGAGTTGAGGGTTGAGGGACTAGGGTTGAGGGTTGAGGGATTAGGGTTTAGGGATAAGGTTGAGGGTTAAGGGATTAGGGTTTAAGGTATAGTGTTGAGGGTTTAGGGATAGGGTTTAGGGTTGAGGGATTAGAGTGAAGGGTTGAGGGATTAGGATTTGACATTGAGGGTTGAGGGTTGAGGCTTTAGGGTTTAGGGTTTAGGGATAGGGTTGAGGGTCAAGGGATTAGAGTTAAGGGTTGAGGGATTAGGGTTTGACGTTGAGGGTTGAGGGTTGAGGGTTGATGTTCAAGGGTCAAGGGTTTAGGGATAGGGTTGAGGGTCGAGGATTAGGGTTAAAGTAGAGTGTCGAGGCTATAAGGATTAGGGATAGGGTTGGAAGGTTTAGGGATAAGGGATTAGGATTTAAGGTATAGTATTAAGCCCATCGAGGGTTTAGGAATAGGGATAGTGTTTAGGATTTAGGGATAGGGTTTAGGGTTGGGGGATTAGAGTTAAGGGTTGAGGGATTAGGGTTTGACGTTGAGTGTTAAGGATTGAAGTTTTCGGGTTGAGGGTTTAGGGATAGGGTTGAGGGTCGAGGGATCAGAGTTAAGGGTTGAGGGATTAGGGTTTGACGTTCAGGGTTGAGTACATTGATGTTTGAGGGTTGAGGGTTTAGGGATAGGGTTGAGGGTCGAGGGATTAGGGTTAAAGTAGAGTGTTGAGGGTATAAGGATTAGGGATAGGGTTGGAGGGTTTAGGGATAAGGGATTAGGGTTTAAGTTATAGTATCAAGCTCATTGAGGGTTTAGGAATAGGGATAGTGTTTAGGATTTAGGGATGAGGGATTAGAGTTGAGGGTTGAGGCATTAGGGTTGAGGGTTGAGGGATTAGGGTTTAGGGATAAGGTTTAGGGTTGAGGGATTAGGGATTAGGGTTTTAAGGTATAGTGTTGAGGGTTTAGGGATAGGGTTTAGGGTTGAGGGATTAGAGTGAAGGATTGAGGGATTAGGATTTGACGTTGAGGGTTGAGGATTTAGGGTTTAGGGTTTAGGGCTAGGGTTGAGGGTTGAGGGATTAGAGTTAAGGGTTGAGGGATTAGGGTTTGACATTAAGGGTTGATGGTTGAGGGTTGAGATTCAAGGGTCGAGGGTTTAGGGATAGGGTTGAGGGTCAAGTGATTAGGGTGAAAGTAGAGTGTCGAGGGTATAAGGATTAGGGATAGGGTTGGAGGGTTTAGGGATAAGGGATTAGGGTTCAAGGTATAGTATCAAGCCCATTGAGGGTTTAGAAATAGGGATAGTGTTCAGGATTTAGGGATAAGGTTTAGGGTTGAGGGATTAGAGTTAAAGGTTGAGGGATTAGGGTTTGACGTTGAGTGTTGAGGGTTGAGGTTTTAGGGTTGAGGATTTAGGGATAGGGTTGAGGGTCAAGGGATAAGAGTTAAGGGTTGAGGGATTAGGGTTTGACTTTGAGGGTTGAGTAAATTGAGGTTTGAGGGTTGAGGGTTTAGGGATAGGGTTGAGGGTCGAGGGATTAGGGTTAAAGTAGAGTGTCAAGGGTATAAGGATTAGGGATACGGTTGGAGGGTTTAAGGATAAGGGATTAGGGTATAAGTTATAGTATCAAGCCCGTTGAGGGTTTAGGGATGAGGGATTAGAGTTGATGCTTGAGGGATTAGGGTTGAGGGTTGAGGGATTAGGGTTTACGGATAAGATTTAGGGTTGAGGATTGAGGGATTAGGGTTTAAGGTATAGTGTTGAGGGTTTAGGGATAGAGTTTAGGGTTGAGGAATTAGAGTGAAGGGTTGAGGGATTAGGATTTGACGTTGAGGGTTGATGGTTGAGGCTTTAGGGTTTAGGCTTTAGGGATAGGGTTGAGGGTCGAGGGATTAGAGTTAAGGGTTGAGGGACTAGTATTTGACGTTGAGGGTTGAGGGTTGAGGTTTGAGGGTCGAGGGATTAGGGTTAAAGTAGAGTTTCAAGGGTATAAGGATTAGGGATAGGGTTGGAGGGTTTAGGGATAAGGGATTAGGGTTTAAGGTATAGTATCGAGCCCATTGAGGGTTTAGGAATAGGGATAGCATTTAGGGTTAAGGGATGAGGGATTAGAGTTGAGGGTTGAGGATTGAGGGATTAGGGTTTAGGGTTGAGGTAGACAAGGAGCGACTGAGAGACATAGAGAGGGGAGAGGTAGAGAGGTGAGGCAGAGAGATAAGTGAGATATCAAACATGAGCTAATGGAACTAGAGGTGAGATACTGTAAAGGTGCTATCAAAGGTGAGATAGGCACAAATATTTATGGATCAATCTATAGCAGGACAAAACACGAGCATGTTATAATGCGCTCACATTTTGTCCTACTATAGAAATGGTAAAAAAGTGTTGACCCCCGTGATCCAGGCCCACATACTCTATTTTCATGTTGATTATGCGCGTGTTCTGACAAAAAAGAAGTGCTTTCATGCTGTTGGGAAGTTCACATGCACATTTTACACATTCTACCACCTTTGCATGATCTTTCCACCACCTTTTCTACTTTGCTAACTTGAGGAGGAAATAACATAGTTTTCACACCAAATTTGATATATATCTATTCAAATTTCAATTTTTGTAGTGTTGCAATGTTAATTGTGATTTAATTTTAGGAATTTAACATTATAGATTGGTTAATAGTATTGTTTTTAGTAATTATATTTGAGTGTTATTCAATTTAGCATTGAAAAGGAAGCAAGTGGTGAAAAACTCAAATTGTTGAGGAGTTTGATGCAAGAAGAAAAAAACACTACATAATTGGGTACTCTCTCCATTCGAATCTTTGTTTTTTAGGTATGTCAAGTCTTTACATGCATGTTCTTTACATTTTCCTTAATTCTATTTGAATTACTTTATCATGCTTTATCATACATATTTAAAATAGACACATTCCCAATCAAGAAAGCAGCCTACAATCTCACATGATGCCATGTATATTTTCTACACTTGGGCTCTTTAATAATTATGTGTAATAAACAGACCTTAACATACCATGATGTCAAACTATACAAGAATAAATCCTTACAACATAATAAAAATACAATCCCACTATTATGGTTGAGTGACATTTACTATGAAGGGTTGAATGACAGATATTTTAGTTATTTGTATGGATTCATTTCTTAGGAACTAATATTGGTCTCTTTATCATGCTATAGACAAATTCTCCATCATGCCAAGGAAACGATCAAGAATTAAACCAACACAGGAAGAGATAGAAGCTAAGAATGCAAAGAAAGCAATGGCTATGAGGGAACTTCGTGAGAAGAGGAAATTGGACACGATAAATGAAGACATGCCAATTGAAGAGGAACCACAACCATCACAAAGAGATATGGTATTGGCAGCACAAAGAGAATGAATGCAAAAACTTCATGCTATGAGAGATTTGAATACCATAGTTGGAGACACGTCCTCTACCGCAAGTCAACATGTAGGGACACCATCTACCACATCTCAAGTTGAGAGTACATCATCACTCACATGTGATGAAGGAGGTACGCCATCGTTCCCATCTCAACCTCAAGCTATGTCATCTATTCCATCTCATTTAAATATTGATGAAATTCCTAATGTTGAGATGAATTTACCTAACTTAACACCACCTAGAATTTTGCATAGAAAGCTAAAGTATTTGATTGATATTGATGAGAATATTTTGCAGCCAATGGAAGGTAAGATTCCAAAATGCACTTGTAGAAGATATGCTAATAAGATTTGGAGATTGTTCTTTGAAAAGTTAAATGAGACTGCAAGATGTCAACTATTCGTTGAAATGATGCAATGTATAAAGTATAGGTCCATCATGAAGATTCTTGGGTTGAGAACATCAGAGGCTTCAAGTGAAAAATCTATTGTCAAGAATCTAATAAGTGCATATGAGAGTGTGGGTAATACCTCATGCACAAAAGATAGTAATGCAACACAGCGTGTGATTACATAGATTATAGTAAGTAGTCAAATGAGGAAAGCTCGTCTCATTAGAAAGATGAGTCAAGATTTGAGAATTAATAGGAAAACTTTATCAAGAGCCATTGGAAGATGCCAAAGAATTGAGGACACTAATGCCAATGAATTATGGGCATTCTTGAGGAGACTACCATGAAAAAATAAACCAATTGTTGAAGCATTGAGATCACTAATTGAAGACTTTTGGAAGAATTACACAAGGGTATCTCTGAATCAAAGGGATGTGGTAAGAAGGAGAATTGATAGTCAGAACCGTGAGCCACATCCAAAGCATTTTTTGGATGAGACTCAAACACAGTTTTATAGTAAATTTCTAGAGAAGTATCCTCAAATTAAAATTTATCAAAGATATTTTGAAATGCTAAAAATTTTCTATGTCAAGATAAATCACACACGCACTACTTGTTGTTGTAGATTACATATTGAATTTTTTAACCATTTTGATGTTTATAGGTCTATATGTTTAGATATGCATACTAACAATGTTTTGCAGGGTTATACCATACGTGCCCCACCAACATCTTCAAGAGACTTCATATCAAGAATTTTATGTGAAAGAGAGGAAGGTCAAATATTCTACAAGAAATTATGCATGGATGGCACATGTCATCGTTGCGGTGGCTTGCAACGTTTGCCAATATGTGAACATATGGAAAGAACACATGTGGTTGGAAATGAACTAGTAGAGTTTGGCAAGTATAAAATAGTGGCATACAATACAAAAGATGGTAAAGAAGCAAAGATGTGTGAATTGGTTATTGAAAAGATTCCAGTGTATTAGTTTATGCCTATATTTTGTGACAGCATAATGTATGAGTATGCAAGACATGCCCATAGAGCTCAATGGTTGGACTTGTAATTCAAGTTATGCAAGAACACATTTCTGGTTGGTAGCATTGTTTCAGTCATCAACTTTGCAAAGAACTACAGTCTACAGCCACAACGTGAGGTGCAATCACAATATTACAACTCCACACAGGTTTCTATATTTGTGCACATCAAATTCTTTCATGCGAATGATAGTACAGAGGATGATAGAAAGATCATAAGGGAGTATAATTTCTATATTAGTGATGATCACATGCATTCTACAGAGTTTGTGCAAGGTTGCTTTCAGGTGTTCTACAATAATTTGGCTAGAAGGGGCATATCGTTCAGTCAACATATCATATGGTCGGATAACTATGCGTTACAATTCAAGAACTCACAGAATTTCTATTGGCTGAGTAGGAGGCATAATTTTATAGGTATTCAGCATATGTGGAACTTTTGTGAGGCCAGGCATGGAAAGGGGGAGCATGATGGTGCAGGAGCATGTATCACAAGAGCCATAGCACGAGAAGAGTTAAAGTATAAAGACAATGCAAAGTTGACAAATGAAAAATTGATTGTCGAGTGGTGTAATGCTTCCATGGGTCTAGGTAATGAAGGTAAGTCTTCAGTTCGTAGATTTTTTTGGCTGATAGATGATACTAACATTGCACCATATGAGGAATGTTCTACACTGACAGGATCAAGTGAGATGCACTCTTTTAGAAGCTCAATTGTAGGTTCATGGAGTATCCATATGCAAAAGATGTCATTCTTTTGTTCTTCCTGTACAATTCAAGCATGGGATGAGTGTGAGTCAAAGGAGTGGGTTGACGAATGGCAGTTAAGTTATCTTAGCCCACTTGACACATATTGACCCCAAATGACATTAGAACTAACACAGATGGAATCATCAGTTGACTTTGACCACATATCAGATCTAGTTCAACCAGGTAATATATCTATTTGCATAGTTTTTGAAATTCCTAATGTCATCTTACTTTGTAGTGTTTTTGTAATGTTGACTAATTTCATCTAATTTTCTACACATATCAATGTAGGGCACATATATGCAATTATTGTAGATGAAGATAATGAAGAGGGAACAAATTATTACTTATGTCATTGTGTTGAGGCCAAAAAGAAATTGGAGGCTCCAGTTACAGATGGAGAAAACATCGAATACCCTACAGGCTCAGTGGTTATTACTGGAACATGGATTAGAAGGTACCCACATAAGAGTGTTAATGTTTGGTTGTTTCAAGACTTTGACACGCATCGGAAGATTCTTCATTACTCGAACCTTGTCGTGGCATCCAATGTTCATTTGATACAGTATTAGGGTAGACCTTTGAACAAAAGCTTGTGGAAGGTGTGTGAGTCTGACCATGAAGTAATACTTGACACAATAAAGAGTAGAGCAGACCCGGATGGTTCATTGGATTAATTTGTAAGTATTCACATTGATTTTGTAAAGTCATGTTACATTGAGTTGTAAGTATGCACATTAATTTGTAAGGTTTGTTTTTTTTTATTTGCTGCTGCATTTTTACACATATGCACATTTTTACATCATGTTATGCTTCATGGGGTTAGACCTAAGTGATGGATGAAGTTGATCTTGAGAATAATGTATAAAATATAGGTAATGTATAAAATATAGGTGTCTCTAGGTGTCTTGGTTTCTAACTAGATAATAGGTGTCTCTAATTGTGTCTTAGGTGTATACGATATGTCAACTAGGTAGATAGAGACTATAAAAAGGGTATTTAATCTAATCTAGGTGTCTAAGGTAGATACTATATATCAAATACCTGACTAGAGACTAGAATAAGGTATAATCTAGAATGATCTACGTGTCTTCTAGGTAGGTGTCTTCTATAATTTAATCTAGGTGTCTTAGGTAGGTACTATAATGTCAACTAGGTCTACCATAATAGGTGTCTTAGGTAGAACTATAATCTAGGTGTCTAGTTGACTTAGGTCTAGACTATGATAAGGTATAAAGACTAGGTGTCTTAGGTCTACTATGTCTATAAAATCTAGATGTACATACTATACAATAGGTGTCTTAGGTGTCCTACGTCTACTAGACTACATGTGTCTTAGGTCTTAGGTGAGGCCACATGAGCTTCCACCTTCACGTGGTTGGCCTTGTCAGTTTAGAATATTTATATCTCTTGAAGCTAAGGGCAGCTCTTTTTCTTAATAGGAAAACTCTATCAACTTCAGTTGCACTAATGGTGTAGGGGCACCTAGGTTGTCATGCCTCCAAGAGGGGTCAAAAAATGAAATTTTGTTTTGATTGCATCAATTGCATGTAATAAGGTCTTCTAAGACCATTTCATTTGTTTTTAAGTCACTTTGAGTCATCTGGGGTCAATTTGAGTCTTTGAGTCCTGTTGCAAAAAAGTATCAATTTTACAAGTTGCACAAAGCAACTTTTGCATTTTTGGTGTCCGGCTCCTGATGCGACCAAATTGACAGTTCCAACACGTCCAAATGGGTACATTTAGGCTAGGCATGGTTCTGTTTTTCACTGAAACATGTCGAAACAGTCCGAGCTACATTGTACCGATGATATCCCTAAACAGTCCAAAGTGCAAAAAGGTAGCAATCTTTGATGAGATGTTACTCAAAAACTGTGTCACTTACAAACATTTTGTCTAAGGCAACACGATCATGTAGAGTGTCTCTACAATAACCTCTCTCATTTTTTATATCTATGAGGCGTTTTCCTGTGGTGAAAGGTTTTCTGCTGCCCCAAAAATCATCAGAAGGAAGCAGTGTAAAGTTGCAAAGGGGTGTAACATTTGTCCTGCTCCTGATGCGACCAAACTGATTGTTCCAACGCATCTGGATGGGTACATTTACTCTAGGCATGGTCCTTTTTTTCACCCAAACATGTCAAAACATTCCGAGCTACATTGTACCGATGATATCCCTGAAGAGTCCAAAGTGCAAAAAGGCAACAATCTTTGATGAGATGTTACTTGAAAAATGTGTCACTTAGAAACATTCTATCTGAGGTAACGTGATCATGTACAGTGCCTCTACAATAACCTCTCTCAGTTTTTTATATCTCTAAGGCGTTTGCCCACGGTGAAAGGTTTTCTATTGCCCCAAAAATCATCAGAAGGAGGCAGTGTAAAGTTGCAAAGGGGCGTAACTTTCATCTTGCTCCTGATGTGACCAAACTAATTGTTCTAATGCATCTGGATGGGTACATTTACACTAGACATGGTCTTGTTTTTCACCCAAACATGTCGAAACAGTCTGAGCTACATTGTACCGACGATATCCTTGAAGAGTCCAAAGTGTAAAAAGGCAGCAATCTTTGATGAGATGTTACTTAAAAACCGTGTCACTTAGAAACTTTTTGTCTAAGGAAACACAATCATATAGAGTCCTTCTACAATAACCTCTCTCAGTTTTTTATATATCTAAGGCGTTTGCCCATGGTGAAAGGTTTTCTGCTACCCCAAAAATCGTTAGAAGGAGGCAGTGTAAAGTTACAAAGGGGTGTAACTTTCGTCATGCTCATGATGTGACCAAACTGACTATTCCAACGCGTCTGGATGGGTACATTTACGCTAGGCATGGTCCTTTTTTTCACCTAAACATGTCGAAACAGTCTGAGCTACATTGTATCGACGATATCCCTGAAGAGTCCAAAGTGCAAAAAGGCAACAATCTTTGATGAGATGTTACTTGAAAAATGTGTCACTTAGAAACATTTTGTTTGAGGCAACGCGATCACGTAGAGTGCCTCTATAATAACCTCTCTCGGTTATTTATATCTCTGAGGCATTTGCCCGTAGTGAAAGGTTTTCTGCTGCCCCAAAAATTGTCAAAAGGAGGCAGTGTAAAGTTGCAAAGGGGTGTAACTTTCGTCTTGCTCCTGATGCGACTAAACTAACTGTTCTAATGCATCTAGATGCGTACATTTACACTAGGCATGGTCCTTTTTTTCACCCAAACATGTCGAATCAGTCCAAGCTACATTGTACCGACAATATCCTTGAAGAGTCCAAAGTGCAAAAAGGCAGCCATCTTTGTGAGATGTTACTTGAAAACTGTGTCACTTAGAAACATTCCGTCTAAGGCAATGCGATCACGTAGAGTCCCTCTACAATCACCTCTCTCAATTTTTTATATATCTGAGGCGTTTGCCCATGGTGAAAGGTTTTCTACTGCCCCAAAAATCGTCAGAAGGAGGCAGTGTAAAGTTGCAAAGGGATGTAACTTTCATCCTGCTCTTGATGCGACCAAACTGACTGTTCCAATGCATCCGGATGGGTACATTTACACTAGGCATGGTCCTTTTTTTCACCCAAACATGTCGAAATAGTCTGAGCTACATTGTATCGACGATATCCCTGAAGAGTCCAAAGTGCAAAAAGGCAGCAATCTTTGACGAGATGTTACTTGAAAACCATGTCACTTAGAAATATTTTGTCTAAGGAAACATGATCACGTAGAGTGCCTCTACAATAACTCTCTCAATTTTTTATATCTCTGCGGTGTTTGCCCGTGGTGAAAGGTTTTCTACTACCCCAAAAATTGTCAAAAGGATTCAATGTAAAGTTGCAAAGGGGTGTAACTTTTGTTCTTCTCCTCGTGTGGCCAAACTGACAATTCCAACGCATCTAGATGGCTACGTTTAGGCTAGGCATGGTCCTGTTTCACACCCAAACATGCCGAAATAGTTTGAGCTACAAACACTAATTAGTCTTCAATCTTCAAACACTACAAATACCATGATATCCTGCATAAAGTTGTTTTTTAGCCTTTTATAAAGGCATGCCCATCAAATTCAACTGCATAGAGATGATTTTTTGTATTCCAAATTCCTTTTAAATACTAACCTTCCAATCTTTTTTCCCGCCCTCATATCAATTAAATATGACTTTCGATTATGATATGGCACTCGAGCTTATGAGAGTTTACCAGAGACGCCGGTTGACTTAGGTTGAAGGGCTAATGAACTAACGACTTAAAGACCCTTTAGTAGGTTGATTTAAGTGATAGTAACTTCTAATTATAAGTCAATATTAAATTAAAACAAAAGTGCACTTTACACATGACAGGCAATTTAGGGTTTTAAAGTCTTAAGAAAAGTAGATTCTTTTTAGGGTTTAATGCCCAATATGCAAACCCTAACTATCAATAAGATTATGATTATGAAAGCTTGTGTCTTCTCTAACTTCTTATTGCATGAACAAAACCACATCCACGATGAATATGAACCTTGCATCATATCAACCTTTCAAGATAGACCTTATCATGAAAACCATATTCACAACAAAACCTTGCATGAACAAAACCACATCCACCATGAACATGAACCTTGCATCATATGAACCATGTTTGGTGCAGGAGCACCAAGGAGATCATATGATTTATGTCTTGTCTTCATGTTGTTCATGTTGTTTTGTTGATTCAATAAGGTCTTGGAAGACCATTCTCTTATTTGTAATAAGGACTATGTCCAAACTTCATCATGTTACTACCATGGTTGCAAGAGGCGGTCATAGAGTCATATATTGTAATAGGGGCAATCATACATTGTAAGACTTTTGGCATGTGTCAAGGAGTGTTAGACCTTGTCAAAAGATTAATTACATTGTAAAGGTGTTTGAAGGCATTGTCAAGTCTCAAAACAATCGATGCCTATGTTAAACCATGTAATTAGTTGTTGTTTCAAAACATAATAGGGCAGTTTGATGGTTGCCATACCTTCCCATCAACCCCAACTGCCCTCCAACTGTCCCAAGCTATTGTGGTAGGCTTCTTAAATCCTTGTAGATGTTTCTTGAAGGAGAAGAAGTGAATTGGTGGAAGTAATCAATAAGAAGAACTCAGTTTTCCTTCAACCTCCTGTGTATTACATTGTTCCTGTCCGTGGTACTTCTCTGTACGGGGGTGTCATAGGGCAAGCGTTTGTGCAATGTTAGAGGTATGATTTAAGTCCTTATTACAAGTGATTAGAAGTCTTGAAACATATCTGTGTTTGAGTTCTCTACACCTTTCTAAAATCTAGTTACCAAAACCTAACTTAGGGTTTCTGATAGAAACTATGCTTTTGTTCTCCATTCCATTGGTTTGACTCATTCTTGATTAGTGGAATGGACTTGTTGGTGTCTATTTTAATGTATTATGAAGAGGTTTGGGAAGGCGATCTAAGAAGGAGGAGATTCTATTGAAGAAACCTCACATCCTCATGTGTTAGGTGGTGCATAGAAGCCTAGTAAGGGAGCAACATAAGACCAATCAGTTGCAGTCCATTTTGGGAACTCAAAACCTGAGAAATCCTTAGTTTTGTCATGCCCTTGAGATGTCAAAATAATTGATTGAGCACTATAATCAAATTGGAGCATGGTTGCTTCACAAAAAAGGGCTAATTGGGGCTCTAGGCCACTAGGAGGGGTTATAGGTTAGACTATATTGTCCAAAACAACCCATGCCCAATTTGGGATATGTTGTAGGGAATCTAAATGGGTATCTTAGGATTGTCTAAGTTTTGAGTTTGCAGACCTGTATCAAGAGTTATAACCGATTGTTCCTATTTTAAGGGCTACAAGGAGTTTAGTGGCCTAAAGAAGGAAGTCCCAACTCGAAGCCTGTCTAACCTTAACCAATGATTGGAATGTGTCATATGGGATGCCAAATCAGCCTCAACATGATGATTTCAAGAAAACCTACCGTTGTTCCCACTTTTGCATGATGATCCTTGAATTCAAATTTTGAGTGTGGGAAGGAAACCTTGTCAGAATAAGGTATCCTCAACCTATCCTAAGTCCTCTACATCAATATTTTTCTTGTGCAGCATCAACATGAATTGAGAGACCTTATCATGAAAACCATATTCACAACATCATGCACCTCATGACCATCACCTAACTTGAATCACTGTATCACCTTATCAACATCATGGCATCAACCTTGACATCAATGACAAACAACCTTGACCCTTTGACTTCAATGACAACCTTGAACCTTGATTGTTGATGGCTTATGGAAGCCTATAGCCCCAATGTTATGTTGCATACTAAAATTAGGTAAGACTCAATGTAATCTCATAACCTCACCTTATATGCAAGAGGAATTACATTTCATAACCACAATGGTCATCAGGTGCTCATAAGCATATGATTTTGACTATCTTATTCAAAACAACAAACATACTCTTTGCATCCCAATATGGTATAATAACAAGAAATTAAGAAATATTTTCAATTGACCAACTTATAAACAATATGGATCAGCATACTCATTTGAATACTTTCAATTGAGCAACTCATAAAGAATATGAATATTTTCTGTTCAACATGATGATTCATTTTTATTTTAAATACAACTCTTATCTCTTAGTTCCAAAATGAGGTTTAGGTGATACTTGAATAACAGTAGCTGGCTTATTGGATCAACAAACATCCTATGTAATACAATTGGACTTCAAATATTTGAAGTAGCCATCTACAAATATCCATTCAAACGTGGATTTATAATGCAAGCATGGACGCCATCAATAAAAAAGATTTGTATTAACCAAATATCTATATAGGCATACATCAATATATGTCGATATAAGTATAACATATATACAAAATAGCCATATAGGCTTACAAGAATGCCATATAGGCATACAATGTCAACTATATGCAATACAAAATATATGTCCACAAATGCCATATAGGCATACAACAAAGGAACACAATAAAAAGTCATTCCCCTTTGGCTGATGAAGAGAATAGATCACGAGCAGCCTTTGATCTTCTAGGGGATGGAGACGCATATGTGGGTGGTCTACTACAAACCCAAGGGTTGCTCCTATTTAGTTCTTCATGCATCTGTAGCTATTACAATAAAAAGTATAGACATTAATATATAAAAATTACATGTTATAAAAAATGAAACATTTAACAAAATAATCACTTATCGCTATCGTATAATCTATCTCCTCACTTGCCTTAATAGCAGGATTAGGCTGTGGTGATGTCATGTCCTATAAAAACCATCCAGATAGAAATTAAACTTCACATCAATAATCTTTTGATTTTTCAAAAATAAACAACTATAACAATGGATGTAAATTGAAATTTTCTAATCTGCCTCATACCCCTGTCAATGGCATGGAGCTATGAATCGCAGAGGTCACACCATGCTCCATTGCCCTATGAACATCAGGAGGTGTCTCCACAGCCTGCATCATCTGGAAATAAAACGAGATTATTCAATTACAAAAACTATAATAGTGATGCAAATCATGGCTCCTAACATACACACACGTTCACCTAAACATGGAAGTACACACAATAAAGCACACAAGTCACATACAAAAATCTAGTAAGTACAATTCATTCATTAAACTATTTATTTTATTATCTCTGTGAAGCTTTGAAGTCCACTATCACTAGTAGGTGTTGCTGTGAAATCTCTAATATTAACCTATTCAACACTCAAAATCAGATATTAGAATACCATTCATTTAACGATGCTATTCCCATGTAATATTTATAATTGTTTACTAGTTACATACCCCGACAATAGATGATGTAGTGTAATATGCAGGTGGAGAACCCTTGAAAACTGCATCAACGCTATGACCCTGAAATTTTATTAAAATCATCAAACTAAATTAGTTAATCTTGCATTTAAAAAATGAAATTTAATAAATTAAATTCAATGAACTTGCTAATATTTACTTGAGTATCAAGGCTGAAAGTCTCACTCAGAAGGGTATCTATCATCACCATCTGCTCAGTTGCAGATGTAGCCTGTACACCTGTGTCCTGACTATCCATGGGGTCATAACCACAGCCTAACCCGCAAGTCTGACAAGTATGGGGTGGGACCCTACTCCTTGCACTATCTCCCAACTCACACTGTGCTACAGGACTGGCATGCTCTATGATGCTCTGGGTCAAGGCACTAATGGACTGAAGTGTATCTACCTCAACACTCTCCTTCACAATGGAAGGGATAGACACATGCTCATGGGCTGGTCTGCTGATTACTCATCTCACTGGCCGCTGTGGTTCAACACATGCCCCTGGTCTATCTTGTACTGACCCCCCACCTCTACCATGGAAGTCCCGCATATCAAAATAGTTTGGCACTTTATTAAAGACAAACTCGTAGTAGAGTTTCCTCAAAAAGTATTGTGGGACCTCATTATTATTGCATGGAGGATGGTCAAAAACCATCCACCACCTCTGCCCAAAATTGTCCCTTATCGCTTGGTTGTTGTACCAATGGATAGGGAACCTCTTGCATGTAATGGGTGGAGGTTGATTTGTTTGTGGGTTTTTGAAAATGGAACATGAGTCCAATTTTGTAATTTGTAACTTTTTCACATCTTCATATGATAGCTTGTCTGCTTAATACTCTCTAAACTCTCTCCTCTTATCCGACGAACTAGATATTTGCTTGCTAATTGAATCTACATTTGATAACATAGATTCAAGAGATTGAGCAAGCGTGGACCTATGCAAGGTTGAAGTTGAAGGATCTTTCAACCTTGCAATTATGTCTTCAATTTCTTTTTTATTGTTTTCAATTTGCCCCATTAGATTTTCTTGTGTTCTAGGGGCATGTCGAGGAATGGATGGAGGAGTTTGTTGTTTGATAGGTATTTCCTCTTTAGGATTTTGTGGATTTTGAGGAGGAGTTGCATTAACATTTCTTGACAATTAAGGAAATTTACATCAAAAATCAACTCAAACCTACCTATTTAGAAACAAATTCAAACAAAAAAACAAATAAAACTCACTCCTTTGGTCTACTCGATGTCGCGCCGACATTTTGGCGATGAATCAGTGAGATTTTGGTGTCGAATTGGCTCTTCCAAAACGCGAGCGTGCTCCTTAGGGTTTGCAGGCCGTAGGTGTAGGAAAAAAAAACAAATCAAATGAGCAGAAATGCTCTTATATATATTTAAACATAACGCACTCGCATTATGGTTTGGTTTTGCCGACCCTTAGGCTCATCATTACCAAGCCATAATGCGCTCACGTTATGTCTTAATTTTTTTTGAAAAAATTTTGGCCAATTTTTGGCCCCCCAACTTTTTGCACTTTCCCTTTTGTGCATCTTTTTAGGAAATTTTCAGGCATTTCAACTTGATAGAATTTATTCTTCAGTCTACTAATTGTTGATTATAAATCAAAACATGAAATATCATTAAGACATGCAATTACACTAATTGAGCAAAAGACATGTTTTTATTTAGATAATAGATGAGACAATTTATTGTCTCATCATCTCCCCCACACCTAAAATGTTGTAGGTCCTCCTGCAACTCATAGTGAGATTCTAAAGCCAATCTCTTTATCTTTTTTGAAGATGTTCTAAGAGGTGTGTTGAAGATGCTCCAAAGATGTTCTAAGTTACTCTGAAGCTATCTAGAGCTAGCTATATGGTCGGCTGAGTTATTCCAAAGCTCTCTAGAGCTATCTGAAGCTAGCTGTATGGTCGGCTCCAAAGAGATCCAGAATGCTATAATGCCAGAACTAGAGCCCATGGGCATCTCCAAAGAGATCCAAAATGTTTCAAGAGATCTTTGGGGGTAGAAATTTGTCTATAAAAGTGCATGCTTATCTTTAGAAGAAGAAATAACATGTGTCAAGGACTTATTTGTAGAAAAGAACCCTACTCTATCCTACTCTACTTACTGATGTAGAGATAGGTTACACAAAACCATTAACTGGTTGTGTAAAATTACATCATTTTCTTAAAATATGGATCCATTCATTCAACATTTTTAAAGAAAAAAACCATGAGAAGAATATGATTGAAGATTTAAACTCTGATGCTTCACCTTCCTTTGAAATGGTAGCCTTCTCCATAATTTTTTATTCTAGTAGATGCATGGGCTGATTGGAAAGATCTTGCAATCCTTTCTCACATTCTGTTGTATGCATGACTGGATGCAACTCCTTGTCCTTCAAATATTTGATTGGGAAACCATCCTTGTGTTAGAATGCACAGGACAACTGAGAGGAGGGTGAATCAGTTGTGTATTAAAACCTTAAACCTTCTAAGCAATTCCAATCATAAACCTCTTAACATGTATTAGCAGAATGTAAACATATGGAGCATCAATGCAAACACATCCAAACACATAAGAACTCTAGATTTACGTGGAAACCCCAATAAGGAAAAAACCATGATGAGGATTAGCTCACATATATATGAATAACAACACTGAAAATCAATAGGCTCACTGCCCAGAAGAAAGGCTCACTGCCAAGGGCTCACTACCCAGAAGAAAGGCTCACTGCTAAAGAAAGGCTCACTACCAAGGGCTCACTACCCAGAAGAGAGAAGAAAGAAGAAGATTGTTACAAAGAGATTCACTACCTCAAAGTAATAGGAAAAATCCACCATTGCCACTCCTTGCCATCTACAACCTTTGGCTCACTGCCTCCACCAACTCCTGGCACACTAAAATGTAAACACCTTTTTCTCACTGTGTTTCAGAGTCATAAGCATTTAAGATCGCACACAACTCACTACCCTTGATTCACATTCACATTCTCTTCTCTAATTTTCTCCACTCAACTTCATCTTGAATTTATACCATCTACAACCAAGACCTATCTCAATTAGGTCGGTCCTAATGAGGTGTGTGCACCTCAAACATGAAACACCAATTAGGTCGGCACTAAACACTTCCGTGGTGGAAATAAGTGTAAGTGGACCATGTCAAGGGTTACCTAGGACTCAAATATGTATCACCAAGTTGTTCATCACATCCACAATCCATGAGGTACCTCCGTAAATGGTGCTAGTAAGCCAGGTCGGCCAAACCTGAGCTAATGACCATATCCACGCTTCTCCAAGTCCAAAAACATCATGTGGACTAGAGAGGACACTCTAAAGCATTCACACACCTTCCCAGAATACTCGCCATCATCATAAACTTATACAAAACTACCACAACCATTTGAATCAAAGAATGTCTTCATTATGCACATCAGGACACACTACTACTGATCACCAACACAAGAACTGAACTTGCGAAGCATCCCAACACTGGAAACTTCAAAGGAAGGTATATACAAATAATATAAGCACTCTCCTAGATCCGTAAGATAGGAAAGCTTAATGCGGAGAAATGTGAAGCATTCTCATTTCTCCCAGACAACCTCCTTCATAGTCAAATATTCTATCAAACACATCTTCTACTTCTACACAATCCAAAACTTGAAACTCTAGCTATAACACCTCTAAATACCTCTTATCAACATTTCCAAACCACACAAGCATATCTTCAATTAGGAAGAAATGTGGAGAATAGCACTGAGAGTACCTATGTCACACTACACACCTTTTTATCCAATTTTCTCAAAAGCACTTGAGAACCAAGTGAACCATCTACTGGGAGTTGACATCAATGGCAACACCAGTAAGTTTCCACACCTTGGACTTTGAAGGTGTCCAAATAATAATGATCATTTCCTTACTGGGGCTTGAAGTCATGGTCCTTTAGTTGAGGAGGTTGCACAAGAGCTATCACCTTCTTTGTATGCAAGAACCTCTTCCTTTGGATCTATTGTTTTGGGGGGAGATATTCTAAAATAATAAACCTAAAAACCTAAAAAAGACTTGCCAAACTAATTTACCTTTTGACTTGTTGTCACCAGATCAACAACTCCCTAATGATACCTATCCCCAGTAACAATGCAAAAAATGATGAGGGTCATTGCAATCCTCATCATTTAAGTATAAATGTCAATCCAGGGCAGTGTCCATGGTGATTGTAAGAGGGAGAAGAAATCATTTGCATGACATTCTTTTTCTACAAATAGAATTGAAAGGAAATGCATGAAACAAATTATTACAATCAAATCTAATCTAAGAGCTTGTAAATAAAAATATTGGAATCAAATCTATCCTAAGAAAATTGTGAAGGGAAATACTAGAAATGTAAATCAAACCAAGGAATGGACAAACTACTGGAAAATAAACTAAGGAATGAAAACTACAAACAAACTACACTACTGCTGCTAAAATACTGAACTATATTATTTTATAAAACTCTCCCCATTTGATTCTTTGATTATAATGCATTTATATAATGCTTATTCTTAATCAATCTGTCAACAAATGTGGATCTGAGATCTTATTCTTAAGAAGAAAATCTATAACTTCTTCTAATTCCGCTGCCTTCTTTCACGCCACTTTTATTTTAGTCACTTTCTGTCACGAACTGCTCACTTATTTTGATGAACTGTCTCAAATTCTTTCTAGTTTTGTTTCCCTCATTCCCAACTTTCCATATCATTTTGAATTTCAAAATTTCATTGAAAAATGAGAGAGATATAACTGTTTTACTGAGACTACATTTTTAACTTCCTCTTTTCATGCTTCTTTTTAAGAAGTTTTCTAGCGTTTCAACTTGACATAATTTATTCTTTAGTCTACTAATTGTTGATTACAAAGCAAAACATGCAATATCATTAAGACATGCAATTACACTAATTGAAAAGACATTGTTTTATTTAGATAATAGATGAGACAATTTTTTGTCTCATCAATTACATTTGATTGCTACATTACGATTTCATTTTCTATACAAACTTGTTGGTTGAAATGCACATTGTGTTTTTCAACCTGCACAAGTTTAGTTCATGGTTTGTAAGATTTGTTTCAAACATATGCCTCTTATTTGATTCAAATATTGATTCATAATGTTTTGAAAAGATGTAGACAACATGGTATGAGTTGAGGTTGGTGGCATTGATAGAAGGATTTGTGGTCATTCGAGATTATTCCAAAGGCATGGGTGGATTTCACAACCTTTCTCTTCATGTAACAAAGCTATGTGCACACCGACCAATGTAGCTTCATAAATTTATCTTGTTTGAGGGTTGTGTAGAAATTATTACATTTGATTTGTTGCGTTACGATTTCATTTTATATACAAACTTGCAGGTTGAAGTACACATTATGTTTTTCAACCTACACAAGTTTAGTTCATGGTTTTTAAGATTTGTTTCAAACTTATGCCTCTATTAGTTGAAATATATATTGAATCATAATGTTTTGAAAGAGATGTAGACATGGTATTGAGTTGAGGTTGGTGGCATTGATGGAAGGACTTGTGGTCATTTGAGGTTATCCCAAAGGCATGGGTGGATTTCACAACCTTTCTCTTCATGTAATAGAGCTATGTGCACCCTAGCCATTGTGGCTTCATAATTTTATATTGTTTTAGGGTTGTGTAGAAATTATTACATTTGATTTGTTGCATTACAATTTCATGTTCTATACAAAGTTGTATGTTGAAATACACATTATGTTTTTCAACCTACATAGGTTTAGTTCATGGTTTGTAAGATGTGTTTCAGACTTATGTCTCTCATGGTTGACTCATAGATTGATTCATAATATGTTAAAAATATGTAGACAACGTGGTATTGATTTCAGTTTGGTTGCAATAATGGAAGTACTTATGGTCATTCAAGGTTTTCCCAAAGGCATGGGTGGATTTCACAGCCTTTCTTTTCATGTAACAGAGATATGTACACCCCAACAAAAGTGTATTCCTATTTTATGTTGTTTTAGTGTTGTGCAGAAATTATTACATTTGATTTACTTTGTTACGATTTCATTTTCTATACAAACTTGTAGGTTGAAATACACATTGTGTTTTTTAACTTGCACAAGTTTAGTTCATGGTTTGTAAGGTTTGTTTCAAACTTATACCTGTCTTAGTTGGATCAGATATTGATTCTCATAATATTTTGAAAAGATGTAGACAACATGGTATTGAGTTGAGGTTGGTGGAATTGATGGAAGAACTTGTGGTCATTCGAGGTTATCCCAAATGCATGGGTAGATTTCATAACCTTTCTCTTCATGTAACAGATCTATGTGCACCCCAACCAATGTGGCTTCATAATTTTATGTTGTTTTAGGGTTGTGTAAAAATTATTACATTTGATTTGTTGAATTATGGTTTCATTTTCTATGCAAACATGTAGGTTGAATAAACATTTTGTTTTTCAACCTACACAAGTTTAGTTCATGGTTTGTAAGATGTGTTTCAAACTTATACCTCTCTTGGTTGACTCATATATTGATTCATAATGTTTTAAAAATATACATTAGACAACGTGGTATTTAGTTTTGGTTGGTGACGTTGATGGAAGGACTTGTGGCAGTTTGAGGTTATCTTAAAGGCATGGCTAGATTTCACAACCTTTCTCTTTACGTAACAATGATATGTGCACCCCAACCAATGTGGCTTCCTAATTGTATATTATTTTAGGGTTATGTAGAAGTTATTACACTTGATTTTCTATGTTAGGATTTCATTATATATAAAGTTGTAGGTTGAACTACACATTGTGTTTTTCACCTCACACAAGTTTAGTTCATGATTTGTAAGATGTTTTTCAAACTTATTCTTCTCTTAATTTACTCATGTATTGATCCATAATGTTTTGAAAAGATGTAGACAACATGGTATTTAGTTGTGGTTGGTGGCATGGATGGAAGGAGTTGTGATCATTTGAGGTTATCTCAAAGGCATGGCTAGATTCCACAACCTTTCTCTTCATGTAACAGAGATATGTGCAACCCAACTAGTGTGGCTTCCTAATTTTATATTATTTTAGGGTTTTATATAAATTATTACGTTTTATTTTCTATGTTAGGATTTGATTGTATATATAAAGTTGCGAGTTGAACTAAACATAGTGTTTTTAAACCTACACAAGTTTAGTTCATGGTTTGTGAGATGTGTTTCAAACTTATGCCTCTCTTAGTTGAATCATATATTGATTCTTTCACAATATTTATCTTCATATAATGGAGCTATGTGCACCCCAATTGAAGTGGTTACCTAATTTAATGTTTCTGTAGGGTTGGGTAGAAATTATTACATTTGATTTTCTATGTGACAATTTCATTCGCTATAAATTTGCATGTTGAAATGCACATTGTGTTTTTCAACATGCACATGTTTATTCATGTTCTGTAAGATGTATTACAAATTCATGCCTCTCTTAATCTATCAGGATTTTATAAATGTTTCAATTGGTTCGCTTCATAGTCTGTTAGGAAATTTGGGTCATGTTATTGTTGGTCCTCATCATACTTTGTTATAGAATTGTTATGTAATGAAATCAAGCATGTTGCCTTCTATTAGGTCATTATATATGGTTAAATTTGCTTAGCCACAGTTAGTGAATGACTCTAAATGTAAATTTTTATTTTCAATATCAATAAAAGGGTGAGGACCCTTATCCCTCACTTAAATAATCCAAAAAAAAATTGTTATAAGTAAATATGTTTGCATGTTTATTAAGAATTTGTAATTAATACATTTTAGTTATTAAAAGCTTGTAACTAACAACAATTTTTTTATTTGTTGAAATTGAAAATAATGTTTAATAAATAGAGTTTAAAGCTTAATAAGAACATAACATATGAAGCAATTAAATTATGTTGGGATCTATTCTTAAAATGACATATCTACTATTGTTAACAATTTTGTTGTCATTTGTTTAGGATTTAATTATTATTTACAATATTGTTTATAACTTAAATTTAGTTTTTCATTTTAGGAATATGGTATATGTAAATAACCACTAAACTTTGAAAAAATGTTATATTAATGAAGCATTTAAAGATCATAATCAAAGTGTTAGGATTAAGGTGCCATCAGCCTTGTAAATCCTATGTAATTAATTACTCCTAATGTTGTTTGTAAATTTCCATAAGGGAAGAAGTATTCATCAAGTAGAGATCTTGTTTAAAATGCTTGTTTGATCCCGGTACCTGATGGATGATGGTTACCCAGGGGTACAGGGGGTACCCCCTACAGGGTCCGGGGGGACCATCCCCCCAGTGAGGGGTCTACGAGCCGCATGCCCCGGTGGGGATTTGGGGGCAGTGTCCCTGAAAGCCACATTTTATATATATTTTTTTAGTGTAAATCTAAACCATTCATCATTAGGTCACAGATCTAACGATAGAGGTTATGTTGGCTTTTATTTCCCTAGAGGCAACCCCTTTATGAGGATATTGTATTACGGCTGTGTGTGAGGTGTATAGGTTGAAGACTAAAGAGGAGATTGATAGTTTTGTATTGTAAACTCTATTGACGTTAATATAGACTGGTGCATCTCTTCTTGTGTGGGATTTTTTCTCGAAAGGTTTTCTCCATGTAACATGTTATGTGTTTGATCTTTTGTTCTGTTATTTCTTTGTGTTTGGACTACATTTTAAGTATTGGACAACATTCTAAAGATTTATTAGCATGGTCATGCTTGAAACAAGGTACTCATCATACACAAGGCTTACCATATGTTGGATGGAGTTTTCTTCTTCCTTATTAGCATGAAGAGAATTCAAACCTAGGCTATTTCTATGTTCTTATTCATGAACCATAATTACTAAGATATCAAAGAGAATATGACATTTTTTTTGTTTTTGTGCCTCGCATTTTTTAGGCAAAGATGTGTAGCATTTAACACAATATGAGCTAAGCTTATACCACATTATTAAGTTCTATTAACATGTTTAGAACCTAAATTTACATGATAATTGATATGTCTCAACCTCATGACAATTTCATAGCTTGTTTGGAGTTATAATGATCCTTTTCCTTTCCATATTAGGTCAAATTTTCAATGTCTTCAAAGAATGTTTAGGCACATTCTTATTATTATTTTTTAAAGCCAATTTCATATGATAAATCAAGAAAGAATACCTAAAATTTTCAAGATAATTCCACACTACATACACTGAATTCCATGAACATTTTCCTAGGGCATTTTAAGTCAAAACTAAATTTGAGTACAAATTCCACATAATTCCCCATTTAAGAAAAATGTTAAGCAGAAGTTCCCAAAAAATGAATTCAAAAATATAAAGATAGGAAATCCTAGTAAAATATAGATCAATAAATGGGAAGATCTGAGACAATGAAGAGGTGGCAATGAATGGGAGGCAATGTTCATGTTACTCTCCTATGCAAGTCATGCTCAGAGGTTTGATACCCCTCAAAAATACAAATGCGTATACATGGTAGACTCACATATATAAGAGGGGTGATACTCCTTATAGAGACCGTGTCTCTTATAGAGGGTTAAAGTTCTTTCCTTAGGGCCTATTCTCTATGGCAAGGCTGAGTCCTATTTTGAAAACTCTCTCATTAGATATTATTGCCTTTAAATAACTTAAAGATAATTTTCCTGCATATCAAGCCAAAGTTTCATGTCTTCAAAAAATCTTTAAAATAAGCTTTCAATTTTCTAATAACTCTTGCAAAGATTATGCATTCAAAAATTAGAATACAACTTAGCATCATTGGATAGTTGACATGCCAACATTAAAGCTATTTACATTTTGAATCAAAATTAAATAATATTAGGATCCCTTTTTCTTGATTTTTTTAGGAAAATAGCAAGAGACGTTGTCACAAACAGTGTGAGGAGGAAATACTGATAAGGAGGGAAATATACATACAATATTTAAAATAGTTGCTTTAAAGAACACTCACCAAGGAGAGAAATCCAAAGAGAATAGTGCATGCAAGAGGGACATCAACCAAGGAATTTTTCAAGGTCGTTGACAAATAGGGGAGTCCAGAGACCATAAGAGACCCCAGGGGATTTTCTATCAAGTTCTACATCAAAAAAGGAAACTTTGACATATTGGGAAACTGTTGCAAATATGTGCCTAAGTGGTGTTGTCATTGATGTCAACATATTCTTGTTGCCATTAGTGTCAATTGTATCCTATTTTGCTATCTGTGTAGAAGACTGGATTGTTGAGGATATTGAGAAAATTAATAACAATCATGCATGCAGATCATGTGGACATGTAGAAGATTGTCAGAGGTTGCTCCAGTCAAGATTTGAGAAGTCCGCATGAAGATTTGAAGGAGTTATGGCCATCTGAGTAGAACCAGTTGCTGCAATAATCAAGAAAGACTAAGTGAAAGGAAAGAGGTCTAGATTCCTTAGGTAATTTAAGATTATGATCTACGGATCTGAAGGCATGTTTGGGAAGTCAGTGTGTATCATCAACTCTAGTGGTTTGTGGTTTGGAGGTCCGCAAGCTATCCTTCCAGTCTGACAGTCATGGCAGAGTGTGTTCTTGAGGTTCTGAAGGAAGATTCAAATGTTTCTGATAATATGATTTAGAGTGAATCTTATTGGTGATTCCAATGTGCTTGTGGAGGTCTCTGGATCATTTAGCTACTATGTTGGAGGTACGTATTGAAGTTTGAACTTGTTGATTGAAGATTTCTTCTTGAAGGTAATGTTCTTCCTAGTCTTGGCCGATTGGATGTTTCTAGCCTGTTGCAGATGCCTTAAACACATTTCTATGAAGTGTGGAGTGGTTGTAGAAGTAGATTCAAATCTCAGTTGTATTTGGCCGACAATGTGATGATCTGCGTCAAGTTTAGCCGACCTTGTTGATCATTCCAAGGTTGATGAAGTATATAAATACTTGTTGAAGAAGTACCGAAATTATCCTCATGCAAAATAGATAAAATCTGAAGGAAGGATCAAGAGTAGAGTGGAGAAGGAAAGAAGCAAGAGCAGTGTAGAGTGTGAAGAAGAGTTTGAGGAAAAGTGAAAGTTCTTGAGCATTCATTGAAACTGAATCAGGCATGAAATAGATGCTAATTCTCAGTTAATTCTTTCTAAATAAATTTTGTAGGCAGTGAGCCTCTCCTTTTGAGCAGTGAGCTCTGGACAGTGCGCCCGAAGGCATGTACCTTCTATTTTTATAAGTACTTTTAATAGGGTACGCATTCTGTGGGTTAACCACCACCGTGGTTTTTCCCTTAACCGGTTTCCACGTCAAAATCTTGGTGTCAAATGTGTTGATTATGTTTTTGGTCTTATGTTGTTGATTCATACTTAAATGCTTGCATTACTAATCTGATAGTAAGATAATAAAGAAGGTTAAAGGCAAAAAAAGTTTTTAAGGGACAACTGATTCACCCCCCCTCTCAGTTGTCTAGTTCCAAAAATTGGTATTAGAGCTAGATCCTCACATAAAAGCCTAACCACTTGAGGAAATCTAGGATGTCGACCTACAAGAAGGATAGTCCAAGATTTGATGGAACAAATTATTCTATTTGGAAAGATTGCATGGAGTGTCATTTGCAATGCATGGGCGATGCCTATTGGGCAATAACCAGTGTTGAGTATAAACCTCCAGAGAAAGGTCCTACAACCCCTGATCAAGTCAAAGATGCTGAAAATAATCTTCAAGCTAAAGAAGCCTTGTTGAGTGCCCTAACTGATTCAGAAATGACAAATGCCTTTGGTCTAAAAACTGCTTATCAAATTTAGAAAAAGTTGGAGTATCTATATGAAGGTGACAAATATGTCAAATGTACAAAACTACAAAGTCTGAGAGGAAAATTTGAAACTATGAGGATGAACGAAGATGAAAACATCACAATCTATATGCAAAAGATAAATGAACTTGTGTGTGGCATCAGGTGTGCTGGTGGAGTTTTGGAAGAATCAGAAATTGTATCAAAAGTACTTAGATCTTTACTAGATTCTTACAAACATAAGGTTTCAGCTATAGAAGAAATCAGGACAGTCTCAGAGATTACAAGAGGTCATCTGGTTGGCAAAATTTTAGCCTTTGAATTAAGTGAGTTTGGTGATTCTCTTCCCAAGTCAGAATTTGCATTCAAAGCCAGTGTGTATGGAAAACAAAGATATGATCCAGGTGAAAGCTCTTCTGCAAGATCAAATAGACTTGCAAAGACAAGAAAGGATATTGAAGATGTTGAGATAGAAACAACAGACCTTCAAGCTCTTATTGCCAGAAGAATGCCAAGAGGATCCAGTAAGTATGAAGGAAAATTACCACTCAAATGCTTTGCTTGTAACAAGATTGGTTATTTTGCCTCAAGATGTCAAGAAAGATTTTCAAAACCTAACCCTAACAGGTTTAAAGGTCAAAATAAATGTTACTATGTCCAAGAAAATGGAGAAGAAGGGGTAATAGATGATGAATCTGATCATGAAGGCTCCTCTGAAAATGATTAGGTGTTTATTGCTATCAAAGAAGAAGATCCAGTGTCTACTGAATCTGCTAGCTGTGAAAATGTGGAAAGTGCCTTGGCTGCTCAAGTTATTGAAAGGGATGAATGGGTGATTGATAATGGATGCTCTCATCACATGACTAGTGACAAGAGTATGCTTGTGAACTTTGAAAACTATGAAGGAGGCCTTGTAAAATTTGGAGACAACTCAGGTAGTAGAATCCGTGGCAGAGGATCCATCTATTTTGATGGCAAGAACAACACCAATGATGTTCTATAAGTGGAAGGACGGAAACATAATCTTATCAATGTTGGACAGTTGGTTGACAAGGGTTATGATCTTTGCTTCAAGGATGGAAAATGCAGAATCTTGGAAAGCTCTGGAATTGAAATTGCATCAGGGACTCAAACCAGAGGTAACATCTTTCACTTAAGTAGTTTTGGTAAAAGTTGTTTGATTGCTCAGATAGATCAAAGTTGGCTATGGCATAGGAGGATGTGTCATGTGAATTTTGACAACATTGTCAAAATAAGTTCCACTCATGCTGTAAGAGATCTTCCAAGACTTGCGAAACCTAATAACATATGTAGAGAATGTCAATTGGGCAAGCAAAACAAAATTTCTTTTAAAAGTAAGGAACAAGGTTCAAGTGAAAGATTGGAACTGGTACATATTGATCTTTGTGGTCCTGCTAGAGTTAGGAGTGTGCAAGGAGACAAATATTTTCATGTTGCTAATTGATGACTACTCCCAGATGATGTGGGTAACCTTTCTGAGAGAAAAATCAGAAGCCCTTGACAAGTTTAAGGCGTTCAAGATGATGGTTGAAAATGAGATTGGTGGGAAATTAAAGTGTCTGAGGTCTAACAAAGGTGGATAATTTACATCCAGTGAGTTTGATGCTTTCTATGAAAAGCATGGAATAAAAAGATAGTTATCTACTCCCAAGACTCCCCAGCAAAATGGAGTTGTGGAAAGAAAGAACCAGACCATTCAAGAAGCTGCCAGAACCATGATGATGGAAACAAATGTTCCTCAAGTTTACTGGAGAGAGGCTGTGAGTACTGCTGTCTACACTCCTAACCGGGTGCAAATCAAAGGAAGTTCTGGTAAGACTCCTTATGAACTTTGGTTTGGTCATTCTCCTACTGTTAGATACTTCAGAGTCTTTGGTAGTAAATTTTATATCAAAAGAGATGAGGAATTAGGTAAGTTTGAAGCAAGAAGTGATGAAGGAATATTTTTGGGGTACTTAACTCAAAGTAAGGCCTATCGGTCCTTCAATAAGAGATTGAAGAAGATTGTTGAAAGTGCGAATGTTAAAGTTGATGAAAGTAAAGAAGGACACTCCAGATACTCCGGATATGACTCAGATGATGAAAGTCAAAATCAAGGAAGGCAAGTTCAAGTTCAGACCTAGAATCAGTTTGAACCGGTGACTCCAGAGGTTAACACAGATGATGAGGAACAAGTTCAAGAAACAAAAGCTCAAACAATTTCCAAAACTCCCAGGGATGTAAAGTTAAATCATCCTGAAGACTAGATCATAGGAGATAAGAGTAAAGGTGTTCGAACTAGGAGAAAAATGTCTGAAGATCAAGAAGAGATTTGTTTGATTTCAAGGATTGAACCTAAATCAGTAAGTGAATCTTACAATGATGAAAATTGGGTTAAAGTAATAGAAGAGCAATTGATGCAAATTGAAAAGAATCACACATGGGATCTAGTTCCTAGACCTGAGGACAAAAATGTGATTGGAACCAAATGGGTCTTCCAGAATAAACTAAATGAAGATGGTGAGGTAGTAAGGAATAAGGCAAGATTGGTATGTAAAGGCTACTCTCAAGTGGAAGGAATTGATTTTGAAGAAAATTTTGCTCCAGTGGCAAGGATAGAGGCAGTTAGATTATTTCTTGCATTTGTTGCCTTCAAAGATTTTAAAGTATATCAAATGGATGTGAAATTAGCATTTCTGAATGGAGATTTGGAGGAAGAAGTCTACATTGAGCAACCAGAAGGATTTCAGTTGTCTGATCAGAGAGATATGGTTTGTAGATTGAGAAAAGCCTTGTATGGACTCAAGCAAGCTCCAAGAGCTTGGTATGCTAGATTGGATAAATATTTGCTTAAGCTAGGATTTAGCAAAGGTACTGCTGATAGTAATCTCTACTTCAAAATTGATCATGAGAACATTTTAATTGTTGAAGTTTTTGTTGATGATATCATTTTTGGTGGAAATGAGTGCATGTGTAAAGCATTTACTGATCAGATGAAAAGTGAGTTTGAGATGTCAATGTTTGGTGAGATGAATTTCTTCCTAGGTTTGCAAATTGTTCAATCAGATAAAGGTATCTTCATATCTCAGTCCAAGTATGTAAAAGAATTGCTAAAGAAATTTGGAATGGAAGACTCAAAGCTAGTAGGTACACCTATGGTAACCGGATGCAAGCTAAGCAAAGAAGATGACTCTCCCAAAGCAAATTAGAAAAGATATAGATCAATGATTAGAGGACTGCTTTATCTAACTCAGACCAGACCTGATATCATGAATGCAATTGGACTGGTTGCCAAATTTCAAGCTAATCCAAAAGAATCCCATGTTATGGCAGTCAAAAGAATCTTTAGATATCTCAAGGGGACAATTGATTATGGACTGCGGTATCCAAAGGACAATAACTTCACTCTTCATGCATATACAAATGATGATTGGGCAGGAGATGTGGATAACAGAAAAAGTACTATTGGTGGTGCATTCTTCTTGGGGAGAAGATTGGTCTCTTGGATAAGCAAAAAGCAAGAGGCAATATCTCTGTCTACTGTAGAAGCAGAGTACATAGCAGCAGCACATAATTGCACTCAGGTTTTGTGGATGAAGCAAATGTTGAAGGACATCAGAATTATGTTTGAGGAGCCAATCACAATTTCCTGTGATAATTCTAGTGCAATAAGCATCTCAAAGAATCTGATATTGCATTCAAAGGCAAAGCATATATATATCAAGTTTCATTTCTTGAGAGAGAAAGTAAATGAGAATGAAGTCAAGTTGGAGTTTGTGCCTTCTAAAGATCAGATTGCAGACATCTTCACCAAGCCTCTTCCCAAGGATACTTTTGAGAATCTCAGAGAGAAGTTAGGGTTTATTACCCCTCCTGAGCAAAACTAAGATGCATTAAGGTGCATTAGTCCAGTGGGATTCACATCCATATCTTGTGATCCAAATTGATGTTAAAGAGGTACTACTCAAAGGGTCAGTAGTCAATATGCAAATTTTAGGATTAGTTTGAAGTAAAAAGGGAGAAAAGATAGCAAATATGTGCCCTTTGCCATTGATGTCAAAGGGGGAGAGAAGTCATGTGAAAAACTAGTTGCTAATGTGAGGGGGAGCAATAAAGAAAGTAGTTGCAGAAGTGAGAAGAGAAAGGGGGTGAAGTTTTTGTCTTGATGGTTAGATTTAGTTTTTCACATCACATGTTGCCATCAATGACAAAGGGGGACATTGTTGCAAATATGTGCCTAAGTGGTGTTGTCATTGATGTCAACATATTCTTGTTGCCATTAGTGTCAACTGTATCCTATTTTGTTATCTGTGTAGAAAACCAGATTATTGAGGATATTGAGGAAATTAATACCAATCAATGCATGTGGATCATGTGGACGTGTAGAGGATTGTCAGAGGTTGCTCCAGTCAAGATTTGAGAAGTCCACATGAAGATTTGAAGGAGTTATGGCCATCTGAGTAGAAACGGTTCCTACAATAATCAGAAAAGATAGAGTGATAGGAAAGAGGTCCAGATTGCTCTAGTAATATAAGATTATGATCTACAGATCTGAAGGCATGTTTGGGAATTCAGTGTGTATCATCAACTCTAGTGGTTTGTGGTTTGGAGGTCTGCAAGCTATCCTTCCAGTCTGACAGTCATGGCAGAGTGTGTTCTTGAGGTTCCAAAGGAAGATTCAAATGTTTCTGATAATATGGTTTAGAGTGAATGTTATTGGTGATTCCAATGTGCTTGTGGAGGTCTCTGGATCGTGTAGCTACTATGTTGGAGGTCCGCATTGAAGTTTGAGCTTGTTGATTGAAGATTTCTTCTTGAGGGTAATGTTCTTCCCTGTCTTGGCCAACCGGATGTTTCTAGCCTGTTGCGGATGCCTTAAACACATTTCTATGAAGCATGGAGTGGTTGTAGAAGCAGATTCAAATCTCAGTTGTATTTGGCCAACAGTGTGATGATCCGCGTCAAGTTTAGCCGACCTTGTTGATCATTCCAAGGTTGATGAAGTATATAAATACTTGTTGAAGAAGTACCGAAATTATCCTTGTGCAAAACAGATAAAATCCAAAGGAAGGATCAGGAGAAGAGTAGAGAAGGAAAGGAGCAAGAGCAGTGTAGAGTGTGAAGAAGAGTTTGAGGCAAAGCAAAAGTTCTTGAACATTCATTGAAACTAAATCAGGTATGAAATAGATGCTAATTCTCAGTTAATTCTTTCTAAATAAATTTTGTAGGCAGTGAGCCTCTCCTTTTGAGTAGTGAGCTCTGGGCAGTGCGCCCGAAGGCATGTACCTTCTATTTTTCTAAGTACTTTTAACAGGGTACGCATTTTGTGGGTTAACCCCCACCGTGGTTTTTCCCTTAACTGGGTTTCCACCTCAAAATATTGGTGTCAAATGTGTTGATTATGTTTCTTCTCTTCTGTTGTTGATTCATGCTTAAATGCTTGCATTACTAATCTGATAGTAAGATAATAAAGAAGGTCAAAGGTAGAAAAAGTTTTTAAGGGAAAGCTGATTCACCCCCCCTCTCAGTTGTCTAGTTCCAACAGGAAACAACATCCCTATTTTCTTCACCCGAGTTCCACTTGATGTAAGCTCTGCCTTTTTATTTATAGTGTTCTTTCTTTGTCTCAAAACTAAAACAAGAAACATACATGTTGTTCAAGGCCAAGAAAATTAAAATTTGAAAACTAAGATGTAGTTTGAAAATTGACATAGATGTATCTAGATTTCTACTACCACCTTCCACAGAGCTATTCTACCTTCATGTATCATTTCAACTAGGAATTTCATTGAGTTGTTCTACCTATTTGATAAAATGCCTCAAAGAGATCTATTCTCCTTGAATGTAATGATCGTGAGATATGCAAAAAATGCATTTATTGAAAAGGCTTTAAAATTTTCAAGCAAATGCAATTTCTAATTGTAAAGCAAAATTCCTAATACAATCTCACTGCACATTGATGAGAATGTTAGACTTCCACTGCTACCAAACCTAAGGTGATACATCCCGTGATTTTGGTGTTTTTACATGTATTTAATATTACACCATTCTCTTGTCCTCTCTCAGATTTAGTGCTAGACAACTATTTTATAAAGACAATGGGCATGTCCTGGGTTTGCTCATTATCGTTATGATTGTCTGGCTTTCCAAAAAAATCTTAATTGATTTCTTACTATAGCAAATAAGGGGTGAAAAGACTCTTACCCAATGAATTAATGAAACCAGTCTTCTTCATAAGTGGGCATTTTAGAAATGTGTGTGGATATGCAAAAATCTTATCTCAAGTCTTATTGTTATTAATAAGATTTTGTAATGATTATGAGGGTTACATAAACAAAATGTAAAAGTTCTTACTATTATGGATAAGATTTTGTTGACTCCTACGATACTTTTCTCATTTAGTTTTATTTTGGGTTGGGTAGTATTGATTTTATTTAATTTTTTTATTGACTTTTACACCACTCAAATAAGATTTTTTGAGCATATAGATTATTACTAGCAATTGGACCCATAGGTTCAATGGGCAGGCTGAAAACTTTATGAAGAAATTATAGAATCTGTTAGATATTTTTATTATTTATTAATTTATAAGTTATTTAATCCGCTAAATTATTTTATCAATTCTTATTGAAATTTCTTCTTTCACTTATATTAGTAAAAAAAAATTTACATTACATCTTGAGATGAACAAACATAGTTGGGTAAAATTATTAATTATTACTATATATTACTTCTTAATACAATTGGTAATTCCCCTTTTGACATAAACTACATATCTAATACCATTTGAATAATAACAACGCTTATTAATGCAAGTTTAATTTTGCTTTATGATTTTGGTGTGTCCCTTCACTATACAACTATATTAGTCTATTTAAAACTTGTTTATTAATTTGTATCACAAATGTTGAGTTTAGTTTTGTATATAAAATTTCCAAAATATGTTGAGATCTAAGATGGAAATAAATAAATTGCTCATATTAAATTAATATAGATTTTTCATTATTATTATTCTTTAATTTATTTTGTTTATTCAAAATGGAATAATTTCAATCCTAAAATCTAAGTTGAAAAATAAAATTAACATAGTTTTATTTTGAATTTTCTCAATTCATTTTGTTAATCAAATGAAAAAATAATAAAAACTAAAATCTAAATTTGTATTACTAAAAGATTAAAATAAATTTCATTTTTTTCCTTTCAAAAATAAATAAAATATCTACATACTTTTAAATTTTTTAAATAATTGCAATTTCTCTCTTTCAAAACTAAATAAAATAATTAGTGAAAAAAAAATTAATGGAAGGCCACTTACCTACTATGCTAACTTCAAGATTTCCTTTTGAAGTTCTTCTAAAGGAACCTTGAAGAAGTTCTTTTTGAAGGTGTAATACCTTCTAACTTCTTCTTCCATTCTATTTATAGATTTACTTTTCCTATTTTCTTTATTTTTCTAAAAAATTAATTTTAATTAAATTTATTTTAAAAATTGGATAACTCCACCAATTAATTCTATTAAAATTTATTTATTTTTGAGCATAAGGTTTATTCCATGTCTTCTACAACTTAATATTCTTCCCCAAAGTTTGACTATCATCTAAAATATTTTGGAATTTTAATATCATATAAATTAACAATAATAATATCATCTAATTTTAACCCTACTTTCAATAATGAGAATAATAAAATATTTTAGGATTTTAATATCATCTAAACTAAAAATGTGGACGAGCTAACTTTCCATCATATTATTTGGATCCTTGTATTGATTTTATTATATCTAACTACTTCAAAAGAATCACTCTCAATCAGACGTATTGATTGATAAATGTACACAGATTGTCGTTGCAAACTTATTACTACCTAACATATAAAATTTTCTCCATTCCAAATCATGGACTTTCTTGTCAACTAAACCTTCAGGAGTGGGAAAAACAAAACCCCTCTTATAACTAAATCTTACCTCAATCTTATTTAGATCTACCATGATTTACCCTCATAAACTTAACCTAAATCTAGGAAAAGAAAAAAAATTCAAAGCCCATTTTAATGTTGTAATTAGAAACCTGAAAGTGTCGTTTTCCATGGTTCATGGAGGGTCCTAGAACTCTCCCCACATGGCTTTCCAAATCTCACTTGACCGTAGTTATAATTTCATTTGTTTTGACTGGAAAGTAAACGGAAATCTCAATGATAAATTTGCGCGCGCTTTAACGAATTTCCAAATTAATGTTGCAGTCGATTCCATGTCTTATTTTTTCCGATATTCAATCTCGTCCTGCATTTGCTTTATTTGTTTGTTTGTTTATCAATTGTCAAAGTGATAAAAGTAAAGGGAATTTTTTTGTTTTTTATCATTTATGATATTTTGAAAAACAATCAATAGACAAGATTGATTTTATGGTAGTCCTTTTAATCTAGGCCCTTCATCTATATAATTCATCATGTGCTGCTCACATAGGGAAGGCTTTCAGCCTAATTAAAAAAGTGAAAGTGTCAAAATCCAATCTCTATTAAAGAATAATGTTTGCATTACAAGCGTGCAATAAAATAGGGAAAAGTCATTTCAAACATCAACCTTACATATGGAAAATACCTCTCATTTAGATTGAAAAGGTGCATTAAAGAAAAAGTGGAGGAAAAAGTTTTATTGTCGCAATAGCTTATGTCAAACGATAAGACTCTTTATATTTTGAGACAAATTTGAAAAAAATAAACATTAGAGAATATAGTCAACATGTTTTAATTCTAGAATCTCATCGTTTCGTTTATAGCCAACTAATAAAACCTAACCAATGCATTAGTATTCTTGCCTCTCACAAAAAGTAATAACATTAGAAAAATAAGATTAATTTTTCTCCTTGCAGAGTTTTCCAAACAAATTAATTAAAAAAAGGTACCAAAAGACTTTAGTATCCTACCCTAAAGAAGCCATACTCTATTGTCTATTCTATTGTTGTTTATGTTCTTTGTTTTGTGATTTCTTTTAATGTGATTTGATTGTAGGTCAATTGTGTTTTCGCTGACATTTTACCTAAACGTAATATTTACCTCTTTAATCAAAAACAACTACATAAAACAAAAAGAACATCATCGAACTTTGATCACATCCTCCTCTTTTTTGAGGTGCCATATTCCTTTGTCTATTGTAATGGAATATGAGGTCACTCTGAATTGAATATCCAGCTTCCAAGGTGAAAGACACTCACAAAGTTATGGCCATATTTGAAGCAGGACAATACCTATTTGACGTTTACCAACTGGACCAATATTCTTATGGCTATCTACGAATCTGAGGGAGATTGTGGGGAAGAGAAAAAGGTGTATGTGATGAGGGACCTTCCATCATTAATCATTTTCTGTCGTTTAACACCTCTGTCGCCTTCACCTGCGTGCGTTGCTTTTTTCTTTTCATTTTGTACTCAACTGTTTGTCGTCTCTGTATTTCGAATCACACAATTTTTTTTATAACACGATCATAGATTTGCCAAGATAACTTCTCTTTTATGCAGGATATGTATTGACATTTTTGTATTCTTCGCATTTGTATGGATTTGAAGTTAAAAAATGGGAACTACAGCAGCCCATGTTGTTGCAGCATTTGTGTCCAATAGTAGACCCCACCATCCAAAATTAATAACTACTGCAACATATTTTCACGACCCATAGCTTTGATGGTTTTATGTTTTTAACTCGTAAATTTTCATCCAAGTTTTATGTAGAATTTATAAATCATTTTATATTTGTCTAACAAAGGCTTTAATGGTTAACACTAACATATTTAGCTTATATTTTAGGTTAATCACTCTAAAATTCAGTTCCAAAAAAAAATCATTTCTTTCCATTTTATCCAATTTTTCTTAACCACCTTCCCTGTTTCATCTTCATTGTCCACTAGACTATCAATACCTCTATGAATTTCATCTCTATCTACCATTTTCCAAATTCTCACCATTGATTTAGCTTCTTCCACTATAAATTTGGCATTAAAAGACTGATCTACATTGATTGGATAGTAAAAAAAGGGCACACCACTATAGAATGCGACCAACTTGTGGTCCCTATTAGAGGGCTCAAAGAGGGAGCACTAGTTTGTTAATGCAGCCAATGGGGTTCCTATTTTGTCATGTGGCCACTCAAAGGTGTTGTCCTTGGCATTAGAAGGGCTGGATTATTTGTTCAGCCTTGATAACCTCAAGGATTGGGGTCAAGAGGACCACACTTCTAAGCCTGTGTTGGCAACTTAGAAGAGTCACCTCATCTTGAACTCATAGTCGCCAAAGGTTCACTTGGCACCCGATTCTCCCATGTCAAAGCCTTCTCTTTACAATTTCACTTCCTCTATACCTCCTTGAATCAATTCTAGAATTTTCAATTTGTCACCTGTGATGGTACTTGTTTATATAATCTACAATTTTTTTAATTTTATACATGATATCACCAAGTTTTGTTGGATCTAAAATTTGAAAGGAACCAGAGGTGTGAAATATGCTTCCTACACTAATCTCTGAGAAGAAATGTGTGCAAAAACAATTAAATCTTATAGTTACAATAAAAAACAACACAAAATAATAAACTATGACACAATGATTTATGTGGAGAAAACCTTTTTAAGAGAAAAATCCTACACTCCAAAGCAAAACTAATTTTGTATTATTCTAGTGTTTCTTAAAGAGTGAATCTATAAACCCTAATGCTAGAATCAAAATTTAAGCTATGAAAACATGTAAAATGAGCCTATGAAGGTAGCACCATCCTCAACAATAGTGCCAAAAATGTAGAGGCTAACTAATGCGTTGTAGACTTGACACCATTCAGGGGTAAACCTATCTGAACAGTCCACTTGGCTTTATAAACCTACATTAAATTATCAACCAAGGAGTGTAAGCTTATGATGGCACTACACTATATGTGCCTTCAGGAGCTCATGTTCTCCTAAACTATCCTATTCAAACCTACTCAGATTATTCTACTTTGCTAGAATTCACAAAAATGCAAAAACGGTAAAAATAGTTACATAACCTAGTGGCTATGGGTACTTGCAGCATAAGCTGTAGATAACTGCTAACAATAGAAAAGTACAGAACTAATCCAAAACCATTCAAAATGATGAGAAAGCTAATGCTAACCTCTAAAGGACTAAAATGGATCAATTATACATTTGTTCATGAACCACAACTATTGTAATTAACAATAAGAGTATTCTACTACTCACAATGCATTTATAAAATAACAGAAAATAACTTTAACAAGAATGCATAAATGAATAAGAAAATAAATGAAGTGAAGATCAGTACCTTGAGTGGCCAGCTTAGGGGACTGACTCACTTAGCTGGAAATCAAATCTAACTCAGATACTCACGCATCCACATAACACATAGTTTCATTCATTCCATATCACAAAAATGCTTCAAACAGAATCCTCTTTGCAGATTTTATTCAATAATTGCATTTCAACAATTCATGTTTGGAGAAAATAACTAACTGTTGTATCTTCTAATAGTGAATAAAACAACTAACAATTGAGTAACTAACTTGACTTTGAGCGCATCCCCTAACTTATACAAAACGGGAGAGTCTTATTCAACTACCAACTAACTACAATCATTAATCCATTCCTAGATATTAGGATACATAGTTAAGATTGATTTATTAATTCTAACTGAATAGAGGAAGGAGAATCCCATTCAAATAAGAATTCCTATGCAACGGCTCATATGAGAAACACATAAGCTGCGTTTAGAATCTTGGAACAAGTCTACTTCTTCTGCATTTATTTCTTCCCACAATGATTCACATTCAACTTCCAGCTGCCTGAACTTTTGGTGGCTTGGTTTCAATTTCCTTCAATTCCCATGTTCTACAACTTGCTACAAATTCTCCTCTCCTTGATGCCACGTGCTTGTTGTTGCACAAGGGTTAATCCACAAAGCATATGCGTGCAAATAACCTTCATAATTAAACCATAGAATCTCATCTATATTGCATACATACTCATATTCAAATCATTCAATTGATAAATATTATCACCATATTTCATATTAACAAAATAGGTTCAAGGTTTTACAAAATATATAAAAAGATAGTATATCATGATCGTAATGTTTGAAAAGTATCTAGAAGATTATGTGCAAAAGGTCTGAAAGCATATAAAAACAACACAAAAGAGGCCAATATTTAAACCCATCATCCCCCCCAACTATCTTTTTGCTTGTCCTCAAGCAAAACACTTAATTAACCATCTAGGGGAAAAGATTGTAATGCAAGGTGATCTGCCTAAGGTCTATCACTTCTCTAACGCCCACCCCCTGCTTAAGATAAAAATCATTATAACATGCAAGCCTATCCATTTTAATTGATTCTGCACTCCTACATTCATCATTATTTTCTCATGTCCAGTGTGGTACTAGATAGAGGAGAATAGGAGGATGATAAGTAAGTGGCAACCATCCCACTCCTTTTTGTTCTTAAACCTGGATGTACTTGCACAATCCTTCAAACATATTTATAAAATTATGGAAAGAGTAAGGCTCTTTCCTTTGCAACTCTAGGGTCAAGTTATTCCATCTTCTTTGTACATACCTTAGGTAGTTTTGAAGGATAAGCATTGCCAACTGCTGTATCCTTCTATAATCTCAAAGCCTCAAATCCATGATTATCTTTCCTGGACCCCTGTGAGAAAGGAGTGTCAACCATTGAGTAATGATTACATTGGGATTCAGTGCTTCTTTTATGATCTGTAGTGCCACTATTTTCTCTTGTTCTTCATATATGTCCATTAATTCACCTCTGAGCTACTCATTCTTCAAATAGGATGACAGTGCTCTAACTTGTAAATCCCCAACATAAATTAATGGGTTCCATTATGTATCCTCCGCCATCAGATAGTTGTGTAAACAATACTCACACAACTGATCTTGCTCTTCCAAACTAACTTCTCTAAAATAGCTGAGAAAATTATGCCTCGAGTGTAAAGAAACAGGATGATCATTAATGAACTTTTTAGAAACAATGCATACACCCTAGGTGGAGATCTACACTCAATAATCTGAATGGCTATGTTTATTACCTCTGTCAATTTACCTTCCAACCTTTTCAATTCCAAATTCTTACCTTCTAGTGATGCATTGAGAGTTTGTTTTTCTTCCTCCCAACTTTCTTTTTCCTATTTGAATTTGTTAGTAAGTTTCATCAATTCAAATCCCAAAGACAAAGTGGTGAGATATGTTGGAGACCTTGCTACATAAGGTTGTGGATTTAGTGCTTTATTCTCTTCAATTTTTTTTTATTCTCGGCCATCTGTGCTAACAGATCCAAGTTGGTTCTATGGCCATAGGTTTGGATTTTCTCCTCCAATTCTTGTATTCTTATCTCTTTCTCTTTGTCCTTTTCCTCATATTTCTTTATTTGTTCTTCTAATTGCTTTATCTTGACAAGAGCTTCTTGAAGCTCTTTCCTTATATTCCTATCCTCTAACAATTCTTTTTCCTCTTCAAAATTTAAACCTTCATCATCATCCCCAGTGATATCAAAAATTTCTTTAGCAGAGCTACTGGTGACTTCCCCATCTTCTTTGCAATAAAAATATCTTCTGAATCAGAGTTAGAAGATGAAGAAACATACCTTCTCCCCTTAGCAGACACATTGATATTTTCATGAACATTAGTAGGGACATTCTCAGGGGCGCCCCTTTCTTTGTCTGAGTCTATGTCTAGCAGCGTTGAATCATGGTGTTGTTGTCCTTCATCTTTTTCTTCCTGCCCCTGTTCCTCAACAATTCTTTCTTCAACATTCTTCCTTTCAACCTTCCCGAGTGCTTGGGAGTAACAGTTTCCTATTTAACTTCACTTTTCCTCTTCTTTTTACTCTCCTTCTTCTTCTCCCCTGCATCCTCTTCTTTTACAGTGCTCTCATGTTTCTCAACACCTTTCTTATTCTTCTTTTTCTTAGAATATGTTGAAGCAGCGCCTCTCATAGCTTTAGGGTTTGTAGAAGATGAGGGTTTCTTTGTTGCCACCGGCCTATTTTCTGGAGTATTTTCCTCCTGTGGATCTTCTTGCTCTGGTTCAATTTCAGGTGCAATCTTAGGTTCTGATTCATGTTGAGGTTCATCCTCTACTTCAGGTACTTCCAGTAGTTTTGTGATATCTGTGCATTTTTTAAAGGCATTCCAATCAACCTGTGGATGTTGAATTCTCAGGATTCTCTTAACCAATAGGGCTATTAAGTAGTGATGGGACAACGTGGTGTTTGTTTTCTTTCTTTGATAGTCAGATGCCATCCTCTTCAACATGTTATAGAAGAAATTGGGAACATTGACTAACTTATCATGGCATAAGTGATTTAGCAACTTAAAGTGCACAGTATATAACAAATTGTGTCAACCATCACAGGTAAAGTATTTAATGATATAAGAAACACAATTCCCCCAGAAGAATGGAAGGGACAGTCTCTTTGTACCTTCGACGATGAATCCACGTTCTCTCCATGCTCGCAAAATTCTTCTCTTACTGCAGCTGCATCAGTACGAGCTAGATATTCAGACCTTGTACATGGCAATCCTGTAACTTGGGAGATGGCAATTTCAAAAGTATCTACAACCAATCCCCTGACTGTTGCCTCATCATACCGCAATGTAGCTGCAAATTCTTTCACCATTTCATTGTCATATTATGTAAGCTTCAAGAAGTAATCTAGCCATCCCACTCTGGTGAAGAGTGGTAGAACCATCATATCCTCTAATATTTCCTTGTGCGCAAATGGTTCTCATCTTATAAAATCACCTCCCATTGTCTCTGCACTCTGCAACCTCAAAAGGTTTCAATTCTTCTCAACTTAATTTATGCTCAACTTCGATTCCACCACCTTCAGAAGAACCTATAATTTGTTGCCTTTTCTTGTGCCTTCTTCTATTCCACCCAACTGCAACTTTTGGAGCTCTCTTGTATGCAAAATTTTGTATCTCAGCTCACTCATAGGGTAATAAGTTCACAATTTGGATGAAACAAGGTAGGTCTACTATCTTTGGAAAAATGGCATAAAATTCTATCTGATAACTCTAAAGACTTGGGTAGCGAAAATCAAAAATTAACTAACCATTATACCCCTCCCCCCAACTAATGGGTGAAGTGACCTCACTTCACACGTGAATTGATAGGGCTAAAAGTGTAATTATGAAATGTAATGGTGATATATATTTCTACATGCATGAATTAAACAAAAAGTAATAATGAATATAAAATGAAATCTAAGTTAATCATGGAAGGTTACCTTTTGTACATACATTATGGAAGTAAGTGATCATTGTATCTTGGAACTGGAGAACACGTACTTGGCATTTATTTGATGTGAGCAAAATGAAATGCATGAGAGTGAATGGTAAGGTGGTGGGTACGTCGGAAGTGATGTGATGTGACAGCTCGAAATACTTGATCTAACAACTCGTGAGTGTGAGTTGAACATTTTTGTTGCGAGCGTTTGATTTATTCAAAATGAATAACACATGTGTGGAAGAAATGGAATGCGCGGGAAAATAGTTTACTTTTTGCCAAAGTGTTGAAGACTTCTGCAGATAGGAGTTGCTATGGGTACTTCCAGTACAGGTCCTGACTGAATGTTTACATATTCATTAGTTTAGGTCCCGACTGTAACAGGTCCCTACTGAGACTTAAGAACAGGTCCCTCTAGAGCTCACTGTATTCACCATGGGTAGTGTGTTGTGTGTGCATGTGAAGTACAAAGGAATAAAAATTAAGTCTCAATGACAGGGGTTGAGTCGCGCAACTTGTTAGTAATAATTTATGTTTGGGGTTTTGAGTGAGGTCTCTTCCCTAAAAATCCAAAAAAGTTCTAATATTTTGGCCTCTGCAGATGAGAAAATGCCAAAAATCAGATTGGTGTAATATACAGTGGCGGGTCAGAAATTTCCATCGGCCCCTGAAAGTTGATAAAAAATGAGTCAGATGCATTTCCAAATGCATATCGGGTCACTGTTTCGAGTCACTGTGTCTGAATGTTTCTAAGTGTGGCTAGAGGGGTCTAATTGTGCCAATGCCGCAGAATGCTCCATGTGGAGGCACCCGAAAGATTCTCAATGTTTCGCATCTCCACCAAGTTTCCAAAGGACCCTGTAAGTTTCTTTTATGTTTCAGGTGTGCGCGGAGGGCGCCACGTGTCGGCTTCTGCCAATGTTTCTAAAGGACTCTCAAAGTTTCACATCTTCCGCCCGAGTTTTTGAAAGGCCCTTAATGTTTCTCTAAGATTGCCGTGGACAGTGCCAAGTGTCGGACTCCGCCCATGTTTCAAAAAGTTTCTTCTGAGTTTCTAAGTAGGGGTGGAGGATGCCACGTCCCCCTTTTGGTTGCTGCGGAAGCCAACAAGTGTCAGCTTCCGAGTTAGTTTCTTTTTTGTTTCATGGTTTGGCATGGATAGTGGTGGGTCCTAGTGAAGTGTCTCAAGTGCCGCAAATGATGACATTTGTCAGCTTCCGCATAAGTTTCAGAATGGGGCCTTAAATTTTCTGAAGAGCACGGAGCCCAACAAGTGCTAGCTTCCGCTGATGTTTCTTTAAGTTTCTATGCAGGGGTAGATGGCGTCATGTGTCCCTAGTGGTGGCTGCGGCCGACAAGTGTCAGCCCCCGCGTAGTGTCTCATTTCCTTTTTGGTGCTAAGTTTGGTGAAGCAATGGTGGGACCCTGTTTCAAGATACAAGTCCGCAGAAGGCGCCACGTGGCGGCTTCCGCGGGAGCTTCAAAAGTTTCTAAGCATTTCAAGAGATGGCTGTGGAGCTTGACAAATGTCAGCTTCCATGGGCTTGCCCCTATTTTCCTTTGGTTTGGCGCGGGAGATTGTGGGCCCCATTTCTTAAATGTGTCTCGTGTTTCATGAATGTGGCAGAAGGCACCAAGTGTCAAACAGTAGGGGCACTTTTTGTATGTTGCAACAGGCGCGCGGAATGCGCCATCTATCCCTTATTGTTGCTACAGAGCGTGACACGTGTTAGCTTCCGCAGGTCTATTCCTTTTGTTGCAACAATAAATGAAACATTGAGATGGGCCCCAGCATATGCATCAAATGTGTCAGAAAGTGACACGTGGCAGAGGGTCCTGGGACTTCAACCTGTTTCTCTCAAGTTTATATATGTTTCAACAGTAGCGTGGAGCTTGCCACGTGTTCACCTCCACTAAAGTGTTTCAAGAAAGTTTCTAAGTTTCTAGGAGAGCGCGGAGCCTGCCATGTGTCTGCTCCTGCGTGAGTCTCCAAGGGTCTCTAATGTTTCAAGGATGCCGCGGAGCTTGCCACATGGCTGCTTCCGCGTGAGGTTCCCGGCAAAAGGCTCTCAGCGGGGAAGTAAAGGGAAAAGGTAAGCGATGACCCAGCATTGGAAACTTGAGGTGCCTACGTGGCACAGTTTCGTTGGCTGGTGACTTTTCTACGTTTTTGACACAGTTGATCGCAGCGACAGGAGGGTTTTTAATCGACGGCCATGTTTTAATCTTGCAACGATGGGTTTTTTCCTGCGTTTGCAACTGTTTTTGGTGGGAAACTCTGAGGAAACTTGCTATGGCTGCACTCTAGGGCTGTGGGTTGGTGAAATTGTAATGGCGATTGTGCAGGCAGGCATGGGTCGAGTTGATGGCTCAACCACCATTTTTATGATAAAAATCTTCAGGCAGCGGCCCAGATTCTGATCTCACCTGCTCCTTCCTCTTTGTCCCTCTACTGCATTGATGATTTTGAGCACCATTTTTCTGATGCTTTGTATCTGGCAAATTCTTGTTGTACCTTGTAATTAATTTGTTGAGTAAACGGTTTTGCTATAAAGGCAGACTGTGTGACCCATTTAGAGGTTGTTGAAGGCCTGGGCATTTTTTTTGTGTAAATAATGAAGAACAGGGCATGATCTTGGTTGTTCTATCCCATTGTGGAGTTTATGAGTTGCAGCATGCATGTATTTTGCACATATTTCAGTTTCAGTGTTGATTTATATGAGAAATGCTTCATTACATGTGTTTATCTGCTTGTCTCCATTTGCTGCATGTTATTCTCCTTCTTCTGAATCTAGTTGCTAAGGGTTTCTCAAGTTCTAGGATATGTTTTCTGTATCACATGTTTGATCTCTAACTTCCATTCAAGGAGTGGATTAAATTGTTTTAGGTTGAGCATGGGGAAGGTTGCATGTCTACAAGGATATTTGTAAGTAGAGGCAGCTAAATACCCATTCTTGGGTGATGTTTGTAAGGCAAGCATCAATCCAGCCCCCTAAAACTTGAGTGAAAGTTACAAACCATCTACTGTATACATCTAGTTGACTCCTTGCCCAATGGATAGGCACCAGTGTTTCTGGGTCAGTAGTTATGAGCCAAAACCCCTTGTCTTGCATCCAGGACATTATGTCCACCCATTTCATCACTTCCATCTATTAGCTGTAGGAGTAGGATTAGGACCCCTGCATACTCTCATACCCACCAGATAAACATGTCCAAGAATGTTGCCAACCTTGTGATCTGTCATGAAGATCTTGGTCCATACATGAGAGTATTCTGCCTATTGCTGTCAAGCCAAATCTTTCTGTCATTGAGCTAGTCAATGTTACATCTTAAGTTATAGGGATACCCCCTTGGTGCGGCAGAACCAGAAGTGAAGGGGAGGCAGCTCACGCAACCTCCCGTAATCTGTTGGCCGAATCCACCCGTGCATTGGAGCTGGCAAACCCTCTACAGATTTGGAAACCAACACAACTCAACCTCTACATCACTAGACATGATGGGTGGATCACTTTCTGTCGATACATCATTGTGTGTTTCAGAGCCTTCATCAATATCACTATGAGCACCATACTTGTTTGTTAGAGAGATAATAAAATCATCTTTTTGAAGTGGTTTCTTATAAAGTTTCAGCCTATGTCCATTTACCAGTAATGAAAATCTGACCTCATCAATGGTTTGTAGTTGGACTGCACCATTAGGGAATACTTGTTGAATCTCATATGGTCCAAGCCATCGAGATTGAAGCTTGCCTTTGAAATATTTGTATCTGGAATCATAGAGAAGGGCCCAATCACCAACATTGAACTCTTTAGTCTTTATATACTAATCATGCCATTTAATTTTTTGTTTCTGAATAACCTCTGTGTGGCATATAGCCTCTAATATGATTTTGTCAAGAGCATTCAAATACTATAACCTTTCCTTTTGAGCCTTTGTCAAGTCCATCCCCAATTCCACGATTATTCTCAGAGTTTTGTATTCAAACTCTATATGCAATATTGTTGTCTTTCCATAAACTAATTCATAAGGAGTGAATCTTGTCGTTGTCTTCCATGTGGTTCTATATGCCCAAACAGCTTCTGGTAATCTTGAAACCCAATCTCTTCTGTGGAGTTGTATTATTTTTGTCAATATATTCTCAATCTCCCTGTTTGTAACCTTGACTTGACCATTAGCCCGAGGATGATATGGAGTAGACTTCTTGTGTCTTATATGATACTCCTCCACCATTTGGTGATTAAGTCTGATGTGAATTGTGGTCCTTGATCAGTCACTATCTCCCTAGGTACACCACACCTAGTGAAGATTTCCTCATATAATAATTTTGCCACATTGCCATCTCTGCAAACTACAAAGCTTTAACTTCTACCCATTTGGTTAAGTAATCAGTGCATACCAGTATATTTCTTGTTGTTTGAAGTGGGAGAGATAGGTCCACCAAAATCCAACCCCCACTTATCAAAAGGAGCTAATGCTATTTGGGGTTGCAAAGGTTTCATCACTTCTTGTAGGTCTCCCCATTCTCTGGCACCAATCATAGCTTCTAGTATAATTGACAGTCTTTATGCAGTGTTGGCTAGTAATATCCTATTGTCAAGATCTTGAAGGTTGTCCTTTTGGCTGCAAAATGTCCACTGCAGGGTTCATCATGACATGCCTTCAATATGTCAAACACTTCATCCTCCCTGATACATCTTCTCATAATGTTATGTGGGCCAGTGTAGAATAGGAATCTAGAAATCCAAGAATAAGGGGAGCATTTGTGAACTAACTATCCTTTCTCCCTTGGAGAAAAGTAACTTGGAATCTGCCCTATCACCAAATAATTAGCTATATCTACATACCGTGGATTGTGTATGTTTAGAGCAAATAGATGTTCATCAAGAAAAGAGTCATCAACCACTCCTCCTATTGATTGTGTAGGCAATCTAGATAGAAAATCAGCAACCACATTAGCCTTTCCTATTTTGTCAACTATTGTTATGTCGAATTCTTGCAATAACAACAACCACCTTATATGTCTTCCGCCCACTATTGGCTTATTCATCAAATATCTGATTGTTATATGATCTGTATGTATGAACACTTTATATTCAGTAATGTAGTGTCTAAATTTGTTAATGGCATAAACAACAACTAACATTTCCTTTTCTGGCACAGTGTAGTTCAACTCAGCTCCCTGTAGGTTTTTTCTAATATAGTCTATTGCATACTCTTTATTTCCTTCTTGCTAGCCTAAGACTACTCCAATGGCAAATTCTAATGCATCCATGTGGATATGAAAGGGCAGTGTCCAATTTGGTCCTCTTAGAATTGGGGCTTGTCTCAAGGCTGCTTTTAGCTTCTTAAATGAATTCTAATAGTCTGGGGTCCATTCAAAGTCAATGTCTTTGGTCAACAGAGTAAACAAAGGGGCAGCAATTTTGCTAAAATCTTGAATGAACCGCCTGTAATAACCTACATGTCCAAGGAAGCTCCTTACATCCTTCTGTCTTTGTGGAATAGGCAGGGTAGATATGATTTCAATCTTCTTTGAGTCAACTTGTATTCCTGCACTTGAGATTAAATGTCCCAAGACAATGCCCTGTGTCATTATCATAAAATATTTTTCATTGCTCAAAGATAGATTATGCTATGTGCATCTCTTTAAAACTTTCTCCAAATTGTGCAAGGCTTCATCATATGTTTCACCATATGTGGTGAAGTCATCCATATAAATCGCCATGCTATCATGGGAAAAATCAAAGAAAATATTGAGTACTGCTCTTTGAAATGTGGCTAGAGCATTGCACAGACCAAAAGGCAAGACAGAATATGCATAGGTCCCCTAAGGGCAGGTAAATGTTGTCTTATCTTGATCCTCGGGTGTAATCTTGATTTGGTTATAGCCACGGAAGCCATCAAGAAATGAGAAATATTTCTTCCCTGCCAAAGAGTCAAGAACTTGGTCAATAAATGGCAATGAGAAGTGATCCTTCCTTGTGGCAGCATTTAGTTCCTTGTAGTCAACACAAACTCGCCATTTGCCACCTTTCTTGGGAACTATTACCAATGGTGAAACCCATTCACTATATGAAATGGGGTATATAAATTCTGCATCCAAAATCTTTTGAAGTATAGATTTCACTATCTCTCTTAGAGTAGGGTTCATGCATCTCTACTGCTGCCTTATAGGTCTATGGCCATAATCAATGTAAATTTTGTACATGCATAATGTAGGATCAATTCCTTTCATGTCACTATAATCCCATGCAAATGCTGTTGCGTGTGCCTATAACACTGTGTGCAGGGATTGATGTTGTTCATCAGTTAATGCATTATTAATAGTCAACATCTTTCCTAGCTTGATTTATAATTGTTTAGACATTTCTTGTATAGAGGACATATCAAGGCTAGGTATTACTGGTAAGCATTGTTGGGGTAATAAAGTATGAAATATTTGGGATACCTCTTATGAGGAACCAGTGGGTATTACACTTCTCAAGGGGTCTTGTAAGCAGGATAGATAGCCCTGCTGCTGCAGGTGCCTCCCGCAGTCATTTTGTATAATGTGAGCTATCATCTCATCCATCCCAGATATCCAGCAAGGGGTTGCGTTCAATGGTCATCAAGGTTTGCAGTGAATAGATGTCCTTATCATCCAAGGTAGGCCAGATGGTCTGCTCAAGTTCATGGTATGGTTGGGCTGGTGGATATAAGACCAATTTCTCGGTCATGGTCCCATTGGATATGATCATATTTTCTAACCTGCAACCTATAAATGCATCTATTGTGGCAAGCCATGGTCTGCCTAGTATAAGAGGATAACCAGCAAGATTGACCTTGGGCTATAGTACTATAAAATCAATAGGGTATTCCCAGGAATCTAATGCAATTACCAAGTCCTCAATGACTCCTTCAGGCTTAACTGTAGACCTATCAACGAATTGCAAAACTATCTGAGTAGGCCTAAGGTTGTTTAACTGCAGCATCTACATTGTCTCCTTGGTCATTACATTAATTGCAGCACCCAAGTCTATCAAAATATTCTTGATGAGAATCCCATTGATTTTTACGTCCACTACTGGACTACCTAGATCTATATATTTGGGGATAGTTATATTCCCCAACATTATGTCAGCAAGGTTACCCAAAACTTGGACTATCTTTGGGTCCGTTCTCTTCCTTCCTAGTTTCTTTATGCAGAGATCTCTAATAGCCTTAGTATAGATAGGAATATCTTTGATAGCTTGGATTAAGGGAATCTTTATGCTTATACCTTTTAACTAGCCTATAAGGTCAGTTTCAACCTATGTTGGTTGCTTCTGGATAGCCAAGCATTCAGGGAAAGGAGGCTTCATATATGAAGTGGTCTAAGGGTCCCGATTTGATTCGGGTTCCAAAGGGGGCTTATCTGAGGCTTCCTCTGTGTGTTCTTCATCTTCAAGTTCTATAATTTGGGGAGATGAAGGGCCCGCATGTTGCTTCCCTTATTTGAGGTGAACATTACTCACCTCTACCTCATAGGTGGGGTATTGCATCACCTTGTTAGTATAAGCCTATTGAGCATTCTTGTTGTTAGGGTTAGGTGCAAGTTGGGCAGGGAGTTGGGTAGGTCTAGGAGGTTGAGTTTGAGGAGTAGATGGAGACATTGTTGTTGGTTGTTGGGGCTGAGATGGAAGCATAGGTTGCTAGTAATTTGCATTTTGTTGCCATTGTTGGCCCTTGTTCCATTGGGGCTACCATTGATGTTGCTGTGTAGGCCACTAGGGTTATAGTTGGAACCTTGGAAACTTTGTTGGGGCCATGGGTTTGGTTGGTGTTGGTTCCAACTGGGTTGTGGAGTAGGCCATTGTGGGTTTTGCCATAGATTTTGATTGCCAAGCCATGGTTGAGTATTCCAAGCAGGGAAATTTTGGTTTGCAGCAGGAAAGGGTGAATTAAAATTTAGTGGATCGGAGGGCATACCTTGTCTTTGCTACCAAGGTCTCCTTTGAGCTATGTAGAATAGTTGTTCATCCTCTCCTTCAAATGGCTGAAATTCTAGCCTTTCAACCTTCTCTTGCTGGATACCGGCCACCCTCTTGCATGTACAATTGGCCTTCCTTTGTCTACAACTGGGGCAGTACTTAGTAAGCATTGCTTCTACCTCTTCTTGTTTCTTCTTGATGTGAAGAGTGTCCAGCTATGTAGCCATATGGATGATGATATCCTCCTTCATGTTGGACAACAAGTTACTGATTTCCACTATTGAAACCCCATTGGTTGCTTTGTTTGTGATGGATGTCCTTTCTCCCCTTGGTTGTCTGGTGAAAGTTCTTGAATAATTTCTGCAAACTTTGCAGATTGATTTAAAAGGTTATTAAGAAATATCACATTGCCCATGAGATTCATGGCATCCATGCAATCATCATTAACCCCTATCAAAAAGACCAGCTTCAGTGATTCTTCAAACAATCTATTTTGGGGGTTTTCCTTCAAGGCAAACTGGAATCTTTCAACATAATCTTCCAGTGGCTCCTCTTTTTGTGACATCCTGAAGATGTCATCTCTCCTCCTATCATGTCCTCTACAGTAATCTTGGTATTTCTCCAAGAATCTCTCCTTCATTGTATCCCAGTCTAGAATGACATCTTTTCCTAGCCCCATAAACCATCTCAAGGCTGCATCCTTGAGAGTGGCCAAAAAGAGTTTAAGCATGTGAGCATCTAAAGTGTAGTCATAGCTCCTACACAGGATATCAAACTCAAATAGAAACGTATTTGGGTCCTTTGTCACTAGGCCATAGAAGACTGGTAATGCTGAAGGTGGAATGTTCTTCAGCACTGTAGCCCTCTCCTGATCAGTGATAGGAAACTCAAACGTTGCTTGATCTGGTGGATCATCCACCATCGTATATGCCATGGTTCTAAATGTCCCTTCTATATTTGTGGAAGAAGCTGATGAAGATGTAGAAGGTATTGATGAAGATGGAAGAACATGTTCTCTTTCAGCAATTCCTACTGTATAGTTGATAAAGTCAACAGTATCTTCTATGTCCTAACAATTTGAAGGGAGGAATCTGCCTTGGTTGTCTCTCAGCCTCCACATATAGTGGATTTAGCTTTTGTATATTAGCGGTCCTACACAATGTTAGTACAATTTTTGGTGTTTCTTGAAGAGTGAATCTATCAACCCTAATGCTGGAATCAAAATTTAAGCTATGAAAACATGTAAAATGAGCCTATGAAGGTAGCACCATCCCTGGCAATGGCACCAAAAATATAGAGGCTAACTAATGCGTTGTAGACTTGACACAATTCAGGGGTAAACCTATCTGAGTAGTCCACTTGGCATTATACACCTACATTAAATTATCAACCAAGGAGTGTAAGCTTATGATGGCACTACACTATATGTGCCTTCAGGGGCTCATGTTCTCCTCAACTATCCTATTCAAACCTACTCAGATTAATCTACTTTGTTGGAATTCGCAGAAATGCAAGAACAGTAAAAATAGTTACATAACCTAGTGGCTATGGGTACCTACAGCATAAGTTGTAGATAACTGCTAATAACAGAAAAGTATAGAACTAATCCAAAACCATTCAAAATGATAAGAAAGCTAACGCTAACCTCCAAAGGACTAAGATGGATCAATTATACATTTGTTCATGAACCACAACTATGTTAACTAACAACATGAGTATTCTACTTAACTCATAATGCATTTATAAAATAATGGAAAATAGCTTTAACAAGAATGCATAAAATGAATAAGAAAATAAATGAAGTGAAGATCAGTACCTTGAGAGGCTGGCTCAAGGGACTAACTCACTTAGCTGGAAATCAAATCTAACTCAAATACTCATGCATCCACATAACACATAGTTTCATTCATTCCATATCACAAAAATACTTCAAACAAAATCCTCTTTGCAATTTTTATACAATAATTGCATTTCAACAATTCATGTCTGGAGAAAATAACTAACTATTGTATCTTCTAATAGTGAATAAAACAACTAACAACTGAGTAACTAACTTGACTCCGAGATCATCCCCTAACTTATACAAAACAGGAGAGTCTTATTCAACTACCAACTAACTACAATCATTAATCCATTCCTAGATATTAGGATACAGAGTTAAGATTGATTTATTAATTCTAATTGAACAGAGGAAGGAGAATCCCATTTAAATAAGAATTTCTATGCAACAACTCATATGAGAAACACATAAGTTGTGTTTAGAATCTTGGAACAAGTCTACTTCTTTTGCATTTATTTCTTCCCATAATGATTCACGTTTAGCCTCCAGCTGCCTGCACTTTTGGCGGCTTGGTTTCAACTTCCTTCAATTCCCTTGTTCTGTGACTTTCTACAAATTCTCCCCTCCTTGATGCCAAGTGCTTGTTGTTGCACAAGGGTTAATCCACAAAACATATGCACGTAAATAACCTCCATAATTAAACCATAGAATCTCCTCTATATTGCATACATACTCATATTCAAATCATTCAATTGATAAATATTATCACCATATTTCATATTAACAAAATAGGTTCAAGGTTTTGCAAAATATATAAAAAGATAGTATATCATGATGGTAATGTTTAAAAAGTATCTAGAAGATTATGCACAAAAGGTCTGAAAGCATATAAAAACAACACAAAAGAGGCCAATATTTAAACCCATCATCTCTGACACATGCCAATTAATGCCAACACAAAGTGGGATTCCCTATTTCCTAATATGAGGCTAAAATAATAATGAAATATAAATAATTAGTAAATTAAAACATTAGGATGCAATGTTGGGACACCTTTCTCAACATCCTCACACTTATTGAATACCTTGAAAAGAGCAAAGAGGAACTACAACACTAAGATCTAACTACTACCTGGGCTATGAGACCCATAGACTCACTGCACGACCTCAACTTTTTGTGCTCACTAGCTTTGTCAATACATCTGCAACATTCTATAAAGTGTCAACTGTTTCTAGCATCATCCTCCCGTCCTCTACCATGTCATAAACAAAATGCTACTGAATGTCAATGTGATTCATCCTCACATGAAATTTTGGGTTATTTACGAAACATATGGCACTATGACTATCACAAAGAACTCTAATAGCTCCCTGACTCTGGTGCAAAAAGAACCCCTCATCTGCTCACAATCACTCACACACCAACTCACCACACTTGCCCAAATCTCCAAATCACATTTCAATTTCAAAACACAATAATTTTACTTATAGATGGAAACAATAGATTCATTTCAGAGTTATTCAATTCAAGTTTGCAACAAACTATGTACAATTAGGGCCTTCAATGGCCACTCTCATGCATACATCCCAATCTGCCCCTCTTCTATTCCTTCAACAGGCCAATCCTATCTTCTACACAATGAGAAGACTTTTCAATTTCTGGGAAGTGAACACTTTAAACAACAATTTCAGTGCCTCTCTTCAACACTTTTGGCTTTGCCATCCTTTTGATAGGAAACTAAATCTCAGACCAATTGCTTCTATTTCCTATGGCAGGTAAAACTCTCTACCTGGCAGCACCCACTCCAATTTGGTTTTACCAATTCCGTGGACAATGGAATCAAAACATCTTTCCCAAGTTATTTTTCTCTTTTCTGGGTGCCAGAATCACCAAGTCGACCCCCCCTTTTCATTATCCAATGGCTGCAACTTCGCATTTCATTTCCAAGAGTACATTGAGTGTGTGTCTTTTGACTTTTTCTCTTCTTCATGGCATTTCATCTAATATGATTCCTGTCATGCATTGGATGCTAAAACAAAATGAAGACAGTGTCTTACATTCCTGATGATGGGACGTTCCTCCTTTTGTTATTCACTTGAAAATGAAGAGGCATAAGGTATGTGAGGTGATGCCTCTGCCTTCTTTTCAAAGACAACATTAATTTTATCAAAAAAATGAGATCTCTACCTCCCAGTCACAACTTGCATATACTTAAACAACTTTATAAATTTTAAAAAAACAAATATTCTTCAGACAGCCTCGAGCCTCTATGGATTTCCTTCATGGAAGTCAAATAGACTTGTCAGACAATGTGGTGAACCACACTTGATAAAGTCTCATATCACCATAGCCACACATTTAACTTGATCACATTATGATTTCAAGTTTCAAACTATACATGCCAACTTGGACAGCCAACACCAATACATATATTTTGTAAACTTCAGTTGCTTATACTCGCACAGAAACATTACCATATACCTTTGGGCACTAATTGGTTCATGGTTTCTTCTAACATACTTGGCAAAGGTATACATAATTGCGCAAATATCATTCTTCTTGGGTGGCGAAGATTCATATCACTTGTTCTTCCCAGTGATAGGAACTCAATCCAAGAGTATACATTCACCCCAGCTCTTTTAGCTACTTCTCTTTGTCACTTAGATTTGCAAAGCTCACAAATGTCTTCAAGTATTCGGTACACTTTGGCAAACATTCCAGAATTATAGGTATCTTTGTTCTCTTGCACAAAAGCTATTGAAACCTCAGCATGGTGAATGATAAATTCAATCAACATCAAGAGTGTCATAGAGTGGAACACAATAAGTTCCTTGGCTATTGCAAGCCTCCATGCTAATAATCCAGTCAGGACAATTTACTTCATATATCCCACAACGACCTCCCAAACCAACATCATAGCTCCTTATAGCTTATCCAATTTAAATTGATAAATCATATGTTTCCTAATATGTCAGCCACATGTATTTCTTGCCAATTTGACCATGTCTCCCCAATGGTAAAACAAAACTCGAGCAAACCAAAACTAGAAACTATTTTTAGGTGATGTCGATTACACATGTGCCTGGGTGCTCCTGAATTAGACACACTGGGTAGAAATTTTGCGAGCATATGCTCACAAAGGTGGAGTTAAGTAGTTGAACTACCCTTTCAAGTTGCAACCAACCTACAACGAACTCCATCACTATGAAATGTGCACATGATCAATTCTTCTTCCTCTTCTTCCAACACCATGCCAAAACAACCGTCATCTTCCTCCCACAACTCCATTCACCACTCTTCACTCCTATCATGGATTCACATCCACCATATATCATCCTCCTATGCCAAATGATCTCTACTCTCATTTCCTCTTTCGTGGGATCCAACCCACCGCAAGCTAACCAGCTCCACCAAAATCCTTGTGCCTACTCATCTACACACAAGTCGATATGAACAACTTTATGCAAATTAAAGATTTCCATATCCTCCCCTATCTCCCCCTCATCATACTCTTAAATTTCTCCTATCAATAATGAAGATAAACAAAAATCATGACTGAATTCACAAATTTCAGAAAATACCTCATCCTTCTTCACTGCTCCAACTGATTTTTCATCATCCTTCACTACTGCAACATATTTCTTTACTTCATTCATGGTGATCTTCTCAAACCATTCGTCCTCTATCACTAAAATGTGTGCCAACAAATCTTCTTCGCCTTCACCATTCATTGTAACCTTTTCGTATTCCATCACTACAACTTCAATTTCCACAGTTACATCTTCAACCTCTTCATTCTCATTGCCCACCTCTTCATCTTCAACCACTGCTGCACAGAAATCTTCATCTTCCTCATCATTCGCTATAAACTTATCATTCTTTCCTTTGTCATGCTTGATAACATCTTCATGCTGCCATGATTCCAATCTATCCACTCTTGCATTTATATCTACCACCATCAAAGAGATTTTCCTCTTTTCATACTGCATCTAGCCCTCCCATATCATGGGCTTCTTCCTCAACAATATCCCCATCTCATCCCACTACTACAATCTCACCTCATGCTCTGCAATCTGCCATTACACTCTCAATCAGAAAAACAAACTCTCTAGCAACTCCCTAGTTCTCACTTGCTCAGGACTCCTCTCTACCTACAACAATCTTTTGAGCTCTTCAAAACTACTTCACTCTCTTCTTCTACCCCATAGGCCTTGGTGGATCCTCTCCATGCTCAGGATTACCAACTCTGATACCATTTGGTGCAAAAAAGAACCCCTCATCTGCTCACAATCACTCACACACCAACTCACCACACTTGCCCAAATTTGCCAAATCACATTTCAATTTAAAAACACAATAATTCTACTTACAGATGGAAAAAATAAATTCATTTCAGAGTTATTCAATTCAAATTTGTAACAAACTATGTACAATTAGGGCCTTCATTGGCCACTCTCATGCATACATCCCAATCTGCTCCTCTTCTATTCCTTCAATAGGCCAATCCTATCTTCTACACAATGAGAAGTCTTTTCAATTTCTGGGAAGTGAACACTTCAGACAACAAATTTAGTGCCTCTCTTCAACACTACTAGCTTCTCCATCCTTTTGATAGCAAACTAAATCTCAGACCAATGACTTCTATTTTCCTATGGCAAGTAAAACTCTCTACCTGGTAGCACCCACTCCAATTTGGTTTTACCAATTCCGTGGATAGCAGACTCAAAACATCTTTCCCAATTTGTTTTTCTCTTTTCTGGGTGCCAAAATCACCAAGTCAACCCACCCTTTTCATTATCCAATGGTTGCAACTTGGCATTTCATTTCCAAGAGTACAATGAGTGTGTGTCATTTGACTTTTTCTCTTCTTCGTGGAGTTTCATCTAATACGATTCCTGCCAGGTGTTGGATGTTGAAACAAAATGAAGATAACTATGTCTTCCATTCCTGATGATGGGACATTCATCTTTTGTTATTCACTTGAAAATGAAGAGGCATAAGGTATGTGAGGAGACACCTCTACCTTCTTTTCAAAGACAACATAAAGAGAGACCACCAAATGATCACTACCAATAAGGAGAGACCACCAAATGATCTAAACATAGTAAATATAACTCCCTTGTAGGATGGCAACACCTCAAACTACCCACTCATCTAATTAAACTCAATTTATTAACCTAATCAAGATTAATAAAAGTGTAGGAAAAACCTTAGGAAAAAGGAAATAAAAAAACCTACACTAATACCCCCCCTTAAACGTAGCTTAGGTAGGTGAAAAGATGGGTCTTGAAAAATGAACCCTGATGAGGTACCCATGTATAAGGATTCCCCCCCCAAAGAGAAATACCCCCCCCCCCCCAAAAAAAAAAGAATAAAAGCCCCCAAATAGGGAGAGAATACACCACATAATAGATAGAAAGGAGAAGGACAAAGAAGCCCACCAAAGTGGACACCTACCACACCCCCAACAAAGATCACAAATGAAGGAACTTTCTCTCAATGAAGGGTTTGGCGAAGATGTTTGATGTCAGACAGTACTTAAGATGAATGATCTACTCATGAATCAATTCCTGAATGTAGTGCATATGGATCTCAATGTGTTTGGTCCACTGATGATGAACCAGATTGTGAGAGATCTATACCACACAGTGGTTGTCACAAAATATGATTGTAGGCTTTTGGAAGGGAATTCTAAACTCAGTGAGAATGTTGTTAGAAATGAAACTGTAAACCACACAATATAAATCTGATTCAAACCTTATTAATGTCCTCTAAATAATGTAGAACCAATGGAGATTGCAACAAAAATAAAACCCACTACACAAAAATAACATGCATTAAGAATAGAACACATAACACAGTATGTAACATGGAGAAACCCTTTTAGGTAAAAAACTCCACCAAGAAAAGAGGCTCCAAGTTGTATTATCTTCAAATATGAGATTACAATACATGCACTTCCTCTTCTTCTTCAGTATTCAATCCAGCGATGCCTATTACTCTCAACTTTGCTAATAACGTAGTACAAATATCCTTATAAATGGGGGTTGCCTTCTAGGGAAAGAAAACTAACATAATATCGACAGTCAGATCTGTGACCTAATGTCAAATGGTCTAGATTTACAATGATAAAACATAAATAAAATATGGTTTCGGGGGCGCTGCCCCCGAACTCCCGCCGAGGCATGTGGCCCCCAGACCCCCCACTAGGGGGATGATTCCTCCAAACCCCTCGCAGGGGGTAAACCCCCCTGTGACCCCCTGTCATAGACAAATTAGCGTCGAGTACCAGATATAAATATGCGGCTGAAACAAGATCGCTGTTGGTGAAACCTCTCATCCCTTATGGGTGATTTACAAATAATAATAAGAATAATAAATTACATAGGATTTACACAGTTGATGACACCTTAATCCTAACATTCTCCCACTTGATATCATAGATTGTAAATACCCATAGCAAAACAATAAAATAATCAATTACTAGAAACAAGGCCCATGGCCTCTCTTCACCAAACAAATTTATCTATGCTTGCAGGTTTGATCAAAGCATCTGCAACATTCTCCTAAGTGTCTACCTTCTTTAGCTCAAGTTGTCCATTTGCAACCATTTCTCGAACAAAGTGATATTGTACAGTAATACGTTTAGTCCGAGCATGATACATAGGATTCTTGGCCAAACAAATAGCACTGTGGCTATCACAACCAATATGAATGATCTTGCAATCAAAACCAATACTTGTACACAATCTCCTCAACCAAACTACCTCCTTAGAGACATGGATAAAAAAAATATACTTTACTTTGGTGGTGGACAAAGCAACCGTGAGCTATCTTTTGCTCATCCAACTCACTGGTTTGCTAAACAAAGTAAACATATAGCCAGTGGTGGACCATTGACTATCCAAGTCTCCTACCCAATCTGCATCAACAAATCCCTATATATCCAAAGTTTTGTCAGTACCAGAATAGACCAAACAATAATTAGGAGTACCTGCTAGATATATAAACACCCTCTTCGCATAATTCTAATGCTGTCTACCAAGGTTAGACATAAATCTGCTCAAAACTTCCACTACTTGGGCAATAACTGGTCTAGTGCAAACCATTACATACATCAAACTCCCTACAACACTAGCATATGGCACATTAGACATATCCTCTAAATCATCCTCATTCTTTGGACACATATCTAATGAAAGCTTAGTACCAATGGGTAAAGGAACTCTAACTGGGTTACAATCCTGCATACTAAACCTCTGCAAAATGGTATTTACATACTTACTCTGAGATAACCAAAGCTTTCTATTACCTCTATCCCTCCTGATCTCCATACCTAGAATATACCTAGCTTCTCCAAGATACTTCATATCAAATGCAGCTGAAAGTTGGGCTTTCAATTTACTAATCATACCCTTAATATTGCTAAAAAATAACATGTCATCAACATACAATGCAATGATAAGAATAGAATCATCAATACAATGAATGTACATACAATGATCCTCCTCACTTCTAACAAAACCCAATTTCAACACAAATGAGTCAAACTTTTGGTACCACATTCTAGGGGACTGTTTTAGGCCATAAAGAGACCTCTTCAATCTACAAACCCAATGTTCTTTCTCTTTTACCTCTAAACCTGTAGGTTGTTGCATGTAAATTTCTTCCTCAAGATCTCCATGCAAGAACATAGTCTTAACATCCATTTTCTCTATTTCCCAATCAAGAGTTGTAGCAATGGATAAGAGAAATCTAATAGAAGTTAATTTAGCAATAGGAGAGAATATTTCACCAAAATCAACTCCCTCTCTCTGGGAGTAGCCCTTGGCTACTAGTCTAGCCTTGTACTTCTCCAATGAACCATCTACTCCAAACTTCTTCTTGAAGACCCACTTGTAACCTATGGCCTTTATTCCTTTGGGCAAACAAACAAGATCCTAGGTATTGCAAGAGTCTAAATCCATCATCTCCTCCTACATGGCTAACTACCAAGACTCACTTTCATCTGCATGAATAGCTTCCATGTATGATCTAGGTTCATTGTCAGTACTCAATAAAGCAAATACACAACAAAAATCTGGTGGGCTATACCTGTCAACTAGGTTTTGTTGTCTTGTGGATCTTCTTAGAGGTGGAGTAATAGACTCTTCAGGTTCTTTTGCATGCTCATTTGTACCAAATTCTTCTGTCACAATAGATTCTTCCTCATCTGAACTTTCACTCGAGTCTTCTTCTGCTTCTTCACCCCCAATCCATCATTATGTTCTTCTTGAGGTGCATCTTCATGCTCTAATTCAAAATGCACTTTCTTCACCTTTTCTTCTTTTTCCTTTGTTTGTTTAGGTTATGAAATAACACTACGTTTCCTAAAAATAACATCTCTAGAATAGATAATCTTTTGGCTTAGTGGATTCCAAAGCTTATAACCTTTTACATTATCACCATATCCAATGAAAGTACACTTTTTAGCTTTTAGATCCAACTTAGTTCATTTTTCTAAATAGGCACATGAACATAAGCCTCATAACCAAATACCCTTAAATGTGAAACAAAAGGTTTCTTACCTGTCCACATTTCATAAGGAGTTGAAATAAGAGCCTTACATGGAGATTTGTTAACCAAGTAGTTTACAGTACACACAGCTTCTACCCAAAAGAATTTTTTCAACTGTGATTCACTTAACATACTTCTAGCTCTTTCCATTATTGTTTGATTCATCCTTTCTGCCACTCAATTCTATTGTGGAGTATACCAAGTAGTCACTTGTCTAAAAACCTGCATGCTTACAGAATTCATCAAATTCCTTAGAACAGTATTCCCCTCCATTATCAAATCTCAAAACCTTTATCTTATAATGTGATTGCTTTTCAACTGAAGCTTAAATTCCTTAAACTTAGTGAAAACTTTAGATTTGTGATGCATAAAATAAATCCCGATAAACCTTGAGACATCATCAATGAAGGAAACAAAATATCTAGATTTTCCAATTGACTCAACATCCACTAGACCAAAAACATCTCAATGAATAAGTTCCAATTTATCATTAGATTTATTACTGCCTGAAGGAAATGGAGATCTATTCTATTTTCCAAACACACAATGTTCACAGAATTTGAAACTCTCATCAAAATAGAATAAATCATCTAACAATTTTTTATTTAAGATATTCTTTAAATCAGACTAACATATGTGGCCCAATCTACGGTGCCACAACATACATGTATTTTTAGTATTAGCCTCAGATGCATAAGAGGCATTACAAATAGTACTGGCTTCTAGCTTAAACAGAGTTCCCAATCTTTTCTCCTTCGCTACCACCAAGTTTCCTCTCACCAAGCTGTAGCCATGCTTATCAAATGTCACATGCATTCCCAAATCATTCAACTTTGAAACAAAAATCAAATTTCTATCCAATCTAGGAACATGCAAAATATCAGGGAGGGTTTTAATTCTCCCATCACTGAAACACAACATTATCTTCCCTCATACAACAATAGGGTATGTAGAGTTGTCCCCGAGGTACACATTTCCTCCATCATACTCTTCATATGCGGAAAACTATTCTTTATGCGGGGCCATGTGGTATTAGCATCCTGAGTCAACTAACCAATGATCATGGGAAACAACATTACATGTAGAAAGTAAAACCTCACCTACATTCGAAGACTTGTCAGTAGCAAAATCCCATTATTTCTTCAGGTTTCTACATTCCTTTTTTACATGTCCTCTCTTTCCGTAGTTCCAACACTTGACTCTGTTCTTCTTTCAAGGAGTCTTAGAACAACCCTTAGACTTTTATTTAGATCCTTTCTGATCTCCTTTTGGTCCTCTTTCCATAGACCTTCCCTTGACATTGAAAGCATCCCTTGAACTATCTAAACTTTTCTTCCTCAATTCCTGTGATAGCAGAACTGAAACAAGAGCATCCAACTTCTGATCTGTGAGGTTAGAAGTGATAGCCAAAATAATATTCTCCCATGACTTAGGTAAAGAATAGAGAAGTAATATACATTTATCTTGCTCATTCACATCAACATATACAAATGCTAGTTGACTCGATAAGAAATTAAATGAATTCAAATGCTCTGCAACTAATTCACCCTCTTTCATTTTCATGGAAAATAATTTATGCTTTAAATAAAGCTTGTTTACCCTACTCTTGGCTTGGTAGATCTCACCCAGATGCTTCCACAAGCTATGTGCAGACTTCTCACTTGTAACATTCATTAGAATAGAATCTACAAGACATAGTCATATTGTACCTCGTGCCTTTGTACCCAGTCTATCCCACTCATCTTGAGAAACATCATCGAGTTTCTTCTCTTTCATAAAAACCAACCACTAATTTCTTTCCTTAAGCAAATCATCCATTTTCAACTTCCACAATTCATACCCCATACCATTGAACTTTTCAATGTCTAACTAAGAGGTAGAAGCAACAGTGGATGCAGCCATGATATCTACACAAGATCTGCAAACAAAAAACAACCAAATCTCCCACTACAGCTAAAAAACCTTCACACTACCACCCAAGAATCAAAATTGGCCAGGCTCTAATACCAAATGTTAGAAATGAAGGTGCAAACCACACAACAGAAATCTGATTCAAACCTTATTATTAATATCCTCTAAATAATGTAGTGGAGATTACAACAGAAATAAAACCCACTACACAGAAATAACATGCATTAAGAACTAAACACATAACATAGTATGTAACATGGAGAAAACCCTTTCGGGTAAAAACTACACCAAGAAAAGAGGCTTCAAGTTGTGTTATCTTCAACTATGATATTACAATACATGCATTCCTCTTCTTTCTCCAGTCTTCAATCCAGTAGCCCCTGTTACTCTCAACTCTGATAAAAACATAGTACAAATATCCTTATAAAAGGGGGTTGCCTTCTAGGGTAAGAAAACCAACATAATATCAACCATCAAATATGTGACCTAATGACAAATAGTCCAGATTTACAATGATAAAATAGAAATAAAATGTGGTTTCAAGGGTGCTGCCCCCAAACCCCTACCGGGGGGGATGATCCCACCAGAGCCCTCACAGGAGGGAAACCCCCCTGCAACCCCCTTCACGGATGAATTAGCGGCAGGTACCAAATGTAAACATGTGGCTGAAACAAGATCGTTGCTGGTGAAACCTCTCATCCCTTATGGGTGATTTATAAACAATAATAGGAATAATAATTTGCATAGGATTTACATGGTTGATGGCACCTTAATCCTAACAAATCTAGTGAAGCCAGATGGCCTCAGTAATAGCATTAACCTCAATACTTACCCTTTGTAGATGAAAGAGCAATTACAGTCTACTTCTTGCTCATCCGTGAAACTAGACTAAAACCAAGTGAGAAGCAATACCTTGAAGTAGACTTGTAATCCTAAGAATCATCTGCACAATAGGAATATGTATGGCCCACTAAGTTAATATACACACCCATTTCATAGTGAATCCCATAACTGTGAGTGCCATGTACATAGTGAAGAATCTACTTAGCTAGTTTCTAATGCATCTCATGTGGCTCCTACATGAACTGGGAGACTAGGCCCACAACATATGAAATATCATGCCTCATGTGAGCCAAGTATATGAGACTCCCAACTAATTGATAATACAAGGTAGCATCCACCAATGGTAAAGAATAGTGAGCCTCAAATTTGACCCCTAAAAAAATGGAGTCGATGCAAGCTTATAATCAGCCATATAAAATCTAGAGAGCATATCAAGAGCATACTTAGGTTGTGCAATGAAGATACCAGAGAAGATTGAGTGATCTCAATCCATAATAAGTAGTGCAAAAGGCCCAAGTCTAACATTAATAAATGATCATGAAGGGAAATTTTCACTACCTTGATGGTGGATGAGTGACTCCTTGTGATCAACAAGTCATCAACATAGAGAACAAGGAAGGTGAGATTATCATCCTACTATAGAATATAAACATTCATATTAGAATGGCATTGTGTGAATCCAGCTGATAGAAGGAAGGAGTCCATCTTGGCATACTAGGCTCGAGAGGCCTATTTGAGGCCATAGAGAGACTTCTAAAGATGGAAAACAAGTGAAGGATCATGTACAAACCCCTATGGCTGCTCCATGTATATCTCTTGAAGATCACCGTGAATAAAAGCATTCTTCACATCCATCTAACTTCCCAATGATGTGTTGCAACAATAGAAAGGATGAGTTAGATGGAATTCATTTTGGCAACTGGTGTAAAAGTCTCAAAGTAGTTAATCCCAATAACCTGGGAGAATCCTTTAGTGACCAGACAAGCCTTATGATTATCAACCGACCCATCTGCTACAAACTTTTTCCAATAGATCCACTTGCATCGAACAAGTTTCCTTCCCTTAGGAAGGGGGACTAAATCCCAAGTATGGTTCCTTTCCAAGAAATTGATTTATTCTTACATAGTAGTATCACAATCGACGACACTAGAAGCTTCCTAAAAGGATTGTGGATCAGAAGCTAAAGCAATGAAGAGATGTGGACCCTGCTAAAATTGTGAACTTGTTCTTCTAGCATATGAAGGATCACCAACCCAATCATCTGCTAACTCTATTTTCTAACAAGCCCAAAGAGGCCCAATAGCTGAAGAATCAAGAGAGTTTGGAGGAGAGTCACCATCCTCTAAATGATGACTAGGGGAGGAGGAAGATGAATCATCATCATCATCATTGCCATCTAAAGTGGAGGAAGAAGACTCCTCATCAAGATCAGGAGGATTAAGATCCTCTAAAATACTATTATCATGTTGCAATGTCTCCAATGTGATGGTAGATGGAGAAGTGGTAGGAGAATTGGAAGCATCCTCCTTCAAACAAACACTCCTCTCGATGAACAACTCATGAGTGGTGGGGTGAAGAAGTTTGTAGTTTCTGACACCATCTAGGTACCCAAAAAATATGCAAGGCTTTCTCTGCAAATCCATAACCTTACATTTCTCTGTTGGAATGTGGGCCCGTCTAGGAGAACCAAACACTTGAAAGTGTTTAACTATGGGTTTCCAACTGGTCCAAACTTGAAAATGAGTTACACCCTTCACAACTCAATGAGGAACCTGATTTTAGATGTAACACACACAATTGATGGTCTCCACCCAATACTAAGGTTCCATTGACCTGGAGTGAATCATATAATTAGCCATCTCTTTCAAGGACTTGTTCTTTCTTTCTGCAACACCATTTTGTTGTGGGCTATAGGGAACCATGTGTTGAAGATCAATACCCTAAGAGGCACAAAATTGCTTAAACCTATGGTTGACATATTTCCCCCATTGTCTATGGACAAAATCTTGATGGCCTTTCCTGATTGTTTCTCTGTAAAAGCTTTGAAGTCCTTAAAAGACTTAAATACCTTAGACTTCTGATTGAGAAAATATACCCATGTGTATATCTGGAAAGACCATTAGTGAAATTTGAAACATATCTAGCCCTGTTGAAAGATGGATATGGAAATCACCCTACCAAGTCACTACATACTAACTCCAAAAGTTGTGTGGCTCTCTATGCTTTTTGGTTATCAAATTTCTCCTCAGGCTGCTTACCAAGAATGCACCCCTGGAAAACTCCTTTAGAAAATTGAATATAAGGCAACCCTAAAACCATTTCATGTTGACTGAGCTGCTACTAGTAGCAGTAGGTCAAGTGGCCAAACTGTTGATGCCACAAATGACTCACCTCATCTAAGTGAGTGAGCAAAGAAAGTGAAGGAGAATTAGGAACAAAGTGAGAAAAGTGACAGTCTAGACTAATAATCAACTTTCCCCATGGCAACTGTAGACCCACTATGGAGTTCACTAATGACAATTGTATCAAGTGTAAATTCAACTCACTTGCAAAAACCCTATATTGGTGATCTGGTAGATAGATGGGAGATTAGTTGACAAAGAAAACATAGAGAACATCATGAAATGTTCTATTACTAATGTCAATAAACCCTCTCCAAAGAACCTCTTCTAGTGTATCATTACTAATAATAATATCAAGCATAGAACATGGCTCCAAGGATGAGAAACTTTCTTGTGAATTGGCCATGTGTTGAGAAGCACCTAAGTCAATTACATGTGTTAGGTTGTGAAGCTACTATAACAATGGCCTTTATCTTTCCTTTCCCCTTACTGTTTGACGTGTCCTTTGAAGATTCACCTACACTTTGATGCTTTTTTTCAAGAAGATGAGTGAGATTCAAGCTATTTGCTTTTTCACGCATTTATGCTCATCATGACCAGATTTCTTGCAAAAGGCACACTTTAACTTCTCCTTCTTAGGTTTTTCACCCTTGGAAGAAAATGTCTCATTATCTAGATTAGAAGTAGTCAATTTTTTATCTTGTTTCTTCTCTCCTTGGTTCTTTTGTTTCTTATTTTGCTTACTAAGCCCTTTCTGGTCTTTAGTGCCTTGATTTGCAACCAAGGCATGAAATTTAGAGAGCTTAATTGTACCCATTTGAACCAATTTATCTTGTTCCCTTATGAGTTCAATGGAAAAGTCATCTTGACAAGGCATTTTGAATGTGGTCCATAAGGCACTTTTAGTGGAATGAAATGTAGAAACAAACATTGAATAGTTACGACCAAGTTTAGAAAGAATACTTAAGATCAATTATGTGTCTTTCTTTTCAATCCCACACTATTTCAACTATAATCTAATGACTTTTAGCTTTGTGAAGAAGTCTTGAATTGTATCAAAATTACATGGATTTAACCCTATGAGCTCATTCTCCAATTGATGACCCCTTAATTCATCCTATTTACCAAAGAGACCTTCCAATGTTGTCCATACATTATTTGGAGTTGTAGCAGATTTAATATAAAAAAGTAAGTTAGGAGATATAGACATGCATAGAGTACCATATGCTTCATCACATTTGTTAAACCATTTTGGTTTTTCTGTAATTAATCTTGGCTCAGTTTCAAGCCTCATTGTTACCCAATGCAACCCTTGCTTCTTAAGATAGATAGTCATTTTGGACTTCCATTCATAGTAGATGTAGGGTGTGAGTACTGGTACTATTAAATGATCCATTTTAATGCAAAAAAGTTGAATGTAGTTGTTGTTGTGTAGAAATAAAATGCAAAAAGAAGGCACACAAGACAACCCCCCTTTCACTAGATCAGAAATCAACACCCTAGAAAAAATGATTTGGCACTTTATAATTTAGTGTGATTACAAGATGGAATTATTTTCTAGAGTTTTAACAAGATCTTTAAAAGGATGAGAAAACTAAAAGTATGGAATAAGAACTTTAAACTAGCACCAAAGTGTAGATCTTAGAAAAATATCCACATTCAAAAAAGTGGCACTCAAATCTAAGTCCGTTTGTGAAAGTTATAATGGTTTGAAGCTCAAAATACTATTATTGTCAGCATAATCTGATGAAAAACTAATATTCTAAAAAACTAGAGGTGCTTGAGAAAAAACCGGTTCATGGAATACAAAATTCTACCCCAAAACAAAACAAAAAAATCATCGAAAAATACCTTTGTATGCCTGAGATATAGTCATTTGAAGTTTCACTCCTCCACTTGCTATGGCCAATGGTGAGGGGCCTAGATTTGTGTCTACCTGGGCCAAAAGGGTCTGTCTAGCTGGATTTGTGTCTGCCTGGGCCATATTTCAGTCCTCTTAAGCCAAAAGTAGGTCCACTTGGGCCAAAAAAGTGACACCCAATCCCAGAATAGGACACCTTGTCCCAAAATAGGACACCCTATCCCAAAAATGGGTTGACTCAGACCTATGTGTTTGGGTCTCCCTAAATTCAATTTTTTAATTTTTTAAAATATTTTCCTTGGACTGTGTGTTGGGGAGGTCGTACAACCTACCTGATAAAAAAATTTGCCTCAAGAACACCTGGCACTAAAACTAGGCAAATTTTATATCAAAATAGGGAGTTTTGGGCCTTCTAAATGTAATGATGAGGTCCTTTTAGCCTGAAAATGCATCAAATAAAAGTTTTTTTTAAGATCTAATCTTCAAATCCCATTTGCAATTATGTCAAACAATCACCAAATCAAATGAAATGAAAGCCAATCTTGACTTTCTCAAGCCTCCTAGACACATTGGAACAACCAAAACATTTCCAATATAACTAGAATAGTTGCAATCACCAAGATCTCACAAAACACATGTGCAAAATATAGAGGTTATTGGATCTTCATAAATCCTTTCTAATTCTCCAGATCACTAAAAATGCAAGAGAAGAGAATACGAAATATTACAAGATCTCACAAAAATAAACTCAATCTCTCAATTAGGAATTCTAGAACTCAAGATTGTAAAAAAAAAGCTCTGATACCATGTTAGAAATTTGAAATAGATGTATAACCCAAGAATTTGTTAAGAGAGATTTTAAGTTACAAAAGTTGTTAATGCATAAACAAAAATAGACCGGCAATTCTAAGAGATATGCAAATATCAAGATGATAAAATTGCATTACAATCTCAAAGAAGAAGCTATTGAAAAAGATTGGAAAAAGACTCCCAAACACAAGTTAGGTAGTGAATTTATATAGACTAGGGAGAGGAGTGGAGGTGGAAAAACTAGCCAATAAGGAGAGACCACCAAATGGTCTAAACATAGTAAATGTACCTCTTTTGTAGGTTGATGATGCCTCAAACTACCCACTCACCTAATTAAACTCACTTTATTAACCTAAGCAAGATTAATAAAAGTGTAGGAAAAACCTTAGGAAAAAGGAACTAAAAAGCTACACTAACAATCATCAAAATCACTAGATTCTTTTTATTTTTCTCCTTTTTGTGGTCTCTTTAATAGTTCCTGATCTTGTCACATTCAAACATTTAACCTTAGACTTTTTAGAAGATTTGGATCTCTCACAAGATTTAGATCTAGATTTATCTTTCTTCTTGTCCAAGTTTTGCTTGCCTTTCTCCTATAATCTTCCATGAACAATTAGGGTCTCCTTAGTAGATTCAAAATCTTTTCACTAACTCCTCTAAGAATAAAGCAACCACTACCTCATCCATCTTGAGTTTTGAGGAATTTCTCTGAATTTCCATCACCAAGTGATCCCATGAGTGTGACAAAGAATATATAAGTGTAATACAATGATCCTTCTCCTCTATCTTCACTCCAACAATGTTACAACCCCAACTTATGATTTAGCTTAATCTTACTTTTGCATGGTAATTAGGATGATTAACCATAGTTTAATGATTAGATGTTTGTGGAAAATATCAAATTAATCATTGTTTATGAGGAAACTGACTAATGATAGTTAGATGTGAAATTTTAAGTTAAAATGATTATTTAATTATTATGATTTACAAATCATATGATGATGCACTAATCATGATTTTATGGTGGTGAGTTTGATCAGGAAATTAATCATCCTTCGAAGACGGAAGGAGGGTATCATCCGGAAGGAAGAGATAGATGTTGGGAAAAGGGGTTAAATTGCCATCTGAGTATCAAACTTTGTCCTTTGAATCCTTGCTATTAGGGTGAGTTTTGTCTCCCTTGTTAGTCTTTTACTTTTTCTTACCGATTTGTCAACTGGATTCTTCTTGACGTCTTCAATGTCAATTTGTCGGAATGACGATGTTCGCAAGAACGTCTTTTTGAGTCGTTTGCCAATTTTGGCAAAGTTGTCGAGGACTCCTTTGGTTACATGTTTATATTCTATATTTTATATTGCGACTATTATATCTAGATATTTATGTCACTCGGTGAATGATGCTTTAAGGGGGAGTAGTGCTTGACCCTATAGTCGCATCGTAAGTATGTGTCCTTGTCTAATGGTGTTGATATTATTAACACCCTAGATATTTAATAACCCTTAAAACTTATATAAGAGAGTATATATGTATATTTATGTAAGTTATATTTATTTTAACTCTTCAAGAGGCCAAACATGTTTAATAACTACTTTATATTTTATTAAACATTGTTCATGTTTTGTGTGGCACTCAGCCAATCACCACCTGTGAGAAGTCGGAAGAAGAGTGATGACTAAGTGTACCCTTTTCTCTAGCCAAAACCATAACCAACCTATCGATTATAGAAGAGGTGGTGAGCTTTAAGATATGCTTAGAACCGTTCTTGATTTGCATGCATGTAAGAATCAGTTGATACCGATTTTGGATAGAGCCTTGGCTTTTGTCATTGGGATGTTATGTGCTATGTTATATTTTTTTTTGGTGACTCTCGTGCTGGAGAGATAGAGTATATGAGACAAGTGATTTCACTGCTACAACAAAAGTTTTGAAGAGTCCAGCTTAAAACTTGTGTATGCTTGAGAGCCCAGCTGCAATAGATACCTTTGACTAAGAACTATCAACAGGTATGAGATGTTGCTCATCAATTTAAAATCGATAATCAAATTGTGATATAAGTATTCAACTTTTTACAAATGGGTGTCGACGGTGTCGACCCATGTTTATTATGTGTTGTTATCCAAAGGCCTTCGAAGTCGTTTAAACGATGAAGTTAAACGCTATGTTTCATCATTGGTTTTAATTGTTTATATATTTTCTAAGGGCACATATATATATATGTCATATTGTGTATTTAGTAAACATTCATCTCTATGGTGATGCTCAGCCAACTTGGAGGTCGAGACATGTGTTTCATGAGTATAAGAATCATACCGTGTGTCATATGGCAGAGATTCAAACCCTATTAAACTTTTATATCTTCATGTCATCGTTATGATGACTGTGTTAAATAAATAGGTATTATCTTTTCATATCTGTGTTAAACCCATAAGGGGTTATCAACTTATGTTAAGCAGCTTTCGAGCATTGAATCCCTGTGATGAGGGTTGCTGCAGTCCTCATCATTTAATTATAAATGTCAAACCAAGGCAGTGTCCATGGCAATATGCAAGAGGGAGAAGAAATCATTTGCATGACATTCTTTTTCTACAAACAGAATTGAAAGGAAATGCATAAAACAAATTGTTGCATTCAAATCTAATCTAAGAGCTTGCAAATGAAATTGCTGGAATCAAATCTATCCTAAGAAACTTGTGAAGGGAAATACTGAAAATGTAAATAATAGGGAATGGAAAGATTGTTGGAAAAATACACTAAGGAATGAAAACTACAAACAAACTAGACTACTGTTGCTAAAATACTGAACTATATTATTTCATAAAACTCTTCCCATCTGACTCTTTGATTACAATGCATTTATATAATGCTTATTCTTAATCAATCCACTAAGAATGTGGATCTGAGATCCTATTCTTGAAGACAAAAACTACAACTTCTTCCTCTGATTTCATTGCATTCTTTCGCGCTACTTTTATTTCAATCAAATTTAGTCACGAACTGCTCACTTATTATGACGAATCTCTTTAAAAGGTTTCTAATTTTTGTTCCCCTCGTTCCCATCTTTCCAAATCATTTTGAAATTTCAAATTTAATTGAGAAATGAGGGAGATATCGTCATTCTATTGAGACTGTGTTTTTAACCTCTTATTTTCGTGCTTCTTTTTAGGAAGTTTTATGGCACTCCAATTTGGTAGAATTTATTCTCCAATCTACTAATTGTTTATTACAAGGAAAACATAAAATATCATTAAGACATCCAATGACACTAATTAAGAAAAATGAATGCTTTTATTTAGCTAATAGATGAGACAATTTATTGTCTTATCATCTCCCCCACACCTAATATGTTGTAGGTCCTCCTGCAACTCATAGTGAGCTTCTTGAGTCAATCTCTTCACCTTTATTGCAATTGTTCTGGAGATTTTTTGAGAGGTGCACTAGAGATGCTCTAAGGATGTTCTGAGTTACTACGAAGCTATCCAGAGCTAGCTATCTTTTCTCCATGGTCAATTCTGAGTTACTCTAGAGCTATCTGGAGCTAACTATTTTTTCTCCCTCAGCAGCTCTGGAGAGATCCAGAATGTTCTAATGCTAGAAATAGAGCCCATGGGAAGCTATGGAGAGATCTAGAATGTCATCAAATGCCAAAATAAATCTGCAAGAGTTCTTGGGAGAAAAAACTTTTACAGAGAAATGCATGTTCAACTTTAGAAGAAGAAATAGCATATGCCAAACACTTATTTGCAGAAAAGAAACCTATTCTATCCTACTCTACTTATTGATCCACTGATTGTAAAAAATAACTCACTTTCCTCAAAATATGGATCCATGCATTCAACTTTTTTAAAGAAGAAAATCATGAGAAGAAGATGATTGAAGATTTAAACTCTGATGCTTCACCTTCCTTTGAAATGGCAGCCTTCTCCATAATATCTAATTCCAGTAGATGCATGGGCTGATTGGAAAGATCTTGCAATCCTTCCTCACATTCTGTTGTATGCATGACTGGATGCAACTCCTTGTCCTTCAAATATTTGATCAAGTAGCCCTCCTTGGACTTTGAAGGTGTCCAAATAATAATGATCCTTTCCTTGTTGGGGCTTGAAGTCATGGTCCTCCAGTTGAGGAGGTTGCACAAGAGTTGTTGTTGGCAAGAGACACTGCTAGGAATGATAAGTGTTGTCATTGATGGCAACCAAGTCTCTCTACACATCCACTTTACATAATTTACCCAGACCGGAAAATAGATTGAAGATCTATCTAAGTCCAGGAAGTCAAGAACAGAGTGTGTGACAGGGTCCCGTATCTTGGTCCAGATCTCCTCGGGAGTATATCAGAGTTTGCTATGGATCTGAGGGAGTCATAAGCATTGTCAGGAAAATCTAAATCTAGAATTTTGGCCTCCAGTGATGGAAGAGTCAATAGTTATTAGCATTTGAGTATCAGGTTAACAGTTTGACAGAACAGACAGAAAAAGAACAAGCCAACATTGTAATTGATCTTGGTTCCAGATGTATGCAAGTTGCTGTTTGGACAAGTTGTGTTGATTAGTGATAGTAGCCAACCTGATTAATGATTTGTGAGTGCAAGTTTTGGTCCGTGTCTCAAGTTATGCATGGATCTAGCCGACATAGCAGAGTATTCATTAAAGTTCCAATTGTTCTTGAAGACAACTAAAAAGTAATTAAAGATCAGGATGCGGATATATATAGCCAATGGATTTGGATGATTTTGGTGTGTGTGTGTTGTGAATATGGAGTAAAGGCAAAAAGAGTAGAGATCTAAGATTCGGATGAAGGCAGAGTAGTAAACAAGGCAGAGTAAAGATGAAATGTGTAAGATTAGTATTTTGTACTTAACCGGAACTGAATCTATGCATTAGTAGATGCTTCTCATCAGTTCCAAATCTATGTTATTCTCTTATAATCATTTGTAGGCAGTGAGCCTCTATTTGAGCAGTGAGCTCTGGACAGTGAGCCCGAATGCATGTGCATTCTCATTTGTAAAAATACTTTTAACAGGGTATTAATTTTTGTGGGTTAACTCCCACCGTGGTTTTTCCCTTAACCAGGTTTCCACGCTAAAAATATTGGTGTCAAGTGTGTTACTTAAGCATCTTCTCATATGTTATTGATTCATGCTTTAATGTTTATTTGATTGTAAGTTGTAAAAGAAGATTAAAGGCAGAAAAGTTTAAATTGTGTGACAACTGATTCACCCCCCCTCTCAGTTGTCCAAACTAATTCCAACAATTGGTATCAGAGCAAGTTTCCTTTAAAAGAGTCTAACAGCTTAAGGAAAGATCTTGGAAAGAGTTTTAATGAGTTCACTCAAAGATCAACTTCAGTTGGCCCTAGAAGATCTTATTCAGTCTAAAGTAGAAATTAGTAATCTAAGAGGTGAACTTAAAGATGTTGATGATACAATTGAGATGTTAAAAGACAAATTAAAATAATCCATGGAAAGGAAAAAGGAACTACTTCTACAGTTATCCAGTCTAACCGAAGGAAATGGTATGAATGAAGCTTTGGAAGAAAAGTCAAGGGAATGTGAAAAGCTATCAAAAGAAGTTGCTATTCTGCATATTGAGATGGAATCTGGGGTAATAAGGCTAACCAAAGAAATTGAGCAAAGAAAGAAGATTGAAGAAGACTTGAATCAAACTCTAAAAGAAAGAACTGATGAATGCTACAAATTAGATAGTATAGCTAGCCACCTAAAGTTTGATCTACAAGAAAGCAGAGACAATGAAAGAGATCTTGAAAGACAAATTGTCATTCTTAGACATGACCTAGAAGTTGCAAATGAATACAAGGAGAAGTTTAAGATAAGTTCAGCCAAACTTGAAGCAATACTTGAGGGTCAAAAAAAGGCTGATGACAAGCATGGTCTTAGATATAAGAAAGGTGAAAGCTCTGAATCTGGACAAAGAAACTTTCAACCAAGGAGTGAAAGATACAAGCCTAGAAGACCTCCGGTAAGACAACCTAATGCTCAAAGATATCCATCAATCAATGGAAATTGTTTTAATTGCAATAAATTTGGCCATAAAGCTACTCAGTGCAGAAGCAGATTAAATCAAAATGGTCCATCCTTCTCTGGTCAATGCTTCAAGTGTAAGAGGTATGGTCATAGATCAAATGAATGCAGAAGTATGATAATGAATAATGCTAACAATAGAGGAATTGGCAATTCTTTCAATGGTTACTATTTTTCTTGCAATGGGTTTAGACACATGGCTAATCAATGCAGATCAAGAGGAAATCAAGTTCATAAGCAAGGAAATGTTGTGTGCTTTAATTGTAATAAATCTGGTCATATTGCAAGATTCTGTAGAAGTAAGAACAATGGAAGAAGAGGTCCGGTAAATAAAAAATCGAATGAGAAGAGACAAGACAAAGGCAAAAGAAAAATTGATGAGAATGAGATCCAGAATGAAATGAGCAAGACATGGGTCAAGAAAATAATTGTGAACCATAGTAATGGGTCTGCACCAGAATCCGGTGCTGATAATTCCTCTGGAAATTGAATTAGGAGCATTGGCTCAGAGGGAGCTACATTGAAAATCAAATCCCCCAGCCAATAAGTGGGTGCGTGAATCTGGCATGGTGAGAAAATAGATCTTGGACTATTTCAGATCATTTGGAAGGATTTATGGAAGAGAAAAGGTAGATATGGCAAATTGCAAAGTAATCCATGGGAAACTATTCAACAAATAGAGTAACCAAATGTATTAGGGCAGAGCATTTATTACAAAGACAAATTAGGTGCTATGGAGCATAAAAAGATCATTCATTCCTCATTTAGAACACTTTGCATCAAAAGAAAGCAAGAAAAGAAAGAGTGAATGAGCTCAGAGCTGAGAATTCTCAAGAATTGAAGCACGAAGAGGATCTCCAAGAAAAACCCTAATCTACGGAACAAGGTACTTCTATTTTTTGCAAAACCTCTTGAATTCTCAATCTCTACAAATGGCTACACCCTTAGTTGTTGATGTCATTGAAAGGCCCCATCCTAAATTTAAGAAGCATCCTTACAAATCTGTTGAAGTCGAGCCGCTAGGTGCTTTTTTAGGTGTTCCATATGGGGTTTTACATATTGAAGACATTAGGGCATACATTCATTGCAATGTAGAAGATTTTGGGAATCTAAAACTATTGGAATTGTATAAGAGCCATCTAAAGGATGACAATTACCAACTGAAACCTAAATTTGAAGCCCTATAAAGCAAACATTTTCTGCAAATTATTGAATTTCTGTCATTTAATGAGAGTGAATGGGTTCATTATGTGTTGAACCAAATGCACGATGAATTTATATGGCTGCTGAAACCATTTAAGATCACCAAAGATGTTATCAAAATTCTGACTTGATTAAACTCAACTGGTGGACTACCCATGTTGAAATCTGTCAAAAATCAAACTGTCACTGATGCAACCGGTGCAAAATTTGATAAAAGAGCCATGACAATCAATGACATTTTAGAACCAGATGTCAAGTTTGCTTCCATGGTAATAGGGTATAAGATTTATCACTCAAGAAGAGAAAACTGTCTCTGGAACAGCTATATATCTAGCATGTAAAATGCTAAAAGAGAATGCAGACTATGACCTCTGTGAGCTACTACGGGTTCAACTGTTTGAAAATCTAAACAAAATCAAGAAAGATAAGAAAAATTCCTTCAAGTATGGTTCTTTGATTATATGCTTATTTTTCTATTTTATGAATGAAGTACCTGGAGTGCAAAGTGTGCACTGGACAAATGACAAGCCAGTGGCAATCTAGATAAGAGATCATTTATATAGCCTTGGAGATTCAGGTGCACAAAAGACTGCAATATGGGGGTATTTCAAAAAAAATTAGAGTTTAATGCATGCAAGGGAAAGAATCCCTAAGTCAGTTGTAGAAAAGTATGAGAATGAGATATGTTTTATGGTTGACACAGATCAATGTCTGATGGAAGTTGTAGAACCTAGAACAGTATGGATTATGCCAATGGGATATGAGGTTGATGAGAAAGTTTTGGAAATGTATGCTCAACATCTCTTGAGCAAATCAAAAGACACATCTGTGGAAAGGTTCAGAACATACAAGCAGCTAAGTCTAAAGTTGCATGTGGAGCTCAGATGACCAGAGACCAAAAGGAAAGTGTAGAGGCAAGTGGAAAGGTATGCTAAGAGCATTGGCCTAACCATGGAGGTAGTGAAGCAAAATAGAGAAAGAATTGAAAAGGCTGAAAGAGAAAAACAGGACAAGAAACAAGAAGATGCTCCAGTAGAACCATCCTCCACTTCAAGGAAAACAAGAAGCTCTACAACTGTTTTAGAACAATCCAAGTCTATTCTCATTAAGACACCGAAAGCCACACCATCCAGTAAAGGAGGAAAGAGGAAGAAAACTAATGCCATAAGAGCCTACAAGAGCACAAAAGATGATGAGGAAACAGAAACAGATGAAGAAGTTAAAGAGATAAGATTAAAGAAAGCTAAGACTTCAAAGGCCTCTGAGAACCAACCCTCTGGAAGCAAAAAGGGAAGTAAAAGGCAAGAGACTGGTAAGGTTGCTATGATTGTTGATCAAATTGTAAAATCAGTTACCATTCATGGGAATCTAAAGCCTATTAGAATATATTATGATAGTTTTGATGAAGAAAATAAGAAAATCTTGGAGGATGCCACCATCCTATACTTGAATAAATTCAACAAAGCTCTATTGGAAATTCTGCAAGAAATTCCCAAAAGCTTAAGGAAAATACTAGAAATGAGGAATGAGGCCGCCAAGGACAAAGACATAGAACTCAGAGAATATGTTCTTTCCACCCTGTGTCCAATTATGACCAGAAGAGAAGCTCATAAAATCCTCAAGGAGGTTAAGGAGAAATTTAGAAGCAAGATCCGTATGAATAAGTTAATGCTTGGTGAAACAGAGGAAGTTGTAAAGGAAACAGAAGAAATTTTGAGAAAAGCCCTTGACAAAGATAAATACAATATTGTTTTAGAGGAACAAGAAGCTCAAGAAGAAGAGATTGAAAAGGGAAATGATGACCAAGGTAATACTCTAAATCCTCCAGGGCAAACCTCTGAGGAGACAGATGATGGAATTGATTCATCAATTCCATTTGCTGAAAAAGTGAGCATCAATGAGCAACAAATAGAGATTTATGACTCCTCTATTCTTGGAGAGAAGCAAATAAACAAAAAAGATATAGAAATGGTGGACCAAATTGATGATGCAGGTGTTACTCTAACTCCTCCTGACCAATCAGAAAAGTAAGATAATGTTGAGAATACTGCTGCCACACTAGATCCTCTGGAATAGATTTTAGATGGTGAGGACAAAGGAGAGAATCCCACTGCAGATGATACGGAGAAAAGTGAAACAAAGAAAGAGAAAGAAGAGATTAAGGATGAGAAAATAGAAGAAGATGGTGCAAATGTTGAAGCACCCAAACAAGATAGTCCGGAGAAAACTCAAGAAGAGGAAAGTGTTCCAAAAGTTGTTGCAAGAGACACTGCAGATGCAGTGAAAAGTCTTCTAGATAAAGAGATACTTGAGTTTGATGAACCTGAATTACTCCAAGGACCATTTAATCTAGATGCTCTCTCTCTGGTACAAGTGATGAAGATTGCATCCTTCACTCAAGCCAAGGCCAGAGAGAAGTTGTTAAAATCTCACATGGAGGACAGTGAACTATTAAGGCTTGCAACTGAAGTCTTGGAGAAGATATTGCCAACTTGTCAAAAGAGTCCATTGGATTCCCCCTCCAATCACCTAAAGAATCTTGTAAATGCTATAAGTACACATTTTGAGTCTTTTAAAAAAATCTGCGGAGGCGAAAGTTTAGAAGGAATTTTTGGATAAGAAATTTAGTGAAGTACAAAATCTAATAAGAAATGATAGGATGATACTCGGCATTAGTATGAGGAGTATTCAGAATGCTCTAAATGATGGAAGTGATATGTACAAATTCTGTCTATCATGGCCCAAAGTTAGTGAAGATATTGAGAAGAAGATAAAGGAGAAAGAACAGAAATTGTCAAATCTTTCTCAAATTTTTGATCCTCTAACAGTTTCGCCTATAACTCAAGAATGTCAAGTAATTAGCTTAACAGATGAGATAAAGAGGCTTGTTAAAGAAAAAGGTAACATTATGAAGAGAATGTGTGAGCTCCTGGGATTGATTGTCCCCAAGTTAGAAACCATGTTTAATGCCTTATCAGAAGCTCAGACTGCACTTCAGACAAGTAATCCTCTAGATCTGACTAAGGCAGAAGCATATACATTTTTTCTGAGTGGACACATCTCAATTTTGGATGGAATGAAGGGAACTTGGGCCTCTGAACTTGTGCAATTGAAAAATAGTTTTGCAGATATTCTCAAGTTCATGTGAATAGAATGTAGTGATTAGTTGTACATATGCGGCACTATACACAAAATTTTTGGAGAATTTTGGCTTGCGGACCCCACCCTTTTCCATTGATGTCAAAGGGGGAGTGAAGATCAGTGAAAAATGAGGAATCCAGCAAAGGGGGAGCACCAGAAAGCAGTGTGAACAACAATATGGAGCACAAACAAAGGGGGAATTATTCCAACACTTAGTCATTTTTCACTAAGTGTTGCCATCAATGCCAAAGGGGGAGATTGTTGGCAAGAGACACTGCTAGGCATGATAAGTGTTGTCATTGATGGCAACCAAGTCTCTCTACACATCCACTTTACATAATTTACCCAGACCAAAAAATAGATTGAAGATCTGTCTAAGTCTAGGAAGTCAAGAACAGATTGTGTGACAGGGTCCGGTATCTTGGTCTGGATCTCCTCGGGAGTAGATCAGAGTTTGTTGTAGATCTAAGGGAGTCATAAGCATTGTCAGGAAAATCTAAATCCAAAAATTTTGGCCTCTGGTGATGGAAGAGTCAATAGTTATTAGCATCTGAGTATCGGGTTAACAGTTTGACAGAATAGACAGAAAAAGAACAGGCCGACATTGTAATTGATCTTGGTTCCGGATGTATGGAAGTTGTTGGTTAGACAAGTTGTGTTGATCAGTGATAGTAGCCGACTTGACTAATGATTTGTGAGTGTAATTTTTGGTCTGCGTCTCAAGTTATGCATGGATCTAGCCAACAAAGCAGAGTATTCATTAAAGTTGCAAGTGTTCTTGAAACTGACTAAAAAGTAATTAAAGATTAGGATGTGGATATATATAGCCAATGGATTTGGATGATTTTGGTGTGTGTGTGTTGTGAATATGGAGTAAAGGCAAAAAGAGTAGAGATCTACAATTCGGATGAAGGCAGAGAAGTAAATAAGGTAGAGTAAAGATGAAATGTGTAAGATCAGTATTTTGTACTTAACCGGAACTGAATCTATGCATTAGTAGATGCTTCTCATCAGTTCAAAATCTCTATTATTCTCTTATAATCATTTGTAGGCAGTGAGCCTCTATTTGAGCTGTGAGCTCTGGGCAGTGAGCCCGAATGCATGTGCATTCTCATTTGTAAAAATACTTTTAGTAGGGTATTAATTTTTGTGGGTTAACTCCCACTGTGGTTTTTCCCTTAACTGGGTTTCCACACTAAAAATTTTGGTGTCAAGTGTGTTACTTATGCATCTGCTCATATGTTATTGATTCATGCTTTGATGTTTATTTGATTGTAAGTTGTAAAAGAAGATTAAAGGCAGAAAAGTTTAAATTATGTGACAACTAATTCACCCCCCCCTCTCAGTTGTCCGGACTAATTCCAACAGTTGTCACCTTCTTTACATTAAAGAACCTCTTCCTTTGGATCTATTATTTTGGGGGGGAGTTTCTAAAATAATAAACCTAAAAAAAGACTTGCCAAACTAATTTTTCCTTTTGACTCGTTGTCACCAGATCAACAGCAACTCCCTAATGACACCCATCCCTGACAATGGTGCCAAAAATGATGAGGGTCTATAAATGTCGAACTAGGGTAGTGTCCATGGTGATATGCAAGAGGGAGAAGAAATCATTTGCATTACATTCTTTTTCTACAAATAGAATTGAAAGGAAATGCATGAAACAAATTGTTGCAATCAAATCTAATCTAAGAGCTTGTAAATAAAATTGTTGGAATCAAATCTATCCTAACAAACTTGTGTAGGGAAATATTGAAAATGTAAATAACAGGAATAGAAAAATTGCTGGAAAAATACACTAAGGAATGAAAACTACAAACAAACTACACTACTACTACTAAAATACTGAACTATATTATTTCATAAAACTCTTCCCATCTAATTCTTTGATTACAATGCATTTATATAATGCTTATTCTTAATCAATCCACTAGGAATGTGATCTGAGATCCTATTCTTGAGGAGAAAAACTACAACTTCTTCCTGATTTCACTGCCTTCTTTCACGCCACTTTTATTTCAATCAAATTCAGTCATGAACTTCTCACTTATTATGACTAATCTCTTCAAATGGTTTATGGGTTTTTTTCCCCTCATTCCCAACTTTCCGTATCATTTTGAAATTCTAAGTTTCATTGGGAAATGAGGGAGATATTGTCATTTTATTGAGACTGCACTTTTAACTTCCTATTTTTGTGCTTCTTTTTAGGAAGTTTTCTGGCACTCCAATTTGGCAAAATTTATTCTCTAATATACTAGTTGTTTATTACAAGGAAAACATGCAATATAATTAAGACATTCGATGACACTAATTAAGCAAAATAAATGTTTTTATTTAGCTAATAGATGAGACAATTCATTGTCTCATCACCCTGTTATGATGTTTCTATATGACTGTTTGACAACTGCGAAGGCTCAAGAAATATGTTTTTATTTAAAGAGCCTGATAGGGTGACTATGTGTTTATGTTGGCAAGAGACACATTGAAGGTTCATGATTGTTGTCATTGATGGCAACAAAGTTCATCCCACACATCCGCAGGACATAGTGTGCCTATACCGGAAGTCAGATTGAAGAGTGCTGTGATCTGGTAAGCAAGAACGGAGTGTTGTGGCAAGATCTAACAGTCAGGTCTGGATCTCTAATAGGAAGTATCTTTGGAAAGTGCAGACTTGGGGAAGTCAAGAGGGATACCTTGACTGGTAGATTCCAGGATTTGAGCCTCCGGTGATGAAAGAGTGAAGAGATATAAGCATTCAAGTATTGGGGTCCTATTTGGCAGAGCAGACAGAGGAAGAATTGACCGACAGAGCATCAGACACTATTCTGGATGAGATGTTGATGGTGATCAAGATTATTAAGGTATCATTCAAGATTGGCCGACTTGTTAGATGACTTCTATAAGTATCTCTTTGATCTGCATCATTTGGTAAGCAAGGATTTAGCCGACAGACTAAAGTCTGGGAAATACTGACTATTCCGAATGCTGACTAGAAAGAGGATGAAATCCTTTGTGGAGATATATATACCAAATGGATTTCGATGAGAGTTGTTGTTGTGGTTGTGTTGTGTGCGAAGAAAAGCAGAAGAATAGTGTGAAAGCAAGAAGATAGGTTCAGTATGTGACAGGTCAACAGCACCAAAGAAGAGGAAGGATGAAGTGCAGCAAATCAGTGTATTGAGCCTAACCGGAACTGAACCTCAGCATATGTGGATGCTTCTCATCAGTTCAAAGATCTTGTTATTCTTCTTACAACCTATAGATAGTGAGTCTCTTGTAGGCAGTGAGCCTCTTGTGAGTAGTGTGCTCAGGCAGTGAGCCCTAATTGGCAAGTGCCATTTTATATTTCTATTCTTCTAACAGAGAATACAATCTTGGGTTAATCACCCTGTGGTTTTCTCCCTTAACAGGGTTTCCACATCAAAAATATTGTGTCATGTGTATTTCCATTTCATGGTTATGTTTGCTTATTTGAATTGATGCTGCATTATTTATTAAGAAAGTTCAGAAAGCTGAAATAATTAAGATAACTGATTCACCACCCCCTCTCAGTTATCAACAATTGGTATCAGAGCCAAGTTCCTCCAAACAGAGCCTAACAGCTTGAGGAAGATTTGGAAATTAAAATGGATGTGTATGGTATGAGGGAGCAACTTCAGTCTGCCCTAGATGATCTTGAACAATCTAATTCTAAAGTCAATGAATTGAAGGAAAGACTCAAACAGGCTGATGATTTCATAAATGAACTAAAAGGGAAACTAAGTCTCTCTATGAAAAAGAGAAAGGAGCTACTTTAGCAATTGACAAGTCAAAGTGAAGCAAATGATACAAATGGAGATCTGAAGAAGAAAACCAAGTTATGTGAAAAGTTATCAAAAGAGATCATTATGGTAAGACATGAAATGGAATCAGGAGTTATGAAATTTACCCAAGAAATTGAAGAGAAAAGAAAAACTAAAGATGATCTAAGACAATCTCTCAAGGAGAAATCAGAAGACTGCCACAAGATGGATAGAATAATCTAACATCTTGAATCTGATCTTGAAGATGCTAAAGATAATGAAGAAAAACTTGAGGATCAAATTGTCTCTCTTAAAAGGGATCTTCAAACAGCAAATGAATACAAAGAGAAATTCAAGATAAGTTCTGCTCAACTTGAAGTTCTTCTTGAAAGCCAAAAGAGGGTAGATGACAAGCGTGGCTTGGGATATGAGTTAGGTGAGAGCTCTAGATCTAGTCAGAAGAAGTTTGAATCAGAAAATCCAAGAAACAGGCCTAGAAGACCTCCAGTGAGGCAACCTAATGCTCAAAGATATCCATCCTTCAATGGATACTGCCACAACTGCAATAACTTTGGTCATAAAGTTTATCAGTGTAGCAAGAGAATGAATCAGACTAATACATCCTTCTCTAGACAGTGTTTTAACTGCAAAAGGTATGGTCACAAATCTCATGAATGCAGAAATATGCAAATAAACAATTCTTTCAATGGTAGATGCTTTGCATGCAATAGAATGGGTCATATGGCCAATCAATGTAGATCAAGAGGATATCAATCAAATATGCAAAGAAATGTTGTTTGCCACAATTGCAATAGATCTGGTCATATTGCCAAATTCTGTAGAAACAAGAATCAGGACAAAAGAGGTCTGGTACATCATAATCAAAATCAAGACAAGGGAAAAGGAAAAGTGAATGCGGATGAAGTTCAAAGTGAGATGAACAAGATTTGGGTGAAGAGAAGTACAGAAAATGTAGGGGATGGATCCGCACCAGAATCTGGTGCTGATATTCCTTCCAAAAATTAAAAAGTGAGCTCTGGCTAAGGAGGAGACACAAGGAAAAACATTTTTCCCCCAGTGAGTTAACTGGTGCCGGAATTGGCACAAGGAGAGTTGCGGATTAAAGGGTTCATAGAGAAACATCTAAATAAACTATGTTTAAGATATGGAAGATCCGCAAGATGTTTAGAACAAGATTGATCCGGTTCATCAAAGTCATCTGAATAAGAAAAACAAGGCAAACCGGAATGACTTAAGTTAAGCATTTATTGCAACTTGGTATTAGGGTTTGCGGAATAATATAAGGGTTTTCTTATCAAACACTTGTTCATTCTGCATTCAAGAAGAAGTAATAGAGAGCTCTACAACAAATCTCCTCAAGCTCATCAAAGATCATCTGTAGAAGTTGATTCATCCAGCAATCGATCCGGCTCACTCCGTGAAACCTAGAAGCGTAAAAGGTATTCTCCGTTCTTGAATATATCTCTATAAATCTTTGAAAGATGGCTACTTCGAATGTGGTGAAGATTTCTGATAGACCACGCCCTAAATTTAAGAAGCACCCATACAAATCTATAGAAGTGGATCCCTCAGGTGCATTTTTCAACATTCCGCATGGTATTTTGCATGTAGAAGATGTTAGGGTTTACATTCATGCAAACATTGAAGATTTTGGGGAATCCAAGCTGGCATATATCTATCACAATCAGTTAATAGATGATGCTTTTGAACTCAAACCACAGTACCAGGCCATCCGAAATAAACATTTTGGTCAGTGCATTCATTTCCCCTATTTTGAAGAGGATGAATGGGTCCGGTATGTGTTGACTAGAGTACATGATAACTTCTTATGGTTAAATAGACCATTTGAGATCACTAAGGATACGATTAGGGCAGTAACCGATTTGCACTCTTCCAGAGGGATACCAGTTCTCAAATCTGTCAAAAACCAAACAGTGAGTGAGGCTACCAGATCAAAATTTGATAAGAGAGCAATGACCATAGAAGATATTTCTGATCTATATATCAAGCTTGCATCTATGATAATTGGTTATAAGATATATCACTCCAGCAGGGAGAATTCAGTACCCAGAACTGCTATGTATACTGCCTATGAAATGTTGAGAAAGAATGCAGTTTATGATCTCTGTGAACTCCTTCTAAGCCAAATAATGGAAAACTTACAGAAGATCAAGAAGGACAAGAAAAATTCTTTTAAGTATGGTGGACTGATATTATGTTTGTTCTTCTACTTTATGAATGAGCTGCCCAGATCCAGTGGTTAGGTATGGCAGAATGATAGACCTGTTGCCATTCAAATCAGAGACTATCTGCATGGGCTTGGGAATACTAAGGCAAGAAATACAACTCTGTGGGGTTATTTCAAGAACTTTTAGAGTATGATGCAAGCAAGGGAGAGAATTCCCAAATCTCTAGTTGAAAAGTATAAGGATATAATTTGCTTTATGGTAGAAACTGATCAGTGCCTATTGGAGGCAGTGGAACCAAGAACAATGTGGATCATGCCCATGGGGTATGAAGTGGATGAGAAAATTGTGGAGCTACATGTTCAGTACATGCTAAGTTAGCCCAAGGATCCCAAGGCAGAAAGGTTTGGAACCTTTGAAGAATTAAGTGTGAAGATCCATGTAGAGTTAAGACAACTGGAAATAAAAAGAAAAGTGAGGAAGGAAGTAGAAGAGTTTGCTAAGAGGCATGGAATTTTGAAAGAAGCACTTGATGCAAATAGAGAGAAGACAGAAAGGGTAGAAAAAGAGAAGGAAGAAATAGAAAAGGAAAGTGGTCTGATAGAAGCCCCCTCCTGGACCAGATCCTCCAAGAAGTCTGCACCTACAACTGCTAAGACCTCAAAGGCATCAAAACTGGAAGCAAAACCAACCGGTAAAGCAGAGAAAAGAACTAAGACAAAGGCCACCAGGTCTTATATCAGTCAGAAGGATGAAGAAGAGACAAAATCAGATGAGGAGGTAAGAAAAATGAGGAAAAAGAAGAAAGTATCTGGTGAACCCTCTACCAGTGAAGACAAGGAAGAGATGGCAGAAGAGTTTGTTGAAAGGCCCACTCTGTCCATTGATAACGTAGTCAAATCAGTCACTGTGGATGGGAACTTGAAACCAATGACTGAATTTTATGACTACTATAGTGAGGCTGATCAGAAGATCCTGCAAGAAGCCATAGTCAAGTACCTTAACATTTATAATAAAGCATTCATTGAGATTATATCTTTAATTCTGTTGGTTTTTTCCCAGACTGGATGCTTATTCCCAGATTTCCCTACAAGGTAGCCATCAATGATCAACAGGATCTCTGGGCCAGGGGCCAACAATGTAGGAGATAGACTCTATATTTTATCTCCTCTTCTTCTTCAGGCTCTGCAAAACCTAGGGGAGTATTCCCTACTCAACATCCATGAGGATATACATACAAAGGCTGGGATGCTGACAGAAAGCAGATAAGTCCTCCTGTAAGTAGACCAAAACTAAAAGATAAGAGCAAAGGGGCTAGCTTTGGGCCTATTTGCAGTTGTAGACAAAGGACTGAGGATCCTAAAACTAATTCTAATGTCCTAAAGATCGTTTTAGATTTTGATTTTGATTTTAAGTTTGGATGCAAAGCTGGACATGGTTGTAACACAAACACAAAGCAAGATTGGTGCCTATCTAGGGCCTGGAGTCAGTAGACATACACCTGTGAATGATATGCATGAACAGCTAAAACTAGATTTCAGGGGGACATATGTGATACCTACCTTACAGATATCTCCCAATACAGAGTGTTAAGCTATCTATACTTATGGCATCCCTACTACAGTATACCCTTCCCAATGTTCAATCTGAGAACAATTTAATCTACCCCTTGAGCAGAAGTTAAAAGATTAAACATTCAACACAGGAATTCTATGTCCTAGAATCTCAAGCATTGCTTAAACATCCAAACTCAGAAGAAAGATACATGCAATACTGGAGACAGAATTAACAAAACACATGCTAACATAGCATTTCTCATATAAAATTAACCATGAAATCAGTGGATTCATGCAAAAACGTACAACAAGAGATACATAAACTCATAGGTTTAACTGTACAGAGAAACCAAAACAAACTGTATTGTGTTACAGAGCCAGATATTCAACTTTCAACAACCTAAACAATGGTAACACAGTCTGCTTATATTAGCCAGAAAGTGTACCACAACAATTAATTACATGACTATTACAAAAAACCGCCAGATACAACCCATGCGAAATGGTGCCCATAAGTCATCAACGCAGTAGGCAGGAGAGTCGATAGGGGTGGCCTCGAGCCCTGGGCCACCATCCGGGAGTTTTCATCCACAATGGGGCAACTTGATCACTTGTCCCATTGCCCATACCCCTGCACTGTCACCATTGATGGCTCAACTACCCGCAACCACCAAGAAAAACACCGCTGCGTTTAAAAAGAATTTCCTGCCAAAATGTGCTTCTTCGCAGGTTCAAAATACACAGGGGAATAATCCCACATGCATAGTGAGAAGACCACTTTAGCGCTTTATAAGCATGGTCGCAAAGACAAAAGGTGTCGAGCGCTTTTGCCACGCTCGACACACGCCTCTCAGCCCAAAGCCCATCGCTGAGACCAACACCATCGGCCAAGCCCACAAATCCTCCGCTGACCTCAATTGTCTCACCGACCACACTGCAAGCCTCTGTCGGCCAGACATAGTCTATCGGCCAACCCAAAAGCTTCCTTGCCGATCTCAAAGGTCACGCCGACGCCTACTCCACATTCCCCTCCATCGGTCAGAGACAGACCATCGGGCTAGCAAAAAACCCCTCGGCTGACACAGCCAATCACGCCGATACATCAACAAGCTAGGCCCTACCCCTTCGTCAGCCAGACCCACGCTATCGGCTAAATGCAATCCATCCTCGCTGACAACACAAGTCATACCGATAACACCTCCGCAAGTCACCAACATCCCCATCGGCCAGAGGCAGACCATCGGTCAGGTATTCTGCAGTTCACCCGATGTCCCCCATCACGCCGATGAACAACTTCATCGGCCAGACTACATATATCGGCAGCCCCTAAAAAACCCTCGCCGATGACACCATCGGCAAGACCATACACACGGTTCACCCGATGGCCACCCTCCATGCTCCCGTCAGCCAGACCAAAGCTATCGGCCAAACCAAAAACTTCCCAGCCGATGAAGAATGTTACGTCGATGCCTTCGAATAACCCTGCATCCCACATTCGGCGAGACCTAGGTCATCAGAGCAAGAAAAAGATCCCTCGCCGATAGACCATACTTTCACCGATAGATATCCATCGGCCAAACAAATGCCATCGGCCCAACACCTGCCCGCTCACTCGATAGTCTATGTTGTGCCGATGGCACATCAATCCAAACTCCATCAGGAACATCCAATGCATTGGTGAATCACCTATCTGCCTGGCCGATATGCAAACTCCTGCTGATGAACACCCACAAAACCCTCATCGGCCTGACCATCTCCCTCGATGGGACAAAAATTATCTCCGCCGATAGCACAAAGTCCCAGCGACATACAAAGAACACACCGCAATCCCCATCGGTGAGATCAAAACTGTCGGAATAACAATAAGCTTCCCTCCCGATAGGCAAAGTCTCAGCGATGACACCATCCCTGCCATCAACCTGATCGCCAAAACACCTGCGAGGTCATGCCGATGGGCAAGAAAATATAGGGTTTAAATCAAGAAACCCTCTAAACATGCAAAATCAACCTCCAGGTCAAAATGAGTGCCAACAAATTCCAAAGAGCCTAGAGACAGAACTAGAAATCAGAAAGAACAATGCCAAGGCTAAGGACCTTGAGATCAGGGAACAAATAGCTATTCAGCTCTATCCCTCAATCATGTAGAAACAAATGAATATGATTTTCAAAGATTGCAAGGATGAGTTCTGGAGCAAAGCTAGAATGAATCAGCTTATGCTTGGAGAAACTGACAAAATAGCTAAAGAAACTGAAGAAATCCTCCAAAATGCCTACAAAAGGTTCAACATTCCTATCATAGAGGACATAAGTGATGAGCCCTCTGCCATGGATGACAAGGAAGAATCTACTGAGACAGTAGTAGAAGAGGTAAAGGAGACAAGTGAAGAAAAAGGTAAGGACTTAGATTCCTCTACTCCGGAAGAGGAAGTCCAAGGAGAAGTAAATCCGGACTCTCCAGCAGTCTCTAGATCTAAAGGAGAAGAAAAATCCAGTCAAGAAGAACAAGGAAAGGAAAGAGAAGAAGAGTCAAGGACACAAAAAGCTACAGATGACAGTGGTAAGGCTGCAGAAGGGGAGAAAATTCTGTCTTCGGCAAGAGATACAGCAGAAGCAGTCAAGGATTTCTTGACCAAAGAGATGATGGAATTTGATGAACCAGAGTTGCTTCAAGGTCCATTCAATTTTGATTCCCTCTCTCCGGTGCAAACCATGAAGCTAGCATCCTTCACTCAAGCAAAGGCAAAAGAAAAAATGCTAAAGTCTCTCATGGAAGACTATGAACTCATAGAAACTGCATCTGGTGTACTAGAAAAGATCATGCCATCCTTCCAAAAGGATCCTATAGCATCCACATCCGGTAATCTAAAGTCTCTTGTAAATTCTGTTAGTACACATTTTGATTCTTTAGAGAAAGCAGTAGAAGAGAAAGTCCAGAAAGAGTTTTTGGATAAGAGATTCTCGGAGTTACAAGGGCTTATAACCAATGATAGGAGAAATATGGACATTGGGATGAAGAGCTTAGAAAATGCTCTTAAGGATGGAGGAGAAGTATATAAATTTTGTATATCCTGGACTAAAGCAACAAAGGATATTGAGAAGAAAGTAAAAGAACAAGAGGATAAACTATCAAACCTCTCTCAGAATTTTGATCCTCTCACTGTATCCATAATAAGCCAGGAATGTCAAACTATTGTAATCATGAATGAAATTAAGAAGCTTGAGAAGGAGAGGAAGAACATATTAAGCAGAATGGGTGAACTTAGAGGGATGATTATCCCTAAGTTAGAGGCCATGCATGAAGCTCTAACTGATGCTCAGACCACAGCCCGGACTAGTGATCTGACAGATCTCAAGAGGGCAAAAGCTTTTGCATTCCTATTGAGTGGTCACATCTCAATTTTGGACAAGATGAAGCTGAGTTGGGCAACAGAATTTGCCCAGTTGAAGACATCTTTTGCAGATATACTTTAGTAAATGTAAGTATAAGCATGTATATATACTTATGCGGCTAAGTATAGATTGTTTTTAGAAATTTTGGTATGCAGACCCTACCCTTTGCCATTGATGTCAAAGGGGGAGTGAGGAACAGTGAAAAATGTGGAATCCAACTAAGGGCGAGCTCTGGAAAAAATGTACATTAGAAGAGAGCATCAACCAAGGGGGAGTATAGTATAACACTTAGTCATTTTTCACTAAGTGTTGCCATCAATGCCAAAGGGGGAGATTGTTGGCAAGAGACACATTGCAGCTTCATGATTGTTGTCATTGATGGCAACAAAGTTCATCCCACACATCTGCAGGACATAGTGTGTCTATACCAGAAGTCAGATTGAAGAGTGTTGTGGTCTGGAAAGCAAGATAGAGTGTTGTGGCAAGGTCTGACAGTCAGGTCCAGATCTCTAAGAGGAAGTATCTTTGGAAAGTGCAGACTTGGGGAAGTCAAGAGGGATACCTTGACTGGTAGATTCCAAGATTTGAGCCTCTGGTGATGAAAGAGTGAAGAGATATAAGCATTCAAGTATTGGGGTCCTATTTGGCAGAGCAGACAAAGGAAGAACTGACCGACAGAGCATCAGACACTATTCCGGATGAGATGTTGATGGTGATTAAGATTATTAAGGTATCATTCAAGATTGGCTAACTTGTTAGATGACTTCTATAAGTATCTCTTTGATCCGCATCACTTGGTAAGCAAGGATTCAGCTGACAGACTAAAGTCTGGGAAATACTGACTATTCTGGATGCTGACTAGAAAGAGGATGAAATCCTTTGTGTGGATATATATACCAAATGGATTTCAATGAGAGTTGTTGTTTTGGTTATGTTGTGTGTGAAGAAAAGTAGAAGAATAGTGTGAAAGTAGGAAGACAGGTTCAGTATGTGACAAGTCAACAGCACCAAAGAAGAGGAAGGATGAAGTGCAGTAGATCAGTGTATTGAGCCTAACCAGAACTAAACCTCAGCATATGTGGATGCTTCTCATCAGTTCAAAGATCTTGTTATTCTTCTTACAACCTGTAGACAGTGAGTCTCTTGTAGGCAGTGAGCCTCTTGTGAGCAGTGTGCTCGGGCAGTGAGCCCTAATTGGCAAGTGCCATTTTGTATTTCTATTCTTCTAACAGAGAATACAATCTTGGGTTAATCACCCCGTGGTTTTCTCCCTTAACAGGTTTTCCACGTCAAAAATATTGTGTCATGTGTATTTCCATTTCATGGTTATGTTTGCTTATTTGAATTGATGCTGCATTATTTATTAAGAAAGTTCAGAAAGCTGAAATAATTAAGATAACTGATTACCCCCCTCTCAGTTATCAACAATTTAATGAATGGGAAAGCTGAGAGTATCGGCTCATGCTCTTGATACCCAGAGCCATGCCTATGGTAACAAGCAAGGTCAAATCATATTATGATATAGACTTATGATAACAAAGTAAGGCTAAACCATACTATGATAAAGATTGATCCAGTCTTGGTGGAAACTCTATATTGAGTTGTTGCTCTTAGTATTAAAACTTATCACCTTGAAGTGAAAGATGTAAACCTTCGACTGCATGTAATGATACCCTTTGTGCATGTAATGTATATTGATACTATAATGATTTCTCATGGAAATGAGAAGGTTCTTGTAGACATGTTTTTGTCCTTTGACACCTATGAGTGAGAGCCATGTCTCCTTAATGAAACGCTAATCTTTGAAATGTTCTTTATAAGAATAAAACCTTTGTCACCATAAATCTTGTTGTGCAAAAGTAAATGAATGCCTTCTTTTTGAATGACTATTATTCTTCTTTAAGAATATGGAATCAAGAGGGTCTCTTGATATAGAACCTTTGTTAAAGGGAATCGACTCTAAGAGTCACTGCAAGTACTTCTATTGACATTATGAACTAAATATAAACCCTGAAATTAGATAAACAAAGTAAACACCAACCTGGTAAGGTTAAGTGTTGAGAATATGATTGAACCTTTTTCTTCATACAAGTGTGGGACAATGTGATGTGGAGTCTCTAATTCCTAGTTGCTTAAGCAACGAGAACCTTAGGAATGGGTTTTCAAGACAAGAGTTGAATGTCCGAGGAACGGACTAAGACGATTTAACTTATCCGTCCAAGATTGAGAAGGGTCAAATTTATGTATATTGTAGGACATGACAGCTTATAAATCAAGTCGATGTGGTGGACATATGACAACATTCATTGCATAACATATATGTATGTAAATCTTTGGCCAAAGTAATGCATTCGTCTCTGCATGCATTGTCGGTCCACAGTGCTCCAGATGACATAATGTCTCTAATAGTGTCATACATAGTTAGAGTGGATCTATAGTTGTGTGACTAAGAGGCATTATGAAGGACACAAAACCAAATACTCAGATGGCTAACCTAATGGTTTCTTATATCTATATCTTTCGTGAAGGGTAGGGTCGCTTCTAGGTTGGAAGTTGTGCGGAGGACCGTCGGTCTGTGGTTGGAGGAAAAGCACCCAGAAGATGCTCTCCTTCCCAAGCAGAAGACAAGCCGAGGCTTATGAAGACAGATGTCATATGTTCCAGATGCAGTGTTTTTCTCTACATGACTTGATAGTTGGTTATTATTAATAATTTTATGATTGATGCCTTGAGCATAGCTTTGTACATGTATAGGGAAGGATTATTCACTAGTGAGATATCACTGGTTATTGAAATTTAAGTTTTGTTATATTCTGGTAAAAAATAACATGCTTAATTGTTGTTATGATAATGATTCATTCTTGTTTAATTATGCTTTGGATAATTATGGTTCACCTTAACTCTTGGTTAAGATGAAAAATTCATGTTTAATTTCGGTCATTATGGAATGTGATGTTACAAACAAAGTGCAACTAGGTCACAATCATATTGAATGCATCCAAATTCTTAGCCACAAATCCACATCATCCATTCTCAAGGTGTACGTCTTCTTATCAAGAAAAGTTTACTAACCAAGGATTTATCTTGGTATAAACCTCTCTACTTCTTCCAAAGAGCTTGTGAGGTGGGTTCTTCATATACATTCAACAAAACTGAATCTACCAAGAAAATCCTAATGAGACACTTTGCCTTTCTATCCAATAGAACCCAATTAGTTGTGACTTTGCTGACTGACAAGATTTAAATAGATCAAACCATAAATCTTAGAATCTACAATCATTCCCTCCAAATTGAGCTCCCACAACTCAAATTTAGTTCCAATAAACTTCTCCATATCTATCTTCAATGTGCTTGCTATTTTTTCCTACAACGAGATCTCCTTATATGTAAGCTCCCACTCAAACCAAGATTAAACCAAAAAACCTTGTCACTAACACATAGGACACAAGGTGATCAATCTCTCTGATACCAAATGAAAGGAAGTAGAGGTGGGGTCATCCCACAATAATGGGTTACACTTTTTGGTGAAACTTGACATTGAAATCAACATTTTGAACTAAATATTCACTTTCTGACACCTATAGCCACTAAACCATTAGGAATTTGAAGATGATGCGAACTAGTGATTTGTGAGATTTTGTTTTTAGATTCTAAATACATATTTTTAAAAAAAATTGGAGTTAAATTGTAAAATTTTTTGCGTCTCCTTTGATAACTAGTTTTTAATAGTAAACAACATTTTTTTAAAGTGATGTGTATTCTATAGCACATAACTTTTTTTTCTACAAAGATAAAATTATGATTCTTTTGAATTTAGATTGGTAACACCGATATATAGGGCATGCATTTGGTTTTATAATGTTTTGTTGAATATAATTTTTTTAATTAAGTTTAGAAGTCAAACCAATTACAATTTAGACATAGGTGTATTCCGTAAAACATAACTTTTTTTATATGTATCAAAATTCAATTTTCTTTTTTTTGTTGAAACAAGGAGATCAATACCTAGGGCATAGATATTTTTCAAAAAAAAAATCACTAATTTACTAATTTTCCATGTGTGTAGAACAGAGAACTTGATGTTCGGTGAAAACCTACATTCACAAGAAATAAAAATAAATATAATAATCAAATTAAATATATTTAAAATTATACTTTTTGGGAAGCTTATAATAAGGACTACATACTTACAAAACATAATTTTTAAATGGATTCATTTGATCCCCCAAAAGGTAACCCATTATTGTGGTAGCACTCAGTGCAAAATATGCTTTCTACAAAAATCTATGAGAGAAGGTATGTGAAAAATATCTACATCTTACAATTACATAAAAGAATAACACAACATAATATACCATAACAACAATGATTTATGTGGGGAAAACCCTTTTGGGAGAGAAGGAACACACTCTAAAGCAAAACTAATTATATTACTTAACAACTAATAAGTTATAATACAACTTCCAAGCAATGCCTTTTCAATAGTATCACCAACATTCAAGTTCTTGAGCAATTTTGACAACATCACAATACCTACATTTGACCCATAAAAACTCCATCCCCAAGCACCCAATTTATAGATGATATAATACATGAAACAACCAAATGGAAAATCAATAGCATGAGCAAATGCCACCCACAAATGTGGCACCCAAATCTAGTCTTGAACTCTAATGACCCATACCCACAAAGACTCCATTGTGCTAAAATAGATGATTTTATACACCTATCATAAGTTGTCATAACTCATAATTGACTCCTCAAATAGGGTGCTCCATTTTTTACTCCATAACCTCAATTTAAAGATTTTGTATGACATGCATGATAAACTATCATAATGTTGGTCAAGATTCTAATATAATTATGCTCTTACATGTCATAGAATCTATCATAAGTAACTCCCATCTTAAAATGTCATAAGATGCTCTTATACATCATAATGACATTAGATGCACTTACAAATTTTTGTACACTTTGCAAAGTACCTAACACAGAAATTAATATCAACACAAAGTGGGACACACACACCATTTTCTAATATGAGGCCAAAATAATTAATAAATTTGAACATTAGGATGTAATGTTGAGGAACCTTTGCCAACAAAATATTTGATATAATTAACCAACAACTACACTACTTCATGTTTTGTCAAATAGTTGGAAACCTAGTTTGAGATGAATTCTCTAATAGCTCCGAATTTTAGAATCTTTCACTATGGTGTAAATTATTTTGAAATATTTTTTGATAGGTGTGATGATATTTCTAAGAAATTATTATTACACATGGTGGAGGAATGCCCTCCAATAGGGAGTTCCATCTATAGTGTGTAATAAAAGCCCCAACTATCAGTTGAGAAAGAATCTTGTAGTCTTTAGTGGGGTGCTTTCAATTTTTTGGCATTGTAGCCTCTCCCAAAAAAAGGTTTTTAAGCTCACCTAGTGTAGGAATTATTTTCTTCTAATTGGGTTATTGGAGAACCATGCTTTTATATTTTGATTCATAAAAAAACATGCTATCTATATTTGTTACTAGGTAATCTTCTAACTACTTTTCCTTATATGTTTGTTATGTTTCCTTGATAAATCTTTTTAATTCCCATCTAGGTTGCTAAGAAATTCTATTGTGAAAAATGGGTCATTGAAGAAACTTGTCTTTGAAGTTGCATTGGTGAGGAATCATGTTGTTTTCCAGGTTTCCCCTTTTGATTTGATTTTAATAATCATTAGGAATTAATGTTATTTTGATTTGGAAGGATGAGAAATTATGCTTTCCAAATTTGGATTGTGAAGAATCTTGCCTTTGGATTTAGGTTGGTGAGGAATCTTGGTCTTTTCTCTTTTGGGTTTTCTTCTGCCTTTGCAAGAATTCTTGTTTTAACTATTTAGGTTGCTAAGAAATCATGATCTTTCAAATTTGGTAGATAAAGATTCACATCTCTATACTTGGGTTATTAAGTCACCTTGATGTAATCCCCTTTACATTTGTTCCTTCCAATCTTCTTGTCTAAATTAGATGATTGAAACATCTTGTATTTACTTTGGATTGAGACATTAAGAGTCCCTACTCTATTACATTGGGTCCCTTAGAAAACTCTTATTTGAAATTTTAGTTTCTATGAAAATATCTACTTTTGCTATCTTTTGTTCAAAATTTTCTTTCTTAGGACACTTTGCTTACTAATTTGGTGATAGAGATTGTCAATCTTTCAATTGAGTTGGTGAGAAAACTTATCTATATTTAAAAATATTTAACTAGATATGTTAAATGATTTTTGTTTTGAGTTAAGTAATGAGAAATCTTGATCCTTGGATTAAGTTGTTGAGAGAACTTATTTTCTTGGTTTGTTTCATTGTAAGGTTTTCACGCTTAAAATCTCCCTTCTGTTTTTGTTGAGTGTGGATTTCGTATTATCACTTTAATTGTCTAAAAACCACTTTAATACAACTAATAAACTTAATTCTATCTATGGGTTGTCTTGTTGCATATTCAATGCTTCATTAGTCCTAACCTTTGTTAGGTCTACCCAATTTTTACTTTTGACCAAGTGCACTACAAACGAATTTAGTTGTATTATTGAAGATTTGTTTTGTTTCAATAGACATGGTTTCTTGTAATATTTATCCAAATGTATATTGGTTATGTTTCTCTACTAACGCTATCTTTCATTTTTTGTGTTATGCAATTAAGGTAATTATTTGATTTATCCCCTTCAATTCCTACATTCTTTTTCACTTTGGTGCTTGAAAAATCTATAATTTGTGAATGGTTGTTAGAAATATAGACAAGTGCCAAATTTAAGTTGTAGATTTTTCCATAATTAGGAAGTTACTCTAGGGTCCCAGTTATGAGAGGATCTTCTGGAGGCGTTCAAACACATTCATCGCATGTGGTAGAGAACATTCCATGTTTATTCTGGGGATGCCAAATTTAGTGATGACTTCAATTGTCTAGCCTAAGAAAAAGTCAGTGATTATACATAAAGGAAGAGGTGGTATGGAAATGATATTTCAAATTAAAATTGAAATGCACTTCATTTCCATTCATTTGAAGTATAATTTTGCTTCCTTTTCATTGTAAAGATTTAAATCAAAAATTGGAAAAAGAAATTGTAGGTTTTGAAGAGTGAGTAATTCATTTTAAATTGCTTTTAGGGTTATCTTTTGAGTCTCTTTGTGTGTATGTGCTTTGGACCTATGGAACCTTTCCTAGTTTAGTTCTCCTTGGGAAATACTTTGCAAGATTAATTTATGGAGGCTTACTATATTTTGCTTTGAATTCTTTTTCAAAATACAACTATTTTATGGTTGAGGTTGGTTGAAAGTGGTTATCTTTCTATTGTATTTTGTATTTTGTATTCTCAATAATGTTGAAGTTCCGATATCCTTCCCCTTTGAAAAACAAATTAATATTGCAACACTTTCTGAATTTAGTTTATGTAGTTTTCTTAATTTTAATTTTATAGCATCATGTTCACCTTTAAAGCCCATGCAACAAAGAGAAAATATTTGGTTATCAACTGCAAAATTCAAAATGCAGTAAAAAGTCTTCCTTCCTTTAATGGTAAAGAGAGGATTCAAGCAGTGGGCCTATGAACATTCTTTTCTACAATCTTTCAATTTTGTATATGCTTAATATAAATATCATTTAAAATGTGTATTCATCATCCAAAGCATTGGAAAGATCTAGGTAATATTATTATCAACACTTATTGGTCCATTCCATGTATTGTTTGTAGATTTTGAGCTTCTTCAATAATTTATGTAGTAAATATTTTTTCAACTTGTGTTTTGCTTAAATACTTTCTGTAATAGATCTTAGTGTACTATTGTTGACAACAACTAGCCAAATGTCAATTTGTTTCCAGGTTTTATGAAGTAAATCTTTTTGTTACCTTTTTTATGAATAATTGGCAAGATATAGAGCATCTTCCAAGTTTTCTACCCATAAATATTATACACCCAATGTTTTACTTTGATTGCCACTTTTATGCTTCCTCAACAATATTGTAATATGTAAGAGTGCTTTTGGATTCAACTATGTATATTCAAGAGTGTGACAAAAAATATACATATTCGAATCCAAAAGCACTCTTACATAACTTTATGGAGTGTGGAAAACTCATGCCAACAATTTTTCAATAGACTTTAATTTTCCAATTTTGTGTATCCTTTCCTAATTTAGAGATTTACTAAGGTTTATTACATACCTTTATAGTGAGAAGTTGTTAGATACCTATCATTGTCATCATATTACATAACTTTAATTGTTATAGTGGGAAGGTGTAGACTTAGTGTTATTCCAAGCTCTACAAGTTTATTACTTGTATTTTTCTTAGTGATAGTTTATATATCCAAAAGTGCATATAAGTATATATCCAAGAATAATATTGTAAAGCTAATGCATTTACTTCTAAATGTTATTCTATGTAAATAAAATAAAATCTCTTAGTTCATTCCTTGATTTTTACTCTCTAATATATTACTTAACATATAATTTTCTATCAGCATAACCATTGCACCTCCTTATGGTCCAAGAGCTAGTAATTAAAATTATGAGACAAAGGTGACTTATGACATTACATGTTCCAAAAGATTTACAAATAAGGAAAGAGGCTAGAGGGTAAAAATACTAAAATAATGGATTGTATTTGTATTCATCCCCAAGGCTTAGATGTCATTAAAACAAATGACTACTTTGGAGGTCATCTTGTGATGATATAGGAATCACACAAATCAAAATCCCACAATATTCAAAATTCTAACAAGTTGTATGCATGTAGGAAGCCAAGTCAATTAGAGTGGCCTTCTTTTATTCTTGTCCATTGGTGGACGTCAAGAGAATGGTCATCATGCAAACATGTTATGTTTTTTTGTATAAGAAAACATTAAACTGCCTCAAATACTTCATGTATCAAATGTTAGTTTCTTAGATTCATTGCAAATAGTTTGGATTGAATCTACATCATTTGAATGCTAGTTATTTGAGCCAATTCGGGCACTTTATTTTTTGTATAGCCATATGAAATTTTATTGAAATAAAATTATAGTGTACCATAGTTTTCCAAAATTCACTCTCTTACCATTCTTATCATGTGCTTTATCCTAGTCAAAGTGGGACATTACTTGCAATACTGCATGTATATGTTGAAATGAAATGATTTCATTATTCGAAAAGTCTAAATTGATGTAAATAATTGGCATATGAACAATATAAATTCATTATAAATTTTTTTGAGTGAATATAGACCCTTCCATACACCATACAATCGAGACACTTTAGTATTTTCTTTAGTAGCATCCATAAGACTAAAGTAGTTTATCGGGATGCATAAGTAAAGCTTCCTTTTGTTAGTATTAGTAGGATAATTCTATCAATTACCCAATAACATAGGTATTCCTAACTACCTTTCAAAATAGAATTCAAATTCAATAAGAGAAAATAAAATTGTTGTAATAGATATGCAAATATTCTATTATAATAGTAATGACTTCGCTACTACAAAATATGAGGAGCATGAAACTACCTTGCGCATGCTTTACAAGGCTCACTACAAAAGCACATGTACACTATCTTTATTTATAACAATAAAGGGAGGAAGATAGGCCAGTGTGAACACACTTGAGCCTCCAAGTGAATAATAATAATATGATGTACAAAATGCACGCATTAGCCTCCAACTAAATAGTAGTGTGCACACCTACTAGGTTGACTAAATGCAACCTACAAGTAGGAATGTACACACTTAGAAATGGACATGTGCACCCACAAACCATGTTTAATATTATCCACCTAATTTAATATTACATTAAATTATAGTACTTTTTGGAACTTGTTTAGCCATAGTTTTACCTCGTACATGTAGTTGTGTAGTTGTGTTGTACGGAAATAATCTAGTACTTTAGTGGCATCAAAAATTGAATATTATTACATATTCATATTCCTCTTGAAAAATTATGCACTTTTAAATAACAATTTTCATTTTGATTTTGTAAGCAAAAGTTATGGCTTTTAGATGATGGAAGACAAATATAGCACTAAAGTGGTGGTTTCATTTCTAGCAAGTGGAAATTTTGTAATCATCCCTAGCTAAAGAGTGGTGGTTCCATAAACAACATTTATTAAAAAGTGGTAGTTTTGTAACTTGGTCCACGGTATTTTCAAGAGGCATCTGGCATTCTTGAGTGGGATACAACTATCCAAGAGGAGTATAGCTCCTTGGTTAGAAACCATACTTGGGATTTGATCCCCTTAGTAAGGGAAGGAAGCTTGTTCAGTATAAGTAGATATATCAGACAAAACTTGTAGAGATCGATCAATTGATAAGTTCAAGTCACGACTAGTCACAAAGGGATTTTTCACAATTCCAAACATCACTACTCTAAGACCTAAGTTGCACCAATTGGAAAAATGAAGTCTATCTTGCTTACACTTTCTATCACTATAACACATCACTAGGAGGTTCACCAGATGGACATGGAGAGTGCTTTTCTTCATGAAGACCTTGAGGAGGAGATCTATATGGAGCAGTTCTACAATGGTTTCTACAAAATTCTTTTATGGTTTGTAGACTTCAAAAATCTATCTATGGCTTAAAAGAAGACCCTCAAGCTTGATACATGCCAAGATGGATTCTTTCCTTCTCATTGTTGGGCTCTCTAGATGTCATTCTATTCAAAATATCTATATCTTACAACAAGATGATTCTCTCATATTCCTAATTTTGTATGTTGATGACTTACTAATATAGACACCTAAATTTGTCCACTCATCATCCAACCCCAATTAGGACATCACTAAACCACTTTCTTCCATAATTAACTGAATAAACATTTGTTTAGATAGTTAATTGACCAATCCCCCTTTCGACAATGATCAAATAATATTTTATTATTAAATCACTATTCATCCATACCATCTCCTAGCATTAATTAAATAAAGTTAATCATTTATTCAATTAATCAATCCTTTTCCATAGTCCAACATTGGATAATCCCCTATTTTGTGCACTTTTGATTAAGTTGATTAAAACTACTTAATCAACTTAACCACATGCTTGTACAATCCTAACCCATCATTAACCCATTCAAACCTCTCACATCTTCCAGCATGTACAAAGGCATGGGCTTTTGTACAAGACCACATGGGTCTCTTACAAAGGGATGGGCAAGTCCTTTGTACAATGGTCCTTTTGTCTTATTTTATTCCTCTCCATCCACTTTATCCAAGACCATCCTCCACCCTTGATCTCTCCTTGATCTAAGGACCATCTTTATCCTCCAATCCTATCATGCCACTTGGTGGCCTCTCATTAATCAAATCCTCTCAACAATCCTCAACCATTGATCTTCCAAATCAATCATATCCATCCATCCACCATCCCAAAAATATATAAATAGCCATCAACCCAAGCCATTTTCAATTCTCCATGTTATACAAGGTTATGTTATCAATTTGAGGAGCAATCAACATATACAGACATCAATAGCACATCCACACATCAAGGTTTGCTTGTAGTTAGCTTGTTTAACTTCATATGTTTGCATTCCTATAGCTCTATCATGAGGTTGTATTAGTTAATGACTAGAATAGGCTAATATTAGTTTAGTTTGTTCTCTTTTATGCTCATTTTCTATATGTACACAACTTATCATGGGGAGTTCTTCATCCTCCATTGTAGCAATGAAAGCTACCCTTTATGACAGGTTTTCTATGATCAACTTGGGTTTGTTGCATTATTTTCTTGAGATTGAGATATCTCAATCTACTTCTAGTATTACCTTTACATAATCCAAGTATGCACTTGGTTTGCTCTCATGGTTCCACATGGTTGATTGCAAGACTTCTTTGACTCCCTTTCTTTTAGGAGTCAAGCTTGAGGTACAATGCTTTTCACCATTAGTTAATGCTACTTTGTTTCAATAGCTTGTTGGTAGCCTCATTTGTCTGACTCATATACAGCTTGACATTTCATACTATGTTGGCATGGTCTCTTGGCTTATGCAAGAGCCCAATGAGCTACACTAGGAAGTAACCAAGTAAATTCTCCACTACATACAAGGTACTCATAATTATGGGAATCATTATGCATTAGGTATTGATATTGACTTGGTTCAATATACAGAACCAAACTAGGTGGGTGACTCTTCAGGTCAGAAGTCCACTTCAAGATATAGCTTCTCACTTGGTTTAGATCCTCTATGTTAGTCGAGAAAGAAGTAGCATGATATTGCTCTATCTTCCACTAAGGTCGAGTATTATGGGCTGTGAATGGAACCACTAAGGTCATTTGGCTTCAACAAATTCTCATTCAGTTTAGTATCTAGTTTAAATGTCCATCTATCATTTTCTATGACAACTAGAGTGCTATTTAGATTTTACTTGAAAACCAGTCCACCATCAACATACCAAGCACATAGAGATTCACACATGCACTATATCTAGAAGCTTATTCATTGGCAGATCATTAATCTCTGGTATTACCTAACTTCTGAGTAGGTTGTTGACATCTTTACCAAACCCTTTATATAAAACAAGTTTATTCATTTATGAGCTTTGTTGGGGGTGTAGGAGGCTACTTCTTTGGGTTCTACCTAGTCTTCTCTTTCTCTCGCTACTTTGGTGGAGTCTTTTCTCTCTTTATTTGGGGGGCTTATCTCTCTTTTCTTGGGGGGATTTTTCTCTTTGGGTAGGATTTCTAGGTACATGGGTACCTAATCGGACTTCATTTGTTGGAACCCATCTTTTCCCCTACCTAAGCTATGCTTAAGGGGGTGTTAGTGTAGGTTTTTTATTTTCTTTAGTTGGATATTATGTATTTTTCTATAAATTTATTTTAGCTTTCTTAGGTAGATAGAGTGGGTCATTTATGAGTGTAGATGGTATCTTCCATGAATGTAACTCCCACCTATTTTTGGGTTGTTGGAGTTACATCTCTTATTGGTCATATTTGCCTCCTCTTTTCTATTTATGTATCCACTCACTTGGCATTTCACTTCATGCAATCACAAGCTTTTGGTCAATGCATTTGTGTTGAGTCATATTTTTGTCTTACAATCTTGTGTGTATCTCTCTCATTCTTGGAAGCTTACCTTATTCTACTAGTTTAATTCTTGAGTTTGTTGAATAAGGGTTTTCAGTGTCTATTCCACACTAGATTTGGGTTTTCAATGCTTTTTGCATATTTTAACACTTGCAAGATTTTGCACAATTTTTTAAAAAAATGCATATGAGATTGAGTTGCCTAAAGGAATGAACATTTCACCAATATTTAATATGTCTAATCTACATTCCTACCATGCACCTAATGCTAAAGATAGCAAGCAAGAGATGAATTGGAAGATATATAATCTAGAAAAGTAGTGCAATGTAATTGTGCAAATTATGCATTGCAAAGAAGACTCAACAGAGTGAGTACAAGGAATATCTCATTCGTCAAGGAAGGGTAAACGGATAGAAGAAGACTCATGGATTTCTAAGCCAAATTGAGCAAACTTGAGTTGTCAAATCAGTCTTTTGTGTAGTCTTTTAAATTTGAGTGTGCAGCTCAAATTTTTGTTACTTAGGGTGTTTAATGTAGGATAATCTTAGGGCTTGTGCAATATTGCATCACCCAAAAATACATTTGGTAGGCAAGTTTTTGACAATGCACTTTCTTATATTTTGTTTTGTGTGCCCTACATATTGATTACTTTGTTGAGACTACAAATTAATGACACAATGATTTCTAAATAACTCACACAGGTTCTTTAACATGTACAAATGCTTGTCATTTGTGTATACTTCTTTGGGGATGCAATTGTTTTTTAGTTTGTGTGCTTGCAGTTGTTCCACATGATCTTTGTTCATGTGTGCAATACTTATTATTATATGGAGCCTAATCAGACTCAGAGGTTAAAGTTTCCCCACTTTTATCAGCATGGTTTCCCCCAAAATTGTTTAATAGGGGAGTGCAGCAGGAGCAGAGCCCCTCCTACCAGCGCCCCTGAAGAAAAAATTGCCTATTATTTTATAAAGGTGTCAGGAGATATTTTTCTATTGGCTGACATAAAAAACCCTATTTTTGTAACTGACATAAGGCTTGATAAAAGTGGCTAAGGGTTAGGGTTTTTGTTGATATTGTATTGTAGCATTTGCAGCAGTATTGAGTTGCAAGGATTACTGGTTGTAATCGGTTTGATTTACTGGATAATAATATTGGACTCTCTGTTGGTGGATGTAGCCTGAGTTTGGGTGAACCACGTTAAAACTTGTCTCTCGCTGTTATTATTTCTGTGTATTTCCATTCCTCTGTTTAATCTTTATTTGCATTTAAATAATATCTTCTGCATGCAATTCCTAACAAGTGGTATCAGAGCAGGTTGTGTTTGATTATCGTCTGCAAGAAGGTTTTACGGTTGAGTGGGAGCAATAGTGGATGAGGGTAAATTGAAGGTAGATAAATTCAGTGGGTAGAACTATCAATTATGGAAGATGCAGATGGAGGATTATCTCTATCAGAAGGATTTATGGAGGCTATTGGAAGGAATAGCCAAGAAACTGACAGCAATGACTAATGAGGATTGGAATCTTCTAGACACAAAGGCACTGGGAACCATTCGGTTGTGCCTGGCACCATCTGTGACATTCAATATAATAGAAGCGACAACAACAAGTGGACTGATGAAAGATTTGGCTAAATTGTATGAAAAATCCTAATCCTCAAATAAGGTATTTCTCATGAAGCGTTTGTTTAATCTAAAAATGTTTGAAGGTGGATCTGTGACAGATCATTTAAATGTGTTTAATACGATTACCAGTCAGTTAACTTCTATAAAAGTGAAATTTGATGAAGAGGTGAGGGCTCTCTTGGTTTTATGTTCTTTGCCAGAAATATGGAATAGCTTGGTAATGGTTGTAAGTAACTCTGTCTCTAGTTCAAACACTTTGAAATTTGATGATGTTTGGTGTTATCCCTAGCGAGGAAATGCGATGGAAAAGCTCAGGAAGGTCCACATTAGGTAGTGTTTTGAATGCAGAAAGCAGGGGTAGATCAAAGGAGAGAGGAAAAGGTTCTAGAGGTCATGGGAAGTCACGAGGAAAATTAAAGGACAAGAGGTCCCAATTTAGAGGACAGAAGGATTGCTGGTACTATGGGAAACCAGGTCATCTGAAGAAAGATTGTTGGTCTCAGAAGAATAAAGAAGGAGACAAACAAGAAGGCAATAAGGAGGCAAATGTGGTAAGTAATAAATCTGAAGATGATGCTTTGATTCTTTCCCTAAATAATGCTGATGATTCAAGGGTTTTAGATTCAGAGACCTCATTTCATGCTACGCCCCATAGAAGTTATTTTCTTGATTATGTCCAAGGGGATTTTGGGCTGGCTTATTTGGGAGATAAGGAACCTTGTCAGATTGTTGGAAAGGGAAGAATCAAGATTAAGTTGCAGAATGGGAATCATTGGCTACTACAAGAGGTAAAGCACGTTCCAAGGCTAAGTAGGAATTTAATTTTAGCAGGGTAGCTAGCTGATGAAGGTTGCATAGTTACTTTCAGTGATAAAAATTGGAAGGTTTCAAAAGGTGCCTTAATAGTAGCAAAAGGTGTGAAAGTAGGCACCTTATATCTTTGTACAGGTCATACTGTTCCTTCTACTTTAGCTGTTGTAGAGAAAAAACAAACAGGTTTAGGAACAGCTGATGTGGGTTTGTAGGAAGAGATTGAAACAGTTGTTGCAGGTTCTGAGACAACATTGTGGCATAGTAGACTTGGGCATATGAGTGAAAAAGGTATGAAGGTACTTTATTCTAAGAAAGTTTTACCAGGTCTAAAATGTATTAATATGGATTTCTGTAAAAGTTGTGTGTATGGCAAACAAAATAGAGTTAGTTTTCTCAAGGATGGGAAGCAAAAGAAAGATGAAAAGTTGGAGCTTGTGCATATAGATGTATGGGGACCAGCTCAGGTATCTTCTCTCGGTGGCTTTCGGTATTATGTTACATTCATAGATGACGCAACTAGGAAGGTTTGGATTTATTTCCTTAGGCATAAATCTGATGTATTTGAAACATTTAAGAAATGGAGAAGCTTGGTTGAGAATGAGACAGGTAAAAGATTAAAATGTGTCAGATCTGATAATGATGGTGAATATTGTAGCAAAGAGTTTGAGGATTATTGTTCCTTTAATGAAATTCATAGGCAAAAAATGGTTCCAGGGACTCCACAAGAAAATGGAGTGGCTTAGCGCATGAATAGGACAATAATGGAGCGTGCAAGGAGCATGAGATTACATGTTGGGCTGCCTTTAAACATGTGGGCAGAGGCTGTCAATACATCTATATATTTAATTAATAGAGGTCATTTAGTTCTTTTGGGTTGTGGTATTCCAGAGGAAGCATGGATGGGTAAGAAGGTGAGTTATTATTTTCTGAAAACCTTCGGATGTGAAGCATTTACACATGTAGATTCTAAAAATAGAACCAAGTTGGATACAAAATCAAAAAAGTGTATCTTCCTTGGATATGGCATTGATGAATTTGGTTATAGGCTTTGGGATGTTGAAAATCTAAAATTTGTAAGAAGCAGGGATGTTGTATTCAATGAGAAGGTGTTGTACAAAGATTAGTTGCAGTTGTAGACACCTAAAAGTGTCCTCATGTCGCAAAATCCTAATTTCATCCACATTCTACCAATTTTCCCTAATTTGCCTCCATGATTAAATAATTGATTTTAATTAATTAATTACTTAATCATTCATTTCCCTAAAATTCCCTTCATTTGATTTATTCAAGCAAATAAATCAAATCCCATCACCTAAAAATCCCCTTTCACATGTCCCCTTCCTCAAATGAATTAAATAAACTAATCAAGTTTATTTAATTTAAACACCCCCCACCTCACCATATTTGTGAATTTTAAATTCACTTTTGTCCTCTTGTGGTGACGAAACCCTGATCATCCTCCACCCTTGATTTGGCCTCAAAGTCAACTTTAAATCCTAGCCCTCCATTCAAAATTCCACTTTTATAAAACACCTTTCTCCAGCTCATTTTGGGGCTCTTAGTTCCATTTTTTCTCCCTTAAGCTCTTAGTTCTCATTTTTTCTCTTTTAATTCCATTTTTTCCTCTCTCACTGAAACCCTCCAAAATCTTGCTTAACACACCCTTGAGCTTCTCACGATTATGCAAAACTTGCAAATCTGAGAACAATGAGGCAAGATGGAGGAGAGCAATGAAGATTACTCAATAGCTAGCTTAGATTTTAGTTTATTTTCATGCTTGCTTGCTGATTTTCTAAGTTAGATTGCTCTTCATTGTAGTTAGGGTTTGTTGTAGTTTCATTTTCTGCATGTTTGAAATTTGAAACCCTAGCCCACATTGGTGAACCTAATGTGAATGCGTGAAAAAACTGACATTTTTGGTGATTTTGAAGACCAAATCTCCCAGGTGATCTCTGGAGCTCAAACGGACCTCACTGTTGAGTCCCGGAGGTCCTTTTGGTGAAAAATAACATATAACACCTTATATTTTTGTGTAGAAAAAAAATTGAATTTTTTTTAGGTTTGACCCCCCTCAAGGCCGTACCGTACAGACCCGTACGAGTCCGTATGGCACCTGCATAGGGGCATTGGACCAAAAATCTCTGGTTGCATTCTAAGTTTGTAGCTAATCATTTTGGGTTGCAATTTTTTTTGTGTGTATCTTGCAGGTTTAAATTTTCATATGTTTTGTTACAGGTTTGACATTTTGTGTTGCAAGGGAAATTTTAAGTTGCAGACTTAAATTTGCCAGTGCATCCTTGATCGTCACCTCTATGGATTCTGTCGCTGCTTGGTTTTAAAACCCTAATGTCCCTGTTAACTCCCCACAGACTGTGTTAAAATCTTCGACATTGCTAATCTCTCAAAACCCTAACACTGTCAGAGCCATCCTATAGCCCAATCACCACTCCTCTCCACTCACCATCCGCCCAGTCTCCATTTCCTAACTCCATTTGGAGGCCTCCGCCGCTTTGTATTTTCTTTACTACCGCCGCTAAATAGACCCTAATCTACCAAATCACCGCTAGAAACAAATCCCTCAAACGCCACCTCCGATCCTCTCTGCACGACCGCCACTTAAAACCCTAATTGCCACCGGTGCCACCTCATGTGGCCCTCGCATCATCAACCAAATCCCTAGCGACCCCCCCGATCTCTACTTAGACTCTCAACTGCCAATGCTTTCTGTGTGAAAACCCTAACGCCGGCACCTTGGAACCACCCCTTTCTCCACCTTAGAACCACCCTTCCGTCGCCTGCGAGCCTTTCTTTCTCCAAATCTCCGCTCGCAGCGGCCTCAAACTCTATTTTGCCACCATTAAGGGCCGTCATTGGACTATTCAGGCTTCAAGCCCTTAACCTTCGGCCTTAAGCCTAAACGACACCATACCGTAATAGGCACGCTTTACGGTGGCACCTTCTCCTTTGCCGTCAAATCGAAGATGCTCACTGTTTAACTTAAAGTTTCACAGAATATCTAGAAATTTGCTCGTGTCACTGTCTTGAGAAGGAATCATTTTTTCTTTATGATTTGTTTTTCATTTTGAAAATTTCATGTCAGAAAGTGCAAATCTGCATTCAATTTTGAACTCCGAAGGAGTTTTGTACTCAAACTGGCAAGGGTTTCGATGGCAGTGACATCGTAGCCGGTATTATGGTCATCCGTGTCTGCTAGCTTGGGCACTGAGATAGGCAATTTGTGTTTAATTGTAAAGGATGTATAACTATTGCTCCTACCATTGAACAAATAAAACCTAGAAAATTAGTCTCTCCAGACTCCAATGGTGTAAGAATCATATGAGGCCCATAAATTATCATTGTTTTTTTTTTAGGTTGATGAACTCGCCGCCTCCATTAAACTTATAATTGCCACTAGCCTTTAAAACCTATACCACCTACATTTCTCTCCAAGAAACCCTAGATCGTTGACTAAACTCTAAACTGCCATTCGTAAATTATCATCCATAAACCATTACTTACAAATCTTCGGTGCTCATAAGCCCTTGGTCGTGGTTAACTCAATGTTTAAATCATAGTTTGTGGCCCTTATAACTCTATGGTTTATCTCAAGGTCTATGGCTTATCTCATGGTCTGCAGCCCCTTTGGGCATTCGGGCTTTTAGCCCCTTTAACCATAGGGCATAGTCAATGTTGTGACCAAGAGCTGGGCTCTTAGCCCCTTTTGATTTTCCTTTTTTATTTTTGTCTGGGGTCATCCCCTGGTCACATGGATGACCAGGGGCTAATCTGAAGCCTAACCATCTGGATTGACTGCCAGTGCCCAACTACCTTATGTGAGCAGAATGTTTCTAATAGTTAGCAGTTTGCTTCAAAATGGCCAGGCCTGTCCTTCCTCCCACATGCCGAAATAGGTTGTTTTTTTCAAATTTTCACAACTTTTGCAAAACGGGTCAGATTTTCGTGAAATGAGTTGTGTTGCAGAGTAGGCTCAACCAATTTTGCAATGTTGAGGTCAATTTCAAGTAATGACACCATTTTATCAGGTAAATTTTTGGTCAAAGTCAACCCTTGATTCAAACTTCAAATGCTCATATCTCATGCAAAATTGCTCTGTTTTTCGATGAAATTTTTTTTCAAACTGCTCAGAATTTCTTAAATTTTTTGAATCTGTAATTTATTTCACTGTAACTGATCAATATTTTTAGACATTTTGTAGATTCTCTATTTTGATCATTTTGACTTGTAGTTCGCAAAACGAGGACATTCACTTCAAATTTCATGTTTTTTGCAAGGTCATGGAATTTTTGCTGCTACTAATGTCTAATTTGCAGTGTGTGGCATTCACTAGTCAGACTTTCATTCGAAACTACTAACAGATTTGGTGTAGGATTTCATTCTTTCATATGCATGTGTTTGCTTATCATAGGAACACTTGGTTTTGGTGCACTAAAATGAACATAACTTGTTATTTTCACACTTGGTTTGGGGGATTAAAATGAACCACTATCTACTATCCTTGGTGATTGTGTTTATGTTGTGAAGTGTGTATGCTCTTCCCTCGTGCTTTATGTGATCTTTGGAATCAAAAAACACTTCACAACATTTGCATAATCACACCACATCTATTTTCTAAGGTCAATGAACATGTGCGAGTGTGAGCAAGTTCACATGTGTATGCTCTCCCCTTGCGACTTAGTGCGACCCTGGGGATCAAAAACATGTTAACTTGTCTTGCTTTTGTTAGCCTTAGAGTGGGTCTACTCTTGAGACACATCCAAAAGGAGAACTCATTTGCGACCCCAAGTGGGACTTTCATCCGGCCCACTATATAAATTAAGGATAAGGTGAAAGCCAAGTCTAACCGGTATGAGTGCTCACCATATAGTGCTAGCTTGAAAGGAGGCATACCTTTGTGTATATTAAACTCCTAGTAGGGTTAGTTAGAGCGTTAAGTGGCTTGCTAGATGCTCATGGGGTGCCAGTCACCTGAATATTCACTAGAACCCTTTTGTATAGTGGCCAAAAACCCTCTATTTGTTGACACAGAGGGGTAACCTTTGAAGCCGCCTGATTCTTACGGTTCTTATCCAAGATAGCAGGGACAATCCTAAGGTTTGGTGGGGTGACGAGCCTTGGGAAACCTGGAACTTGGTATGTGTGAGAAGTAAGTGCCGTGGAGGGGAGCTGGTGCTACCAAGATCCTAGAGCTATCCGCTTTGAATAAGCGTAGCTAGGGGACTCAACAAATATAGTCCTTGCCTAGCCTAGGATTGTGCATGTCTACAAGTATTTGCAAAACATCATGAGTCATCGAAAATAGCCAACTGACAGCCAAGTGTCTTCTATAATTGATATGTGTGCTTGCCTAATCATCACCATCGACATTCTTTCCACACATTCTTTCCAATTCATCATTCCTAATCACCATCCTTAGCCACTTCACATTCTAGTCACATCCAAGTCATCATAACCTTATCCTAATCGCATTCTTATCATACCCTCACCATTCAACCCTCATACCCTAATCACTCTTCCTAACCACATCCTCCATCCATTCCACATCATATCCTATTCACATCATTCCAAGTCACCATATCCTATTCATCATTCCAACTCATCCCATCCTAATCACATCCCACTCATATCTTAATCATTCAACCTTCGTATCCTAATCGCCCATCTTAGCCACATCATATCCAAGTCATCCCTAATCATATCCTAATCACAATCTTATCATGCCTCATCATTACACCTCATCATAATCCTACTCTACCCTATCATTCCTAATCATTCCACCTCTTCATAATCATATCCTCTTCGTCCTTCCTAATCATTCCACATTATCCCCATCATGTCTTATCCATCAATCCTAATCATTACACATTAACATCTTCATCCAACCAAGTCATCCTAATCACCTCACACCTAACCATACCCTAACCATTTCCAACTCATCCTAATCACCTCTTTCATCTAATCCACATCATCCTAATCCATCCAAGTCATCTTTCCTAATCATTTCACATCATTCAACCATATCCTACTCATATTCTATTCATCATTCCTAATCATTCCACCTCTTCATAATCATATCATCTCTATCCTTCATAATCATTCCACATTATCCCAATCATATCCTATTCATCATTCTTAATCATTCCACCTCTTCATAATCATATCATCTCCGTCCTTCATAATCATTCCACATTATCCCAATCATATCCTATTCATCATTCTTAATCACCCTTCTTAGCCACATCATATCCAAAACATCTCTAATCACATCCTAATCGCATGCTTATCATTCCTAGTCATCATATCCAAATCATCCTCATCATACCCTAATCCCCCCTTTCATCCAATCAAATCCATCCTAATCATTCTTCACCATCATATCCAAATCATCCTCATCATACCCTAATCGCCCCTTTCATCCAATCAAATCCATCCTAATCATTCTTCACCATCATATCCATGTCACCCTTATCAAACCCTAATCACCTCTTTCATCTAATCACATCATCCTAATCCATCCTATACATCATATCCTAATCATTCTACCCCATCCTAATCGCATCCTCATCATATCATAATTCCTAATCATTACATATAACCCTCATCCATTCTAGTCATCATGCCTAATCATTACATTTCATCATCCTCGCCCTTCAAATCCAATCAATTTCATCATATCATTCCACATCATATCCTAATTCATTTTCATCCTAATCAACCCAAATCATCTAATCATCATTCCCCATCATCCTAATCATCATCCTACTCATCCCTAATCATATCCAAGTCATCATAATTCAAACCCAAATAATCCCTTATCACCTTCTCCCTCATCAAGTCTAAATCATCCCTAATCATCACATTTCAGATCATCCTCGCCATTTGAAGCTAATCAATTTCATATTATCATTCCACATCATATCACTATCACATATCCCAAACACATCCAAGTCATCATCATCCTCCTCCTAATCATGTCCAAGTCATCCCAATCCAATCCAATCAACCTCATTCTATCCAATCCTATCACAACACACCATAACCCTAGGGAAAACTTTGAGTATCTACCCTCCCTATCAAATTTGATTGCAACCATGTCAAAACCTTATAGACTTATTGGTTCTATTCACCCACCACACATTTAATTTCATTCATCAACTACATATTCCATTTCATTCCTTTCAGATCACATTTCATTACCATTAAACCCTTTGGACATCTATAGAGAACCCCAAACATAGTCTTCCTAAGGTTGAAACATTGGGAGAAACTGTCGAAGCTTGACTGTATCACAAGTATAGATTCGGACCAAGAGACCTTGACACCTTTTTCAAATCAACCACAACTTGGGCTTAATACTCCACGGCTAGTTTAAGTCCATCCTTACAAGTGAATTCTGAAACTCATGGGTTCACTTTAATCAATCACTTCTCCCACACCTCAAGGTCTCGACAAAACTAGTTTGTGCTTTGAAAGGTCATTAGTAGACGAGAGTACCCTCTTGGAGATAGACTTTTTGAAGACTATTATCATTAGCCTCTATCATAGTCAGGGCCTCATCACCTTGCATTGACATCCCCATACCATTCCAAAAATTCACAAGTCTCATTTGGTATAGACATGGTTGCAAAAAGAAGAGAAAGGGAGTAGATCCTCCTAGTCATCCCTCATACACACATCATTCCAAACACATCAACATTCCTTCCAACACATCATCCAATCAACATCACCTCTAATCATATCCTAATCATTTCCAAGTCACCATAACCATACCCTAATCATCCCTAATCACCCATCTAACCATCCAATCAATCTCATACTCCACATCTCATTCATCCCAGTCATTCCACATCATCAACTTAATCCTAGTCAAGCACTTGTCAACATGGTCCTAATCACACAAGATGGCATACAATGATACGAAGACATGCATCATTCCATGACAATCCTAGAGAAAAAATGTTCTAGCACCCCAAGCCCATCCAAGTCCAACTTGGCAGCAAGACAAAAAGCCTTCAAATTCCAACCCTACCTTTGACAAGGGGAACATAAGTCTACCTTATCCACACCATAAATACCTTCTACCATTTAATCCTACATCAACCTCACGTCCTAGAATCAAACATTACAAAAGAAAGCCTAAGCGGTTGTCCATATCCACTTCATCCAATCCATTTGATCCTCCACATAATCAAAATCAAAACCCTAAGCCAACACCTTCCACCCCTTACCAAGGATGTGATCCAAGGGTTACTAGCATGGAATAAACTATCTCCATGTCATCCAACACATATGCTTGAGCCTACCAAAGAGCCTTCAAATGCCATGTCCATTCCTTCAACCCCATCATGTGGTCCACAAACCATTAAGCCCATTCATGAGTTGTCCACTTCCACTTCCATTTCCATTACAAGTTAAGAGATATGTCAAGGGTCTAGTCCAAAGCATGTGAAACCATTAGCTCCTAATTCTAATCAAGATCAAACTGCTTCCATTCAACCTATCCATAACACACTTGATCCCATTCTCGTGATCCCCTCTATGATCAAGAAGACCATGATGATCCAATTAGCCAATCCTATGCATTCCATGGTCAAGAACTTGCCACCTCACCCATTCATGATCCAACCACTTCCACTTGCCATGACGAGACATGTGCCTCCCAAGAACACAAACATAGAAGATCAAACAAATAACTTGGATCTAAATGAACATAATAAAGATCCTAATGATCCTTCCACATCCACACCCACATTCAAGAGTGTTCTTCCTTAGGAACACAACAACCTTTGTCTTCCACTTCACCTTCTCCATCAAATAACCTACTCAAGTCTAGTGTCCAAACTACACCAAGTCCCATTATCCATCGCATGCTCCAAAACATGAATTACCAAGGTAAAGGCCTAGGCCTTCACAAACAAGGAATTTTGGAGCCAATCCATGTCAATGTCCCTCCACGCTCATATGGCCTTGGATACACACCCCAAGGTCAACAATCTAATGATTTTGGTACTTCCTCCATTCATCCTAAGTCCACCACTTTCCATCGCATATCCTATCACATCCCCAAAACATGTCACCATTCCACCGCCATCATCCTACAAATGTCAAAAGCATGTGACCATACACTTGCCACCATTCACTTTGCCTCCGCTACTTCTTACTCCACATATCCTGCCATCTAATTTATCACCATTGCTTCCAACACCTAACATCCCTATCACTCACAAAACCCCTTACATTCCTAATCATGACCAACAAATGCACACATTGTGTAAACATAAGGCTTCCATTCATTCCACCTGCCACATGGGATTCAAAAACAAACATTTGGATGCCTCCTTTCATAAAGTCAAAAATCCTAAGGGTCCTAATACCTTAGAAAATCAATTCAAAAATTCAAAGCAAAATCCATTCAAAAATCCATCCAAACCCATACATTCACAAGAAAAGTTCAAAAGCAAAAAGGTATGGGTCCCTAAACAAAAATAAACAAGTCAAATGAGGCATTCATATGTCAAAAATCCCAACCATCCTCTTCCTCTCAAAAATCCCATTCCATAAACAAATCCCACATGAAAAGCAAAAGTCACAAAAATACTAAGGCTATGTGGATACCAAAATGCTTACATCATCCATCTCCTAAGCAAACATCACCATTGCTTCCTACACCTCCATCCAATCATAAGCGTCCACGTTTATCACGGTGTGTGCAACCGTTGGTCATGATTCCTTTCCATACCTCCATCACCCCATCATTCAACTATTATCCAACACATTTCACTTATCACCTCCCTATGGTCCATGCTTTTGCATAAACATTTCATCCACCCTTACATAAATCCCACATAATCCACATTATAATCCACTTTCATTCCCTACATAATCCACATCATAACCCACTATCATTCTTACATAATCCACATCATAATCCACTTTCATTCCCTACATAATCCACATCATAATCCACTATCATTCCCTCCATAATTCACTGTCTACCTTTTTCATCTCACTTTCATGCCATCACTTACCAACATTGATGAGCATAACGACATTTGACATGGTCAATGCGGCATACCTTTTGGGACTATCACCCTTCATGGCACTAGACACTTGAGTCCCTCTCGTCCATATCCACATATCCCATTCAAAAAGTCAAAATAGTAAAAAAAAAAGTCAAAAAAGTAAAAAGAAATCCCTTCGTCCAATGACGAAAACCTAGTAAACAGGGGCCTTGGATAAGTACCATGATGAAAACCTAGCAAATAGGTGTCATGTGTAAGTTGATCTTCTACATCACTTACACTTGGGGGCACATTGTCTCATCCAACTTGACATTTCCTTCCATACCATTTCCATCCCATCATCCTATCCATTACATACATATACTTAGCCTATCGAGTCCATTCATTCTCCCTTCCTCTTTTGATCTTGATAAAGAAATGGGGGCAAAATGTTGAAACATGTCTTAGGTTATCTCTTGATATACCTTATCCCTTCCAAACAATTCATCTCATCATCCAAGTCCTAAGTTTTGTCATGACAAATCCTAACTCGAATGGGGCATGTTATTCCTATGCAACATAGTCCTGGAGATCACATCCTTGCCCTCTTATACGTACATCCTTCCATCCATCCATTATCGCCCACCTTTTATCCATTCATCCAATCACATCATTCACCCTTACACCTAGACTTGGTTTCCCCTTGTCATTGGTATCTAGCATAAAGGCTATTCAAATTGCAATCCAATACATCCCCAAAACATTTCAAAAATACAAAAAAATCAAATATTCCCAAAAAACACAAAAAAAATCAAAACACTCCCAAAAATTTTAAAAAATCAAATATTCCCAAAATACAAAAAAAATCAAATATTTTCAAAAAATCCAAAAAAATCAAATATTCCCAAAAACAAAAAAAAAATCAAATATTCCCAAACTACAAAAAAAATCAAATATTTTCAAAAAATCCAAAAAAATCAAATATTCCCAAAAACACAAAAAAATCAAAACATATCAAAATCCAAAAAAATTAGAACATATCAAAATCCAAAAAAAATCAAAACATCTCAAAAATCTAAAAGCATCAAAACATCCAAAAACACCAAAAAATTAAAATATTCCAAAAACACCAAAAAAATCAAAATATTCCAAAAATACCAAAAAAAATCACAACATTTCAAAAATCCCAAAAAAAATCAGAACATTTCAAAAACAAAACAAAAAAAATCAAAACATGTCAAAACTCAAAAAATCAAATATTCAACAAAAAATCCAAGCAATAAAATCATACCATCTGCATGGATTCATCACATCATCCCAACCAAATCAATTCTTCAATCAATCCATTCAAATCAATCAAATCAACTGCATCATCATATCAATCAAATCAGTTCTTCCACTCATACATAGTCTACATGGCCGAACTACGTCGCCTCTGAGCTTTCACATAGGCAAGGCCATCTTTGATGCGCCCCCGAGGCATTAGGTCAGTCCCTTAGGGTCCGTTAAGTCAACCATCATATTAAGTCATCCTTTGATGAGATGGATACTTTGATCAGACAATCAATCTTTCACAGCAACACACACTTCAAACCAATCCCAAAATCAACAAAGACAAGCTATCCAATCAGCCAAATCAATCAATTGCCATCGAACTATCCTTATCAACTATTACATACCTTACATGGAATGGGGCATCGTCGAAACCAGGATTTTGTTCCTTATACGACATGTGTCATTTATCAACCATCATCAATCAAACCCTAGTGTTGCTCGTATGACCAACAACACTAGTGTCATTCAATCAATCACTTGCCTTAGACAGGTAGGGACATTGTCGAAACTAGACCAGGTATCTTATACAACATGTTTCTTTCCTGAAACTAGGCTCCTTCTCCATCCAATCATAATCCATCAATCAAGCACATGTCAATTGGAAAAAGTTCCAACTGGTTGTTGGCCTAGTTTGTCTTATCTTTTACTAGATTGTTTTTGCAGTCTCATTCTTATGCTTCTCAAGGTAGTCCCTAAGTGATGAAGAGAAGCGAGGATAGGGCGAGATCTTTTTCTTTGATTGTTGTTTACGGTTTGCCCTAGCAAAATGACTGGGGTAACTCGGTGCCTTGCGTGTGATTGGGATTCCATTAGGTGTGAATCAAAGGCATCCTATGCATTGGAAAGAATAATTACTTCCTTGCATTAGGACTTGCACACCTCACAGTTATCTCATCGCATGTTCCGACAAGGTATCACAGTTCCTAGTCTAAGTCGGGCACTCCTTGTCTGTCATGTGCCTATTTCACAAAGGACTACACTTTCCACCTTGTCCTTTGACATGCCATGGTGATTGTCATCCTTTCACATAATAAGTTCGATGATGATAAGCAAAAAAAAATGCAAATGAGAAGCTTAAAAAAAAAATCTATCAAAGCAAGATCTCATTTCCATTCTTCTAGCCAATCTTTCATTCCTCCACTATCTCTCTCTCGTATCATTCATTTCTTCTGTCCATTTCCTTGTCTTTCTTCCTTCACCAATCCCTTTCTTTTCGAGAGCCTACCCATGTTTGTCCAACCTGCCTATCCTCTCGAGGGGGCATCATCGTCCTATCTTTCCATCATCATCCTTTTCCTCTATCCATTTCCTTGGATTCTTTGAAATGATGTTACTTGACATATATCGCATCATCTCAAAGAGAGGCAAAGTGTAGACACCTAAAAGTGTCCTCGTGTCGCAAAATCCTAATTTCATCCACATTCTACCAATTTTCCCTAATTTGCCTCCATGGTTAAATAATTGATTTTAATTAATTAATTACTTAATCATTCATTTCCCTAAAGTTCCCTTCATTTGATTTATTCAAGCAAATAAATCAAATCCCATCACCTAAAATCCCCTTTCACATGTCCCCTTCCTCAAATGAATTAAATAAACTAATCAAGTTTATTTAATTTAAACACCTTCCACCTCACCATATTTATGAATTTTAAATTCACTTTTGTCCTCTTGTGGTGAGGAAACCCTAATCATCCTCCACCCTTGATTTGGCCTCAAAGTCAACTAAATCCTAGCCCTCCATTCAAAATTCCTCTTCTATAAAACACCTTTCTCTAGCTCATTTTGGGGCTCTTAGTTCCATTTTTTCTCCCTTAAGCTCTTAGTTCTTATTTTTTCTCTTTTAGTTCCATTTTTTCCTCTCTCAGCTAAAACCCTCCAAAATCTTGCTTAACACACCCTTGAGCTTCTCACGATTGTGCAAAACTTACAAATCTGAGAACAATGAGGCAAGATGGAGGAGAGCAATGAAGATTAGTCAATAGCTAGCTTAGATTTTAGTTTATTTTCATGCTTGTTTGATGATTTTCTAAGTTAGATTGCTCTTCATTGTAGTTAGGTTTTGTTGTAGTTTCATTTTCTGCATGTTTGAAATCCAAAACCCTAGCCCACATTCATCATCGTCCTATCTTTCCATCATCATCCTTTTCCTCTATCCATTTCCTTGGCTTCTTTGAAATGATGTTACTCGACATATATCACATCATCTCAAAGAAGGTCAAAATGTAGACACCTAAAAGTGTCCTCGTGTCGCAAAATCATAATTTCAGCCACATTCTACCAATTTTCTCTAGTTTGCCTCCATGGTTAAATAATTGATTTTAATTAATTAATTACGTAATCATTCATTTCCTTAAAGTTCCCTTCATTTGATTTATTCAAGCAAATAAATCAAATCCCATCACCTAAAAATCCCCTTTCACATGTCCCCTTCCTCAAATGAATTAAATAAACTAATCAAGTTTATTTAATTTAAACACGCTCCACCTCACCATATTTGTGAATTTTGAATTCACTTTTGTCCTCTTGTGGTGAGGAAACCCTAATCATCCTCCACCCTTGATTTGGCCTCAAAGTCAACTTTAAATCCTAGCTCTCCATTCAAAATTCCTCTTCTATAAAACACCTTTATCCAGCTCATTTTGGGGCTCTTAGTTCCATTTTTTCTCCCTTAAGATCTTAGTTCTCATTTTTTCTCTTTTAGTTCCATTTTTTCCTCTCTCTCAGTTGAAACCCTCCAAAATCTTTCTTAACACACCCTTGAGCTTCCCACGATTGTGAAAAACTTACAAATCTGAGAACAATGAAGCAAGATGGAGGAGAGCAATGAAGATTAGTCAATAGCTAGCTTAGATTTTAGTTTATTTTCATGCTTGTTTTCTAATTTTCTAAGTTAGATTGCTCTTCATTGTAGTTAGGGTTTGTTGTAGTTTCATTTTCTGCATGTTTGAAATCTAAAACCCTAGCCCACAACAACAGCATGAAAAGAAAGAAAAGGATTATGTGGTGCTAGGTGATACTCCAAATAATGATGTTCCAGTGGTTCCTCATGCTTCGCAATACTAACAAGAAATACCACAAACTCCAGTGAATGTTAGATGGTTAACAAGGCTAAGTAGACCTCCTAAAAGGTTTTCTCCTTCTTTGTATTCTATTTTGTTAATAGATGCTGGTGAACTGGAAGGGTATGATGAAGCTATGTAGGTGGATACAAAGGTTCAGTGGGAGCTTGCAATGAAAGAAGAAATGGACTCCTTGCTGAAAAATCAGACTTGGGAATTATGTAAGTTGCCTGCAGGTAAAAAGGTTTTACCAAACAAATGGGTTTATAGGCTGAAAGAGGAAGATGGAGGTAAGAAAAGATTTAAATCCAGGTTAGTTGTAAAAGGATTTGCACAGAAAAAGGGCATTGATTTTGATGAGATTTTTTCTCCGGTTGTTAAAATGACTTCTATTCGTACTGTTTTAAGTATTGTGGCTGCTGAAGATTTGCATTTGGATTAGCTAGATGTGAAAATTATCTTTCTCCATGGTGATTTGGAGGAGGAGATATATGTATGGAACAGCGCCAAGGATTTGAGGTCAAAGGTAAGGAGAAGCAGGTGTGCAGATTGAAGAAGAGTTTATATGGCCTGAAACAAGCACCTCAGCAATGGTATTTGAAATTTGATAGTTTTATGGCTGAGCAAGGCTACAGCCGATGTAATTCTAACCATTGTGTTTATTTTAAGAGATTGGATAATGACAGCTACATTATTTTATGTTTATATGTTGATAACATGCTTGTAGTAAGGTCTAACATGGATCACATAAAAGAGTTAAAACAACAGTTAGCACAATCATTTGCTATGAAGGATTTGGGGGCAGCAAAACAAATCCTTGGTATGAAAATTTGTAGAGATAAGAAGAACAGAAAATTGACTCTATCTCAGGCTGATTATGTTGAAAAGGTGTTGCAGAGATTCCATATGGAGAATGCAAAAGTTGTGAGCACATCTTTGCCTAGTCATTTGAACTTGACTAAGGAGATGTGTCCTAAGACACAAGAGGAGGAAGAAAAATAGCCAAGGTACCATATGCTTCAGCTATAGGAAGTTTAATGTATGCCATGGTATGTATGAGACCGGATATTGCACATGTTGTAGGAGTTGTAAACAGATATATGAGTCATCCCAGATTGGAGCATTAGAATGCAGTACAATGGATTATCAGATATTTGAGAGGTACATCCAATAAACACTTATGTTTTGGGGGATCTAATACTAATTTAGCAGGCTATGTGGACTCAAATTTGGCAGGGGATATTGATACTAGACAGAGTACTACAGGTTATGTCTTTACCGTAGGTGGGACAACGGTGAGTTGGATCTCCAGGTTGTAAAAGGTGGTTGCTTTATCCACCACGGAGGCAGAGTATGTAGCTGCAATAGAGGCAAGCAACGAGATAATATGGCTGCAATCTTTCATGGAAGAATTGGGCAAACAAAAGGCTAACAGTTATTTGTTTACGGACAACCAGAGTGCCATACATCTTGCAAAGAATTCTGCCTTGCATTCAAAGACCAAACACATACAGTTGAGGTATCACTTCATTCGATCGGTGTTAGATGATGGACAGTTAAGGCTGGAAAAGATACATACAGATGAAAATCCAACAGATATATTTACAAAGGTAGTGACAAGGGAGAAGTTGAACTCTTCAGCTTCAGTCTCCAAGTGGGAGATTGTTGTTATATGGAGCCTAATCAGACTCAGAGGTTAAATTTTCCCCACTTTTATCGGTGCGATTTCCCCCCAAATTGTTTAACGGGGGAGTGCAAGGGGGGCAAAGCCCCTTCTGCCAGCGCCCCTGAAAGCAAAAATTGCCTATTATTTTATAAAGGCATCAGGAGTTTTTTTTCTATTGGCTGACATAAAAAACCCTATTTTTGTAACTGACATAAGGCTTGATAAAAGCGGCTAAGGGTTAGGGTTTTCGTTGATATTGTATTGTAGCATTTGCAGCAGTATTGAGTTGCAAGGATTACTGGTTGTAATCGGTTTGATTTACTAGATAATAATATTGGACTCTCTGTTGGTGGATGTAGCCCGAGTTTGGGTGAACTACGTTAAAACTTGTCTCTCACTGTTATTATTTCTGTGTATTTCCATTCCTCTGTTTAATCTTTATTTGTATTTAATTGATTTCTTCTGCATGCAATTCCTAACAATACTTCCCTTGTAGCTAAAGGGTTAGTGGTTGACAAGTGTCGGAAGATTATTTAGTTGGTGTATGAAGATAGATAACTACAAGGAAGATAAACCATCGCCAAGAAGTTGAGCAATTTCCATGTGGATGAACAATTTTCTTTTTAGAAGTTGAATAGATGTTGGAGGTGTGAAGACCAAATCTATATAGACCATTGCTAAGAAGTTGAGCAGTTGCCATTTGTATGAACTGTTTTCTTTTTAGAAGCCGAACAATTATTGGAGGTGTGAAGACCAAATGTATATCGATCTATCACACATATGTCTAGGGGTTGGTCATTCTAGGAGTTAGTGGATTGTTGGTTGGATGATTGTTGGATTCACATACAGAGAATCTCTCCAATTGCATTATATTTCAATAAATTAGTAGCTACATTTTATAATGACACATTCATATTGATAAACATAGTGTTAATTCTTTAACGTCTTAAATTGTGTCTTCCATTGTGTACTATGCATATGCTATAAACTGTTCATTAGTTCATTGCCATCATTACATCAAATCTACAATCACAAATTTGATCGAGGTAAAACATTACTACATTGGACTTGAAAAAGAAGAACAAATTATTTATAAAATAAAGTGAAATGTACAAATATATGACAATAAAATCCACCCCACCCAAAAAAAAACAAAAAGAAAAGAAAGATGATGACTTCTATACTATCTTACAAACTATTTGTTAGATTAAAGATAACCCAAAGCCTAGATCCCAAACATTAAAAAAATGACACAAGTACACAATTTTGAGCATTATATTAAGAACGGACGAACTACATTAAATGCACTTTAATGCCATCATTCTTAATCATGGTTTGCTACAATGTGTGTGTCTCAACGTCTTTGGTTTTCCACATGAGCTCTCTCGAATGAATCACCCGAAAGGGGGTCATCACTACACTCTTAAAATTTGACGGCCACTCAACCCTCCGCCATTACTTTTCTCTCCGTTGCTCTCAACAACGAAATTATGCATATTTTGAACAAAATGTATAAAATAAAATTCAAAGTAAAAAGCACACAAAAAATCAATAATAATAATTTGGTGTTACACGTCCCTATCAACACTCTCTCTCACCTTGTAACTCCAATTAACTCGTTTCTAGATCTTGAAGATTTTCTGACTAAGCGATGGAACAGAATCTCTGAAAGTTATTACCTAGGCAGGGTGAATTTTGGAACACTCAGTCATCACGAATCCAGAGATGAAGTTGACGTGCACGGTGCAACCCACCTTTTATTCTGCGGATATTTCTCGGTATATTCCAATTCACAGTGCTCACATGACATATTTAAGCAAGTGAAATAACACTATGCAGGACACCTTTTGACCAAAGCACTTATCACCAACCTTGGAAAAATACAAACTTGTCTCCAATCAGTGGACACACCATAGTTTTTTATTATAATAAAATTTTCTTAAAGATAGTTGATTTTTGTATAGGAAGATAATACAAAAATTTATCAATTTTTTTATGTATTTTTAGATGATATATGTGAGCATTATAGTGCTCAGAATTGTCTCATGCCGGAAAATTTTCTAAACTTGTCGGTTGTTCCTATCAGCATATTCCTTGAACCTCCCATGGGTGCAAGTGCTAGTTTAAAATTGATTGCTTGTAGGATGGAAATCACTACAATAATTTTTATATGTTTTGCAATAAAGCCGTGAGAAACTTTATGTAATCTATATATGAACTAAATTAATCAAATCCCTTATTCATTTTTATATCATCTTATGTAGAAACAAATGCAATCCTTATTGCAAAGCAATAAAAAAATATTTAAAATTAGAGTCAACCTCGTTTCAACACCACCAAATTTAAACATTTCACGTCGAAACGACAAGTGTCATCATGTGTTGAACTCCTTCGTCGAGTCGTTTTTAGTCGTAAAACGACACCGTCACTTGTTTCTGACACCAGTTGTCATAATTGACCATCTTTGGAATATTGTGTTTAACCTAGTTCATGTTGAATCATTGCATCAAACCTAGTACAGGGACACCGATTCGAAGGGGAATCATCCATCATTTCAGTTGGAACCATTAGAGCAGTTATATAGTTTGTCAAGATTTACGGAAACAATTAAATCTTGAAATCTATAAAGAGATAGAGCAAAATCCTTTTACGAGGGTTCAGTTTAGTTCTTCTAGTTCTTTTTCTATTTTTAGCAGGACTAGCAGAAAACAAAGGGCTTCTGGATTCACACTTTGTATAGAAGGGTTTTCTAAAGTTGTATAACAGTTTCAATTAAATAATAGAGGAAATATTTGATTCTTACGTTTTGGGTATTTTTTTTATTATCATTATTGATTTTTCCTATGTTAGATTAGTAATCCCTTTGTGTTATTGTGAGAACTATTGGTCATCTGTTAGAACATTTATAAACTATGCAATTTACGTGTACGAAAATACATTTATAATCTTGGTATCTTGATTAAAATGTTGTCCATGCAAACCTAACTCTTCGTGTGTTGAGATTCATGTGATATTCTTCCATTATTGTCGCAGTATCATATATTTTGTTGTGAAACCCATCATATAAATCTAGGAACATAGTTTCTGATTTTGTGATGTATCTTTGTTAGTTTTAAATAAGTTTGTGAAATCCTAGTTAGTATTCTTGTGTCTACCACTAGGGTTTCTGTGAATCTTTTTTTATTTAGTTTTCCCTTTACCTTTTGGTATTTCTGGTTAAAATACCACAAAACCCCAAAATTTAGTCATATGAGGGAGCTGCCCCTCTCAAATGTAGAGGAAGATCGCTAATCTAATGGCGATCTCTCTAACTGTTGGTACAATTTTTGCTACCTCTTGGACAAACAGAGTTATTTTTAAAAGGCATTTACCACAACAAAAAATTCTATTTACCAACATATTTTTGGCGACTCTACTGGGGACATGAAGTGTTGGTGTGTTTTAATCCTCAAAAATCTAAGGATACCTCCCCTGGAATGGAGGTTGGCGACTCTGCGGAAGTGAGATACCCACTATCATTATTTTGAAGCTTGCACCATAGCATTAAATCCATCGCAGTCATGGGGAACTCATTTTGCCCTATTAGCCTTGGCTCAATACACAACCTTGCTTGCAACATCACGATAGCATTTTCTGAAGTTCACTAGAGAGAACTCACAGGATGTTGATAATCACATTCTAGCATTCACAATTGCCTTTGGAAGTCTCGGAATCACTGAAGAAGATGTGTTTGTGAGGTTATTTGTTGAAAGCCTTATTGGACCTATTGCAAAATGGTTTCAACACTTGAAGGATGGATGCACTACAAATTGGGACAGCTTGAAGGTAAAGTTTCTTGTAAGATTTAAGACTATAGTTGATGTAGGTGAACGTTTATCTTAGTTTTTCCTAATTCAGAAGAAAGAAGGTGAACCTATAAAATATTTTGTGGAATGATTCAAGAAATCTTTGAAGCAAATTCTTCAAGTGTATCAACGAAAGGAAGACAATTAGCTGTGCACCTTTATTGTTGCATTACACCCTGAAGTCAAGGTCCTCCTGAAGCAGAATTTAAGGTACACAATCTAGACATTGCACAAAAGAAGCTATTGAGATTGAAGATAATTTGATTTTATCTGGGTTATTGAAAGAAAAATATATTAAGAAATATATTCTGGAGGTTTCAAGAAATGAATCGATAAAGAGGTCTTCAATACAAAATCAAAATTATCAGCTTCAACAACATGCTTATACGTAACTTAATCTTAATGCAAAAAGAGTAAAGTTAATGCCCCCTTCAGATGGTTGTCTGAATCTCATAATTTTAGGCGAAGAAGACTTGTTTAACGACGATTCAATTCACTCAACAATCCAATCTTATGTTACAGAAAATATAGAAATTTATCATTTATATGTTGAGGACTGTTGGCAAGAGACACTATATAGACTCAAGGTTGTTGTCATTGATGGCAACAAAGGTCATCCCACATATCCGCAAGTCATAATGTGTCTCTACCGGAAGTCAGAATAAAGAATGTTGTGGTCCGGTGAAGAAGAACAGAGCATGTGGCAAGGTCCGACAGATTGGTCCGGATCTCTCAGAGGAAGTGTCTTGGTGCAGTGCGGATTTGGGGAAGTCAAGAGGACTACCTTGAGTGGTATATTCCAAGGATTTAGCCTCCAGTGATGGACAAGGAAAAAGATATGAATGGTTGAGTACCGGATTCCTGAGAGACAGTGAAAACAGAGGAAGAACTGACTGGCAGAGTATCAAACTGCTTTCCGGATGTGTTACTGTTGATGACAGAGGTTGTGAAGGCATGAATCATGTTTGGCCGACATGATTAATGATATCTACAAGTATATGCTTGATCCGCATTGCTTGGTGAGGAAGGATTCAGCCGACAGAACAAAAGTTTGTAAGAAACTAGACTGTTCCGGATGCCGACTAGAAAGGTGATGAAATTACTTGTGCGGATATATATAGAGGATGGATTTAGTTGTGAAGAGTGTAATGGTGTGGAGATATATGCGAATAAGTCCAGATAAGAGCAGAGGTAGCAAAAAGGATCCGGTATGTGAAAGATAGCAGAATAAAGAACAGAGGAAAGATGAAGTGCAGCAGATCAGTGTACTGAGCCTAACCGGAACTGAACTCCTGCATATGCAGATGCTTCCAATCAGTTCAAGACTGTGATTCTCATCACTTTGTAGACAGTGTGTCTTCTTGTAGGCAGTGGGCCTCTTGTGAGCAGTGTGCTCGGGCAGTGAGCCCTAATTGGCAAGTGCCATTTTTGTAATTTCCTATTCTTCTAACAGAGAATAATTTTGGGTTAATCACCCCATGGTTTTCTCCCTTAACAGGGTTTCCACGTCAAAAATACTGTGTCATGTGTTTCTTATTTCATAATTAATGTTTTTGTGTTTGATTCTATGCTGCATCAATTAAAAGGAAAGTTCAATAAGGGAAATAATTAGGATAACTGATTCACCCCCCCCTCTCAGTTATCAACAATTGGTATCAGAGCTAAGTTCCTCCTAATAGAGCCTAACAGCTTGAGGAAGATCTGGGATTTCAAATGGATGCATATGGTTTAAGGGAGCAACTCAAGACTGCTCTTGAGGATCTTGAACAGTCAAATTCTGAAGTCAGTGAATTAAAGGAAAGACTCAAACAGGCTGATGAATTCATGAGAGAATTAAAAGACAAATTAAGTCTCTCTATGAAAAAGAGAAAGGAGCTGCTTCAACAGTTGGCAAGACAAAGTGAAGAAAGCAATACAAATGAAGAATTGACTGAGCAAACCAAGTTATGTGAAAAGTTATCAAAAGAAGTCATTATGTTAAGACATGAAATGGAATCAGGAACTATAAAGTTTACTCAAGAGATTGAAGAAAAAAGAAAGGCTGAAGACAATCTAAGACAATCTCTTAAAGAAAAATCAGAAGAATGCCACCAGATGGACAGGATTATCAGACATCTTGAATCTGATCTTGAAGATGCCAAAGATAATGAAGGAAAACTTGAGGATCAAATTGCCTCTCTCAAAAGAGACCTTCAAACAGCAAATGAATATAAAGAGAAATTCAAGATAAGTTCTGCTCAACTTGAAGTTCTTCTTGGAAGTCAAAAGAGGACAGATGACAAGTATGGTTTGGGATATGAGAAAGGAGAAAGCTCCGGATCCGGTCAGAAGAATCTTGGATCAGAAAATCCAAGGAGCAGGCCTAGAAGACCTCCGGTAAGACAGCCAAATGCTCAAAGATATCCATCCTTCAATGGATACTGCCACAGCTGCAACCACTTTGGTCACAAAGCTGATCAGTGCAGAATGAGAATGAATCAGATTAATTCATCCTTCTCCGGACAGTGCTTCAACTGCAAAAGGTATGGACACAAATCCCATGAATGCAGAATTATGCAAGTAAACAAATCATTCAAAGGTAGATGCTTCACATGCAATAGAGTAGGTCATATGGCTAATCAATGCAGATCAAGAGGATATCAGTCAAATATGCAAAGAAATGTTATTTGCCAAATCTGCAATAGGTCCGGTCATAATGCTAAAGTCTGCAGAAACAAGAATCAAGACAAAAGAGGTCCGGTGTATAATCAGAATCAAGACAAGGGTAAACAAAAGATGAATGCGGATGAGGTTAGGAATCAGATGAGCAAGATTTGGGTGAAGAAAAGTTCAGAGAATGTAGAGGTTGGATCCGCACCAGACTCTGGTGCTAATATTTCTTCCGGAAATTAAAAAGTGAGCTCAGGCTCAGGGGGAGACTCAAAGAAAATCTTGTTCCCCCAGCCAAACAAGTGGTGCCGGATGTGGCACAAGATGCGGATCAAAGGGTTTGTAGATATGAGTCTTGAGATACTTCAGTCAAGTTTTCAGAGGTCCGCATGGAGTTATGAAGAAGCTGTGATCGATCAAATAAGACCTGTTCAGGGAGATGCTCCGGTATGATAAAGGATTACAAAAAGGTCCGGAAAGATCCAGAAATGCACTATCTTGTTCTACGGATTGGACAGAGTGTTTGGGATGTTCTTGTAATATGTTACCTCGATTTATTCATGATTGAAAGATCCGGATGATATCCACAGATCAGGACTAATCCGGGATACTCCAAGCTATCTAGACAAGGCAAACCGGAATGATGTAGGTGAAGCATTTATTGCAGACAGATATTAGGGTTCGCGGAGCAATTTAAGGGATTTCTCAAAGGTCATTTGCTCATTCTGCACTTGAGAAGAAGCGAAAAGTGGAGCTCTGCAACAAGGTTCATCAAGCACACCAAGGATCTCCTGCCGAAGTTATTGCATAAAGAAATCAATCCAACCACTCCGTGCAAACCGAAGGCGCATAAGGTATTCTCCGTTTTTCATTACCTCACTGAAAATCTTTGAAGAATGGCTACTCCAAACATAGTTAAGATCTCTGATAGACCTCGCCCCTCATTCAAGAAACATCCCTACAAATCATTGGAGGTAGATCCACTAGGAGCCTTCTCTAGTGTTCCTCACGGAGTTTTACATACCGAAGACATTAGGGTTTACATACATGCAAGCATTGAGGAATTTGGGGAATTCAAATTAAGAGACCTCTATCACAAGCAGCTGATAGACAATGCTTTTGAGCTTAAACCAGAGTATAAGGATATCCAGAAGAAATAATTTGAGCAATTTATTCATTTCCCCTGCTTTGAAGAAGATGAATGGGTCCGGTATGTATTGAGTAGGATGCATGACAACTTTCTATGGCTAGATAGACCCTGCAAGATCACAAAAGAGGCAATTAGAGCAGTAACTGGTCTATACTCTTCCGGAGGGGTACCTATCCTCAAATCTGTCAAGAACAACATTGTAACTGAGGCCACCGGATCAAAATTTGATAAGAGGGCAATGACCATTGAAGATATTTCAGATCCGGATATCAAATATGCATCAATGATAATAGGATACAAGATCTATCACTCCAGCAGGGAGAATTCTGTATCCGGAACTGCAGTATACACTGCCTATGAAATGCTAAGAAAGAATGCAGAGTATGATCTCTGCGAACTACTGCTAAGCCAATTAATGGAAAATATACAGAAAATCAAGAAGGATAAGAAGAATTCCTTTAAGTATGGTACTCTTATTGTATGTCTATTCTTCTACTTCATGAATGAGCTACCCGGAACAAGTGGATGGGTATGGCAAAATGACAAACCTGTTGCAGTCCAGATAAGAGACTATCTGCATGGACTTGGGGATGCAAAAGCGAGAAATACAGCTCTATGGGGATACTTCAAAAACTTTCAGAGCATGATGCAAGCAAGAGAGAGAATTCCCCAGTCTCTTGTTGAAAAATACAAAGACTCAGTGTGTTTTATGGTTGACACTGATCAGTGCCTAATGGAGGCAGTGGAGCCAAGGACTGTCTGGATCATGCCCATGGGGTATGAAGTGGATGAACAGATAGTGGAGCTGCATGTTCAACACATGCTAAGTCAGCCCAAAGATCCTAAGGCAGAAAGGTTTGGAACCTTTGAGGAGCTGAGTGTAAAAATACATGTAGAACTCAGGGAACCTGAGATTAAAAGAAAAGTGAGAAAAGAAGTAGAGCACATTGCTCAAGGCCTAGGCATCTCAAAAGAGGCACTTGATGCCAGCCGGGAAAAGAGGAGGAAGGCTGAGGAAGAAGAGAAAAGTAAAGAAAGTGCTCCGGTTGAAGCTCCCACCCGGACCAGATCATCAAAGAGATCTGCACCTCCCTCAACCAAAAGTTCAAAACCGGAAGTCCAGGCATCCGGTAAGAGATCCAAGACAAAAGCCACAAGGGCTTATGGAAGCCAAAAGGATGAAGAGGAAACAGAGTCAGATGAGGGAATAAAAGAAATAAAGAAACAGAAAAAGAAAGGATCCGGTAAGCCCTCCACAGGCCAAGATAAGGATGAAATGGCAGAGGTATCTGTTGAAAAGCCCACTCTGTCTCTAGAGAGCATAATCAAGTCGGTCACGGTGGATGGAAACCTTCAACCAATGACTGAATCTTATGATGACTTCAGTGAGGCCGACCAAAAGACTCTGCAGGAGGCCACAGTCAAATATCTTAACATATATAATAAGGCTTTCATTGAAATCATATCTCTTATTCCTAAAAGCCTAGAAAAGGAATTGGAAGTAAGAAAGAATAATGCTCATGCTAAAGATCTTGAGATCCGGGAGCAGATAGCTATTCAGCTATATCCTCAAATTGATCCCAAGACAATGAACATTATCTTCAAGGACTGCAAAGATGAGTTCAGAAGCAAAGCCAGGATGAATCAACTCATGCTTGGTGAGACTGACAAAGTGGCCCAAGAAATAGAAGAGATCCTCCGGAAGGCCTTCAAAAGGTTCAATCTTCCTGTTGTAGAGGACTTAGGTACAGAAACAGCTGAGGACTTGGGACCCTCTGCTCCAGAAGAAGTGGCCCATAAACAAGCTAGCATCTCTCCTCCGGTTTCCCCTACAGTCTCCGGATCCAAAGAAGAAGAGCAATTACAGGAGAAGGAAGCAGTGGTGAAAGACAAAGAGGTTGACAGCTCCAAGACTGCAGAAGAAAAGAAACATCTATCTCCGGCAAGAGACACTGCACAAACTGTTCAACAATTTTTGAGCAAAGAAACTTTAGAGATTGATGAACCGGAGCTTCTAAAAGGCCCATTTGATTTTGACTCTCTCTCTCCGGTACAAACAATGAAGATAGCTTCATTTGCAAATGCCAAGGCAAATGAAAAGCTCCTGAAGTCTCATATGGAAGACTGTGAGTTGATAGAGGCTGCTTCCGGAGTACTTGTAAAGATCATGCCATCAATCCAGATAGATCCGACAGCCTCCTCTTCCGGTAATCTAAAAACCTTAGTCAGCAGTGTTGATACACATTTTGATTCTCTAGAAAAATCAGCTGAAGAAAAGGTCCGGAAGGAATTTTTGGATAAGAGATTTTTAGAAATATTAGAATTAATCTCTAAAGATAGGAAGATTGTAAGCATTGGAATAAGGAGCTTAGAGAATGCTCTTAAGGATGGCGGTGACATCTACAAATTTTGTATATCCTGGTCAAAGGCAACAGCAGCATTTGACAAGAAAATAAAAGAGGAACAGGATAAGCTACAAAGCTTATCTCAAAGTTTTGATCCTTTCTCTTCCTCTATAATAAATCAAGAATGTCAGACTATTGCAGTCTTGAATGAAATAAAGAATCTTGAGAAGGAAAGGAAGAACATCACTAACCGGATGGGAGAACTTAGAAGGATTATAATCCCTAAGTTGGAAACTATGCATGAGGCCATCAGTGATGCTCAGACCACCGCCCAAACAAAAGATCCGACAGATCTCAAGCGGGCAGAAGCTTTTGCATTTTTGTTGAGTGGTCACATTTCAATTTTGGACAGAATGAAGCAAAGTTGGGCTACAGAAATGATTCAATTGCAGACATCCTTTGCAGACATTCTTCAGTATATGTGAGTATGTAAATATGCGGCTATGTATAGAAAATTTTTGAAAATTTTGGTGTGCGGACCCCACCCTTTGCCATTGATGTCAAAGGGGGAGTGAGGAGCAGTGAAAAATAAGGAATCCAACTAAGGGGGAGTTTCGGAAATTGTATATAAAGACAGAGCATCAGCAAAGGGGGAGCATAGTGAAAACACTTAGTCATTTTTCACTAAGTGTTGCCATCAATGCCAAAGGGGGAGATTGTTGGCAAGAGACACTATATAGACTCAAGGTTGTTGTCATTGATGGCAACAAAGGTCATCCCACATATCCGCAAGTCATAATGTGTCTCTACCGGAAGTCAGAATAAAGAATGTTGTGGTCCGATGAAGAAGAACAGAGCATGTGGCAAGGTCCGACAGATTGGTCCGGATCTCTCAGAGGAAGTGTCTTGGTGCAGTGCGGATTTGGGGAAGTCAAGAGGACTACCTTGAGTGGTATATTCCAAGGATTTAGCCTCCAGTGATGGACAAGGAAAAAGATATGAATGGTTGAGTACCGGATTCCTGAGAGACAGTGAAAACAAAGGAAGAACTGACTGGCAGAGTATCAAACTGCTTTCCGGATGTGTTACTGTTGATGACAGAGGTTGTGAAGGCATGAATCATGTTTGGCCGACATGATTAATGATATCTACAAGTATATGCTTGATCCGCATTGCTTGGTGAGGAAGGATTCAGCCGACAGAACAAAAGTTTGTAAGAAACTAGACTGTTCCGGATGCCGACTAGAAAGGTGATGAAATTACTTGTGCGGATATATATAGAGGATGGATTTAGTTGTGAAGAGTGTAATGGTGTGGAGATATATGCGAATAAGTCCAGATAAGAGCAGAGGTAGCAAAAAGGATCCGGTATGTGAAAGATAGCAGAATAAAGAACAGAGGAAAGATGAAGTGCAGCAGATCAGTGTACTGAGCCTAACCGGAACTGAACTCCTGCATATGCAGATGCTTCCAATCAGTTCAAGACTGTGATTCTCATCACTTTGTAGACAGTGTGTCTTCTTGTAGGCAGTGGGCCTCTTGTGAGCAGTGTGCTCGGGCAGTGAGCCCTAATTGGCAAGTGCCATTTTTGTAATTTCCTATTCTTCTAACAGAGAATAATTTTGGGTTAATCACCCCGTGGTTTTCTCCCTTAATAGGGTTTCCACGTCAAAAATACTGTGTCATGTGTTTCTTATTTCATGATTAATGTTTTTGTGTTTGATTCTATGCTGCATCAATTAAAAGGAAAGTTCAATAAGGGAAATAATTAGGATAACTGATTCACCCCCCCCTCTCAGTTATCAACAGAGGACAATGATGATGAATCAGAAATATCTCTTGAAGATAAAAGAAATAATGCTTCGGTCCATTGGGAAAACATTGGCAATCACTACATTCAGTTGGAAAGTGTAGTATGTAACTAGTTCTACTTTAGAGGTAGCAACTATTGGACAATCTTTCATAGTTATAACCAATAAAGAGGCAAAATACAAATGAACTTTTACAAAATCCATTCATTTCTTCATAAATGGAAGTCTTTACCTTTGAGGATATTGATGAACATTCAGTGAGTTATACAACTAATAGAGAAATTAAAGATCAACTCAAGGTGACAAAAGATGAACCATCAAACATCCATATTTTTCCACACATGCATCCTGAGTATAAGACATTCAAATTTTTTGAAGAAAATCATAAAAGCAGAAATGTTGCAAGGAGAGGTAATAGATCATCCAACTTTTGAATCTTTTCATTTTGAAGATATCATTCTACAAACTCCAGTAGCTTCATGCCAATTTCCTATATCTTATTATGTTGATTCATCATGTGAAATACATAACAACGAAGGAAGAAACAAAAAACTAGACAATTTAATGAATGAGTCAAATGAAATTAGTAATGATTTGCACTCTCAAGATGTATATATTCCAAGTTGGTGTTTGGAAGCTTTAGATGATGATTTCCTCTGTGGTGAAGGTGTCTGCCTTAATCCTTTGGTGTTTTCAGATGAAAGTACTTGTGTAGATGATTACCAAAGTACAAACTCATTATCTTCTTCTCCTTTTTCATTTTCTATGGATAAATAGTTCTCTAAATTCCTTGTAGCAAAAGAAGAAGAGAATCAAGTATAATCAGAGATGACCCTATGCTCCTAGAAGTTGACATCTAGAAACTAGACTTAATATCAACATTTGCAAGGGTTCCTTCATCTCGTAGTCTACAATCTGAGGAATGTCTGATTTCTGGTTTAATTTTCTTCAGATTCAGGTATTCAAGAGAACATGGAGATATGTGATATTGGTATATTCAATGCTATACAAGAAGATCCTACTAATATTATACAGGGAGATGTCAATGTAATCTAGCAGTATTTAGAGGTTTATGACAAAGAATGGTTGTTTGGGCATAATATCATATTTGGAGAGTTTTTACGTGCTATTATCAAAGTAATTTCAAGCTAGTAGTTGGGTTTCATCCATTATTCTGCACAAGTATATATTTATCTCATCTTGTCAATGGGTTTGTATGATCATCCTGGAGCAATTTGAGGTAGGAATTACCTACCTTGTACATAAGCTAATTAGGTGTTTTTGTCTTGTTAGTTTTCCTTTTCAGTTTTTGTGTCTTTTGTTGTTCATCTCATTTTTATTTTTCTTGCGACTCTGTGCTTCCCCAATGTGTTGAGTTGCTTCCCCCTTTGATTCTATTTGCTCAATGGCTAAAGCACTAGTTCTTAACCAAAAACTCTAGGTTCGTGTTGTGTCCTTTGCAGTCCTTATCCCCATTTAGAGAAAGTTCTTAACCTCATTTTGACACCACCAAATTTAAACTTTTTACTTCAAAATGGCAAGCGTCATCATGTGTCGAACTCCTTTGTCGACTCATTTTTAGTCGCAAAATGATAGCGTAGCTTGATTCTCGCACCAGTTGTCATAATTTTCCATCTTTGAAATATTGTGTTTAACCTAGTACATGTACATTGACTCAAGGGGAATCGTCCATCATTTCAGTTGGAACCATCAAAGTAGTTATGCAGTTTGTCGAGATTTATGGAAATAATTAAATCTTGAAATATGTAAAGAGGTGGTGCAAAATCCTTTTATGGGGGTTCGGTTCAGTTCTTCTAGCTCTTTTTCTATTTTTAGCAGGAATAGGAGAAAACAGAGGGCTTCTAGAGTCACACTTTGTACAGAAGGATTTTCTGAAGTTGTATAACTTCAATTAAATAATAGAGGAAACATTTGATTCTTACGTTTTGGGTGTTTTCTGTATTATCTTTACGAATTTTTCCTATGTTAGATTAGTAATCCCTTTGTGTTATTGTGAGAAATATTGGTCATCTGCTAGAGCATTTATAAATTGTACAATACGTGTACAAAAATATAGTTATAATATTGGTATCTCGATTTAAATGTTGTTCATGCAAACCTATCTCTTCGTGTGTTGAGATTCATGTGTTATTCTTCCATTATTGTCATAGTATCATATATTTTGTTGTGAAACCCATCATATAAATCTAGGAATGTAGTTTCTAATTTTGTGATGTATCTTTGTTAGTTTTAAATAAGTTTGTGAAATCCCAGTTGGTATTCTTGTGTTTTCCACTAGTGTTTCTGTGAATCTTTTTTTATTTAGTTTTCCCTTTACCTTTCTGTATTTTTGGTTAAAATACTACAAAACCCCTAAATTTAATCATACGAGGGAGCTGTCCCTCTCAAACACAGAGGAAGATCGCTAATCTAATATCAATCTCTCCAATTGTTGGTATGATTTTGGTTGCCTCTTAGGCAAACATAGTTTTTTTCAAAGGAATTTTCTACAACAACAAATCTATTTACCAACAAAACCAAATACTTCATGAATGACCCCGTGCATACCACTGTAAGTCAACACAAAAACTTCACTAAAGTTGACAAACATGAACTTCATATTCTCACAATTAGAAGTTACTCAATAGACAAACACTCAATGCACGAAAGAAATTAGTACATTGGCAGTAACATATTATCTTCTCCTACAATCTAAACTAAAACATACATCCATATGGCTTCAACATGTGTAACAAATAATTCATCTCCAATCATTAAAAGAATGATCTCATAAAAATCTACTAAAATAAGTTTTATCATCATTAGCCATTACCTCTAAATAATAATGGTAGAATTTAGATATTTCCCACATTGCAGTTATCTATGTAACTATGTATCCAAAAGCATATACAAGTATATATATCCAAGAACAATATTGTAAATCTAATGCATTTAAATTAGAAAAGAATACACAAAATTAGCAAAATAAAGTCTATTAAAATATTGTTGAAGAAACATATGAGTGGCAATCATAAATAAAAAAAACTAGGTTTTAAATAGTTGCGAGTAGAAAATATGGAAAATGCTCTATATCTTAACAATAATTCATAAAACAAGGTAACAAAAATATTTATTGCATAAAACCACGAAACGATTCAAATTTGGCAAATTGTTGTCTAATATAGTACACTTAGCTCTAAAAATATTTACCATAAACCAATGAAGAAGCTCAAAATCTTGCAAAAGATTCATGGAATGGGCCAATCATTGCTAACAATAATATTACCTAGATCTTTTCGATGTGTTGGATGATGAATATAAATTTGAAATGATATTTATGAACTTTTGAGCATTACTGCTATGAGATAATTAAAAAGGCAATTGGTTTTTTGGTGGCTACATAAACATATCCATCATGAGATAAATTCTTGATGTGACACATGTTACACATATGGTTCCTAGAGCTATCATTGATGTCAACACTGTCACTAGGTTGTCATTAATGTCAACACTATCATGGAGGTGTGATGGTGTTCATGGTTGGAAGTCATGTCCCATCCAACAAGAGAAGAGAGAAGAGAAAAGATACAATTCATGATATAGTCCATGGTTGGATGTCATGCCCTGATCAGTGCAGAGTTGAGTATGAATTAATATTAATATGGGAATTAGAAGCACTAAGAAGATCAAATGTGTTGCTAATATTACAGATGGCCTAAATCATGTGTGTTCCAAGTTTCATGATGATTAGATTACCGAAAGAGTGTTTTGCTGTTGACAGGCTGAGGACAGTGTTATTTCTGTGAAGATGTTCTGAGTAGGACTATGGAATGCTCCATATTCCTCCGCATTTGCACATATGGCTATGTGGTTCAAGAACTGTGTTTAGGGAGCAATGAAGGTGATAATTCCAAAGTTTCAGATCATTTATCCTTCCATTGTGAGAGTTATGCATGATAGAGTACCAGCATGTATTCTGGCAGAGTAATCTTATGTTGAAGGCTTGTTGGAATGCTCTGTATTCCTCTAGAAATGATTGGTTGGGTAAGTGCAAGAAGATGAGTTCACTTTTTGGCCAAAAAGTGGAAGTGTTTTCCTTGTTTTTAAAATTTTGTCGTACTTGGAGTGACAATTTGAAGCACTTGCACATAACATATTAAGATGATGTAAAAATAAGAAATGTAGGATTTTGTTTCTAGTTTTCAAATATGTAATTTTTTCTAATACCCAGATGATGCAAGTTGGGTTTTTATTAGATGTACAAAAGTGGCTTTTTAAAAGTCCCCTATTTTTTGCAAAAGCATGCATGTGTACAGCCAACATAATTTGACCTAAATTAATGTATTTTTCTAATTCCTTTTGTGGAAAGATTCTTAGGATGTTGAATTTTGGTCAAGATATTTTTTTGTAATTTTTCAGTAAATATTTTTTTTATTAATTTTTTAATGAGCCTAATTAGTGTTTTTTAAAACCCCTTGTGTACGGCCAACATAATTTGAGCTAAACTAATCAATTCAGTAAAACAAAAAATTTAGCATGTAGAGAATGATGTATAGTTTGGTCAGACATGATTTTTTTTCAAGAAACTTCCAAAATCAAAAGTTATTAAAAAAATAGTACGCTATGTTATTTCAATTTTATGAGTTAGTTTATTTAGAAAATAATTAATAAATAGAAAATTATGTTCAATAGTAAAAAAAATTACATATTTGAAAACTAGACTTTCAGATCTATAATGGGTTTTAATTTTGTTAAAATATTCTGAAAAAAAAAAAAGTCATCAGCCATAGTGGTGAAACTGGTTTTTTCTCCCATTATTTTCATGGCTTCTTAGTTGTAGGTTAGTTACAGGTCCAAGGCTTAGGCTCGGGTTTCCAAGCCTTTACCAATCCTAAAACCAAGGCAAATTGGTGGGTGTCACATTTGAAAAAATAAGAAACGGGTACCCACTCATAACGAGTACCCGTTTTATTTTCCTTTTCACAAAATGAGTACCTATTTCTTCTTTTATAGAACAAGTACCCGTTTTAAAACGAACACCCGTTTCTATTTTTTCCGTTATTTACCTTTTTCATAAATTTGTAGTATGACCTGAAATCTGTAACATTCCCTTTTACTAGTACGGCAGACAGCGACAGATTCTACGATTTTTTATGTGCAAAGTGTCGATTCAAGCTCTCAACGGGGCATATCTTATGCAATTTTTACAGGGATTCAATCATAAGGAGAATTTTCAGACGGAATGAAGTAGAAAATTTATTTTTTTACAGGCATTCAACTTCTTGGAGAGACATTCATTTTTACCAATACACCGACAGCGACAAATTCTGTGACTTTTTTATATGCAAAGTGTTAATTTGAGCTCTTAAGAGGACATATTTTATGCAATTTTTACAGGGATTCAATCATTAAGAGAATTTTCAGATGTGATGAAGTAGGAAATCTATTTTTTAGAAGGATTCAATTTCTTGGAGAGATCAAACAAATATCAAGCAACTATCATATTGAACAAAGGATCTATTTCTACTTCTATTTCATACATTTTTTAAGAAGAGATCCAACACATTTTGATAATCATGGGATCAAATAAACGTCAACAAAAAAAAAGAGGAAGGTTATGACAGTTGAAGAAATTGAAGCACATCGAGAGAAAGAGGCAAAACGACAAAGAGATAGGAGAGAGAGGATTAAAAAAATAAAGAATGATGTAGCATCCAGTTCGATGACTATTGAAGAGGAGAACATTGAGGAGGAGAACATTGAAGAGGAGACCAATTTGAATGAAATGAATGTAGAGTATGCAAATGTGGAAGAGGTCAAGAACATGGAAAATGCAAATATAAGAACGAATCCAGGTATGTCTTTGAATCCATTGAATGATAATGAGATTAAAGATTTAAAGCAAGCTGGATATAATGTTGATGAGATAAATGCTTCTACTACAAACAAGACAATAAAAAATGAAGATGAAAACCCTTGTATGGATGAAAATGAAAATATTTTTTTAAAATTGAAAGTAATGTTTTGAAGGATCTTCATGGTAAGATATCTTGGAGACAAATTTAAACACATGCAAATAGATTGTACAAAATATTTTTTTATAGAAAAACTCTTGGATTTCAATGTCAACTTGTATTACAATTGATGAGAATGACAAAAATGAGAAAAGTAATGAAAAAATTAGGCATTTTTGTAAAACTCAAAAAGGCGGATAAATCAATGGAACAAGTTATGTCTAGTGTTGCTAATGCTATTGGTTCTATAGGAAAAAATAGTCAATCAAAAGATAAGAATGCAGTACATAGAGCAATAACAACTGCTTTAGTTAATAAATCAGTTGTGAGAAAAAGAATGATACGTAAAACAAGTGGATATTTAAATGTGCATGCTATAACTTTGAGAAGAGAAGCAAAGAGAAGACTAAGTATTGAAGTGGATCCAGTAAACCAATGTTGGACTTTTAGTGGTAGACTCCCAAGGTCTGACATGAAATTAAACAATGAAATTAGGTCTTTGATTGAAAAATATTGGCGTGATAATACAAGGGTTTCATCAATTGTTCGAGATGTTTTGAAATTAAGGGTGGGGTCAAAAAATTGTGATCCTCATTCAAAACATCTTTTAGACATGACTCAAATAGAATTATATAGAAAATTTTTAGATGATTCAGTTATAGAAAATTTTAGTATAAGTCAAAGATCATTTGAGAAATGCAAACCTTGGTATGTCAAGATTAATAAACAACAAATCTCTTATTGTTGTAAAACTCATGCAATTTCATTATTTTTATGATGTTTTTCAAAATATATGTTGTACTTTGCATACTAACCAAATTATGCAGGAATGTGGTATTAATATGCCACCTTGTTGGCCTCGTTTTCAACTTGCCATTTTCTTAAACTTTTGCATCAAATCCTTATGTTGAGTTGTCTCTAGTCACTAATTCTCCTTAAGTGTCAAATCATTTGCCAATTTGAAGGAAGAATTATTCGCTTGTTTCAGCTAAAGTCTTGGAAGCAATTCTGCTATGCGGCGAATCACAAAAATAATTAAATTTGAAAGTCTACAAGAACTGGAGAGAAATTGCTTTACAAGAATGTTTATATGGCTATTTTACCAAATGTGGAAAAAAATTTGGAGCTTTGCATTTCACAGTTTGCAGGATTTTAAAGGTTCATTTTTTCGGTAGACAGTTTGCGGAAACAATTAAAACAACAAATCTCTTGGAGTTTAAAAAGAAATTCTTTCGCCAACAGGTCTGTATCAATTATATCAACAATTGGCCAAGATTTCATAAAGATTCAATGCTTCAATCAAAAGTTATGCAAATTTTATTATTTTTCACATTTGCACAATTGAAGAAGTTAAAGTTCGCAGAATGGAGCCCATCTACTTTTAGAATTAACTAAGTGCGGGTTTGCTTTCATTTTTCACTGAGCGGGAGTTTACTTTTGATTTTTCCTAAGTTGGTGTTCACTTTCATTTTTGGCTAAGTGAAAACCCACGTTGGATGCACTTTCACTTTTCGCTAAGTGTGGATAAAAGAGGTCACTTTCAGTTTTCACGAAGTAAAAATCTTTGGGGTTGAAAATTTCAAATAGAATACTACTTTTGCTTTTGGCGAACCTATTTCAAAAACAAGATTTTGACAAAACCTCACAGGAGTTTACTTTTATATTTGGCTACCCGAGCCAAAAGTTATGGTTTTTCAAATTTTTGAAGGAATAATACTTCACTTCTATTTGTGACAAAATAGAAGCCTACTCCTCCATGTCCAATAATGTCTCCTATAATCAAGGAAAGAATTCCCAACATTCTCTTTACTCTGCATGTGATCTGGCATATGATGGGTGACAGATACATTGGTCTCCATAACTACCCAAAGTGCCCATATACATCAGGAAGTTAGAAAAGTTGAACTTTTAATATATATGCCAGGTGTGAAAGTTAGTTTCAAAACCACTATAGGCACATATAAAGTTTTTTCAAATAGCAAACTCATGCTTTTCTTATCGAGGAAGAATTTATTAGTTTTGAAAGTATCACTTTACCTTCCATGAAGTTTTGAAAGCACCTTAAGTTGTCGATGAAGAGGCTCTTGATATTTATATCTGCTTTAAAACTAGTTTTATCAACTTCTAAAGAAGTCGATCAAGAATTAATGAGGTAGTTATTATAACTACTTGTATCATGGGTTTTTATTGAAAGAAGTTTCAAGGTTTTCAATGCAATCGACTCCACATCCTCTACCAACATGATCTCCTTGTCGCTGTATGGTTTGTAAAACATGTTATGGATCACCATAAAATCACAATAGAATATGATTTTGTCAGATGTTGCAGGCACAACTACATTGTATGACTTCCATGCTAAATGTTGAAATATAGACAAGGCACAGTAACTATTTGATAAATGCATTCAAAGAAAATTAGTCTCTTTGCACATAAGTTTTGCAGATCCATTCCTCAACATTCGCCATTATCTTCCCAGCCTGTGCGAAATAACAGACTACAGACGTCCATTAAAGCATAATGAAAGAATGCGACAATTGCAGGATATACACAAAATGGATTTGTGGGAAAGGTTATAGAAATTTCCAAATGAATGCAACTGGCAGTTATAAACCCAAGTTCGATGGCTTGCCACCCTCTTAAACATTTATACAAATTCCAAGGCATTGAAATAGTTTTACAGAAGCTCTCGAAGAAATCTAGACTCGTGGAATGCACGAATTACAGCATACACACGAAACGGATTTGTTGAAAAGAGTTTATAAACTTTCAAGGAAATACAACTAGTGGGTTTAAAACCAGATTCCATAACCTTTGCCAGCATCCTCTCACTCCCAGCTCATGGTATATATCGTAGGAGGGTTTGGGTATCCACCAAAGTTTAGTTGAAAGTGGATTTTTGATGCATATTGTAGTTGCAGCACCATGATAGGCATGTGCATATAAAATATCAAACATATCACGGTTCAAAGTGCTATGGTTGCTCACGAGGTTGTATAAACTTTCGAGTTAAATGCAATCAGCTATTCTAAAGCCATCTTTGCTATTTATATGAACATTCTTCTCATTCTGCACCAAGATGATAGCCACTAAAAAATAATTTGGGCATCCTCAAAACATGAAAAATGGAGGTTTTTGTCAGATATTGTAAGTTACAACTACCCTGATAAACGTATATGCAAACTGTGGAAGGCGAGGTAAGGCACACAAGCCATTTATAGGCTGCTTCAAAGATTTGTCATGACATGGAATGCAACGATTGCATAATATACACATAAAGAGATTTATTGAAAATGGTTTAGAAATTTTCAAGAAAATGCAATTGGCAGGTGTAAAACCACATCTCCATGGCCTACCAAATCATGCCTTCTATGGAGCAGAATATAGACATCCATCAAAGCATAACAAAACAGAAATTGTTATCAGACACTATAGTTTGAAATGCTCTGGTATACATCGATGCAAAATATGGGAGCATAGATAAGGTCCGTTAACTGTTTGAGAGAATACCTCAAAAATTTAGTCGATGGGATTTATATGTGAGCATTATAATACTCAAAAAATTGTCTCATGCCATCGATTGTTCCTAGCGGTGCATTCCTTGAAGCCTCCTATGGGTATAAGTGCCAGTGTAATTGGAAATGCCTTGGTAAAGCAAAATGTAAGGTCAAATATAAAGCGCCTGATCAGTTTGACATAATGCCTCAAATAAGTGTGTCTCTCTTACAGCGCAATGCATGCAGGGTATGAAGAAAATGGATTTGTTGAAAAGACTTTAGAAGCTTTCAAGAAAATGCAGCAAGGTGTAAAACTGTTCTTCTATGTTTACCAACATCTTTCTAATCTAGCAGCCTCTTAAGTGGACATCCATTAAAGAATAATTGAAGGATGACTTTTGTTTGATATTATAGTTGGAAATCCTCCGGTGAATATATATGCAAAGAGGTGTACGCATAGACAAAGCACATGAACTATTTGACAACGCGCCTCATAGAAGTGTGATCTCAAGAACTGTCATAATCAGATATAGCACAATTTGGTTTTGTTGATAGGCTTTGGAATCCTTCAAGCCAATACAATTTGCAGGCTTGAACCCAAACTCCACCACCTTTGCCACTATCTTCTTTGCATGAACCAGAGATAGAGGTTTTTGAGTCAAATATGGAGGATTTTCAAGTCAGATATTATAGTTCGAAGTGTCCTGGTAGATATATGCAAACTATGGAAGCATAGACAAGATACGTGAACTGTTTGACAGAGGCCACCTCAAAGAGACATCATATCATTGTTTGCAATAATGGACAAGGCATTGGACTGCAATAAATGTAGGGTATTTATAAAATGGTTTTGTTAAAGAAGCTAGAAGAACTTTCAAGTGAATGCAACTGGTAAAGGCATAGCACATTTGTAAGGCGTCTCCACTATTTAGTAAAATACCTCAAAGAAATATGGTCTTGTCACATGTAGTGATCGAAGAAAATGTACAAAATGAATTCATAAAAGAAAAAGGGTTTAGAAAACTTCAAGCAAATGCAAGTAGACTCCACAATCTGTGCAAGTTTTCTTCTTCCTTGCACCTAAATGGGAGTGTTGAATCAAACTTTTTCCAGCATAGATCAAAAATTAGAAATACATAAGATGATTGGAATTGCTCATTGCATCTTCCATTGGGGGTTTCTGACACCGAAAATGCTAATATAGAGAGTCATATTGAGGGATGGACATAAATATTGGAAGCTATTGGCAATAATTTAACATTTCACACATCTCTAAGAAGATCTTTCTACCCACTATGGATATCTCAGAATACTGTTGTTTGGCTTAAAGAAGTCCCTAATTTGGATTCTTGGGATTTTTCTCCTATTATACCTATTTCTGCATGAAGTTCTATGAAAACACACAGAAAATGATGTGATATGATTAGTACAGTTGGATTTACATCCCAGGAACTGCATATGATAAAGAAATCTAAGCATATGGATTGTTACCTGGCCTATTTTGGAAGCATTCTTATACTCTTATTTCTGGTGAACCAGAGGCATGCAACAAAATGGTTGTAGATATTGTAGAATGAGATAGGGTATATCAAACTCAAAGAGGACAAGAGGCTTTGCAGATCAAACTTAAACCAAAGAAAATAGAAACCAAATTAATACCCCTTTCTCTAATGGACACGGATCTAAACAGGGGAGAATCACAGAAGAAGGGTGTCTACATATGTTGTGGATTAGAAAGAGACAAGGAGATGCCTATAAATTTTAAGGAGTAGGAGGTTGAACAGGTTGTTTGAGCCATCCTTCAAAATTAGCAAGAGGGGTGATTGGTAACATAGGTGATTTAATTACATGATAAGGGGTTCCAAAAAATGAAAAGCTACCTAGTTGGCTCACCCTTGCCTTAATCAAAAGCTTAAAGGGGGACCATTAAGGAGTGAGGTCATTGATATTCTCATGGAATTGTTGAATTTAAAGAACATAGAAAGATCATCATTTCGTTATCAGGTTTTACGAGCAGAGCGTTAAGTTCATCAACAACAATTGATAAATGGAAATGGGCATTCGACGTCTAAGAATAGGCATCTACGAGTTATTGTTAATGGTCCACAAGCATCACTATAGTTAAATGTTTCTTGAAGATGATTTCAAATATGTGCAAACACAAGAGTCTAAGATTTAGGCATATGGAGGAGTCATCAGCATCTAACAAAGTGTGACTACCAAAATGCAACAAACGGAGGAAAAGGGTAGCTTAGCGAAATTTACTACTCGAAAGCTCCAAGTTTAATATTACCTTTTGAAAAAGTGACTTATGTCGCTTATTGTAATTAAAGTTAGCCTTTTGAATTTAACTTTGTAAAAGTTAGGTAAATCCTAACTTATCTTCAAAAAGGTAGTTATTCTAAGCATTGGCTTAGGTAGTTATCCTAAGTGGATTAGCCAGGTAGTTATTCTATGTAGTTACAAAAGTGGTTAAGGTAGTTACCTTAATTAGTTACTAGCCTCACCTATATATACTTCTTTGTAATTCAATCAAAAGGGACTTTTTGCAGGGGAAAAACTTGGAGAACTACTAAGAGATTGTGTGAAGACTTTTTGAATTGACACTATGTATAGAAGAGTTTTTGGAATTGTATAATTTCAATGAGATAATGAAGAATGCTTTTGGTTCGTATGTTCTAAATGTATTCATGTGTTATCATTGCTGATTTCTCGTATGTTAAATCAGCAATCCTTCTATGTGATTGTGCAAACCATTGGTATTTTATGTGATTGATGTAATGAATAACATTCATATCTTGGTATCTTGGTTTGAACATGTTGAGGTGGCATATCTTTTCGTATGTTGGGGTTTATCATCTCTCTTTCATCGTCATTGCACATCAAAACATATTTTCTGTTGAAACCCCTTTGTAATTTGTCATATCCGTTGTGAAATATCAAATGATATTCGTATGTCTATTGTTGGGATTTCTATTAGTTATTTTCCTCCAGTTTTGCATTTTCTCCTTTATGTACTTTCAGGTTAAAAGTACACAAAAACTACAAAATACCCCCCAATCATATGAGGGAGCTACCCCTCTCAAACACAAAGGAAGATCATTGCTTTCTTGTGATCTCTCCAGCTGTTGGGACAATTTAGTCACCGCTCAAAGGGCAACGGGTCATTTTCAATAGTTATTTTGCAGTGACAAATCTATTTACCAACACACCTACAACAGTTAAGGATTTTATAACAAGTATACTTTGTGAAACAACTGAGGCGCAATTCTATGTTTCAAAACCATGTGTTTTTGGACAATGCAATAGATGTGGTAAACTTTCGTTGTTAGGAGAATGCATGTGTGAAAGTAGTTCACATGATTTTGGACAATAGCTAGTGGAGGTGAAGAGGTTCACCAATGTTCAATATCCATTAAAGGATGGAAAAACTAGAAAGCATTGTGAGTTAGTCATATAACAAAGTAGTTTACATGCATTCATCACAGAGTTCAAGAATAAGATTGTGTATAAATATGTCAAACATTCTCAATATGCTCGGTGGCTTGATGAACAATTCCGCAGATGTAAGAACACATTTCCTATTGGAACTATACTTTCAGTGGTTGACTTTGCAGAAAACTATACACTTGCTCCACAAGAGGAGATTCAATCATAATATTATAACTCAGTACAGGTGGCCATTGTTGTTCATATTGCATACAAACATGCAGTTGACAATATAGAAGATGACAAGAAAATTTTGAGAGAGTACCATTTCTATGTGAGTGATAACTGATTACATTCATCAGAGTTTGTGCAGTATTGTTTCAAAGTATTTTACAACTTAAAAGAAAGAGAAATCCAGATGACACAACATTTCATATGGTCAGACAATTGTACAGGATAATTTAAAAATTCTCTAATGTTTTTGTGGTTAAGTAGGGTCCATAAAGAAAATAATATCCAACATATTTGGAGTTTCTTTGAAGCTGGACATGGTAAAGGAGAACATGATGGAGTTGGAGCATGTGTGTAAAGGGCTCTTGCTAGGGAGCAACTAAAATTTCATGATGCAGCAAAGTTTCAAGATGCACGTGCAATTGTGGATTGGTGTAATGCAAAATTGACTACAGGATCAAGTGAGAACTCTAAAGTTCAACGGTTTTTTTGGTTGGTTGAAGAAGAAAACATTCCTCCCTGATTTGATTGTGATACAATTAGTGGATCAACAAAATGGCATTCATTTAAGAGTTCAAATGCAAGCACATGGGCTTTATGGACTAGGGAGCTCGCATGTTTTTGTCAGTTTTGTATCGCAGGTGAGTGGGAAGCATGTGAAAATACAGATTGGGTTGAAGAATGGCAACAAAAGTCCTTAACAACTCTACAAACACATGATCAAAATGAGATAATATTTGAGGGGGATAATCATTTGCAAGCATCAGATGACTATGACCGTATTTTAGACCTCATACAAGAAGGTACAAATTCATTCAATATTTCTTTTCAATACATTTTTTGGAAATATATATTTAATTGTACATATGTATGTATGTATATTTTTGTGATTTATTGAATTTGAAATGTTTTTGTAGGACATGTGTATGCTGTTGCACTCGAGGGTAATGAACAGGAAACAGAGTATTGGTTGGCTCAGTGTGTTGAGGCAAAACATAAGTTGTTACAACCTAGAGTAGATGATGATAACTTTGAGTGTCCAACAGGTTCTGTGGTTGTTACTGGCACTTGGCTACATAAACATTTGATAAGGAGGAATGGTATACCTGCATTTGAAGATTATGAAAGACATAAGAAAAATTTACACTACTCGCATCTGATTGTGGCAACAAATATACAATTAGTGAGATATAAACGGAGACTTGTCACAAAAAAATTATGGACACTTTCTATGGAAGAGCAAGAGGCAATCATAGATGCAATACAAAAAAGAGAGGATGCAGATGGTACAATGGAGTAAATGTTTTAAATGATTAACATGTATGTAGAATTTTTTAAACTTTTAATCTTTGTTTAGGATGTGAGTTTAGGATTTAATATGATTGATAACTTAACTAATTGATTTCATCTCCCCTTAAGCCATCCTCTTAAGTCCCCTTAAGGCATCCCTTAGTTATGTTCCATAAGTTAGGTAAGTCATATCCCCTAATTGATTGCATCTCCCCTTAAGACATTCTCTTAACTCCCCTTAAGCCATCCCCTAGCTAAATGATATAAGTTAGTGCAGGTACCCTTACCTAAAATACTATAGTTGATTGGACCATCTCCCCTTAAGACATTCTCTTAACTCCCCTTAAGCCTTCCCCTAGCTAAATGATATAAGTTAGTGCATGTACCCTTACAAAAAATACTATAGTTGATTGGACCATCTCCCCTTAAGACATCCTCTTAACTCCCCTTAAGCCATCCCCTAACTAAATGATATAAGTTAGTGCATGTACCCTTATGTTACATCCCTAATTTTTGTCTTGCTATACTTTTTACTTTTACTTGGATATAAGTAAATCTATTATAATGATTTTATTAATGTCAAGGAAAGACAGATTATATTTAATGTCATTTATGGAATTATGGAAATGAATATTTTATTGTTGATTGATTTAATATTGCATTATGAGATTTGGTTTATTATTTGAATAATGATGCACTGATCATAATTTGTTGGTTACAAGTTTGATACAAGATTACAGGTTTTCAGATGACTCTCAGAGAAGAGAGAGAGAGAGAGAGAGAGAGAGAGAGAGAGAGAGAGAGAGAGAGAGAGAGAGAGAGAGAGAGAGAGAGAGTATCTTTCGAGGAGAGAGATATAGACCTCAGGTTATGAGTGGTCTATTTTCCAAAGACGAGTATGATGTGTAACAAAAGTGTGAACCAATGTGTTGCGAAAGGTAAGCCTTAACTTGTCAGTTTACTAATAACAATCGACAGGTAGTCGTTACCTTACGAATCTTTGTAAGTCGTAGAAATTCGTCATGGCCATTAGTACTCTTAACGATGTCATTTGAATATGAACTATGGCTATTTGCATTTAACATAAATATTACGACGTAATTGTCATAAAATGGTTCTCTTATTTTTTTAAGTCCCTTGACATGTTACAAACAATTCTTAATGTTAAGATGATTTCGTCGAGTTAAGAATACATGCTTATTGTCGACTTTTAACATCGAATGACAATCTTATCAAGTCAAATCAACATAAAGAAGTGTCTGTGTGGTCATGAAGGGGAGTTGAACTTGACCCTATCATGATTTTGTGATAATCATTTGTTGCATTATATTATTACTTTCTAATGAAGTTATTAACTTGTTATCATTTTTCTATATCTATCATATACATTTAAGAGCCTTTACTATGTGTTATGTGGCAATTAATACCATTTTTTCTTTAACTCCTCTTACTCAAGTTAAAGGCACAAGCAAACATGATAAGTGGAAATCCATGCCACTCAAAGTGCATTTAGGGTGCAAAGACTTATTAATGATTTAATGCTAATCATGGCGTTTCAAATGATCGAGTGTTAGTTAGTCTTGGTTATGTGATATAAAACCACGACTCTCTTAGAGTTGTTAGTGATAAGGATAGCTGAGCATCATGGGAGAAGTAATAGCACTTGCTCCCGTGTGTCAATAACTGCAAACCATAAGGACTTTGTTTTAACAAATTTTGATTTAGTCTTCGGCAGTTTGTAGTGGAGCCTCCATGATGGTTAGTCATGGAGAAGAGGGAAGCGACTCATTATGAGTCTTACAGAGTCCTTTTAGCCATGACTGAGTTAAGTTGTTGGTGACATCTTTTGAGTGGGAGGTTATTTGCAAAAATTTTATCATTGGGGGGTACGCTTTAAGGAGGGAGTTGGCGGTGAGCAGGGAAGTTAGAGAACATCGAAAGACGAAATACCAAGAAGAACAAGAGGATTGTTATTGTGGATGAGCTCTTGAAATCTATGGCAACCCCTTGACCTAGAACAAGTAGGATATCCATCCTAAGTTAATTTTACAGTATTTTGTATTGTTTCCTATCTGAGGTCTTACACAGCAATGAGTAAACCATCAGCATCTAAACATTTGTAGCTCATTTTTTATGAGAATATGAAACAATAGGATAATGGTTTGTAACTGTTGATTTAGTGTAAACCAAGAAACCACAGGAAATGGTAAGAGATTATCATTGGAATGTAGAACCATTGTACCTTAGGTTTGATACTTCTTTCTAATTTCTTAAGTTGTATTTTGGAACATATAAAAGTCGTCAATCTTGCTTAAAGTTTAGGAGAATTTTTTAGTTGGACTTAACAGTGTGGTGTAAGAGCCTATCCGATTGTATTTCAATATAGGTTATACCTTTATTTTTGATAAAAGATGTAATGTTGAGCATAAACCTTTTACAGAGATCGATCTTAGAGCATTTATGTTAGAAACATCGCAAGAAAGTTTGGAAGATTGCAATCCTTGAAGTATTGTCAAAGGTTATACTTTGTATTCAAAGGATGTTAGGCATTAGACATATATGAAGTCTTGTTTAAGTTGTATCAGTATATGAAACAAAAAGGTTATAACGCTTGAGATATTCTTGATATATCCATATGCAAGTATGAGTTTAAGAGATAAATTACTCTCATAGCAACGATCATTATTAACACTGGATACAGAAGGAAGAACAACCTTAGTCTCTGAACTTTTGGGTAGATAACTAAATTTTAGATTAATAACATTGGAATGTTTAGTTTCATCTTAGCTCAAATATGTCTAAATGAGAGAAATCTAGAAATAGGATTCTAGTGGATAACAAGGAAATGAGTCCACCATCTTATGGAGCTAAACTAAACTTAGAAAAAGTTTATATTTACATTTGATCCTTTGACTTATCGTAACAAAGATATACTTGCTTGTAGTCTTGGTCTGAGAGATTTATACAACCATGTATTTGGATGAATACTCAAGGTCAATCTCTCTTCTAATATTATTTTATTTTGTCCAAATGGCTATATTAATGCGTTCTTCTATTATGATGGAATTAGACTAGGTCTAAACTAGTAATGACCTTATATGGAAATATATATGAGTATATAAGTAGTAATGGTTAATGACATCATGTAAAGGTAAGAAGAAGGTATTCATACTCCTTTGTATAGGAGGTATTAACTATTACAAAACCATATTATTCTTAACCTTGGTTGAGTTAACCCAAGGGTTTTTTTTAAACCCTAGTCTTATAAGTTTAAGATAGGGTTATTTTGATATAAGGGATGATTCTAGGGTCAAATAAAACCCTAGTTTAATCTATAAGGGTTAAAGATTATTTGATGACACCTTCATGGTTATAACCCATTTTAGCTATTTTATGGGGGTAGACAATAGAGGGTTGAGAACCCTAAATAATAATGTTTCATTTATCTTATTGAAAGGAGATTTGTTATAAGTCGATAATGTTTAAACCTTAGGTAGAGGAACCTATCTGTCTGGTTACAAGTCGACTTGAGATATAAGTCATAAGCCTCAAGTTTTGCAAGCTTGCAAGATGTACTATTAAATGGTTAGTCAAACATAAAGTTTATTATACCTTTTTGGTCACAACTTCTCTTAGCTATTACTTGTCGATAAGTGATGAATCTCAAATGTTGAAAAGATGCAAAGAGATACCCAAGAATATATTGTCATTCTATAAGGTCCATGGAGCAATGACAGTGTCTTATAAATCCACATAAGTCAGAATGATTAGATTTGTGTTAGATAAAACTCTTTAGTTAAACCTTAACTTGACCAAATAAGGTAATTATTTATATTAAATTGTTGTGATCATTATATAGATCGTGATTGAAGGGACAAGTGCCCTAACTATGTTATTTATTCTTACTTGTAAGAAAGGAAATAATTTCCTAGACTATGATGCTTAACCTGGGTAAGGTAACCATCTTAGTCGTCATAAATTGATTTAAAATTCTTATGAGTTGATAAGTCTTGGATCTCGGGTATTGCAATGATGCAATGAGAATCCTCATAAAGAAAGGTAGTCGATAAGGTCTATGGAATATAGACGGTGAATGTAAACTTGTCTAGGTTGGGAAGACTAAAATATTGAAATTTGAATGACTTCATAAGTTAAACATAGTTGACCAAGTTAAACTATAGGAATATGATAGTATCCAAGTTGAGTTGGGGTGGGTGAACATTACAACAATGTTCATTGCAAACGTCAATTTATATTGAAACTATGGCCATAGTAATGCATATGTCTTTGCATGCATTGACGGTTCACTGTATTTGGATTGCAAAACTTATTGGAAGTCATACTTAGCTCGAGGGTATTTAGGGTTGTATGATTGATAGAGTTGTGTAGGATACAACACTATGTACTCAAAAAGGCAAATTACCACTGGTCACCTTTGGTCTATATCCCTCGTGAAGGGTAAGGCCACTTCCTATGTGGAAGATGTGTGGGAGACCGCCAGTCTGTGGATGGAGGTAAATCACTAGAAAGATACTCTCTCTCTAGCAAAAGACATGCGGAGGCTTGTGATAAAGATGTTAGATTTCTGGATGCAGTATATCTCTGATACTTGTGTTTATTGAGACTATGTAAAACATTATCTAATACATATATTTGTAATTGATTTACTTTTGTAAGCATTGTACTTGAGAAAGACAATATGGTTTATTATAATGAGAAATCTTATAATTGTAGTTACTTGATTATATGTTGAATAAAAGAAAAATTTTCTCTATCTCATTTTTTCCTTGTTAAATTACTTTATGGTAAATTTTTTAATTTTACTATGTTTTTAGAACGTGGATGTTACATATGGTACCAGAGCTACCAGGTTTGACACTAGTGCTTATGAGTCCACTAGGCTTACCTGTAATCAACATTATGCGGTTAGCTAATGTTTGAATTTTCTTATGCCAGAGTGGCATGGAGAAGAACCAAGAAAATTGCAAGAAAGTCTATTCCCCAGCATTTACCTGAATTAGTGGTTAAGAAGTGGTGTAGGAGCACCTTCTCTATGGTGGATCCAATCTTGGATCATTTGAATTCTATGCATGTCATGTTTTGTTTATATTTTAAATAAGGCTTTTTAAGCCACATCATGTTTGTAATAAGGATTTTGTATCAATTTGGTCACTAGACCTATGTAGACCATGTTTTGGTCAAGTTTGATGTAATAACACAATGAAAACATGTAGTTTTCTTGTGAGAGGAGAAACGCAATGGCTAATTGACTTTCAAAATCAGTTGGTATGGTTGGGAGGGATGTTAACTGATGTCTTAAGCCTTCTATAGGGAGGTTGGATGTAATTACAAGGCATGAATGAAGATTTAGAGTTTTGGGGTGTGCTAAAAACACAGTTTTTCTAAGTAATCCGTTGTAACAGTCATTTCTGTACGGCCTGTATGGATAGTTGATCGCCTAAAACCAATTGGAGATGTTCATGTAGTGAGATAGCTTTCATTTGGAAGTAGTCTGGTGTCTTGAAGTGTTATAGTTTGTGAGATATTGTTCTTTTTTGCAAAAACTGGTCAGAAAACCTATGAAACTAGGGTTTTGTGAATAAATGGACTGTTATTCCTCTGTCCACTGAAAGCAAGATTCTCATTTTCAGTGTGATGGAGGAATATAGTGTATATTTTGTGTTTTCTATGGTTTTGGATCAAACACTCAAGGATACAAGGAGTTTGGTATGAGTTTGACTAGGCATCTCTATGTGACTAGTCATTGAAACTATAGGAAAAGTGTTGTTATGTGAGAACAGTTAGTGGAGTGGCCAAATTGATGGGTGATCAAGTGTTCGCAGAGTTACAGAAGTTATCATTGGCATAATACAGGCCCTCAGGGAAGCTTTTGGAAGTTACACCGATCAACGGTGTTGGACCGATAGAAGGTGCATCGGTGAAGAATGGCTTTAGTCTCACCGAAGATAACATATATCGGCGTAGGCAGGCATCGGTCAAAGTCTATAAGTGCTCACTGACGAGGAAGGTCACACCAAAGATATATGTCATCAGGAAGAGTTGCGACATCAGTGGACAAGTTAAAAGTTTCACTGACGAAAGGAGTCTCGCTGATAAGTTCACGTCCAACCGGTGTGGAAGCCATCACGGTTGCAACGAGGTGGAACTTAACCACCATCGGTGTATTAGCAGAAGGATGAAAGACTTGGCTAATAAAGGTAAGTCTCACTGAAGCTAAAGTGAAGTGGAGTCATCGGTGTAAGGTGGACTGACGGAGAAACTTTAGAAAGTCGTTCCAACCGGGGTATGTTTGGCCGATAAGAGTAGATCGCTGAGACATAAGTTGGACTCTCGCTGATCAATTTTTGATTAGTTGTGTGCTTCCCCTATGCGCTCTGCATCATATTGGTATCAAAGCCAATATTTGAATTGGAGCAGTGTATGTCAGACGAGGAGATAGAAATTGAGGCTAGCACAATGCCTCCCAAGTCTATGAGCCAAGAAGCCATCAAGAAGATGGTAGAGGAGATGCTTGAAGCAAGGTTGAAAGAAGAGAGGTCCAAGGGTAAGACTAAAGAGGATGGAAGTGCTTCTGATGCAGAAGAAGAAGAAGAGGCAGAGGAGAGCCCTCAAGAACAAGATATGTCTGTAGACCAAAAGGCATTCTTGAATGCACTCAAAGGTGCTCTTGGAGATAGTGACGATCCAAAGATGGATGTTCCTACATTCAATGGGAAACTAGATGGAGATGCCCTCATGGATTGGATTGAAGCCATGTGCAACTATTTTGACTTCAAGGAGTATAGTGACAGCAAGAAAGTCAAGTTTCCTAAGACAAGATTGAGAGGTTCTGCCCTAGTTTGGTGGAACTATATGCAAGGCGAAAGAGAGAAAGTTGGAAAGAACCCTATCACCAAATGGAGTAGAATGGTGGCCATGCTAAGAGACAAGTTCATGCCATTTGATTATGAGTTGCAGACCATTAGGAAGTTTAATCATCTTAGACAAAAGGATATGGATGTGGCTACATATACTGAAGAATTTCATAGATTGAGCATGAGAATCAATCACAAGGAGGAGGAGAAAGAGATGGTAGCTAGATATCTCAATGGTTTGAGGTATAACATACAAGATGAATTCAGTATGGTGGTTCCTAAAAAAGTGGATGAGTGTTTTCAATTAGCCTCTAGGGCTGAGGAGAAGTTGAAAAGAAAGAGTGATCAAAACACTAGAGGAAGAGGTGGCAGAAAAAATAGGAGAAGAGGCAGTTTAGGTAGAGGACTGTCAAGTAGAAATGAAAACCCAAGTCAACAAGAGTCTCATTCTAATATAGACCATAGAGGTGGTGGTTTTAGAGGTTGGAGAAGACCAAATGGCAGAGGTAGAAGTAGTGGTGTAGACAGAGGACCTAGAGTTTTCACTGGTAGATGTTATGGCTGTAATCAAGTAGGCCATACTATGAGCAAATGCCCTGAGAAGGAAACTAGTTCCCATGATGGTGGAAGAAGGAATCAGTTGTTGAAAGATGATGATTTCCAAAGTGTGAATTCACCCATTGGTAGTGTTGCACCAATCCTTGAAGGAGAGAACATGATGATCAAGAGGACCTTGATGAAGATGCCATTGAAACAAGAACCCCCACAAAGGAAGACTCTCTTCAGAACCCAAGGTATAGCATATGGTAAACTTTGTAAAATCATTGTTGATTCAGGTTCTACTGAGAATGTAGTGTCTACTGAAATGGTAGAGAAGTGTAAGTTGAAAAGGTTGTCCCATGTTAGTCCTCATATGATCTCTTGGTTGAATAAGAATCAAAATTACATGGTAGAAGAACAAACTTGGGTTGAGTTTGAGATAGGTGATTATAAGGACAAGGTACTATGTGAGATTATTCCTATGGATGCTTGTCACCTTCTTCTTGGACGTCCATGGCAATATGATGTGAAGGCATAACATGATGGTGAGAGGAACACATACCTCATCACCAAGAATGGAAGGAAGTTTAGGATGGATCCTATGCAAGAGCAAATTGAGAAGAGTAATGACAGCAATGTCATGATGGTTAGTGGCAAAGAGTTCTTACACCTCATGAAGGAGAAGGATACCCAAGGGTATGCCTTGGTAATGAAGACTAAAGATGAATCAGGTCAGCAAGACAAAAGGCAGAAAGAGATTCCACTAGAAGTGCAGCAATTGTTGGATAATTACCAAGATCTTGTGGTAGAGGATACTCCTAACTCCTTACCACCCATGAGAGATATAAGTCATCAAATTGACTTGATCCCAGGTGCCACATTGCCCAATAAGGCTGCCTATAAATTGACACCACAGCAGATTGAAGAGGTGAGCAGACAAATTCAAGAACTCTTAGAGAAAGGACTGATTAGGAAGAGTCTTAGTCCATGTGCAATCCCTAATGTGCTTGCTCCAAAAAAAGATGGGAAGTGGAGACTATGTACGGATTCAAGGGCCATAAATAAGATCACAATAAGGTATAGATTCCCTATGCCAAGGATTGAGGATCTTTTGGACTATCTTGGAGGGTCATGTTATTATTCAAAGATTGATTTGAAATCTGGTTATCATCAAATCAGAATTAGGCAGGGAGATGAATGGAAGAGTGCCTTCAAGACAAATGAAGGTCTCTATGAGTGGCTTGTCATGCTATTTGGTCTTAGAAATGCCCCAAGCACATTCATGTGTTTGATGAATGAGGTACTTGTTGAATTCATTGGCAAATTTGTAATTGTTTATCTTGATGACATACTTGTTTTCAGTAGGACAAAAGAAGAACATGTGAAGCATCTTGGACAAGTGATGAAGAAGTTGCATGAGAATAAGTTGATGATCAACTTGGATAAGTGTGAGTTCATGAAAACTGAACTTGTGTACCTAGGTTTTGTGATTTCTAATGGTTGTTTGAAGATGGACCCCACAAAGGTTGAGGCCATTCTCAATTGGCCTACTCCTAGGACAGTGGGAGATGTCAGAAGCTTCCATGGCTTGGCAACTTTTTATAGGAAGTTCATTAGAGGATTCAGTCACATAAGTGCTCCTATTCTTAACACCATCAAGGGTGGAATGAAGTGCAAATTTCAATGGACAATGCAAGCAGATGATAGCTTTGAATTGTTAAAGAAGAAAGTCGCTAAATTACCTACATTGGTGCTCCCTAATTTTGACAAAGTTTTTGTAGTGGAATGTGATGCAAGTCAGCAAGCAATAGGTACTGTTCTTAGTCAAGATGGACATCTAGTGGCCTTTTTTTCAGAGAAGTTGAATGAGGCTAAACAAAGGTACTCTACCTATGACCTAGAGCTTTATGCAATCGTGCAAGCTCTCAAAAAGTGGAGACACTATTTTCTGCCCAAAGAATTCATTATTTTTACTGATAACCATGCTCTTAGCTTTCTAAATAGTCAAGAAAAGTTGAATCATAGGCATGTTAAGTGGATGGAACAATTGCAGGCCTATACCTTCACTATTAACCATAAAAAAGGTGTTGCCAACAAAGTGGCTGATGCTTTAAGTAGAAGGATGCTTGTCATACATGAAGTATAGATGGAAAGCATGGGGATAGATTGTTTGAAGGGGTTATACAAGGAGGATGCAGATTTCAAAGCTGCTTATGAAGTTTGTACTAATTTGGCTAACACTTTTCATGGTGACTATTCAGATTTTGTGTTGCAGGAAGGTCTCTTATTCAAGGGCAGTTTGCTATGTGTTCCTAAGTGTTCAATGAGGGATAACATCATCAAAGAGAAGCATAATGGAACCTTAGGAGGACACTTTGGGTTGGACAAGACTTTGGAACAAGTCACTAGATTCTACTATTGGCCAAAGGTACAATCAGATTTAAGAAGATATGTTGCAAGTTGTACCATATGTCAAAAGGCCAAAGGTATGTCTTCTAATGCTGGTTTGTACCAACCTCTTCCTATTCCCAACAGGCCTTGGGAGAGCATTATTATGGATTTTGTACTTGGTCTTCCTAAGACAGCAAGGGGTGTGGATAGTGATTTTGTCATTGTGGATAGATTTAGTAAGATGGCTCATTTTGTGCCATGCAAATGCACAAATGATGCATCTCACATTGTTGGTCTCTTTTTCAGAGAAGTGGTTAGAATCCATGGTTTACCCCTTTCAATTGTCACTGATAGAGACTCCAAGTTTGTTGGTCATTTTTGGAGGACCTTATGGAGAAAATTGAGAACACAATTGTCTTTCTCATCAGCCTACCATCCCCAAACTGATGATCAGACTGAGGTCGTTAATAGGTCCCTAGGAAACCTTCTAAGATGCCTTACCAAGTAGGATGGGTTAGCATGGGACTTGGTTATCAGTCAAGCTAAGTATGCTTACAATGATTCAGTGAATAGAAGTACTAGGAAGAGTCCATTTGAAATTGTTTATGGTTTCCATCCAAGAGGACCAATTGAACTCAAAGACCTACAAGGTTGGGATAAGAGGAGTGCGCTAGGAGAAGATTTTACTGCCACCATGAAGGCAGTTCATGATCAAGTCAAAGTTCAGTTGGAAAAAATAGTCTCCAAATACAAAGATAGGGCAGATCTCAAAAGGAGAGATGTAGAGTTCAAGGTGGGAGATTTGGTGATGGCCTATGTAAGGAAGGAAAGGCTGCCTAAAGGACAACCAACCAAGCTTCTGATGAAGAAAATAGGACCATGCAATGTAGTGCATAAGTTTGGTCGAAATGCCTATGAAATAGAATTGCCATCCGGTCTTGGTATTTCTCCCATATTCAATGTTTCAGACCTCTTTCCATTCAGACCTCCATTCAATGCTGAAGATGGATCAGATGTGGTGATTGAAGATGAAGATTAGGTCAGAGATCTACCTCCAAGTAAGCCTTTACAATTGGAATGCATCTTAGATTCCAAGGTTGTCAAAAAGACAAGGAAGGGTGTGTACAAGGAGTACTTGGTCAAGTGGCAGGATCTTCCTGATTCAGAGGCTACATGGATGAGTGAGGCAGACATTTTGAAGCATGGGAAGACACTTCAATAGTTGGCAACTCAAGGGACTTGAGTTTTTCTTGCAGGGGGAGTATGGTGTAGGAGCACCTTCTCTATGGTGGATCCAATCTTGGATCATTTGAATTCTATGCATGTCATGTTTTGTTTATGTTTTCAATAAGGCTTTTTAAGCCACATCATTTTTGTAATAAGGATTTTGTATCAAGTTGGTCACTAGACCTATGTAGACCATGTTTTGATCAAGTTTGATGTAATAACACAATGAAAACATGTAGTTTTCTTGTGAGAGAAGAAACCCAATGGCTAACTGACTTTCAAAATTAGTTGGTACGGTTGGGAGGGATGTTAACTAATGTCTCAAGCCTTCTATAGGGAGGTTGGATGTAATTACAAGGCATGAATGAAGATTTGGAGTTTTGGGGTGTGCTGAAAACATAATTTTTTTGAGTAATCTGCTGTAACAGTCATTTATGTACGGCCTGTACGGATAGTTGATCACCTGAAACTGATTGGAGATGTTCATGTAGTGAGATAGCTTTCATTTGGAAGTAGTCTGGTGTCTTGAAGTGTTATAGTTTGTGATATATTGTTCTTTTTTGCAAAAACTGGTCAGAAAACCTAGGAAACTAGGGTTTTGTGAATAAATGGACCGTTACTCTGTCCATTGAAAGAAAGATTCTCATTTTCAGTGTGATGGAGGAATACAGTGTATATTTTGTGTTTTCTGTGGTTTTGGATCAAACACTCAAGGATCCAAAGAGTTTGGCATGAATTTGACTAGGCATCTCTATGTGACTAGTCATTGAAACGATAAGAAAAGTGTTGTTATGTGAGAACAGTTAGTGGAGTGGCCAAATTGATGGGTGGTCAAGTGTTCGCAGAGTTACAGAAGTTATCATCAGCATAATACAGCTCCTCGGGGAAGCTTTTGGAAGTTACACCGATCAACGGTGTTGGACCGATAGAAGGTGCATCGGTGAAGAATGGCTTTAGTCTCACCGAAGATAGCATATATCGGCATATCGGCAGGCATCGGTCAAAGTCTATAAGTGCTCACTGATGAGGAAGGTCACACCGAAGATATATGTCATTGGGAAGAGTTGGGACATCAGTGGACAAGTTAAAAGTTTCACCGATGAAAGGAGTCTCACCGATAAGTTCACGTCCAACCAGTGTGGAAGCCGTCACAGTTGCGACGAGGTGGAACTTAACCACCATCAGTGTATCAATAGAAGGATGAAAGACTTGGCCGATAAAGGTAAGTCTCACAAAAGCTAAAGTGAAGTGGAGTCATCGGTGTAAGGTGGACTGACGGAGAGACTTTAGAAAGTCATTCTGACCGAGGTATGTTTGGCCAATAAGAGTAGATCATTGAGACATAAGTTGGACTCTCGCCAATCAATTTTTGATCAGTTGTGTGCTTCCCTTGTGCACTCTACATCAAGAAGAAACCTATCGAGGAGGTTGAACTTAAAAAGCATATTATTTACTCTGAAGGTGCATTGCTGGAGGATTCAGAGACTTTTGCTAATTCACTTAAGTGAATTTGGCTAGAAAGAAAATAACGTTTTGAACTGGCCAAGAATCCTACTATTTCTACTTGTGTCGTAAAAACATAGTAAACTGTTACAGCCAGTCACAACATGTCACTTGAAGGTTGATGTGATGCTTCTATTTTAGGAAAAAGGTGTTGGAGGAGTACATGTGTGTACATCCATCCTCTAAGTTTGTTTAATTGGAAGATCGTTAAATCGATAGTGACATGTAGTCTTGTTGTATCAACTATATAAATAAGGATGTAGTTACTCCTGAAAAAAAATTATAATAAAGATTAGAATGTTTTGTATCAATCTATTGATTGTAATGAGTTAAATATGTTTTGATGTTATGAGTTGCAGAAAACTATGAGATAACTTATTTATCTAGCATGAGAAAAATGACATGTTTCATATAAGAACAAACTAGGGTGAGAGTCTAGAAGATAATAAACCCTCAGTGAATCTCTTGAACAAATTGGAGCAATCCTAACCATGTTTGTAAAATCCAAGGAGATACCTGGTATTTTGTAAAAGAAAGTAAGAGATCAAGGAAACCCTGAAGGGGGGGGGGGGGAAAGAGATTTCTCAAGGGATGAGAAAGGAAAATCACCAAGAATATAGTGTGAGTAATGAAAATCCTGAAACTATAGACCCTAAAAGGAAGCAAAGGATAGGCTTGCCTTAGAATTTTTCCTAGATAGGAAGAAAGTCATTGCACCAAAGCTTGATGGAACAAGTGATTGGAACAACTAAAAATTTTATTCCACCTAGAGTTTTGGGATAAGTTACCTAGAATACCTTACTGTTTGACAATTATAGAATTAATGGAATCAAAGCCCCATTACAAGAATTATTGGCTAAAGGTTTGATTAGATTCAGTAAATCACCATGGGGTGCACTAGTTATCGTTGTCAAGAAAAAGGACATATCTTTGTAATTGTGTATTTAGTATCATATGCTCATTAAAGCAACAATAACAAAACAAATATCTTCCACCACATATTGATGACCTCTTTAATTAGATGCGTGGAGCTACATTGTTTTCAAAGATTGATTAGTGATCATTATATCATCAGTCAAGATTGAAGGATGAGGATACCCATAAAACAACTTTTTGGATAAGAAATGGGCACTATGAGTTTGTAGTGTTGCCTTTTGGAGTTACAAAAACCTCTGTCGTATTTGTAAATTTCATGAACAATTTGTTTAGAGATTGTTTAGACAAGATGTTCTAGCCCTTCTGGAAGATATACTTATTTATTCTAAGAATGAAGGAGAACATTACCAACATGTGCAAGTGATTCTGCAATGGTTAAGAGAAATTACAACAGTACCAATTCTGTGAATTCCTAACCCCGAAGGACAGTTTGAGGGAAAAATTGATGCCTCAGGAGAAGGATTAAGGGATGTACCTATTAATGATGAGCAAGTGATAGCCTAAGATTCAAGGTATGACATATTTCAATTTGAGTCTAACGGACTATTGAGTTTCAGAAGAAGTATAAGTGTTTCTAAGTCTGCTGAATTAAGGAATCTAGTATGGAAAGAAGTTCATACCGCACCATATTATGGACATCCAGGAGTGACCAAACTTCTAGCTGATGTTAAACCTCTTAATTTCAAGAAAAGAATGAAGAACGATGTTGCGAGATTTGTAGCAAGTTGTCTGGAATGCCAAAGGGTAAAAAGCAGAACATCAACACCTGTAGAATTGTTGTACCCACATGATATGCTAGAGTGGAAATGGCAAGTTATTAAGTATGGATTTGGTTCAAGGTCTTCCTATGTCTAGGAATAGACACGATGCCATTTAGTTGTCATTGATAAACTCACGAAGGTAGCACATTTTATACCACAGAATTTGATTGATGGAGCACCTGTGTTAGCTCACAATTTTGTGCAAGAGGTGTTTAGATTGCATGGTTTTCCTGAGAAGGTTATCTCAGATAGAAATGTGTGTGTAATGTCAAGGTTTTGGCAAACTTTGTTCTCTACGCTAGGGACTCAACTTAATAAGAGTACAACTTATTATCCTAAGAACAGATGATTAAACTGAAAGAGTTAACCAAGTTTTAGAAGATTTGTTACAAACGTATTGCATGGATCAGCAATATAAGTAGGGAGACTACTTATCACTTGTGAAATTTTCAACAATACCTAACTTTTTTCTATTAAGATGGCTTAAATTGAAACATTGGACATAAAAGATGCCAAACTCCTATAAGCTGGGTAAGCTAGAAGATAGAATTAGCATTAGTCCAGTAATGTTGTCCGAAATGGATAAACAGATTAAGCTGATTAGAAAAGATCAGTGGAAATTGATAATAAATAGAAAAGTTACGTTGATGTTAAGCGTGCACTAAGACAATTCTTGATTAGAGAAGAAAAGTTATTTTGAGGGTCAAACCCCAGAAAAAGTTTCATAAAGTATGGAATGTATTCCAAACTAGTTCCTAAGTATAAAGGACTCTTCTAAATATTCAAGGTTATAAATTGTATTGATTTCAAGAATCAATCTATTACCAGTTATTGCCAGGAGGCATAATGCTTTTTGGTGAGTCATATATGAAAAATATATTTATATAATATATGAATATTATATTCTAAGAATTTTTTATAAGTACAGAACCTAGAAATGGTTATGATCAAGCTTCTTAAATGCTTGAAGTTCACAAGCACTACTTGTGTAATGTAAAGGTTATGTAGTGCTAGGTCCAGTGGGATCAATATGCAAAGGATAGTTCTTCATGGGAGGATTACCATGAATTTTACCAAAAGTTTCCTCATTTATTTAATGTTGTTACCAGTTGAAAACAATGAACTTGCTTTTAGTTAGATTTTGATATATTATATCATCGAGGACGATGAATCTTTAGGGGAAGGATATGTTACATCCCTAATTTTTGTCTTGCTATACTTTTTACTTTTACTTGGATATAAGTAAATCTATTATAATGATTAGATTAATGTCAAGGAAAGACATAGATTATATTTAATGTCATTTATGGAATTATGGAAATGAATATTTTATTGTTGATTGATTTAATATTGCATTCTGAGATTTGGTTTATTATCTGAATAATGATGCACTGATCATAATTTGTTGGTTACAAGTTTGATATAGGATTACAGGTTTTCAGATGACTCTCAGAGAAAAGAGAGAGAGAGTATCTTTTGAGGAGAGAGATATAGACCTCAGGTTATGAGTGGTCTATTTGCCAAAGATGAGTATGATGTGTAACAAAAGTGTGAACCAATGTGTTGTGAAAGGTAAGCCTTAACTTGTCAGTTTACTAATAAACCCAATCGACAGGTAGTCAATACCTTACGAATCTTTGTAAGTCATAGAAAGTCATCATGGTCATTAGTAGCATTAACGACTTCGTTTAAATATGAACTATGGCTATTTACATTTAATGTAAATATTACGACATAATTGTCGTAAAATGGTTCTCTTATTTTATTAAGTCCCTTGACGTGTTACAAACAATTCTTAATGTTAAGATGATTTCCTAGAGTTAAGAATACGTGATTATTGTCAACTTTTAACGTCAAATGACAATCTTATCAAGTCAAATTGATGTAAAGAAGTGTGTGCGGTCATGAAGGGGAGTTGAACTCGACCCTATCACAATTTTGCGATAATCATTTGTCGCATTATATTATTACTTGCTAATGAAGTTATTAACTTGTTATCATTTTTCTATATCTATCATATACATTTAAGAGGCTTTACTGTGTTATGTGGCAATTAATACGATGCTTTCTTTAACTCCTCTTACTCAAGTTAAAGGCACAAGCAAACATGATAAGTGGAAACCCACGCCACTCAAAGTGCATTTAGGGTGCAAACACTTGTTAATGATTTAATGCTAATCGTGGGGTTTTAAATGATCAAGTGTCAGTTAGTCTTGGTTATGTGATATAAAACCATGACTCTCTTAGAGTCATTAGTGATAAGGATAGCTGAGCATCATGGGAGAAGTAATAGCACTTGCTCCCATGTGTCAATATCTGAAAGGAAGCAAGGTGTGCGGAAATTGCTTCCTACACTAATCTAATGAGGAGAGGACTATACAAATTCAAACTAATCCTTACAACTACAACAATATGTAACACATAAACAAGATATTGCAGCAATACACATGAACCAGAAAGAAGACAGAAGAAGAGAGACAAAGATTTACGGTGGGGAAAACCCTTATCGAGTAAAAACCCCACACTTAGAAACCTACACAATGTATTAACAAATCTGAAATATGTTTGAAATACACTTGTAATGCAAGCTTCAATGGTCTTCTACACTCATGTCTGGAGTCAAACTGGTAGCATAATAGTACTTGTAAAACCTGTGATACCTCTACTCCTCCAAGCACCTGTTTATATAGAAAATACAAGGCAATATTGGACCTTTCTTGGAATGGGCATCCAACTTGGCTTTATGGACCAAAACCCATGCCTAAGGACACTTGGTCAACATTGTAGAATGTGTCTAACACTTGTCCATAGCTCCCATCCCAAAGGGGTCACCTATTTCCAAAATGGGCTATGACAGATGCTCTTACGACACTTACGATCATCATAGAATCTGTCATAGCGGTTACAACTTACAGCTGTAAGAGAATCTATCATACACATGCTATAAATAGCATATTCTATTACAACATGTCATAGTCCACCTTGGGGGACCAAATATGCCTTTTTCAAAGATGCTTCATGACACATGTCTCCACCTGTCTTACAACCTTCTATTTCTGACTCTTACATGTCATAGATTTTGTCATAGGAATCCGTCATAACCGTTTCGGTCAAGATTCCCTTACACAACATGGAAGATGCCGACACATGGCAAAATGCTCCTACCTAAAAGTGGGATTCTTATCTCCTCATGTGAGGATAAAATTACAAGTTGTCATAGTCCATGTAGGATTGACACATCACCGTGCCACATCCCACAATATGACAATATGGAATTTACAAATATTTACAACATAGGCAATTAAATAATAAATACAAACATTAATAATGCAAGGAATTACCAAGGTTGAGACACCTTAATTCCCAACATTCTCCCACTTGTTGAACACCTTGTAAGAGCCAATAGAATAATAGGATTTAACTGCTATAGGCCGAAAGGCCCATAGACTCTGAACACCATCTGAACTTCTCTGTGCTCACTGGCTTCGTCAATGCATCTGCAACATTCTTCAAGGTATCTACCTTCTCCAAATTTACATTCCCATCCTCTACCATGTCTCGCACGAAGTGAAACTGAACATCAATATGCTTTTTTCTGGCATGGAAAGTTGGATTCTTCATAAGGCAAATCACACTCTGACTGTCACAACTGATTGTTATCAGACCTGCATCAACACCAATATCTGAACACAATCTCTTAATCCAAATGGATTCCTTACAAGCATGAGTTGCTTCCATATACTCAGCTTCTATAGTGGAAAAAACAACCACAGGTTGTCACTTACTCATCCAACTAATAGCACCACCAAATAGTGTAAACACATAAGCACTAGTGGATCTCCTGCTGTCAATGTCACCTGCCCAATCTAAATCCACAAATCCATGAATATCAATAGAATGTGAAGGTCCTATAACATTACCATGATAACATATGGAATACTCAAAAGTACCCCTCAAATATCTGAACACTTGCTTAACTGCATCCCAATGAACTCATCCAGGATTAGCCATAAATCAACTAAGGACTCCCACTATTTGGGCAATGTCTAGTCTTGTGCAGACCATAGCATACATCAAACTGCCAACAACACTAGCATAAGGTACCCTGCTCATGTCCTCCACCTCACCAGGAGATTTTGGACAATCCTCAATAGATAAATTTGTCCCCAAAGAAATAGAAACACACAATGGTCTACAATCTGCCATGTTGAACCTATCCAACACGGTCTTCATGTACTTACTCTAGATTAACCAAAGTTTTATGTTAGCTCTGTCTCTTCTTATTTCCATTCCTAGAATGTACCTGGCTGCCCCTAAATCTTTCATTTCAAACTGTACTGACAACTAAGATTTGAAATCAGAAATCATATTCTTACCCTTCCCAATGAGCAACATATCATCAACATACAATGTAACAATGAGAATACAATCAACATCAAACTTAAACTACACACAGTGATCCGATTCGATCTCACAAATCTAATTGACAACACAAAGGCATCAAACTTCAAGTACCACCTCCTAGGAGACTACTTCAAACCATACAAAGACTTCTTTAATTTGCAAACCTCTTTACCTTTCACCATGTAATGCCCTGGCTGTGACATGTAGATTTCTTCCTCCAAATCACCATGAAGGAAAGTTGTCTTCACATCCATCTGTTCTACCTCCAAGTCATAAGTTGTTGCGAGAGATAACAGGAATCAAATGGATGTCATCTTTGCAATGGGAGAGAAGATCTCACCATAATCTATACCCTCCACTTGTGAATACCCCTTCACAACCAATCTGGCCTTATACTTCTCAACACTACCATCTACACCAATCTTCTTCTTGAACACCCATTTGCATCCAACGGGTTTCCATCCAGGAGGCAAAGGCACCAAGTGCCAAGTTTGATTCTTTGAATCCAAAGAAGCCATTTCATCCTCCATGGCCTCCTTAGAGGAACCTGCATCTTTCATGTCCAAAGCCTCTGATACAGTTCTAGGTTCATCACTATTAGTGAGTAAAGCATAAGCACAACTAGAATCAAGCAATGTAAAACCAAACCTTTCAGTTTGCTTTCTTATCCGTGTAGACCTCCTCAAGGGCTGAGGTTGAGGTTCAACTTCTTCATTTGAGCTTTTAGAGCTGCCAGAGCTCACCTCATCATTAGGTCCAACATTATCTTTCTGTTCAGTCTTCTCAGGGGTAGCAGGAAACTAAACAACATCCTCTTTCTTTTCTTTTTCTTCTGGTTGTAAAACAGTGGAAGAAGGTGTAAGGTCTCTGAAGATGACACTTCTGCTATACAACACTTTTTCAGCCACAGGATCCCAAAGCTTGTATCCTTTCACACTGACACCATAGCTAATGAAGATACACTTAACATCCTTGTTTTCCAACTTTGACCGCTTCTCCCTAGGCACATGTGCATATGCCTCAACCAAAAACATGAAGATGCCTTATTGAAGGCTTTCTACTAGACCACACCTCCATGGGTGTCTTTCCAACAAGAGTTGATGTAGGAGATCTGTTTACCAGATAGCAAGCAATGGCAACAGCTTCAGCCTAAAACTTTTGTTCTAGGCCAGCTCCACTAAGCGTACTCCTAGCCTTCTCCATCAGTGTTTTGTTCATCCTCTCTGCAACTCCATTTTGTTGCAGGGTGTATGGAGTTGTCTTTTGTCTTTCAATCCCAAGTTCCTTGCAATATTTATCAAATTATGTAGAACAAAACTCACCACCATTGTTAGTTTTCAAACATTTAATCTTTTTACCAGTCTAATTTTTAGCAAAGCCCTTAAACTCCTTAAACTTGCTATAGACTTTAGATTTGCTTCTGAGAAAATAAATCCATGTCCTTCTACTGTAATCATCTATAAAAGATACAAAATATACAAATTTTGATAACGAAGGAACATTAACAGGACCAAACACATCAGAATGAACAAGGTCCAATAAACTAGAAGACTTGTGAGAACTCGAGTAAAACTGAACACGGTTTTGTTTTCCATAAATGCAATGTTTGCAAAAGTCAAACTCAAGATTACAATCATCTAACCCCTCAACGAGGTTCTTATTTTTTAGGGTACGCAGACCCTTCTCACCAATGTGGCCAAATCTCTTATGCCATAACATTGTCTTTTTAGCAGGAAGTTTAACTTCTAATGCACGGTTACAACCATCAGAATTAGAAACAACAAATTTCTTCACTGTTCGTTCAGATGGTGGCGATGAAGTGACTGTTGCCCTCTTCTTTGAATCAGAAGAACTATTGCATTGTGCAATTAATGCCTCTAGCTGAAACAGAGTACCTCTCCTAGTACCCTTAGCAAGCACCATAGGTCCTCTAGTCATCTTGTACCCTTCTTTCGAAAAGACAACCTGCACACCTGCATCATTCAACATACTTACAAAAAGAAGGCTCCGTGCTAAACTTGGGATGTGCATAACCCTAGAGATCCCATTCACTCATCCATCAGGGAATCAGATAGGGACTCTTCCATGACCAACAATCTTCAAATGAGAGTCATCACCTAGATACACCTTTCCACCATCAAACTCCTCATACTTGGTAAACCAATCTCGATATGAGGTCATGTAGAATGATGTACCAGAGTCAATCAACCACACATCATCAGATGCATGGGTTGCTAGGGATATGATGAAAGCATCACCATTATCTTATGACTTGTCAGAATCTGAATTAGGAGCTTTCTTCTTCTTCTTCTCCTCCTCCTTGCATTCCTTTCAGAAATGCCCAGTTTTCCCACAGTTCCAACAAAGAGCCTTGGACTTTCCAGGAGATTTGGATCTACCCTTCTCAACTTTCTTGTCTTTCTTTTTCCCTTTCTCCTTGGGTCTTCCACGAACCACAAGAGCCTCTTTGGCTGCATTAGAAGACTTTCTCTGCATGTCTTCGAATAACAGCAAAGATCCCACTTCTTCCATTTTGAATATGGAAGTGGTGCTTCCAATAGCCATGACAAGATGATCCCATGAGTCCGGCAAAGAACAAAGCAAGGTCATGCAATGATCCTCCTCCTCCATCTTCACACCAATGGATGTCAATTGTGCAACGAGCATGTTAAAAGCATTCATGTGCTCATCAATGGATCCTCCTTCCTCCATTCGAAGAGAATACAACTTCTTTCTTAGAAAAGTTTGTTCACCAGGGTTTTGTCCTGATAAACATCTCCCAACTTCTTCCAAAGGTCTTTTGTGCTCTTCTCCTCATGGACATTCAACAGGATAGAATCGGCTAAACAGAGTCTTATGAGACCCTTAGCCTTCTGATCCTTTAGATCCCAATCATCTCGTGACATCGCAGTTGGTTTTACACTGAATACAATTTCCCATAGGTCTCAGTCTACAAGCATGTCCTCCATCTTGAGCTTCCATAGCTCAAAATTTGTGACATTGAATCTCTCCACCTCTATCCTTCCGGATGTGCTTGCCATCTCCTTACTGCAATAAGATTCAAAATACTCTGCACAGGCTCCCACTCAACTTAAGATCAGCTCAAAAAACCCCTACCCAACTAGGACCAAAGGTGATCAAGCTTTGATACCAACTAAAAGGAAGCAAGGTGTGCATAAATCACTTCCTACACTAATCTAATGAGGAGAGGACTATGCAAATTCAAACTAATCCTTAAAACTACAGCAATATGTAACACATAAACAAGATATTGCAGCAATACACATGAACCAAAAAGAAGACAGAAGAAGAGAGATAAAGATTTACGGTGGGGAAAACCCTTATCGGGTAAAAAACCCCACACTCAGAAACCTGCACAATGTATTAACAAATCTGAAATATGTTTACAATACACTTGCAATGCAAGCTTCAATGGTCTTTGACACTCATGTCTGGAGTCAAACCAGTAGCATAATAGTACCTATAAAACCTATGATACCTCTACTCCTCCAAGCACCTATTTATATAGAAAATACAAGGCAATATTGGACCTTTCTTGGAATGGGCATTCAACTTGGCTTCAAGGACCAAAACGCATGCCTAAGGACACTTGGTCAACATTGTAGAATGTACCTGACACTTGTCCACATCTCCCATCCCAAAGGGGTCACCTATTTCCAAAATGGGCTATGATATATGCTCTTATGACACTTACGACCGTCATAGAATCTGTCATAGCGGTTACAACTTACAGCTGTAAGAGAATCTGTCATACACATGCTATAAATAGCATATTCTATTACATGTCATAGTCCACCTTGGGGCACCCAAATATGCCTTTTTCAAAGATGCTTCATGACACATGTCTCCACGTATCTTACAACCTTCAATTTCTAATTCTTACATGTCATAAATTCTGTCATAGGAATCCATCATAACCATTTTGGTTAAGATTCCCTTACACAACATGGAAGATGCCGACACATGGTAAAATGATCCTACCACAAAGTGGGATGCCTATCTCCTCATGTGAGGACAAAATTACAAGTTGTCATATTTCATGTAGGATTGACACATCACCGTGCCACATCCCACAAAATGGCAATATGGAATTTACAAATATTTAAAACATAGGCAATTAAATAATAAATACAAACTTTAATAATGCAAGGAATTACCAAGGTTGAGACACCTTAATTCCAAAAAATATCTGCAAACCATAAGGACTTTGTTTTAACAAATTTTGATTTAGTCTTCGGTGGTTTGTAGTGGAGCCTCCATGATGGTTAGTCATGGAGAAGAGGGCAGCGACTCATTATGAGTCTTACCGAGTCCTTTTAGCCATGACTGAGTTAAGTCATTGGCGGCATCTTTTGAGTGGGAGGTTATTTACAAAAAATTTATCATTGGGGGGTACGCTTTGAGGAGGGAGTTAGCAGTGAGCAGGGAAGTTAGAGAACATCAAAAGAAGAAATACCAAGAAGAACAAGAGGATCGTTATTGTGGGTGAGCTCTTGAAATCTCTGGCAACCCCTTGACATTGAATAGGTAGGATATTCATCCTAAGTTAAGTTTACAGTATTCTGTATTGTTTCCTATTTGAGGTCTTACACAACAATGAGTAAACCGTCAGCATCTAAACATTTGTAGCTCATTTTTTATGAGAATATGAAACAATAGGATAATAGTTTGTAACTATTGATTTAGTGTAAACCAAGAAATCACAGGAAATGGTAAGAGATTATCATTGGAAGGTAGAACCATTGTACCTTAGGTTTGATACTTCTTTCTGATTTATTAAGTTGTATTTTGGAACATATAAAAGTCATCAATCTTGATTAAAGGTTAGGAGAAGCTTTGAGTTAGCCTTAACAGTGTCGTGTAAGAGCCTATCCGATTGTATTTCAATACATGTTATACCTTTATTTTTGATAAAAGATGTAATGTCAAGCATAAACCTTTTATAGAGATTGACCTTAGAGCATTTATGCTAGAAACATCGCAAGAAAGTTTGGAAGATTGCAATCCTTGAAGTATTGTTGAAGGTTATACTTTGTATTTGAAGGATGTTAGGCATCAAACGTATATGAGTCTTGTTTAAGTTGTATCAGCGTATGAAAAAAAAAGGTTATAACGCTTGAGATATTCTTGATATATCCATATGCAAATATGAGTTTAAGAGATGAATTACTCTCATAGCAACGATCATTATTAACACGGGATACAGAAGGAAGAACAACCTTAGTCTCTAAACTTTCAGGTAGATAACTAAATTTTAGATCAATAACACTAGAATGTTTAGTTTCATCTTAGCTCAAATATGTTTAAATGAGAGAAATCTAGACATAGGATTATAGTGGATAACAAGGAAATGAGTCCACCATCTGATGGAGCTAAACTAAACTTAGAAAAAGTTTATATTTACATTTGATGCTTTGAATTATCGTAACAAAGATATACTTGCTTGTACTCTTGGTCTAAGAAATTTATACAACCATGTATTTAGATGAATACTCAAGGGCAATCTCTCTCTTCTAATATTATTTTATTTTGTCCCTATGGCCATGTTAATGTGTTCTTCTATTATGATGGAATTAGACTAGATCTAAACTAGTAATGACCTTATTGTTACTAATTTTTGTTCACACTTAAAATTAGTTGGACTTAAGTATAATTGTTCAGAAGAAATAATAGAAAACTTCAAATTTATGCATTCATTGAATGGTTGATGCCTTGACAGAGTGGAAGAGAATATCAAGTTGTCAAGATAACCCATCAGTCCAATCAGGACTGATAAGTTATCATGACAAAAGAATTGATTATCAAGAAATCAAACATTCAAGGAGATATAGTTGTTCTACATAGTTTGATCTTTCAAGAGTTATAAGTTAAATTGATTATTCAGTTAATCAATTTTGAATGAAAGAAAGAAAGATATTTGTATTGCATTGTTATTTCATGTCATGTTTTGAACATACATTCAGGTATCTGTTACTTTATCTCATGAATTGATTGAAAAAGGAAATACACATACATCATATGCATAAGAGAAACTAACTGATCATGTTTAAAAGAAGTGTTCAAATATGTCCCACACAAGCCATGGGAGTAACTAGACTGAGAAATTGTAGACATGCAAGCTATGTATCTATTTGATAAAAGAAAAAGAAATGAACATCTGATAAATCTAAACATCCATCATTGCCTGATGATGGAGATTGCTATTGAAGTTGGCCTTCAAGTCTTCAATCTTCACTCCAAGCCATCATCAGTTGAACCTGCAAAATTTTGGGGACAACCCTGTTAGTGCTCCAGATATTTACAGTTATCACATGCTTTTATCAAACAAAGACATCTACTTATCACATCATGCATTCAGATGAGAAATCAGATCAGATAATGACACAAATTAGGAAGAAATCATGAAGAAAATCAATCAATGCTATCAGGTACTTTCTTATGCTAAATTGTTTGTTCACTGTGCAGGTATAAGACAAGTTTTGTTGCTAATCTAAAGACAAAATAAGCATGTGGATTAAATGTGGCTCCCACAAGGGTTGAGCCCAGTGTGCTTCTTTCTTACTTAGTTAAGAAAGATATCAAGAGTAATGGACAAATTACATCATATGTTGCTTCCTCATGCTATGTTATCAAGAGCTTATGTCCATATGAGATACATCAAAGCAAAGATGTCATTCAATGCCTTGCTATGCAATAAAGAATATAGGTATAAATTCCAAGATGAGACAGCATTCTACATTAGGTATTCTTCATATTTTCCTCATATTGCTAAAGATGATCAAAGTTTAAACAGTTATATCACATTTTGAGTTGCAAATGTCTTATGGAGACAGTCAAGTAAAATGCCACATGGAACAATAGATGAAACAGTGGCAGGCAAGACAATCATAAACAATATGCCAACTTGACTATCACAAGGTAAAACTTCACAAGATATATGAGATAAGTGTAATAGTCACATGCTAGAGGCAAAGATGCAAATGACAGATGCATACAACATGCTCTCTGAAGAGCACTCATCAAATGATAAAGACTACCACTTAGTATCAAAGATCTTAGAAGAAAGACAAGCTAGGAGCAACATTCATACATAATCACTATCATGACAGTCAACTATAAATCCAAAAGCAAGAGACAGTCATGTATAGAACAAGGAGGGATTCAAATACATTGAGCACAGTGGAGTCTTAAGAATGCAACAGTCCAAGGATAACAAGGTGGATTCCATGCATTTCATCAACAGTTTTGATCAAACAAACCCTACCTCATACACTTTGGAGCTACAGTGATGCCATGATACAGAAAAATGCCATAAAGGAGGATACAGTGCAAGAACAAGGATAGATACAGACATCTTCATTATGAACAGTCAAGATAGCGATCAATAAAGTAGTTTTTTACAAGCAAAAAGTAAACAGAAGTGCACTACAGTTGCTATATCTATCTACAGAAGTGCATCAATGATGAAGGAAGAACAACAGAAGAAGAACATTACACATTCCAGGTGCTACAGTATTGATGATTGACATAGATCATTGACAATTCACAAAAGTAAAGAACCCTCTTTCTTTTGTCATCATGATGCAGTCATAGTAAACAGACAGGCCAAGGGGAAAAATGCATGATACATTTGATACTATAACATTCAAATGATGAGACAAACAGTGAGTATACAAGAATATGTTATCCATGCTATAGGTATACCCTATAAAATGCACAAGGGACAGCTACAGGTGTAGGAGAAAGATATATATAATGCAATAGACATTCAAGTGATGAAATAAGCAAGAGAGATAAGGGCATGCAATCTAAGCTATAGGTGCATTTTAAGAACCTACATGACAGTCACAAAGAGAAGGTAGCATGATCTATGCCATGATAGAATACAGTCAAAGAGAATAAAGACAATACATAGTCAAAGATGATACCACATGATAACAGCCCATCATCTTACAGTTGGCAAGCAAAAAGAGATACAAGTCTATCATATGCAAATAAGCTAAAGAAACCATCTATGCTATAGGAGAGCCTCTCAATAGTGTCAATGTATGATACTCATGCAAATGGAAGAAAATGATAACAGTTGTCATACAGAATATCAAAAGATTTGAATATCAAAAGACTTGCTTATACGCCGTAGCTACAGTGGGATAGATAAGGAAAACCCACATTCAAGAAGGTGTTATATAGAAGGAAATATGGCTCATTCTAAAATGTATACTCATATCAAAGATATCAAACCCTAATGTTCATTTTTGCACCCATAGTCAAGAGATTTGAAAAAAAGAAAGATACAGTCATAGCCATGCCAGAGGAGCAAGGTTTCTCATGATAACAGGTATACCCATTTGTAAATTGAACAAACCCTTGACAGAAAGTTAAAGCCCTTGTTCTTTTCTTCATAAACTGTCAAAAGAGAAAGAGATAATAGGGAAGAGCATGTCCGTGGCATTATGAAGGAGTTTTTGTGCAAGGAGGGTTGAAACCCTTGACAGTCTACACAGTTTGATACCTTTTCTGCATCTACAAACAAGTCAAAACCAAAAAGAGACATATACAGTCATGGCCGACAGTGATATAGTATTTTTTGCTATAAAATGCAATACCCATGTCTACCTAAAGACTTGTCATTCTGCAAAGTGTAAAACCAAAGACAAATAAAGCTACAGAGGTGAAGAATGTCAAATGCTTACCTCTTTTTGCTTTCAGATAGAGAAGATCTTTCCACGGCCTTACAGTAGCATCATGTTCTCATGAACGGGTTACAGTTGCAGTGAAAAGAAGACGCAAAAAATAAGGAGGGTATTAAAGAATGCACAGCATATAGAGAGAGCCATGAATAAAGAAGGAGGTCACAACCATGAAGGAAGAAAGCTACAGATCAATAAAATGCTTCAGATAAAACTCAAACAAATGTTACCTTATTTATTAATGATACAGAGTTCCAAGATGCAGTCAAGGATGCCATTGAGAGGAGTAAAAAACTAGATATATGCCTCAAACCTTCAAACCCTAAGGCCGACGGAGTAAAGTTTTAGAGCAAGTGAAAAATATGCCAAGTGAAGAATGAGCAACTTTAGGGTTGTTTCCTTCTTTTTGTTCGAAGGTTCTTTTCTCCCAAGTGTGTTTTGACTTCACAAAAGAAAATAATTACCTTATCTAATGCCATCGAGGTCAAAACATCAATCATCTATTACCTAGCATCATTGTTAGAGGTGGCTGACAGTGGGGAACCTTGTATATTGTTTGAGATCAAATGGTGATCGATAGTTGTAAGGATGTGCATTATGTCTCATAAAAACTTTCAAATATCATTCATTACCTTGGAGTCGACATTGCATGGTCGCAGAGATTCCCTTTCATCATGTGCCTTTTGATAAAACAAGACTCCCTTAAACAAACACATATGTCATGCAAGATAACCAAATGAGGTCAAAGGGAATATTCCTTTTGCTTTGAAGAATTATCAAATGAGGACAAAAATGGCAGATAAGGCAGTTGCATATGGAGATTAAGGTGGTTTAGAAAATGTAATATATGTGCACTAAGGCACCAAAGGGGAGTCATAAGGATGTTTATGCATATTGTTTTGTGCATGGAGTGTCATGATGCATGGAGTGACATAGTTTTTTATCTTGCAGAGAGATAATGTTTCTTTTTATTGATCATGGAGTGATAAGGATAAGTTTTTGCCTTAATGTATATTTTATCATGCAAGTGAGTGTATTTTCTCACAAGGAGTTATAAGGATGGTATTAATCTCTAAAGTCCTAATTTTGGCTCATATCATGCAAAATAGGCAAATGTAATTTGGAGTGATAAGGAGTGATATTTTCTTCTAATCATGCACGATTTTACATACAAATCAATTGTAAATAAATAATAAAGTAATATTCTATAAATTACTTTATTATTTTTCACAAGTTGTAATATCAAAAATAGAAACAAAATTGTAACCAATAATAAAGTAATATTCTATTACTTCATTATTAACTCACAATCAATTTTGCTCGTGCAAAATCATGCAAATTGATTAGTGGAGTTAACTAGGCCACCTAGGAGGTTTTGCATGACTTTTAGGAGTATTTTTAGGGTCCTTGGTCAACTTTTTTGGTCAAACACATGGAGAGGCCCAAATTGAAGCTATTTTTGCTCAATTTGTGGCAGTTTTAGGCCCTATTTTTGAGGATTTTAGAGGTTGCTCGGGAATGATTATTTTTAGAGGTAGTTATCTGCAAGTCCATTTTTTTGCATGCCTCTTGGAGGGAGCAAACCTATATATTGTAAACAAAAAGTTTGTTTTTTCTAGTTCTTGATTCTCATTCTGATTCAGACAGATTGGAGAATTCTTGTAGCTCACTTTTTTACAGTTTTATTGAGAGATCAGCAGGTTACAGGTTATACTTTTGTCTTCTTTGTAGAGTTTTCCTTTGTTTATTTCAGATCAGTTGAATTACCTTTCCTTTAGTGATGATTATTGAAGTGATTTTGATAAAATTTTTCTATGTTTTATTATTAAACCTCTAAAATTATTCTCTTACTTCCTTACTTGCAACATTAAGCATATATTCATCACAGGTTTTAGGTTGTGTTAACCAGAAATAGTCTTTTTGTGTTGTGAAAAAGCCTTTTCCTTCATAAAAACCTATTTTCAAACCTTCCTTAGAATCACTTTTGTGATATTTATACCAAGTCTGGATTGTGTAAAAGTCAAATTTCTGAGCAAACATTGTGGATCAGATTGCATTATTTTTATCCAAATCAGGTGCATCACCAATTTTATCTTTTTATATTCAATTTGTTTCTTTCTTCCCTTTTCCCAAATAATAAAAACATATATCTCAATAGAACATTTGAAGGGAACCAGCCCACAATCTGGAGGTCTAATTGTGTTATAGGGCACCCACAACCTAAAATTAGTCTCATGTTACACGGAATTGCAGTGCTTCACCAACTTTGCATACAGGTGCAATTCCCAGTGATAACACTTATATGGAATTATATATGAGTATATAACTAGTGATTGTTACTGACATCACGTAGAGGTAAGAATAAGGTATTCATACTCCTTTGTATTGGAGGTATTAACTATTACAAAACCATATTATTCTTAACCTTGGTTGAGTTAACTCAAGGGTTGTTTGTAAACCTTAGTCTTATAAGTTTAAGATAGGGTTATTTTGATATAAGGGATGATTCTAAGGTTAAATAAAACCCTAGTTTAATCTAGAAGGGTTAAAGATTATTTGATGACACCTTCATGGTTATAACCCATTTTAGCTATTTTATGGGGGTAGACAACAAAGGGTCGAGAACCCTAAATAATAATGTTTCATTTATCTTATTGAAAGAAGATTTGTTATTAGTCGATAATGTTTAAACCTTAAATAGAGGAACCTATTTGTTTAGTTACAAGTCGACTTGAGATATAAGCCATAAGCCTCAGGTTTTGCAAGCATGCAAGAGGTATTATTAAATGGCTAGTCAAACATAAAGTTTATTATACCTTTTTTGTCACAACTTCTCTTAGATATTACTTGTCGATAAGTGATGAATCTCAAATGTTGCAAAGATGCAAAGAGATACCCAAGAATAGATAGTCATTCCATAAGGTCTATGGAGCAATGATAGTGTCTTATGAATCCACATAAGTCAAAAAGATTAGATTTGTGTTAGATAAAACTCTTTAGTTAAACCTTAACTTGACCAAATAAGGTAATTATTTATATTAAATCGTTGTGATCATTATATAGATCGTGATTGAAGGGACAAGTGCCCTAACTATGTTATTTATTCTTGTAGGAAAGGAAATAATTTCTTAGACTATGATGCTTAACCTAGGTAAGGTAAACATCTTAGTTGTCAAAATTTGATTTAAAATTCATATGAGTTGATAAGTTTTGGATCTCGGGTATTGAAATGATGCAATGAGAATCCTCATAAAGAAAGGTAGTTGATAAGGTCTATGGAATATAGATAGTGAATGTAAACTTGTCTAGGTCGGGAAGACTAAAATATTGAAATTGTCATGACTTCATAAGTTAAATGTAGTTGACCAAGTCAAATTGTAGGAATATGATAGTATCCAAGTCGAGTTGGGGTGGGTGAACATTACGACAACGTTCATTGCGAACGTCAATTTCTATTAAAACTATGGCCATAGTAATGCATATGTCTTTGCATGCATTGTCGATTCACTGTATCTGGATTGCACAACCTATCAGAAAGCATACTTATCTAGAGGGTATCTAGGGTTGTATGATTGATAGAGTTGTGTAGGATACAACATTATGTACTCAAAAAGGCAAATTACTACTAGTCACCTTTGGTCTATATCCCTCATGAAGAGTAGGGCCACTTCCTATGTGGAAGATGTGTGGGAGACCACTTGTCTGTGAATAGAGGTAAATCACTAGAAAGATACTCTCTCTCTAGCAGAAGACATGCCGAGGCTTGTGATAAAGATGTCAGATTTTTGGATGCAGTATATCTCTGAGACTTGTGTTTATTGAGACTATGTAAAACATTATCTAATACAAATATTTGTAATTGATTTACTTTTGTAAACATTGTATTTGAGAAAGACAATATGGTTTATTGTAATGAGAAATCTTGTAATTGTAGTTACTTGATTATATGTTGAATAAAAGAAAAATTTTCTCTATCTCATTTTTACCTTGTTAAATTACTTTATGGTAAATTTTTTGATTTTACTATGTTTTTAGAATGTGGATGTTACACCTTACCATTTAAATACTACAGTTGATTCCATCTCCCCTTAATCCATTCTCTTAACTCCTCTTAAGCCATCCCCTAGCTATGTTCCATAAGTTAGGTATACTGTCAGTTCCCTAATTGATTGCATCTCCCCTTAATCCATCCTCTTAACTCTCCTTAAGCCTTCATATTAATATTCCTAATTCTCTTAAAGATCATTACACATTCTAACTTTTTTACAATACATTACATGGTGCAGGAGATGTTTTTGCAGTCATAATAGAGGTTGGAAACATAGAACCTGTGTTAAATTTCACTTACACTTTATTTCAGGTATTCACTAGACCTATACTATTAATTATTTTAATTTATGCTTCAATAGTTCTTTCCTTTCATTATAATTTCAATGGAACTTCTTAACAAATTCTATCTTTAAATAAAATGATCTCTAGAGAACTAAATTTTTATATATGTTTTATCGTGGCCTGACCTCTATATTTCTTTTTGCAATTTTTCACATGTAGTGTTGAAAGGATTCAAATCTATTGTTTCTTGTTGCGCAGATATGATCTCTACACATATTTCATATCTAGAGTCTTCAACTTCTAGTTGTCAAGTATAAAATCTTAGATGATCTAGACTTAGAGAATAACATTGTATAAAATCTAGGTGTCTTGGGTTCTAACTATATAATACCTATGTCTCTACCTGTGTCTTAGGTATTATATATGTCAACAAGGTAGATAAAGACTAGAAAAAAGGCATTTAATCTAATCTAGGTGTCTTAGGTAGATCCTATATATCAACTATCTGTCTAGAGATCTAATATGGAATCTAGGCACGTCTTAGGTAGATACTATATATATCAACTACTTGTCTAGAGACTAGAATAAGGTTTTAATTTAATCTAGGTGGCTTAGGTAGTTACTCGATATGTCAACCAGGTCTACCATGTAATAGGTGTCTAGAGCCTGTGTCTTAGGTAGAAAGTTATAATTTCTAGGTGTCTATACAATATGTGTCTTAGGTGTCCTACATAGAACTAGAATACATGTGTCTTAGGTCTTAGGTGAGGCCACATGAGCTTCCACCTTCACATGGTTGGCCTTGTCAGTATAGAATATTTATATTTCTTGAAGCTAAGGGGAGCTCTTTTTATTGTACATAGAAGTTATGAAAAACTAACTAATGCAATTTGATTAAGTTATTATTTAGTGCAGATTGATGAAATTACATACAAAATGCTAATTTTTGAGTTTGTTACTTTCTTTGACATGAATACGTTGGTTAAAATTACAATTAGAGAATTCCCTAGTGTCCAATAGGACCCAAATGAGTTAGTCACCCATTTCATAACTAGGTGGAGACTGATGCTTTACTCTTCAACTAGTGTGCCACACATGGACCACATGGATCTTTGTGATCTTTTCTTGCATGCCCTAAATAGGGACACACAAGAAATCTTTTGAGTGCATTTTGAGAATTGATGGACATATAATCATCTCTAAGACACCCCAAACCATAATTTCCTATAGCCCATCACCACTCAAAACTCTAATTTATGGATCTACCAAAATTGCTTCCCACCATGTAAGGACAAGAACACTTTGAATCATCCCAATCATCCTAATCCCTCCACATCTAGATCAATAGTGGCCTCTCACCTAGATGAAATTAAGAACTCGAAACATTTGCCTTTGAAGATTCTTAGCTACTGATAAATTATGTTTCTAAGAACTATTGGAATGATTACAACCATACAAAGACATGATTTGAAAGCTAATCCAGTAGTTTGTCTACTTCGGGAATGTTATTATTTAATGCTCTTGATGAAATTGATTAAGTTATTAAGTGCTTGAATTGATTAAGTTATTATTATGTTACATATAAAATTGCTCTATTTTTCTTTTGATATAATTTAGGGTAGACTTTAATTTCTCTAATTTTCAAAATTTCTTAAATTTTAAATTTAAACGGTACAGGTATTTCTCTAATTTTCTTTAAATTATTTTCATAAATTTATAGGGAAGGTATTGATCTATGAAATGTTTAATCTAGAATTAAAAATAAATTGATTAAACATGGTTAGTAGATTGAAAAATCTAATCAATAAAATTTTCCTAAATATTTAACTCAATTAAAATTTAACACAAGTATCCCAACATTTGACTCATGTAAATCCAAACATATTCATTCTATTTCAACAACTTGTTAATTTTCATTTTATTTTTTAAATTTATTTAGGGAAGGTACATTTAGTCTATAAACTATCCAACCTAGAGTCTGTATCTAATAAATGTTTAATAAATTAAATCAATTGAAATTTTTCTCTTATCTAATTAGAATTAGTAAATTTACAATTTTATGTAATTAAACACGTGATTTAATTTGAAGTGTTAAATATGAGATATATGAAATTAAAGTTTGAATATAGATGTATATAGTGGAAATTCAATGAATAGCAAAATCTAGTCTAGATGAAATAGTCTACGAGATATAAATACTGACATAATAATAGTCCATGTAAAAATAGTGAAATAGTCACAAAACATATACATGTCTAGTCCATATTGAAACAGTCATGAAATAGTCAATACTGAAATAGTCATAAACAATCTAATACATCATGTCATCATCGCCATCCATCATCCATCCATCAATCTAAAACATGTGTGCACACTAAGTTTGATCATCATCCATTTCAAGCTGCCTTTTGGTCCCATGTGGCTGAGAGGGCAACTCATGTTGTGTACAAGAAAAAGAAGCTTCAAATCAATTTTAATGTCAAAACTGCATCCTAAATAAATTTAAATCAAATATTTAAAACCAAACCATCAAATTAAATTTTTAAATCTAAACTTCAAAATGTCTAAGCATACCACAACAGGCGCATCATCTCTCCTACCATGCTCTTGTGCAATAGATGGTGCCAATTCAGATGACAGATTGAATGTATGTGTCACCAATTCCTGTATTTCAATAAAACACTTGAATGAACTAGTTAGGCTCTAGAGTATAGATACAAAATACAAGGTTGAATGATACAAAAAGACTTTGAAATCACATAGGATTTAACTATAGGACCTAAAATATGAGAGATGACTTGTGCACCTATGCAGGCTCATCAATGATATGACGAATCGAGCCTCCACCTAAACTAATATCATCCTGCATATATATGTGTACATGTATATATAAATTCAATTTTAAACACATGAATTTAATAAAATCATGAAATTACACTAGAAATTCAAATTTAAACTAAAAATGTACAATTTTAAGATACAAACCATGGCATATGAAGTAGGCTCCTCTATAGATGATGTTGCCACTGGTCCTGGATGACTAGGTTCGATACAAGAGTGTCAGGACCTCTCATCTGCTTTAAATTAAAATGTCACATTTCTATATTAAATTATAATCCAATTAAATAATCTTTAGAGGTCCTAATTTTATACCTTGTTCATATAAGGTCTACCCAACTCTATTGTCGTTGACACTAAATGGTCTAGCTGTGATGAAGTGGTAGCAACTGATGGAGTCATCTGTACCAATCAACATGAACATATATATTTATTAATATATATATTTAAATTTTTTTTAAAAGATTGATAATTAATAATTGTCTAAATCTATATTAATTTGTATTAATTTTAATTTTATTAAATGTGGCATACATACTAAGTCCATAGGAGCAAATAATGTAGCCAAAAAGGACTCCTCCTTCGAAGCAGATGTAGGACCAAAACATGGTTGATGACAATTCTAACAAAAATGCGGTGTGGACCGAATAGTGTCAATCTAGGTGATGCATCAAGACCAGAATCAGATGCTCCTCCAGGCTGTGCAGGCTCTCTAGGATTGACTTCATCTGCCAAGTGAGTAGCTTGGTCAGTTAAGTTTCCTGAGAGCGATGATAACATTCCAAGTGCTGAGACGACCGTCCGTTGGTGAAAGGGCACAGGAACAGAGGGTGGAGAAGGGACAATAGGTGCAAGAGGCAAATGTTGATTTGGATCAACACGTGCTCCTGGTCTATGTTGTGGCATTCCACCACCCATGCCCTGAAATGATCTCATATCAAAATAATTAGGCTTTTGGCCCATCACAAACTCTGCCCATAATTTCTTTAGAAAATAAAAGGGAACCTCAAAATTAACATGAGGTGGAAGATCAAAGACCATCCACCATCGATCCCAAAAATTATCAGCTATCTGCTGATGTGTGCACCATCTGATTGAAATTCTCTTTTTAGTTAGTGGTATTTGTTGACTTGTGGAGGGATCAATGAAAAATGGGGCAATTGTAGTTTTGGTAATATGCAAATCATTGATCTCTTTATATGAGAGACCATCTAAATAAAATTGCCTCCTCTCTTCCCACCATGAGCGGAATGTGTCTAGATCCGTGCGGATAGCTCTCATTGAATCAACAATAGTTTGCATCATAGATGCAAACCGTGAAATGTGTGGAGGGGTTTGGATTTGGCTTTGCAATAAATTAATTTTTTCTTGCAGAACATGTATGTTTTCATCAATTGTGGCTCGCAAATAAGCCTCATCATGCGGTGGTGGTGGTGGTGGTGGTGGTGGGGGGGGGGGCATGTTGGGGTGGGGGGTCCGGGGGGGGTCATAGGCTAGATCGGTTATGTGTAGAAATAAGGTCTACAAGTAGAGCTGCAATTACAAAAAATATAGATTAAATTGCATGCACAACATATGTTTAAATATATACATATACATATAAATTGAAAACTTGGAAATATAAAAATTTGTGTGGTTTAAACAATATACATTAAAACATTTAATTTAACATATACATGCATTCAAAATTTAAACTTACATTATAAAATGTTTAAAATCAAAATTTATACATTTAAGAATCATGACATGAATAAAAATTTATGTCCTAATATCTAGTCAAAATTTATATGCTCATGTATTACATTCAAACTCCTAAACATGTCACTAAGTTCACGACCTATTGGCTACAACTACTCTTAAACACATGTCACTAAGTTCATGTCGACCTATTGGCTACAACTACTCCTAAACATGTCACTAAGTTCATGTCAACCTATTCAATCTTTGAACCCATTCTATATACACTCAACATTATTTTAATTTTTTTCTGGATTGTTGTTGTCTCCTTTAGCCCTTTGTTACTCATCAAGTTGTCATATATATATGGATATATGTTTAAATTAAAGATTTAAACATAATAAAATGACTTCTAGGCTTTAGGTTTAACAGTTTAATATAAGTCATGTAGGTTAGGTCTACAAAAAGATATATTAGGGTCCTATCCTATCTAATGTGTAGGTTTTTAGCTTCATGAAAAAAGTTTTACAAATGGTTAATTTAGGACTATGAGACAAGCATCAGGAACATTAAAAGCCATGAAGACTAACGAATAAGGGGAAAAGACCTAGTAGGTGAGATATAGGGGAAGAACATTATAAGAACGTATAACTAGTTCAACGTCTAGATATAGGGGAAAAGACCTAATAGGTGAGATAATATATGTGCATTTAATGCTCAATATTTTTAAAAGTTTAGTAGAGTAGTTATGACTTTAAGCTTGTTAGTGAATTGTACTATATAACTACTAAATATTTAATGACTAAATAACCAATCATACATGGTATCAACCCACCAACAAAGTCTTAATAGATGATTAAATTTAGAGTTCCTTTTATTCCACAACATCAAAAAGACATGAAGTATTCTTCATATTGAAAGACTAGAGATAATTGACTTGAGGAGAATAGTCTTGATAAATTTTAAGGAGGCCTCTAAAGGGAAGAAATTTATTCCTAGTCAAAAGGCCAAGAAAATATAAGAGGAAAACTATAGGAGCATAAGGAGATGTGGAGGAAGAAGAAATTCCTTTGAGGAAGAAGATGAGAGGGACAACCAAGCCACCTCCTTAGAAACCTTCCACTATTGAAAACCCTATCTAAGTTCTATCGAACAAGGTATATGAATATTGAATGTTTAAATTAAAGATTTAAACGTAATATATATGTCCATATGTTTAAATTAAAGATTTAAACGTAATAAAGTGAAGTTTCTAGGTTTTAGGTTTAGGTTTAATAAGTCATTTAGGTTTTAAAGAATAGGTCAGTTTAGTTTATGAAACCCTAGTTTATTAATTAGGGTTTCTAGTGTTTATGAATTATAGTTTTACGTTTTACTGTTTATGAAATCCTAGTTTATGAATTACAGTTTAGTGTAAATATGAATTAGGGTTTTACGTTTTACTATTTTTGAAACCCTAGTTTATGAATTAGGGTTTTATGTTTTACTATTTTTGAAACCCTAGTTTATGAATTAGGGTTTTACAGTTTAGTCTTTATGAAATAGGGTTTACCGTTTCTGAATTAAAGGTTTATAGTTTATGCATTAGGGTTTACTTGTTTTCAATTTCAAGTTGAATATATATAGCTGAACATTGCAAAAACAACAAAATACAAAGCAAAAAATAATGAAAATCAACAGAAATGGACGAGCAACCAACCTGGGGCACTGGTGAATCGATCTGAGGAGGCAAGGATGCTGTGGAGGTTGAAAGTTGGGTCAGCAAACGCGGGTACCCATTTTCTGGTGTCACTTTCCCTGATATCTCACAGCTTGTAGCTGTTAAAATGAAGCTATAGGCTTGTTTATTAAAAAAATTATACTTTTCAAAAATGGGTACCTGTTTCATAACGGGTGCCCATTTTTGCTTTGGGTGCCTGATCATAAATGGGTACCCGTTTCGTAACGGGCACCCATTCCAAGCAACATTTTTCACCCACGAAAAACTTCCGCAAAATGTATACTCATCTTCTTGCTTTCACCCAGTTGCCCTTGTAGTTTTGAGGACATGTTTATGGATGTGTATTACATGCTTCCTTGTAGTTTCAAGGTTCTTGGTGGTCTGTAGCACAATTTTTCAAATGACAGCATGTAGCAGTGTGTTTCGGATGACTTATGTTCATGGTTGAAGTTGTATGACACAAATATTTGATGTGCAGAGGTAAAGGAATGTTTGGAGATGTTGTATGAGTCATGTGGAATCATCTGGAAAATTTTCATGAAAATCTTTCTTGTTTCTAGTACTGCACAAGGTTTTCAAGTTGATGTGGTCATTTTGATTCAAGTCTTCATATGTTTTGCTTAAAGCTGTCGTATTTCCAAATGAGTGGAGTGTGCGGATGTAATTCCTTGGTGTTTAAAATTCTGAAGGATGTTTTGGACCTAGTTAAGCAAGTGTTGGTGTTCGCAAGGCATGGGTTTTCTGCTAGTGTAACGTGTGGTTTTGTTTAGGACCTATCTTCTACACGTTTCATGTTGTGTGTTGTCTGGCCGACTTGTAAATGTATTTTTCATGTTTTATCTGGCTGACAAGCAATGTACTCAATCTAATATCTTGTATAAATTGTAAATCAAATTGAGTGAGGCGAATGGTGATTGCAAAGTGATTGATAAGGTTCACAAGCAAGATAAGGAGCAGAATGAATGCATTATAATGTACGACTGAAGGAGAAAGAGTAGAAGTTGTAGATGTTGCCTCGATTCATCTTGAAGAGATATTTGTGACTGTGATCATGTAATGCCCACTCAATTTAATATTGAATTAGTCAAAAATAATGAAAAATAATAATAATAAACAGGAGAGAATTTTCCAAATATTAACTTATAAACTTCAAATTTGGAAAGTAGTTTTATACAAATCAATGCAACTACAAATATAAGATATAACATTTTTATGCAATTCTTCACATTCACAAACAGAGTCATAAACATTTTTTCACAAGATGGAAAGTTCTTCCTTAGCTCCATAATCTCACTTGGTCTACAAACCTGTTTCTGAAATATTAATGTTATCCAATCCTCACCAAAATTTCCCAGCTTGCATCCATTTTCCCCAAGTCTTTTCTTTCTCTATTGTCTGATTTTTCCTTCAAATTCTTCCTTGTTTTCTCAAGCCTTCCTATTCAAATTAAACCAAAGAATTCTATATCTCAAGTCTCATCAAAAGGAAGTAAAAAAAATAATTGTGTTTACAAATTCCTGTTATAAGCGTTGAGCCTGCATAGCCATTTTTTCACATTTCAAAACTTGTTGATTAATGGTAGCGACTCTGTCCAAAGAGGAAGAAGAGAAATCCCTTTTCATAATGATTCCATGATTTTTTTTCCTCTTCCACTTCTTTTAATTCTTAATCTTTTAAAACCGAATCATGCCTTTTCATAAACCAAGTAACGGCCACTTCTTGCCCCCAATTTAGAATTTAAAGAAAAATAAGAAAGCACACAAATTATTTTCTAAACAATATTTAATCATTTAAATAATTATTTCAAAATAATGTATTTAAAAATAAATGGGTTTTCAAGCTTGCCTTACATTCTCCCCCCCCCCCCCCCCCAAGAATGGACTTCCTCCTAGAAGTCATCAGGAGAAATGAATATTTCATAACTTCAACACATTCAACCAAAGTAAGCTCACATCATCTGCAACCACAAAATCAATAACAATTCCCAATTTTCTCACCACCCAGCCATAAGATTCAACCAATCGAATCCACCCCCAAGCAATTAAAGAACATAAAGACAAATTTCAATTTTTTTCTCAAGCAGTTAATCTCACTTAATAATTACACTTACTTTCATCATAAAATCAAAATTTCTATAACATCAACTCCCATAAAAATCTCCCTTATTCATTCAACTCCCAGAAAACATTATCATTCCTCAAAACAACTCACAACAATATTCCCATCTCAACACCAATTTTCAATCACTAAATTGAAATACATAAAAGATTTCATCATTCTATGCAACATACCGATTTATTTTTAGGTTCAATAGCCACATTCATTTAGTAAAGCAACATAAAAATAAATCATTTATTTCTTACCTTGGCTGCACATACTTAGTTCAACCTTTAGAACCAACACAGATCTCCCTTCTTTATTGCCCAGCAACACACGGTAATTCCATTCTTTCTATTGAAATAAAAATACTTATATCATCTAAATTTTTCTGATAATCAAATTCATTGCAAACAACTCTTAACATTTAAGCATCACAATTATCATTTCCGTACATCATATATGCTTTCATTAGAATTGGGATGATTAGTGTCAAATTAACAGACTAGCAGAAGGTCTAAAACTGCTATATAAGATTCAAAGTCAACTAATAATAATCATAAACAATATTCTTTCCTTATCATAAATATGACATCATGGAGCTGGGGGTTGGGAAGTATGAAGCTCCAACATATACCACAAAAGTAGTTAATCATGAAACTTATACAGTTATGAGCATTCAATAGTTTTGAATAATCAAAGTTTAGAAAACTCCCTTTTCCCACACAACAGTAGCTCCCCATCACATGTAGCTCCATTTATTTCACTATAGCTCACATGGAGCAACAACAACTCCCAATAGCTCACATAGACCAACAACAACTCCCAATAGCTCATACAGAGCAATGATAATGGCTCACACAAAGCTATGATATTGGCTCACATAGAGCTATGCTCACATAGAGCTATGATAATGTCTCACACAGAGCATAAAGTATGGCTCACACAGAGCACACACATAGAGCATAAGTATGGCTCAAATAGAGCACATACACAGAGCATAAAGTATGGCTCACATAGAGCACATACATAGAGCATAAAGTATGGCTCACATAGAGCACATACACAGAGCATAAGTATGGCTCACATAGAGCACATACACAGAGCATAAAGTATGGCTCACACAGAGAACATATAGTTTATCATTTTCAAAACAATCAATAATCTGACAATACAATAGTATTATCAACCAAATTTCATACCTTCTTTCTCCAGGCTAGAATCTAGATCCGTGACTTTCAGCCATTTTTCTTCTATCTCTCCAAGAATCCTTCCAAGAATCTATTACAGATGATTACAACACTTTTTCCTTCCCAGAGAATCCATCAAGATAAGACCCCAAAAATGGGTTTACATCACAATACTTTTACCCCAAAGATCCCAAGTGTTGCAACCTGGTGCTCTAATACCTATCTAATGCCCACTCAATTTAATAGTGAATTAGTCAAAAATAATAATAATAAATAGGAGGGAATTTTCCAAATATTAACTTATAAACTTCAAATTTGGAAAGTAGTTTTATACAAATCAATGCAACTGCAAATATAAGATATAACATTTTTATGCAATTCTTCACATTCACAAAGAGAGTCATAAACATTTTTTCACAAGATGGAAAGTTCTTCCTTAGCTCCATAATCTTGCTTGGTCTACAAACTTGTTTCCATTATATTACTGCTATCCAATCCTCACCAAAATTTCCCAGCTTGCATCCATTTTCCCCAAGTCTTTTCTTTCTCTGTTGTCTGATTTTTCCTTCAAATTCTTCCCTATTTTCTCAAGCCTTCCTATTCAAATTAAACCAAAGAATTCTATATCTCAAGTCTCATCAAAAGGAAGTAAAAAAATAATTGTGTTTGCCCTGTAAACATTGAGCCTACATAGCCATTTTTTCACATTTCAAAACCTTTTGATTAATGGTAGTGACTCTGTCCAAAGAGGAAGAAGAGAAATCCCTTTTCATAATGATTCCATGATTTATTTTCCTCTTCCACTTATTTTAATTCTTAATCTTTCAAAAGTGGATCATGACTTTTCATAAACCAAGTAACGGCCACTTCTTGGCCCCAATTTAGAATTTAAAGAAAAATAAGAAAGCACACAAATTATTTTCTCAATCTGCTTCTGAGATTACCCTTACACAATCCAAGTATGCACTTGATTTTCTCTCATGGTTCCGCATCGTTGATTGCAAGCCTACTTCAACTTCCTTTCTTTTAGGAGACAAGATTGAGGCACAATGCTCTTCACCATTGGTTGATGCTACTTTGTTTCAATAGCTTGTTGGTAGCCTCATTTACCTGACTCATATATGGCTTGACATTTCATATTATGTTGGCATGGTCTTTTGGTTTATGCAAGAGCCCCGTGAACTACACTAGAAAGAAACCAAGTAAATTCTCCACTACATATAAGATACTCATAATTATGGGATTCACTATGCATTAGGTATGGATATTGACTTGGTTTAGTATATTGATCCAAACTAGGTAGGTGATTCTTTGGGTCACATGTCCACTTCCAGCTATAGATTCTCACTTGGTTTAGATCCTCTATGTTAGTCAAGCAAGAAGTAGCATGCTATTGCTCTATCTTCCACTAAGGTCAAGTATCAGGGGTTGTGAATGGAACCACAACTTGGTCATTTAGCTTCAACACATTCTCATTGAGTTTGGTATCCAGTTTAAATGCTCATCTATCATTATCTGTGACAACTAGAGTGCTATTTAGATTTTACAAAATTTGATCCACCATCAGTAGACCAAGCACATAGAGATTCACATGAACTATATCCAGAAGCGTATTCATTGGTAGGTCATTAATCTTTGATATTACCCAACTTCTAAGTAGGTTGTTGATAACTTCACCAAACCCTTCATATAAAGCAAGTTTATTCATTTATGAGCTTTATTGGGGGTGTAGGAGGCTACTTCTTCAGGGGCTACCTAGTCCTCACTTTCTCTCATTACTTTGGGGGAGTCTTTTCTCTCTTTATTTAAGGGGCTTATCTCCATTTTCTTGAGGGGATTTTTCTCTTTGGGTAGATTTCTAGGTATGTGGGTACCTCATCAGACGTCATTTGTTGGAACCCATCTTTTCCCCCACCCAAGCTATGCTTAAGGGGGGTGTTAGTGTAGGTTTTTTATTTTCCTTAGTTGGATATTATGTATTTTTCTACACATTTATTTTAGCTTGCTTAGATAGATAGAGTGGGCCATTTATGAGGGTGGATGGCATCTTCCATGAATGTGACTCCCACCTATTCTTGGGTAGTTGGTAGTTGGAGTTATATCTCTTATTGGTCATATTTGCCCCCTCTTTTCTATTTATGTATCCACTCACCTTACATTTCACTTCATGCAATTGCGAGCTTTTGGTTAATGCATTTGTGTTGAGTCATATTCTTGTCTTACAATCTTATGTGTGTGTGCCTCTCATTCTTGGAAGCTTTCCTTATTCTACTAGTTTGATTCTTGAGTTGTTTGTTGAATATGGGTTTTGAGCGTCTATTCCACACTAGATCTGGGTTTTTAGTGTTTTTTGCATATTCTAACACTTACAAGATTTTGCACAAATTTTTAAAAACTGCATATGAGATTGAGTTGCCTAAAGGAATGGACATCTCGCCAATATTTAATGTGTCTAATCTACATTCCTACCATGCACCTAATGCTAAAGATAGCATGCAAGAGGTGAATTTGATTATATATAATCTAGAGAAGTAGTGCAATGTAATTGTGCAAATTACGCATTGCAAAAAAGAATCAATGGAATCAGTATAAGAAATATATCATTTGTTACTTAGGGTGTCTAATGTAGGATAATCTCAAGGGTTGATTGCATCACACAGAAATACATTTGGTAGATAGGTTTTGATATTGTACATTCTTCTGCTTTGTTTTGTGTGCCCTGCATATTAGTTACTTTGTTGAGACTACAAATTAGCGACACAATGATTTCTAAATAACTCACAGAAGCTCTTTAACATGCACAAATGTTTTCATCTATGTATACTTCCTTGGGGGTGCAATTATTTTTTAGTGTGTGTGCTTGTAGTTGTTCCACATGATCTTTGTTTATGTGTGTAGTACTTCCCTTGTAGTTGAAGTGTTAGTGGTTGACAAGTGTCGATTGATTACTTAGTTGGCGTATGAAGATAAATAGCTAGCAAGAAGATAAACCATTGCCAAGAAGTTGAGTAATTGTCATGTGGATGAACTGTTTTCTTTTTAGAAGTCGAATAGATGTTGGAGGTGTGAAGATCAAATCTATATAGACCATTGCTAAGAAGTTGAGCAGTTGCCATTTGGATGAACTGTTTTCTTTTTAGAAGTTGAATAATTGTTGGAGGTGTGACCACCAAATGTATATTGATCTATTGCACAAATGTCCAGGGGTTGGTCATTCTAGGAGTTAGTGGATTATTGGTTGAATGACTATTGGATTCACATACAAAGAATCTTTACAATTGCATTATATTTCAAAGAATGAGTAGCCACATTTTATAATGACAAATTCATTTTGATAAACATATTGTTAATTCTTTAAAACATCTTAAGTTGTGTCTTTTGTTACATACTATGCATATGCCATAGATTGTTCATTAACTCATTACCATCATTACATCAATTCCACGATCACAAACTTGATCAAGATGAAATCCGCATTAATATATTGGACTCTATAAGGAAGATCAAATTATTTATAAAATATAAAGTGAAATCTAAAAATATATGACAATAGAATCCCAAAAATGACTTTTATACTATCTTACAAACTATTTGTTAGATTAAAGATAACCCAGCCCCTAGATTCAAAACATTAAGAAAATGACACACAAGTACACAATTTTGAGCATTATATTGAGAACGGACGAACTACATTAAATGCAAGTTAATGCCATCATTCTTAAACATGGTTTGCTAGAATGTATCTCTCAAAGTCTTGAATTTCCACATGAGCACAATTTAAGTTACGAACTTCCACGTGATACATCTCATGATATTGAGATATAGATGGGGTTACAATTATTCTTGTTGCATTATTTTCGCCTAATCATTGAGACTTTATTCATTTATTTAAGAGGACAAAGTATGTATCATTTCAAAAAGGGGATTGCCTAAAGAGGCGGGACGATGTACATGCCCTCCAAGCTGTCTGGAATGAATCCCTCGAAAAAGGGGGCCCATCGATACCATTGGCGTTACACCTTCACTTTCCCCTAGATAGTCCTGCAAGATTTTCTGAGTAGGCGATGGAAGAAAATCTCTAAAAGTTGTTTGGTAAGGTGAATTTTGGATGCCTAAGTATATACCCAGTGGCTCTTCGAATGGCCATAGGACGCTCACCTCACCTCACCACTATCACTATCACCACACACTTATCACCAACCTCAAAAATAAAAAAATAGAAACGTGTCTCAAAAGACATAGGTATAAACATAATGTTGTCGTCCACATAAACAAATACCCAAAAGGAACTAGTTAGGTATCCCATTTTTATTTTTTTTCTGGTTTTGTTTCTTGTAATCAAACATGAAGTTAGGTAGTGATGGCAAACACTTTAGTTTAAATGCACGTCCCCTTCAACCATCAAGAGCTTGGTGGCACTCACACTCACACTCACTCATTTATATTTTAGGGCTTCTCCTCCACCTAAGATTAAAGCTATAAATATATTGAATCACAAACTTCCAACAGTTTTCACTATCTTTACGAGAAAGGGATTGACTTCAAAATATGTGGATTTCCATCAAAGAGTTAAAAAAAATTATTTATTCCACTCGGTTTAATTCAATATCAAATATTAATTTTTTTTTATTTATTTATTTTTAAATATTATATTTTCTTAATTATAAGGAATAAACAATTAAAAATTTAAAGATAATGTATATACAAAATATAATTTCATAAACATAAATCTTTTAGACCAATCATTATTTTTAAATTAATTTTTAATTGACAATAATTATAATTTAGATATATCAAGTGATTGGCATGTATAATTTTTGCATATAGTGGAATTGGGAAAGAAATCCTTGAAATAAGAGCATTGATATGGAGTGCAAAGTTATTTTTTGAAAAAAATTGACATCATTCACTATTTTTTCCTAATGTTCCAACTCTAAGTCAATATTTGCATAACATATATATATATATATATATGGAACGGTGTGCTCTGTGAACGAAGCCATAAATCGTTATCAAACCCTAATTTTTTTCGCCGCTACGACCCAAATATGAGGCTAAAATTTTTCGCTAGACAAAATGGCGGTGTGCAGAGTAGAATAGAATCAACCAAGGAAGGTATTTCTACTAAAAACGAGTTGGCGGTTGAGATGGAGCCCAATTTGGATGGCTCAGTTATAGTAGACATGAATAATGACAAGAACACTACAAACAGTACAGCAAAAAAGAGTGAGGCAACCATGTATGAGGCCAAAAAAGATAGTGTGATGACCGAACAATAAGCCAGCGAGGAATCAGGTAAACCCTTAGAATTCCTACTTCCTGATGATGTAATGGAAGTCATTTCTGAATGTCAATCTAGAATTGTCATCCTTTTTTTCTTAGAGGAGTCCCATCTGAAGTTGATTTTTATAAATGGGCTCGTTTTAACTGGGAAAACCAAGGTTGGGAAATTGAAGCTTTGAGGGGTCTTAGAAAGGGTTATGTCTCATGTATGTTTAAGGCCGCTGACCATGCTCAAGCGGTGATGCAATATGGAACATGGGTTATCTGTGGCCAAATCTGCTACCTTCAAGCTTGGAGGTTTGATTTTCACCCCAAAGGCCTGTCTCGTTCTCAATATCCCATGTGGATAGAATTCGCATATTTAAACCTGGCATTTAGGCCATACTTGAAAGATATTGTAGCACAATTGGGCAGGGTCATTTGGTGTAAACAAAACTCTAATAAATTTTCCAGCCTTAGGATTCAACCTAGGGTTTATGTTGAAATTGATTTGAACAAACCATTGCCAGAGAGTATTAAACTGATCGGCCCATGATTTGAAATAGCTCAACCTTTGGTCTACCTAAACAAGCCTAATATGTGTTTCTTTTGCTGAAAAGAAGGACATTTGATTCGAGATTGCCCTGCAAGGAAAACAAGATTTGATCAAACTCCTATGTCTGCCCCTCCATCTAACCAGGCGACTCGTCCTTCCCCCGACCCATTCCTCCTCATAAAATCATTACCTCTCCTTCATCAACCCATCCACCCCAAGCTCCTCCCATACCCCCTCCTTCTTCTGATGTTGAAATAGATGAACAACCCATGCAATCTCCATCTTACAAAGATGCCATTACGATGGATGGTTAGAGACTAGTCAAAAAATGAAAGAACTATTTGGTTCTTCTCCTCGTTCTTTTAGTCATCCACCTCTTATTAATTGCTCTTCTCCCCTCCTCTTAATTCCCCTACCCATCATAAGCGTGGTTCCATTTCTTATCTACCCCATTCTCGCCAGAGATCTAGATCTCCATCAGACTGACTGAATAGCAACCAGTTAATTAATCTCGCCAATAGTTTCAGTGTATTGCCACAAGACAACGGTATTGATTTTCAATCTTTATCATGAATTATCATATTCTCTCTTGGAACATAAGGGGGATTACTCTTCCCCACCACAAATTTAAGGTTAGAGAGATTGTCATTAAATAGAAACCTAATATTTTATTTTTGCAAGTTATAATTGGAAACATCAAAGTAGAAGTAGCTCTATTAAATGTATGGAGAGATGCTCTTTTTCTGCATACATCTCATAGAGATGGGAAAGGTGGAGCTGTTATTGGTATTGTGCCTTGGATTTTTAAATTTTTCATTGATAAGGGTGAGGACCCTTCACACAGTTGTGTTTGGGCCCTCGCGGTTATCAATGGGCAACCTATTAGTTTTTGTTCTAATTATGCCCCTCATAACACAAAAGAACGAGTTGATCTTTGGGGATGGATGTCTAATACCCTTCCTAATGCAGATTGGATCATTGGTGGTGATTTCAATATGGTAGAACACCACACTAATCGAAGATGGTTTAGTCCTTTTAAACTCAGCAATGATGAGTTCAATAACTAGCTATATTGCAAAAATTCTCTTGGGGTGGTTGATCCTATTCATGACCAATTTACTTCTCATACTAATAACTAGTTTACCTGGTCCAACTGCAAACTGGGTGATGATAGAAAACTCAGCAGATTAGATAGATTTGATTTACCACCTAATCTACAGTTGGTCCATAATGCTTCTAGTGATTGTATTCAAGTGGATTATTCTACTACTTTGTCAGATCACTTCCCTATATTTTGCACTTTTTCTGCTACCCAAAAAGTAGCATGTACTTCTCCATTGCCTTATAAGCTTAACATTTCTCATTTGAAAAATCAAGCATGCATGTCCTCCTTAGTGGGGATTTGGAATTTATTTCCAAAACCTCAAGAAGGAGAGTCATGGGTCGAATGGCGGTGTACTGCAATCTCACAATGTATGACCTTCCTTCATGAATTTGGTAAAAGAATGGCCTGGCAACATAGGAGGAGGGAAAAAACTCTCCAAGGTAAGTTAGGGCAAGCTAGACCGTGTCACACCCAAAATTTTGACTATGTTTTACTTTTTACTTGCACATAATTACTAGTTGATTATGCATGATTAAATGATTTGACATTAAATGAAAATGTTAGGAAAAATCAATGATATCATGAGTTTATGTTTATATGTCTAGAATTTAGACATGTGATTATATGATGTCATGATTATTTATTCATAAGGTGTATGGATTGACTAACGATACACTAATCCCAGTTTGGTGAATGCAAGTTGTAATTAGGAAACATGTTTTTCCACCCTCCAAGAAAGAGAGGGAGAGCATCATTAGAGAGAAGAGAATAGACGTATGGATAAGAATAGGTTGTTGCCATCTAAGTCTCATTCTTTCACAATTTAGTGAACCCTCGTCGAGTTTGGTAAGTTGTGTTTGACCAATTGGTTTAAGTTTGTTTGTAACTTGACAAACCGTCAATTTTTTGACAAGATCCATTTAGCATAGGTTTTGTCAAAAAATTGAGTGACAAAAGTTTGTGACTGGTGACAAGATATGGTCAAAAGTCATTATTTTTCCTTATCTGATATGAATATAGTTTATATTATTATAACAAATTAAATATTAGTAGTTAAACTACCTTATTTTCGGTAAATTCTGATAGGAATTCCATTACATGATAATTTATTTATTTTGGTGTTAAGCTATTTGAGAGGGGTCCGAGATTACCTCGATCCCATTTTCATATCTTCTTATGTATTAGAAACAACATATGTATACATTTTATTCAACGATAATATGTTGTTAAATATCTATTGATATGATCTATAAGTTAAACCTCTTTGTTTTGATGTCGATGAGCACTAAGGGGAACATGGTAATTTATTTCAAACCTCTACTTGCTCTCATGGTCTTTTGACTCAACCTCCTCGATGGATAAAGAGAGAAGTTTTAGAACTGATCGGAGTGGTCTTAAATAACCAGTAACTCCATCATTGTTCACATGTCATTTGAGAGTAATGATAGGGACATATTCTACCAAGAACTCCATGGTAATGTGGAGAGGTAAAGCCTTTTATAAGGCTATATCATCAAAGTGCTGAGGGGACACAAAGAAGCGACTCAAAGTACGTAGACAAGAGGGACTGTGAAGATAGATAGAGATATATGTTTATTCTAAGCTAGTGTGAGTGGGGAAGACTTTACTAAGATTACAATGAACTCTATTAGTATATAGAGAGTGTTGTTAGAGTTTAGAGAGCTATGTCTACCTAATAGATCCGTGGTAAATAGCTTAGTAGCTAGTGTTTCGAAGGAGATTTTATTAGAGAGGATGCAGTGAGAGAGAGAAGACTAGAATACTGCAAAGGCACATACTGATCTATACTCAGGTAGGTTTATCTTATCATTAAGATTATAAAAGAAACATGTACCTACGTTCATTTAAGTTCAATGAGAATAGAATTATAATTGTAATGTATCTAGTTAAAAATAGTGGTTTCATCTATGTTGTAGTAACCATAGATTTTGCTAAGTTGCTAAGTTGTAGGGAGAATAAGATTTTGTTGAGTGGGGATCAAAGGGGAATTCTCCTTTTGTTCCTTCCCTTGTAAATTTTGAGGTTTTAGCAATGTTTCTAGATTTGTTTGGATGTCTCTCCTTTTTCAAAAGTTTTGATTCTTAGGTCATTGGACATTTTTATGGCCTTTCCCTTCTTTTTTGCTTCTTCAATTCTATAAATACTGAAAGGATCAGGGTCCCCTTTGATATGTGGATTTGATCTATGTGGGGAAAGTAGCTCTTGAAATAACATGGTGAGGATGGCGCTCTTATCCTATGAATCCAAGGTCTTCCTAGGATCATGTTATAAGTGGTTTCTTTGTTGATGACGTATTATTAAATTGGAAGGGTTTTGGGACCTAATGTGATTAGAAGATTTACTTTTCCCATGGTTCAGATGTTTGGGTTATCGTGATTTCTAAGGATGGAAGTTTCTCATGTGATGTGAGTTTTGTCATAACCCATTCTTTGAAGGAGAGAGAGAGAGAGAGAGGGAGAGAGAGAGAGAGAGAGACTACATCGATTGCAGACCTATCATCAATCATGACACATTTAATAGAATAGTCTTGAACTTGGGCTATTGATGCAGGAGCACCTGGGCGTATAGGCAATCCTACATCACCAAAAAGAATGGATATCCAAGTTTCATTTTATTTTAATCTAGTTTGTTGTTTTAGTTTGTGATTTCTGGGGTGTTGGTAGTGTTGTCGCGATTGATGGAGATCACACGTCGCATTCACTCTATGTTGTTTTTGGTTCAATTTGGTTGATTTCAGTTTACTTTTGATTGTCACGATCATTTTAGCAAAGTGTTAATACCTGGGAAATCAAAAGTATTGACTTTTGATGTGAAGTTTTTCCTGGTCTCTATTAGCCGCGACTTAGTTGAGTGACTCAGTGTACTGATCCATTATGAAAACCTATTCTTCTGCTTTCTTTTGGAGGGTGATAGTTTCAGTATGGCAATAGGGAATTAATCTTTTGTTTGGGTGTTAAGTCAATTGGATTCATTTGCTACTATGTTGATATGTCTTTGTTTGAAAATCCCAATGTGCAACCGCTAACATGTATATGTTTGGACATATATTTGTTGTTCAAAATGGAGGTGGCTTGGTGCTATTTTAGAACGCCCATATGGTAGATGGAGCATGGAAATGCCATTGTGGCTTTGGTCTATGTCAACATTCCAATCCAAAATAAAAAACAAAATAGAGGCAATGCCTCATATGTCATGGTATCCCTTTGAAATGAAACGACTTGTATATATAATGCAAAAAGAAAGAATTGGTAGGGGTCGACGACCAGATAGGGAGAAAAACATCACAGCAAAGTGAAGTAAAAAGAAACTAATTGAAAAAGGAGGGGTAATTCACTACAGAAAGAGAGAGAAAAGCATAACAAGAAGGGTACAGTAGAGAAGGAGGATGATTTGATGAGTATTGGACAGAAATTGCAAAGGAAAAACCATCGACCAAGTCGTCAGATGTGAGGGAACATTAATTGAATATTAAAAGGAATATAAGAGAAGTATATTAGATCAGTGAAGAGGTTGACCAGGCATAAGAAATAGAGGATCTGTGATTAGGAGCAGTAGAGAGGATCTGAAGGAGAATTTCCATTGTACATTTGCTTTGAATTGCTTGGCAAGGGCAGAATTTGTAGATCATGCTATGTGATCAGGCTTTGGCTAAATTTTAACACTTGAACTATGGTATGTTGCTAGAAATTGAATTGATTGAAGTTGGGAACATCTAATTATTTCCATTTCCTGTGATTTTGTTTATCTTGAACAAATTTATTATTCCTGTAGCGGCATATGAACAAATAAAAATGAAATTAGCTTTATTGGTGAATGGTGTGTGGGTATGTTGCTAGCGTTGGTTGTCTGGTAAGACTCCCAAGCCAGGTTGCATTAGATATTAGGTAAAGGGGAAGATCTCCCTATTTATCTATGTCATCGTCTGAGGGTAAATTTTTTATATCAAGAGTGAAAGAAGAATGCCTTTTGTTTGAAGTGGTTTGAACTAGATGGTCTAAATCTAAGGCATTGAGGAGATCATTCTTATGAATAGGATAACTTTTGAGAAATGGTAGCATGTGAGAAAAATTTGAATTATTAGGAGTGGAGTCTAGTAATTCTAGTCATTGGATAGTATAAATGTCTTGGTTTTTGTCCAACTCCACAAGGCCTAAGGTGTTTTGATCAAAGGTTTTTTAGGGTTTTGACAACTTTCAGGGCTATTTCCTTCAACTTGTGAGTGTGGGAATGTGTCCATGAATGGTTGATCTTTTTGGGGGTTCGATATGAAGAGATGGTACTCCCAACATAACTCAATATCATGCTCCCTTCTCTTGTGAAATGAGCAGCATTTATTATGATCATAATTTTGAGGTTTTTGGTAAGGATTGCAATGATTATTGTATGAATGTTCTTTTTTTCTCACAATTGTTTCTCAGGGGATAGTTAATGGCGTTGACACTTTGTTTCCTCAAATTCATGTAACTATCATCACAATTATTGTAAATCCCAGTTGTTATTATTCTCAGATGGTGAAATGTCTATTGCTTTATCTACATGTTTTGATTATTTTCTAAGATTTTCAATGTCGATGGATTGTTTCTTCTATTGTAGTTTATCAACCTTCCATTGGTATCATACTCCTTTCTCCTGCTATCAATAGTAGCTTCATTAATTCTAAGAGCACTCTCAAGTGCTTCCTCATACAATTTATAAGGGAATTTATGGACTTGTTCTCATGTGTCCCTATTAAGAACGTGTAAGAAGAGATCACAAAATTTGTGATGATCCAGGCTTGGTGCACTAGTTGAAGAGTAGAGAACTTGCCTCCATTGTGTGATAAAATGTGCAACTAACTCATTGATATCTTATTTGATTGTTAAAATCTCTCAGATTCTTGTCTTGACTAATTTATTCACATCAAAGATAGCCACAAATTGACTGATGAGTTGCTTAAAGAGTGGATCAATGCTTTTGGAAGTGATACCTTCCAAAGTCATTTGGAAAATCTTGGTTACCACCCAATCCCAAGGAAGGAATTCCCACACTACTATGGTGTAAGCCTTGATATGTGAGCTAGGCTCACCTTTTCCTTTGAATTTTGGAAGCTTGAAGAGAGGATGTGCTAGTATGACATTACGAACGTTGTAGTCAAGAGGCTCCTTTAAATACCCGAGGTATGTTCTAAGAGGGGGTTATGTGTAGAGGGTTTTGTTGCTCCAAACATTATCCCTACAAATAGATCTTGTTGTGTTTATTTTAATTTATTTTAAAAATATTTTTAGTTAAAAAGTTTGCATCTTAACTTTGCAAAAAATAAGTATTTACTTTGGATATAAAAAATTCTAACATATAATTTATTGATAGGTGTAAACAACAATAACCAGTTAAGAAAACCTGGTTGCAATAGTATTTGCCTAAAACAAAACACTAATAAGATTTAAAAATAAATAATATTATTTACCAACGTCTATACAACTTAAACTATCTTATAAACTAGTTGATACAATTAAAAGACAACCAAATCACCTAGATCCAAAACATTAAAAAAATGACTCAAGTACACAATTTTGAGCATTATATTGACTAGTATATTTATATTTTAAAAAATATATCTAAAGTACGCCAAGAGATATCTTTCTCCTATTTTTTTATCAATTTAGTGCACTCACCTCAAATTGTACAATTTGATATGTTATTTCTATATTTTTTAATTTGCAAAGTTATGTAACTCTCCATTACAAGAATTATTTTTAATTTCCATTACAGCGATGAAATCCCAGTCCTTTCACCTTCCCCACTTCTAATTTGTACCTTTTTTTAATAAAGATTTTAGTTTTTGAATTTTTTGAATTTTTTGAATTTTGTTTACATATTTATGGGAATCTGAATCTTTCAGCGCCTACCTGCCATTGTAGAACGCCACTAGGCATAACAAGGGACGAACTACATTAAATGCGAGTTAATGCATCATTCTTAAACATGGTTTGCTAGAATGTATGTCTCTCGAAGTCCTGCATTTCCACATGAGCACAATTTAAGTTACGAACTTCCAGGTCATACATATCGTAATCTTGACATATGGATGAGGTCACAATTATTCTTGTTGCATTATTTCAGCCTAATCATTGAGACCACATTTATTTATTTAAGAGCACACAGTAGCTATCATTTCAAAAAGAGAATTGCCTGACGATGTACATGCCCTCCAAGCTCTCTGGAATGAATCCCCCGAAAAGGGGCCCATCAATACCATTGGTGTTACACCTTCACTTTCACCTAGGGGGGGTAGTGCTGCAAGATTTTCTGAGTAGGTAGGCGATGGAAGAGAATCTCTAAAAGTTATTTGGTAAGGTGAATTTTGGAGTGGCTCTTCGAATGGCCATAGGAGAATCACCTGACAGTATATTTCTCAGTATATTCCAATTCACACAGGTCACACCACACTACCTATTAAAGATAAGTGCCGTGCAATATATTAAAGTTCGATAAATAACACTGTGCAACAAACTTTTTGGGTTTAAGAACGCATGTTGTCCCACACTAACTTTTTTGTATCGCCAATTCACCGTCAACGGCGATTTTGTACGTCGTTTTTTTTTTGTTTTGTTTCTTGTAATTAAACATCAAAGTTAAGTAAGTAATGATAGCGAACACTTTAGGGGAAAAGACCTAATAGGTGAGATAGTTCTAATGGTTGAAATGGTCGCTGTGACCTTAAGGCCCAATATTTTTTGAAGTTTAGTACTAGTAGTTGTGACTTTAAGGTTGTTAGTGTTACTATAAGTACTAATAATTGAATGAAATGTGCCTTTTAGATTTAAAAAGCAACCAATCATGTGATGTCAAATTAGCGCACCATCAAAGGGGGTCTTAATGCACACCTATTGGTCCACCTTTTTTTGGGGGGAACTATTTGACACCTCAACAAAAAGCATGCTTATGTGGCATCATATTTGATGATGTGGCCCTGAAACCTTAGTTATAAGCAGGGGCATTGCCAAGTAAGCTACTGTAAAAATTTTGGAGTGATTTGAAATTGCCACGTATGATTTTGAGAGGCGTGAAGTTAAGGTGCACAACTACTGGGTCCTCTCCCCTAGTTATAGTTTCGAGTGCACGTCCCCTTCAATCGCAAGAGCTTGGTGGCACGCACACTCATTTATATTTAAGGGCTCCTTCTCCACTTAAAATTCAAGCTATATAAACAAGTTTTCAATATATACTAGTTTATTTATATTTTTAGAAATATATATCTAAAGTATTAGGTAGATATCTTTCTAGGCACCTATTTTTAATCACTAATCTTATTATTAGGTGTCTCTAGAAAGCCTACTTTAGATATTTTTTAAAATATAAATATAATTCTAACAATATTATATAATTATAAGAATTATTATAATTATATATATAATATTATAATATAGGTTAGATATATTATTATAATATTTATAATATATTATATAATAATTATAATTATATATTTTTTTAAGGTTAAAATGAAGGTTAGATTTAGAATTATGGTTTTGTTTAGGGATTGGTTTAGGATTAGGCTTATAAATAGGGTTAGATATAGGGTCAGGCTTATAAATCAATGCTAAGTGTAATCTTACGGTTGTGGTTAGAATTAGAATTACGCTTAGATTGAGGGTTATGATTACACTTAGGGTTTGGGTTAGGGTTAGAACCAAGGTTAAATTAGAATTAGGGTTTTGTTTATGGATATAGTTAGGGTCAAGGTTATAAATAGGGTTAAATTTAGGGTTTTAATCATGTTTTAAATTATGATTATGATAAGGATTAGAATTAGAGTCAGGGTTACGATTAGGATTAGAGTTACGAGGTTAGATATTTATCTTTAGAGAAATCTATGCTTAGTGTAAATTTAGCATAATGGTTGAGTTAGGGTTAGGGTCAGAATTAGGGTTATGCTTAAAATTAGGGTTAGAATAAGGTTTTAATCTAACATTAATTATAACCATAAACCTAAACCTAATCATAAACCTAACCTTAACCCTAATTCAAACCCTAACACTAACCATGATTCTAATCCTAATTTTAACCCTAATTCTAACTCTAACCCTGATTTTAATCATAATTGTAATTCTAACCCTAACCCTAATTCTAATCCAAATTATGATTCTAATCCTAATTATAATTAAAGCATTTATGATCATTTTGAATTAATTGTAACCCTAATTATAATTCTAATCCTAATTCAAACCCTACTTTAAACCCTAATTCCAACCCTAACCCTAACCCTCACCCTAATACTAACCCTAACACAAACCCTAATTGTAAACCTAACCCTAAACCTAATTCTAAATATAGTTCTAATACTAACACTAATTCTAACCCTAAACATAACCCTAATCAAAGCCTAATTCTAACCCTAACCCTAAACCTACTTTTAATCCTAACACTAATTTTAATCCTAACCATAATCCTAACACTAATGATAACCCTAATTCTCTCCCTAACCCTAATTCTAAGCGTAATCCTCACCCCAATGCTAACCCTAATTCTAACACTAACCCTCACCACAATACTAACTCTATTCTAACCCTAACGTTAACCCTCACCCCAATACTAATGCTAGCCCTAACCCAATTCTAACCCTAACCCTATTTCTAACCGTTATTCTAACCCTAACTCTAGTACTAACCACAACCCTAATTCTAACATGAACCATTTACTAAACCTAATTCTAACCCCCAACTCTAATTCTAAATGTTACAATAACCCTAATTCTATCCCCAACCCTAACTTGATTATTCTAACTGTAGTTACAACATCTAAACAACATTATTTTAAGCTTAACCCTAACCCTAACCACAACCCTAATTCTAACCCTAACTCTAATTATAACCATAACCCTACCCTAATTCTAATCATAATTCTAACCCTAATTCTTGCCCTAACTCTAATATTAATCCTAACCCTAATTCTAACCCTAATTATATTTGTAAATGTAACCCTAACCTTAATCCTAACACTAATGCTAACCCTAACTCTAATTTTAACACTAACGATAACCCTAATTCTATCACTAACCCTAATTGTACCCCTAACGCTCACCCTGATATTAACCCTAACCCTAACCATAATTGTAACCCTAACCTTAACCCTATTTCTAAATGTAATTCTAACCCTAATTCTAGGCCTAAATCTAATGCTAACTTGAACTTGAACCCTAACTGTAATTGTAACCCTAACTATAATTGTAACCCTAACTCTAGTTCTAAACATAACCCCAACCTTAATTCTATCCCAACCCTAACCCTAACCATAAATTTCTAACCCTAATTCTAACTTGAACCTGAACCCTAACCCTAACAATAACAATAACCCTAACCCTAATTCTACCCCTAGATCTACTTTAAAACCCTAATTCTAACCCAAACCCTAATTCTACCCCTAATCCTAATTCTACCCCTAGATCTACTTGACCCTAATTCTATCCCTAATCATAATTGTATTAATAATCTTAATTTAATCCTTAATCCTAACCTTAATTATAACCATAATTATAACCCTAATGCCAATTCTAAACCTAATTCTAATTATAACCCTAACCCTTATTCTATCCCTAACCCTAACCCTAATTTTAACACTATTTATAACCATAACCCTAACCTTATTTTTATCGTTAATTGTAATTGTAACCATAATTCTAACCCTATCCCTAAGTGTAACTATAATGTTAACCCTAATTGTATCTCTAATACTAACCATAATTCTAATTATAATTCTAACCCAACCCTAACCCTAACGTTCATGCCACTACTAACCTTATAACCCTAACCTTAATCTTGACAATAATGCTAACGCTAACCCTAATCCTATCCCTAACCCTAACCCTAATTGTAACAATATTTCTAACCCTAACCCTAACCTTAGTTCTAACTCTAATCCAAACCCTAATTCTAACCCTAATCCAAACCCTAATTCTAACCCTAATCCAAACCCTAATTTGAACCCTAATTATATTTGTAACTCTAACCCTAACCTTAATCCTAACACTAATGTTAACCCTAACTCTAGTTCTAACCATAATTATAATCCTAACGATAACCCTAATTCTATCCCTAACCTTAATTCTAACCCTAACCCCAACCCTAATTCTAGACCTAATTGTAATAATCATTGTAACCCTAATTCTAACCTAAACCCTAACTCCAACCTTAATTGTAACTCTAACTCTAGTTCTAAACATAACCCTAACTGAAATTCTATCCCTAACCCTAACCGTATTTATAACCCTACTTCTAACTTGAACCCTAACCCTAATTGTAGCCTTAATTTTTAATTTGAACCCAAATTGTAACTATAACCCTAACCCTAACCCCAACCCTAATTCTAACCATAGGTCTACATATTGATATAAATGTAAATGACTTTTGTTATTTTATTTGAATTAAAATTGATTTTATTTCAATTAAAACTAAAGGGTAAGCTCTTCCCTTAACCTTGTTATTCATTTATTTGTAATACTTACATAGAGGGGATTCTCACACAAAATCGCATTTGGTAATGAAGTTGGTGAAAAGGGCTAAGAGATGAAATAACATAAAAGAAAGCATAAACAAAGTGTTATACCTTAGATTCTCTAAGCCTTTCACTCTCCTTGATAAGGTAGAGGAAAGAATGCACCCAAAGAAATTTCCTAGCTATACCCAAATGGATGAATGTGGATTGCTCTTTCAAAACTAGCACAGAGGATATAGCAAGGGATTGATTTGCGGCTAAAATTTGGTATAATTTGGATGCAAAATGGCTTGATGAAAAATGCTTGGGAGATGGATTGTATTTATAGAGTTGAAATATACCAAGCCAATTTTTTCACTTTTCCAATTACAATAAGCAGAGCAATACACAATCGTTGAAGTTAGCACTTAAACCAAAGTGATGCAGAATTCAACTCTAACCAAGAATGTACACCAGGATGGCGTGATCATATGGTCAGAGGATCTCTATGCAATGCTGAAAAGGAACTCTAACCAAGAATGTGCCTGATGGTGACGAGCATATGGTCAGAGGGTCTCTATGCAATGCTGATAAAGGAACTCTAACCAAGAATGCGCTGATGATGACGAGCATATGGTCAGAGGGTCTTGATGCAATGCTGATACAAAGAACTCTAACCAAGAATGCGTCGGATGTCGACGAGCATGTGGTCAGAGGATCCCTACCACTATTATGCTGAAATAACTCGACATCAAGAATGTGCTTTCCAACCCGAAGTGGAATTGGAGCTACCATATGATGGAGATGCAAGGTATTATAAAGCAAATATGAGAAGAAGTATGAAGTGCTGACAGTACTACTGTTCAGCTTACAATAATTAGAGACTTCCAACCCAACTCAAATGATAGAAGTTAGCAAACTTAAATGACGGATCAACAACTTGAAAAGACCAAACCAGCAACATAAAACCCTACAAAAATGCTCACACCTCACTCATTTCTCAACCAAATGACCTCAAATCTGATGCAATGCACTCCTATGACAATGGCGACCAAGCTACACACTAGAGACCACTCTTAAACCCAAGTATTTATTTAGCACGCTTTCCAATGCACTCCAAAGAGGGCGGCCTGGCAAGAAGGGCAATTTCCTTCTAGAAAAATCAGATTCTTCATAATAAAATCTGCAAATTGGCACAATGGGGTGCCCAGCATAGACAAAGGGAAATATGAAATACCCATAACAAATGTATTATTATTTTTAGATTTATGAATGAAACTACAGATTCAGCCCTGTTATCAGTAACTCCAAAAATGACATAAAAAATAAATAACTGAACTACAAACAGAACTCAAGCTACAATGCAAACCTCACTACAAAAATCACTACTATCAGCAAACCTCTCCCTAGGTGCTATCTCTCAAGCACGAAGTGAGCCCAGGCTAGGAGGCATTCATTCCTCGAAGCAGTCCCAGAACCATTACGGCAGCATAACATTATCAAGATTTCAGATGCCGAAATGAGAGCACTCTTCCTCCTTTTATACTTTTCCAACTGGGAGTCTCTAAAATCCTCTTGCATATGGGATAAAACATGAGAGGGAAAATAATATAATCCTCTTCAATTCTTTTTCAACCTCAACATTAAGTCGTTGAGCCTAGGCACCAAGGTCCAATATTAAATAATAAAGTTTAATTTACGGACTTTAAAACGGAGGCCAAGATGATGTCAGAAACCAATGATCTATAGCTCGTTGGAAAGGTCTTGACAAGACGAATCCAACCCCACTCTCAAAATCCCATTCCGATACCAATCCCGAACTTACTAAAAATAGTAAATTCCTGAATGTCAAGAAAAACACATCCCTGCGAAGCTCTCTGAAAACCTAGAAAGAAACCGCCAACCAAACTACGTTCCACGAACAAAAGTAACCACCAAAACATGAAACCCCAATTTCAACCCCCGAGTAACCTACGGGTCTCTAGAATAGGCCAACGGTCAACTGTAAAAGATCAAGCTGGAAAACGGAACATTACAAGAGTTTTTGGGGGAATTTAGATCAGTGGTGGAAATTCAAAGTTAAGATCTAAGGGTGGAGATGAAATGGTGAAGTGGAAGGCTAAGATTTGATAATAAAAAATGGAGGACTCACATTATTTTTGAATTTTTTGTTGATCTTAGGAAGGTTTTGCATTAATGAGGATTAAGACTTATAAATAAATTAAAAATTCATTCATATGGGAGAGGGTGTAATAAAAAATTAGTGTTTATGAGTGAGTGGGATGAGAAAGGACACATGCATGTTTTTGGAAAAGACGTGTGAGCATTTGTATTAAAAAATGCTCTTGCATGAAAGAGGAAAGGTGAGGTGGAGACACATGTGACTCTTTTTTAATAAAAAAAATTGTTTTTTATTCAAAGGGTGTGGGAGATGGGATAATGGAGGTTTAGGCTAATTAATTAAGTGATTGACTTAATTAACATGGTTGTTGGAAATCAGTAGAGGGGTTAATTAGTGGTTTAGATTAATTAAGTCAAGTTTTACTTAATTAATTTGGGTCTAGGGGCTAGGTAGGGTGTGATAGCTAATTAAATAAATGATATTTATTTAATTAGGCTAGGTTTAGTTCATAGGCTAGGTGGATTAATCAAATAAGTGTATTTTATTTAATTAATCTAGGTGGATGGGGAAAATCAATCAAATAAATATCAGGATATTTATTTAATTAATTGTGGACAATGGATAAGGTAGGGTAATAAATTAATTTTAATTTATTACAGGTGAATGGTTAGGATGGATAGTTAGGGTGAATTAATTAAATAAATACATTTTATTTAATTAATTTGTGAAGGGGAACTTGGTGATGCAAGGATACAGGAAAGTGGCTTGCATGGTCAAGGCATTTCAAGTGTCTACAGGTAACATGTAAACTTCCATTTTTGCTCCTAACACCTGTTTTAGGTATACGGTTGTCGGTTGGAGGATATGTACAAATTGGAAATAAAGAATGCATATTTCCATGTGCATAGCTAGCACGTAATGTATCTTAGTAAATTTATGGAATTGTCTTAATTTAGAAGAAAAGTAAATTGTGTTAATATTATAAACCACATAAATATTTAAGTATTCTTTAAAGTATAGTATACTTAAGAAATTATGGTTAGTATTCCATAAAAGAAATATAGATTCTCATGAGAGTGTATTAAAATTGTATACGCCTAAAAATGGCACGATTCAGTCTAAATAAATATTCTTAATATTTATTCCCTTCTAATTCTTCTATCAATAAATAAATAAATAAATTTATTTATTCGATTCATATTCCTCTAAATTAATTAAATATCAAAATATTTAATTACCTCTTCTAAAGTCAAAATTAAATAAAATCCTTTATTTAATTAAATTCTTCCCAAACAATTAAATAATTCTTAATTATTTAATTAAGTCAAATTCATTCTTCCAAATTTAAATAAATCAAATCAAATTTATTTAAATCCTCTCAATCTCTAAAAATAAAATGCAATAAAATATTTTATTTATTCTTCCAAAATCATGTAAAACAATTAAATAAATTTATTTATTTAATTTGCTTTCTTATCTTCTAAATTAAATAATTCCAATTATTTAATTGTTTCTTCCAATAATATCTTCTCTAAATTTAAATAAATCAATTATTTATTTAAGTTGTCTTTTTCTTCTAAATTGAGTTATCTCTAAATATAATTCAATCTTTGTGCATGTATGCAATTAAATATTCCTAATATTTAATAAAGCAAAATATCTTCTTATTCTCATGCAAATCCCTTCTTCTTGTTTTTGTGAAAAATCTATTGCAGCTACTGATTATTAATCTCCTATCGTAAATAGATTATTTGGCTGCCGAAAAATAACTTACAGCAAATATTGAAAAATAATACAGCCGCAACTTCACGAAAAATCACGGAGATAGAAAAATAAAATATGCAAACTGGACACAATAGTTTTGGACAAATTGTCCCTGGAAAAAACTCCGAAGGGAAAACCAGTACTGTAGATGAGGAACTTTATTAAATCAAATCAAGAGATACATAGACTGCTTGCCTCTTACTGGCAGAGCTCCGGCAATGATCTCCAAAAATTCTTCTCCCAATTTCTCCTATAGAAATTCCACTACTGCTGTCTCAAACGCTATCGTTGCGCCCTTGCTCTCACTGCAAATCAATTTGCTATTGCTGCAAATTTATTTATTTGCTATCGCTGCAAATACTTCTCGGATCTGTCTTCTCCAAATGCCCATTGATCCTCTTTTATAATCCCCTCATTGAAAACCAATGGCCATGATTTAATCTAAATCAATGGCTAGGATTAATTAGACTCTAACAAACCCTAATATCTAGAAGTCTCTCGAGAAATCAATTTTCTATGTATAGAGAAAAATATTCTGGCTGTGTTTCTAGCCTCGTAATCACCACCCGAGACTAGAACACCTGTCCAAGCTACATTTAAAATTAACACTCCCTCTTAGCGAGGAAGGTGTTCTGCATAACACCCAACTTATCTCTGAAGAAGATGAATTTCGCCTTCCCCAATGCCTTTGTCAAAATGTCTGCTACTTGCTGATCTGTAGGTATATACTATAGCTGAACAATCCTCCGCTGTACACAATTCCTGATAAAATGATACCTGATGTCTATATGCTTAGACCTATCATGAAACACTAGATTCTCTGATAATTTGATGCAACTCTGATTATCACAGTGTATCATGGTAGTCTCAACCCTCTGACCAAACAAGGCTACCAGCAACTTCCGAAGCCATATAGCCTCACATGTTTCCATACTAGCTGCTATGTATTATGCTTCTATAGAACTCAGAGCAACAGACTTTTGCTTCCTGCTGTACCAAGAGACAACTCCTGATCCCAAACTAAAGCAGCACCCTGAAGTGCTTTTCCTATCCACTGTACTACCTGCCCAATCTGCATCAGTATAGCCTATCAACTTGATACCATCACCTCGAGCATATCTGATCCCATACTCGATTGTACCACGCAAATACCGCAACACATGCTTTGCCGCTATCCAATGCACTCTCTTCGGCTCAACCATGAACTGGCTAAGAGAGTTTACTGCAAAGGATATATTTGGCCTAGTGTTGACCAAATACATGAGAGATCCAATCAACATCCTATATAAGGTGGGGTCTACATCCTTTTCCTTGGATGCGTCTACCTTCTTCCAATTCGTGATCATAGGTGTAGACATGGCTCTGCAATCTTACATCTCAAACCTCTTCAAGATTTCAATGCAGTATTTCCCTTGTCCAAGGAAAATCTCTCCATCTGTCTACCACACTTCCATGCCTAGAAAGTAGTGCATAAGCCCCAAATCCTTCATCTCGAACTCTGCTGCAAGGTCCCTCTTGCACTCCTCTATAAGCCCCAGTGAACCTGTTAAAAACAAGTCGTCCACATATAGAACAAGAATGAGAACTTCACCCCCAACCATCAAGTAGTAGAGGTTAGCATCCGCCTCACTCTTCACAAAGCCTATTCCCTGCAAGTATTTATCAATGCGCTCATACCACGCCTTGGGAGCCTATTTGAGTCCATACAAAGCTTTCTTCAATCTACACACGTGGGTTTTGCTGCTGTGTGCTACAAAGCCTTCTGGTTGTTCTATGTATACCTCCTCTAACAATTCACCATTAAGAAATGTTGTCTTGACATCCATTTGATGGATCTGCCATCCCATATGCGCTGCAAGTGAGATTACGGCTCGTATAGAAGTATACCTGGCCACTGGAGCGAATGTCTCCTCATAGTCTATTCCCTCCTTCTGAGAGAACCCCTTGGCCACGAACCTTGCCTTGTATTTCTCGATGCTACCATCTGCACCATGCTTAATCTTATAGATCCAGCGTGATCCAACCACTGCCCTATCTGTCGGTCTAGGCACAACCTCCCACACATCATTCTGCATTATTGAGGTATATTCCTCAACCATCGCATCTTGCCACACTTGTTGCTGTGCAGCCTCTTGATAGCTGGAAGGCTCACTATCTACCAACTGACTAACCAATGCCATATAGTCATTATACCTAGTTGGTTGTTTCCGCTATCTACTACTTGTCCTAGGAGCTCCCACAAACTCCTGAGTATCCCTATGTATCTGTTGAACCTCACGGTTCCTCTGCCAACTATAGAGGATGAAATATCAAACTCCATATCTTCTTGATGCATCTCTTGGATTTGCTGTATCTGTTGCTCCATATTCTGTGAACTCTCAGCACCTGAGCCTGTGCTTGTACTAGTAACTATACTCGTGCTTCGCTGCCCCTGTTCTGGTTGAACAATCCTTGGAGCTTCTGTTGGCTGCTCATTCTGATCATCTGCTGGCAAATCTCTGGACCTCCTATATGCCTTGTCCTCCATGAATTTGACATCACGCCTGACTATAATCCTCTTGGTCCCTGGAATAAATATCTGATATGCCTTTGAGGTCTCACTGTACCCCACAAAGTACCCTCTCTCTACAGTCTGATCTAACTTGGAACGTGTAGCCCCTGGAATGTGACAAAACACCAAACTCCCAAATATCCTGAAGTGACCGACATCTGGCTTCTTCTCTGAAAATGCCTCTTCTGGTGTCATCTTGCCCAATACCTTATGTGGAACCCTGTTCTGTATGTATACTGCTGTACTGCATGCCTCTGCCCATAAGTAACGTGGCATATCTTGGTCATACAACATAGCCCTTGCTGCCTCCGATATAAAATGATTCTTCCTCTCAGCAACCCCATTCTGCTGTGGGTTGTAAGGAACGGTCCACTCTCTCTTGATTCCTTCCCTAGTACAGAACTCCTGGAACTCTTTCCCTTTGTACTCGCCTCCATTGTCTGACCGAAGAACCTTTACCTTCCTGCCTGTCGAATTCTCCACAAGAGCTTTGAACTCCTGGAAGTGACTGAAGACCTCATCCTTGGTCTTCAAGAAGTATATCCAGGTCTTCCTGGAGAAATCATCAATAAAAGTAACAAAGTACTCATATCCTCTAAGAGACTTCGTTGACATTGGTCCACATATATCTGAATGTACTAGATCAAGAACCCCCTTGGATCTGGTGTCACTCCTTGGAAAAGCTGTTTTCACAAACTTCCCCAATACACATCCCTTACATACATCATCATGCTCTGTGCTCACCTCTGGAACACCTGTCACTGTCTCACGAAGCAATTTAAGTGCTCCATGATGTATATGGCCCATCCTCCTATGCCATAGCTCTCCTTGATCTCTGGGATTACTGCTGCTCACTAGTGCCTTAGGAGTATTAAACTGCAACTTGTAAAGTCAGCCGCTCCTAACTCCAATAGCTATGGGTGATTTCCAATCCTGATGCTTGATTAAAACATGCGCCCCTCTAAAGAGTACATTATAGCCTTTATCCTGAAGGACAGATACGGAAATTAGATTCATGCCCAAGCCTGGCACATACAACACATCATGAATGGAAATAGGCTTGCCATTCTCCCTCTGAAATAGAACAGTCCCTCTCCCAACTGGATCGCACTTGGACTTGTTCCCCATCTGAATCTGGAATCTGATGTCCTCCTCCTTGTAGCTGGAGAAGTACTCTCTAACTCCTGTCATATGAAATGATGCCCCACTGTCTATATACCAAACACCCTGTGAGGTTGAGCTAGTTAGGCAAGCTATGAGTGCAAACTCATCTTCCATTCTACTAGAAAGCTCATCTACACTTGCTGAAGCTGATGTCTGCTTCTTGCCTTTCTTTTCATTTTTCTTCCTTTGTGGGCAATTGCTGACATAATGGCCGAACTCATGACAGCCATAGCATTTGACCTTAGACAAGTCCTTCTTCTTCTCAATTTTTGGATTTGATCCTTTGCCAGACCCCTTCTTCGCTTTCCCTTTTCCTATTAGGGCAACGTTTTCCTGTTCCACCTCACTTTTTTGACTATTATTACTGGTTCCATTGACAAGACTTAGTCTAAGCTCCTCCTGAGTGAAGTCACTCCATAGTCGATCCCAACTCGGTAAGGTGTCTCGTCCATTAATAACTTGAACAAAGACATCCCACTGCTTAGTAAACCCATTCAGGGCTATTTGTACTAGCTCATCATCCTTTGGTTTGTCTCCAACTGCTGCCAATTCATCCTTGACAAGTCTAAGTCTAGTGAGGTAACTTGTGACGTCTTCTCCCTTATTCATCCGGGTATTCCTTAACTTTTCTCTGAGAATCAGCTTCCAGTTAAGGGTAGCATTCTGGTACAGATTCATAATGGCGTCCCACATCGTCTTTGCTGTATCTAACTCTGCAATATGCAGAATAATATGATCCTTAACACCGTCAAGAATCAGCCTCCTTGCCTTGGCATCTTCCTTCTTATATGCTAAGAGCTGTGTTGCATCTGTAGGTACAAGTACAACAGTGGTCACATAATCCTTGATACCATTCTCTTCCAGCAATAAAGAAATTCTGGCTTTCCAGACACCAAAATTTGAGGCTCCATCCAATCTGTCCTGATCTCTTAAACCTGCTGAGGCCATCTCAAAAGAAAATAATAATTTGAAGAGGTCAAACTGGGTTTTATAAACCCTAGATTTTTTATTTATTATTTTTCCTTTCTCCCTGTGCCTGTTCTGCCCTCAGATCCACTCTGATACCATGTGAAAAATCTATTGCAACTACTGATTATTAATCTCCTATCGTAAATAGATTATTTGGCTGCCGAAAAATAACTTACAGCAAATATTGAAAATAATACAGCCGCAACTTCACGAAAAATCACAGAGACAGAAAAATAAAATATGCAAACTGGACACAATAGTTTTAGACAAATTGTCCCTGGAAAAAACCCCGAAGGGAAAACTAGTACTGCAGATGAGGAACTTTATTATATCAAATCAAGAGATACATAGACTGCTTGCCTCTTACTGGTAGAGCTCCAGCAATGATCTCCTCCGAAAATTCTTCTCCCAATTTCTCCTATAGAAATTCCACTACTGCTGTCTCGAACGCTATCGCTGCGCCCTTGCTCTCACTGCAAATCAATTTGCTATTGCTGCAAATTTATTTATTTGCTATCGCTGCAAATACTTCTCGGATCTGTCTTCTCCAAATGCCCATTGATCCTCTTTTATAATCCCCTCATTGAAAACCAATGGCCATGATTTAATCTAAATCAATGGCTAGGATTAATTAGACTCTAACAAACCCTAATATCTAGAAGTCTCTCGAGAAATCAATTTTCTAGGTATAGAGAAAAATATTCCGGCTGTGTTTCTAGCCTCGTAATCACCACCCGAGACTAGAACACCTGTCCAAGCTACATTTAAAATTAACAGTTTTAAATTACTTAACTGATTATTATATTCTTTTAATTGGTTTAACTCATTATTCTATTCTTAGCAAATCCTCTCATGCAAAAGAAAGCAAGACACATGTCTTCTTCTTATTCGTTGCACATTCTTCAACTGTTCTCAATCGTTGATCTTCTCATTCTTTCTATACCATTGATCTCTTCTTTCTCAAGTCTATAAATTGAACCCTATTCTTCCATTTCATTCATCCAAGCTTTAAGTATCGTTACTCTGCAGGACTTACAGCGCGCCTTTGGCACCAATTCCTTCATTACTTGTGATCACATTCGTTACTACGCACGCACTACTACCATTGTTGTGAAGCTCCTCTTCATGGCGGTATTATCATTGCCATTCCCAATTGACATTCTTGAAGCATAACAAGGAAGTGCACTCTCTGAGGGCCCTATTTCATACATGGAAGATTGATTGTGATAGGCGATCAATGGAAGCTTCGAATTAAGGAGGTTTGCTTTGTTGTTTGTTCATTGCTTATTTGAAACTTCTTTGTTCACCATTTCATTGAGTTTTGGGTATCATTGATATTTATATTGATTATTCATTTAGATCCAATTTTCCCTTAACAAAAATAAATAAATATATAATTTTGTTTATAAAAATAAATATTTTTATTTTTCTAATATAATATAAAGTGCTTTAGAATATATATATATATATAATTTTAATAAACTCAAAGAACTTTTGTAGGGCATCTTTTTTAAAAAAAGCTAAACAAATTTTAGAAACCTTATATATTATATGAATTCATTTTAGAAACTTTAGTAATTTATTCATTTTAGAATTTTTAGTAATTTTAGAAGCTTTAAACTTTAGTGAATTATGGAAATCCATGGCTTCCTTTATAGGAAGGTGTGGGATTTTCCCTTAGAAGGTCACGGCTTTATGAAGGCCACAACCCCTCTTGTAGCCTCCATTAAAATATTTTTTTAATTTTTTTTTAAATTTATTTATGACATTTTTATTTGTTTCTCCAACATTATATAAAGAAATGTTTATATCTAATTATGCTTTAGGCTTTCAAAATTTGGACTTTCAATGGTTTTATATAATGTTGTGTATATTTCTTATTAACCAATGAAATGTATAGGAACATTTTTATGGAGGGAGTTTTATGGTCTATTTTTACGGAAGAGGTTTTATGGCATGAAACTAAACTGTATCAAGATAAATTAAAATTTTATCTTGGAAAATAGGAGTCCCTATGTGTTAAGTTCTCAATTTTCAATATCCACCTAAAAATTTCTTCCTCCCTAATTATATAGTTATCATTAGAAAGAATGTTTTCCACATACTATCATTAGAAAGAATCTACAATGTTTGAACTAAAGAATTTCTTCCCACATAGTTATCATTAGAAAGAATCTTTTTCCACATACTACCATTAGAAAGAATCTACAATTTTTAAATTTCCCCAACAAAATTTAAAATAACATTTAGGGAAAAAATCATTTTAACATTAGCATTACCATTACCAATTGTTATCAAATTCATAAGACCCTTCATTGTCAAAGACTCACAACACCCACTAAGAAATTTATGACAACCCTTCCATAAAACACTGTGCATAGTAGTGTAGCAATTTTTGTTGATGAGTTTCTTTGTGATCAATCGATTCGTTAGCTTTGGAATTTCTAAGTTCATTGATGGCTTCCGTCGCTGATAGAACAATTTTTACAACTTTCAAGTTTTGGTATATCACTGAGTTGGGGAAAATTTGAAGTCCCTGATTGAGGCAAAGTTCTAAGTATCGGCCAGTTAGAAAGTTTTGAAAGTTGTTGATGTGCCGATTGGGAGTTCAAATTGTTGAAGATCCATTGATGAATTATATATTTGGAGTATTTTTTTAGTTTGTAAACAATTGTATGTGCCGATGGGAGAGTTCTAAACTCCTTTTGATTGTTGATAAGTATTCCCTTGTTAGTGAATGAAATTTGGAATTTGTGGGAGGTTTCTGCCGCCGATAAAAGGATTGTCACGAGTAGAATAATGTTATGGGTTTCCGCATTTTGGTAAAGTATGGTCATTATGATAGTTTGCGATTACATGTGTAATCAAAATACATTAAGATTTTGGATGGGGAATATGACGATATGTTGGAATCATTCGAAAGGTTTGGTGGTGTTGTTGGAAACAAGATGATTGATTTGTTTCATAAGCAACTGGTGATTGTTCAGTTCAACTTCCTTTTCTTTATAAGTATAAATAGATTCCATTGTTCCTATTTGGGGGGGTTTGACCATTGGAGAGAACACATGTTTGCGTCGGTGATTGAGGGATTGTGTTGGCTAAAGAACATCATTTGGGCATGAAAATTATACTTCTGTAAATAATTGTTGTTGTGAATCATTAATAAAACAAGTTATTGTAATTGTGGATATTATTGTCCCAATCGGTTTGTGTTGATGTTTGAATTTTGTAGCTAAATTCAATAGTTTGATAAAACCCTTGAATTTAGTACTACACCAAGTGGTATCAGAGTAGGTTTCCTATGGAAACTGTGTATGTGTCATAGAGAAGGATTTTGAGAATTTTGTTGTGGGTATAGAAGAAGAGTGTAGGCCTGCAACTACAGAGAATCCGGTGAAGACATGACACAGAGAGGACATGGTAGAGGAGGAGCACCATGGGCTGGTGACTTGTCAATAGTGGATATGCTAAGAGGTATTACAACAAGATTGTATGCAATAGAGATGGTGCAGTGTAGAGGAGTACATGTAGATGATGTTAGTGATGATGAGGAAGAAGTGGCAAATCAAGATTTGGAAATAGAGAATATGATGGATGATGCGGAAAGTAGATTTATAAGAGCAATGTCAAAGATAAGTAGTAAACCAAGGCTAGACCCTCCCTGCTACAATGGTAATTTGAATCCAAAAGTACTTGTAGATTGGATATCGGAGATGGATGAATATTTTGATTATGAGTTTCTTGAAGATCCTAAAAGGGTAAAATTTGTTGCTACAAAATTGAAAGGGTACACATCTTTATGGTGGGAATATGTACAAGTGGACTGACAAAGAAAAAGCAAGGAGAAAATAAGGACTTGGGACCGGATGATAGCAAAGATGAAGACAAAATTTCTACCAAGAGATTATCAAGTAAGTTTATTTTAGAAGTTGTAGAATTTGAAGCAAAAGGAATTAAGTGTGCAAGCTTATACAAAGGAGTTTTACAAACTGAATATCTAAGTTGGAGATGTTGAGGACGATGTAGAAAAGGTCTCAATGTATGTAAATTGATTGAGATATAATATTCAAGATTAAATGACTATGTTACAAGTTCATACAGTAGAAGAAGCATATCAATTTTCTTTGAAAGTTGAAGAAAAATTATCTTGGAGACACCAGAATAATCCAAGAGGAAGAGGAAGGTCCACCTTAGGAAAAGAACAAGCAAATAGTAGAAAAGGAAAACAAGCATGTGAAGAGGAAAATGACACTTTATAAAAGGATGAATCAAATCAAAACACAAGAGGAAGAGGCAAGCAGGCAAACATCAACTCTTGAAGTCCTCCCTGCAGGGCATCCCCACTTATTTTCTATCCCTCTTTAAAATGCCCAGATACATGACAGAGAAATTAGAGAAGATCTAGAAAACCTTCCTCTGGACTAGGCTTGAGGAAAAAAAGAGGATCTCGCTGGTTGGGTGGGATAAAGTCTGTCATCCCAAATTGCAAGGGGGAATTGGGAATCAGAAAAATCCAGGTGATGAATAAAGCCTTACTAGCCAAGATTGGGTGGACCTTCCTTAAGGAGGAGATAGACTGGGTGCAGATTATGAAAGCCATATACCTACAAAATAGGGATAAATTAGAGTTTATTGATAGGGAGAGCCTTCCTAAAGGCTCTATTATCTAGAACAAAATGATCAAAACTAGAAGTACTCTGTCTCAAGGCATCAAATGGAAGTTGGGTAAGGGAGACAAAATCAGGTTCTAGGAGGACAATTGGCTCGAGGAGGGACCCCTGTCTAACTGGAAGAACAACACCACTAAGGAAAGAGTTTTGGAGCTTGGTCAGTAATTACATTATTAGCCAAATCCATAGCCAAAGGCGGTGGAAGAACCTCTCTGAATGTTGAAACAATAATAAGCCTGATAATCAGGAGTGTTAGGCTCTACAAGTGGAGTTGAACAGGTACATAATTCTGATATTTCCTAGGGAAGATGAAATGCTCTGGGGACAGGATCAAAAGGGGATCTTCTTGGTCAAATCAGCTTACAATATGCTAACCAACAATGGACAGGTGAGTTGGTTTGGAAGAGTGTCTAGAACAACAAGCTGATCCCTAAAATAAACTTCTTTTGGTGGTATGTAGTGCATAATAAAATCCTTAATACCGATAACCTCAATAAAAGGGGTTTCTAATTGGTCAATAGATGTGGTCTATGTCTAAAAGAAGAAGAGTCCATTCAGCACCTTCTTTTCCATTGTGATTTTTCTAAAGAGATATGGGGAAAAACTATAGAGAAACTTAACTTGGATTGGGTCTTCCCTAAAAACTTAAAGGATTTCTCCCAAAGCTGGCTTACTCCTTTCTCTCACCCTAGGATTAGGGAGCTTTGGATACAAATTCCCCCACACCTGCGGTGGAGTGTGTGGAAGGAAAGGAACAATAGAATATTCAGAGAGAAAGCTAGAACCGTAAATGAGGTCTTCTACTCCTTTAGCAGGTTGGTCTCTGCGAACACGTCCTCCAGCACTCTTCATGCGGCCGAGAAACCCCCTACTCTGGTGGAGGTTTTGATCGCCAAGAATTGGGGACTGACAGCGGGTATGACCAAGATCGACAATTCCAGAAAGATGGCCAGACAAAACACCTTCTGGAGACCCCCTCCCATGGACTGGATCAAACTTAATTTTGACAGAGCTAAAAAAAGAACACAGGGATGGCTAGTGGTGGAGGGATTTTTAGAGATAGTCAAGGTGTTTTCATTGTTGCTTATGCGGGATGCATCGGTATCCAGTCCAATAATGTGGACGAGGGATTGGCCCTACTGTGGGGGCTCAAAATTGCTCACTTTATGGGAGTGGACAAATTACAAGTGGAAGGAGATTCAAAAATTATTATTGAGGTAACTCTTGGCAGGTCCAATAGCGGTTGGAAGTTGAAGGATATTATGGACGACATCATCTTCTTACTGTCTGGGTTCAAGTAGAAAGAAATTGGGCATGTGTACCGTGAAGGTAATAAAGTGGTTGATGGGTTGGCCAACCTTAGGCAGAGCTTGGACACATGGGGATGTTGGAAAAGAAAGACTAATTTACTTGTTCAGATTCGAAACCTTCTTGGAAAGGAGCAAAGTCTCGTCCTAGGTCTCTCATGTTTGCATTTATAAACCCCTCTATCCCTTGGCCTAGGGAGTACATTAGGCACCAAATGGGATCTTGTCTTGATTTCCATATGGATTTGAGGACTAGTGGTTTGGGTGGTGTGACGACTTTTGGCTAGCTCTGACTTGTCAGAGTTTGGGTCTGCCACCATACGAAGGATTGCCTTCACATCAGTCAGATGTGGAGGCCTAAGGTGGGGTTTCACATGGCCAGGCACATGAGCAATGGGGATATTAACTTAACAACTCTCCACAGATCCTCTAATTATGACCAATTAATGAATATCAATGATGAAAGGAAAGCGAATTCTCATTCACATATCATGAATTTAAGAAAGTACGTCACCCCTGGCTGGCAAAGGGACACTATACTCATTAACTTGAGTGAGAATATTGGTTTGCAGGATATTATCTATAGATTGAAAGTTTCTAAGTTAACCGCTGCTTATTTCATTTCTAGTTTGTCTGTGAGAAATTGGTGCAACCTAAGAATGGGGGGTGATAGGTCTTGTAATGAGCCTGAATCCTGTGAAGAGTTCAAATGCAATGAGACCCTATGGCACATTTGTTAGGAGGCCAGGGTGGCTTCCTATCTAGAATGCCTACAAGGTCACGACGAAAACCTCTCAATGCAGTACCTACAATCATTGGAGGGCAAATAGGTCAAGGTGGGCAGTGTGGGGTTTGAAATCTCAGAGGAAGTGATCGGGATGGCAACGGGCATGTCTAATGATGGTATCAAACACAAGAAAATGAGCAAAGTTTCTAATCTAGATGGTATGGCTTTATTTTTGAAGAAATGTGAGGTCTTACATAGTCTGCAGGGAGGGTTTGATAGGCAAATGCTATCGAAATTGTGGGATGAGGTGTGCCACATGATTATCAAATACTTTACTCTCGAAGGTAGATTCAAACACTTTTTCCACTATCATTTTGCTTTGTTAAACCATTTCTGTCATAGCAAGTTGATTAGTTTTCCTTTTTACTTGATGTCATCTCTGGAAGCCTCGATTGTGTCTGCTATTGAACAACATGCTATCGACCCTAACAAGCCCCTCATCCTACTCCATCAAGGGCTCATCTTTAGACTTTATAAATATCATTTAGCCCTCTATCCCCCTAAAGCCCTCACGGCTATTCATGTTGACCATCCTTTGCTGCCCTGTTCCAACCCTAATAAGATTAGCCTGGTGATAATTACTGAAATCACCTTGAAGAAGTATACCAAATCCCTCAAGTCTAGAAAGAAAAAAATTACCACTGGTAAAATCCCCAAGCCTAAGACTAGTGACCAGATCCCTAAGACCATACCCAAGATTTATGCCAAAAGAAAGGTTATATCTGGTGATTCCTCCCATGAGACCCCGTAGAAGAAGAATAGGGTGAGTTTAGAGGGGGGTAGAGCTTCAGACAATGGGGATAAGGCTAAAAATGTTTCCCTAGTGGTGGAGGAGGTTAGCTCTGAGGAAGGTGATGGAGGGAGTGACAGTACTAAAGATGAGGAGTTTACCATGCCTGAAAGTAAACCTTAGGTACTGTCGACCAGAAGGTCAATGAGGCTTGCTGCTAAGCCTAGTCCTGTTCCCCAAAAGAAGGTGTTTGCTGAGATGGCGAAGGAAGTGGCGGACCTGGAGGGTGTTGGCATTTATGATGATAAAAACAACAAAGTTGAAACGATGGTGGGAGAGGTTGAACCGATGGGTGGGGACATTTCTGACAACAAGGATAACAAAAATGAGATGGTGGATGTTGAAGCTAATGACAACCCCGGTAATTTTCTTGAGCTCAATGTCCAGGGGTCTGACTTTGTGAGCTTGGAGAAAGTCGTGAAGGATGCTAGCAAGAAGAACAGGGGTGGTAAGAAAAACATCAAGGACAAGGAAATGGAAGCCCTCTCTAGTAGACTGACCGAGCTGGAGAGGAAGTTCAAGATTCTGGCCAAGTTCTCTGTGAAAGTCATGCACTGGTTGGCCACCACTCTTGCGGTCCTCTAGGATGTTGAACTTACCAGTCAGGGGATGAAAGATAAAGAGCTCAAGGAGTACCAAGAACTCTACCAATTCTTGGCTGAAGATTGGGAATAGTTGTTCAATTAGCCTTTGGGGCTTTTTCTATGCTTTTGGTTGTTTGTCTACTGTCGGTCCTCTGTGTCCTTGTTTGGGATTTTTTGGCTGTTTCTTTTTGCTTGGGTCTATTCCTCTTTGATGGATCTTTGGTGTGCCTTTTAGGCTGATGTGTAATGGGATCGACACCCTTTTTTGCTACTTACTTTATCAAAAACACAAGAGAAAGAGGCTATTATGGAAGAGGTAGAGGAAGGGGATTCACTGTGACATCCTATCAATGTGGAGAGATTGGACATAGGGAGTTTGAGTGTCCTCAAATACAACAAGATTCTAGTAGAAAGAGTACAACAAGAAATTATGCAATCGAAGATGATGAACAAAGTGTGGCTTCCCCCAAATGAACAAAAGAGCCTGAACAAGGAGAATTATTGATGCCAAAAAGAGTTCTTGTGAAACTAGAAAAGGAACAACAAGGGCTGATACAAAGGAGGAGTTTATTCCAAAATATGTGCAAATCAAGTGGTAAGTGTTGTAAGGTAGTTGTGGATAGCGGTAGCATAGATAATTTGGTATCCCAAGAAATGGTAGAGAAGTTGCAATTGAAGAAGACAAAGCATATCATAATCCTTACAAAGTCTCTTGGTTGCAGAGGGACCATCAACTCCTGGTGAGTGAACAATGTTTAGTTCATTTTTAGATTGGTAATTATAGTGATGAGGTGTTGTGTGATGTAATGCCCACGGATGCTTGTCATGTCCTATTGGGTATCTACCATGGCAATATGATAGAAATGTTGTATATAATGGTAGAGAAAATATTTATACTATAACAAAGGATGGAAAGAAGTATATTTTGAGTCCATTGAAGGATAGAGGAAAGAAAATGGGTGATAGTCCTTTAGTTTGTTTCCATTCTAGTAAACAGGTGATGACAGTAACAAGTGAGGTTGGGAGCAGCCCAATAGTAGTTCTTGAAAAGAAGAATCTAATTAAGATCAAAGAGAATAGTGAAGCATTGGTCAAGCAGTTTCATAAAGAAGGGAAGAAGAATAAGATGCATCCAAATGATCATAAGGGAAGTGGAGAGCTTAAGGGAGGAAAACAAAAATTACCAGTTGAGACATTAACGTGTCTGCATGGTAGGTCTAGAATAGATCTTCATCATGGAGAATCATTAAGTAGTGACAACCTTCGAGGTGAATGCCAAGTGCAGAATAAGTGACAAGGAAGTGTAAAAGAGGGAAGAGGTAAACAACTTTTATGTGGAGAACAGAAGAAAGAACCAATAGATAAGGAAGAGATTTGGATTAAAAACAAGCATGGGATTACCATCCCAAGCACACAAAAATGTTCATGATTTGCAACCTCATGAAACATTTCTTTTACCTGTCATGTCTGATGTAGGAGCACCTGAGTGCATGCACAATCCTATGTCACCAAAAACAAATTTTTATTTTCTAAGTTTTGGTTTTCTTCTTTGTTTTCTTTGCAGTTGGTTGATTTTGTGTTTTAGGAGGAAATTCCATCCATTTTTGGCCAAGTGAAAAGCAAAGTTTGGTTGATATGAAGTCTTTGGTCGGTCATTTCCTCAATTCGTTGATTTGAAGTTCAGTGATGGCTTTGTTTGTCAATGCTTTCTCCCATCGATGGAGTTGTCTTTTTTTCTTCTTTTAGTCAAAGTTAAGTTTGCAAGTTTTGAAAATCATTGATTCACCAACTGAGCTTTGAAAGGGATGTTTGAATTTTATAATGTTTGTTGATTCCTTAATTGGTTGATGGGAAGGTATGCCGATTTCATGTGAAGAGTTTTGAACAAGTCTTGTTTGTTGTCGGTGAAGTTGAAAATTTTTAAACTTATGTTTTTGCTGATGAGTTTCTTTGTGATTGGCCGATTCATTGGTTTTAGAACTTCTAAGTTCACTGATGGCTTATGTCGCCGATAGAGAAATTTTTATAACTTTCAAGTTTTGTTACATCGCTGAGTTGGAGAAAAGCTGAAGTCACTGATTGAGGCAAATTTCTAAGTATCAGCCAATTAGAAGGGTTTGAAAGTCTTCGATATGCTGATCGAGAGTTTAAATTATTGGAGATCTATCGATGAAGTATATATTTGGAGCCCTCTTTTTTAGTTTGTAATTAGTTGTATTTGTCGATGGGAGAGTTCTAAACTCCTTTTGATCATTGATAAGTATTCCCTTGTTAGTGAATGAAAGTTGGAGTTTGTGGGAGGTTTTCGCTGTCAATAAAAGGATTGACACCAACATAATAATGTTATGGGTTTCGACATTTTGGTAAAGTATGGTCATTATGATAGTTTACGATTACATGTGTAATTAAAATACATTGATTCGGATGTGGAATATGACAATTTGTTGGGATCATTTGAAAGGTTTGGTGTTGCCATTGGAAACAAGATGACTAATTTGTTTACTCAAACAATGCAAATTAAACGATAAGACATCACCCTTTGTATTTCTTTTGTATCCTTGAATAAATTAATTATTCACGATTCATATTTTGAGTGATTACATTATAGTAGATTAATCCATTCATATTTTGAAAAGTAGCATTGCTTGCTCTTTCTAGTAGAATCTTATTGAATATTATATAGAAATGTAAGTATTGATAGATTAACAAGATTTACTATGCATCAATAAACATTAAATATATTTGAAGAGTATTGATTAGGCATTGCATTGAAAGACTCTTAAAAATATGTGTTTGTCGAGCATTTGATAACACCTTTAGGTGCTTTTACCAGTATATTTTACTTAGACACACAATTCAAAAGTTTTTGGCATAGGGGTTGACACATAACAACTAGTTAGAAAGGGATTGGATTGGGCCCATGATTAAATTTAAATTTAGAACTTTGGGGGTCGAATCCACAAATGTGGAAATGAACTGGTCAAATCCATGGGTGTAGAAATGAACTTGGGATAGATATTTATGTAATTCTATTTGTGATAATTAGACCAAAAAACAAGATTAATGAGAACATGGAATCAATCAAAATCATGTGCTAAGGTAAATACATAAGACATCCATATAAAATAACTTAAAATCAAGATATACACTTTTCATCATTACACTCTCAAAGACAAATAATGCCGAGAAAATCTTTATAATGTTTATGTAATACCTATTTTTTATTATTTAAGAAGAAATCAAATCACTAGGGATTGATGCTAAAGATTTTTTAAGATCATTTCCAAATGTACAAAAAATAAACATACATACATACAAAGGGAGAGGTGATTGAATGAAATTTTATTTCCTACGTCATATGTTGTGAGGTGATATAGTATTTAATTGTATAATAGTGAGATATGTATATTTATGTCATTTTTAATTTAATTTTGTGTTTATTTTATTTTTTTGTTTCGTAAGATAATAGATTATATTGATTGAAAAAAGAAAATTTCCATAGTTGACTGTATATTGTTTATAGTTTTCTCCTTATCTATCCAGTCACTTATCGACCACGTAGGGTCACCAAAGGGAAATTCAGCCATGCAAGGCCTGCTACCTATCTATAAGCATGCCAAAATTTGTCCTATCGACCAACCGATATCACATAGTTTCACTAGCCAAACAGAGAGGAGAACAAAAACCCTGCGTTAGCTGCAAACCCTAAACACCAGACTGGAGCCATTACAATGAAATTATCTTCTGCCTTAACCAAAATAAAAGGTATCCCTCATTTTTTAATTAAGATTGCAGTTACTCAAAACCTAGAGATGTTGCCCTTACCCTTGAAATTTTCAATCCAAGTGAAGGAGCCTCTGTGCGATTTGATCTGAAGCAGTTTCAGCAGAAAATCCACCCCTGCCCAACTTGTTCCCTGTGAAGAATGAATGGCCACCCTTTAGGACTGAGCAAGAACAGAAAGTAGTGAACCACCGCCTCACCATCCTCTATCAGCTGAAAATCCGTAGGCCTTGGAATACCAACCCTTGGCATGGTTGCCTTGACAATCTCCGCCACTCCCACAAGAAAATTACTGATGAAAATATGCCTTACCAAGAGCTCTATTCTCTCCTTCGAAATGCCTACGTCCAACAAAGAAGATAAAAACTGAGACACAATGGAGGTGTCTACTCTGTAGAATTCACTCTCCTCTAGAAATTTTTTACCCAAGATCACCTTCACAGCCAACAGGATAAAATCATCATTTGAGCGCAGGATTCTCTTAAGCCTGTGGTCAGTCACTAGCCCCTTAAAGGCAAGTTGCCTTACAACACTCTCCACCTATATGGGAGTGTCCATTCCCATGCAAACCAAGACTTCTGTTGAAACCCGCATGAAAAAACCAGACCCACCCGCCATTGATATAAAAATACTGAAACAAAAAGCAGAGAAGGATGAAAACCCCTGCCCTCGGCTTCTCTATAAAAAACAAAGTGGCTTCTCGATCCTTCCAAGGAGAACTCATTAGTGAGAGCAAGCGGAATGAAGGCTGCATTCCTTATGATGTCCCATAATGATGTTTAGATGAGCCAAACCCAAATCACACATATGCCCATCGCAAAATTGAATTGCCTATCCTTTCAAAACTGCCACCCTTGTCACATCACATCCCTTCCTGCCTAGTCATATGCCACTTGGGCATAATCCCTAAAACTCCACGGTGCCACCTAGCCAGCCTAACTGACCACCCAAGACCCTGGTCCTTCCACACCTATTGTGTGGAAGGACGCCCGCCCATCCACCCACTAATTTTGTGTTTATTTTAAGGAGAGTACTTTAATATATTTATATATTGACAAATGGTGTAATTTTGTGTAAAGTTGGGTTCCTTCCCCAGTACCATTCACCTATCCACTTACACACATTCCAACACACTTATTCCTTACCTTACCCATATGTACATATATTTTATTTGCACGTTAGTCACATCTATTTGTACGCATATCCTTATGTATTCATTAGCCACCTTAATATGATTGTTTTTATGTCTTGGGCCATTTTTTGTAGTCACAAATTTGATATCGGGTAGTAAAAATGAACTTGTGGATGATCTCCATAAAATAAAATCAAATTCAAATTTTGGTCAATTTCCACCTATTCATTTTCTACCAAGGACCAACCAAACACAAATTTGTGTACTTTTTATGTCCTTGTATTTAAAGGCATTCAATGCATTCATTTGCATATTCAATTATATCAACTTCACATCTTATGAATATTATTTGCATTATCATTTGCATTTAGGGAAAGAAACACTTCAATTGGTGTAATAAAAGGAATTTATATTAGTATGATTATCCTAAGAGCATATGCATGACTGAAGAATGCTATCTTTAATTGTTTACACACATTTATCTGGGGTACCCTAGGAGAACATGTCCCCTAGCAACACAATGATAACCCTTCCAAGGCATTCCTAAATATTGCTAGTCCCATATCATAGAAAAGACAAAAGAAGCACGGGTGAATTAAGTGATATAGAAAGTAGAGTTGTACAGATTATTAGGTCATTTCCACCAACATGGGACATTTAAATGTGACCATAGATTTGACCCAGATCCACGGACTTGACTCTTCACAATGGAGATAGAATATTTTGATTTTGAGGTGAGTTATAGACTACTATTATCCATTCCCAATCCTAAGATATTACAGATTCTAGAATCTTCACACGGATCATTTGTTCTTTAGTCACAGAGCTAAGTACCATTATTTATTACATTTGTTTTTTTGTACGTTAACATTTATTGTTTTAAAATAAGGGGTAAGTGCACGAAATGGGGGACAAAAAAGTGTCCAAAAGTGTAATGTTAAATATAATGCATATGCACTTTGTTAAACACATATAAGCCATTACGACTTGACATTTACCATGCCATAATGCATATGTGTTATAATGAAGCTTGAGCTTTGAAAATATTTTAATAATGTTTACACATTATTCCTGCTATAATTCAAATTTATGAAATTCCTACCAATTAGAGTTGGATTTCCAAGCCTAAAATTTGGATCTCCATTTGGGCTCCCAAATTTGTGTTTTAATATAAAATAACATATTTGAATTTCATCCTTGTTAGCTTTACATGTTTCACAATGAAATTCCATGAAACCACTACCAAAATGTCAAGCCACTTCTTAGCTTTCTAACCATATATTTTTTTAATATTTTGAGTAAATTAAGGTATTTATTTTAATTTTCTTTTAAAGCGTCTTCATATTCCTCAAATACAAATCTATTGTTTTTTCTTCGTGTTTTTGATCTAGTGTCAAAATTTGTAAAAATTATATAGAATTATTCTACCCTTCATTCTATGCATATTGAAAAAAAATACATTTTCAATTATTTTTATGGAAGTTATGTGATACACACACTCAATGATGCAGTTTTTGTTAGTGTAGAATATTATTGTTATTACGTATTATTTAATAAGTAATTATGCATGTAAAACTACACATGGCATTAAGCCATCTTAGGTGGTTATGTGGTGACTTGGAGAGTTGGTCAAACTCGTCCAAGGCATGTGGCACCTCTTTTTGCCATTGGGTGGAACAAACTTGCCACCACTATTTGAGTGTTGAAGTCAACTTCTAAAGTGACTCAATCACTTCATACTAAATGTACAACATCATTGTTTACAATTTACAAGCTCATTTTATTCCATTTTTAGGTTCTCTTTTTGCATTGTATTGTGTATTTTTATCATGCAGGTTGAGCGTGTGGTTGGTTGACTTCCGTGGCTTGTCGATACTGGCAGACGTTGCAGAGATTCTGGTGAAGTCCAACATGGTATCAAAGCCATCTGTATTTGGTCACTAGTTTGATTTTTTCTGTAGATGAAATTCATTATTGCATGCAAACTCTCTTTTGGAATTTGGGTTTTGTGTTCAGTTTGTTTGCAGGCCAATCTATGTGCTCACAGAGTCTATTTTTTATGGCTTTGTGGAGGTTTTTTTGTGACTTTGTGGAGGTGACCCACGGCATTCTATGTGACTGTGAAGGCCTATCCTATGTGGAGGCAAACCTAACCCAATTAGAGGCCATGATTTCTCTGTTATAAGGCCGTCCATATATGAAATAAACATTTAAGTATAAGTGACATAAATACATATGAACATTTACTTCCTTATACTTTAAGATATATTTCATGTATATAGTTTCAGGATGTTTGAGAATGGTTTCAGATCTCTAGGAGTTATAATGCAAATTCTAGATTTTGGAGGATTTTATAATTTTTTAGACTTAATCAAATTTCAATAATCAGCAGGCTCCTATCATCTTGTTGTTGTTTAAGGGTAGTTGTAACTATTCAAAAGATTATTGTAAAATTTAATTTTCAAGTCAAAACTATGTGCCTTCTTTTTTGAAGGTTAATAATTTTTGCCTAATCGATTGGAAACGATATTGCATTAAAATTATAAAGTGTATTTTTTCATTCTAAATTGGGTTAGCCTATGCACTGAGATTATAAAGTGCCACAAATTTAGGGGAGATAAAAATATTGAATTATGGGGGGTATGTTGTGTCATGTCAAGAGCACTTCCATTGAGTTGTGTCAAGAACACTTCCTTTGAGTTGTGTCCATAACACTTTCGCATTTCCTTCAACATTTTCCTTTTGCATAATCATTTTGATATTTCCTCATAATTAGATCGTGTCTAAAAATTAGAAAATCAAATGTCAACATTGTGGGAGTAATCAGCATAGGGATGAAATGTGTCCCCACTTCTAACATCATCTCTTTTTTTATGTTGAGAGTTATTTTTCTATTGGCCGACATAAAAAAAACCCTATTTTTGTAACCGACATAAGGCTTGATAAAAGCAGCTAAGGGTTAGGGTTTCAGTTGATGTATTGTAGCATTTTGTAGCGGTATTGAGTTGCAGGGATTGTTGGTTGTAATCGGTTTGATTTACTAGATAATAATATTGGACTCTCTGTTGGTGGATGTAGCTCGAGTTTGGATGAACCATGTTAAAACTTGTCTCTCTCGCTATTATTATTTCTGTGTATTTTTCATTAAAACTTGTCTCTCTTGTTATTATTATTTTTGTGTATTTTTCATTCCTCTATTTAATCTTTATTTGCATTTAATTGATATCTTCTGTCGGCTAACCCAAACAGATAACAATTCTTTTGCTTCTATAGAGCTCAGAGAAGCTTCACAGAGGGCTTCCAAAGATTCTTTTTTAGCAGGACTTCCATGGGAGTTGGATTGTATCCACATGGCATGCATTGACATTTCACACATCAGTTCTTCAAACATTATTACTCTTGCTTTGCTTACATCAACTTCTATAGTGACAGATTCTATAGATAGTCATGAGTCCACATCTTCAACTTAGTCATCATATCAACACTTGTCACTCGATAGCACTGGCTTGGAGATACTTGAGTATCCTTTGAAGACATCATGTCTAGATCTTTGAATTATGTGCAGAATTCAGAGACATTCATACTTCTTCCCGCATATTCCTATATGGAATGGGAAGATCACTTGCACACTTCTGTTTTTTCTCTCTTTTGGAGGAAAGTTTTTTCCCACTGGGTTTTCTTTCTTTCATCACTTATGAGAGATTGCATTGTGCATGGGTACCTTATCAGGCCTAGTTGTCGGGACACATCCTTATTTGTGGCCACCTAAGCTATGCTTAAGGGGGGGTGTTAGTGAAGAATATTATTGTTATTACTTATTATTTAATAAGTAATTATGCATGCAAAAGTACACGTGGCATTAAGCCATCTTAGTTGGCTATATGGTGACTTGGAGAGTTGGTCAAACTCATCCAAGGTATGTGGCGTCTCTTTCTTGCCATTTGGTGGAACAAACTCGTCACCACTATTTGAGTGTTGAAATTGACTTCTAAAGCAACTAGATCACTTCATACTATGTGTACATCATTGTTCATAATTTACTGTATACGCCTAAAAATGACACGATTCAGTCTAATTAAATATTATTAATATTTATTCCCTTCTAATTCCTCTATCAATAAATAAATAAACAAATTTATTTATTCGATTCACATTCTTCTAAATTAATTAAATATCAAAATATTTAATTATCTCTTCTAAAGTCAAAATTAAATAAAATCCTTTATTTAATTAAATTCTTCCAAACAATTAAATAATTCTTAATTATTTAATTAAATCAAATCATTCTTCCAAATTTGAATAAATCAAATCAAATTTATTTAAATCCTCTCAATCTCCAAAAATAAAATAAATCAAATATTTATCTTATTCTTCCAAAATCATTTTAAATTAAATAATACCAATTATTTAATTGTTTCTTCCAATAATATCTTCTCTAAATTTAAATAAATCAAATATTTATTTAAGTTGTTTTTTTCTTCTAAATTGAATTATCTCTAAATATAATTCAATCCTTGTGCACATGCAATTGAATATTCTAAATATTTAATTGAGTTAAAATATCTTCTCATCCTCATGTAATTTCTATTCTCTAGTTCTATTCTCTTAACTGATTGATCTATTCTTTTAATTGATTTAATCTCTTCAGTTAACTCATTCTTCTATTTTATTAATTCCTCTCATGCAAAATAGAGCAAGACACATGTCTTCTTCTTATTCACTCACGTTCCTTAACTATTCTCAACCGTTGATCTTCTCATTCTTTCTATACCGTTGATCTTCTCTTTCTCAAGTCTATAAATTGAACCTTATTCTTCCATTTCATTCATCCAAGCTTTAAGTATTGTTACTCTGCAGGAATTTCAGCGCGCCTTTGGCACCAATTCCTTCATTGCTTGTGATCAAACTTGTTAGTACGCACTACTATCGTTGTTATGAAGCTCATCTTTATGGTGAAACTATCATAGCCGTTCCCATATGACAATCTTGGAATCATAGCAAGGAAGTGCACCTTCTGAGGGCCATATTCATAGACAAGATCATTTGTGATAGGCGACCAATGGAAGCTACGAATTAAAGGAGGTTTGCTTTTGTATTGTTCATTGTTTGATTGAGTCTCTTTTATTCACCATTTCATTGAGTTTTGGGTATCTTGATATTATTATATTGATTATTCATTTGAATCCAATTTTCCCTTAACATTTACAATCTCATTTTATTCCATTTCCAAGTTCTCTCTTTTTGCATTGCATTGTGTATTTTTATCATGTAGGATGAGTGTGTGGTTGCTTGACTTCCGTGGCTCGTCAATACTAACAGATGTTGCAGAGATTCTGGTGAACTCCAATAGTTTTTACGATGCATCTACTTCAACTAATCACAAAAAATATTAAAAAAACTTATCGTACTAGCTCTTTAGCTATCTTTCCACCAATTAGTTTTAAAACATACTTTAAACACAAAATAATGGTGGGGTGCACACTAGACGCTATGTTTATTTTAGTGACAAAACAAGAACACTTATGTATGTGCTCAACGTTTGACCCTCTTAATCTTAACCATTTTTAAAAAGCCTAAGTAATTTAAAAACTAAATTTAGAGTACTTAAATTTATGTTCTTATCACATCTTCAAATTTTGAATGTAGGCATCTCAAACTACTTATCAAAGTTGAGGTTTGACTAATTTTAGGGAAAAAGTGGCCATTTTTTACCCTTTTTGTCCTCATCATTAAATTAGTCTATATTAATTGTACTTATGTGTGTGCATGTTATTAGATTAAAGCTTAAACTATACTCAAGGAAAGTTTATTTTCCTTTACAAATAGTTGGGAGTGTATTAAGACATTAAAATACTATTTTTTTACTATAACACTATTAGTTGTGACTTTGAAATTATTAGTGGTGAATCTCATACTAATAATTATATGAAATAAGTTTTATAAACAAGTCACCAAAAAATAAAGTATATGATAGCATATGACTAACCAACAATAATAATATATTGAACTAAAAGTTGAATTCATGTTGCTTTTTTTGGTTAAGTTCATAGTGTATTATTTTTTCATTCTTCAATAAAGCTTTCTTTTAGTTCAAAAATCTAGATTAATTAATTACATAAAGTAATTAAGCACAAATCAACTTAGATTAAATGAATTGTTAAGAGTGGAATGGTGTAAGGAAATGAGAGCATCTCAGAACGTATTTCTAAGGACAGTGGTGTCTTCGACAGATTTAAATTATTTTCAATCATTTCAAAAACATGCACAACTATGCCACAAATCAGAAACAAACATAGAACATTTCCAACATTGACCCTTAGAGGAAATACAAGCAACAAGATCTAATTTCAACAACAAAAACGTTAACACGAAAGACAGAACAAGAGACACAGATATATGTGGGGAATACCCTTACGGGTAAAAAACCCCACTCCAAAGCATCGAACCAATGTATTAATCAGCAATAACAAACATGTTACAATACACTTGCAGGCTCAAAGCCTTAACACAGAGATTTACATCTTGCTCCTCTGGAAGAATAACTGATAGCATAACCCTGCACAAAGTTCTCCTCAGTTCTAATCACAGCACTTGGGTTAGTCCTTCATACTGTTATCATGCCACAAATAGCATACAGTATAGGACATCACCGAGAGAGAGAGATTACTTCCCTCTCACCCTGAATCCCCCTCACGCAAACTTTGTTCTTACTTCTCTATTCTAGTCACATCTCACATTACAGAAATAAAACAATCGGTTACTATATCAGACGTTTACAACTTCCAAAAGGTCGACAATTCATTTTTAACCATTCGCAACTGTTCGTATTCATGAGGACTAAATAGTCCCACATGCATCAATTGACAAACATAGCAGTAGTATATATCCACAAACACATGGTAAGTCTATCATCGGTGCTTTTGCCACCGACGACCCCGGTCGGTCAATCATCAATGAACCATCAGAGTGACCAAGACCTTTGGTGTGACTTCATCCTTCTTCGCTGACAAAGTTCCTTTCGCCGATGCCAAACTCCATCGGACAGACCAAGCTCATCGGAGTAAGAATTCCACCGAAGGCCGATAGCGTTAGTCCCGCCAATACCAAACCTCCATCGGTGAAACATACTCCATTGCTGGAACACAAACAAGTTACGCCGAAGACACCCGTTTCGCCGATAGCACATCACAGGAATAAACAACATCGAAGTAACACACACCATTAGTGATAGTCTCTCAGATCACACTGACAGTTCACGTCTTGCCGATACAAAGGACAATCCACTGTGAACAATGTGATCGCTGAGATACTTGTCGATCGCTGAGACCCAGATCAACTCTTGTTGATGCCTGTAGATCTGAGACACATGTACTCAATATTCTCCCACTTGATGAAGGATTTACAAGAACCCATCAACGCTCCAAGTCACAAAACCAAAGCTGATACTGCCTCCACTCCACTATGCTCACAAGCTACATAGAAGCTCCAGCATCAACTTCAAAACCCAAAACCAAAACACAACTATGAAGTCAATCTCCAGAAATAAGATAGAACATCAGCTAGAACAACAATCAGAAAAATTGACTGCACCCATCCAACTGAACAAAACCCACTTGACTGAAAATAGCACACACAACAAGTGCTAATCCATCTAATCACTCATACCTTGAAGGTATTCATTTCAACAAACTCATGCCACCTACATATACACCCATCAACTGCAAATACAAGCTCCATGTGTCAACCAGTCGAAGAAGACCAAACACATCCAAGAACTCCCACTGCATGGGTAATGCAGATTTGAAAAAAAGATCATGGCATACAAAGTCTACCAATAGCATAACATAGAAGGTGTAAGTAACAACATCATGTAGTACCAAGGAATCATCCACAATGATATGCAAAACCTGTAAACAAATATCCTGCAACAAGTCTCCCCACCAATCCAGAACTCTCCCAAATTCTCCACATCCAACAAAGGAAAGAGATAACAGAACCTCCATGTTATCACCCAAGAACATAAGTGAAAACACATGACCACAAGCTAGTGATCACAATCAGCTCCAACAAAACCTCAAACCAATGTAGTGTGAAAAAAAAACATCCAGGAAGATAACTAGAATAAAGAGAGAAACTCTGCACATCATATACCTGTAGAAAATCCTTCTACATACACCTCTAAGTGCCAACTGTGTCAAGTATGATCTCCTCTTCAAAACCCCAAAGAGAACAACACAACAACATCCAAACAAACATTCAATCTCAAGAGAACAAATTCAACATATGTAATCATGCATCTAAGTTTGATGTAAGCCTCTCAAACCAAAGAAGATCAAGCTAATCCATTTCCTGTTTCAGGAAATCAGCCCATCAAACCATCTCCTAATTGTCCTCATTAATGATGATATCTTAAATTCAAATGCATAAGTAGATTAATCATGCTATCCATCTCTCACAATGAATCCTCCAGAACCATCTATGAGCAGTTCAAGATCCATGTCTATGAAAGAAAGCATAAAACACCTGAGAGAAACAATGGGCAATACCTCTCAAGTAATAAACTACCGAGTAGACCATGAGCGGGGATAAGAATGCTCCTCCAAGATATACAAGCCATCATGACTCCTCCAAGAGCAATCTCCTCATAGGTCTCTGTTGAACTCATGTCCAACCAAGGTGTAGGCTCCTCAGACTTTCTGCTGAAATCTTCATCAAGAGTAACCATCAACAACACTTCTCTCATCTCAAGAGAATTACAGCCTCACCTTATTCTCCATGTACCCATGGGCATCTGCAAATAATCATATCATGCTAAACTCCAAATGCATCACTGCACCAACATGAAGTAATCAAGCAAAAGATCAATGCACCCAACACACAGAGAATCACCAGACCATTGTCGAAGCTCCAATCATCTAAATCAGGAACTTATCATGACATCATGGTCTTACCATCTCCCTTAGGAAATTCCATGCTCCAGGTGAACATAACCATGGTCTCAAGAGCAATGTATCATGCCAAAACTCAAATGTATAAATCAAGAGAATACCATGACATGAAACAAACCAAACTATAAACCAGCATCACCTATCAAGCACCACCAACACCTCAACCAAGGATTTCATGAATCCTCCATGGCTCCAAGATGTTACACATCCTCAAATAGTGCCCCTGCAAATGCGAAAGAACCCTTCTGCAGCAACAAGATCTAAAAGCTCCTCCTAGTAACATCTGCAACACTAAAGAAGATCATTCACCACTAAGTGATGAACACACAGTCAATGCTAAAGCTCCCATTGAACTGTAACAACTGAGCTTTCCAAGCATCATGACCAAACATCTCCTAATCTGAAAATCCTCCAGGTCCACACATTAACATTTCCATGTGACAATAAAACCAAGTGGCACCAAGACCTCCAAACCAAGGAAATACACTATCACTGTCAATAGCTTACACAAACCTATGAATCCAAGCTATTTATGACCTGATGATACACATGCTATAGGTCTCCATAACCAACTATTCAGGTACTCTACAACATCCATCCTCTCATCCCGAAGTAGGCACACCAATGCACAAGTGACCACAGACAAGGCCAGCTAACAAGTCTGCATAATCACATAATCAATCTTGTGGATATAGACCATCCACTTCTGAGTTATCCCACTGCAATCAATAGGCTGTACATACCTAAAGAACTACATAACTCATAGATCCAATATACTGTAACATGCAAACCCACTATTGCACTAGAAACTGCAAACCTGAGATCTCAAGGAATAGAAATATCATGTAGACAACATGACTCAAACACCAGATTACATACAAATCTAACTTGCCAAATATGTCCACAACCTGAGCACCATAGTCAAGAAAACTAGAAGCATTACCACAGAAATACTGAGTGACATCTCACTTACCAGCACTCCCATGCAGAGAAAGCATTTCACCTCCTCACACCATGCACGAAGCATGCATGTAAAACTGCAACTATATCATCCAACAACACCACAAAAGCTAGGGTCTAGAAATAACTTAACCGTAGCTTTAGAAAACCACAAGTTTTTCTCTTGACCGTGTAAAACCTACAAAACCATTGTGTTTGAAAAACACCCATGCACATCCATACCCACTTCACATCTGAAAGACCAAGAATATGAATCAAGAAACACCATAACAGTTAAACCAGAAAAATAGATCATCATGAATATGCATAACCATAGATTTTAGGAAAAACTATGAAACCCCTCAAAACCAAGGAACATGATTCTGAGACATGCAAGTACAAAGCATCCACTAAAGAAAATAGTAGTTCAGGAACTTCAGGCCCACTGGTAGGCCAACTCAACCACCAACCTGCACATGCATCTGAGAGAGACAGGCTATTACAGAAGCTCTCAGACCATCCAATGATCAACTCCATAGCCTACATGCAATCAGGGTAACAAAAAATTATGCCTTCCAATTCCAGGACAAAACACCCAGCATAAGCACATTTCTCCATAGCTAAGAAACAACCAAAGCTTCTCTGTATCATCAGGGAGCCTCTCACACAGACACCTAATAGAGAGATTTGCTGCATCTCAACCATAGAGTAAAGTATTCCACCCCATGCATCAGGATTATACTGCTGCCAACTAGGACCCTCAGACCACATCATTTCACTATGACCAGCTCCAGTATCACCATCTTCACCATCCTTCAAGCGCCTGCAGTAACATGAAAACAAGATCAACTGCCAGACTTCACTCAAACAAGGATCAATCATCAGACGATTCCTTCAGATTTCCTCAAGCCTGTCACACTAAGAAATCATCACAGAAGGAATACCCATACCTTATACACCAGGAACTCTTACATGCAAACACATGCAGCACACAAATGTACATATGTGAGCAACAAAGCAGATCCCAGAAGAAGGCTCTGATACCACTTGTAAGGAAATGAGAGCATCTCAGAACATATTCTAAGGATAGTGGTGTCTTCGACAGATTTAAATTCTTTTCACTCGCTTCAAAAACACGCACAACTATGCCACAAAGCGGAAACAGACAGAACATTTCCAACATTGACCCTTAGAGGAAATACAAGCAACAAGATCTAATTTCAACAATAAAAATGTTAACACGAAAGACAGAACAAGAGACACAGCTATACGTGGGGAAAACCCTTACGGGTAAAATACCCCACACTCCAAAGCATCAAACCAATGTATTAATCAGCAACAGCAAACATGTTACAATACACTTGCAGGCTCAAAGCCTTAACATGGAGATTTACATCTTGCTCCTCTAGAAGAATAACTGACACCATAACCCTGCACAAAGTTCTCCTCAGTTCTAATCACAGCACTTGGGTTAGTCCTTCATATTGTTATCATGCCACAAATAGCATACAGTACAGGACATCACCGAGAGAGAGATTACTTCCCTCTCACCCTAAATCCCCTACCTGAACTTTGTTCTTACTTCTCTATTCTAGTCATATCTCACATTACAGAAATAAAACAATCGGTTACTATCTCAGACCATTACAACTTCCAAAAGGTTGACAGTTCATTTTTAACCATTCTCAACCGTTCGTATTCAAGAGGACTAAATAGTCCCACATGCATTAGTTGACAAACATAGCAGTAGTATATATCCATGAACACGCGGTAAGTCTATTGTCGGCACTTTTGCCGCCAATGACCCCAGCCGGTCAATCATCAACGAACCATTAGAGTGACCAAGACCTTCGGTGTGACTTCATCCTTCTTCGCCGACAAAGTTCCTTTTGCCGATGCCAAACTCCATTAGACAGACCAAGCTCATCGGAGTAAGAATTCCACTGAAGGTCGATAGCGTTAGTCCTGCCGATACCAAACCTCCATCGGTGAAACATACTCCATCACTGGAACACAAACAAGTTACGCCGAAGACCCCCATTTTGCCGATAGCACATCGCAGGAACAAACCACCATCAGAGTAACACACACCATCGGTGATAGTCTCTCAGATCACACCGACAGTTCACGTCTTGCCGATACAAAGGACAATCCACTGTGAACAATGTGATCGTTGAGATACTTGTCGATCGCTGAGACTCAAATCAACTCTTGCCGATACCTGTAAATCTAAGACACATGTACTCAACAAATGGATCAAATTGGCAATATTAGACATAAAATATAATCATACCATAAATAGTAATAAATGAAGAGAGATATTACGTAGCTTTGTGATTAAAGAATGCATGTTAATTGATGAAGACAATGAGATTTGTGCACCTTGAAATTTGGAAATGCCCTAAATAGTCGTGAATAAGATAAGAATCAAAATATTCTTCTTTGTTATGTGTTGGGTCAACCTTGTTATTCTGGATCTAGCTACAACTATGAACTCAAACTATACTTGCAAACTCAATCTTTGATGATTTCTAGATTTTACCTTGTAGATTCTCAAAAAATAAGCTACTAGACAATACTATCTCTTTCACACTCTTATAGTTTTTTTGGTCAAATTGCTGATATTTTAAAATACTTTGATAGGTAGCATGCTTCAAACATGCACACACATTCTATAGTGATTGTTAGTGATTCACATGCACTGAGATGAGTGTATGGTAGATTAAATGTGAATGATTATTCTTGAATGCCCTTGTATTAAGAGATGTGTGTTCTTCAATGAAAAGCAATGATATTCAATGTTCTTTGATTAAAATGAATGTCTTTTGTACATGAACATAACACCAAATTGTAAAGATTTCTGCATAGTTGGCTTGGGAACAAAGTGTATAAGGGGTTAGTTGGTTAAAATATTTGATTTTGAATTTACATTTAAGTGAATCAAGATTGTGGTTGCAAGGACAACCTTGTAGCTATGGACATGACGACAATTAGGATGGACTAGTGTCCAAGAAGATGAAATTAATTATTAGAATCAGATAGATAAGCCAATTGAAACGGAATTATGTGCGTATAAACACAAGGATAAGTGATAAACATAGGGTTAAGTATAGGGAAAACTAAATTACATAAACTTGACTAAACATAAAAAAGTACCATTTATAACTATATAAACATATCAAAACATTACCCAAACTAAACACGGAATTAAATGAAAAAACAAACCAACAAACATTTTTCCCATTATATAAACACATAATTATTAAGCTCACTTTAAAAAAAAAGTTTATAATAACGAAACAAACAAAAATATATTAAGATGACACCATATTTGACAATTGATGATTAACCTTAAGCTTGAAGTAAACTTTTCAAAATAAATGAATATAAAAATTTGAGTCACGAGGAATGCAAAAGTTAATGATTAAATTGCTGTATTATTATTATTATACTATAGGTAGATTGCTTTGATTTTAGTGATGTAAAAGTACATGCAGATTAATTTGATTATTTGGTAGAATTCAGGCGGCCATTAAACAAAATTAGAAGGTCAACAAATAATGAAAGCGTGATTAGATTACCATTTGAGGAAAATACTAGTTTTGGAATTTAAATTAAATTCTATTTATAATAAGAGCACGTTGTTTTAAGACAGATGTCGGAAATTGGAATCCAATGTGGACTTCTTCTTTCAGGTTAAAAAACAACAAAGATCGCATGTGCTACTTAAAATGAAAATGGCCGCATTACATCATAAATGCAAGATTCGTTGAATACTTCGCCTTTAAAATAGCCGTCAAGTTTGACTGACAATCAATTATTCTTCGAGTCGCCGCGTCTGTTTCTTTTACAAAGTCAAATTACTGGAGTAAAATTGCCGCTCAAGTCGGCGTGTTTTGTCGGAGCGGTCGCGCCGTTGACGGGATATACCTACGCCCCGCAAGGGAATGGAAATATTCCGTTAATCAACAAGGCAATTAGCTTAAGGGGGATTTAACTAAAATTTGACGGTTATCTATGGCCGTTTTTGCATAACTGCCCTCTGCACTTGGATGTACCACTTCTAATATTGATGGAGAAAATAATAGTATTTATGATTTTTTTTTATAGGATGTGACGAGTAGAGAGAGGGCCAAGTAGTTGTTAGGGTTAGTTTTGGGATCATGTAGCAGTTACATGGAATATTGAGGGACCTATGTTACACAAAATTTTTAGAATTATCTCTTTTTGCATCATCAATTTAGATTACAATTATAAGATGATAATAAAATAAATGAAATAAATTGTAGATAGTGTGACTCGAGGCTTAAATTTGACAATTGACCTTGCCTGTCAAGCAATTTTTTTATGATAGTTATCTATTCAATGCTGCCTTTAAAATACTTATGACATATCTTAGAATAAGTAGATTATATAAAAACTAAATATATATATCAACATAATCCTATATAAATTTTGACAGTTTGTCCAAAATCTTTCCTTTCATATGATACAAATGGCTAAATACAGTTATACAACTGTCAAATTTAATCCCTGGTGTGACTAAATATTTGATGAGGACTAAACACTAGAAGATTAGGAGTGAAGAATAGAAAGAGATAATTGAGATAAAAATTAGTAAAAAGAGAACATAAAAATACTAAAAAGAAAGTTCAACAAGCAAAAAAAAGTCAAAAGGAAAATCAAATCCAAAAAAATAATAAAGAGAACTCAAATGAAATATTTAACAGTAAAAATAAAATATAAATGAAATTTGGGCTAATTTACAGAGGATTTTATTGGGCCCCACCCAAACCATAACTAAAAAGATCAATAATACACGCATTGATAAAGAAAGATAGAGGGAGAGAGCCCTCAAAAACAAGTTAGATGGAAGATATATAAATATCACCCAACAAGAAAATAATAACAAAATAGATAACTAAAACAAAATAAATAACTAAATTCAATCCTTTTTCGTATGGGATCAGAGGACCATGCGAATAATATTTTGTTTCTTACAACTGGCCTTTTTGTTGGAGACAAAAGTCTAGCCAACATACTCAACCTCTTCAACGTATTCTGACAACTCATCTAAAGTCGAAAGGTAGTGTCGAGGAGAGATATACCTCTTGAGACACAAAGAACTTTTGAATTATAGAATCAATAAAACCACCTCAAATTTCAAGTGGAGCCAAGTGGATCCCAACATTTGATGCATTGGTTAACTTTGAAGGAGAGACAAAGGGCAAGGAACAAACAAAGCTGTAGGGAGCACCCCCACATTTGAAATCAAAGAACACACCACCTCTTAGAAGAAAAATGAAGTGACGTAGAAAGCTTGGCAACATTGTGGCAGTGCCCATGACCTCAAGAGAGAGTTAGAGGATCCCAATAGTAGAAGGTGAAGACCTGACCATAGCTGAGAAAAGAGGAGGTGAATGGATCTTTGCTAAAGAAGAGAAAACAACCTTAGATGATTTAAGTAGGGAAGCCTCATTTAAAGTAGAAGGGAATGCTACAATAGAGGCCTTTTGAGGAGAGTCCAAAGTAGGAGGAGTAGGATTTGCCTAAACCAATTATTGTTTATGTCGAGCACCATTCCACCAAGAAGAAGACGGGCCCCTTTTCTTGCATTAACCTTCTTCAGCCAGATGGCCATAAGTGAAGCAAGACCTACAACGACAAGCAAGCTTTTCATAGTCAAGAGGTTGCTTCCAAATGTGTTCCCCAATCTATAACTAATGTATTATGGTAGGCCACCAGATAAGTCCATCTCAACAAGCAGAGGGGCATAAGTCATGATAGATTGCGAGTTAGTTTCAGGGACCATAGATATGAATATACCTAAAGTGTTGTTTGATAGGCTTGTGGCAAACTAAAACTTAAGCAACAAATTTGAAAATTGAACCCACTCTAGAGCTAGAGCAAAGGAAGTCAAAAAGAGGACAAACTCTAGAAACCATGACTTCATACACAATAACGTTGAACCCAATACAAGGGCCCCACTTCCAACATGACCTGATAGTCTTTCTTTGATCCACAATCATCATTAAAAAACCTTGAGTGAGGGGTGTAAAACCACATCTTTTGATAGCAAGAGTTTCTAAGATTTGGAAACCCATGCATGCATATCAACTAAACTAGACCAAAAAATTTAAAATTGATAGACTAGACCTAATTATTGTTAGAACAACCAAGATCAACTTGCAACATCCAAGAACTTCCACAAATCTATGAATGTGCACAATGAAAGCCAAAAAATATTGAATACAATGAATCAAATGTGAAGCTTACAAAAGTACAATAGCCTCCTTGTATAAGTAGGACAAAGAGGAGGTAGGAAGGTAGGACTAAAAGTCTAACTACCCTTCCAATGTGAATGACATATGTGAGCACACTTGGGACAAGTGTGGGGACATGTGTTGAATCCACATGAGGTGAGACAAAAGTGAAAATTCTCTCTAAGTGAGCTTTAAGTGTAGAGTGAATAGGACCTAGTCAAGTTAGATAGGTAAACAACATGTTCACACTAACAGGGGAGAAAGATAAACACTGAAAATGCAAAGATGCATGGATGGGTCTCGGAAACAAGGCATGATGAGGTACCCATGTACAAAATATCTCTTGCAAATGGAGAAATAGAGAAAACCCTGTGGGAAAAAAACTCCTTCCCAAAAGAGAGAATGAGAAGGACAAATAAGCCTCCTCAAAAGCTATCCCTAAAAGATAGGAACGTGAAGAACTCTTGAAGCATGTAGAAGCTGTAAACTATGCCGAAGAAGAACTAGTGTCTATTGGAATCAAAAAACCCTCCAATGAATGTATATCAGGATAAGAGAGGTATAAAACACTACATGAGTGCCCTTGATGACATTACTCAACCATATATGCACATATGACACAAAGGCAAAAACAATCTATGTGGTCAAAAATTATAGATGGTACAATTATTAAAGAGACACAAAAACACTACACGAGTGACCCCATCGACACTACTATATTTGCATGTGGTGATCTACAAAGATACCAAAGTCTCAAGAATACTTATCAACTGAAAAGGGTAGAAGGTCACCTCCATAATCAAGAATGCAAGAGTGTTTATATGGTATTGGTTCTATCTCATCGAAATGCATGGGTAACCAACTGTTGCATAATTCACCTAGTAGATAGGAAAAAAAACTAGATACATAGATCACTCCAAAAGGAAACCAAAGAAGCATTAACCATGTGTTGATACCCCCCATAATGCTGACAAGAAAGAGGTATTGGTAGATCAACTGCAATATGGCACAAAGGTGTGCAAAACGATGTAGCATCATGCCCACAATAATGTACAAGCAACTAAAAAGAGTGTGCAAAAATAAGGCACACACGCATGAGGCTAGATTGTTGTCGTGGAGCCCGATACTCATTATACAAAATTGTGATGGCAAAAACAAGGCACTTACACAACCCCCCATGACACTTTATAAAATAGTACAAGTACAAAATGACACAATATGATGTGCAAGAATCCCCCCAAAAGGAACATAAAATTATATTTGCACTTTATGTTAGTGCATTTACAATCAAATTTGTTGTTGTAGAGTTCTTAGAATTTGTCCAAAAAATGACGATTTTAATTTGTCGTGAGGTGACCACAAGAAGACATTTGCATGCATGCCTTATAAACCTTAAAAAATGACATTTAAAGCCCCCCAAAACAAATAATGCTATAAAATATGATCCCCAGAAAAAATTACAAGTGCACAAACTTTGGAAACCTAAATCGATAGTTTTTTTGATACGATTAAATTGACAGTTTATAACACACGATGATTTTAATTTATTTTCGAAAATAGGCTAGCCAATGTGAAAAATTACATGTACCATTAGATGCCTTACATTTTTCTGATAAATTTCAAAAGAGAATTTGCTAATTTTTGACATTGTGGGAAAAAGTTATGCCTTGTTAAAAAAAGAGTGCAAAATAGACTTTCAAAGGCAAATCCTAGAATAATACAACAAGATGGGGAAAAATAAATCATACCATGATGAAGTAGATGGAACCAAATATTTGTCACTTATAAGAAGTTGAAAATCCCACTCCTCAGGTGCAAGTTATAGAAAAAAGAAAAAATACCCCCTTGTAGGAGCTAGAAAGAGGCCCTGGGGCCCCTGGGTGGCCACAATGGTGGCTCAATGGTGGTTGGCTGGTGGAGGTGGCACCATTGGCATTTCTAGGGAGGTGATTGGGTAGAGTGCTACTAGGGTAGCATGGTGGTGGAGCACTGCCTATGGTGTTGCGCTAGTTGTGCTGCCTGGGATGACCACTCAGGTGATGCATGGAGGGAGATAGTCATAAAACTTTATAAAGAATTAAAAATTTATAAGTTATTTCCCAAGATTTTAATCAACGGACTAAACAATAGTCACAACACATTTTCCAAAAGAGAAAAAACATTTCTCCAAATAAAAAAGCTATGTTGTGTGTTGCTCAGATGGTAGTCAATAGTAGAGTGCCGATGGTGGTAGAGGATTCTTAGTAGTGAAGAAAAAAGATCCCCGATGGTGAAGCAAATGTGTTGTGGCACTCAAAGGTGTGAATAAACCCCGCAACAAATGTTGCAATGCAATTTTTTAAACATTTTACTAATGCCACTAAGTGCAGATGTTGACTGGAGCTTGAATTCTTGTTTGGCCTTCTAAGAGGTTGAGGCAGTGTTGCAAGACTTGGCCAGGAAACCCTTGATTTTATGTGCCACCATTGAAAATGCCCAATTTCCCTTTGAAAAATGATTTCTCCAAAAAACTACCACTGAAATCCTCCTCTCTATAATGATGAACCCTAATTGTGAGCATTGGAGGCTGAAGCTAGGGTCGAGCTAGGAAACAAGAATGCCAAAAAACTAGAGATCAAACACTTTAATGAATAGAGATCTAAACTAGATCAAACCCTTAGAGATCGCTAGAAAACAAAATCAAGCCATAAACCAATCATAAAAAATCAATAAGATCTCCAAGAAATTTTATAGAGCATTTTTTTAACTTATGTTTAGGTACAACAGTACATGCACTTATGTATGATACTATAGAATGCACGTATAGGGCCCCACCAAAAATGTAATAAATTACCTAGATGTCAAAAATCAATGAAACGATAGGTAAATTTTAACTTTCTTAGACCTTTCAGCGTTAATGGCAATTTCTATTTAGCTCCACAATGCATCGTTGATAGGTCTAAGTGAGGAATTCAACTCAAATGGGAAGGGATTTGCAAGCTTGCTCTAATACCATGTTGGAATAGCCAGGATCAACTTGCAAGATCCAATAACTTCCACAAAGTTGAACATGCATAATGAAAGATTAAAATATCATACAATGAATCAAATGTGAAGCTTACATAAGTATAATAGCCTCCTTGCATAAGTAGGAAAAGGAGGAGGAAGGAAGGTAGGATTGAAAGTATTTAACTATCCTTCCAATGTGAATGACACCTGAGCACACTTGAGACAAGTGTGGGGACATGTGTTGAGTCCACATGAGGTGAGACAAAATTTAAAAAGTCCCTCTAAGTAAGCTTAAGTGTAGTGTGAATAGGACCTAGTCAAGCTAGATAGGTAAACGTGTTCAGACTAACAATTATGAATATCGATCAACCTCCTTGTCCACCTCAAGGCCCATGACAACTAAAGGGTTAACATTAGATTTTCACATAATCCTCAGTGATGGATGACACCTACTTTCCATGGTGGCTATGCTACTTATACCCTTAGATTCATCAATAATGGATGAAAGGCCCTCCAAACCTCCATCCTCCTTTAAGACATAAAGACTAAGAACTTTCACTCCTTTCATAGTCACAACAATTATAGAAATCAAAAGGCCATTCATAACCAAGGAGATATTAGTAGATGAGACCACCTTGCCACAAGACAGAGTAGTGGCCTTAACACGAAACCCCTCTACAATCAAGGAGGAAGGGGTGAAATGCAAAAGATAAAAGAGGTCCAAAGAGAAGAGAGATCAAAGCCACAAGCTAGAAGGGCCAGGAAACTAGAGAAGTGAATGTGCAAAGGAGCAAGGTGAAACAAGGTTGAGGGGAGAAGATATCACAAGGGAGACATGGAGGGATAGAGATTGAGAGAGATGGCTAGCACAAAGAAAGAGGGAGAGGAAGTCAAGTAATGTTTGAATGACTATTTTAGATAGAGGTTAGCATAAGATGCCATAGGAAACTCAAACTCCAACCATCATCTTGATTGAGGTTGAGCAGGTACTTATTAATTTCAACTACCTCCTTCAACTTTCTTCTAAAGAAGTTTTCCTCTTTAGCCAAGACTTGAGTGTCTTGTAAGTGAATGTGGTGCTTTGTGTTGAAAGAGTGTTTAGCAAGGGTAGATTTTCTAATTCGCTCATGTTTAATGTTGGCACTATGTTCTTTAATCCTTGTGTTGATCTAGTGAATGGTTTCACCATTATACGAGGTTCTAAAGGAGCATTCAATCTTATTAGCCCCAGCATTGTGAAGGAGTTCACAAGCATATTTGATTAAAGGAATGAAACTTCTCATCATGATAAGCAGTTTGAAGGAACACCTTAGGCCTTTTTTTGAAAGATTTTGGAGATTTTGTTAGAGATGTAGGTTCCACATATAAGAGAGTAACAATTGAGTTATCTAAGAATAAATTATTGCTCTTGGGAGTGGTACTATGGGTTTTATCTTGATTAAAAGCTTTAGAAATGTGTTTAGACTTGTACTCGTTAAGATTACAAACTTTGATAAGATGATCAACTTTTTGAGCAATATATGTTCCTTATCACAAATTTAAAAAGCGATGGTGGCAAGAGTTTTTAGGACGCTTGCCTTCTATGATGGGTGGTGGTGGGAAGATTCATGTAGGTAAAGGTCAGTGTGCATGGTTTTTCTATAAACTTGATGGGAAAGGGAATAGTTGGTTTTCTGAGGAGAAGAATGTCAAGGAAGGGGAGTTTGTTGTCATGTTCAATTTCTTTGATGAACTTAATGCTAATGTATAATTGGGAGTGAATTCCTCTAGAGTTTGTTAAGACCATGTTTCTAATTTAAAGGTTTGTGTCATCTATGTATTGTTTCCACTATCTAGGTCTATGGGGGAAGGAGTTGAGGCTTGTTTTTTCAAAATGCTCCATGAAAAGGTTGGAAACAATAGGATAAAGGGGGGATCCCATAACAACACCATAAGATTGCTCATATATGACTCCTTCGGAAGTGAAGGATGTGGAATTTAAACATAGCTCCAATAAGGAAGTTGTCTCAACATCCAACTTACACATCACAATTTTAATAGTTGCATCAACAAGAACTTTGGTAAAGAGACATCAAAACTAGCCAAGATATAGTCCTCATTAGCTTTTTTGTCCTTGATGAACTCAAAAAAGTGCGAGGAGTCCTTAATGAAAGAGCTAGTCTTGCCTAAGAGGCGAGTGATTTTTTTTGTGAGGAAGGCCACTATTTTATAAGTAGGAGAGCTAGTGGTGTCAATAATGGGCCTCAACGAAATGACATCTATATGGATTTTGGGTACATTGTAAACTCTAGGGGTGAGCTCTATCTTAGGAATGAGACATTTTTTAATGTTATCATCAAGGGAAGATTGATTGATGGTTTGTTTTATGTTTCTCTTAATTTTGGTCATGGGCTTGCCGCCCAAAGATGTGTAACTTCCACTATTTTTCAATTGGTAGAAGCATTTTTGAAATGTAGTCATGTTTGTTCATGATTAGAATGACATTCCCTTATTCATTCATATCATAAAAGTGTAACAGTACCGTGAACCTGACTGAACAGTATTTAGAAAATATCATAACAACATATCCTTGTTTTGAGCAACTACATATATATACTGCACTACTAAAAAATCCTAATTTGCAGATGGCGGGTAAATGCCATTGAAAAAGTCTTAAACAAAATTACAACTAACTGATGTTCATGACAAAAAAATAATAAAGGATCTGAGTGGAGCCGTAAAGTCTCAAATAGTCTTAACAGAAAATAACATAATGCTTTAAAAGAAGTCTTCCACTATGCACACCTAAATTTCTGGCACCCCAACTTTTGGCGCTTTGACTTCAACCACTTGAAGTCCACTCCTTTCATAGGCCATCCATAAGTCCTACACAATTACTCAAGTCTATACCATTATATCAATATTAGTTAGCTAATTCCAATCAATTTGAGAAATAAAGATTTATACACCATTTTATAAAAAGTAGACAATTATTGCTTCTAAAAATAAACAAATTGGCATGCCTGGGGTGGTTGGCAAGAACAAAGAGGAGTATTTATCTCATCATAAGAATGAGGTTGTTTATACCTCATCAAAGTGTTGTCAGAACCATTCAAAACAGTAAAAAAGAAGAAGCAATGAATGGATCAAAAATAGTTTGAGACATACCAGTTGTCAAACAATTATGCTAGGGACCTCCATGATTGTTGTTTGCATTGAATAAGCTTGTTGATTGAGCTTGAAGAGTTCAACATGACCAAAAAGAGTGCAATTTGGCATTGGAAGATGGGTCAATATGTAAGTTGCAGGCTAGTGTGTGTTAAAAGAATGAGAGAAGGTAATAAAGGACCACATCAATTCAAAATGCAATGGAGAGGACAAATGAATAGCAATAGGTGTGGTAATGGGGTTTGATGGGGGTGCCAAATGCATCTCACTGTCACAAGCCAAGAGACAACACAAAATTGAGTAGTATCATAAGTTGAAAACTTGGAGCCATTACTATTGTACTGAAGTTGAAGCCTAGAAGAAAATGCATCCTTTAGAGTGGAGAGGTGTTTGGGAACAAGTGCGACTAATGAGGAGGTCACTAGGCGCTTCTTTCTGAGTAAACCAATGAAATTTTTTTTTTCTTTTTTCTCATGAGCTTTTTAGACCTTCAACTCTGACATTAGATTAGGTGTTAATTACTACTCAAGGATTGATCCTTAGTGAAGATGCTAATTCCATATGTAGGTAACAAGCCCTGGTAGAAATTTGGTTGATCTTTACCCTCATGTCTTTATTGATATATCTTAATAACGAGAGTTCCACTTTTCAACATCATTTTAGAAAGGCTAAATCTACACTCATTTGCAAAAGCTTGATCGTCAACTTCTCAAGGAATTATGCTTTCAAACATATTTCCCTTCTATAAAAGATACCAATAATATTCATAATTTTTTTAGTCCACAAAAATAAAGAAAAGAGTTTTATTAAAAAATTTAAAATAATATTTTATTACACTAGTTTACAATGACAACAAGGGGTGGAGTGTAATGGCGTGAGCGTGTTACAGAAACTCTTACCTTTTACCTTAAATTTCACAGCCACTTACATGTGAAAGTATTAATATTTAATAATAAACATAATAATAGCATACATATCTTTATTAAAATAGTTACAAGTTAGGGTTTAAACTGAAATATTCTTCTTTAATAATGATTTACTCTTGGTAATAGTTTAAATTAATATATCTCTTATTTTAAAAAATAGCAAAAATATAAAATAAATAATTTGTTTTGTTTTCAATTAACTTTTTTTCAATACTATAGAAAAAATAACTAAAAATAAAGTAATAGGGAAAGTTGTCTATTTTAGGAAATAAAATAATTTGTTTTCATAAAACTTTGGCACTATTGATATAGTTATATACTTAAGATATGAAGTAAATAAAAACAACTTAAAAATTTACCATTTTCATTCTCCTCTTGCTTTCTTCATTCTAGGATGGATCATGGAGTATGATTAAACAATCACATCTTAATACTATGGATTGTGGAAATTTTATGTCTCTAATAACTTAAACAATTCAAATAAATTAAAGTAATTCTTAAATAATTCTAAAGTAAAACAAGTGCCACGTAGTGGCCAATACCTGCCTTGTAGTGTTGTTATTATAGTATTTGTTTAATTGTAATTTTTTTTGTTGATTAACTATTGGTTGTATATAGTATTTGTTTAGTTGTAATTTTTTTGTTGATTAGGTATTGGTTGTATAGACAAATTGCATTTCAATAATTGAAAAATTAATTTTTGAAGAGTATTGAAATGTTTTTGGTAAATAAAACTGAAATCTAAAAAATAATCTAATTTAGTAAAAATAAAATAGGACTAAAATATTTCCTTAACTATAAAACTAAACTTTACAAAGGCTATTAAATAACACAAATATTTCCTTAAAATGTAATAATACTAATACTTTATAATTTAAAATATAATAACATTAGTGATACTGTAGATTTTTAACTTTTGTTTTGACTAAATAAAATTGAAATCTTAGATTTTTAACTTTTGAGTAAATAAAATTGAAATCTGAAAAATAATCTAATTTCATAAAATAAAATGTGTAGAACTCTAACCCTAGTTGGGTGTGGAGAGATTTGAAATGTCTGTCTAACATATTAAAATGTAATAATGTCGAATACTATTACAATTTAAAATGCATTAAAATATTGTAAGTTTGAAGAATAATTACACAATATAATATCAATAACATATTCATATTTAGATCATACATTATTTTATCTTAATCACTTAATTTTTTGTATTCATATTTAGATCACTACATTATTTTATCTTAGTCACTTAATTTTTTGTTTAAATAATAATAGTAAGTACTTTTAGAGAACATGATTTTAATTATTTTAATTAATCTAATATTGTGGTTTAGTAATATTTTTTCTAAAGATAAAGAATTGTTTATCATTTCAAATTTGTAACTATTATATTTTCAGAACTAAATTTATAAAGAAAAATTTATGTGAACTTGTTTTGAAATGTCTTGGGTAATAAAATTGAAATCTCAAAAATAATTTAATTTAGTAAAAATAAAATAGCACTAAAATATTTACTTAACTATAAAACTAAACCTTACAAAGCCTATTAAAGAACACAAATATTTCCTTAATTATAAAACTAAATTTTACAAAGCTTGCATATTTGTATTATGTTGGCCCTAGTTGAGTGTATAGAGATTTGAAATGTCTGCTTAAGATATTAAAATGTAATAATATTAATACTATGATTGTATGTTTGAAGAATAAAATAAAACTCTCCGACAATCCGCAGAGAAGAGGTCATTTTTTTTTAGCCAATGACAATACAGATAAATTATTTTTCAATAATTTTTTGTTAAAAATTTATCATGTTGACATAGGAAAAGTACAAATTTAAATCAAATTTGCTAAACAAGAAAAATAATCCTATCTTTTGATTGGTAAAAATTTATCATGTTGACATAGGAAAAGTACAAATTTAAATCAAATTTGCTAGACAAGAAAAATAATCCTATCTTTTGATTGGTTTGCAATCAATAGATTAATAACTAGATAAGTGCGAACTCATTTCAATAGTATTGGCTAGATACTAATAAAATAACTCTTTAAGAAAATAAAATAATTTAAAGTGGGCTTGATCTTGGGGGAAACTCCATGGTTAAGCGCGCTTGAGTTGGAGTATTACTGACATGGGTGACCTCCCGGGAAGTCCCGATGCTTCATCCCTGTGTGCATCACCTAGATGCAATGAGTGCTAAGTGGACCATTCATTAACATGAGAGATGGGTTCATGTGAACCACTACTCATGAAATATGGGTCATGTGTTTGACTCAAAAACTACGCAATTAAACCCTGAAATAAAATATCATAACAATGACAGAGAAGAGGTCATTTTTTTCAGCCAATAACAATACAGATAAATCATTTTTCAATAATTTTTTGTTAAAAATTTATCATGTTGACATAGGAAAAGTACAAATTTAAATCAAATTTGCCCCACAAGAAAATCTTTAAGAAAATAAAATAATTTAAAGTGACTTTTTTAGATAGATGTATTTAAGATATCAATACTAGCGTACTTATCCTTAGAAAATCTATGTAAAAGGCACTAGAGATTTCATTCTCTAGGTCCCTAACTCTTTTAGATGGATGTATTAAAGATATCTATATTAGCATACTTATCCTTAAAAAATCTATGTAAAAGGCAGGGGAAATATCATTCTCTAGGCCCCTAACTTTTTTAGATAGATATATTTAAGATATCTATACTAGCGTACTTATCCTTAGAAAATCTATGTAAAAGATATGAGAAATATCATTTTGAGGCCCCTCTCTTCTTATTAGATTTGTGATTTAAGTGGAATAGGCATCTAGGGAATGATATCTCATCTTTTACATAAATTTTGTGAACTCTTTTGACCAGATCTATGAATCAGGTACAATATCAAGTGGGCGGTCCCAGATAGATATGCTAGTTATAATAAATTCATATTTTTATAATTTTATATTTTATTGGGGGATAAACATTCTATAACGTAGGATTCAGCTAAAAGCAAGCTTTGAAGGCTATCTATTCTGCTTAATTATATTGTAAAATAAAATTCAGGGGGATAATTTAGAATTACAAGTTAAGTGAGGCAGGGCAGTTAATTTTGAGAGTAGAGGGGGCGTCCATAGAGAGTCCGAGTGAAGGTCGGCAGAAGGCTTTAACAGATGGAACTGACACGTAATCATACCCCACGTGTCGGCCATATAGAGGCGGCCACGTGTGAGAAGAAAGAGAGAGTTAAGACGACGATCTCCAACTTTAAACACAAATTTAGATCACCGGCACGGTACGAACGCCGTGCATATCGGCAAATGACGGAAAGGCTCCTGTTTTTCTGGATTCAATTTCAGCGTCATTAGACGGATTCCTCAAACACTCGCAATCAAAGTGTCTGAAGTTGAACGCGTATAGGTAGCTTTCAGAGAATCAACATCCGCAATAAGGTCGTAAATCTGATTTGCTTGCGATTTCTTATTTTTTATTTACAATGCCTATGGTTTTATTATTATTTTTATAAGCCTGTCGGAGTCGAACGCGGAAGGTATATATGTCTTTCACATGTTTTTTTAATTAATACAGGGCAAATCAGGATTTTGTACAGAGATCTCGAATTGAAATAAAAATGTTTTTATAGGGCAATGGTACGAAATTCGATTTGGCCGTTGATTGGTGAATGAGGGTGGATATTCTGTTGTTAATTCTTATCAGTAATTTTCATTTGGTATCTTCATGAAGAATTAACAGTTCTTGGTAAGAATATGAGTTGATCTGTAAAGAGTACTGTCATGCCTATAAATATAATCTTGCTGTCTAACTATCTTTGCAGCAGGATAGTGGATGGCTGAAATATTTTAGATCATATGGTTAGGCCTCGTATTTGAGATCATATAGCCTCTTGGATTTTTATAAGATCTAATTTTCACTAATTAGTGCTATCACCAGTATTTTTTACAGATGTTTTGCATAACAAGTGTACATTTTTTGTGATAGTTTTGTATCTTGTATGGTTCCTCGAGAGATTAAATTTTAGCTGTGATAGCTTTGTAATATTTGCAGGTCGTATAGAGAAACCATGGCGGCCTCTCTCACATTGAGATCACTCAAATGATGGTGAGATGCAAATGGTTTTGTTATTTGGCTGTAGATTCTGCCACTTATCTATTTTTCCTGCAGGTTTCAAACTTAGAAATCTATATGCGCAGCAGTAAACGAATTTAAATAAGCTGTGCTGGTTTTTTTAGCTGAGATCTTCTGAGCTACATTTTTAAAGCTTAAAAGTCATTTATAGGCAGAGAAGCAATCAAAAGCTAAAATTAGTGGCCGTTACAAGTTCATTCAGAACATGAAACCACAGGCGCACAAAATATATAACCGACTTCAAAATTCTGTTTATCGGTTGGGGGTTGGCCTTAAATTGTGGGCTTGGTTCTGCGTTATCATCGAAAACCTTGTTGTCTAACTTGTAGTGAACTCCTCTACTTTTTGTTTATAAGAGATTTTCTGTGGCGTGAAGTGTATTACTATCTGGGATATCTTAACTGTTAGCCAAACCACGTGTCTGGTTCGAGTCCCACGACTTAATTTTATCCTTATTTTTCGCGTCGTTATGAGTCCGATTTTTTTGCAGTACATGACCAAATTTGTATCCTTATTTTGCCGAATGCCTTAGAAGATTCTCTAGTTAGTAGGGGATTGCGTTGAGTAACAGCAAAATTTTCGGTCATTTACAGCAGGAAAAATATTTTATTTGGGGAAGCTTTCCTTAAATTTTGCTTTGCTGGTTTGTAATAAAGTTTCGCGTTGAATAAATCTATTTCAATTCAAAAATAAAATCATTTGTTTTGAAATCTTAGGCCCTAAATCGTCGTAATATTGTTGTACATTCATGTGAAACAATGAAACAATTTTTGGCTAGTGAAATGGCCGACTGAATGCGTTTAGCTTGTGTAATGTGGATGAACAGGCGTAGAGAGGTACAAATCAGGTAGTCATCGGATTCCTTGAGCCTGTTGAATGAATGTGTACTTTGTCGTAGATTGAAGGTCGACTCACCGGAAGATCTTTAAAAGTTTTCTTATTAGGCGGAGAAATCGAGAAAAGCCGCGGTGCAAAAAAGCAGTGGTTCAAAAAAACCCATAAAACAACAAGCAGGTATGGCCTCTGACAAATTTCTTGTCTTGTCCTCAAGTTGCTTCAATATCTGTGGTAGTCTGTTGCAACTAGCTTGGAGATTTTCACAGTGCATAATTTTTGTTAAAAATCCCCTGAATTAAACCACCTTATGTTAACCAAATGGATCTTGTTTCTCAGAGCTTCGAATGTTTTTGGTTTAAATATTTACCATTACAAGTTTCCCTATGGTGGCATGATCTATGTCAGAAAAAGGTTAAACCTTGTTTTGAGAGAGGTTACATTAAAATCAAATTAAAGTTAAGCATGTACGGAAGATCTGAGTTTGGCCTTTTCGTGTGGATTCACATTTACTAGTAAAATGATCCACTTCAGTTTACAATAAAATTAAACTATAGTTAAGTGCCTCACTGAAGATCAGAGTTTGGTCTTTTGGTGTGGATTTACACGTACAAGTAAACTGATCCCACTTCAGTTTATGAGCTTGGCTAGACGGGCAAATTGGTGAAGCGTACATTTAGATTAGGCAGCAGGTGAATCAAAGAACTCACTCATTTGAAGTAGAGGAAAATTTCCAGAAGCATATCAATGTTTGTCTCTACTCTTTTCTAGATCCTTGCGGAATTGTTAGAGTCCTCCTTTGTCTATTATAAGTTAGCTGTAGTGTAACAGTCACATTGGATCTATAATGGTCATTTGTGGGCATTGGTAAAATTTCTTTCTTTCTGTATTGTGTTTGTCTGCTATTGAGCAGGAATTTTTTACTGAATGGATTCTGCCATGTCTGCTGGATGAACTAACTTTAGTGAAGATCGAAGTTTGGGATCACATGAAAGAGGGAGAGGACTTTTATTCAGATCAACCGTAGCCCTATGACAAAGTTTCATTTTCACATTAATATTGTCCTTCCAACAGTAGTTGGCTCTACAGAACTTGTATGGTACTTTTTCCAAGTGTTCATGATCTAACGTAGGGAGAGGGCTTGTATTCAGATTAACCGTAGCCCTATGATGAGGTTTCATTTCACATTAATATTGTCCTTCCACTAGTTACCCTCTGAGTTGTCACTACAAAGTTTGTGGTGTACTTGTTTGAAGTGTTCATGATCTCAAATCAACTTAGACCTTTTAGAACTGCCACTCAAATAGCTCGCATACTTGCTTGGAATTACAATGAATATTCTTGATTTGTTTTTCTGGAGGTTTTCTAGATCAAGTGATACTAAGTTCTTGCTCCCTATCCTTAAAGGTAAGTATTGGAGATTGTACGGTCCAGATGTTTGATCTATGTCATCTAGGATATTGGATGATAGTGGGGGAATATAATCAATTGTTGTGTCAGTTTCAAATTTTCAATTATTCTGTCCTCATAATCGGTGTTTGAGCATTTCTATAGAGCCTTCCAAGTTTTCAATGCAAGCATTACCTGTGTTTACCATTTTAGGAGGTTGCTAATTGTTTTAGTTTATTATATCTTTTCTTCTTTATGATTCATGAAAGAAACAATTCAATGTTAAACTGTATACTTCAATTTCCATACAATAAAGAACAGCAGGAAAAGAAAATAAGCAATTTCCACACAAATAAATAATTTAATTAGAAGAAGAAAAGTAAGTTATGTCCTTTAAGCTTAAAGCCTGGTGTGCTACTAACAATGAGGTATGTTAATGCCCTAAGATTTATGACGTCCAGAATGGCCATATATTACTGTCCTAAATTGTGAATTACGATGTCCTCGTTTTTGCCAAGTTCTGTAAACTGGAAATTTTAGGAGATTGTGTTTGTGATTTTCTTTTTTTCTTTTGTTTTCCAATTTCATAGAGCAAATTGCACATTAGATGGAAGAACTTTCCAATTTCCTAGAGCAAAATAGCACGTTAGGTGGAAGAACTTTCCAATTTCCATACAAATAGGAGGCAATTTAGAGAAGGGTATTAAGTTGAGCCCTTTTAGCTCAGAACATGGCACAGTGCTAGTTATAGGAATACATTATTTATTGCCCTCGATCCTCTGGGATGTAGAAACATAATTGTTGAAATTGGAATATAGATCACAGACTGACAGAAATATAGCACATGAAGGTTATCCTTAGAGGAGTAAGCATTATGGATAACAGGGATCGAAAGTTCTTCTAAAAGATAAATATGAGAAAAGGGTGGGTCAGGTGCTTTGGATCTAAATGAACATTGAATAGCATCTTTTTGCAGAAACTTATTTCTATCCTAAAGAGAGTGGAATATGTTGCGGGCTTTATCTTACTTAAGGAAATGACTAGAGATCATAATTTTTTTATTCATGCATAAGATGAATTGCAGTAAAGCATATACGGTATACCTGAACTAGCTTTAGCTTATTTTGTCTTGAGTAAAGCTCGTCTGTCTCTACAGTACAAAGAGTTCCATCTGACAATGAAGTTCATTATCAGTTGTTACTGACTCTGCCTGATTTCCTCTTTATTTAGTTTCTTCAAGAAAAAGGGCTACCACATAAAGGTTGTCAGCAACGGAGCTTTGGAAGCAATTTTTGATTTCCTTTGGTACTTATCCGCAAAGGGTGAATTAGAACCTAAGGATTAGCAATTTTTGGTGAGTGCTGATTACAGTTCACAATCATATCATGCCCTCCAATCTGGAAGCCACTTCTGAAATGTTATGGAAAAGAGGAGCTTGCATTTGTGTTACAAATAACATATTTATCTGTTCCATTTTACTGCTGAGTTTGTCTCCTTATGCTGCTATTCCATTTATAATGCAGTGATATTTGTGATTTGTTATTCATTATTATTAGCGGCAGTTTTTGAGGTATACTAGGATCGAATGTGTGTGATATCAATTACATGTTTGATTTGTTTGATTGCTTTACCATCTCTGTAACTGTTCTTAACGGATTGGGACAGAGGACATTCTTTTATAACCCAAATTGTGAATTATCATTATGAAGCTATATTGCCGGTTTGGGTTTGGGTTTCTGGTTCAGAAGTTCTCCAATTTATTTCCTTGAGTTTGTTATGGCTGGTATATATATATATATAAAACCATAATTTGCACAAAATAACCATAATACAGAACACAGTTGATATTACACACACACACACACACACACACACACACAAAATAACCATAATACAGAACACAGTTGATATAAATATATCAACTGTGTTCTGTATTATGGTTATATATATATAATTTGCCCAAAATAACCATAATACAGAACACAGCTGTTAATTGATAGTTCAATGGCAATTGTCAAATGTTAAAGATAAATCAAAATGGTCTATATTAGTGCAGCTGCACATGGGAAATCAATACAAATTGTCATATTGTTCTTCTTTGAGAGCATCAATGTTGTCATCTGGTACATTAGAAGTTAGAAACTTGGAACCAAAAACAGCGCCAGTACAACTCCCACTAGCTGTACCATGCAATTCCTTTGTAGCAGTCTCATGCTCCTCATTCTTGATTGAGACTATGGAAAGCTGTTAGTTAGGGTTTTAATTTTTTTTTTATGTTATTAAAAAAATGATGCTTGGCTGAACTTCGGCCTAATCCACAGGCCTGGGGCAGGACCTTGAATGACCCTGGCCCAGACCTGGACCAGGATCTGTACTTGGTTTGGACTGGTTTGCATTCGGTGAGGGTTCTTCTGAACCTGGTAACAGAATTATGAAGTATACTATAGAATTAAGTAATACCCAAACCCATATAGCTGGGGCTTCTCCATTTGACATGGGAAGCTGAACCAAAAGGAATGCTTAAGTACTGCCTAATAGCCTATTAGCCAGACACTCCATAAAGGTAGAGAGATTGTCTATTTATTAGGAAATGAGTCTCAAAGTTATTCTGGTGTTTGCTTCATTCTTGTATGTTGCAATATACAGTTATTCTATAAATTAGATTCTTGTTTTCACTTTTTTTTTGGCACGTAAAGTTGTATTAGCTGGCTTCATTTATCCTTGTATAGTATGGATTCTTCTGTACTTTTTGCATTGGACGGAGCCAACTATGCTTATTCTGTGGTTTCTTCTCTTTTTAATGGTCTTAATATACTATCCACCTGTGTATTTTTTTTCCAATTAATGGTGGAGCTAATGGTACCATATTTTGTTTCCTTGCATTTTATGTTGCACTGTACAGAACAAGATGGTTAATTTTGGGAAGAAGTTGAAGGAGCGACAGTTCCCAGAGTGGCAACGGTATGTTCTATTCGAAGTAGTCAATGCCATTTCTTGCAATTAGATTTTTTCTCTGCTCCATTGCTTCTTATGTTTCTCAAGATAATGTTGCCATTGTTAACAGTCAATTGTTTGATACATTATAACATGACATGGAAACAGTTGCTGATTGTCTTGTTCCTTACCATTTATTAACCTGATGGTAACACCTTAAGGTGGTATTGGTTTTCTGATACATTTCAGTTGGGGATTATCAAACAATGTGGACTTTTATTTTGCTGCTTGTTTTTATGTTTTGGCTGGTTGTGTGTCAGCCTTGTCATTTGATTTATATTCATGATGTTAATGTTACTATGTGCTTGTTTTTTATTGAAATGCAGCACTAATGATTATCCAACACAACTGTTTTTGAATATTGTGCCTTTTGAAATACCTTCAGATCAATGCTCTATTTGTCCTCTTTGTACATCTGATGAAACATTGCAATTATTACAGATAAATGTCTACTGGCCATATTGCTAGTCACAGAATGCAAGAGTTATTTCTTCATGGGACTTGAATGACAGTGATGTTTTATATTTCCTTTTGTTTTTCTGTTATGTCATTTCTGAGATACTGAATTCTTCTATTATCATCAACTCTGGAAGAAAATTCACAGACTTTGACCACTTTGGATGATGTAATTTCAACTCAATTAAATAAGAACTCTTACATGTGTGGTCTAGTCAAGTACCTCTTTATGAGTGGTACAGCCTGAAGCTGTTCTTTGCAGAGATGTAACTTTTTCATTCTACCCTGGTGGAACTCTTGCCACATCTTGGTTTTCCCTTTTTTTGAGAAGGCATAATGTATGTTCTGTTATATCAAAAAGGAGATCCCCAAAGGGCCAAAACAGATACATATCTAAGAATTCCAAAACCATAGGCATCAAAACACAAAGTTCAAGGGAAGTTCATAGTTGCAAAATCCAGGCCTAATATCAAGCCTGTTGCAATATCTATCAACCTACTGAAAATTGAAATCCATGAAATATTCAAAATTTCTAACACTTTTCCAAAAAGCTGGCATGTAACAATATTTATTACATTCAGTGGTCTCAGAGTTTAAACAGAAGCCTTCAAGATAAAATAATAGTTACTTCAAATGAAAGTAGACAGAAGCTTACTTAGAGAAATATAAACTAACAGAGTTTTAAGTAAAACTGGTCTTACCCATTTCCTTACCAGAATGATAGTCTTTAGGAAATACCTTCGAGGATGGAGAAAGTATACTTATACCACTGTTTCTGTAAGTTTGTAACTGAGTCAAGCAAATTGCCTCTGCTCATGTTGTCCTGACACTTTATAATCTTCTTCAAACCATCCGTTATGTTGGCACAATTTTGCTGTGTTGTAAAATCCTTCAATAGTATATTTGAGGAAACTGAAGACAATATAGGATACCATGTTGAAGACCCTGAGGTGTAATTTGGTGATGACTGGATTGTCTGCTGTATACTATTTGTTTAGAGATTAGAGATGCCATCTCCCTCGACTTCCTTTTCCTATCTTGCCTACCTATTATCCTGTCTCCTTTCGAGCACCACTCATAATATTCATACTTCTTGTCACAATTTAGGCTCAAATTCTGACTTTTGTCAGTCTGATTCAAGCTTCTAAACTTCCTAATCTTTGCAGGAGCTTTATTATTAGAAGTTGCTTTACCCTTGTGGGACTTTGCAGTATTTGGCTGACTGTTAGATGGATGCATCACCTTCCTTTGACGCAGGTTGTCACCCTAGTGGCACACCTCCTCCTCATAGACCACCTTTTGGCGAACAATTTGGAATCTGTTGTCTATGGAAGCCATTAACAGATGGAAAATTGTTAGAGGAACAGGTAGATAACAGATAGAATTGAGAAGCATTTGAACTGGCATGCCCTTCAGCATCAGCAGGAAGCTTATCAAGAATGGAAAGATGAGAGCCATCATGAATGAGGCTGATGATTTTATGACATCTCTACCCATTAACCAAGCTTGGCTAATGCCCTTGGACTTGGGTCTTGTCCTTTACAATCATTTCTAAAACCTTTGGAAGGCTTCAAAGTCTTCCTCATACTGAATAATCTTGCAAATGGCTTTCCAAACCACAGGATGAACACCTTCATTGGCCAGATAGAGCCTAGACAGTTTCTGTATTCCCATGTTTGTAATAAAATTTGAAGCTTATGGATTGAACTTCTTTTTCAGTTCAATTCCCTTCTCAAGCATGCTACACATCTATGATGACCTTGTAGTTATTTTCCATATCAAGTAATATGAAGATCATGAATAGGGCCAGTGTTTTCAAATCTGTGGCATAAGAATATTAACCTCTCCTTACATTTTTAATAAAATATTCTACTGCTCCGTTCCCAAGATTACTCCTCCAGGTGCCATAGAAGTTTACTGAGGACATCTCCATTGAGCATTCCTAGGAGTTTTCCATTTTACTTTGACCGTCCTTGTGAGTTTAAACCTTTCGCCATTGACAGGGTTACATCTTGCTTCTCATACTTTGTAGTTTTAATGTAAAAATGGTTTATTTTCTGCATAGTGTGTTATGTGAAAATGTCTTAATAGGATACTTATGCCAAAATCAAGATTATGTGCCCATATCCACTCAAAATAATTTTTAGTTCACAAAATAATCTCACGTTTTTGTTTGATGTGAGGCAAAATTGGACAACAATCTTTGTATCCTACCCGTGCTAGCAGGACCCAAATTATAGCATGGAAACAATCTGGCCCTAACATATAAATGGGTAGAGGTTGTAGTCTACCCACTTATACGAGAGTTGCAAGGTAGCTTCTTACAGTTTTTCCCTAGATAAAATCCAACATGACTCAAATTATATTGTGAAACCAACACGGCCCTAACATACAAATGGGTAGAGGTTATATTCTACCCATTTATATAAGAGTTGCATGGAAATGGATATGTTGTCGGATATGTACACGATATCAGATACAAATATGGCAAATTTTCAAGAGCCTTTAATACAGATACAGATGGATATTGCAATTATAAAAATACATATATTCAATTATTTATAGACCTTAAGGCATAGAACATGATACAAATAATAATTATTTATATATATTTTGGATTCTATATTTTTATTTTATAATACTTATTTTGTTATATTATATTTGTGTCTTAAGTGATTTGTGTGTGTACAGTTTATATTTATGTTTTATATTTTTTTGCAATTTTGAGTGTTGTTTCATAACCCTTAACTAGACGCGACATGGATGGTTTGGTACCGTATCCATACATATTAGATATGGCCCAAATATGGGCTTGTCTATGGATTCGTCTGGCTAAGATTTCCATGCCATGTTCAGAGCTCTGTATCTGTATTTGGTATATGATATGTGGACATATGTATCTGGTTAAGGGAGGGGAAGTCTCTGGCAACTCTGCAGTTCAACCTTATAAATTCTGTTAGTTTGTTAACTTTTCAAAGTTTGTGTGGTGGGCACTAAAGTAAAATTATCCCGAATATATTTGTTTAATTGTAATTTGTGTTTCTTGAAAAAAGGTGTAGTTATTACCTTTCAGATTTTTATTTTTGTTTTTAAACGAATTAGATTCAATGTGGCCTAGTGATTTTAAATACTCTGTATTTCTTTGAGAATATTATGCTTTTTTTTTTTTTGAAATTGTAATTAGATGCTACGTAAGGACTCAAACATTTTAAATACTACAATATTTTCTTACATGCTACTCAAAACACATAGTAGTTTTCCTTGAAACAACAAATTTTGATGGTGAATTGAATACAATGTTAAAAGAAATGGTCTAGACACTGATTCTATTTTATTTGTAACAGATTTTACATCAACTACAAATTAATGAAGAAAAAGGTGAGGCAGTATGCACAACGAATTCAGGAAGGAGCAGAGGATCGTCGTAGTATTCTCAAAGAATTCTCAAGGATGCTAGATTATCAGGTTAGTTGAATGTATGTTTTATACTAATTACTGTTCAAGTTTTTTATGGTGTCCTCAAAGAGGATCATTATACTGAAACTTTATTTACAACATCATCTGGGCATAATTCACCATGCCACGTGCCATTAGAAGGCTTTGACAAGAATAATTGTGATGCACTCTATCTAAATTGAAAAAATAAATAAATCAGAATGATCCCTGTAAGAGTCAATGTGACTCAACAAACCAAGATCCTTGCAATCAAGACAACCTTCCACACTATGAGAAAAGAGAATATGCTAAAGCAATGGAGAAATATTCTATACATAAAACTGTATGAAATACAATGAGAAAGCCTTGTTTATAAAGGCAAGGATGACAATCAAGGAGTTGTAGTCATGTGACAAGTGTCACATTCCTATCACATGTGACAACTAGAGGATAAGATGCCAACTAGAGCACATGTGTAGGATAAGACAACTCATTACAACTATCAACAACTAGAAACATCTAGAAGACTCACTAAGTCAACTTAACATGTGAATTATGTGTGATGTGTGAAATATTATTTAACTAATAAATAGTTAAATAATATGAATTATCCACACAAGGGGAAATTAACTAAACTAGTTAGAAAAAACCCCTATTCACACCAACAATTCTAGGAAGAAAAGAACAATGCATTGCATAAAAAAAGTAAACCCTAACAATAACATTGGAGCTGTATTTTATTGATAAAATCTCCTGGATTACATCAATAGAAGATTAATAATAATATTTGCTGAAATACATCAACAAAATAATAATAGTGTGGAACTGATAAGAAATCAAGCACTTGGTGGAACATCCTTCCTCGAAGCAGAATTGATGCTGCTGTATAATGCTGCTCCAGCTGTCCTACAAATCAGTTTGCCAATAGAAAAGAGAATGCTTAGTTAAATGCAATCGTTGGATGAGATTGCCCACAAGAAACCAAAAGGTTTCGTCCTTTGATCTCTGGATCAAAGGGTTTTATCCCTGAATCAATAGATGAGCTTTGCTTGCTTGCTTGTTTGAAAATATGTGAAATGAACATAGAATAATCCCTCAATGTTGGTAGGTCTTTGTTTATTCATTGGCATGCTCCAAACCCTACATGCCTTGCCTTAGTGTCAAATAATAAAAATTCTTTTTATTTGGTATGACACTAATATCATTTAATTATCAAGTACCACATAACATGGCACTAGTATAATAACATTAAATTACCCAAGTAGCCAATAAACCTTGACCTCTCACTAGAAAGACCTAAGATAAAGCAGTATGAATAGTTGACTCACACCCAAATCCAATGACAGGTTGCATGGCATGGTCTTGACCTCGGTAGCCCTCCAAAAGCCCCTAAGAAGTAGGAACAAGTTTTCCCCCAGCCACTTATAATGGACATGTACTCTTAAAAATCTCCAAAGGGCATGAACAAAGTCAACAATAAAGAGGTCCCCTTAGGTTAACCCCATCAAGAGATTAATGGTGAGGGTCCTGCCTTCAACTGACCTCCTAAAATTTAGGAAATGCCCCTAAAATATAGGAAATGGTCCAAAACTCATATAATACCGAGGACAAATGAATGAAACCAATCCTCACTAGTATACACTTCTTTAGCAAACACCCCTCGACCACTAAGAAGTATAGAAATGGACTTGTGGGTCCCACACGTGTTGACTTAGTGAAAAGGTGACATTACAACTCTGCCCTTCCTAGAATTGCTTGCTCACAAGCAATGCAACATTGAATGTTCAAGTATCTTTGGTCACTCCCAAGTAGTAGCCTTTGTGGTTAGGCTTCTCCAATAGACCAAGTACTCCGTGATGGTCCTGTTCCCTAATCTCTTCTCTTGTGTGTCAATAGTGGCATTTGGGACCAATACAAGTTTTCCATTTTTGTTAACATGTTCCTCCATCATGAAGAACCCAACTCCTTGCACAAAAGCACCTTCATTCTGTCTAAGGTCCACTACAGGATTTCGGTTTCTTCCAGTCATAAATGATATCTGTTTGAAGTATTGTAGTTGCTCTTGAAAGGATGTCAACCTCAACCTCGCTGCTGCACCATAATTGAGATATTGAAGCATTTGAATCAGGAACCCAGTAAATTTGTGCAGAAAAATCCACCGACTGGACTTGAGCCATTGATGAATTGGTCACATCTGAGCTTGAGATTTCCCTAGGTTGATCTCCACCTTCCACAAAGAAAAATGAAATGTGATCACTTAATTTTCATCCCACGCGTTATCCAAAGTTTTTGATTCCTCACCATTTTGTTCAAAAAGCACATGCTTGTTTTTTGGACACTGATGTGCATTCCTGGATTTGTTCTCCATTTCCAATCTCTGGGCATGTATCTTTTTGATTATCAACATCTATCTTCTCTGCATATTCTTCATCTGTAGGATCTTTATTTGTACTTTCCTTTATACAAGACTTGGTCCCCTGAGTCAATTCTTTCTGGCATACCCCTTTCACTGTTATTATCATCAAGAGCTTCAACTGCTGAGGGTTCACTCTTATATTCGTCACGACCTGCTGTAGCAGAACAGTCTTTTGTCGTTGCATGGTCATAATTCACATTTGCAGAGAGTTCATGATCAAGATTTGTATTATCAAGATCAATCCCATTTACGTGTGCCTCATCTGCAATAGTATCACCATTTTTGTTACCAACAATGTGTCTGAATATTATCCAATTTATCTCCTAATTCTTTGGGCAGTTCCTCTGCCTCTATATTTTCCATTCTTCCTGAATTCGTGATATCTTCTTCTGGTATCCCACTTGTCTTTTTTGTCAAGGATGACAAGTTTCTGGTATCTGAGACAGTTCATTCAGATCAAGAACATAATCACTTGATAAAAGCTGAAATCTGACTTTTTTTGCTATAAGACCTAATCTATCTTGTTTCAACTGTATGCCTGACTTCTCCTGCTGAAGCAGATAATCCAGAATTTTTTGAGTGGGGTCACTGAATAAATTGTCATGTCCCTTGAAGTTAACAATCTGAAGCTCTCCACTTGTAGCTTTTACCTGAAATATATTGTTTTTATCCAAGCTCAATGATTTCAACAGTTCAGGAGACTGATGAAATTGCATTTTCAAATGGTTGGATGAAGGGGAGAGTATTGTCTTTTTGTCCTGAAATTGGAGGCTCAAAGCAGAAATCGCTGTCCTGTTAGAAATAATCCCCAACTTTTGTTGCTCTGGTAGAAGCATATTATCCCTTGCAAGCCTAGACAGATTAGCGTACAAAATTTCAAAGTAATTGCATTCTTCCAAAGTGCAAGATGATCCACTGAACAGGGCGCCCTTGTATCCTTTTGAAGAATGGTTACTCCCTTTCCTGCCAGACACTGCAGCTGTGCCTATTTCTGTCCCTGCTGAACCTATACCATGGCCTGCACAGTATAAACTATATTTTGAGAGAATTGAGGAACTGCTTTCGGCAATCTCAAAGTTTCCCGTTCAGTCACAAACCCATGCTCCTTTGCGATCATTTGTACTGATTTAGGAGACATTTTAATGTTTTTCTGTCCCCTAGATCATTCACTCTTGTGGACTTAAAGGTGTCATCACTCACAAGCTTCAACTGGCTTGTAAGAGCTGACTTCTTGGAAACACTTCCAGGATTATTCCTTCCCAAACTCTTCTCTTTGTTTGAATTTTAAGACTGATTTTTATGGTAAGGAATATATTTTTTGTTCTCTTATCACCTGATATATTATGTCATTTGAGCCCATCAGCAGATGTCAAAGAGCAGCACTCCTTTGTCTGTTGACTGTAAAAAGGATTCCACATCTTCTGAAGTGCCCAATTGTTTCAGAGGTAAATCAGAAGAAGGAATTGTCAGAGGATGCCAAACAGAAGCTAAGATATTTTGAGCACTTAGTTTCCCACCATATTTATACAGCTTGCCTTGTCGATAGAGTAGCAAATTTACTGCTTTGTTCCTAACATCAATCTTAGGCTTCAAATTGTGCATCTCTATATTTCATGAGTTGCACTAGATCATTTCTTAAAGCTCTGGATTCTCCAGACCCTTTGCTAATAGTGGTATTATCCTCTGCCAACTGCTCAGGCTCATGCTCATTTCCTCTGTCGCCTAATAGATGTTTTGAGGAATGATGGATATTCAACGTCTGAACTCGAGTCAATATAAGAATCTATCATGTCATATGATATCTAATGTCCATTGCTTGATACTATTCTGACTTTATCTTCAAAAAAATGGCTGCTCCATTACCTGAATACTAGTACCACAATCTGAATAATTTCGGACAGTAACACCACTCTGTCTTGACAAAATCCTTGGTATAGAATACCCTTGCTCTATTCTCATTTTTTGAAGAGACAATTTCAAAATGATCCAATCTATTGGACATGGGAAAGGTACTATCGACACTATTATTGTAATCCAGGTAAAGACTGTTAATTTCAATGGGATAATGACTAGAAATTGAATGTATTCTCCTTGATTCTAGTCTGATCTTTTTACTAGTTAGATGAATACTGATGCTTTAATCTATCTCCCTGTCTTAAACTGACATCAACTTTGTTGTACCCATACGAAATTTTTCGTCTATGCATACAAACAACCTAAAAAGATGCCTAAACACACCTCTCAAGCACCATGTTGCCTTGTCATTATTTGCTAACCCTGCAGGTACAATATACATCAGAGGAGATTGATACAAGGCCCAAATGGAGAAAGATTCAAAGAGCCAAATTGGCTATGAGCCATGAAAGATCGTCTAGAAGTAGAGGCCAAAGTGATGGATTGAAGCTATTTTTGGTGCAGCGCTTCACCTAGAGGAATGAGTTGACACATCATGGCATGATTTCATTCATCTTCCTTACATTAAAAGGCAGATTTGCATTCTTGAAGGACAGCACTTCACATTGGCAGCCATTTTCGAGGGTTTTTGAAGCTTTTTGTTTGCTGGTTATGACTATTCAAGGCCAAAATCACCGCTTCCAGCCATAGGAAAAGGAGTTTCAAGGCTGTTCTGTTCATTTTTTCTCATTTTTGTCTCATACCCACCTCGGGAAAAGGCATTTTCCATCAATCTTGACCATCTAGAGCTCAAATCCGACACATTTTTTAAGGTGTAACTCAGTATTTTCACTTTCCAAGGCAAAAATACATGTTTTTTATATGAAAAATCAGAGTTGGACAGCGAAGAGGAAAGTCTGATTTTCTTGGACAGCGAGCTTAAAAAGGTCTGATTTTTACCTTTTTCAACATGGGACAACGAAGAGGAAAGCTTCTCCAAGACACAAAGTCACCATGCAATATTCTTTCATCACTATTAAGGCCAAATTGGCACTCATCCATGAATATTCAAAGGACAAGGAGTATATGGATCTATTGAAGACAATTGAAGATGCAAGTGTTATCCTACAGATGAAGATTGTTCACCTCGATTCCATCTGTAACACCCTTAAAAATTTAACAAAAAATTTCATCTACTAACAGAATTTCAGCAGAAAGATTAACTAACTTTCATGAAAGAAGTGACGAGTATAAAACAGTTTCTAGTTTTTAACCAACTTTCTCTTTCAGCTGAAATAATCTTTTCTATACTACATGCATGTGAAAACAAAGTAATCTAACTAACATTAAATAACACTTTTTCTTTTCAACAACTCAAACATATAAATAGTAAGAGAGGGATAGAAGAGTACAACTTGATTAGCTTCCTGCTGATTCGTTCATAGATCCTTCACTGGATTCTGGTAAAAGAAATATCAACAAAGGTTTTAACCACCCATCCAGACCAACTGGTCTCCCGTGCTTCTTCGACTGAAGAAACTTGACCCTTCGCGAGGGTGATTATCCAGGAATCAATTAACAATATCATGCCTCTGAGCCTAGTGTCAAGATCCTATACCTCCTAATCGATCTTTTCCAAAGGTACCTCCTATTGGAAAGATCACTCTGATTGGGGTATATCTGGAACTTGATAGCTGATAGATGCCTAATCTCCATCGTAACCTTGGCCAAGGATTTCTAGTAAATAACTATATATATCTGACACTACTGTGTCGCCAGCATTCACCCTTGCTCGACACTGACATTATTTCATATGTTTCATATTGCAGGTTTGTGAAAGAATACCAAGCAAGGTTCATTTGACAACTTCAGATTCACAGAGTATATAAACAAAAAACATCTTCCTTTCAGAGACCGCAGCCCAATACTACGGAATAAATATGATATAAAATAGTCATTCCTACGTATGCATATATAGATATTAATATATATATATATGTTTTATATATATATATTTATATATATAACAGGAAACAACTCTTAAATTTTCTGCAGATTCGACAGACTTACAGAAATGGTTCTCGTACAGATTTCTACATACTAAACTTAAACCACAGTTTACAGGATGGTAGAAATAAAGGAGATTCGATAGCATAGAACAATCAATAGTTTGCTTTAGAACCATAGTTTACAGAATGGCAGAAATAAAGAAGATTCGATAGCATAAAATGATCAATAGTTTGATTTAGAATCGTGGAATATTAGACTGTGCATGGAAGACTTACGACTTGCCTTAACAAGTTTTTAAAATGCGACTGGAAGAGAGACGCTGCTCCAACAGGTCTGAGATGGTTCTTCTAACTCCTGCGGATTACTTGATCAAAAGTGTAGATTCCAAACTGCAGAAAACTATTGCCTTTTCCAAAGTGATTACAGAGATGGATATAAGACTGCTTCATGCAACAAGAGATCTGTATTTTTCTTCTTTCGAATGCTTGAGATAAAACCGCCCTTCCAAGAGAGAGGTGCGAATGTCTATATGACTGACACAAATGATTGGAGAAAAAGAATGGTGACTAGGAAACTCACACCCCAAACAATGTAAAGAATGCATGTCAAGAAAAAGAATGAACGCCACAAGGAAATGCCCTCCTCCTACTACGATCACATACAAGAGGAGCATTTCCTCTTGTATGTGGGCGGAGTGGGAGGAGTTACATCAAGACTCCAACTCACTCACTCCAAGCGCTCCACTAAGGGTAAGACATCACACAAAAAAATAAACAAAAGAACAATAATTCCCACTAAGAAATATTTATTAATACTTATAGTCATGTGCCTTGGCCAAGGCTACGGTGGATTAAACTTAGGCATGATTATTGTTTCTCGATTCCTGTAATCACCCTCTCCTTGTTGATATCCCTTTTACCGGTCACCTGATTGTCCTGCATCCACTTCGACAAAAATTGATGGTTAAATCATTTTCTTGATATGACCAATAATTTATATTATATTCATACATCCATTTTCATATATATATAAAAGAAATATTCGCATATAAAAGAAAACCGTTCTTTCATAACTATACACATTATCAATGAATAATTTCCATATTCACATGAAAGCAGTTGTTCTCAACTAACAACATAACTAACATTCCATGGTTCAGAAGAAAGGGATGTAACACCATCATTAGACCAAATGAGGCTAAAATTGATGAATTGGAGAGAAATCACAATTCCTAGACTTAGCCATTTTTCAGCATTTGCAGGAGATTCTATTTTGGGTAGTTGGAGAGATTTCCAAAGTAGTTTCTGTTGGTGTCAACCACTGAGCCCACGATCACAACCTGCAAATAAATCTTCACAGATGAGAGAAGCAACACAAGGCTATTTCACCAAAGATGAAAATATTGAGATGAGATATTACATAGTATACAAGCCTTTTAAAGGCATGAAATATGTGATGGGTGAACAACTACCTGATATGGGAAAAAACCACCCGGATAATTAAATGCATTATTATGCCTAAGTAAACTTAAGTAGGTAAATGCAATTTACTCTAACACCCCTCCTTAAGTGCAACTTAGGGAGATTATTATGCAATATGGGTCCCGGATACACAACCATGTTAGGTACCCATTTACAATGCAAAAAAGAAATCTCTCACAAACGGAGAAAAGGAGAAAAACCCTGTGGGAAAAAAACCCCTCTCCAAAAGAGAAAAGAAAAACAAAAATGATGCATAGATGGAGGACAAAATTACACCCCCCAAGGACTACATACATCATGTATATACAATCAATGAACCTTCCATAGGAAGGAAAGAAGGAGATTGCATAGCCCCCCCATAATGAATAATGTCTTGAAATGGTAAGTACTTGAAGGCAAAACATAGTCCAATGCCTACAAATAACATTTCTCCCTTTGGGAAGAAGATAAACCAAGTACAAATGCAAGAATGCTTCCCATTCTGGATAGAAATTAGCAAGTGAAATCCAAATGTAGGATGATGATGTCTTTGCAATCTGCTCATGTGTCACCAAGACCTTGGAAGATGATGCCACAAACCAATCAGGAACATGCCCAATCATAATAGAAAGTGACAAACAAGGTACCACTGGAAACTAATTTTGAACATTCTCCAAAGACAAAGATGATGTGTCTTCCAATTCTGAAATGTGAGATTCCATGAACAATGAACCAATGTCTGGCAAATAGGAATCCCAATCAGGAAGACAATATGAATCCTGCTGCTCAGGAATGATGGAAGTCCTTCGTGAAGGTGGATCAACTATCTCTGACAAAGAATCAGGAACCTCTGAAGCAACTGTAACTACATCTAAAGTCTCAGAAATGTCCAAAGGATTACAAGCATGGTCTATCTTCTCTGAAGGATAATGAGGCACATCAGAGTTGGAAAGAGGAGTGTCAAGAGATGGCGGAGGATCATGATCTCCATATGAGTCTCGAATGTAGGTCCAAAGAGCATAAGGGCACTCAAGATGGATAATAGACTCCAAAAAGTCGTCATCAAGATGCTCAAAAATAACTCTAAAGATTCTAGCCCTATAGCCTTTCCAAATAATATACCCACTAGGTGTGCCAAGAATAGGAACATCATTATAGAGATACGACAATAGATTGTGCTCACTAAGATGAGTGAGGATGAATTCACTCCACTGCCTACAGTTCCCTTTCTCCAAAGAAAAACCCATTAAGCTATGAATTCTTCAAAAAATAAAAAAGATAGTACCTTCCATAGGTAGAAACCTCCAAAATAGATGATGGCAATTGTGCCGATCAACAACAATCTGCACCAAATCCGAGTCACCAAACAAGCACTCCACTCTACCCACGAGCCTCTATGGGTTCTTCACAAGCACTATAGAAGTGCTGGATATATAAAGCCTCAAGATTTCTTCTGCGGGGTAGATGTGGGATTTAAGATCCAAAGAAATGCCCAATGAGCCTTGTGCATGAGTCCACCCCAACGAACCCTAATCAAATATGTTAGGGCAAAACTTTAAAGATTATAAAGTTTGCTTGGAAAAATGTATCTGAAGTAGCCAATCAGGAATGCTGCGAACGAGACAGTGTACATACACTCAAGCTCTATAGATCGAATCTATGCCTTTCTCAAAGAAATCACTGGTAGGGATTGTATACAGGCATGTCGGGCTTTATAGAATGAATCTGCCGTCAGTATAATATTACAGCTACCAATTAGTATGAATATGCCCGCCGATGGGAGGGCAAAACTGGTATGAGGCTGAGAGGTGTGCTTGGATGTTTTGAGGCGGCTTTGAAAGTGGTTGATGGTGTCAAAGACACTCAGCAACCCTCTATCGCTCTTCAAAGTGAAAACTCAAGGCAAACGTTGAAAGAATGAAAAAGCCTCCGATAGAAGTATCCGCCCACCGCTGCATGCAAAACATTTGTGGATCGCGCATGGGAAATAACCATCACTCCAAGAGGTTTGAAGGCAGGCACGATGGAATGGAAACTGCCCCTTTCACTTTTGGATCAAACTGATACATGTGATCTACCCTTTCAAATCAGAATGAAGAAAATCACCTTCACTCCCCTATTGCAGCCACAAGTATATATCGAAAAAAGATGGCGAAATAGAAATTTATAAATTTCAAATGTCGGATAAATATCGATCTCACGAAAATCTAATGAAAATTCTCAATGGCGGAAGAAGGGATAGGTTGAAGGCTCTGATACCATGTTGGTGTCAACCACTGAGCCCACGATCACAACCTGCAAATAAATCTTCACAGATGAGAGAAGCAACACAAGGCTATTTCACTAGAGATGAAAATATTGAGATGAGATATTACATAGTATACAAGTCTTTTAAAGGCATGAAATATGTGTCGGGTGAACAACTACCCGATACGGGAAAAAACCACCCGAATAATTAAATGCATTATTATGCCTAAATAAACTTAAGTAGGTAAATGCAATTTACTCTAACAGTTTCTATTTTGAGAACTGACTATGCTTTTCAAAGATAAATCTATTTTTGGATTTGTTTTGGAAATCATGCAAAATATCTTTAAGTGGAACTCAAATTGTAATAACATGCAAGTTTAGTTAACTGAATTGCATGAGACTTGTTTTATTATTTTAAATGCTAATATGCTTGCATGCTTGCCAAGCAACATTAGGGTTAGGGTGGAGAGTGTTAGTTAACTCTTCCTTTTATTTCCTTGCACCTTTGGTTTTTTTTTAGGGTATAAATAAGTGTATTCTACACACTTAAACTTCTTAATGGTAAATGCTGAAGCTTTTATTTTGCTTGCATATTATTGTTCAAAGGGTGTTGCGTGTTCTTATTACTTTGAGAATGAAAATATGCACTGTCTTTATGGAAGCTTTTTGTGTTGTTGAGATTTAGAGGAATTGTTTATGACTTTGTGCTTAAGCATTCGTTTTAGATCTTCTTTGTTCTTTTGTGTTAAATCAAATCGCCAATTGTCCCTTTGATTCCTTTGTGCTCTGGATTTACTCAAAGAAATCAAAAGTATGCTTTATTAGTTTAGTTATTCTTTTGCAATACTCTGAAAAGTCTTATGGCATTGCAAAAGAGCTTGAATTGCCTTGTGCTCGTGCCTTGAGAAACAAAAAGATAGGTTAAGTTGTATCGTCTTTTAAAATTTCTTGTTTGAGGGAGCTTCCTCTCCTAATTTGAAGAATGGTTTTACTATACACGCTGTTCCGTTTAGAGTTGCACCGAAAGGTGCGAATTTAAACGCTAACAAACTTCAATACAGTCTTTGAAAGAGCATTCTTTGTCTTTCATATTCCATACTTCTGGGTATCTATCAGTTACTCTAGTGTCATCAACTATAACAAATCTTTCAATATTTGCCTTTGTGTCTTGGACTGCACCATCTATGTCCATATTCTATGCTACTATCTCCAACCTTCTTTTACATCAATATTACTTCTTGGTGACCCTCTTCTTGTATTTAAGTGTCCCTTGGGATAATTGTGAACTCTTTGCCTTTCCCTGACACGATCAGATGAAGTTTGAATGGGCTTACTTTTTGTGACTTGCTTGGGATAGTGTACCCAGCCGATCCGAGCTCTGAATCTCTGTCAACTGGCAAGTCCCTCCTTTCTAGAGAGCATGCTTGGACTCTATTGTATCCATTTTCTGCAGTATGCGCCCATCTTGAGCACTTGCTTTGTAATGGCATAGTGTCAGATTGGTGCAACATTTTTTTGTCACTAATATCTTCCTCATTTTCTGAGGTGTAATCCAATAGGCAATCAAAGTGTTTACCTTTCATTGGTGACTTGGAAATTTTTGAAAGATGTGTAGCTCGAGAACCATAGCTTGAGAACCACTTGACACAGATCAAATATTTAACAGAGATCAACCGGGAAGATCAAATATTTGAAAGAGGCATTCCAATGCACCTAGCCTTAATGTCAACCATAGCTTGAGAATCACTTGCCAAAAAGACTTGAGATTAAGCATTATGAATGATTGACCCACACCCCAATCTAACAACAGTTGCATGACATGGTCTTGACCTTGGTAGCCCTCCAAAAGCCCCTAAGAAGTAGGAAGAAGTTCCCCCTCAGCCACTTATACATGTACACTTAAAAATCTCCAAGGGCATGAACAAAGTCAACAGTAAAGAGGTCCCCTTAGGCTAAATCTCCTATGAGGAGGCTAATGGTGAGGGTCTTGCCTATAAATGACCCAAATTTAGGAAATGCCTCTAAAATATAGGAAATGGTCCAAAACTCATAAAAATACCAAGGACAAATGAATGAAACCAATCCTCATTAGTATATACTTCTTTAGCAAACATCCCATACCCACTGAGAAGTATAGAAATGGGCTTGTGGGTCCCACATGTGTTGACTTAGTGAAAAGGGGACATTACAATAATCTATTTTTGAAGTTTACAACCCATGCTGTCACTTTCCAATGCCGTGTCTGGTACTCATTTTGACTCAAGGATATCACTACATCTAGGGATTTTGTTTGACTTGGTCATGAACACCCGTTATATCAGCACAAATGGTAACAAGGTTCAAAAAGTTCTTTAGGGTTGAGAAGGTGAAAAGTTTGCCAAAGTTGGGAATTTTAGAATAGGATCTTAAAGGTCTGAAGCTATTTAACATAATTCACTATTACAGGATCTTACAACCTTTAGAGAGTGGCATCTGCTCTCAAGTCTCCATAATCAAGGCACTGGGACTGCTGGGCCCTAAAATGACAATTAATGTCATCATCTGTCACTAAACCACCATGGGTGATAAAAAGGTTTTACATCAATAATCTAGTCTTGAAGTTTCCAAGCTTTTCTTTCAGTTACAAAGTTGGCTTTTGTCTAGTTTGTTGTAGTTGGCTTATTTAGACTGAAGTACCCTACTACACAAGGGGATTTGGCTTATACGGTCATGAACATTTATTATGCTTTTATATAGAAAAAAAGGCATCAAAATATCCTCATTTCCAAATTGTGCCAAAATTCAAGACAAACATTAGCAGCATACTTATACAGTCATATATAAATACCATAGTCGAATTACACTTGAAAAACTAACAGTTGATTTCAAGTACTTGCGGCACAACACACTTTCTGTCAATTCAAGGTAAATCGAATGACTGCTTGGATTTGTAATTGTTTTCTTTTGAGCCTTAATTGAAAAGCCCTGCCATTGACTATTGAATGCTAAGTTGGCATTGTTGGGCCCACTGCATCAACAACTCACGGATGTCCAAGGAGAAAATGAAGATCACTGCGTTGGAGGCAATACCATTAGCTAGAAAAGATGACATGTTAGTTGGTGGGGTCTATAGTATTATTTTAATCTAAATAATTAAAATATTTACTGTATGCCCTGCATAAGGATTTAAAATGAGATTAATATAAATAAATTCTCCATGCATTTTAATATCTCTGTGGGTAAAATCAAGTGAAGATGTGCCATTTTCTGAGTTTGACAAAAAGTAGTTATGATTTTTTTAATATATATCTATATCATTTTTTGGGCTCATTTTGACACTTGAGGCACGAAAACACAAAGCATGAGCAGATTGACAATTTAGTTTAGGATTAAGTTTAGGGCATTTTAGATTTTCGTTTCAAGTTTTATTTTAAAATTTTAAATGTATTTATAGTTTATTATAGAATTAAATTTAACCCCTATAATACTAGGCCCTGCTCTATTATGACTGAATGGCCTACTATTTTAGGACCAGCCCTTTGTTTTTTACATACATTCTCTTAGTTAAAAACTTAAAAGTTAAAAGTATAATTGTTTTTTTAAAAACCCTACTCATATTTTATGTAATTTGCTTTTTTTTAACCTCCATGTATTACATTTGACATGAAATAATAAAGTCAGCTTTTTCCCCTCTATTTTTTGAATATTATGTTGTTTTTTAGATTCCTAGTTTTTGCAGAGTTTTTCCTGTTTTAAACCCATGTAATTGAATTCCATTTACACTTTTGTAACGTCCAGTCAATGTTGTGTAAATAGAATTCTACTATTATAAATAACATAATTGGAGTTGAGGTTGCCATACAGTTTTGATTGGAAGCACTATCCTCAAAATCTTCCTCAAAAGTGCCATCATGATATGTGCACCAATGTGCAAATAACAAGAGCTGTACCAATGCACTGAATGCTATACTTGTGCCAATGATGAATCTTTTTTTAAAACATGTATCAAATGTGAGTTTGTGCCAGCAATTAACCTGCGTAAATGTGCTAAAACAAGGTCCGCTCTAATGCGCTACTCATAAGGCCTGGGTCTGTACTGTTTACACAATAGTTAGATCTGTGCCAGTGCATCTCCAGTACATCAAATTAGATGTCCATTATAGTGATTATCAAGATATAGTTATTTAACGGTTACCAATGTTAATAATAAAAGGCTTTAAAATGTGAGTCTCATATGCTGATACACTAACACAATTAAAATAAAGCCTACCAAACATCCGAAATTTGGGTGCTACTTGGTGGTTTCTACATGGGGTAAATAGTTGCTTGAGAAATTGAGAGTCTCATATGCTATTATGTTAACACATCCAAAAAAAAGCATACCAAACATCCAAAATCTGGGTGCTACTAGGTGGTTTCTACATGTGGGTAAATAGTTGCTTGAGAAATTGATTAAAAATGGAATCAGGTAAGGACAGCTGTCTTAAGTGGTGGTATCCTAGTAGATGATTGGATTACTAGATCATCTATTAAGTGTCCAATAAGGGAGAATATCTGCTGACATTATTCTTGGCGGCTTGCTTTTCTTGTGGCTGAACCTGCTGATGTTATGTTTAGCATAATTGTAGTTGACTTCATATTTCAGGTGTCTTCTCAAATGGTCTGTTCTCTCTAAGTAAACTGTATATGAATTGATTAGTGCTTTTAAGCGATTCATTAATTACTTATGAATGTATTATACATTTCATTCTGCTTCTTTTGTCTACAATAAGATGCTTTTCATTACATCTCTTTCAAATATGTATCATAGATTGAGAAAAGCTCTCAATGCCCCTGTTCAAGACAAAGAAGTAACCAGCCGGTATCATAGATTGACAGATTTCTTATAATCTACACTTTCCAAAAAGCAATTTCAAACTGTTGTTCTATTAAATCCTTCTTGTAATTGTTGAAGCAGTTTCAATCACTATACTAGCTTAAATTTAAGTGCAGATATGCACACACAAGAGCATTTGAATATTGCTTATGCATAGTTAAGTTGGCCTAACCTTAGATGCAAATAAGTAATTCAGCTTGGATCCCTACGGGAAAGCCTAGTCTTAATAACATTGCTTCAATGTGTATATCTGAATGGCAGGATATTCATGGGAAATAGATTTTCACTCGTGTGGACTTTCGATTACTTTAAGAGATTTTTGCATACGCTTAGTATCACCTTTTATTTATGATTGTTGAGCATGTTTATTTTTCAAAAATAAGCTGCTATGCTGTCTTTTCTACTTTTTAGGTGTTAGATGTGTTGTCACTTACACATAAATAAGTAAATTGAAGCTCGTTCTCACAAAGGATAGTATTATTTCATGTACTAACTTGATCCTAATTGACTGCATAAAGAAAACATTTACTTGTGATAGTACCTTGTGCAACGGTTAAAGTAGGAAACTGGATTTAGTGTTGAGGAGAGTGTGCAGGGGTAATGACCAGAGGTGGGCATTGGTACTGGTGGAATCTGACCTATTTGAATGAAGGTTATAGATATAACTTTACAAAAGAATCAAATCCTATGTTTCAAGCTTATTCCTTTGGTAAACTTATGAGTTAAGACTCTCTCTGAAGTGAGTCCTTTTTATGTCAGATTGAAAAGACTGTGCTCTTTGTGCTAGAGCAGCAAGGGCATCTTGCTAGCAGAATAGAAGCTCTAGGAGAAGAACGCGAAATGCTAATGCAGCAGACCGACATTCCTCTATTGCATGAACTGCGGGAAGCATACAGGCTTGTGGGACAGGATCTTTTGAAGCTTCTACACTTTGTCGAGATAAATGCCACTGGATTGCGTAAAATTTTAAAAAAGTTTGACAAACGTTCTGGTTACAAGATTACAGACTACTATGTAACAACCCGTTCAAATCATCCTTACTCACAACTTCAGCAAGTCTTCAAGCACGTGGTAAGTATTTTAATTTTGCTGATCCATATTGACAGTGCTGATCCTTTGTAAGTTATTTGTACTAAAATTTAGACTCTTTCTAGAAAATGTATTCCTTGAAACACTGTAAGAAAAACAGGACTAATATTTGTTATTTACCATTAAAATGTTTTGTATGCTTTTCATATCTACTGAGGGGACTAATCAGTATATGAAAAGAGGGTACAAAAGTAAGGTTAATATGCATTATGATAGAAGACTATTTTCAGAAAACAATACATAAAACTATTGGAATTAACAGGGCATAGGAGCTGTTGTTGGGGCATTGTCTCGCAATCTTGCTGAGCTTCAAAATCACAGGGGTAGCTACATTTCAATTTATGATCAACCTATATCAGCACTAGCACTTCAGGTAAGTGTGCTTAATGTTTTAATTAGACTTGAAGGGGGTCAATTGGTTTCTGCTGTATGCATGCAACTTTGTGGTAGTTCTCTGTTACCATGAAAGAAGAACTGTTCCATACATTTTTAGCCTAGCTGTTTGATTATGATCATCACAGGACCCTGTTATTGATGAGATAAAAGATGCAGTCGAGAGGCTTACACACTCAACAAACTTCCTGCGGTTTCTTGGGCAGCATGCCCTTATTATTCAAGAAGATCTACCAAGGCCTTCGGAGGAGTATATTGAGGATCAGAGATATCATTTTGTTTCTCTGCTATTGAACTTAGTGAACACTTTCCTTTATATGGTAAATACATATATAATTGTTCCAACAGCAGATGACTATTCCATAAGTCTAGGAGCTGCAGCGACACTCTGTGGAGTTGTTATTGGATCAATGGCATTTGCACAGTTAATTTCTTCAGTTTACTTCAGTGCATGGTCAAACAGGTCATATTTCAGGCCACTTATTTTCAGCAGCATCATTCTTCTCCTGGGAAATCTATTGTATGCAATTGCATATGATGCAAATTCACTATATGTTCTAATAATTGGCCGTATTCTTTGTGGGTAAGTTGTGTGCACGAATGCCATGCTTTCTTGTTTATTCACATTCTATTTGTCTTGTATTCAGTTCCCACCAATGGATAATATTTACTTTTGTATGTTTGCATGGATTGTTAAAAGTTTAGTTTCTTTATAACATCCTTCATTTTATGTCTGGAAAATAAGTGATACTTTCTTTTAACTACCTTTCTCTTATGGCTTAAATATACAGTCAGTAGAATGGCATATCAAACCTTTTTAAGATGCAAATGTAGAACAGTATTTTTGACATGAATATTTGGTCTTTTGCTTTTTTCCATTTAATTATTAATATAAATTTCCAATCATTCAGATGCTAAATTAATTTACAATGATGGATAATAACTGTGGGACAAACAGTGAAGTATAAACATCACGTATTATTGATGGTGATATTTAGAAGTTGTTTTGTGCAATCTTTGATCAAACAATTAGGAGTATCACAATCATATAGAGTGTAGAAGCTTTATGCAGAAGCTGCTTTGTTTTCCTTTTCTAACATTGCCCTCAATATCCTATTTAGAATTTGTTGATTTGGTATCTTTTTAGTTTTGGGGCACAAATACACACATAGAAAGGTTTGTAGAGTACTCTTTGTGCAAACCTCACATTCTGCTTGCACAAAGCATTATAGTTTATACATACCTTTCTACAAAATGTAATAATATGTAGTCCTTGGGTATGCAACTCCCATATAAACGTCTTTTACAAGCAGTTATTCCTTCTCTTTTCTTACAATAATACAAACCAATAATTTCTATAAGGTAACTTCAAGGTATTTTTCAAAATTCATATCATGCTATTTGGACTAAGGGCTAAAGCGGTTGCTTACCATATACTGAAAACTAACATAATTTGGAGTTATTGCAACAGAATCACTGCCAGTAAATTTGAATCTAATAACTTTTCGATTTAGAACAAAATATCTTGTAGTAGCTATGTTTCTATAATGTGATTGAATACTTTACTAACAGACAGATTTTAGAAGAAGAATTAGTAATCTTAATGTTTAAATAGGTTGACTGGGTCTAATATGAGCCAAGTGATGTAAGGCTGCTTTTCAAACATTGCCCCATAGGACACACAGACGAAATAGTAACTAACTCTTTGACTGTCTTAGTGCTCTTTGTGACTTAATGCTCAATTTTCTATGTTGTTCTGGGTTATGTATTTTCTCTGTGTAAACGGCTTGGGGCTTAAGTAATTGATCATAATAAGCAGTCAATGTACTTTTCTTGAGTCCACAGATAAATGTTTTACATATTAGTTTACCAAAGATTTTCTTTGTCTGTTGTATATGTTTCTGGGTTTGGTATGTGTTTGATGTTTTGGTCTTTTTAAGTTGCCTTGTTCCTTTAGGCCTATGTTACGTGGGCCCAGTTCCACTCCTCATACTATTTTCCTATTTAAATATCATTTCTGGGATTTTGGGGATACTTATACGTTTTCCTATATTTGTGTTCCTGTGTTTCCCCATACCCCCCAAAAGGAACTCGTAGATCATCGATTTAGGCATTGCTTTCTTTAGAATAGATCCATTCAAAAAAGAGGCCAAGATTTTTCACATGTTTAAAGGAAACTGAATGGCAAGTGGTTTGAATAGTTGTTTTCATGCTAGATGTTTCCATCCCTATGCTGTTGTTTTTTGGTGGAAGGTTCACCAATGCTTAGCTTGGATGGTAGATACCTTTTATAGGTTTAGAAAAAACAAATAAATATTTTTCATGACATCTTTCTCAAGGACAAAGATATCATTATCCATCCTAAGAATAAAAAAGAGGATGCCAAATATTGTAGAGAACCATCAATCTTATTTTGTTGTTCATGTGTCATAGTATCTAATCAAGGAAGCTAAATATACATATCACGTATACAAATTTTTTAAAATTGCCAACGGTTCAAACAAAGTATTGTCTCAACAAGCCAAAGGATGATTTAGATTTCAACTTGAAATTAATTTGAAAAAATCATAGAATGATAAATTACTTGCAAAAGAAACTTCCCTCATGCTGTAAACAGTAAAAACCTGTTTTGAGTGCAAGAAACCCAAATTCAGGCATTGGGGTATCCTTTCTTGCAACTACAGTTATAAATACTTTACAATGCAATAGCTCATATACTGGATAGTAAAGTAACTTATTAACAGTTGTGTGATGCTTGGTAGATAGCTGTTCAAATTGAACTTATCCCATGTATGTCTTGAATTTTTTAATTATTGGTGTCATATTTCTGACACCTAAACAGGATTTCTGTGACGATTTTATTAGATAAGGTATAAATACACTGGTTGACTTTGTATGGGAAGTTCCTTGCTTTGTTTGGTGTCTAAAATCAGGGTTTACTAGTTTCATGCTTATGGTCTTGTTGACAAGGTAGGGAATGACATTTAAATAGAGGGGAAGGCATTTTTAGAGAGTGAAAATGGTTGGGTTTTTCTCCTAAACGTTTTTAGAGAACATGCACATGATATCAATGTTAAAGAATTGTGCAGAAAAGTTATGAGTTTCTTTTAGTAGCAGCCAATTTAAATTATACACTATACACTCACATTTACATCTTCTTGAATATAATTTTTGTGTCAATAGTCTGAAGGCAATTCATTTGCAGGTTTTGATGTCTTTTTGATGTAATAAAACATTTCCTCCTGCAGTCTAGGTTCCGCAAGAGCTGTCAATCGGCGGTACATTAGTGATTGTGTACCACTAAAAATACGGTTACAGGCTTCTGCAGCATTTGTAAGTGCCAGTGCACTAGGAATGGCAGCAGGACCTGCTCTTGCCGGACTCCTCCAAATGAACAGAACCTTTTTGGGACTCACTCTTAATCAAAGTACACTACCTGGCTGGGTCATGGTAATTGCATGGTTTGTCTATCTTTTGTGGCTCTGGGTATCATTTAAAGAACCTGCACGTGAGGATGAATGTCATGCTGATGAGGCTAGCAACAAAGGTACGTGCTTGTTCAAGCCCAGATCATTTATTTCAATGGTTGAACCCTTGTTAAGATATAAAGGTTTTGGACATGCACTTTTTTTACTTTCGTATTTCCTGCTTATCCTCAGGGAAGGCAGAGTGGGGTTTAAATGAGCATGGTTTCAATTTTTAACACAATTGTATCCAATATTCGTGTTCATGTTCTATTTTTTTAAAGTGTTTAGCTGATCTGTTTTTTAATCTGATCTATGAAATAATAACTTTTCTGGAAAAGAATATTCTATAAATAGACATTTATTAAAGGTGCGGGCCAATCTTTGTTTGCAACACATATGGTCACAGTAGAAAATTCTGCTTCGTGAATGTATATGACTATAGCAGAATTCTATTTACACAGTATTGAAATGACGTGGGAAAAATGTAATGGGATTCAATTACTTGGGTTTGAAATGGGAAACACTTGGCAAAAACTTGAGAAACTAAAAAATGATATAATATTCATAAAAATAGAGAAAATATTGACTTTTGTCATTTCATGTCAAATATAGTGTGTAGAGATTAGAAATAAACACAGTGCATTAAAATAATTTCCAATTATAGAAAAAGAGTATGGTTTTTCAAAAAAATTACTTTACTTTCACCTAAGAGGGTTTATTAAAAAAACAAAAGGCTGGTCCTAAAATAGTAAGTGCTATCATCATGGAGCACAGCCTTTGGTGGCAGCCTCATGTTTTTTTACCTAAACCCTCATTTGGGTATACACTGTGTTCCACGGGGACGCGTCCTCTGCCCTAAGTCCGCCGTCCCCGTTCCCCCGTCCCCGTTGCCGTCCCCAAAATAAAACATACATTTTATAATGTTTAGAGAAAAAAACTCACAACTGTCAATGAAATATTGTCGTTATATTGTTGTCATGATTAAATTGCTGTTATATTTCTGTCATGATTAAATTTTATTGCTGTTATACTACTGTCATGATTAAAGTTACTGCAATTATATTGCTATCATGACTAATTTTATTGCTGTTATGTTGTTAATATTTATTGTTGTTATTCAACTTATAGTCTTATACTGCTGTCCATTAACTTGTAGAAATTTGAGCCTCTCTCTTTCTATATATATATATTTTGAAAAATTTGTATATATTGCCGTCCCCCCGCCGTCCCCAGAAAATGGTCCTCGGACTGCCGTCCCCAAAACGCGTTCCCTGCCATCCCCCCATCCCCGTCCCCGTCCCCGAAACACCATGGAACATAGGGTATACATTAAAAGAAAAACCCTCACTATGGTACAATCAAAAGAAAAACCCTCATTAATGTTTAAAATTTTAACTCTAAAACAAATCTACTCAAAGTAAAAAAAAAAAATCTAAATGCTGAAGTCTTAATCCCAAACTAAAATTTTTCAGCCTTCACATGCTTTAATTTGTATAAGCAAGAAATAGAGATTGAGCCTCCTCCCTTGATCAACACAACAACTAAGCTTTTCAATGGGCAAGAGGTCAAGGTTGGTATTGGGAAGTTGGGTGTTGGAAAAGCAAAGGACTTGGTTGAACTTCAAGTAGAATACATTAAATGGGGGGCGAAGATTCTTGCACCGTGCACTACAAGAATATTCAACAACATTATTCAGCGTGGCTTCCCCAAAGATTGGATCACCGGCCTAGCAATACCTCTTTTTAAGAGTGGGGATGCTAACAATCCTTCCAATTATAGGACCATCATGATTAATCCTTTGTTTGCAAAATTGTTTGGTAGCATGGTTGAAAGCAAAATCAACAAGTGGCAGAAGAGAAGGAAAAGAAAGAAAAAGGGCAGGTAGGATTTAGGCCTAGGCATTCTACTTTAGATCATGGAGTTACATTGAGACACATCATTGAAAAAAATTGGGACGAAAAGGAAGAATCTTATTGCTGTTTTGTTGATTTGAAAAAGGCTTTTGACATGGTCCCTAGGGATAAGTTATGGGGCAGGATGAAGGAACTTGGCATTCCAGTGCATCTTAGAGAAGCTATCCATAGGCTCTATGAAGATCGTAGGCATGAGTCAAAATCATAACTTCAGCAGGCATCTCTGAAAGTTTCAGGAGTGACATCGGAGTTAAGCAAGGGTGCCCTTTATCCCTCACTCTTTTTGGCTTATATTGACAAGCTAGAAGAGTGGCTAGATTTGCAGGGTGGGGATGGTGTTCAACTAGGGGAATATGTGATAAGACTCCTTTTATATGCTGATGACCTTATTCTAATTGCTAAGTTCCCCCTTGGGTTACAAGAGCACCTTTATGCCCTTGAGCACTTTTGTAGCGCTGTTGGTATGCAAGTCAATACCAACAAGACCAAAATCATGATTTTCTCCAATAAAAAGAAAAAGATCCAACACATGTTTTACTTTGAAGGAAGTATTCTTGAAGAGGTAAATGAGTACAAATATCTTAGGATTGACTTTAACAACATGCTTAGTTGGGAGACTTGCAGAAAAAAAAGAACATTGGAGGATTGGAAAGCATGGTATGCCCTCCAAAATAGGTGTAGAGAGGCAGAGTTATGGGATTGGAAAACTATTCAGATTCTTTTTGAGCTATTGGTAAGTCCGGTGGTACTTTATGGGTGTGAGCTTTAGGCTAGCAGCACGTTAGAGTCCAAGTGGAAGCATATAGAAAGAATGCAAAATCACATGATCACTAGCAAGTTTAGGCTAAAAGTTTCAACTCCGTATGAGATTTTGCTAGCTGAAATTGGGACTGTTCCTATGGAAGCCACTACTATGGTGCATCTCTTAAGATATCTCAAAAGAATTGAATAGATGGAAGCAAGTAGATGGCCTAAGGTGGTCTTCAACAAGGTTCTAAGCGAAAGAAAGAAGTCTTGGATGAAACAAAATAGCAAGTGGATGAGCAAGTGGAATATTTATTTGAATGCTTGTCCTACAGATAGCAAAGGAATAAAAGATTTTGTCATAGATAAATTCCTCAAATCTATGTGGGGTGGTATCCTAGAGAGAAAGAAGAAGTACTACCTTGAGAAGTTTAACCCCACTCGTGATCATCTAAAAAAAGCGTACATTGGGGTGAATATCCCTTGGAGAGCTAAGATTTTGATTGCTCAGCTTAGAACTAACTCTCATCAGCTCCAGTGTGAAACGGGAAGGTGAAAAAGGCATAAAGAGACTTGGGAAGAGAGTGTGAATTTTGCACTGTTGGGACAGTGGAATCAGAAAAACACTTTATTTTGGAGTGTGATGCTTACATGGACATCAAGGCAAAATATGTGGGCATACTGACAGCGGCTTCTTGGCATGGTTTTGTGATTTCTCTCAATGACATTGAGAGAATGTGTGGTTCGGTACATAGTAATACCAAGTCATTTCTTGCTTGATCAAAACTTTATCTTGCACACTTGATCCCACATCTAATACATCCATGGAAACATATAGACGAGGCACAAAATGCTAACACATCATTCAATCGTTTTACAAACATTATGTAGACAATTTGTTAAAAAACACTTAAGCACAAATCCTATGAAAAACACAATATTCATCATAATTGAATCTCATCTACCATGATCAAGTGCAAGAATAATCAACTATCAAAATCTCATAGAATTAGTAGCACAATCTATCAACCACCATAACTAAATCAACATAAAATACTGGTATTCTCATAATGTTAATTTAGCATTACAAAACTGCATCAATTTAAGCAAAATACTTATAGATAAGTTTTATCAATCTGTACCCAAATGTGTCTGTCAAATGAGATATCATAAACATAGATACAATGAGTGTGGCTAGGGTCACAAAATAATTGGGCCTTACAGAACTGGTTGCCATGGGGCTGACCTTGAAGACACATTTCTGGTAGTTTTTGCGCAAAATACTTGTACATTTTCAAGGAACCTTGTTGTGCTTTATAGCTTGATCTCCTGGTCTTGGAATTCTAAATCCAATGATGTGTACACCATCCTTGATCACTTTAGGCACATAAGTCTGTTGAGATGGAGGTTTGTGTGGTAGATCTCACAGATATTGGCAATGGATGGCTTTTGGATTTTTTGGGTATGAACACGTGGGAATAAATGGAAATGGAATTCCAAAGAAAGGTGGTTTGGTGTTGATGGTAGGTTTTGCATATTGGACAGTAGGGCTGAAGTTTAAGATGAATAAATCATCCCCTTGACTGCAAATTGGAACCCATTCAGCCCAAAATACCTTGCTATAACATAACTTGTGGCTCCTGGTGAGATTCTTTCGTAATGAATTGAGTTAATGCTGCCTGGTTGTTGCTGTGGTAGATGAAGGAATGGAAAGAGAGGCAAAGTCTGTGCGAAAAGGAAATGTAAAAGTGACAGAAGTCTTATGAGGTCTTTCAAGAACATAATCATATACATTGAAGATAACCGTAGTGTCTGCTTCTTTCACCAGCCGATTGTTCATTCTCTCTCCTCCTAACTTGTCTTCTCAAAGCTTTTTCCCATCTGTGATTAAATACATTCTATGGAGCAGCATTGCTAGTAAAATTTACTTCCAACAGCCATGGGGTCACTTGGATGGGATGCATTTGGGATATGCTCTTGGTCTAGATCTACCACCAGTTTGTTGAGTCGATTCGATTAAAACACTAAGCTTACATTTTGTTTCTTTTTCCCTGATTACAAAGCTTTTTTCCTATTAAAATGCACATTTTTAGCATTAAATCGATTATAAACTGCTGTTTATATACACACAAACAAAAATAATCACTCTGATTGTTAAGAGTAGACAGGGAAGGATAATCAGATAATGCTTAATTGATAATTTTCTAATTAGTGCAGTTAACATTGACATTTTAAGAATACAGTGTCACATTAATCATATTCCTCAAATTTTCTAATTGATAGACGTGCTTAACCCCCTAGTATGTGTGGAAATTTTCTTTCATTTTGAGTCCTATTATGTATTTTGCCTATAGCACAGATGAATCATTCCATTGTGGAGCATGATTATTTTGCTTTGAAAAATTAATGCTCCTATTTGTTTCTTACTAATGGATCTACTATTTTCTGCACAGGACCAACAGAAGAGTCTACAATTGAAGATGGCTTGACCCAGCCTCTTTTGTTGTCTTCACAGCCGATAGAGAAAGCACTAGATGAGGAGGGTGACCAGGAAATTGATGGTAGTGAAGAATCTGCAGATGACTTGCGAAAACCTGCAAGTTCATTTGTTGAGGCATACAAATTATTAACTAAACCTGTAAAGGTCAGATGCTATTAGTTTTGTGTGATTGGCATTGCAAGTTTTTTGGCATTGTATACTCATTTTCTAAAAATGGAAAATGCATGTTTTATGGCTCTGTTATAATTTATTGAACTTCCCTGAAACTGTTGAACCTAAAATACTAATCAATAGAACTAACTTCTGAAATGTCCCCCCGCACAATAATTTGCAATTATAAATTTCATATTTATCTCTTTTATCAACACAAACATTTGACTTGTTGATTAAAACAATACAATGGCATAGATAATGCAATTATATGTTATTTTAGGTAAGCAAACATTTTGTTTTGTTTTGTTTGGTCAGCAGAAAACTTGAATATGTTCGAATGAATTTTAATAGGTTCCTTGAATGAAAATATAGGCAATAGGTGTGCTAAAGACAGGTAAAGTCTACAAGGCAAGGCAATACAATGCTATGATCTTGGTCTTAATCTTTCAGTGGTTGAAAGCTGACTCCCATAATTCCCAGGATCCTGACCATGTTATCTGAAGATAGCCGACTTTGACTTTCCTCCTTTCATTCATTTGCTGTTTTAAGACTGAGATAAGCCTACAGGATTTTAGAATCCTCTTCCTTATGGTCTTTTCCAATAGATAGGCATCTAACAATTTGTGTGTGAATGCTCTTTTACTTAAATTATAAACCCTCTCTATGTTTATATATAGGTTTTCTATTTTTTGGCTCTTTATATCTTATCACAGATGCAAGTTACTAGACAGAGAAGTGAGCTGTCGTTCCTTCCCTCTTGATCTGCACTTGCGTCCCTCTCAGAACACACACCTCCATAGATGTCCAGGATTATTAAAATCTCAAAAGCAAGATCCTCAATCAAAGCGCTTAAGAGGAGTTAAGCACTGTATTCACTGTTAACCAAAGGAAAATTACCTGTATCTGCAATTGATGGTAGATGGAAGCAAAAATCCTTGCTCCTAGAATTTAATGGGACAAAGAATATCTTCAATTTCAAGGCTTTATTATTCAGTGAAGTGACTACCCATATGCAAACTCTATGTTCCCATAGGTAATGTAACCACAAACAACTTCTATCCATTTTTCTTCTGGTTTTATGAACTGTCTTTTTCCTTTTTCTTCTAAGGATACCTAGGGTTAGGGACCATAGACCCACAAAAAAGTTGTGTGAAGCACAACCACTGATAGCCATAAAGCTCATTTGGCACAACCAAGAGAAATGTATTATCACACCAAAAGGAAAGGATATTCAGTTGTTATTTTTCAATCTTCAGTCAGCATCATATTACTCATCCCAAATTTCAACCAGAGAGACCATAGATTCAGGAAAAACAAAAGTGCCTTGAAAAGAATATCAAAATTGAAAAAAGGACAAACCTTTGCTCTGTTTCTATCCACTGCCTTTATCTTTTCAATTATAACCTCTCTCTCTCTATATATATATATATATTCAAAAAATGTAATAACCTGCACCTGTTGTTCTTTTGATTTATCTTTATTTAATGTTATATATTTTTTTTTACTTTTTCTGTGATCTTTCAGAACTAGATAGAAGATGCGGAAGGGGGTTTTCATTTTCTTGAGATGTGTATGCCAGAATACAAAGGAAGATAACATGCAACTGAAACCCAAAAAATCTATGATAGATACGAACTAAATAATCAAGACCCAGTTCATAGAATGGCATAAAATGAATATTCAACACATACTCATTTCAAAATAAGCATCTTCGAATTTCTGCTATTGACGGACCAGCAATATGAACATTGTTTTTGCATCAAATACATCAGCAAGGCAAAGAAGATAATCTGCTACAATAACCCTAGCCTCAAAGGCTGAAAACAAACCAAAATGCAGAGATGAACAACCCTAACGCACTCCAATAAGGCTGCCAAGAGGTACGACCAACATATGAAGAGGTACGGCCAACCTATGGTGTATGGCCAGCAAGAGGTACATTAGCAAAGGGTACGACCAACAGATGGAGAAGGAAACAGTCCCAAACCTTCTCAAATCTGCAATGCAATTAGTCACAAATACTTCCTCTCAGCTGCAAATAAACTGCAATAAGATGTCTTGTTATCTCCAACTCCGTCAATGATGGTATCAAACTGAAGCTCAAATACAACTACTGAGTGTGGCTGCCCAAGAGTCCCCTTGGGTGATCTTTCACACTTGTAGAAGACTGAAACTAATGGTGGTTTCTGTCACCAAGAGCCAAGGCTAGATGTTTCTTTCAAACCCTCATTTGCAGAGCAAATAGAATCATAAAATGTAATATCAAGAATGAATATTGCTTTTCACCTTTTTGCCTTTATAATCTTTCCTTGAGGGTTGACCCTTTTTGAGAGGGAAATAACTTTTCAATTTTTATTTTATTTTTCCCCTCATGAGGCGTCCAAGTCCCTGGGTGATTTATTTGGCCCTTTTTATAATTTCTCACTAAGTCACCACATTAATATAAAGTCCAAACATTTAAATATAAATATTAATTTATGGACTTTAAATTGAAAGGGCAAATGGACTCAGAATCTGACAAGCAATAGACCATTGGAAAGGTCTCATCGAAACACCTCACCTCCAACAATGAATTTCCAAAAATAGCCAACTTCTCAACTTACTAAAAATAGTAAGTTCCAGCAAGAATGTCCGAAACTGACCAAACGAACTCCTAGAGTTCCCTAACCACATTGGTTAGTCTATGGGAACCAAGTATAGACTAACCCCTCTAAGAAAGGGGACATTACAGTCCGCCCTCCCCAAGATTGCTTGCCTCAAGCAATCTCAGATCTGGATGCAACAAGATTTGTTCATTCTCCTATGTAGCATCCTCTACCGGCAGGTTCTTCCACTTCACCAAATATTCCCTGATGACCCTCTTCCTCAGTGTACATTCCCTGGTGTCAATGATGTTCTCAGGTATCAAAACTAACTTCCCCTCTTCATCAAGAGGAGGCAACTCTATAGAAGGTACCACATTGTGCCCCAGTGCCTTTTTGAGGCGTGACACATGGAAAACATTATGAACCCTGCTTCCTGCCAGCAACTCTAACTCATAAGCCACCTCCCCAACCCTCCTAGAGATCCTGAATGATCCATAGTATCGTGGCTTCAACTTCTCTGCACCACTCCTCTTAAGAGTGGATTGCCTGTATGGCTGTAGCATAAGGTACACCATATTACCTGTTGTGACCAAATCACACATCACCCCATTAGGAATAGGGACCCCCTTTTTTTTAGAGCTCTGTGCTTTCAATGTGATTTTGATGATGTCCTGGCTCATCTTCCTCTGCCGATTCGGTAATGATTTCCTCTTCTATGATCTTTGGTTCATGATTAGAGGCAAATGAACTTGCAGTAATGAAGAATTGTGATCAAATTCCATCCAGATAATGAATGTTGAGATCAATCCTGAAGAATGTTTGAGACCCTGAAAAGACTAAGTCTGGAGCCTGAAATCCTGAAAATCCTAAAAAAATGGCTAAGTCTGAAATCTGGTGAATCCTCCAAATTCTACATTTTGCATGTTAAATCCAGTGGATTCGAGACCTATCTCAAACATCCTGAAAGGTATATTGAAAAATATTTAAAGTATAAGTTGAGAGATTCTTATACTTAAATATATTTTTCAATATACCTTTACCCTCGCGACCCTGAAAAACGCTTGACTCTTCTAGAGGATTCAAAAAGCTCATCTAGTGCGACGGGGCACTTAAGTGGTGCAAAATCGCGAAAAAAAAAGCGCTTTCAATTACAAGATAAGATGAGGATTTCAGTTGATCAACCAATGCGCCCATCTAAAGCCTTGAAGTGATGCGATTTTCAAATCTTGAAGTGATGCGATTTCAAAGGATTTTCAAACCTTGAAGTGATGCGATTTTCAAACCTTGAAGTGATGCGATTTTAAAAGATTTTCATGCCATTAAGTAATGCGGATTCTAGGGGAATTTGTATATGCTATCTAATGCGCTAAAGCATGAGGATTTCAATCAATTAAGTAATGCGAAAATCAAAAGCCAAGTCTTGGAGCGAATTAAAGATGATAAAATCCAGAGGATTTCCAAACCTCAACCAATGCGCTAGGAGAAGGATTGATTCCGAAATCTAAATTTTGAAGAGAGTCTAAAAGATTTGAAAAGCTCATCTAGTGCGCCACTTAGAGACAAGGAGAAGTCTTAAGGTTTTGGGATTATGGAGGCTCTAGTTTAGAGGATTTCAAAGTCTCATCTAAAGCGCCAAAAACTAGAGGATCTTCTTTATCCTATCCAATGCGCCCATCTAGGAAAGGAAGACTCCCAAACATTAAACCCAAGCGCTTAAACCAATCCACCAATGTGAGACTCAGAGGAATTGAAAACTTGATCCAAAGCGACCTAAGGAGGAAGGATCTAGTTGAGATTTATTACCCATCCAAAGCGAAATCTAGAGGATCTCCAATGCCTCATCTAATGCGACTTCATGAAGGAAGACTCCAGGCGCTTCAAAGGAGATATATCACAAGGTTTAAGTCAATTTTCAAGAGATTCCAAGGTGATGATCTGATGCGCTAAAGAGGAAAGAAGGTAGAATATTTCAAAAAACACTAACTTAAGGAGGATCTTATCACCTTGAACTGATGCGCCACTCCCTTGCAAATGAGAACGAGTTCAAACCAAAGCAATTTGAAAAGAGGTTTTGAGAGGATTCTTCATACCTCATCCAATGCGAATGCTAGAAGGAATCAAAAACTTGATCCAAAGCGCCTGGAGGATGAGGATTTTGAAGGAGTGATCTAATGCGACTATCAAGAATCAAGTCTTAAAGGGAGATTCTAGAGGAATTCAATCCTTGATCCAAAGCGCCACTAAATCAAGGTAGTCTAGGCAAAATTCAGAAATTTTCAAGATGAATCCAAAGTACCCAACTACTCCGCCACCTCATGAAGGGAAGGAGAGTTAAGTGTGGATGCGTGTAAGGAAGATTTCAACATACTCATCCAATGCACTCAAGAGAAAAGGATTTTGAAACCCTCATCCACCGCGCCTAAAGCCTAGAGGGTTATGAAGGGAGATCAAGGTATTTCAATCACCTCAAGAAGACTTCAACACACCCATCCAATGCGACAATCAAAGGGAAGTTTATAAACATTTAATTGTTTTTGCCTTGAAAAATGTGGAAATTATTAAATGAAGATCAATCAAAATTAAATGTTTTTCACTATATTAAAGAGGGTCGGCCTAGGTATGAAGTAAAGTTTTAAAGACAAATTCTATATATATACCTCCTCTCCTTTTTCATTTTTATCATTTTCAAAGGGCAGAATTATTTTCAAGGAGCAGATTTGTCTTCAAGGAGCAGCAACAAGAAGGTTTTATAAAAGTACAAATTTGATTTTGTCAATCCAAGCAAGTGTTGGATCAGATTTCAAGGTATCAATTTAAGGCAGCTTATCAAGTAAGTCTGATCTGAACATTTTCTGATCTGATTTTCTTCCTTTTTTCTTCTTTAGATGTATTAAAATTGTTCAAGTATTGGTAAAATTTAAAGAGAATAAGTGGATTTTGATAGATTCCTTGAGTCTAGAGAGTAATATTTCATAATTATGAAGGAAAATCATAAAACTAATGCATTAATGTAGCTGAAGTAGAGTCTAGATTGTGTTTACAATTACTTATTCACGTCAAGTTTGCAGGGTCATGGCAATGGCTTCCAAGGAGAGACAAGCGAAGATCCGGATGGATGCTAAGGGGAAAATTCCCGAATCAAAGCTCGTTTCAAGGTGGACAAATGTAGGAGACACGAATATGGGCAACAACAACTTAGAAGATATCAAGTCAGTCCTTGAAGAACCCAACAGAGGTAGTCTTGCTCGAGCCATCATGAGGAGTGGAGCCATTGAAGCTGCTTGTTTTCCGCTAGCTTTGCCATGTTCAGAGATGATCATTGAATGCGTCAAGAAGTATGATGTAGATACAAGACAAATTACAGCCAAAGATGGAACAATATTAGCCTATTTGCAAAAGGAAGCAGTTGGAGAGACTTTCAATATTCCAACTAGGGAGAGGATGATCAGTATTTCGATACAACAAGGTCAGCAGGAATACGATGTTGATTCAAAGACAAAGTTGCAGGGAATAAGGAGAGAATGGATGGCCAATCCAGCTATGAAGTTCAATATGAATAATCCTCCGCAGTTTCACAAGTCAGATTTTCATCCTGAAATTGGATACTTGATTATGTTTCTAAATAGAATGACAGGAATGCCGCAATCTGCTACCTTTCAGCCTTGGATGTACTCTTTCATCAAGTCAGTTCTCAAAGGGAAGATGATTGATTGGGCTGGGCTTATCAGTCAGAGTATACATGAGCAGTTCATCAATTTTGCTAAGACTAAGACTTGTTATATGAGTTCCTATGTGGTATACCTTCTCGCAAGAAATGAAGTCTATTCAGGTTTGACCAAAAGAGGAGAAGTTGGCATTGGGCCTAATAAGTATTTATCGCATCAATGTTATCCTCAGTTACACCTCAAGAGTATCAATCATTATACAAGGTTCAATGATGCGTTTGCTATGTTCATAATGAAGAAACTAAGAGGAGAATTTCATAAAAGGTTGTCAAATGTAGCGAGAGAGTTCATTTCAGCATATGGACACTGGTATACTCAGCATGAAAGGTACACTTACCTAAGGATCCAAGGGTTTACATCATATCCATACAGATTACCAAGATATCCAACCAACAGGATGGTAATGTTAGAGGTTACAAGGCAGCTCCTGGTACTCATCAGGTTGTAAAAGTTGAAAAAGAAAGGAGAGATTCAGTTTCCACTTCTTCTTGGACAAAATCTGGAGTGTCCATCATTGTTAGCAGCTGAATATTCTGAGATAGAGCTACAGGCATATCATTTGCAAACTCATGGCACCAAGAGGCTTAACTTTGATCCTTTTCAAGTTTGCTGGAAATATAACAGAGAATTTAAGCATGTCAAGCAGTCGGAAGACCACTGGGCTAGTGCCCAAGATGAAGATGATCTCCGAACACTTCAAAGTTTGAGACTCACCTGGGATTTAGTTAGAGCTTCCAAAGTATTCAGGATTCCAGACCAGTTCACTGAAGATGATACTATGTTGATAGATGAATTTGATAAGATAAAGGATTTGCCTTATACAGTTGATTGGTCAAAAAGGGATGTGTCCGAAGAAGAATTGATAAAGCCGGTCTTAGCCATGACACAAGTATGTATAGATCAACTATTGCAAGAGATGAATGATGAAGGCCGAATTCTTACTTACAATAAGATGGATGAAGGAGAACCAGGACAGCACAGTACACATAGCAAACCACAACACAGTGGAAATGATCAAAGTGATAATCCAGCTAGAAAAAGGAAAAGACCTAGTCAAGATCAAGGAGAATCAAGCCGAAGACCTCAAAAGAAGAATAATCTATCTACTTCATCTAATCCACAAGAAGGTGCTTCTGTTGTTCAGAATCCAATACAAGAGGTGGAAGTTATAGAAGAAGTTGCCTTGATTCCATTCGAGGAGATTCAGTCAAGTCCCACTATCATAATTGAGGAAAATGATGTTCTTGATCAAGATGAAGTAGGTCAAGTAGAATCTGATGAGGAAGTAGCTCGTGTACGACACAGTCAAGTTCAAAGACAGCAAGATCTTTCTGCTTTCCCACCTTGGTTGAGGCAAAGGATTGAGGAAAGCACAATTGTAGAAACTTATCAGCCTGCTCCAGTTGAGGAATTGCTTGTAAATGCACAGAAGAATAATCAGAAGAAGAAAGCAACAGTCTTTTCCAAAATCATTCAAGATTCTGCTGGAAATAGAGAGGTACATATAGCTGTTCCTAGAATTGACAAGGAGTTAGAAGATATGGCACCTGAAGATTATAGTATGACTACTATTGGCATGGGTCCAATCACAAGGGAACAGGTAGAGGAGGAACTGCAAGAGTCAGTGAATAGTGTAAGAAGCATGTTAAAGCAAGAAAGAGAAGCTAGGTTAAAGGTTGAACAAGATTTTAATACATTGAAGCACTACATTCAGCAAGTCATGCAGCCTATCCAATAGAAGGAAGCTACTCCAATTCCTCCGTCTATTCTTCCACAAGAAATAGTATCCCAAGTTGAAAACATGAGAACTTCATCTCAGATGATGAAAGGATGGATAGAAAAAACAGAAGAGAAGGCATATACTCACCTTGAGGAAATTGTGCAAGTTTATGATAGAGTCATTAATCTTAAGGATCGAGTTCAAGCTTTATTAAGAAATTGTGCTAAGTTCGAACCGATCAAGGAGCAATACATGCCACAGCTCAAGAGTTTAATGGAAGCTCCATTAGAGGATCTAATTCATGATAAGGTGATTGATCGAGATACTCCACATGACTTCATCACTTGGTATTTCTCCTTTCACAACAAGGGGCAACTGGTTGATAAAATTGAAGTAGATATGTCCAGAATAAGAAGTGTTCTTCTAAGAACAGAGAATCATATATACACTACTTTGACAACAATATGTAATCCTTATGGAAATGTTACTATTGAAAACATGAAGCAACAAGTTAAGGCATTCTACTTTCAGTATGATGGACTTGATGAGGGTCAGCTGGATAGTATATTCACACTTGCATTTCGTCTTGGAGAAAATAAGTCTTGGATAAATGACTGGGAGAAGACACTTGGTGTCTATGAGTCAGATGTGGCACTGGCAGAAGGATCCATTAATGCGGCGACAAGTGTACCAATGGAGGATATTGTTCAAATTGTGTCTAGATTCATTGTATCTCATAGTACTACTACATAAAAGGCATATGATGTGGCTTCCTTATCTTCTTGGAAAGCGTGCCTTTGTTCCCTCCTTCATAGCTTCTTTCATTTAATAAAGAGAGCCTCTTTCATTTAATAAAGGAGAGTTTGTTACAACTACTTGTGATGTGGCTTGATCCGGTCCGCTGATTCGGCCGATCGATCTTGACCCTTCTTTCCTTTGAGGTCTATAAAAGGGCTCCCATTGCTCTCATTTGTAACGGTTGAAATTCTGAAATTGTTGCAAGAGCTCTCTGAGATAATAAAAGATTCATTGCTTTGGTGATTCTATTTGTGTTTCTGAGTGTTGCATGGTTTCAATTTTCAAACGAACATTAAGTTATAAGTTTTCTTTAAGTTTATGTTAGTTAATGAAAGGTTTCTTTATTGCTTCGTGGTGAAATCAGTGAGTTCATACCATTTGTAGTCTGCGGCTTGTGGATTGCAGTGCATGGTTAGTCTGAACAATTGAACATCAATTTGATCTTTATGCTTGTTGAATCTTTCATGAGCATAACTGATTTAAACATCTTGTACACCTTTGAAGATTGCACCTATCTTGTGTAGTTGTTTGTCTTGGCGAAATAGGATCTGGTTTGGTTTCACCTCAAGTAGTAAGCATCCTTGCATTTAGGATTAGATTAGTGTTTCCTAAACCTTATACCTTTTGTCCTTTTTTACCATTCAGTTAGAATTAGGATCAAGAACCTCAATTGCTAAATCATACGCCATCAATTGCAACACTTAGATCCTCTAGTATCTACTTCCATAATCATTGAAATAATCAGTTACTTGAACAATTGCGTAAGTCCCTTTGTGTTAAACAGCAAAATCATACTTAGTCGCTAAGCTATCTCTTACCAAAATCATCAGAAGGAACCTTGGAGTCATCTTGTTTGATGACATAGTTCAGCATTCGAGAGGCTTTGCTCAAGAGGGAGTCAGATACTCTGTATTTTACTCTAATTGTTGACTTGTCGAAAAACAATCATCAACATTACCCACCTCAAAAGAATGCTCAACCCTGTGCTGATCTGCATATTGCTTCTGTTGGTTTTGCACCTTCTGAATGTTTTCTTTCAATGACCTCATGATGTCCTGACTCTCTTGCAAGAGGTCTTTAGCCTTAGGTACTCTGCTGTCCCCAAACAATAAATCCAAGAAACTGGGAGCCTCGTACCCATAAAGTGCCATAAATGGTGTCATCTAGATAGACATGTGGTAAGTGGTATTATAACAATACTCTCCCAAGTGAAGCCACTTGATTCACGCCTTCTACTGCCCGGCTCTGTAATTCCTGAGGTATCCCTCCACCCATTTATTAACTTTCTCGGTCTGTCCATTAGTCTGGGGTGGTAGCTCATGCTAGGAGTAAGCTTTGTCCCTGACAACCTGAAGAGCTCCTGCCAAAAATTGCTAAGGAACCTGCTGTCCTTATCGCTCACAATACTCCTGGGCAACCCGTGAAGTCGAAATACCTCTCTGAAGAATAAATCAGCAACCTGAGCTGCTGTAGAAGTGGCTGAAATGACAAAGAAATGGGCAAACTTTGTCAACCTGTCAACCACCACAAAGATGCAGTCCTTGCCTTGGGCTTTCGGCAAGCCAGTAATGAAATCCATCGATATACAATCCCACTTCCTCTTGGGAATGGGTAAGGGCTGCAATAATCCACTTGGGTAGGAGTGCTCATGTTTGTTCTGTTGGCATACTGGACACTCCCTCACATACTTTTGTACTTCTATCTTGAGGCCTTTCCAAGTAAACCTCTCTCTAACCTGCCTCTATGTCTTGTAGTACCCTGGATGCCCCGCCATAGGCAAGTCATGGAAAGCTCTCAAGATCTTTTGCTTCATAGCAGAAGCTAGCACTAGAAAGATCCTCCCCTTGTAAATGATCAAGTCATTTACAATAGTATACTTGTCATCACGGATAGTGCCATCCATAATCCCAGAAGCCCACTTATCCTTTGCATACTCTGCAGTGATCATATCTCTGTAGTCCTCTACAATCTCTCCTAAGGCACACAAGTGTGGTCTCTTGGATAAAGCGTCAGCAACTATATTCTTCTTCCCCTTGACAAAAACAATGTCGAAGTCATATGCCTGTAGCTTGTTGACCCACATTTGCTGTTGGTCATTTAGGTCCTTCTGACTAAGGAAATGCTTCAGGCTATTGTGATCAGATTTGACAATGAATTTCCCTCCAACCAGATACTGCCTGAATTTAGCCAATGCATGCATGATGGCTAACATCTCCTTATCGTAGATACTATAGCTCCTCTTAGGACCTCTTAACTTTTAGCTCTCAAAAGCAATCGGGTAATTATCTTGCATTAGTACCTCACCTATGCCTTCCCCTGAAGCATCACAATGAAGCTCAAATGGCTTCGTAAAATCAGGTATGGCCAAAACTGGATAAGTGCTCATCACTTCCTTAAACTTGTCGAAACACTACTGAGCACCCTCAGACCAATTGAAAGCTCCCTTCCGTGTCAAATCTGTAAGTGGGGCAGCTTTATGAGAAAAACCCTTCACAAATTTGCGGTAGAATCCATAGAGGCCAAAGAATCCCTTGAGTTGAAAGAGATTCTTGGGTGGTGGCCAGTCAATTATAGCTCGGATCTTCTCTGGATCCACATGGACACCCTTTGCACTGATGATGTGTCTCGAGTACAACAGCTCTGTCATGCCAAACTCGCATTTTGACATTTTTGCATATAGGGACTCCTGCTCAAGTATACCCAACACAATATCCAGGTGTCTCAGATGATCCTCCCAAGTCCTGCTAAATATGAGTATGTCATCAAAGAAGATGAGTACAAACTTCTGCAGCTGCTCTTTGAAGACCTTATTCATACAAGACTGAAAAGTGGCAGGTGCATTGGTTAAGTTGAAAGGCATAACCTGAACGCTGTCTTCTCCACATCCTCCTCTCGTACTCAAATCTGATGGTACCCTGACCTCAAGTCTATCTTGGAGAAGAAACATGCACCATGCAGCTCGTCAATAAGCTCATCAATCCTAGGGATGGGGTACCTGTTCTTAATAGTCTTCTTGTTCAGTTCCTTGTAATCGATGCACATCCTCAGTGTGCCATCCTTCTTCTTGACCAGTACAACAAAAGAAGCAAAAGGACTCTTACTAGGCCTGATGTGACCCATCTTGAGTAGCTCCTAAATGGCCTTTTCAATCTCATCCTTGTATCTCTTAGGATGTCTGTAGGGAACGGTGATAACTGGTTTGGCCCCCTACTCCATCTCTATAACATGCTCAAAACCCTTGTCTGGAGGTCTACCTAGTGGTATATCACTAAACACTTTGGAGTGTTTAGTTAGTATCGACTGAATCTCCACTGGATAATCATGTTTTTGCTGTTTCGGTACATCTGGCATCACAAGTATCTCCGTTGCCCACTGTACCTGATCGTGTTGCAGTATCCTCTCCATTCTCTAAATGGACACCGCTCTCAAGCTCCCATCGGACATTCCCCTCAGAATATGTTTCTGACCGTCTACTTCGAACTTCATCTCCATGGTTTTCAAGTTGAGGGAAAATTCACCTATCATGTGTAGCCACTTCATTCTGAGGACTACATCCATGTCACCCATACCGACCACATAATATTCTGCCTGGAACTCATAGTTATTTAACCTGATGGTTAAATTGGGGATCCTTCATTTGCAAGTAATGACAAACCCATCCACAACTCTGACTTTGAATCCCTCGAACTCCTCTGTTTTGAGTCCCCTCCGTGCCACAAGCCCCTCATCAATGAAGTTGTGGGTGGCACCTGTGTCTAACAAGGTGGTCACTCGTTGTCCCTCTAATACTCCCCTTATTCTTAAGGACCTCTTTCTAAATAGCAGAGATATGTGCTGTCAAAATATCCTCATCATGCATATCTTGTTCATCCTGCACCTCCTCTACTACATTCTCTACATCGCTGTCCTCCCTATCACTCTGCTGCCCTGAGTGCTCTGAAGATGCCTCCTTAGCAGAATAATATTCCAATTGTTTTGCTTGCCCCTTCATTGGGCACCTGTGGTTAGGATCCCATGGCTCTTTGCATTTGAAGCATAGTCTCTTCCTCCTATACTCGTTCAATGCATCATCATCTAATCGAGGTACTCATTTCCTATGGGGGAAGGTGTTTTGTTGTTGAACGGGCATCTTATCTCTTCGTGGAGGAAATAGTTTGGAGACAAATTGTTTCCTAGGCACTGCAAACTCCATACTTCGTGCCTTCTTAATAGTCTCCTGAAGTGAAGGTGGGTCAAATGCCTTAACCCAACCCTTAAGTGGTTCCATTAGTCCCTCCATGAATAGGACTACAAGTCTCCTCTCAAATATGCTGGGAACCATCACACTGATTCTCTGGAACTCCAAAATATACCCCTCAAGCGACCCATACTACAACTGTGCCAGCTCTCTGAATTGCAACTCTGGGTCCTTGGTATCAAACCTCTTGATGAATCTGTTAGTGAACTCATCGTATGTGGTGATAAGGTTGTGGCCTAGAGTGACCAACCCATGGTACCACCACTCATGTGCTAACCCATCCAAATGAATAGTGGCAAAGTTAAGTGCCTCATCCTCTGGCATCGGCTTAAGTGTCAGGTAGTTATCCAACTTCTGCACCCAAGCTCTAGCTGAAATCTTGCCACTTCTGTCAAACCGGTCCATAGGGACTTTGCTCAATGCATGCTGGTAGTCTCGGTTAGCTTTGTTAGCTCTGTAATCTCCTCGACCCATAATAGCTCCCCTTTGTCTTTTCTGGTTCATATACTGGTCGAATGTTAGCATTTCTCTGATATCTAGAGCCAATGTTATGTACTCCGCATGCTGTCTTTGAACATCATCTGTCATGGGAAGCTGAACCTCTGGTTCCTGTTGAACCAATGCCTCCTCTCTGTGTGGAAAGGTTGGCTGTAGGGGTCTAGTGACTGATCCTAGGGTAGTCTTGGTGTTGTGTACACCACTCTGTCCTACATGATGGCTGCCCTGTCCTGCATGTCCCCTAGCCTGACCTGCATGTCCACTACCTTGTCCTGCATGTCCACTACCCTGACCTCCATGTCCAATACCCTGTCCTGCATGTCTTCGATGGTCATGATTTGACCCACTGAACTCACCCTCAGGTGTTGCATGATTGTAAACAATTGGGATTCCTTGGTTGAACTTTCCGAGAAGTTGGGACATCATATCTAGCATAATATCAAACTTTCTTTCAGTCCTTGTGCTAGGACTCTCTGGCTGGTCAGATCCTCTGTCCCCCATACTACCTGCTATGCTCTCACTACCACTGGAAGAGTTTTTGTGCATGCCCAGTATACCGGAAACTGTTTCATCTTCTGGGACCTCAGGTGGATGCCAATATGGTGTAGGTCTAGTGTAAACCCTTCTTCCGTCACTCATATAAACTGATCAACACAGGTTGGCAAGATGCACCAGCTCTGATACCAATGTAATAACCTGCACCTATTGTTCTTTTGATTTATCTTTATTTAATGTTATATTTTTTTTTTTACTTTTTCTGTGATCTTTTAGAACTAGATAGAAGATGCAGAAGGGGGTTTTCATTTTCTTGAAACGTGTATGCCAGAATACAAAGGAAGATAACATGCAATTGAAACCCAGAAAATCTATGATAGATACGAACTAAATAATCAAGACCCAGTTCATAGAATGGCATAAAATGAATATTCAACACATACCCATTTCAAAATAATCATCTTCGAATTTCTACTGTTGACAGACCAACAACATGAACATTGTTTTTGCATCAAATACATCAGTAAGGCAAAGAAGATAATTTGCTACAATAACCCTAGCCTCAAAGGTTGAAAACAAACCAAAATGTAGAGATGAACAACCCCAACGCACTCCAATAAGGCTGCCAAGAGGTACGGCCAACATATCAAGAGGTACGACCAACCTATGGTGTATGACCAACAAGAGGTACAGTAGCAAAGGGTACGACCAACAGATGGAGAAGAAAACAATCCCAAACCTTTTCAAATCTGCAATGCGATCAGTCACAAATACTTCCTCTTAGCTGCAAATAAACTGCAATAAGATATGTCTTGTTATCTCCAACTCCGTCAATGATGGTATCAAACTGAAGCTCAAATACAATCACTGAGTATGGCTGCCCAAGAGTCCCCTTGGGTGATCTTTCACACTTGCGGAAGACTGAAACTAATGGTGGTTTCTGTCACCAAGAGCCATGGCTGGATGTTTCTTTCAAACCCTCATTTGCAGAGCAAATAGAATCATAAAATGTAATATCAACAATGAATATTGTTTTTCACCTTTTTGCCTTTATAATCTTTCCTTGAGGGTCGACCCTTTTTGAGAGGGAAATAACTTTTCAATTTTTATTTTATTTTTCCTCTCATGAGGCGTCCAAGTCCATGGGTGACTTATTTGGCCCTTTTTATAATTTCTCACTAAGTCACCACATTAATATAAAGTCCAAACATTTAAATATAAATATTAATTTACGGACTTTAAATTGAAAGGGCAAACGGACTCAGAATCTGACAAGCAATAGACCGTTGGAAAGGTCTTATCGAAACGCTCCACCTCCAATAATGAATTTTCAAAAATAGCCAACTTCCTGACTTACTAAAAATAGTAAGTTCCAGCCAGAATGTCCGAAACTGACTAAACAAATTCCCAGAGTTCCCTAACCACATTGGTTAGTCTACGGGAACCAAGTATAGACTAACCCCTCTAGGAAAGGGGACATTACAAAAAACCTCTTTCCCTTGATTTGTGTTCTAAAGTCTTGTGATAAGAATTTTCAGTCTTGAAAGGAAATTATCAGAGACTTCAGCGAGGACCAAAAATGTATTTTCGAGGCACCAACAACTGTCAAAATTGCCATGGAAGAAGAAACAAAGCAATGTTTTCCACAATTCATTCACTTGATCAAACAAGAGGTAATAGAAAAGAAATAAACTGCTTCTTCTCAACTCACAGAAATACTGCAGAATAAATCTCCTAAGATGCCTTTCTTATTTTTGCAAGGAAAGTGAAAAAAGAAGAAAACCCATAATAGAACAGAGCTATAGATAAACGATCGATTCTATTAAGCTTTATAGATTTTTCTAGTAGGACATAGGTATTGAAATGAGATTTTTATGTAGAAAGGGAGTGCAAATTATTGAGGCCCTTCCAATCCATGCCAAAATATATACATTGCCAAGATTTTGCTCACAAAAGGAAATACCAGAGAGTGAAAAGCATTAAAGTGTTTTTTCACTTTCCCTTTTCTTCCTTCTCTAAGATGATGACATCTTGATCATCTTCCACTCCTATGTTGTTGTCTGTAGTAGTGTAGATGCAAGAGAAGTCCACTAAGGTGGCTTTAGGAAAAATCTTGAACCAAATCAACATCTATAACCTCTTCATGAATGAGCTAAATGCTGGCAGCAATGGAAAGCATGGATGCACAATTGAGGCTTTGTGAAACATCAAAAGCATTTCTTCTTCCAATTGAGGGGCTTCGGTTGAGCATCAGACCCTTGAGAGCCATGTGAATATTCTTCAATTCCAAATCATCTAAACTCTTGGCCACACCAACCATCCTTTGAAGCCAAATGCTCATGTAGGGGTTCTTGATTTTCATGTCAATGAAGGAGATGAAATTCACTTCCTCAGTGTTTGCATCTAAGGAAACACTCTTCTATTCTTGTCATTACTGACCCAATCTTCCAGGTTAGGATCTGAACTAGATTCCTGCCCTTGTGGAAAGGAAGCCGTGAATTTTGAGGAAGATGGAGATGCAGTGATGAGCTTGACAGTGAAAGCTTTACCTAACAAGTAGTCTTACTTTCTAATAAGAGTGTGAGAATGATTGAAGTGCGTGCCGAATGAGTTCATTAATGTGCAAGTATAGGAATGACAGCTGGCCAAGGGTGGCCCGAGATGGCAACTCAAAATGCAATATTACTTTGCTTCCAATACATAAAATCATGCTCTCAAATCCTTCCAATTTTCTCCTTCCCCCTTCACTCCTTTTTAAGAACATTTTTTTCCAACATAGTTTTTGTAAGGATGCAAAACATGTGTAAACACTAAACACATATCTTTCATTCATTATTTTTTTTGAAAATATTATGCAATGCTAGAGGCATTGTAGACAAGTAGTTTCTGAATATTGTTGGGAAAGGTCCCTTTTGAAGATTGTGAAAGCTTTCCAAGGCTACTTTGGAGCCAACACTGAGATTGATAGCTCCATCTGCAACCTTATTGCCTTCTTTACGAATGTGGGAAAAACTAACTTTCTCAAACTATTTTGCAAGCCACCTAGCTCCATCATCCATCTCTTTTGACCTCCAAGAATTAATTATACTAGTTTCACGCCATTAATAATAATTTGGCGAGTCACCCTCAGTAGAGATTTTCTTCCAACTCTTTGTATAGCAACCTTGACACTAGTGAGTAGAGCAAGCCCTTTCTCTTGATTATTGTTATGAACACCGAAATCTCTAAAAATTTTAGTTTTTGAAAATATTTGTTATCTTTATATTGCTTATTTGTTCTGCATATACTGTATTTAAAGAAATGATTATACATTAAATGGGAGCATGTTTGAATTGAGTTTCTATATGTAAATCCGAGCTTTAAATAATACATGATAGGGTAGATGCTTATGGCAATTTTGCATCAAATAAAAGTGAAGGAAAAAACTTTTTGAATTACTCTAGTTTTCATGCAGTTTATGGTATTCAAGACAAAGTAGTATTGAAGAATGAAAGTATCTTAATGCATTCTTTATGTGCTCATGCAGGTACAACTTTTGATTTATTTTATGCTAAAATATGCAATGGAGATACTGCTTTCTGAATCAAGTGTTGTTACTGCATATTACTTTAATTGGGGTACTAGCTCTGTTGCAATTTTTCTTGCCCTGCTTGGATTAACGGTTCTACCAGTGAATGTTGTTGTTGGCAACTATATCAGCAACATGTTTGAGGACAGGTTTGTGTCTTTCTTTATTTTCATATATTTTTCAAAGGTTCATTGGTTGGAAGTTAAGGAACTTCACAATTGTCAAGTGCTTTCAAAAGCACGACAATTTTTTTTTCATAAACATATCAATATTTGATGTTTAAGTTATTGCTAGTCCTAATACCATATCTCAATTGAATTGATGCATGTTGAAACATTAAAAACCTAGCAAAGATAGTCCAAACGGTAATGACGTCAATCTCTTTTTTTCTCATAATAAAGTTCTTTGTTTATTCAATGCCAGATATTGAAGTTTTTCAGTTTCTGATTAAGTTCAGAAGAACCTTATGCAGATGTTCTGTTACAGATATTTTTTTTGAGAATTCAAATGAAATATCTTAAATTAGTCTTTGGGAAATTGTTGAAACTAGGAGTGAGTTGAGTTTGGTAAACTTGCTTTTTATATTCTGATGATTCACTATTTATTATTTAATGATTTTCTCTGTGTTATGCCGTTCCAGTGTGAACTACTTTTCATAACATTCGTTGCTTAGATTTACATTCCCAGTTGCACTAGAAGGAATATTTCTTGGGCAATGGATGTGTTATAACTTAAAGTTTTCTTAGGTAGTTGCATACTAATGGCATATTTTTAAACATAATATGGATTTAGTTCTTTCATTATGTTTTGTGCCTATCTTTGACATTCTGTTCCTTTGGCAGGCAAATTTTATTTGTAGCTGAGATATTTACATGCTTGGGGGTATTTATAAGCTTTAATGTGATTTTCCCCTACTCAGTTGCACAGTATGTTTGTGGAGCATTCATCACATTTGTATCTGCAGAAGTTCTTGAAGGTATGTTACTTTTATTTCTTTTCCTCAAAGCAATCATCTTATTTTAATTACATCATGAAACAGTAAAGGCAGTGGTGTGTGGATAGATACATGCAGCTAACATTTTACTTTGGCTCCAACATCCGTGCAATTGGAACTCTTTCATAAATAAGTCTGTTCTGAGAACATTTAGTGAGCTAGGTCCATTTTAAATAATAGAAAGATCACTCTGAGAGGCTTCTCAGCAGCTATGCTGCTGAAGAAAAAAGATGTTGCCATGTCAATTCATTTGTCAAATGTACTTTGCATGCAGTTTCACTATTGTCCCCTAGAATGTTCTGTGCTATCCAGTCTCAAAATGATTTAAGTCACTTGGAAATAGGAGAAGGCATGCATAATTTTTTCCTTTTGAGTCTTTGACATATCACACACAACATTACTTAACAGCTATTTGCTCAGTCTAGCTTTGATAACTAAACTCTTGTTCACAACTCATGGAAGACTAATGTTCAATCTTATGGGAAATTATCTACTTACCATAACTTTGTTCCAATATTATCAGATAGGTCCTTGTACATCTATCTGCAGTTTAAGAAGTTGGTTTCCAGAATGATTTTCCTAAGCTCTCTAGAAATGAGTGCTCCTAGTATTAAAATTACTACATAATGAAGTAGATCCAAAGGCTCAAACACAGGAATCAATCAATCATCTTCAACATATTACAATAATACGAGTTACATATATGTACGATTTCTCCTCTAACCACTTCTATAATGACTCACTAACTCAAAATTAACATTATTAAATACTAACATCTATTTAATAAATTAACCTTAACATGTTAATTTATTATTTATTATCTCACACATAAATATTAAACTACGTTATGCACTAATTCCTAACATTTCCCCTTTTGGTGTTAACATGTGGTGAGAAAATTTATTTTGGAACTGCATGGACAGTTGGCTTGGGTTGGTCATTGCCTCCATCTTCTGCTGCTAAGATTCACTTGTTTCATATTTGCTCCCCCTCAATGAACTTGGGCTTAGTGGATGTCGGCTTTTACCAAAAATGTGTGTTTACAATGTGGTTGGTAAATATGCATTCAAAATGTCCTCTTTATTTCTCCATTTACAAAGATTTGTGGTTCTACATATAGCAATCTCCATGAACAATGGGCCTATAAACAAATGTCCTCCTACACACTTATTTCTCCATCTTAACTCATATTTCACAAAGAGAATCTGATTCTTTTCATCCTCTCTTATACATTCAGAAAAGAGACTCTAATATTTGTTGTATGGGATGTGATACAATCATTCCAAATTCTCCTTTTATAAAAAGATATTTGTATTATTTTCAAAACATATATTACCTTATAACTCCAATTTTGTAATTATCTTGGGTGAGCAACAAACTAGACGTGGCAGTTATGGCTTTGAGCAAAGTGCTTCAGCATTGTAAGCATCTAGGAGACATACTTAGTTTCTGTTTCTGAGGGAGTGTGCTGGTAATCAAAGTCATTGTACAAATCAATCACTAAACCATGAATCTCATGCCCTAAAACTATTCTCTATGCAAAATCACTAGCCCACTCAATTGACGGGATAACGTTGGTGAAATAGCAACAATATATAAACTTCCTTCGCCCTCTCAAGACTGTAGGAGCAGATTGCTTTTGTCTTCCTTTCACCTTGTTGCTGCAACGCTTAGATAGCTGTTGGTTTTTGGACATATCTTCAATCAATATCTCATTCCCAAAAACATCCAATCAAACACAACTTGTTTTTGAAAAAACCGTTTTCATGCTGGTGCAAGGGTTAAGCCATTGAAAGCACAGAATAAGTGCTATATATAGAAAAACCACAGCTTTGTGTTTGTCAGGAATCAACATAAAAAACACATAACTATAAAATAGAGTATGACCTTTGGAAAGCAACCAATGAGACTGGCACTATTTCTAATCCAAAATAATGAGAGTAGATTGTTCGTTGCATACAGCTACCATTAATAATTACCAAGTGATCTTTTGCTTCTCTCCTATGCAGACTATTCCTGTAGCAAAATCAAACGATATTTTTGACCAAGAGAAAAGACTAATAGTATGCTTTGTTCACCTCCTTCCATTTTGTATGCTTTTCCTTGTAGACATCTATTGTACACATAAAGAAAAATATGGTAGTCTCTTTTATCCACCTTTTATTTCCATGAGGCATTCTCCAGGGCTTTGAACACGAATGCTGCAATGCTGGGAACAACCACAACTGAAAATATAAATATGAATGTACAATTTTTCTTTTTGATTTTGGGTATAAAAAACTATGAACAAAATGCAACAAAACAATGATAAAGTGAACAAGATGGAAAGAGAAGAGAAGTGCAAATGAATGATGCATGTCATAAATTTGCATGTGGTTTGCATTGCACAACTGTTGACAAAAATGCCAGAATAGTGGACAGGCAAAACAATAGTTGTTGCATGTGGTTTGCACTACATAGCCATTGTGTAAAGCAAGAACAAATGAATGGAGGGTGGACAGAGAGGTTTCACAGGAAACCTGCTCTGATACCATATTAAAATTACTACATAATGAAGTAGAACCTAAGGCTCAAACACAAGAATCAATCAATCATCTTCAGCATATTACAATAATATGAGTTACATATATATAATATTTCTCCTATAACCACTTCTGTAACTACTCACTAACTCAAAAGTAACATTATTAAATACTAACACCTATTTAATAAATTAACGTTAACACGTTAATTTATAATTTATTATCTCACACACAAATAATAAACTATGTTATGTACTAAGACCATCCTATTTCATTTCAAATTAGAAATTTGTCAAAGATGCACCCAAGGAGAGGAAAAGGTTCATATGAATAGAAGTCAGATCCCACAAAAAATGGAGTCTCTCAAACTTCCAATATGATTCTTATGAGATAATCTCACATGCATGCCAAATTCTTTCAAGAATTGAAGATCTCTCAATTTGTAAAAGAGAGGCCTTCCTTGATGGTATTACTCAGTTAAATTGGATGTTTGATGCTAGCAATATTTTTCTATGCCATCTAATAGAGATTCCTCCCTTGATGGAATTACTTAGTTAAATTGGATATTTGATGCCTAGCAATATGTAGCAATACTAGAAATTCGAATCCAATGCCTGGCCAATGTCTTCCATGGAACCTTTCCTTGAACTGCTCTTAATCATCCATTTAAGGCCCCTTTAGTTCCTTTGGCATTAATATAAATTATGAAAAATTCTTCCTTTCTTTTGGCAGGTGCAAATTTTTGAGGTCACAAGGGCAGCCTCTTGTCCCCACCCTGTTTTCCCCACATGAACCCTTTTGAGAAACTTGTGACAGCTTATTAATAATTATATCTTTCTTAGAAGGAATAATACAAGTGAGCATAGTTATAAAACTTGCAACTTGGCAAAAACTTGGCAAAACTCAACAAATTAAAAGAATACTTAAATTCATTAAAAAACATAAATTTCATGCAAAATATAATTACAAAACGAACATATGAAATGAGTTTCGAACATTGGGGAAGTGTTTTCTATTAGATTTGAATAAAAAAGGAGACAATATTGCAACATGAATACAACAATCAATAATATGATACTAATCTCATTATGATGAAAAACATCAAAAATTACAATTCCATGCAAGTTATGACAATTTATAATTTTCAATTCTTTGTATACATCCTATTGATAGTTGGGGTCTTCTTGCAATTGGTTACAACTCCACCCTCAAACTAGAAGGTAATGACTCCTCCTTAGGATCGCCATCATCCTTAACTAGGATGTCATCCAATCCGATGCCTCCTGCTTCTTTTGTTGGCATCCTCCTTTTCTTTTCTCTCAAAATTAGGAATCTCATCTTTTGTGAACATGGGGTCCTCATCTTGGATTTTTCATTCGCTATATAGATCAGTGCCGTCCAAGTCAATTGCCTCATGACTATTTGAGCCCTCTGTTGGGACCTAAAAAATCAACTCCCAAACATGCATCTTTTTGCCCCAAAAATCTATTAGAATCCCACTTTGTGTCTTTGTTGAAGAGTCTATCATTGATACCTGATCAGATATATTTCCCATGGGTCTCTTTCAATAGGTTTCTAAGTGTTTGCCTTTTAAAATGCAAGGAAAAAACCCACAAAATGGCTAAGTCCCAAAATCTTAAGTGTTTCCCTATATTTTCTGCCTTTTCAGAGTTTCGGGTTCCTATATTCCATCTATGCCATCCCTGTTGGCCCCAAATTTCGCCCTGGTTTCCTGCAAAAACACCTAAGTGTTTCGGGCATCAGGGGTTGGGCTTGCGGCCTTTCATCTCCTTCAGAGCATGTGTTCACGGGAAGGCCCGACCGCCGAAGTTTGCCAAGGGTTTTCAAAATCGCCTAAGTACTGTGGATCATCGGAGGGCAGAGTTGTGGTTTGCCTTCTTCTTTTGGGAAAGGCAAAAGGGAAAAGGTCTGGCGGTCGATCCTCGATGGTTTCAAAATTGCACTAAGTCTTGCAGGCGGTGGCAGGCGGCTGGTTTCTTTTCGTCCTTCCTTTTGGAAGGTGGAAAGCGGAAGGCCCGATGGCCGAAGTCCGGTGAACTATAATTCTTCCAAGTGTTGCGGGCAGTGGAAGGCAGGAAGTTCCTTTTCTCCCTTCTTTCTTTTGGAAGGCGGAAGGAAGAAGGCCCGAGGCCCAACTCCCGACGACTTTCGTTCTTCTAAGTATTTTGAGATTGGTGGTCCTTTCCTTGTCTTTTGGAATAAATAGTGCATAGTGAGGGCCCGACCTCTGAAGTCCGATTTGTTGGAGGCCATTTGACTGGCCTTCCATATTCCTCCCACCGCTTGCGAATGCATCGACAACCTCTGGGACCACCATTAATGCGAAATGGGTAGCTGGAAATGACATTTTTATTGCAGTTGGTGGGGTTGTTGGGGGTTTTCCCGCCCTTTCACTCTCATGTCTGCATTGTGAAGGCTATAAAAGGAAGATTGAAACTCTTTTCAAGGGTTGGTCGTTGAACTAATTGTCTGGTCTGGAAGTGCTCAAGTTGATTTTCAGGGCATCAAATCATGTCAGTCTAGTCTACAAGTGAAGGGATGTATTGAACATAGTGTAGGAAGGATGTGTAAAGCGGATCTATCTGTAATAGAATGTCTCCATGGGAGTTTGTAATGATTTTGGTAAATGTATAATCGTAGTTATATGTTTTCCCTTGCCGCATTTGCTGGCATGGGGTTTGGAGGCGTGTGACAACATTTAAGTTAATACAGGGGTTTGTATTTGCCATTCCTTTTGTTGCATATAAATCATTGCAGTTCTTTCTTGGATTATTAAGTATGTCCATTGCATGAAGACCTATTTGTGATGTGTATGTGAATATATGTTTGGTTCCATTGATCCTCTGCTTCATATTTTCTTTTCTCCTTGCACTCTATGACTCAGTTGCCCAATGGAGTAGGCACCGGTCCATATTGGGAATGGATCAATCACTATTTTAATCAAACCCTCTTCTGTTAGCTGTATGAGTAGGAGTAGATTTAGCTTAGGGTTCTACATGCTGTCCATGATTCAGTATAATAACCAGGGATAAATCTGAAGTGATGCAAAATTGTTTTAATCATTGGTGAATGATAAACATGTATGCTTGCACTATGTATGTTGTGTATGCAAAGTTAAGTGGAGTCATCTCAAGTAATGTAATATTTTTATGATTAGGTGCAAACACATAGTGCAGGGATCAACTTAATTTGAGGCCTGTGCAGCCAGTTTTTCTTGACCTAGTGACAACTTTGGGGGTCAAGTGTACATTGGGTATGGCTGTATTTGTTTTGCTCTATTTCATGCCTCTAGGAATATCCCTCCTAGGTCTAGCTAAGCCTGAAGTGTAGAGGAGTATACCCACTCCTATTAGTTGGCCAAGATCGCTCTTGACCTGTTGATAAACCTCTTTCAATCATCTTGATGACACCCCTGGCCTTGATGATGGTGAAATGTTTTAGGGTTTTGGGTTGTAGTTATTTTGGGACCTAATAGATTGATGCCATTGCCGGGGATAAAAGTTACTTTAACTATTGCAGGGTTTTAGGCAGTTGGAGCATTTTTCAGACCTCTGTAACAGTGATCTACATTTGTGCCTTTTGTTTGGGTAAGTTTGGCCTCCCATCAACTTATGCCAACAGATTGGTGCCGTTGCCGAGGAAAGATTATTGTTGGGTTGAACAGAATTGAAGACTCTGTTGGTGAGCTAAACCCAGAATTAGTTTTTAGCCTTGAAGATTAGTCACACTTCAAGGAATTCCTCTTTGGAAGAGGTGGCAACTCTGTTGTCAAAGAAAAAGAACTGAAGTTTGTTCGTTGCTGTTTTAGTTGTGTTGTTGTTGATTCAAACGCCCCAAGTTTATGAGCAGCAGCTGAAAAATTAAGGTACACATGGTTTCCTTTTATAACCAATTCAGACTTCCTCCAAAATACAAAAGCAATTATTTTATTATGTCTTGTGCCACTCTACATGGTAGAAAATTTTAGTCATGGCTTCTTGGCACACTAGTGGCCCTAGGATAGATCCTTCTTGTGCATCGTCCTATGTCTCATGCCCTAGCTATTATGAGGATGAAGATGCTTATGATTCTTATGATGATGATTCATCATATTACTTAGATTGCCCTGCATCTTGCAATCCCCTGCCTCAATGTCAAATACCCTTGCATAATCAAAATGAATCATCTAGGCTACAGTATGAAGTTGATAAAACCAAACAGTTGTTAGAGTCTTTGTTGCAACAAGAAAAGGAATTAGAAAATCAATTTATGCTACGTCAGTTTAGGGTGCAATCCAATGCCCTTCCTATTGTTGTCAATAGCTCACTTTTTTGACCCCCTCCCATTGTTAATGAGACCACATACAAACAGCTGGACCTTTCATGGGTCAATTATAAGAAGCAGTTGATGCCCAATAAGATCTATTATCAGATGCCAATTTTTGATGGGTGTGATGTTTATGATGGGAAGGCACATATTCTTGCATTTTCAGATTTCATGGACAAGTTCCAATTTGAGGATGAGGATATGTGGATGAGGTTCTTTGTCAGATCACTTTGTGGATTGGCTCGAAAATGGCTTGTTGGTTTCCCTGACCATCACTTTGCTTCCTGGGATCATTTAGTGGGTGCATTTGAAAAGTTTGCAAGAAGTTTGGACCCTGTTGTTCTTGTCCAAGAACTTGAGAATATTAGAAGCCATGAGGGTGAATCCAGCATGGATTTTATCCATCAGTTTGTTGTTGCACCGTCTAGAATTCCAGATGCTTTCAAACCTTCTATTCTAGCTTGCATTAATTTGTTTTTTGAATCTTATGAAGTTGGGTTGAGCTCAGTATAGGAAGATTTGAGGTTGGTTAGTTTGCAGTAGGCTTACCTTGCTCTTGATGCCTTGGTTAAAATGAGAAATAAATATGTTGCCAGATTGTTGTCCCCTAAGGTGAGTATTGTGAATGATGAGCATGAGGCAAGCAACAATACTATGGATCAAGTTGAGTGTGTCGTTAGGAGAATGGACTCATGCGAGGCAACATCATATGACAGTTGCGCTGAAAGTGGAGGTAGTGTAGCTACCTATCTGCAGTTGGATGCATCATCCCTTGTGGATGATGATGTTGTTTCTTTGTCTTGTGATCCCCAACCTGAAATCAAAGATGACAGTAGCAAGTTTGCACTCGATGATAACTGATCTTATACAGGTAAAGGTGCAGACATTTGGTTTCAATTTGAAGACCTTGCTATGGTTGTGATGTTGGTAAATGTGATATTGTGTAGGAGCAATTTGACAGTGACGACATGAGGACAGAGGTGTTTGATGCAACATCTCTTGACAATGCAAAGGATGAGAGCAACATATGCAGTTTTTTGCATTTGGATGGGTCAATCTGTGGGAGTGATGGCAATGATGAGTTTTTATTTAATGAGCTCCCAGGTTATGTCCCTTTTGACAGTGATGAAGTTGATTGTGTTGAGGATGCTTGAGTGGAAGTAAAGGTGTCTTGTGCTTCAAGTTATATTTTTCACACCTATTCTCCCTTTACTGATGATTTGTGTATTGACTAGTTCTAGTTGGATCATCCTATAACTGTTGGCATTGGTAAAAGCAACCTCCATGATGATCATTTTGTTGCTGATCTAGTTATGCAGGCGACAGATAGAATTCCTTGTGATGATACGGAGGAGGACAATCTTGTACCTGTATGCAGTGGCAACTGTAATGCAATGAGTTGCCCAGTTGAGATTGAAACAGAGAGGTTATGGGATAGGTGCAGTCCATCATTTGAAACGCCTCATTATGATTCTTATGCTGATGATGATGAAGATATGGATCAAGTCTGCGATCCAAGTGTGGAACAAGACATCAACATGTGTGAAAATGATGTATGCTAGCAGCCTATTATCCAAGAGTTTGACACTTGTGAGTATGAAAGCTTCCTTTGTGATGAAGGTCAGGGGTCTATTGTTGTGGATGAAGGTGTTGTGCTTGAATTTGAGTCTTTTGTTTGGGCCCAGCATACACATAATAATGACATTGAGCAACAACATGAGTGCCAAGTTGAAGATCAGCATGTTCCTGCCCAACTTGAGGATATGACAGAGCTGGATGTTTTCTAATTTTCTCTACAAGATGAAGTGTCTTCTCTTGTGGAACAATAGTGCATTTAGGCACAATTCTCCTTGCCATGTGAATTGGAGGTGTTTTCCTTTTCCCTCAATTTGCATGAAGAGGTCAGCAAAAGTAATAAGGTTACAATTGGTGATGGAAGTTTGCTTCCATCCATGTCTTTTGTTACTGACCTAGATTTTAGTTTCTCACCCCTTGCTGCTGGGAACAAACATGATGTTGATTGGAATAGGTTAAGCACCTATTTCTTATGGTTGCCCTGCAATAGTGTTTTCATTAGTAGAGCTAGCTTTGGCTCCACAAGCATATGCTGCAGATTGATACATGCACATGGAATTCTACAGTTGTTCCAGCCGGGTGATGAAAAGTGTTTTGGTTTGAGGGAGATCAACTCCTTCATTCAGCTCTTTGACAGAAGCAAGTAGTCTTGGTCATCTTGTGCAAGTTTGACTTGCAAGTGACTACGAATTATGATTACAATCAACTTTCCTTTTGTGCCCTCATGCCTATGACTGTATGCCTTGCAAATACGTCTTGTGTTGTTCCCCTATTTGTTTTTTGCCTTTTGGTCTACCCAGAGATAGCTGGTTCTCGCTGTGCCAAGTTTGCCACATGTCCCCAACCAGAGCCACTGTTGGGACCTAAAAAATCAGCCCCCAAACATGCATCTTTTTGCCTAAAAAATCCATCAGAATACCACTGTGTCTTTGTTGAAGAGTCCATCATTGATACCCGATCAGAGATATTTCCCATGGGTCTCTTTCAATAGTTTTCTAAGTGTTTGCGTTTTGAAATGCAAGGAAAAAACCCACAAAATGGCTAAGTCCCAAAATCTTAACGGTTTCCTTGTATTTTCTGCCTTTTCGAAGTTTCGGGATCCTGTCTTCCATCTATGTCATTCCTGTCGGCTTGGAATTCTGCCATGGTTTCTTGCAAAAACACCTAAGTGTTTCGAGCATCAGGGGTTGGGCTTGGGGCCTTTTGTCTTCTTCAAAGCATGTGTTCACGGGAAGGCCCAATCACCGAAGTCCGCTAAGGGTTTTCAAAATCGCCTAAGTACTACGGATCATCGGAGGGCGGAGTTGCGGTTTGCCTTCTTTTAGGAAAGGCAGAAGGGAGAAGGTTCGATGGTCGATCCCCAATGGTTTCAAAAATGCACTAAGTCTTGTGGGTGGCAACAGGCGACTGGTTTCTTTTCGTCCTTCCTTTTCGAAGGCGGAAAGCGAAAGGCTCGATGGCCGAAGTCTGGTGAACTATAATTCTTCCAAGTGTTGCAAGGGGTGGAAGGTGGGAAGTTCCTCTTCTTCCTTCTTTCTTTTGGAAGGCGGCAGGAAGAAGGCCCGAGGCCCAACTCCTAGTGACTTTCGTTCTTCTAAGTATTTCGGGGTTGGTGGTCCTTTCCTTCTCTTTCAGAATAAACAGTGCATAGTGAGGGCCCGACCTCCGAAGTCTAATTTGTTGGAGGGCGATTGATTGGCCTTCCATATTCCTCTCACCACCTGGGAACGCGCCAACAACCTCTGGGACTACCATTAATGCGAAATGGGTAGCTGGAAATGATGTTTTTATTGCAGTTGGTTGGGTTGTTGGGGGTTTTCCCACCCATTTCACTCTCAGATCCGCATTGTGAAGGCTATAAAAGGAAGATTGAAACTCTTTTCAAGGGTTGGTCGTTGAACCAATTGTTTGGTCTGGAAGCACTCGACTTGATTTTCAGGGCATCAAATCATGTTGGTCTGGTCTGCAAGTGAAGGGATGTATTCACCATAGTGTAGGATGTGTAAAGCAGATCTGCCTGTAATGAAATGTCTCCACGGGAGTTTGTAATAACTTTGGCAAATGTATAATCGCAGTTATATGTTTTCCCTTGCCACATTTGTTGGCACGATTGTAACTGGGGTTTGAACGTGTGTGACAGCGTTTAAGTTAATACAAGGCTTTGTATTTTCCATTCCTTTTGTTGCATATGAATCATTGCAGTTCTTTCTTGGATTATTAAGTATGTCCATTGCATGAAGACCTATTTGTGACATGTATGTGAATATATGTTTGGTTCCATTGATCCTCTGCTGCGTATTTTTTTTGCCTTGCACTCTATGACCCAGTTGCCCAATGGAGTAGGCACTGGTCCATACTAGGAATGGATCAATCACTATTTTAATCGAACCCTCTTCTGTTAGCTGTATGAGTAGGAGTAGATTTAGCTTAGGGTTCTACATGCTGTCCATGATTTAGTATAATAACCAGGGATAAATCTGAAGTGATGCAAAACTATTTTAATCATTGGTGAATCATGAACATGTATGCCTACACTATGTATGCTGTGTATGCAAAGTTTTTGAGTCATCTCAAGTAATATAATATTGTTATGATTAGGTGCAAATGCATAGTGCAACGATCATCTTAATTTGTGTAGCTAGTTTGTCTTGACCTAGTGACAACTTTGGGGGTCAAGTGTACATTGGGTATGGCTGTGTTTATTTGTTTTGCTCTATTTCATGCCTCTAGGAATATCCCTCCTAGGTCTAGTTGAGCCTGAAGTGCAGAGCAGTATGCCCACTCCTGTTAGTTGGCCAAGATCACCCTTGACCTGTTGATAAACCCCTTTCAATCACCTTGATGACACCCTTGGCCTTGGTGATCCTGAAATGTTTTAGGGTTTTGGGTTGCAGTTATTTTGGGACCCAACACCCTCCACCTTTTTTAAGCGAAGGCGAAGGTTGTATTCATGAAGATGAGGTCATTGAGATGCTTTTGTGTCAATTTGTTGCACTTCTTCATGTGAATGGCATCAAATAAACTCAAATTGTTCTCACATCTAGAAGTGCTACAAGGTTGGGGCAATATTTGGAGGGCTAGCTTTGAGGATTTGGGGTTTTTTTGCTTCAATTTTCCCACCAAGTAGTTGCAAAGAAGACATTCACAACATAGCTCAAAATTTCAGATCCAATAGACTCAATAGTCCAAAATTTTGACTAGGAATTGGTACTCAACAAAAAATCAACAAATCTTAACAAAAAGAAATTACACAAAAAAAGAAATTAATGTATGAGAAGCACAGAGAATGAATTTAGAGAACACATAAGTCCATTTTGATAATCAATTTCTCATAATTTAAAGATGAAAAATGAAAAAAAAAAAGTTTTTAAACCCCTTCCACAATTTTCCTTCAGCAATTGAGTTTGAGTTTGAAACTCATGAAAAACTTGCAAGTTATCTTGTAGGACTTGACTCTGGAGTCTCGGGCGAGTAACTCAATAGCCAAAGAAACTCTTGTGAGTTTGGTGAGAACTCACATAGAGTTTTCCAACTATGATTCACAATTTTGTATGTAAGCAATAATTGCACACATTAAAGATTTGAAGTGAAATGAAGACTAAGATTTTTGTTACCTAATGCTTAGGTGCTTCTCTCTCAGATAGCTAGTTGTGAAGGGAAGAGCCTACCCTTTGCATGCTTGTATCTCTACAAATCTCCAATAATTAGGTCTTTAACCTCTTCCTTAGGCGTCATCCTCTCAATGCATTTTATGAGGCCCTCCATAACCTCTCCATCAGCCGTAAAGTCGTTTGTGTAGAAAAAATTGGGTCGAGGTAGTATGTTGTTCAATGAATAGGTTGGTGGAGTTGATTGTTCCACCTTCAATTAATAATGTTTCAAATGGGTTTGAATTTTCTTCTCTCACCCCCTCACCTTAATAGTTTTGGATGACCTCATACAAGTATTTCATTGGGTTTTGCTCCCCATCCACCAAGCACAAAACCTTGACCAAAGGCTTCAACATCTAAAAAAAAGTTGTAATTAAAAATAAAACTTAAAAAAATTGAACTATATCTAGTAATTAGAATTTTCAAAAAAGTGAGCTTAAAGGGTACAATTTAAAATTTAGATATAAGTTTTTAGTTACTTTGATAATCTCATTAGCACTTTTTGCGAAGACATCAAAAACTGTTTTTGTCTCTTTCTCCATTTTTCTTCTTCAAATAAGAACAATCCATCCATTGTTGGCTCACAAACATCTGTTCAAAGGTGTTAGCAAACCATAAATGCACTCCAAGGTGATGAAGTTGGTCAAAAATTATGTGGTACTTGCTCACGCAAGCTCCTTCTCCTTGATGTTCTCTCTCATCAAATTAAGCACCCAAGGATGATTGTAGACTTACTTGGTGATGTTTTTGGCATCTTCCACCATGGATCTCCCAATCAAGTTTGCCTATATCCTCGAACATAAGATCAAGGCAATGGACAACACAAGGACTCCAAATAAGTGTTGGGTGCCTCTCCTCAAGTAGTCTCTTTGTCATCACATACATTGACATTATCCGTGACAATATGGACCACATTTACCATACCAACCTCTAAGACAGCCTCCAACATTTGACTTAGGATCTCAACTTTTTTTAATTTGTTAGAGGCATCGATGGACCTCAAGAATACCATCTAACCATTTGAAGCCAATAGAAAGTTGATGAGCATGAAATTCCTTCCATTTTTCCACTCATCTAATAACATAGTCCATCCATTTTTGTGCCAAAATAAATCTTCCACATTCATCCCTAAATTTGCCATTGAGTTTTGGAACAACGACCCCACTTAAGTCATGTGGACTAGTTTATTCCCTGCAACAGTCAAGGTTGTGATCAAATTCTCCCAATATGGATTTCTCAACATATTAGATGAAAGACTATTGTAGGACCGAAAATTTGTGCAAGCCGTGCTTGTTTCATGATGCTTCTCCTTGTTCTAACCTATACCTTCAAGAAAAGGCTATTAACTTGGTGTATTCTATGGAACAAAAAATCCATGTGATTTGCATTTAGCTAGAGCTTGATGAAGTGTACACACTTGTAAATTCATGGACCATGAGAGAAGCCACAATCTGTCTTTGTTTCTGCCTTTGATTCTTGTGACATGTTGGGATTCATCTTTGTTCCAATTGTTGTAGTTGTTCTCATCTTCTCCAATTTTATTTTGCTCTTATCAAAGCAAGGGATGCATTCATCTCTTTTACAATCTTTGGCTCAACGTTCAGACACAATTTGACATTGCAGCCAATAATTCATGCAAGGTGGTATTTGACGTGATTGATGCTTGCATTCATCTTCAATACATAGTTGCAAATAACCGATCCTAAAGTGGTCTTGATACACCATGCTTAGAAGTAGTATCCTTGTTACCAATGTTGTGGCTTCCACTTCCACTTCGTGATGCCATTAGATACAAAGTGCAAACTCTGATATTGGACAATTAAAAAACAAAAACAAATTTAATTGTTGCAAACCCTATCATTGAAAAAATAAAAAATGCAGAACCCTTGCTTTGGAAAAAAAAATTGCTGCAGGACCATAGCTACTGTAGATTAATTTGAATGCATGTAAAAATGAATGTACATGTAAAAGACAACATTTCTAAATGCTTGGAAGATTTAGGAATGTAAAACAAAATTGAAAAAAAAACTAGGTAAAAGACAACATTTCTAAATGCTTGGAAGAATTTAGGAATGTAAAACAAAATTGGAAAAAAAAAAACTAGGAAAAATGAACATACTTAAAAGATCTTCGAAAATCTTCAGAATCTTGCTTCCATAATTACCTAAAATTGCCACAAGGGCTCAAAGGCAAATGATTATTGTATGAGTGAGAAGGGAGAGTTTGCACGGATTAAAAGAAAAAAAAACCTTGCTCATTTCCCGCATGTAGGCTGTGTAGACTGTGGACTGAGTTTTTGGCATGGACTCGGCAAGTACTCATGATTACTTGTTGCAAGATGCAGAAAAATATGTGGGAACTCGCCTGTGAGCATGTTATTTTTCATGGATCAGCTAGATCTCAAACCTAGGAATTCCTATGTGCATGCTAGGGTGCTCTACCATTGAGCTATTGACCCTCTTTGTGATCAAGCCTTTTTGGTATTCTCCTTATTACAGTTTGGGTGTGGCTCATTTCTCCAGCACTCCCCCTTAGCCACATTTTGGTGCTAAGGGCTCCTAGTTTGGCTCTAATACCAAATGTTGCCAACATGAAATTTTTTTCATGTATTTCCAAAGGAATGAATACATTTAAACACACCTTATGGTGTAACCAAGATTGATTATGAATAACCAATTAAACTTATTCTCACAACCTATTCCTACGTGAATGAGAACAAAATAAAATGCAATTGAATGAAATAACAAGCAGCCTAACTACTAATGTGAACAGTAATTTAAATAATCTACCTAAGATGTAATAAATCTAATTTCGTACTGTTCTCCCCTTATTACATCATATTCTTAATGAGTATGAAAAAATCTCAAAATGCCTCAAACTTCGCATGCAGTGATTTGGTGAAGATGTATGCACATTGATCTTGAGTGGAGCAAAACTGAAGAAGATATTATGTTGTTGAACATGCTTGCAAATGTAGTGGCATGAACATTTATGGCTATGCTTTGTGTGCTTATGGAACACTAGCTTATGAACAAGTTTTATAACACCCTAATTGTTGCAGTACAAGATTGTGGTGGTTATTTATGTGGTACTCCTATTCATACTAGTATAAGACGTAACCATATTTTGCTTGACAAACAACTCCACTTGCTGCGGGGTATTTTGCCTTAGTGAAAGAACGAGCAATTATGTTTTGCTTACTTACCCAAGAAATTGGACTGTGTCTATGTATCCAATCAAGAAGAATTCATCAGTCCTCTTGTACTCTAGGCCATGCTCCAAAGTACCATAGAGAGACTTGAGGAGTTTGCATACAAGGGTTCTGCATGATTGGCCCCCATGCCCGTATGGGTTCGGTACAAGGCAGGTACGACCAGGGGTTCGCCCCGAGCACGGAACTGTAGGGGCCCCGTGCCTAGGACGGACCCTGGGCGAACCCTCGGCTGTATGCAACCTAAAAGAAAAAAAATGTCGAATGACTTATCCAAGCACTGAAAGCTCATTTTCTAGTTCGCCCTGTTTCTCCTTGAATTACAATTCATTTCACACGCTTTCATTTTCTATGGACATTTGAAATCACTGAAATATTAATTACGCCGAGAGGCGTTCTACAATCACAACGGGGTGGAGATGAGAGCACTCATTTTCCGTGTAAATATATAGCAAGAAAAAAATGAAAAAATAAAAAAAACCAAAAAAGAAATTAAAACCATTGAAGGAAAAAGCTGCAGAAAATCACAAAAACTATGGAAACAAAAAAGAAATTGGAAAATATAAAAAATAAAAATCAAAAAAGAAATTGGAAAAAAATAAAAAAATAAAATAAAATTGGAAACTGTTGAAGGAGAAAAAGATGGATCATGAAAACTATGGAACCAAAAAAAAATTGGAAAAAATTGCAAACGGTTAAAGGAAAAAAAAAGTAAGAAAATAAAATAAACTATGGAAAAAAATAATCCCTCGGCGTACTTTAGATATATTTTTCTAAATATAAATATACTAGTATTTTTTTTCCATATACAAAGTATTTAAATATTTAAATGTTTTGTTTATTGACAATTACGAGCATCAGTGTTTTTATAATTTTTAATTTTTTAATATATATAGAATTATAAATTATATCTATATTGAATATTAATATTCAAAATAACAATAATTTATAATTATATTTATGTTTTTATATAATATAATAATAATTTATAATTTTATATATATTAAAATTTATAATTTTAAAACATATATAATTATAAAATTAAAATATAATATATTTATATCGTGATATATAAATTATTAAAAATATATATTTAAATAAATAAATAAATATATATATATTTTAATAATTTATATATAAATATATATATTAATTAATTTACATATAATTATTAATTATATATAAAACTAAAATATATTATATTATATATAGTTATATATAAATTACTTATATATATATTAATAATTTAAAAATTAAATTATTTAAATTAATATATATATATATATATGTTGTCGTATCGTACTTGGGCCAAAAAAATTGTCGTATCCACGTACCCGAACCTCGTACCTGTATCCAAACCCGTACCAGCATCAACAACTTAGCAAAATAGATGAAAATCTTGTGCAACGTGGATTTAGTCCATATGATCTGAATCTCTACCTCAAAGATTAAGGGGCAAGGTTGCAATTCTTATTGTATATGTCAATGACCTAGTCATAACAGGGAGTTCAAAGGTGATTATACAACAAACAAAGGCTTAAACAAGTTGTTCAACATGACCGATCTTGAGATCTTACACTACTATCTTGGATTGGAGGTATGGCAAACAAGAAATTGCATCTTTATATGTCAGATGAAGTATGCCAATACTTTGCTCAAGAAGCTTTGAATGATGGAATATAGGCCCATGTCAACACCCATGGAGACAAAACAACAGTTGTCTTGATCTAATCCATCTCTTGAGATGAATGCCACTCTATATCATCAATTGATTGGGAGTCTCATTTACCTAACTCACACTAGGCTAGATATTAGGTATGTTGTCAATTATTATTCATTGTTCATGTAGGCGCCAAAGCTATGTCACTAGAAAGCAACAAAGCAAAAGGGTTCTACCAGGCCATGCTCCAAAGTACCATAGAGAGACTTGTTGCATCTAGTCAAGGGCAAAAGCTATGCAGAACTCACTCTTCTCATCAAAGTGTACATCCCTACTAATATAGAGCTTTTTGGTGTTGGTATCCATGAATTGACAGGCCTTTGACTCATTGTTGTATTTGAGGATGGCACACATCAAGGATTTCTCATCCAACTTCTTTTGCTTCTCCTTTGGAATGTGCATACATTCCTTGCATTCAAAAACACAAAGACGGGAAATGGAAGGTTTAACACCATAGTTCCATGGGGACGCGTCCCCCCCTAAAATACAGCTGTCCCCACGTCTCCTCGTTTCTGAGACGGGGAGACTTCAGGGAAACGTCCCTAGAATCCCCCACCATCCTCCATTTTTGCCGATGTATTTCTTTGAGGCATTCTGTCAAACAGTTCACGTGCCTTGTCTATGCTTCCACATTTTGCATACATGTCTATGTTAGTTGTGGAATTTGGCTTTACACCAGCTAATTGCATTTGCTTTAAAATTTCTAAAGCCTGTTCAACAAATCCATTTTGTGCATATCCTGCAATCATTGCAGTCCATGAGACTACAATTCTTTGAGGCATTCTGTCAAACAATTCATGTGCCTTGTCTATGCTTCCACATTTTGCATACATGTCTAATTTATACATCTTATAGACTTCTACAATTATACATCTTTTTATAACTAATTTTTCAAGTACTATATGTATTTTAGCGCACCGCCCCCCCGCCGGCCCCCCGCCGCCGTCCCCAAATTTAGGCCCCCCGTCCCCGAACCCGAAACGCGTCCCCTGCCGTCCCCCCATCCCCGTCCCCGAAACTCCGTGGAACTATGTTTAACACCCATCCATGCTTCTTTTGGAGTGATCCCATGAAGAGCTTTGGTGGGTGCAAGGATCAATAATTAAATTGCAATGCGAACAACTTCTACCCAAGATGCTTGTCCCAAGTGGGAATCATTCAACATGCTATTCACCATTCCATGACGGTATAACTAGGCCTTTTTGCAACACCATTTTGTTACTTGGTGTATAGGTAGTGGCCAATTATCATCGAATGCCATTGTCCTTAAAAGAAGTGAACTCATTGCTAGTGTACTCCCTTGATTTTCTCCAGAACATGAATGTGATGACTAGAAGCTCATTCTGCATGAGCTTTGGACTCTTTGAAAATTGTTAAGGCTTGATCCTTGGTCTTCAAGCAATACACCCACATTTTCCTCCTTTGACTATTGGACAATCTCCAACAATGTATGGTCCCCAAAATTTTGATCAAAAAATTGTTGTTAGTAGTGGCAATGGTGCTCAATTGTGTTGACTGAAATATGTGAGGAAAGGTGTTTCAACCTTGCATTTTAATGTTAAGAACCAAAAGAACGCAATGTTTGAGCTATAGAACACAAAAATGCAAATTTCAGAGCTCTAGAGGTCAATTTTGGCCCCCAAAAAATGTTGAAACAAGCCTTATCCAGAACAAGTAGGTTGCAACAACATGGATTTCTCCAAGATCTTTAATTTTAAAAAAAAGGGTTCAATTGACTTCTTGGATCAAAAGTTATGACCTGTGGAAGTTAGGCCTCCTACATTGAAAATGTAAGAGCATCAATAACACATAAGAGAGTTGTAAGAGGGAGTTACACTTGTTGACCAACTTATAATGCATGTTGAAACACCATAAAGCATCTTTGATTGGAGATAATGGAGCAAAAATGGAGCATCCATGTTGGTGAGTGGATTATGACAAGTTTCTGATAGACGGAAGGAATATGCTATTTTTAGCCTATGGACTCATCTTGGTATTTGGGTGTTGAATTTTGATGGGATTTAGGCACCACATTTTGGCTGGTTTTAGTTCATGGTTTCGTAATTATCATTTGATGGTTTCATGTATTTCTTCTTCTATTTATTGGATGCTTGAGATGGAGGTTTCATAGTGAGTTTTGTAAGTACTATTATGCTACCAAAATTGCTCTAGATCTTTTGTTGGTGATATGCTTGCAAAGACTTAGATTTTGCAAATGTATCGTAATCGTTGATTATTGAATAATACATTGAGTTGCTTTGGTGCGGCATTTTTCTTTTGAAAGAGTTGTCTCCACATAAATCACTGTTATGGTATATTGCTTTTATGTTTATTTCCTTATAATTGTATGATAAATTTAATTTTTGCACATACCTTCTCTCATAGATTAGTGTAGAAAGTGTATTCTGTGCCTTTGCTTCCTTTTAAAATGAAATCAAGCTCAACTCTCTTTTTTATTGCTTAGCTTGGCAATGTAATGCTTAAAAAGGATAAAGCACTCTCTTTGAAATGAATGTTCTGCTTCTTTTCTTCAGTTGCCAAGAGTCTGAAGACACTAAGACTGAACGTTGCGTAAGACAAGGAAATTGCTTGAGAGTGCTCTGTAGAATTTGGAATAAGCACATGGCAATTTGTTCATTACTTCATATAATGTAGCTGATTCGAAAGATATTCTCCAAAATATCGATGACACTGACAGAATACATGAGACAGCTCTTCAAATATCGGCCCAAATACTACATAAGTAGGAAGGATCCTCAAAAGGATCAGGCATAAATAATAAGCCTCGACTAACCAACTATAATAATAAATATTCTTGTACAAACACAATAGTTACGACGCACATATGCAATCATTAATCATTCTCTTAATCGTGTATATAAAACATAACTACTCTCTAGTATGACAAGTACATAACATAATTAAGTATGTACTATGACATACCACAACCAGGGTCTTGCTCTAATGGCAGCAGGTATGAAGTATTTAGTCGGAGCAATCTACTATAATTGCATAAGCATGTTTTAAAAATTGTGAACAGCTTAAATGAGAACAGAATTGAGGAAATATTTTCCAAACTCTGGAGCAATCGAAGTGGACATAAAAAAATGCTACTTGGTTTTATTAAAAAGCTTTGAAGCAGAATTTAAAATGAACACGCAATATTTAATTTGTCTTTTATAATCAGAATGACCTCTGTTATACTAGTATGCCCTTTTACGACTTGAAAAGTATTGATTATTACTCTTTCATCTTGTTTCCCAGGCCATGCGTATAGTTGCTTTTTAAAAAGAATAGACCGGGACATGGCTTGTCCTCAACAAATAAAGTTGTTAATAATTAACCCACTGTAATTTTTTGGATGAGTTAAGTTGGTTTGATCTATATCTTTGTTAAAAAGCCACTGTTCCTGTAGCAATTTGCATGGTGCAGGACTAACGTGATAGTAAAAACAGCCACTGGTCTCTAGTTTTGATTATAATCTTTTCCTTGTTTGGGGTCTCGGTCTCATGTTTGTGGGGAAATGCCCCCATCACTGAATTACATAATTGATTTGCAATGCTGTTCATGCCCAAATGTGTTCTTTTCGAAAAGGTTATTTCTTTCTATGGCGATTTTAAGTACTTCTAATAACTTCTAGTAGAATGTTTGGGGTTTTCTATCTTTTCATGGATTTCTCACTGGTATTATGCATGCAGGGAGAGATTCTCTTTTCCGAGTAATTGGTAGCACAGTTTTGTATTTGATATTGCTTCTATCTCTAATGCCTGATACACTTTGTTTTGTATTTTAAATAATGCCTAAACCCCTATAATATTTGGACATTTCCAGGTGTAAACCTCTCATTGTTATCTAAAGTCATGTCTTCAAGGCTCGCACGGGGAACATATAATGGTGGATTGCTATCAACAGAAGCTGGAACATTGGCTCGAGTGGTGGCAGATGCCACGATTACAATGGCAGGTTATCTGGGGCAGGGTCTACTTCTGAACGTAACACTACTTCCTACACTGATCGTTGGGCTTCTTTCGCTCTATGCAACTGCCTCCACTTACAATTCACTATTCTAGCTATTTTTTGATCTTTTATCTCTCTCCAGTCCAATTGACTGTAGAGCTTGTACAATAAGAATTGCTCACTTGTATCCAATTATGTAATCATGTATTGCATCCTAGTCAATTAGAACAAAAGAAAGGTTCCCTGGATACGTTTCCTAATGACTTCTGCGAAGAACAAGCATGTACTAATGATAAGCATTTTTTGACCGAAGTTTCCTTTGATTTGAATAATCACAACCAAATCCAGCCCCTCCATTCTAAATTTCTTTTTTTCTGTTTATCACTGATTAAGCATCCCGTCTTTAAAGACATGCCATGTGCCCATAACCTGTCCCTCCCTATGTATTGGATGTCGTAAAGGGTATTTGTACTAGGAGAGTAATTTGCACCTATTTTTATTTCAAAATAGAACAAACAAAACAAATAGAAGTTAAAACAAACTATAACATGATCTCAATATCTTTTTGGTTATTAGTGGTAAAAGTGCATTTTTGAAAGGGCCTAAACCTTTTTACACAAAGCAACAGGTTCAAAAAAGTACAGCCAAAACAACCAAATTACAACAAGAGACACATAGCAACAAGGCTGTACCCCAAATGAAAACTATCAACATCACATCGTACGGGGCAAGCCAAATAGGATAACCACCTGAAAACAAGAAAGATTGACCAGCTCAAGGCGGCATGAAGTTAAAATGCTCTAGTGAATTCGGGACATGTACACCGTCCCTTCCCATAACCTCATTAATGCAAGAATCCCTCATGGGGCACCTTCTAGGATTAGAAACCAAGTACAAATTAGAAGGGTGCCAGGGGCAAGAGGAGAGGATTTCCTTAGCCCTGACATCCTTCTCAAACTCAGATAACCCATGTCTGACTCCTTACAAACCTCCTCCTGACCATTGGGTTGAGGCTTGCCCCTTGAAGACAGGGAATCAACGCCATCTAAAAGAGCTGAAATCGACGAAGGGGAAACCTCCTCAACACAACACTCCATGGATTTCACAACATTAGATTGAGGTTGAGAAGGCACCACTTGGACCTCCTCGCTTTGAATATTTTGTTTCCTTTGATTATTCGTACAACTTGCAGCAGCATGTCCTGTTTTATTACAATTTGAGCACACCATCAAGGAGTTTTCATAAGGAAATTATTGCACCCATGTACCCAATTTAGAGGATAAAGTGATTGAAGAAGGAAGCTTCTTGCCAATGTCCACATTGACACAAAATCTAGCAAACAAAAGATGCTTTCTTGATTTGGTCATTGAATCAATAGAGCTGAGTTGCAATCAAGCTAGCAATGCCCACAAACACTTCCTCATCTCAATATTCCAGGGTAATCCTTGAAGCCTAACCCAAATAGAGACTTGCTTAATGAATTCTCTCCATGGATCAAAGCTTGGAAACCATCATTTAAGGCATAATCTTGTGTGGCCGAGGAACCATGACCCACCCTTGAGAATCTGAGCACAATCATCTAGAAAAGAGAAGGAAATCAAGAAGAAACTTGAAGACAAGGACAAGATAACAATCTAGCCACAAGTCCTCTAGTTTTTTGGGCACAAGCTCTGAAATCATCTATATTGGGTCTAGCACCAAAAACCTTCCCAACTAGGGAGTTCTTCAACATGTTGGAAGCCCTATCAACCACAAGGTCAGGAATATTGAGAACCACAGGGACGATAGGTAGCTATACACAAACCTTCCCAACATTATCCTATAGAACAAAAATTGAAGATGAGGGCACCACAAACTTGGTAAAGGCACCAAGGTCAAGCACAACATTAGACTACACCAAAGAAGCCCCTCCCTCATCAGAATGCAGCCCTACACTCTATTGCCCACAAAAACATGATTTAAATATATTTCTCTCCTAGAATCACAATATTTGGAAAACTAAAAAGGAAATTAGAATTTATACCCATCATTTTGGAATTCTCTACTAAACAAATTTTAAAGTTATCCTCAATCTAAAAACAATTTGAAAAGTTATATGGGTAAGCTTAAATTTTTCGTTAATGGTACCATTGTTTTATTATAAAACCAATTTGATTTTTTTTACTAGTTACATTGTTTAATTTTATGTTTTTATTTTGGTATTCTATACAACATTTATTAGAAAATATGCCTTAAGCTTGGACTTGTAACAAAATTAAGAGATACGATCAATAGTATATCACCATTTCAAACTACAAATCAAAATGCACTATTAGATAGTAGCATTTTTAATGCAATCTTGTAGCAACCAATATATTCTAGTTCTCCAAACTACTTAATACAAATATAAGTAATGTTTTATAAAAATAAAAATATCTACAATAATAACATTAGTGGCATCATTTTATGTCATTAGAATGAATCTCAAGTTCAATAGTTGCAACAAGAGTAGTTCTCTCACTTATGATCATATTTTCAATTCTTTTTTCAAACTCGAATTTGTCCTTAACAATCTTTGAGCTTACAATCATCTTTACAATGTTTTTTTTCAAACTCTACATTATCCTTAATAATCTTTGTTCTTAGAATCACCTCATCAATTCTTTTTGAAACATTACTTTTCACTAGTTTCTAGACCTCTCTTTGCTTCACTATGTACTTTGTCATCAACACACTTCCCATACTATTTTCTAGACCCAATACTATAGCAATTGAGTTGTGAACAATACTAGCAATGTTGAGTAGCTCATATTCTAACTTTTAATATTTTTTTCCCTTTTCAAATTTCACACCCTTCCCCTATTTGCTAGACCTAATAGTATAACAATTGAGTTGTGGGCCATACTAGCAATGCTGAGTAGCTCATGTTCTTAAACTTTTAATAAATTTTTTCCCTTTTCAAATTTCTCAATGATCAAGCAAGTCAGACAATCACAATATTCTTCCAAAATATGAACACATTATCTTAGTTACCATTCCTTACATTTACATATTTACCTATTTTCATAGTTCCATGGAGTTTCGGGGACGGGGACGGGGGGACGGGGGGGGGGGACATGTTTCCGAGACGGGGGGCGGGGGGCCTAAATTTGGGGACGGCGGGGGACGGCGGGGGGATGGTGGTGGGGGGGTGGTGGGGGAGCGGTGCACTGAAATACATATAATACTTGAAAAATTAGTTATAAAAAGATGTATAACTATAGATGCATAGACAAGGCACGTGAACTGTTTGACAGAATGCCTCAAAGAAATATGTCTCCCATACAAGTTTCTTACAAGATTTTGGCCTGTTTGTGTTGTAGAGGCACTTTTGTGGTTAAGCTGATGCATAGAAATTGAGTCTTGACATATCAAATTTTCTGAAATGTTTTGCTTGAGAGGCTTTATGCAAACAAGTGTTAAGCTCACTTGAAAGTTGAAATGCATTCTAATTTTTGTCAAACATTCCGATTGAGGCATTTTGTCAAACAGTTCACACTTCACAACATGCCTTGTAAGTTGTCTATGCTTCCACGTTTTGCATACATGTCTATGCTTCCACATTTTGCATACATGTCTCATTGTCTAGTCTCATCGACAAAGACTCAAGAGTCCTAGGATATCCGATATGCACAAGCCACAAAACTTGAAATGAAATGTTAAAAATGCATATGATAAGTTAGGTTTTTATTTTTGATGATAAAAAAAATGATTAAAAAATTAATTTCGGGGGACGTCAAGAAGTCTCCCCGATGGGAGACGTTTGGGGGGCGGCGGGGGTGCGGGGGGGGGGGGGGGAGCGTTTCAGCGGCGTCCCCTGTCCCCGGGACGTCCCCCCTGGGGGCACGGCTGATTTTTTGGGGGGGACGCGTCCCCGTGGAACTAGGCCTATTTTTGTCAATTAATCCTATCTTGAACCTTTGGTTTGATTCAAGTTTCTCCAAGATAGGATTAAACACATCTAATCAAAACCTTAACTTCTTGACCATGTTTGTGAGAGCACATTAAGATCATGTGTGATGCAAGAGGATTTGGGAACATTTGAGAATTGATAACTTGGTCATTAACTACGTGGCTTACATCGCTTTGTTAATAACCTAGTCATCTCCTACATAACACATGGTAGTAACGTGACATCCCAACTCCTCAAATTTGTCATGCACATTTGATGACATGTAATATACTTGTTCTACACAAGCATCTAAAATGCCATTCTTGGGTAATGACAATACAAAGAAAACTAACGAAAATTTAGCATAGTAGCATTCAACCTTGTAATTGCCAAATTGCTTATAACCCTCATCCATGTATATTATTATTTACTACCATTCATTGTAATAACCCACTCTAGTTCAATTTAGTTCAACTAGATAATTAGTTGATAAGTGATTGAGTTACCCAGCTTAGGGGTAGAACATGAGGATAGCTTAGGCTTTCACAACACATTTGACCTCTTGGATCCTTTGTATAACTATTAAATAATACAACTTTACATAGTACATTTCTTATTGAAGTGCCTAATTGTTCTATTATTTTGTATTTCCCTTAGTCATTGTACTAATATAGTTATCAACCTTGTATCATTCAAAATATGCTTCTGCCATAGCACATTTAGTTTGTTAAGCGTGTCTTGGATCAATGGTATTGATCATAGCACTTATACTTTGTATTGTGTAATGTCCCCTTATTAGCCGATGTTGTTTGTGGATGGTTTAGCCTATACCTAACCCTCGTAGGCTAATGTACATGGTTAGGGGGTCTTCTTGAGGCAGTCACCTGGTCGATGGTTGGTTTCCTGGATTCAGTTGGATGGGAAAAATAAGGGAGATAATAATTAAATTAATTATTTGTAAGGTTATTAAATAAATAAATATTATAAAGTGACCTTATATTTAATTAATTTAATAAAGTGACTTAAATAAATATTATTACATAAAGTCACTAAAATAAAATAATATTATTTTTCTAGAAGCTTCTTGAAGTGGGATTGAAAAAGTATAAAAGAAGGGGGAAGGCAAGCTTCCAGGCATCCAGGAATTGATATTTGCTTTGATGTGATTGTTTGGTGAAGGAGCCAGCAAGGGTTTCTGCCATTGAGCCATTGAGAACGAAAAATCTCATTGGTTATGCAATTTTGAGGTTGTGAAATATCAACTGAATTATTGCTTCATTGTGGGCTTCATCTAGGAGTCCAATCTGTGCTTAAATTGGAGAAGACATTAAGTTTCACAAGAGTTCCAAAGGTTAATCATTTGCAGATTTGAAATTGTTGGTGACATGAATAGTGGCGTGAATAGTGTCGCGCTACAGTAACCAGCCATAGAGTTTTTAGATTTTTATTGTTGGAGGCCTATCTAGACACTTTTTTATTCTGGGTATTTGAGGGATCAATTCTTCTTGTGAAGACAATCATTTCTATACCAGTTTGGAGGTGTTTCAAGGCTGCAATTAATTCATTCTGAGGACTGATATACTATAGCAAGGGTGCCATTGGCAAGACATTTTTGTTCATATCTCATCAGTGAAGCATCCTATGGTTCTGGGCATTGTTGCATTTTGATCCTTTGATCCTACCAATCATTTCAGGTACCATAAAGTGGAGTTTTATTGTTGCATTTATTTTTAGTTAAGATTGTTAGGCAAGGGCAAGGGCGGCTACTTCTAGGAGGTGCAATTTCATGCAAGGAGGCTCAATAAAATCGAATTAAAATCAGAGATAGATATCATTGCATCTGTTGATCATTCCGGACTTCATAATCAGGTTCTTTGATGTATTTTGCATTGTCATATCAATTCGCATAAGGTGTTGCTGTAGATGGTCATTTTATATTAAATTTGGCATTGTTGTATATATCATTGTAAGCTAAGAGTCTTGGCAAATACATAGCATCATTGTACTTTAGATTGCACTCAATTAAGGAGATATATGTTGCATACTATATGTTTGATGAAATGTCCATCTTATAGCATACATAATCAGCATAGTAGTTTGCATGCCAATTGTTTGACAAAATGTAAATTGGCTGTAGGAGTTGATTTACACTTGCATTAGTCATCTATTGCATTTGGAAAATGCTAAGACACTTGCATTTCATGCTATACTTGTAGTTTAGTCATTTAGCATTTATTTCAAGGCTTTTGCATCATCTTATCTTCCAATTTCATCAAGCAAAGCAAACTAAAACTCAGAAATAGCAAGAACATACTTTGCATACAAAGTGTTTGACGATATTCCTTGAGTCTCTAATCAGCATTTTGAGGTCAGAATTAGCAAGGGATATTACAGTGGTATCAGAGCTTTTGTCCTGCCATCCTGTTGGGTAGATTAGACATTGAATCAGCTAGTTAATCATGGTTACTTCAAGTACTCAGAAGCAGTGGGACAGAAATTTGGAGAAGCTTAAACAAAGTTTGAATAAGTTGGATGAAAACCAGAAGAGGATGAATGAATTGTTTTCACACCCTACAAACATAGACAAAGCAACTCGATTTATGGCATCTATTTTTAAGGGGTCTACATCACAAAACAAAAAGGAGGAACAAAAGGTCTCTAGAGGTGAAGTATCTAGAAACCTCTACAATGAATTTTTAGCAGTTAGTGACCAGCATTCAGCTGATCCTATGGAGAACAAAATGGACAAAGGTGATGAGCAGGAGATGCCTTCTTTTGGGTTACAGGTTCCATCTTCTCTTCAGGAGGATAGCAATGGTATGGGTTCTTTTAATTATTCCTTTGGGGCTGATGTTAAATGCACTCACGAAAATCCAGCAGGAAAAGTAACAGGTGAAGTGTGGACCAGTAGTACTGAGATCAGGTCTATTTCAGTTGATCTTCACCTAGTTGATGTTACAGAAGGTAGAGAGGACGAAACAGTGGATCCTACAGGACAAGGTTGCACGAGTCTCCTAGTTGGTGACATGGAGGTTATGATTGGGGACTCTTTTGATAGTCCTAAGAGTGATCTTACCTCTCTGCATAAGGTTAGCAATTCATCATCCATTGAGTCTATTTTTTGGAGGGATGATGAGGAGTTAGGGTTGGGAACTACTGCTACTCTAGTTCCAAACCAGCATAAGGACACTTCAGAAGAATATTTTGATGAGAGTCAAGCTCTCCATTGGCAGCCCACAACTTCAACTAATGAATTTTCCTTGGTCCCTAAGTCTGATTTGGAGAACCAACTAAAGGTTGGTGAAGATAAGATTGTTACAGCGCTGTCCCATTTTGATCATTCCCACAAGATGGTGGAAATTCATCTATGGACGGTCCAGCTTGAGGGGAGACATAGAGTTGTTAAAGAGGCTTCATCAATCTCTAATTTGCAAGCATTTAAGACAGCCATGGAGATTATGAAAAATAACTATTTAACTCTTCTTTCCGATAGAGATCACCTACTTGAATTGGGTGTCATATATTCAAATGCATTGAAGAGGAAAGAGGAAGAGGTTGATCAACTCACCACGGAGCTAGTGAAGACTAGAAAATCTTTGGAAGACTCTCAAATGGCTCTCCTTATGGCGGAAAATCAGATTGAGGAGTTGAATGTGGAGTTGAGTTTGGCTCATGCTTCACCAAAGAAATCAGAAAATTAGTCTTCTATTGCAGCCTCTTTGAATGGGCAAGAATCTTGTGTTGTGCATGTGATTGAGAGACAAGGAAATGAGGGAAAAGAAGAGCAAGTGATGGGTGAAGACAAACTAGTTACATTAGAGCAGCTACATGAAGATAAGGTTTCTTGTGATGCTTCATTAGGTGAGTCTAGCATTGCTTCATCTGGTGAGTCTAGCATTGCTTCATCCTATCATGGTAAAGAATCAGATGGTGCTTCCATGAATGTTATTCATACATATGAAAGTCCATTGAAGGTCCAAGATATTAAGGTGGATGTGAAAGTTGATCCTTTGCTTAGTGGAGCAGCCACTAGTGTTTTGAATACACATGATGAAGGAGACATTTTACAATGGCATGATGTCATCACTGATTTGTTTGAGGACAGCAGCACTATGTCCCATCATTCTCGTGAGATAGGAGCTTGTGATCATGAGAAAGCCAATGATATGATATCACCCATTGATGGTAGCCCTACACCATTTGGTAGACATGAAGTTATCAAGGATAAGAGGACTGATTTTGTATATTTTGGCATTGAAGAGGTAAAGAAGTCCAAAAAAATTAATGAAGAATGGTTGCAAAAAGCCAAAGAGGCTAGATTAGTGGCTGCCAATGCAAGACAACATCTTCAAAAAGTGAAAGAAAAGATTAATCTCATCAACATAGCAAGACAAAAAAGGATAGATAACATTAGAAGACTCTTTATTCAAATGTGGGATGAATCTGAAAATACACTTGATCCCCCTAAGGTTAGTTCCATGTCAGGTGATAGAAAGTAGGACTATGATGGTCAACTATTGACGGAGGTTGGTGCTTTTTACCATGACTACATAGTGAGGAGAGTTCATCACCTTTCTTTTAGTTCACATGCAGAGGATTGGTTGATGCATCAATGTGGATTGACGGGGGGCTTATACCATCCATTGTGGGATGAAGAGTTGCTATCTACAGAAGATGGAACTAGAGCCTACAAGTACCCGACTTAGTTGTGTATGAGGAATTACTTGCAGGGACAGCAGTCAGTTATCCATCATGCTATTATGTATCTGACAAGGTTTGCTACTTCTATGTCACAGAGATTTCACACATATACATGGTTACAGGATGATTATGGGGGTAGTAGGTATGATGGCTTGGTTAGTCAGCACGCCCATAGGAATTGGGCAGAGGATAGAGGTTGTGCTTTCATGCTTGCTAGGCAGTTGTATGGTGCACTCGTGAGGGAAGAGGCACAGATATCCACTTCTATTGATGCTGAGAGGGATCAACCCTCCACAGTTGCATTGATTAGTGCAACTGGCTTTATGAGTTGGTGTCAGGAGCACTCTTCTTCTAGCTTTGGCAGTTGGAGTATTGTGGGGACACCAACATTTGCAGATGAGTTAGGAAATACTCATCTTTTCTGACAGTTGTTTGGGTCCATAACCCACAGGTCTCAGTATCAGGGAGCAGCCTCTTGGCAGATTAGTGATTCAGTTGCATACAGTATGGTGCAGCAGGTGCCACCAGTTGTCATTGGTAGTGGATTGTTGATTCTGTTTTGGGATCCTAGTGGTGACGTGTTTGATTCATCACTCTATTTTGGTCCTGATGAGGTGTTCTACCACTCTTGGTGCTATGTCAGTGGTTTATGTAGAATGGTACAGTGGAATTCAACAAGTGCGCTTTGTGACAGACTTCTAGTTTGGCACTGGGACCTAGGGATTGACATCAGAAGTGATATGTTTATTTCAGCTACAGAATTGCACAGTTTACTGAGTTTTGGCAGGTTCTATGGCTGCAGCTGTTTTCAGCAAGATTCTGATGCAGTTCTTTACAGATTCATTTGGGATTCGGGCATTAGTTGTGGGATACTCTCCAGTATGTTGAGGAATCCTTTGTGTGCATAAGGGTTCACTGTTGAGTTTTGCAGCATGTATATGACAGTGATTACTTGCAGTTGCACTTTTGATCTTTATGTACATGATCTATTTCAGACGCATAGCTCAGTTGCGTATATGCTAGATAGTGTGTATGACAGCTTAGCTTGCACAGTTATGGGAAGCAAACATTGTCGGTATTTAGAGTTGCTTCCACTTAATGCTTATGCTCTTGCGACATCTGGTGTTGGGGTTGATTTGATTCAGCAGGTTCAGTCAGTTGTGCTAGTGCTGGTGTTACATGAGTTCTTTGGTGACAACAGGGACATTACACAGATCCTCCCTTGGGATCCAGGCGGGGAGAATTGTCTTTGTAGCCAAGATTGCTTGGGGACAAGCAATTTCAAGGAGGGCGGACTGTAATGTCCCCTTTTTAGCTGATGTTGTTTGTGGATGGTTTAGCCTATTCCTGACCCTCGTAGGCTAATGTACATGGTTAGGGGGTTTTCTTGAGGCAGTCACCTGGTCGATGGTTGGTTTCCTGGATTCAGTTGGATGGGAAAAATAAGGGAGATAATAATTAAACTAATTATTTGTAAGGTTATTAAATAAATAAATATTATAAAGTGACCTTATATTTAATTAATTTAATAAAGTGACTTAAATAAATATTATTACATAAAGTCACTAAAATAAAATAATATTATTTTTCTAGAAGCTTCTTGAAGTGGGATTGAAAAAGTATAAAAGAAGGGGGAAGGCAAGCTTCCAGGCATCCAGGAATTGATATTTGCTTTGATGTGATTGTTTGGTGAAGGAGCCAGTAAGGGTTTCTGCCATTGAGCCATTGAGAATGAAAAATCTCATTGGTTATGCAATTTTGAGGTTGTGAAATATCAGCTGAATTATTGCTTCATTGTGGGCTTCATCCAGGAGTCCAATCTGTGCTTAAATTGGAGAAGACATTAAGTTTCACAAGAGTTTCAAAGGTTAATCATTTGTAGATTTGAAATTGTTGGTGACATGAATAGTGGCGTGAATAGTGCCACACTACAGTAACCAGCCATAGAGTTTTTAGATTTTTATTGTTGGAGGCCTATCTAGACACTTTTTTATTCTGGGTATTTGAGGGATCAATTCTTCTTGTGAAGACAATCATTTCTATACCAGTTTGGAGGTGTTTCTACAATTAATTCATTCTGAGGACTGATATACTACAGCAAGGGTGCCATTGGCAAGACATTTTTGTTCATATCTCATCAGTGAAGCATCCTATGGTTCTGGGCATTGTTGCATTTTGATCCTTTGATCCTACCAATCATTTCAGGTACCATAAAGTGGAGTTTTATTGTTGCATTTATTTTTAGTTAAGATTGTCAGGCAAGGGCAAGGGCGGCTACTTCTAGGAGGTGCAATTTCATGCAAGGAGGCTCAATAAAATCGAATAAAAATCAGAGATAGATATCATTGCATCTGTTGATCATTCCGGACTTCATAATCAGGTTCTTTGATGTATTTTGCATTGTCATATCAATTCGCATAAGGTGTTGCTGTAGATGGTCATTTTATATCAAATTTGGCATTGTTGTATATATCATTGTAAGCCAAGAGTCTTGGCAAATACATAGCATCATTGTACTTTAGATTGCACTCAATTAAGGAGATATATGTTGCATACCATATGTTTGATGAAATGTCCATCTTATAGCATACATAATCAGCATAGTAGTTTGCATGCCAATTGTTTGACAAAATGTAAATTGGCTGTAGGAGTTGATTTACACTTGCATTAGTCATCTATTGCATTTGGAAAATGCTAAGACACTTGCATTTCATGCTATACTTGTAGTTTAATCATTTAGCATTTATTTCAAGGCTTTTGCATCATCTTATCTTCCAATTTCATCAAGCAAAGCAAACTGAAACTCAGAAACAACAAGAACATACTTTGCATACAAAGTGTTTGACGATATTCCTTGAGCCTCTAATCAGCATTTTGAGGTCAGAACTAGCAAGGGATATTACATATGGTGTCAAATAATATTGAAGTTTACATATGTATTTTGTCTTAGTTTATATACCCATCCATATGAGATCATATTACAAGAATTGGGGCTTAGGACTTGTGAGTTGTGACCCTTTTTGCATTCCTTCCCATCCAATGACCCAAGATGGCAAATCATCACCAAACTCTTCACTTGAGCTCTTGAGTGGATGCAATATCCTCTAGAGAGCTCTACCTCTAGCAAACCCTTTGATAATTCCACACCTTTCAAGGTACAAGTCAATCTAGACATCCATATTTTTAAAGGCAACAAAAACATAGATGCTCTAGATAAATTTCCAATCTCATTTGTTCATACCTTGCATTTCTTTGAAAGACAAAAGATTACCTTTTCCCTTTTGAAAATTTCCTTGCTTGTTAAATAATAGTAGCAAAATTACTATCTCATGACAAGGCCCTTGCATATGAATCTCTAGACACCCACAATGGTTTTGTAGAATCCTTGAAAGAGACCAACTACCATGTAGGGAACTATGAGGATTGATGTATCAAGTTTTCACAACTATGCTGAACATGAGATGAATCTGTGCAAGAAAACATTGATAATACTCTAGTTTCCAAACTATGGATTTAAGAGATAGAGCATAATCTCTTTTTGAAGTATAGGTCAAGCTTGAGACCATACATCTAATCAAACAAGGATTTCCTCTAGATCTCCACACTTAGAGAATCCTATAGATTCACTTGTAAATTTGAGGTAGAGCCAAGCAAAAGTCCAAGAAAGAAGAGTCTAAGTCTTAGGACAAGGTGTAGTCGAATACCAAGCCTAGAACTCAATGAAGTTCTAAAAAAGGAAAATGACCACTGCAATAAAATTAGAAGGAAAGACCACTTGATAAAAAGAAGAAGCATTCTAAGATTGGCAAGTCAATGGGATACCATGATAGATTTTTCATAGCACTTTTATATTCTACTTTATAGGTTCAAACTAGGCTTGTAGTCACATTGTGATGTATTCTCTAGTGCTATTTTGAGTTTTAAACATATCTATTGATTTCTTGATAAATATTTTAGTTATATTTCATTAGTCTTAGTGATAAGTTTTTGTATTTATGATGGTTGTACAATATGATCATGTTATATTTTTATTTACTAACCTTTAGTTAGATTTGTTTCTTTCTTAGTTTAGTTGTGTACTTTAATTTATAGTTATTTCAATTTATCTTTCTTCTAAAACAACAATCATTACAAATAGACTTATTATATTTCATTACAAATAGATTTATTATATTGTTGTCCTAATCCTAATTGTTTTTTCGTGGTAGTTCAATTAATATTATGCTTGATAATTGAATCACAAAGTAGATAGTGAGATATTTTAATACTCATCATTCATGGGTGAGACAATTAATATAATAGCTCTTTCTCATCATTTGAATAATAAAGTAGGTTTAACTAACTTGAATTCCTAGAATATGTAGTTTAAAACAAGACACATGCACACACTCATGTAGTTTTTCTAATAGTTAAAATATCCTTGGGCCTAAGTCATTCTTTGGCTAGAATGTACCTTATGATTAGATTGATATGATTCTAATTTGATCTTTGTAGTAAGTGAAAGGGTTGATTCGTTGACTCGATACATTTTTTTAATGTCAACAAATCTAGTGACTCTACTAGGAAACCTTTTAGATTAGACCTAAGCTAGAGTGGTTTCTCACTTATGACTAATGACTATTATTGGTCATTGAATTCTGATTCAAATTGATCTTATTGTAGATCTTAAGAAATTTTATTGATAAAAATGGCAAATAGTAACAAACTATAGTGTTTCACCGCTAACCTGTGAAACAATAGAGATGTTGGGGATATTACTTATGATGAAGAATTTGAGTATGAGTATGAAAATATCAGCCCAAGGCTAAGAGGTAATCCCATCGATGTCATTAGGAACCCAACCAAACTCCTTTCCTTGAAAGGTATTCAAGTTCCTAATATTTTTGGTGAAATGGGAGGTTCTTAGGAAGATCATCTTGATTCTTTCAAGTTGATTTGTGTTGTTTTAGTAGTAATAAATAAAAATATATCCTTGATGTTATTTACCCAAATCTTGGAGGGCAAGGCTTATAAGGATTTCATTAGTCTACCTTACAATTCAAATTCTGAATGGCATCAAATTGAATAATGTCTTAAGCAATGTTTTGGCAAGGACAAAGATGAATATGAACTTGAAAATGAGTTTTCTCACACTGCCATTGAGCCTAAAGAAACTATTTATCACTTCACAACTAGGTTCATTAATCTAAGACAAAGGATCCCCATAGACATAAATCCTCCTAATAAGTTTTACAAATTATATTATTACAATACTTTGCCATTAAAATATAGAATGGATTTGAAGGAAAATAATTTCATTGACTACAATGAAGTCAATGTTTTTGCCTCAAATATGAGAACAAGGGAGAAAGTCAGATTCAAAGAGAGTGCTTCTACCAATCTATCTACAAATGTGTAGAAATTTTTAAATCTATCCACAATGTGGGAAATGAACTATTTGTTGTTAAGAAATAATTGAATAATCAACTCACTATATCTAGAATAGTCAACAAATTGAAAGTAAAGATAAAATAATAGGCATGTTTTGTAATGATTTGAACTTGATTATGATCTTGGTACCTACATTGTAGCTCTTAAATTTGTGAAACTTTTAAAAAATAGGGAAACATCTAATTTTTATTTGGTTAGAACCATAAAAAATTATAGTGACAAAGAACCATGTGACAAGTTTGAGATTGCACATGTTCATGCCACTCATGCAAGATGGGAGGATTTTGTTCCTATTTGAGAAGATCCACCTAGGGTCAAAAATAGATCAAATCAAATAGGCTATCATTTTTTACCAAGCATTCCTCTGATGGTAATGAACTATGTCAAGAGGATCTAGGTCACTAGATTTTATGACAAATCTCAAGTGTTACTCTGTGACCTTTACAATTTTGTCAATAGGATCTTCATCCTTGTCATCACCTATGTTCCAAAATACAAATCATATCTCTACATAACATTACCACATGGCTTGACTTGTTATTGGTTGTGATAGTTGAAATGGGAATGCAAACCACCATTTCTCAATTGATGCTTCAACTTCCTTCATCTTTGTATATTAATGTACATAGTTATTCATTGTAGAGATATATAACCATTATAGTTGAATAATGGTTATAAGAGAGGATAGAAATAACACATTTGTTCTCATATATCTTGAATAGAAAGTTGGCATAATAAAAAATGCTATTATAGTTCTAATATGGTTGTCAATCATCTTCTTTATTTCTCTCATTCAATTACTCTTTGTATTTACTTGAATCTTTTTATAACACAAATCTTACACAAACACATAATCTAGTTAAATCCTGTTAATTAGGTTGTACCTCAAGCTTTACCCCTAGGCCTTAGATCAATGCTATCAAAGTAATACTCACTTCATGTCATTTCTAAGTGATATTAAGGTGGTATCTAAAATGTCTTTTTTGTATAGCCACTCACATGAGATTTGAATGCATGATGTTAAGGATCAATACTTGGAGACCAAGATTGTCATTGATGTCAAAGGAGGACCAAGTTTGGCATTAATGTTAAAAGAGGAGGACAAGTTGGATTTGGCCGGTTGGTGCATGGAGTGTTGGTATGATGTGATGGTGTCATGGTCCAAATGGATCATAGTGGCGGTGTGTCATGGTGTCATTGGTCACAGTGTAAATCCTTGGCATGACATCAGGAAGTGTTGATAAAGAATTCATATTGGTGTATTGCTTCATGACATGTTGTTGCTCCATGACATGTTGTTGTCATGTAAAGGTTTGAATGATTACCCAGGCATTATGATGGCAGTTTTGTATGGCAGTCTTGTTGATTGGCAGAGTTCATAGTTTGATTGGTTTTTAGGAGATTAGTTGAAGATCTCAGTCTTATTTTAGACCACAGACCACTTGTCTTGCAAATTTGTCATTGTCACAGAGTTGAGGTAGTCATGTCTTGATGCTTTAGTGAAGGAAGGTGACATACTGTTCTCTGCAGCTGTCAACAATGTGTGTGAAGGATTAGGGTTGTTTTCTTATCCAAAGAAGCCTAAAATCCTCAAGTATTTTATGTCTTTAAAACCCTAATTCAATGTCTTCAAAACCTTCTTTTACCTGTCAGCCTAATACTTACTTTTTGTTTTAGCTTTGTAGTGACTTACTATCCTAAGTCACATTCACTTAAGTTACCAGATGAAGCGGTTTTAATCATAGATGGACTGACCCCTCGACCTAGGGCAACTGACCACATTCAGAGTCATATAAGGTTTTGAGCACCATAAAGTAAATCAAAGGCCCATGTTTGAAGTTGTGTGGGCTCGAACCTTCAAGTCAAAGGTTATTATTCAAATTCATTTGAATTCAAAAAGGTCACTCTCCTCATTTAAAATTGATGGGTAGACTCTTCAACTTCCTATTCGAGTGTGCAAAAGAACTCAGAGGGCCAGGAATTTTTGTTTTAGGCTCTATATGATGTTTGGTGGGTTGTTGGTTGGTGTTTAGTGTTCCTAAGAGAGATACCTACAACTTGATGTGCATACTGATTAAATTCTAACATGTTTTGAATGTGTTTGAGACACATGTCTATGTGTAGTGCATCTCTGATATGAAAAAGAGATTTTAAGATGATTTCTTTAGTTGTTGCAGAATGAAGGATGAGGATATGCAGTTTGAATAGATGATTGATTTCTTGTCACATTGAATAAAGAACAATGTACATATAATCAGTTTGTGATAGAAAGGATGGTGTAAAATAATGAGACCTCATGAACTAGTATTTGTTGTGAAGTGCCAGAGATATGTGTGAGGAAACTATGTAGTAGATGAATGATAGAAAGAGAGATAAAAGAGGGTTTGTTGACATCATTATTGCATAATCATAACAATACAGTGATGACTGATTGAGGTGACAATAATAGAATGTGTTGATTGCAAAGGAGTTTAAAAGGAGATATAAGGTTTTGCTATGTAGAGAAACAAAGTTTTCCTCTATACATTTTCATACTCTTGTATTTTGGGTTGGTGCCCTTGGAGTTGGTGCTTCTAAATGTATTAAGGGTTGGTGCCGTTGGAGTTGGTGCTTCCAAATGTATTAGGGGTTGGTGCTCCTTGAAGTAGGTGCTTCTAAACAAAGTAGCCAGTGAGGCTTTGTAATAAGTGGGATTTTGTTAAGCCAGTGAGGCAATTTTTCATGAGTGGTTTTTCATCCCTATGAGGGTTTTCCACTCATCAAAATCTGTGTTATGTCTCCTCTTGATGATTGATTATGTTGTACTTGTTTGATCATCCTTGTTCAAGTTTTATATCCTAAATTGCACATTTTTGTGACTATATTTTCAATAAGGTTCTTTGTATAAATCTGGTGAGTTAAGTTTTGAAATGTTAAGGTTTTTAGACCACTGGTTCACCCCCCCTCTCTTAGTGGTTCTGTACTCCAACACTTATTATATTTCATTACAAATAGATTTATTATATTGTTGTCCTAATCCTAATTGTTTTTTCGTGGTAGTTCAATAAATTTTATGCTTGATAATTGAATCACAAAGTAGATAGTGAGATATTTTTAAACTCATCATTCATGGGTGAGACAATTAATATAATAGCTCTTTCTCATCATTTGATTAATAAAGTAGGTTTAACTAACTTGAATTCCTAGAATATGTGGGTTAAAACAAGACACATGCACACACTCATGTAGTTTTGCTAATAGTTAAAATATACTTGGACCTAAGCCATTCTTTGGCTAGAATGTATCTTATGATTAGATTGATATGATTCTAATTTGATCTTTGTAGTAAGTGAAAGGGTTGATTCGTTGACTCGATACATTTTTTTAATATCAACAAATCTAGTGACTCTACTAGGAAACCTTTTAGATTAGACCTAACCTAGAGTGGTTTCTCACTTGTGACTAATGACTATTATTGGTCATTGAATTCTGATTCAAATTGATCTTATTGTAGATCTTAAGAAATCTTATTGATAAAAATGGCAAATAGTAACAAACTATAGTGTTTCACCGCTAACCTGTGAAACAATAAAGATGTTGGGGATATTATTTATGATGAAGAATTTGAGTATGAGTGTGGAAATATCAGCCCAAGGCTAAGAGGTAATCCCATCGATGTCATTAGGAACCCAACCAAACTCATTTCCTTGAAAGGTATTCAATTTCCTAATATTTTTGGTGAAATGGGAGGTTCTTAGGAAGATCATTTTGATTCTTTCAAGTTGATTTGTGTTGTTTTAGTAGTTATAAATAAAAATATATCCTTGATGTTATTTACCCAAATCTTGGAGGGCAAGGCTTATAAGGATTTCATTAGTCTACCTTACAATTCAAATTCTAAATGGCATCAAATTGAATAATGTCTCAAGTGTTTTGGCAAGGACAAAGATGAATATGAACTTGAAAATGGGTTTTCTCACACTGCCATTGAGCCTAAAGAAACTATTTATCACTTCACAACTAGGTTCATTAATCTAAGACAAAGGATCCCCATAAACATAAATCCTCATAATAACTTTTCCCAATTATATTATTACAATACTTTTCCATTAAAATATAGAATGGATTTGAAGGAAAATAATTTTGTTGACTACAATGAAGTCAATGTTTTTGCCTCAAATATGAGAATAAGGGAGAAAGTTAGATTCAAAGAAAGTGCTTCTACCAATCTATCTACAAATGTGTAGAAATTTTTAAATCTATCCATAATGTGGGAAATGAACTATTTGTTGTTAAGAAATAATGAATAATCAATTCACTATATCTGGAATAGTCAACAAACTGAAAGTAAAGATAAAATAATAGGCATGTTTTGTAATGATTTGAACTTGATAATGATCTTGGTACCTACATTGTAGATCTTAAATTTGTGAAAATTTTAAAAAATAGGGAAACATCTAATTTTTATTTGGTTAGAACCATAAAAAATTGTAGTGACAAAGAACCATATGTGTGACAAGTTTGAGATTGCACATGTTCATGCCACTCATGCAAGATGGGAGGATTTTGTTCCTATTTGAGAAGATCCACCTAGGGTAAAAAATAGATCAAATCAAATAGCCTATTATTTTTTACCAAGCATTCCTCTGATGGTAATGAACTAATCCAAGAGGATCTAGGTCACTAGATCTTACGACAAATATCAAGTGTTACTCTGTGACCTTTACAATTTTGTCAATAGGATCTTCATCCTTCTTATCACCTATGTTCCAAGATACAAATCATATCTCTACATAACATTACCACATGGCTTGACTTTTTATTGCTTCTGATAGTTGAAATGGCAATGCAAACCACCATTTCACAACTGATGCTTCAACTTCCTTCATCTTTGTATATTAATGTACATAGTTATTCATTGTAGAGATATATAACCATTATAGTTGAATAATGGTTATAATAAGGGATAGAAATAACACATTTGTTCTCATATATCTTGAATAGAAAGTCAGCATAATAAAAAATGCTAATATAGTTCTAATATGTTTGTCAATCATCTTCTTTATTTCTCTCATTCAATTGCTCTTTGTATTTACTTGAATCTTTTCATAACACAAATCTTACACACACATAATCTAGTTAAATCTTGTTAATTAGGTTGTACCTCAAGCTTTACCCCTAAGCCTTAGATCAACGGTATCAAAGTAATACTCACTTCATGTCATTTCTAAGTGATATTAAGGTGGTATCTAAAATGTCTTTTTTGTATAGCCACTCACATGAGATTTGAATGCATGTTGTTAAGGATCAATACTTGTGACCCTCATCATACCTTCCTTTGTGTCCTTAAATGGGAGATAAAATGTCAATGACACTAAAACTAGAGATGTTCTAGAAGGTGATAGAGGATGCTTTGAAAAGGTACATTTGGGAAGAATTGGAGGAATGCTATGCATGCAAAAGAGGTGGTATCATGGAGCAATTTTCACAACTTTTTAGACAAGTTCAAAAACCTACTAATTTGCAGCAACCATTTGGTGGTCACTGACCATATAAGGTATAGTCAATATAGACATCCCTAGGTTTGAAGGAATGATAGATGTGGTTTCCTAGATAATTGGCTTCACCAAATTTGTTCATACTATGCAATTAATTTCATAATTGTGACCAAGAGAAGAATATATTTCCTCTTTTGAAAGTTTCTCTCTCGATCAAGAAATGGTGGAATAACTACTATAGTAGACATGAGGATGAATTAGGCACATATCTAGACACATGGAATGGTTTTTTGTAGCCCTCAAAAGACCTTCTACCCTATAGGAAACTATTATGACTAGTACATTAAATTTTCTTAGTTGCACCAAGGCTAAGATCATTCATTCCAATAAAACATAGATGTATTTCATACTATGGTGTTTAAAATGGGAATTCAAGATTTAGTGAAAAACCTTGTTTTAAAGTACTGATAAGGCTTGATACCACATATCCAATCAAATATGGATTTACAATGGATCTCTTCAATTGAATAAGCTTATAGATTTGTTTGCAAATTTGAAGCAAAGGCCAAATTCAACACCAAGATAGAAGATTTTAAGTCCTAGAACAAGCCACAATCTATGCCTTCCAAGAAAAATTATATACTAGGAAATGGATCTTAGTGCCATCCATAGAAGAAGAAAGAATAAAAAAATGATCAGAACAATAAGTAGTTTGAGGCTAGCAAGTGGTGCACAACTCAAAACTCTAGCACTCATTCCATAGAAGAATGCCATGCTTAGAAGATTTTACTTACACAACTCAAGGCGATAGGTACTAGCACTTTAGAATAGGGAAGACATAAGTAAATCATAGAATCTAAGCCAAGTTACATGGTGGGTATGACAAACATATCTACTTCCCTTGTAGACATCATGGAAGTAGAAAGATTGTTTTACTCTCAAATGTGGATCAATGGACAACTAGTGCCTTTCATTGTTGGTAGCAAAAGTTAGAAGAATTTTATTTCTATTGAATTAGTTTGAAGATTGAACTTCCCATGAATGCCTCATCCACAACCATACTCTATTAGATGGTTTACTATGGGATTCAAGAAACATGTCACTTAATAGTGTTAACTAGTGTATAGAATTAAGCCTTTTCAAGATACAAACATCTATGCCATCGTGCCTTTAGAGGTATGTAATGTTTTACTTTGGAAACCATATTGTTATCATCAACACATGTAGTAAATGAAGCAAATACAATAAATTTAGTCATAGATGCTAGTGATAAGAGATACTACATATCTAAGGTAGTACTTAAACTATCACTTATAAGTGCTAAATAGTATAAGAGGATAATCATTTTAGGTAATAATTTTATTCTTTTGATTGTGAGACATAAATGTAAGAACATCTGATAACAAAAAAACATAGCACAATTCCTTCAATAACATCAATAAAGGCCTTAGAAATGAATCACAAGATGGTAAAGTACAAGGATACCTTTCAACCACCCAAGGGAGTTCCTACACACTATGTAGTAAGGCATAATATTGATTTGGTTCTTAGACTACCTCTACCTAATACTTCTTTGCATTGCATATCATTTCTATAGAATGAAGAGATCAAGTAATAGTTCTATGAACTTGTGGAGAAAGGACATATTAGGCCCACCTCATTGCCTTGTGCTAGCCCAGTTATTCCTGCACAAAAGAAAGATGACACATGGAGGTTGTGTATTAACTATAGAGCTCTCAACATGATCACTGTGAAGAAATGCTACCTTCTTCCAAGGATTGAGGACTTGTTTGACTAGGTTACTAGTGCAAAGTTATTCACCAAAATCATTTTTAAGTCTAGGTACCATTAAATTCCTATTGAACCCATAGATATCTAGAAGATATCCTTCAAGGAAAGAAAATGTTTATTTGAGTGGTTAGTGATGCCCTTCAACCTAACCAATGCTCTAGACACATGCATGGAGACAATGAAGATATTTTGAGGCAATCCACTACTTAATTTATTGTAGTCTACCTTATTGGCATCCTAATAATCAATAAAAAATAAGATGAACATATGCATAATATTGAGAAAGTGCTTGACACTTTGTGGAAACATACATTATATGCAAACATGGAGAAAGATTCATTTTCCAAGAATGATATATTTTATTTGAGATACATTATAGATGCACAAGGAATGCATTTGGAACTAGAAAAGATTCAATTCATCTAGGATTGGCCACAACCAATGAATTTTATAGAGCTTTGTAGCTTCTTAGGATTGGGAAATTACTATAGGATATTTGTACTTGGTTTTTTACATGTGACTTGACCACTAAAATAAGTTACCAAAGATGAAACCAAAGCAAGGCTTATATAGACATCAATACAACAAATTTTTTTTTAGGAATTTAAATACAAACTATGTTCTATGCTAGTACTTGTACTACCATATCTTCAACAAACTTTTGAGATTGAGATTGATGCATCAAAATATACACTCAAAGTAGTCCTCACTCAACATGGTCACCTAATTATTTACCATAATGAATTCACTATATTAGTAAGGAACTACCTAGCATTTAATCATGAGATCTATGCCATTGTTTAGACATGTAAGCATTGGATGCTTTATATCTTTGGCAAGGAGATTGTGATCCACATAAATCACAAGCAACTTTAATTACATCTAAACATCAAGCATTAGAAGGAAAGTGTCAATCAAATCATAGATTGTTTGAGTTGTCCACCAATTCAAGCTCTCCTTTATATTCTTGACAATTTTGTATATGATTATAGTGCATTTTTAGGATTGTAGTAATCTAGTTCCATATTTTTACTTGTAGGATGGACTCCTCTACCACCTTGGACATTTGTGCATTCTATCTGAGGTAGGGAAATATAAATTGAGGGTAATTTTAGCAAGGTTATATAATATTTTAGAGGGGAAAAGACCCTCGCAGTGTTACAAAAATATTTCTTTCTACCACATCTTAGGCAAAATGTCAACAACTACATCAAGTCTTGTATTGCATGTGCAATTTCCAAGCTAGTCAACAAGAAGAAAAGTTTCCACATACCTTTGAGAGTTATAGAGACCATTAGAATTTATCTCCATGGACTTCCTCTCAAGCTACTTTACAACCAAACATGAGTGATTGATAGATTCTCAAAGATAACAATTTGATTTTTTACAAGAAAAAATTCACAGCTCTTAAAACAACTCATTTACATTTTTAGCATGTTTAAATCCACTTTGGAATCCCAAAAACTATCCTTTTAGATAGATACACAAGATTCTTGAGTAATTTCTAGAAACCACTTTGGTCTATACTAGAACAAAGTTGAACAAATCCACAACAATCCATCCCTAAACTAATTGGCAGATGGGAGTGGTAAATAGGATGATAGTGCATCTTCTTAGATTATAAAATTTGAAAAATCATCACACTTGGGATGAAACCTTACCTTTCATTCAACATAGCTACAACAAAGTTGTTCGCAACTCTACACCACATAGATTTTTTTAAGGTTTACTTTGGTTTTTGACCTTTAACACCCATTCACATAGCTTATCCTATTTGTCCATCAACAATAGTAACTCCTTTAGGGGTGAAGTTCAAAGCTATGTCCCACTTTAGGCCAACTTATCAATATAAATGAATTTAAGCATTTCCAAATAAATGTCAATTTTGGCCAAACATATGTTCTAACTTTATTCATTCTAGCTAAATTAGATGTAGGACACAACATTTCTAGCTAGAAGTGTCCACTAGATACATATGTAGCATCACTTCGGGGCCAATTTACCAAAAGAACAAAAATCATTTAAAAAACGTAATGTTCCCAAAAATCCTACAGACATAATAACATTTTAAAAATTCTAAAAATACCCCTTTATAGATCTATAAGTGTATGTTTCAAAAAGTGGGTCATCAACACAAAAATAGAAGGTCAATTGTCTTCTCAAGAAAAATACTAAATTTTATTATTATTATTTTTAAATATGATGCACTAAAGGAGAGATTCCTGTCAAGATGATATATATTTATTTTATATTTTGGATAAATAGTTAAGATAAGAAGTGGCGTCTTGTAGAGAAATTATGTTTTCACTACACAACTTTCAAGATTTATTTAAAATATATTTTTATCAAAATGGAAAAAATTAATCCATGCACTAAAGTTTCAAGTTATAAATGCAAAAAATAAAAATGGATGAAAAATGAAATTTACCATACAAAAAGTGGCATCCCTTTTAACCACATTTTTTTAGCATTTTATTACCAACTAAATTATAGTGTCAATTTGACAAAAAAATGCATTCAAATAATTTTTTTATAAATATTTAAAAATAAAAACATAAAATATGCTAACAAATCTACATTTCATTAGTTTACATTATTTCAAAATTTGAAACATATGTCGTTTTGGTTAGGAAAAGTGTTTCAACTTTGCAACTTCGAAAGGTTACTATTCTTCCCAGTTTTGGTCATTTCGAATACCCTTTATCTTGGAGAATGATCTAGAACTTTCAAAGTTTCCAAAAGGGCTAAAATGACGCGACTTACTATTTTTAGTAATTCTACATTTGACCTCAGATTGACCCGAAATCTTCCCAAAAGGTGTGGAATGACTAAGTAAACATTTGGAGTGAGTTTCGACTCAAGATCATATCTAGATTGCGAGATATTAAAGTTTCTATTTTTTGAAACGACTGAAAAAAGTTTCAAACTTAATTTTGAGGCACTTAGAGCTCCCTAAACGTCCTAAAATTTTTCATAACCAACAAAGTAGGTTATAGTGTGATAGATCTCTTCACGAGTTTTCTGACGCATCAAACAGTTCATCAATTGGACACTTGGATCAAAAGTTATGGCCTTCGGAAGTTGGACCTCCTATTTTTGGGAAATGTAAAAATGTGTTACACTTAAAAGAGCTGCAAAGGGGAGAGTTACATGTGTTGGTGTGTGTTTTGGTACATCATAAGGCATCTTTGATTGGAGATAATTTGGGTGCCACTTTTGGGTGGTTTTGGCTCATGGTTTTGTAATTACCGTTGACGGTTTGCTATGTTGTATCTCTTATATACAGGAGCTTGAGATGGAGGTTGTGTGTAAGATTCTTATAGATGTTGTTGAACACCTCGAATACTAAGGGAGGAGGTGAATCAGTATTCTATTAAACCTTTTACTTATTAAACTAGTAATCCATTTACCACATGCAATAATAAAGCAAATTAAACATAGAAGAAGCAACCACAATGCATCACACATGAACACTAGGATTTTTACGTGGAAAACCCAAAACTGGGAAAAACCACGGTGAGTGTTAGCTCGCAATATATTATATAGGAACAATACCAAATTACAAAAGAGGCTCACTGCCTTAGGGCTCACTTCCCAAGGATCACTACCCAAAAGAAGTGCTCACTGCAAGAAGGCTCATTGCCTAGAGAATGAAAGAAAGAAAGGAGGCGGCTCACTACCAAAATGAACTACTCTAATTACATCTAAGAATGCATGGTTACAGTTCCAATGAAGCTCAGAAAATACTGTCTCAAAACTCTTCATCTTGACTACTATGTTTCACTGCTCTACTTTTACATCAAGCAAGATCTCTCTTCTTCTGCTCTTGTCTCCTTTACTGTACTTCACATTTCACTCCCACATTCACATTCGTACACACACATATCCAAACACCAAATTTGATCTTATATAAATATCCGCAACACTTAGATTCTTCATATTAGGTCGGCCTACAAAGATATAGTGTGTAGTCATGCCTGATGTAACTTGTCGACCAAATACATTCATCATGATGCACAATGAACTCAAACAACACTTGAATCACATTGACATATGTCAGCTCCAGCTATAGAACCACTTAGGATAAGATTCCAAACAATAGAACTTACTGCACACATATCACACTATCATGTCGGCCTCAAACACAGATTGTTACTGACTCAGTCTATTTGTCAGACCACATCTTTCATTGCAGATCACAATACTTGCTCAAAATCATATCAGAGACTCCTTAGACATCATAGATTATAACTCTAGAACCATAAAGAAAAATATCCTTTTGCGGTAAAACGCAGACCACAAGAACACATGCCCTGTCATAGTTAAGTTCTCCCAAACCAAGTAGCGATACTTGGACACTCACAACTATCTTTCTGGTGGATCTCAAAACCTGTAACTTTGGATTTAGACACTTCATACAAGTGTTTTTAACACCTCAAAACCGCATAACAAGATATGCAACACCAGAGGAATGCGGACCAAATCAATTGAGTATTCTGCTCTAAATAGCATTGTATTCTACTTTGCCAGACTTAGGCTGTTTGAAGATATGCTTCCAGTACTTATCAAGAGCTAAAATAATAGCTATAAGATCACCTAAGGACTACAAACAACATACTAGAACCGCATGATCTGATATTCAACTGCAGACCAATGCCAGCCATTACACTATTTCTCTGTCGTTGTCTCTTGTATACTGCCAACACTTAGCTAAAATGACTAAGTCTTCTTCACTGTACCAAAATCTTTGTCTCAACCTTATTCCTTTTCATGTTACCATCAATGGAAACACCTTAAAACATCATGCACAATCATTCATCATCATACCAACAATGTCTCTCTCTTAATGATGTTTGCCAAGTTGCCAACAATCTCCCCCTTTGGCATTGATGGCAACACTTGATGTGAAAAACTGTTATACTGTTCCCCCTCACTCTTTTTACACTACTCCCCCTAACTTCATACTTCTCTTCTTACTTTTCAGATGTTTTTCACATGCTTCATTCCCCCCCTTTGACATCAATGGCAAAGATGTATGAAACAAAAATATGTACAAGTTGCCAAAACTTCAAAATTGTTTTTCTACTATCCGCATGTATATACAAGTGAAATCACAATATCTTACTGCTTTGCTGGGAGAATATCTAAATAAAGTTTCCTTAGTTGAGTTACATCTTGATCCCATCTGACTTTAGCATCACTCAAAACTAATATGTGTCCATTAATTTGGGACACCAAATCTTCTGCCTTCTTCATAGTAGCAGGGGCCTCAGTGGTTTGCCTTGTTTATTCTGCAGCTGCTACAAGTCTAGCCATGGATGCAATTTTGAAGCTCACTATCTCCCAAAGCTAACTCATTCTATGTTTTATGACCTCTCTCTACATCTGCAACTTATGTATATTGGGGTGAATAGTCTCAACTTCTGCCCTTTGATGGCCAACAACATCTTTCACTAGATCATATGTTTTGGAGCTGTTCATTATTTTGGCTTCCCATCCATTTATCTTCTCCTTTAGGTCCTTTGTTTTCTCAGGCCATGTAAGACATATTTGATATATTTCACCAGCCTATTTGATAGCAGTTTGTGCATACTCTATACTCTTTTCTAACAAAACCTTATCTTGAGAAACTTTATCATTTAGCTCTACTAACCTTTTGTCAGCAATCTCCGCTGTTACTTTCTTTTCTACAACCTTTTCTAGGGACTCAAAATGAGAATTGATTGATTCCATTAAATTTTTCATTTGTGCAGCAGGGGCCAAGGATTTATCTCTCCTTATTCTGGGCATTAACTTTTCAAAAATTGCTGATGCATCTTTCAGCTCGTTGTCCTCCATATGAGATTTCAATATATCTTCTAGTGCAGTGGTTTGAAAAATTGTCCCAATTCTCATCTTCTGTATTGGGGACAAAGTGGCAAGGTTAACAGGTCCTTGCAAGAGCTCAAGTGCAGTCAAAATCTGAGCTTCCTTCTGCTTTTCCAAAAACTCTCTTAGAGAGTCAGTAGTGTCTCTCCTATCTTCAACTTGAGACACTTCAACATCTTTTCTATCTAGAGGAGGTTCTTAACTATGCTCTTGTTCATTTCTCTCTAGTTCCAGAGCAAGATTGTCCATCATTTGTTCATTTATCTCTTTTATCTGCTCTTCTTGTTTCTCAGGGATATTCTCTTCTAGAGCTGCCTTTTCTTCTTTAGAGCTCTTCTCTTTCTTAGAATCTTTCATCTCTTCATCCTTAAGATAGCTTTCTAGAGGAGTGATTGCACTTTGGTCCATGCTCTGCTCAACATTCACTTCCAGAGCAGTGTTGGAAGTGTCAACATCATTATCTTGCTCTTCCCCATCAATGTCTACAATGGTTGAGATTTGTAATTCATGCAACACACTCAAGGTTATCTCCTCTATCTCTTTCACCAGTGTCTCAGTGTCTCTAGACATAAGAGTATTGACCCTTTTCTTTGTTCTAAATTTTTCACTAAGTATCTTGGTGACTTTGCTTCTTTCTTCACTAGTTATATTTGGGCAAAGTTTCAATAAGACATGTATTCTTTTATTTCAACATCTTTTGCCATAGCTACTTCTTGTCTTGTAGTCATTATGCTACCTAGACTATCCGAAAGATCATCAATAATTTCAATCAAAGCTCTATTATACATGTCAAGATATCTTACTACTGTAATTTCAATTGTGGCCTTATCAACATTAGAAATTTCATCATACATATCAACAATGAGCTTTAGATTCCCATGCTTGGCCATTGCATTAATATTAGTTTCTAAGGACATAGTTGCTTCACCTTTAGTCTTCTCATCTTCCTACTTTTTCTTGGTCTTTCCAGAGGGCTTCTCCTTTTTACTAGGAGTGGTTTCCTCTGTTTTTGCCTTTTTTGTTTTAACTTCTTCATCTATTTCTATCTTTTCTTCTTCTTCTTCTTTAGCCCCAAGGCTCACATACATTCTTTTTGTGGCTTTTGTCTTCTTTCTTTTCTTCTTCTCAGGAACTTCTTTCTCAACATTTACAGACTTTATATTTTCTTTCTCAACCTCAATAGAGGGTTCGAAGGTCTTAGAGGTAGCTTCTATTAAGGATGAGGCTCTTGTTCTTCTCCCAGAGTTGGATGCAGGATTTTCTTTCTTAGATTTCTCCTCTTTCTTCTCTGGAGCTTTTGAAGATTACCCATTTGGAGCACCAGATGTCTCAGCTAGTTCAGACTGGGCTCTAGTTTCCTTGACTTGCTCTTTTGTGAATCCTTTACTTATTGCATAGTCCTCAACCCATTTCTTTACATTTCTCTTGATCTCTGGTTGCTTCAATTCCATGTGTACCTTGATAGACAATTCTTCAAATGTCCCAAATCTCTCCTCCTTAGGATCTCTTGGTTTGATCAACATTAGGTTTGCCAAACCAGTTAGGATTTCCTCTGTGACTTCATATCCCATGCCTGGGACCCATACAGTTCTAGGTTTTACAGCCTCCATGAGGCATTTATCCTTGTCCACCATGAATACAATGTCCTTTTCATATTTCTTCACTATCTTTTCAGGGATCCTAGCCCCAGCCTGCATTTTCTTTTGAAAGTTCTTAAAGTAACCCCATAATGTTGTATTTTGTTTATCAACATTTCCTAAAATCTGTAAATGATTTCTAATTTGTGCTACTACTGGTGAATGACCAAGCCAACCAATATTATCCATACTTGGTAAGTCCTTCAGAAAATAGAAGAATAGACAGATGATTAGAGTTCCATACTTGAAGGGGTATTTTGTTTCCTTTGTCCTTTTCATATTTTCCAACAATTGTTGCTGGAGCAACTCACATAGGTCATAATCTGTATTATTCTTAACCATTTCATATGATGTATATATGGCTATTGCAAAGACTGAGTTCTCCTTATTGGAGAAGTAGACCTTGTAACCAATAACCATTGACGCAAATCTAACCGTTGGATCCTTAATATCATTTACTGTTAGTGCCCACCTATCAAATTTTGCACCTATCAGTTGCATTACTATATTGTTCTTCATAGAATTCAAGGTTGGAACCTTTTCAGTGGAGCACATGCCAATTACTGCTTTGATGGCATCCTTTGTTATCATATAGGGCACATTAAGCCAAAAGAACCCATCATGAATCTTGCTCAGAACATACCTAACCCAAGAATCATCCGAGAATACCGAAAACTCTAACTAGGTATCCATGTTCTTCTCATGTAGAGCACTATATTCTTCTTTCAGTTCAAGATTATCATTCATCAACTCATCCAAGTATATTTGCCCTAATTTCATATGATCATATTCTTCTAGGTTTGTGAGTATGTATGCCCTAATGTTCTTAGTGTGCATAACCCCATGTGGAACCTCAAAAAATGCACCATCTTGATTGGTTTCTAGGGATTTGAATGGGTGTTTCTTGAATTTGGGTCGAGGCCTCTTAGTAATCTCTACTATTTGAGGAGTAGACATCTTTACTGACTCAACACAAAAACTTTTCAAAAGAGAGAACAATAAATTTCTTTTGCTTCTGCTAGGGTTTCTTCACCAGATGCTTGAATTTGCTTTAGCTCACCTCTCAGATCTCTTTAGTCACTTGAGAGTTTGAATGCAAAGTGATTTTACTTTCAAATGAATTCATTGTATCCTCATTTCATCATGATTTAATCGCCATAAATGCTTATTTCAAAAAGTTGTCAAAATCTTTCTCTGCCATTCATAGTCGATCTAAATTGCTCCGCAATCTACCACATTAGGTTCTTTTCTACTGGAATATTCTCCAAAATGTCTGTCATTCTGTCTTACAACTCATATCTTTGTGCTGGATATCAGCACCACACTTTTGGGTAGGGGAACAATATTTTTCATTTAAGCTCCCCCTGAGCTAGAGCTCCCAATTTACTTCCCAGAGGAACTACCTACACTAGAGTTTGGTGCAGATTCATCCTTGACTTCATGTACTTCCTTCTTAACCTAAATTTTGTTCATCTCTTTCTTGATCTCTTCTAGATCTTCCTTTTGTACCGATTTCTTCATCTCTGCCTGATTATCCTTTTTCATATTCTTGCTTCTACAGAATCTTGCAATATGTCCAGGCCTGTTGCAATTGAAACATACAACATCTCTCTGACCATTATTCCTTTCATTCATCCTTGATCTACATCGGTTGGCCTTGTGTCCAAATCTATTGCATGCAAAGCAATTCCCATTGAAAGATTGAGCATTCCTTCCATTATTATAGTTGTTCCTTATCTGACTTTTGCATTCACTAGCTCTATGACCAAACTTCTTACATATAAAGTAGTTACCTTTGAAAGTTTGAGCATTCCTTCTAGTGTTGTAACTATTCCTTATTTGACTTTTGCAGTTATTAGCTTTATGACCTACTTTATTGCAAGTAAAGCACTGAGCAGAAAATGATGGAACATTTTGATTCACTCTGTTCCTACATTCAGTAGCCTTATTGTTAGCTGCCGTTGCACCAAAAGATCGACCTGTTAATGTCTAATACAACCACTTGACTTAATGAGCAGGGGAGGCGGTTAAGCCCTTGTCGCAAACCACTGCAGCGCTGCACTGAACAAGGAGACCAAGGGCCACACCTTACAACAATCCCCCCCAGTGCAAGCGTGGGGTTTGAACCCATGACCTCAGCTCTGATACCAATTGTTAGCTGCTGTTACACCAAAAGATCGACCTGTTAATGCCCGATACAACCACTTGACTTAACAAGCACAGGAGGTGGTTAAGCCCTTGTCGCAAACCACCGTAGCACTGCATTGAACAAGGAGACCAAGGGCCACACCTTGCAACACTTATGACCAAACTTATTGTATGCATTACAATAACCATTGAAAGAAGGGTACCTTTGAGCATTTGGTTGCTTGACTGGTGGTCTTCTAGGTCTGTTCCTTTGATTCTGGATCTGTTTGCCTTTGTCCTTCTTTATCTCAACATTCTTTTCTTGACCTGCTTTTAAACTTTCACCTTTCTCAAATCCCAAGCCTTCTTTGTCATGAGTACTCTTCTGACTTGCAAGTATTCTATCAAGTTGGGTAGCACTCACTCTGAATTTATCTTCCTGTATCCATGCTTGTTTTAGATCAGCTTTTAGATCCACAACTTCTTGTTCAAGCTTTGTATAGTCTTCAGATTTTCTTTTTACCAACTGATTTAGGTCTTCTTCTACTTTTGCTCTTTTTACAAGTTCTACTTTCAAATCATTCAAGGTTTCATTTGCATATATCAATTGTTCACTAACCTCCTTATATTTTTCTTTGAACTTCTTGACTTGCACCCTTAATTTTTTGATGCACTCATCTGCTTCCTTGATAGTATCTTTCAGATCCTTGTTTTCTAATTCAACCTTTTTAAGATCTTCAAGGGCAACCTTGAGTTCTTCTTCATTGACAAGCATGCAATCTTCTTCTATAGTTTTAGTTGAATCAATTTCTTCAAGACGAGTAGAATACCTTTTACCTGCCATGTGTTTCATCTCTGAGATCTTCCTCAAGAAATTAGACTTCTTCCAAGGAACCAGGATCTGATACCAATTGTTGAACACCCTGAATACTGAGACGCCGGGGGGGGGGGGGGGTGAATCAATATTCTATTAAACCTTTTACTTATTAAACTAGTAATCCTTTTATCAATGCAATAATAAAGCATATTAAACATAGAAGAAGGAACCACAATGCATCACACATGAACACCAGGATTTTTACGTGGAAAACCCAAAACTGGGAAAAACCACGGTGAGTGTTAGCTCACAATATATTATATAGAAACAATACCAAATTACAAAAGAGTCTCATTGCCTTAGAGCTCATTGCCCAGGGCTCACTGCCCAAAAGAAGTGCTCACTGCAAGAAGGCTCACTTCCTAGAGAAAGAAAGAAAGAAAGAAGATGGCTCACTACCAAAATGAACTTCTCTAATTGCATCTAATATTGCATGGTTACAGATCCAATGAAGCTCATAAATACTGTCTCAAAACTCTTCATCTTGACTACTCTATTTCATTGCTCTGGTTTTACATTAAGCAAGATCTCTCTTCTGCTCTTGGTGCCTTTACTTTACTTTACTTCACATTTCACTCCCACATTCACATTCCAACACACACACACACACACACACATCTAAACACTAAATTTGATCTTATATAAATATTTGCAACACTTAGATTCTTCATATTAGGTCAGCCTACAAAGATATAGCATGTAGTCATGCCTTATGTAACTTGTCGGCCAATACGTTCACCATAATGCACAACGGACTCAAAAAACACTTGAATCACATTCACATATGTTGGCTCTAGCTATAGAACCACTTAGGATAAGATTCCAAACAATAGAACTTACCACACACATATCACATTGTCATGTCAGCCTCAAACACAGATTGTTACTAACTCAGTCTATCTATCAAACTACATCTTTCACTACGGATCACAATACTTGCTCAAAATCATAGTAGAGACTCCTTAGACATCATAGATCATACCTCCAGAACCGCAAAGAAAAATATCCTTTTGCGGTAAAATGCGGACCACGAGAACATATGCCCTGTCACAGTCAAGTTCTACCAAGCCAAGTAGTGATACTTGGACACTCAAAACTATATTTCTGATAGATCTTAGAACATGTAACTATGGATTTAGAAACTTCATACAAGTGTTTTCAACACCTCAAAACTGTATAACAAGATATGCAACACCGGAGGAATGTGAACCAAATCAACTGAGTGTTCTATTCTAAATAGCACTGTATTTTGCTCTGCCAAACTTAAGCTTTTTAAAGATATGCTTTCGATACTTATCAAGAGATAAAATCTTGGATATAAGATCACCTAAGGACTGCAAACAACACACTAGAACCGCATGATTTGATCTTCAACTGCAGACCAATGCCAGCCATTACACTATCTCTCTGTCATTGTCTCTTGTATACTGCCAACACTTAGCTAAAATGACTAAGTCTTCTTCACCGAACCAAAATCTTTGTCTCAACCTTATTCCTTTTCTTGTTGCCATCAATGACAACACCTTCAAACATCATGCACAATCATTCAACAATAAATAAATAGCATAATTGACAACTATATTAGAACTATAACAACATGTTTGTATTATGATAGTTCTATACAAGATCTATGAGAACATATATGTGATGTCTATCTCCTCATCTAACCATTGTTCAACTATCATGGGTGTCCAACCCTACAAAAAAAAATGGCTATGTAAATTAATATATAAATAGGGAGGAAGAAGTAGTATTGGTTGGGACATTGACGATCCACATTCCCATTTAATTATCAAAATCACTAATGACAAGTCAATTGATATAGTACAATGCTATCATGGAGTTAAGACTTGTATTTTTTTAACATAGGTGCTAACTAGGATGTATATTTTGTTAATGAAAGCTTGAAGATTACCAAGAAACACTTGTGTTTCTATGAACCATTTTCCCTAGGAAGGAACTTAACCTACTTTGATAATCTGGGATAGAGGATCTCTTGTTGTCTTTCCTATTTGACCTTGGCATCAATTACTTGATCTAATTTTACCAAATTGTTGCATTATAGGTTGATCTTTGTCTATTCAAGTGTCTCTACAACATCCAAAGTATCCAATAGAGGTGGAAATTATGGATACAAGAATTTTGTGTTAAAGACTAAATGAAACCCAAGGTAAGAATGAAGAATAAAATCAAATGTGTTATCTTCTACTTGTCTGGTAATAGTGTAGAGTCCATACCAAAGTGGATGAAGCTTGTGGTAAGGTCTTGTTAGTTTTTTCTTCTATAGGTGTAGCCAAACCTGATCACCAACTTGAAAGGTGTATGGTGATTAATGCTTATTACATGGTGCTACTTGTACTTTGCATTAGCCTATTGAGAAATGGTATACACTTGCTACTGATTGTGTTAAACTTTCTCAGTGAGTTGAACAACCATTTCAACCTCCTTTTGAGCTAAGGGTGAAAGTTCAAAGTTGTGTCCCACTTTTATAAAGGAAATGGTTAACACTGATCTAATTTTTTTAACTTGAATAACTAGAAAATTGAAAGGAAGCAAGGTATGTGGAAACACTTCTTACATTGATCTACTGAGGAAAAATTTATGCAAATTTTAATTTTTATAGTTATAGGTTATTAGATGTACATTAACAGAAAGGTAATAACAACATCAAAATGCAAAACTCACAACACAAGATATACGTGGGGAAAAACCTTTCAGATAAAAAACCCCACACTCTAAAGCCACCCAATATATAGTGTATACAGAGTTGTCTTTTGTCTTATTATACCTGCATGCTTGCGAAACTCATCAAATTCCTTAGAGCAATATTCCCCTCCATTGTCAGATCTTAATATTTTTATCTTTAAACCTAATTGGTTCTCTACTAAGACTTTGAATTTTTTAAACTTAATGAAAACTTCAGATTTATGTTTCATAAAATAAATCCATGTATATCTGGATACATCATCAATGAAGGTGACAAAATAATGAGATTTTCCAATAGATTCATTATCAACAGGTCCAAACACATCCGTATGAATAATTTCTAATTTCTCTTTTGCTCTATTGCTTTTTGAAGGAAATGATTTTCTATTTTGTTTACCAAACACACAATGCTCACAGAAATCAAAGTGCTCATCAAAATAAGAGAAATCATCCAACAAACTTTTATTGTTAATAGTTTTTAGTACATTATTACTTGTGTGGCCCAATCTGCGGTCCCACAACATACAAGTGTTTTCAGAAGCCTCAGAAACATAAGAGGCATTACAAACTGTAGTGGCTTCAAGATTAAACAGGTTCCTGAATCTCTTCCCTTTCACTACCACTAAGTTCCCTCTCACCAATCTGCATCCATGCTTGTCAAATGTCACATGAATTCCCAAATCATTCAACTTCAAAACTAAAATTATATTTCTAGATAATCTAGGAACATGCAAAACACTAGGGAGGTTTTTAATCCTCCCATCACTGAAACACAACAATACCTTTTCTTTCCTGACAATCGGATATGAATAGTTGTCACCAAGGTAGATATTACCTCCATCATATTGTTCATATGTAGAGAACCATTTCTTATGTGGGGTCATATGAAATAAGCATCTTAAGTCAACCAACCAGTGATCATTAGAAACAACATTACATGCAGAAAGTAAAACATCTTCAACTGCATTTGAGGACTTATTTGAAGCACTGTCCCACTGTTTCTTGGGGTTTCTGCACTCTTTCTTCACATGTCCCCTTTTACTGTAGTTCCAACACTTAACTCTATTCATTTTACTAGGAGTCTTAGACCAGCCCTTGGACTTGTCCTTAGCCCCTTTTTGATCTCGCTTAGGTTCCCTTTCCTTAGACATTCCCTTGATATTGAGAGCATCACTTGAACTATCTGAACTCTTCTTCCTCAATTCCTGTGCTAGTAAAACTACAACAAGGGCATCCAACTTCAGATCTGTGAGGTTAACAGTGGTAGCCAAAATGACATTTTCCCACGATTTAGATAAAGAAAAAAGAAGCAAGATACATTTATCTTCCTCATGAACTTCAACATCTACTGAAGCAAACTGACTCATCAACAAATTAAAAGAATTTAAATGCTCTGCAACTGACTCACCCTCTTTTATTTTCAAAGAAAACAACTTCCTTTTTAAATAGAGTTTATTTACCATACTCTTGGCTTGGTAGATCTCACCCAATCGATTCTACAATTTATGTGTGGTCTCTTCCTTTGCGACATTCAGTAGCACAAAATCTGAATGACACAAATGAATGGTTCCCCATGCCTTCTTATCTAGTCTAGCCCACTCATCTGGAGAGACGTCATCATGTTTCTTCTCTTTTTGAACAACCAACCTTTGGTTTCTTTCTTCCAACAAATCTTCCATTTTCAGCTTCCACAACTCATACCCCATTCCGTTGAACTTCTCAATGTCCATTCAAGAGGTTGATGCAATGGTGGATGCAGCCATAATAACAACACAAGATCTAAAAAACAAACACAACCAAATCTCCCACTGCAGCTACAAATTCCACACTACCACCCTAGAGTGTCAAAGATGGCCAAGCTTTGATACCAAATGTTAGAAATGAAATCAACACTACTTTAATAGAAATCTGATTCAATATAAATTTCTGCAACCTTTAACTGTGTGTTATTAATGGAGATTGTAACACATAAACAAAACTATGCTTCACAAAAATGCACAATTAGAAAATTGAACACATGATATAATGGTTAATGTGGAGAAAACCATTTTGGGTAAAAAACTCCACATAGGAAAGAGGCCCAATGTTTGTATTAATCTAAAAATGATTTACAATACAACACCACCAATCTCTCCTTCAGTCTTCAATCCGACAGTATTCCAGCAACACCTGAGTACCTAAAATCTGTATTGCAGCAACAAATACATGGAAAATACTTATAGAAAATGTTTTCCAACTCATCCTAGGCATTCACCTTCTCTCTCCTCTAAATATCCCACATGAAAGCATCAAAATGGCACCTACAAGCAATCTCCAAGTGTCGAAAGTTGACCCATTCAAAGTTGGGCGCCCATATCCAAGATGTCACATCTTATGATGTGTCATAACCATCATAGATACCTGCAACATGCATCCTTTCCAAGATAGGCACCTGGGGCTAAATATAGCAAATATACAACTAACATATCTATCATATGCGTCATAGAATCACATAATCTTATGACAACTTGCAGCTATCATAGATTCACTTACCAAATATTATGACAATTGTTATACATGCCAAATATAGTAGATTCCTCAAGGGAGAACACCTACCATAATTTACTTTGAGTTTTTACATTTGCCAACAGTAAAAGTCACTCCGTAATTACCTCTGGTTACTCTGTAATTACCCCTGCCAGTGAAACTAGTACATCTCATGGATAATTATAAATTACATATAATAAATGGAATACAACAATATTGGGATTTACAAGGTTAATGGCACCTTATCCCAACACAAGGAGCATGATATTGCATGTTGGACTACCCTTACACTTTTGGGCAGATGTTGTACATACCACTGTTTATTTAATAAACAGGGGACCATCAAATCCTTTGGATGGTGGCATTCCAGAGGAGGCATGGATGGGTAAAAAGGTAAACTATTCATTTATAAAAACCTTTGGTTGTGAAGCTTTTGGCCATTTGATATTGAAAATAGAACCAAGCTTGAGGCTAAATCTAAAAAATATACCTTCATTGGATATAGAGTAGATGAATTTGGTTATCAGTTATGGGATTATGAAAATCATAAAATCATTAGGAGCATAGATGTTATATTCAATGAGAAGTCATGTATAAGGATCAACTGCAGGAAAAGAAGCATGAACAGGCCAAAAAGGAATATGTGGTGTTTGATGAGATTACAGAAAATAAAATACCAGTGGTACCTGATGCTCAGCAACAACAAGTTTTCCCATAGACTCCTACAAGTGTTAGACATTCTACAAGGATAACTAGACCTCCAGAAATATTTTTTCCATCATTATATTCTATATTATTAACTGGTTCTGGTGAACCTGAAGGTTATGAAGAAGCAATGCAAGTAGATACCAAAAATAGTGGTAGCTAGGTGTTAGTTCTCAAAAATATAGGTTGCAAACCCTAAGAGGATGCCAGGCTCTACGGTCGGGTTTGCAATGTTTTTGGCCAATGAAATGGAGCAACCCTATGTGGTTTTGGACTCCCTACTCTTTAGGTTCTACTGGACCTAGCCAGGAGTACCTTTAGTAGTTTAGGTAGATTCAAAGATTATGTATGACTTCTTTAATTTTAGGGATCTATCCACACTGGCATGTAAATGTGAAATAGATGTGAATTTAACAACTATTCCTACTCCTAATGTTTAAGATTTTGAATTATGTGAATAAGGTTTTGAAATGCTTTGTTTTATGGTGAATATGACCAGTGATTTTTGGGAAACAGAGTCAAGATGTGTATGATAAATGTGTCCTCCCTTCTGAAAGGAAGCAATGTATGCGGAAACGCTTCCTACACTAATCTACTGAGGAAATACTTATGCAAATTTTTTACTTTTATAGTTATAGATTAAGATGCACATTAACAAAAAAATAATAACTTCCAAATGCAAACACAAAACTCACAACATAAGATATACGTGGGGAAAACCCTTTTAGGTAAAAAACCCCACACTCCAAAGCTGCCCAATATTATTTAGGAATCACGAAGATTACAATATACTTGCAGAGAAAGCTTTTACATGAGTATATCCAACCAGAGATCTAGGAGGTAATTCAACATCTATAAGATTCTTACACACAACCTCCATCTCTAGCTCCTGATATATATGAGATGCAATACAGTAAACCGTTACCGGTAATTACAAAACCATGAGCCAAAACCACCCATAAAGTGGTGCCCAAATTATATCCAATCAAAGATGCCTTGTGATGTGCCAAACCACACACCAACATGTGTAACTCTCCCCTTTACAACTCTTTTATGTGTCCAACACATTTTTACATTTCCCAAAAATAGAAGGTCCAACTTCTAGAGGCCATAACTTTTGATCCGAGTGTCTGATTGACAAATTGTTTGATGCGTTGGAAAGATAGTGAAGAGATCTATCACCCTATAACCCGCTATGCTAGTTATGACAATTTTTAGGACATTTAGAGAAGTTTTGATTCTGATAATTGAGTTCAAAACTTTTTTTCGGCAGTAAAAAAATAGAAACTTTAAATATATCTCGCGATCCAGATATGATCTTGAGACAAAACTCACCCGAGATGTTCACTTAGCTATTCTGCACCTTATGGGAAAAATTTTAGGTCAATCCGAGATTAATCAAAGGACTTACTAAAAATAGTAAGTCTCATTATTTTTAGGTCTTTTGGAAACTTTGAAAGTTCCAGACCATTCTCCAAGATAAAGGGTATTCAAAAAGACCAAAACTGGGAAGAATAGTAACCTTTCTAGGTTGCAAGGTTGAGACACTTTTCCTAACATTCTCCCACTTGTCGAACACCTTGCAAGAGCAAAGGGAGTATCAATACCATGATTTAATTGCTAGGGGCTATGAGGCCCATAGACTCTGAACACCATTTGAACTTCTCTGTGCTCATAGGTTTTGTCAAGGAATCTGCAACATTCATCAAAGTTTCAACTTTTTCCAAGTTTACCTTCCTTTCCTCTACCATGTCATGAACAAAATGGTACTGGACATCAATACGCTTAGTCCTTGCATGGAAAGTAGGATTCTTTGCCAAACATATGGCACTCTGACTGTCACAACAAATAGTAATCTTCCCTGCATCAAACCCAACATCAGAACACAATCTCTTAAGCCAAATGGCTTCTTTACAAGTATGAGTTGCTGCCATGTACTCAGCTTCAGTAGTGGACAAAGCGACCACAAGTTTCTGCTTACTCATCCAACTAATAGCACCACCAAACATAGTGAACACATAAGCACTGGTGGATCTCCTGCTATCAATGTCACCTACCCAATCTGAATCCACAAATCCACGAATACAAAGTGAATGCTGATGTTCCGTAGGATAACCATGATAACATAAGGAATACTCAAAAGTACCCCACAAATATCTGAACACTCTCTTCATTACATCCCAATGTACCCATCCAGGATTAGCCATAAATCGACTAAGGACTCCCACTGCTTGGGCAATGTCTAGTCTTGTGTAGACCATCGCATACATCAAACTACCAACCACACTAGCATGAGGAACTCTACTCATATTCTTTGTCTTAGAAGGAGACTTTGGACAATCTTCAACATATAACTTTGTCCCTATTGTAACAGGAACAGTCAAAGGTCTGCAATCCATCATGCTGAATCTCTCCAACATAGTGTTAACGTACTTACTCTGGCCTAACCAAAGTTTTTTTTTGCTCTATCTCTTCTGATTTCCATTCCCATAATGTATCGAGCTGCCCCTAGATTTTTTATCTCAAACTGTGTTGACAACTGAGACTTCAAATCAGAAATCAAACTTTTACCATTTCTAATGAGTAACATATCATCGACATACAATGCAATAATGAGAATGCAATCATTGTCAAAATTGTATTAAACACAATGATCTGATTTCGATCTCTGAAATCCAATACTCAACATAAAGGCATCAAACTTTTGGTACCACATCCTAGGAGACTGTTTAAAACCATACAAAGACTTTTTTAACTTGCAAACCAGATTTTCTTTACCTTTCACCACGTAGTGCTCTGGCTGTGACATATAGATTTCCTCCTCCAAGTCACCATGAAGGAATGTTATCATCACATCCATCTATTCCACTTCTAGATCATATGTTGCTACAAGAGATAACAGTAACCAAATAGATGCTAGGTTTGCAATGGGAGAGAAAATCTCACCATAGTCAATTCCCTCCAACTGAGAATACCCCTTCACAACCAATATAGCCTTATATTTCTCAACACTGCCATCTACACCAAATTTCTTTTTGAACACCCATTTGTATCCAATAGGTTTTCATCCTTCAGGCAAAGGCACCATGTCCCAAGTATTATTCATTTCCAAAGAAGCCATCTCCTCTTCCATGGCCTCCTTCCAGGAACCTGCATCTTTCATACCCATAGCCTCTTTCATAGTTCTAGGTTCATCAGTGTTAGAAATCAAAGCAAAAATACAACTGGAATCATGCAATGAATAACCAAACCTATCAGGTTGCTGCCTTATCCGCGTGAACCTCCTCAAAGGTTGAGGTTGAGGTTCTTCATCTTCTTCTAAACTTTCAGAGCTACTAGAGCTCTCCTCATTATCAGGTCCAATAGATCTTTTTGGTTCAACTTTCTCAGGGGTGGAAGGAAGCTGAACCACATCATCTTTCTTCTCTTCTTTCTCTGGCTACAAGACAATAGAAGAAGGATTGAGCTCTCTAAAGATCATGCTTCTTCTATATAGAACTCTCTCAGCTGTTAGATCCCAAAGCTTGTACCCTTTCACACTCATGCCATAACCGATGAAGATACACTTTACAGCCTTGTTCTCCAACTTAGACCTCTTCTCCTTAGGCACATGTACATATGTCTCACAACCAAATACTCGAATGTGTCTTAATGAAGGATTTTACCAGACCATACCTCCATAGGTGTCTTATCAATGAGCGGTGATGTAGGAGACCTGTTAACCAGGTAACGAGCTATTGCAACAGCTTCAGCCTAGAACTTTTGTTCAAGACTAGCTCCACTTAGCATACTCCTTGCCCTCTCCATCAACGTTCTATTCATCCTCTTTGCAACTCCATTCTGTTGAGGGGTATACAGAGTTGTCTTGTGCCTCTCAATCCCCTGTTCTTTACAGAACTTGTCAAAATCTGTTGAATAGAACTCACCATTGTTGTTAGTCCTCAAACACCTAATCTTTCTATCCTTTTGATTCTCTACAAGATCTTTGAACTCTTTGAATCTATTAAAGACTTCAGATTTACTTCTAAGGAAATACATCCATGTCCTTCGACTATAACCGTCAATGAATGAAACAAAGTAAACATATTTTGAAATCGAAGGAACATTAATAGGACCAAACACATCAGAATGAATCAAGTCCAACACCTTAGAAGATTTGTGAGAACTGGAATAAAATTGAACATGGTTTTGTTTTCTATAAATGTAATGTTCACATAAATCAAACTTAAGGCTACAATCATTCATACCCTCAACAATATTTTTATTCTTCAGGGTCCTCAAACCCTTTTCATGAATGTGACCAAGCCTTTGGTGCCATAACATTGTCTTCTTAGCTAGAAGTTTCATTTCCATAGAATGAGCACCCTTAGGTACCTAGAAAGCACGACCATCAGAAGTAGATGCAACTGTCTTCTTTGCTATTGGTTCCAATGGTGAGGATGAAGACTCTAAAGCTCTCTTCTTTGAAATAGAGGCACTATTGCACTGAACTACGCATTCATCAAGCTGAAACAGAGTGCCAATCTGAACACCCTTAGCCAACACCATAGATCCTCTAGTCATCTTGCATCCTCCATTCGAGAAAACAACCTGCACACCCACATCATTCAATTTACTTATAGAAAGAAGGTTCCATGTTAAACCAGGGATATGCAGAACACCATTGATTCCGTTTACTCGTCCATCAGGGAATCGAATCAAGACTCTTCCATGGACAACAATATCTTGGTGAGAATCATCACCCAAGTACACCTTTCCACCATCATATTCTTCATACTTCGAAAACCATCCTTGATGCGAGGTCATGTGAAAAGGTGCACCAAAGTCAATAAGCCACACATCCTCAGATGCATGCATTGCCAAGGCAATGACAAATGCTTCTCCTTCATCCTCAGAGGACTTGTCAGAATCTGAATCATAATTCTTCTTCTTTTTCTTTTTCTCCTCCTTGTACTCCTTACGGACCAAGTTTTCTGTAGTTCCAACACAGGGGCTTGGACTTTTTAGGAGACTTAGATCTCCCATGGGATTTGGATCTTCCTTTTTCTTCCTTTTTCTTATCCTTTTTCTTTCCCTTCTCTTTAGATCAGCCACGAACCGAAAGAGCCTCCTTAGATGATTCAGAAGAATTTCTCCGTATCTCTTCAGACAATAGTGAAGAAACCACTTCATCCATCTTGAAGGTGGTAGTGGTACTCCCAATGGCCATAACAAGGTGGTCCCACGAATCTAGTAAGGAACACAGTAATGTCATACATCGATCCTCCTCCTCCATCTTCACACCAACAAAAGTCAACTGGGCAACAAGCATATTGAATGTATTCAAGTGATCAACGACAGATCCTCCATCGTCCATCCTCAGAAAATACAATTTCTTTCACAGGAATAACGTGTTCACCAGGGATTTAGCCTGATAAACATCTCCAAGCTTCTTCCAAAGTTCCTTTGCAGTCTTCTCTTCATTGATATTTAGGAGCACTGAATCAGCCAAACAGATTCTTATCAAACCCTTAGTTTTTTGATCTTTGAGATCCCAGTCTTCTTAAGACATTGCCATTGGTTTTGTACTAGATACGGCTTCCCATAAATCTTGATCTACAAGCATGTCCTCCATTTTGAGTTTTCACAACTCAAAATTACTTCCATTAAATTTCTCTATCTCAAACCTCCCAGATGTGCTCGCCATCTCTTACCTGCAACAAAGATTTCAAAATCCTTTGCACAAGCTCCCACTCAAATGAATATCATCTCAAGAAACCTTCTACCCAACAATTAGAACCAAAGGTGATCATGCTCTGATACCAATTGAAAGGAAGCAAGGTATGCGGAAATGCTTCCTACATTGATCTACGGAGGAAAGGCTTATGCAAATTTTTACTTTTACAATTACAGATTAAGATGCATATTAACAGAAAGATAATAACAACTTCCAAATGCAAACACAAAACTCACAACATAGGATATATGTGGGGAAAACCCTTTCAGGTAAAAAACCCCACACTCCAAAGCCGCCCAATATATTATTTAGGAATCACAAGATTACAATATACTTGCAGAGTAATCTTTTAGAGGAGTATATCCAACTAGAGATCTAGGAGGTAATTCGACATCTATAAGATTCTTACACACAACCTCCATCTCTAGCTCCTGATATATAGGAGATGCAATATAGTAAACCGTTACTAGTAATTACAAAACCATGAGCCAAAACCACCCATAAAGTGGCGCCCAAATTATCTCCAATCAAAGATGCCTTGTGATGTACCAAACCACACACCAACACGTGTAACTCTCCCCTTTACATCTCTTTTATGTGTCCACCACGTTTTTACATTTCCCAAAAATAGAAGGTCCAACTTTCGGAGGCCATAACTTTTGATCTGAGTGTCTGATTGACAAACTGTTTGATGTGTTGGAAAGCTGTGAAGAGATCTATCACCCTATAACCTACTATACCAGTTATGACAATTTTTGAGACATTTTGAGAAGTTTTGATTTTGGTAATTGAGTTCAAAACTTTTTTCTGACAGTTTTAAAAAATAGAAACTTTAATATCTTGCGATCCAAATATGATCTTGAGACAAAACTCACCTGAGATGTTCACTTAGTTGTTCCGCACCTTTTGGGAAAAATTTCAGGTCAATCTGCGCTCAATCGAAGGACTTACTAAAAATAGTAAATCTCACTATTTTTAGCTCTTTTGGAAACTTTTGGAAACTTTAAAAGTTCTAGACCATTGTCCAAGATAAAGGGTATTAAAAAAGACCAAAACTGGGAAGAATAGTAACCTTTCTAGGTTGCAAGGTTGAGACACTTTTCCTAACACCTTCTGGCTTAACTCAAATTATTTGACACTTTTCAAATGTTTATACTTTGTATAAATGTGCAAGGTTGTCAGTTACCAGGCTCTTCTTACAAATCCCAATGACATTTTCCCAAGTTACTATGATGTTTGAAAGGACTTTGAAACCAATCAAGGGAATCACACAAGTGTAGCAAATGTGTCCTTATAAATTAAGTATATCCTTGATATATTTAATTTAAATAACAAAGGAAAATCATTCTAGAGACAACATAGGTAACATATGTGAATATATATCAACAAATAATTGAACACCAAAATGTTGGACACCAGATTGTAGTATTCTTCTTTGTTAAATTGCTTAAAAGATTTTGTAGTTTGTATTGGAAGTCTTCATTCACTGGTATATTCTACCTAATCTCTAATCCTGATTGATGATTGCTACTTCACATTCATCTGGTGCGACTTTTCATTTGCTGTGAAAGATAATAATTTTGCTAATACAAAATATTTTGCAAAACATTAGTCTTCTGTTTGTTTTTCTTCACAAAAATTTTAATTATCTTCCATCATCCCGATGAATAATTTTGTCAATAATAAATTAGTTATCTCTAGCCGACAATTTTAGTTTTGTATTTTCACCCAATCTGGAAAACATAACCTGGTAAGGGATAATTACCCCCCCCCCCCAAAAAAAAAAAAAAAAAAATATTAGATTCTCATTTTCAATTAATGCCCTGGTGAAAATATTTGACATCTTTAGTGAAAATACTTTATGCTTGCATTTTACATCATTACTAAAATTTGTATTCCCCAAAATAAAATTCATGTCGTGATTATCTTAATAAATTTTCATTTCATATTGTTGTGGTTTCATCGGAGCTTCGATTTGCTTTGTGCAAAATCATTTTATTGCGGAGACCCAAAAATATTTACTCTGATACTTCAAACTCCTCTCGATATAATTTTTAATATTCTCTTTTCTACTCATCAAAAGGACTGTGTCACATGTCTCACTGATATAGTAAATTTTCTTCAAAGTTGAGTATGTCATATGTCCTCCAGTGAAGACGGGAAAACTTGTGTTTGTCTTTACCATTTAGATTTTTGTTTTGATATTTCTCGAAAGAACTTCCAAAACCTTTCTTACATCATTTTCAACTTCCTTTCCTATTTAATGCAAACCTAACCATATGAGAAATTGTTGGTTGATAGCCATTCCAAGTGCTGCATTATTTGTAGTATTTGCCAAATTTATAAGAGCTTGCTCTAATCCGCTGAATGTATTCATGATGTGTCACATTAATCTTCATAACAATCTCTCACACTTTAATTGATATCGGCATATTAGAGAGACTATACAAGCCTCTTTCTGATATATAAAGGTCACTTCAATGTACCTCATACTTTTGATCTTGACAATGTATATTAATTCTAGCTTCTGGGCCCACCCATTGGTATATCAGAGAGACTTCAATAGTGTTCTACTGATATGCTATAGTCACTCTGATTAGGGTTTCTCTTGAAACAACTATTTTCATTTGATCAACGTTCCTCTATGAATTCCATCCACTTTAACAAAATTCATTTCTATGGGAATCATACTCCACATGTAATATCCTTACTTCACAAAACTAAAAATTCCAATAATTACCATAAAGTAAAAAGGATTCCTGATGTAAAATAGTAATAAAATTTTCTTTCCATAATTAACTTGAAAATAAATTGTAATAATTTGATCCAATCTTCTTTCCTAAGGAGTAAATAATTTCAACAAGACATAAACTTGTCTTTCCAATACCAAGTAATTGAAATATATTAAATTATACAAAATATTAGAATTTACAAGTCATCTTACCAAAAGTTTGCTGCATCTAGATTGTTGACATCCTTATCACAAGCCTCGGCATGCCTCATAAGGAGAGAGAGAAAGCATCTTCAGAGTGCTTTTCCTCCAACCATAGATTGACAGTCTCCCGTGCATCTTCCATTTTGGAAGTGGCCCTACCCTTCATGAAGAGCATAGACTTAGGGTGACCTACGGTATTTGCCATTCGAGTACCGGTGTTATATCTTATGTAACACTATTGATCATATAATCCTAGATACCCTCTAGCCAAGTATGATCCTACCAATAGGTTACGTAATCCCAGATATGGTGAATCGACAATGCACTTAGATGCATGTGCATTACTTTGGCACAAGTTTCAATATGAAAAGTGTTTTCAATAAACGCAGTCGATTTGTTCACCCACCTCAACTCAACTTGGATAAAATTGAAATCCTACAGTTGACTTGGTCAAATGAGTTTATCTACTCTTTAATTGGTTTAGTCTCCTCGACTAGACAAGTTATCTGAATAATCACAGGGTTTTGTTCCTTAGATTCTAGGGTTCTCTTTTTGTACAAAGTTACTTAATACTCTTTGGTATAATGGTACTCATTAACTAACTTTGAATATTTACCAACTTATCCTATCCTAGCCTGATAGGATAATCGAGTGATTTGGCATCAGAATACTTAGGACTAATCGACCAACATGCATAGTATTATTTCCTGCTCAAGTTGGTTTCCTAACTTATTAATATTAGTCCAAAATAATGTTATGTTGTTGCCCTCGTAGCATCTATAGCAACGACTCAACAATTTGCTCTAAGATATGACTATATACATCAACCTAGAACGGTAAATCATATAGCATATAATAAAGTTTTAAAAGTTCTATTACAGGTAGATATTTGCATATCGCTATGATTTCCCTCTCTAGATTCTTTCTACAAGTTTTGGGGAAAGAATTTCGGTAGCTGTGAAGTCATTTTAAATATACCTATATATATACAAAGTTTTCTGAAATACAAGAACAAGCAATTAATGGATGCATTTTTAAAGACCTACAGAGGCATCCTCAAAGTATGCCATCATCTACGTTTGTTATACAGTTTGATAAAATAACAATCGATAGTCCAAAAAATCTTTGGTCTTAACAAGATTCAAAGTTCCCTACCAGTCAACAAGACTCTAAACTCAAATAAAATCATCATACAAAGTAAATAGATCATGATAGATATTATAGTTTGGCCATTCTTTATTTTGATCTTCAAGGCAATGAATTATTTCTAAAATATGATTGTTATCATATAAAGATACCGAAATTGGAAACTAATGTATCATTATAGACTTTTATCTTCGACCTTTTGTTAATCAAGGACGTTAGCCTAACAGGTTAAAACATAGATTCTCAGACTTGAATACAAATCTAATTCACAAACTATAAAACACTTCAAACAGAGAGAGAAGCACCTAGTTTTCAGACCACTCTGAGAAGACCCAACGTTGGTTTAAGCTCGTTTCTGAGCACTCCACTCATCGTCCAAAAAGATAGAAATCACCTTTCTTGCCAAATACGATACTCTAATCCTAGCCAATGAGCTTTCTCCGCTTTTTAAACGTTTCTACAAACTTTTCTTTTCTTCTCAAATCGTGGATAACCGTCTTTTATCTCCCAATGTATACGACAACTTTCTCTTTTTATCTTTAACTCTTGCCATGCGAAAATAGTTAGCGGTACCTTAATGAGGAAATTGTAACAATCTCCCATATTCGAGGGTAACTCAACTCAAGGAGTGAAAGGAAGCTAGGTGTGCGGAAAACGCTTCCTACACTAATCTAATGAGGAGAGGGCTATGCAAATTCAACTTTATCCTAACTATTACAACAATGTTAAACCATTAACATGAGATATTGCAGCTAAACACAAGAACCAGAAAGAAGACAGAGAGAGACAAGATATACATGGGGAAAACCCTTACAGGTAAAAAAACCCCACACTCCAAAACACAGCTCAAATGGATTACAATAAACAATAACAGATTACAATACAGTTTCAGAGCCAATGCTCTTTTAGGAGTCTTTAAATGTCAAATTTGGAGATATTCCGACAGCATAATAGTACTTGTACCGAAGTTATCTATCTCCCATCCAAGCACCTATTTATATAGAGTTTACAAGGCAAATATGGAACCTTCTAGAGATGGGCGTCCATCTTAGACTCATGCCCCAAAACCCACGCCTAAGGACATTTGTCCAACATCCCATCCCAAAGTGGGCGCCTGGTCCCAATATAGGTTACGACAGATGCTCTTACACACCTTACAGCTATCAGAGAATCTGTCATACACTAACTAAAAATATCATATTCCTCTTACATGTCATAACCTCCCTTGACCGCCCAAAGATGCCTTTTTCTCATGCAGAGATACTCACCGACACTTGTCATTAATTAAAAATTGTTTGAGGTTTCAGGGGCATTACCCCCAAGCCCCCATTAGGGCGCTGCCCCTCGACCCCACCCTGTATCACAACAGGGAGAGCGCTAGGGGCACTGTCCTTGGACCCCGCAAGGGGCTACACCCCTTGACCCCGTCTTGGGGGTGCTGCCTCCAAACCCCTATTAATTATTCAAGGGGAAAACTGCAGCTGCCAAAGTCACCAAAATTTATCCTCCTGCATATACACAATGTACTGACTATGCCAACTCAACATGGGATAAATAAATACAACATTAGGAATTTGCAAAGGTTGAGACACCTTAATTCCCAACAAGGAGGATGTGAAAGATGATAATGTCATCGTGGGTAAACATGTATGCAACCCTACCTCTCAACAAGAATTCGATCAAATTAAGAGATAATGCTAACTTCTAAGTTTTAAAATGATAGTTACTAAATAATTAAAGTATAATATAGGTCGCGGCTTCACTAATGACTTAGGTTTTATACCACACAAAACAAGATTTAATAACTATTATTACACCCACCACCCCGGTTCTTAAAGGGTGTTAATAAAATAGATTGATATCAACATTATAAGTATATTAGCTAATCTCATAAACCGCTAGATATCCTTTAGAAACAAAATAATAACCATGGTATTATTAATAGTCTTAAACTATATATACCACTTCGTTTATGATAAATAAAATTAATAAGTTGAAGGACTTACATAAAGCGTGATAGGGTCGAGTATATCTCCCTTTCATGAAAACACAATATTTCACGTTGGTCAGACTTGCCATAAATATGCATTGCGATGTTAGGTGATAACAATTTATCCATCTACGTTTGATGACACATATGCAACCATTTATGACATAAACGTCAAAAAGTTGCGTTAGTTGTAAATGGCTAACGCTCGAATCCAACGTCATTATTCGCAAAAGACAAAGTTGATACACAACCAACTCAAAAGATGAATTTAAAAGACGTTGACAATCCTATCGAGTCAATCCTAGGTTTGACCAAAAATGAGACTTACCTCGACTAACTTGAGTCCACTATCAGATTCACACTATACTCAATTGGCAAATACCAGTCAGTAACCTAAGGTCTATGTTCTCCTCCCCCAAATATAATTTCTCTCTCTATTTCTTGAAGAGTCCCAAATACCTATTTTCCTACTTAAAACTTTCACATACAACTCATGATCAGTGTACTAGTGTCCCAATCATAAAACATAAAAATAACAATTCATTACATAAAATGCTATTAACTTTAATCATTTGAAATAAACATAATTACATAAACTATTTTTCCATGAAATTAATGTCTCCAGAAAATTACATTAAGTCTCATTAACAAAGCATCTTAACTCATGTACAAAAATACTCGTTCAAAGATTGACTTCTATCCATGTAAAAGTGAAAAGTAAAAGCATGCCAAAATGGGGATGTAACATACCTCTCCCCTAAAGATTCATTGTCCCCAATGATTCAGTGTATCAAAATATAGTTTTAAAACAAGTTTTTAGTTTAATTGCTAAAAGCATGAAAAAGATAAGGAAATTTCTGATAAATTTCATAGTAGTCCTCCCAAGTGGCACTGTCTTCCATATATTGGTCCCATTGCAATTTACACTACATAACTTCTCTGTTACACAAGCGAAGCTTACGAGTTTTGAGCACTTTGAGAGGCTCAATCATGACCACCCTTGGTTCTTGCATCTGTAATGCATTCCAATTCAAAATATGATTATCTCCTGCAAAATATTTCTTTAAATATGAAACATGAAAGACATTGTGCATTTTAGACAAGGTTGGTGGTAGAGCAATCTTGTAGGCAACTGGATTGATAATTTTAAGAACTTCAAAGGGTCCCATGTAGTGAGGAGCTAATTTAGAATATTTTCAAAATTTGATAGAGCTTTTCTGTGGTTTAACTCGCGAAAGAACTTTCTCTCCAATAGAGAAATGTCTAGGTGTCTACTTCCGATCAACATAACTTTTTGCCTGTCATTGGCTTCAGCCAATCTTTTCCTAATTATTTTAACTTTTTCTTCCATTTCAACTAGCATCTCTGGACCAATGCTAATCCTATCTTCCATCTTATCCCAGCTTATAGGAGTTCAACATTTTCTTCCATACAATGCTTCAAATGGTGCCATCTTAATGCCAGAATGATAGGAATTGTTATAAGCAAATTCCACTAGTGGTAAATATTCTTCCCACTTGTATTGCTGATCCATGCAATACATTCGTAACAAATCCTCTAAAAATTGGTTAACTCTCTCAATTCGACCATCTATTTTAGGATGATATGCTGTACTTACATTGATTTTGGTTCCTAGCACTGAAAACAAGGTTTGCCAAAACCTTGATGTTACTCACGCATCTCTATCCGAGATAATCTTTTCAGGAAATCCGTGTAATCTAAACACCTCCTAAAAAATATTTGTGAGCCAACACTGGTGTTCCATCAATCAAATTTCTTGGTATAAAATGTTTAAACTTTGTGAGTTTATCAACCACAACCAAAATGGCATCGTCTGTTCCTAGACATTGACAGACCCTGAACAAAATCCTAGAGGTTTTACATCTGCTAGAAGTTTAGTTACTCCTAGATGTCTGGAATGAGGCACGCAACGGACTTCTTTCCACACAAGATTTCTTAATTTAGTTGAATTTGGAACATAAATTCTTCCTTTGTACTCAGTAATCCATTGGACTCAAAATGAAATCCATTATACCTTGAGTCATTAGGATTGTTTCTAAGAGCTTGCTTGACTTGTTCATAATATTCATCCCCAGACAATTTTTGTAGTACTAAGTCTTTTAAATTTGCATGAATAGAAACAATTGAAGCAATATGCCTTCTCTGACTCAAGGCATTAGCTACCTTGTTTTCCTTTCCCTGAATGTAGCTTATCTCAAAGTCATAATCAGATATCAATTCTAACCATCTTCTTTGCCATGCATTGAGATGTGGCTGGGAAAATATGTATCTAAGACTTTGATGATTTGATTTAAGTACATAAGTTTTTCCCAACAAATAATGGCACCACATTTGCAAAGTATGAATTACTGCTGCTAGCTCTAAATCATGCAGGCCATAATTTTTCTCATAAGTTTTTAACTTCCTTGATTCATAGGCTATCACTCGCCCATCTTGGATAAGTACACCCCCTAATCCCTCCCCTAAGGCATTAATTAGTACTTCAAACTGTCTTTCAGGGTTAGGAACTTTCAAAATTGGAGTAGTTATTAACTTTTCTTTCAATAGATCAAATGCCTTCTAACATTCATTTGTCCACTCAAAACACTTTCCTTTTCTTTGCAAGGAGGTGATCGGGTTTGTAATACTTGAGAAATTTAGAACAAAGTTTTTATAATAACCAGCCAAATCCATGAAACTACGTACTTCATGCACATTGGAAGGTATAGGCCAATCGAGAATAGCTTTGATTTTGGATGGATCAACAGATATCCCCTCAGCAGATATTATATGACTGAGATACTGAATTTCTTTTTGAAATAAAGAACACTTTGAAAGTTTTTGCATACAACTTATGTTCCCTCAATCGTTGCAATACAATTTGCAAATGTTGCCAATGCTCTTCTTCATTTTTAGAATAAACGAGCATATCATCTAGGAAAACCAGAACAAACTTATCTAAACAATCTCTAAACACACTGTTCATGAGATTCATAAATGTTGTAGGGGCATTTGTCAAACCAAAAGGTAACACTGTGAACTTGTAGTGTCCATACCTTGTCCTGAAGGCTATTTTATGGATATCCTCATCCTTCAATCTTAACCGATGACACCTTGATCACAAATCGATCCTTGAGAACACCGCAACTCCATGCATTTGATCAAAAAGATCATCTATACGTGGCAAAGGATACTTATTCTTTATCATTGCCTTATTAAGCATACAATAATAAATACATAATCTTAGGGTTCCATCCTTTTTCTTGACGAAAATAACTGGTGCTCCCTAGGGTGAGACACTAGGTCTAGTCAAACCCTTAGCCAACAATTCTTGTAATTGAGATTTTAATTCCATTAATTCAGTAGTTGTCATACGGTATGGAGCTTTGAAAATAGGCTCAAATCTTGGTTTGATATCGATTGCAAAATAAAAAATCCTTTTGGGAGGTAATTTGGGAAGTTCCTCAGGAAAAACATCTTGGAAATCTTAGAGATAAGGATACTTTTCTTCAAAGGACATACTTTGGTTTTCAGGACCTTCTTCAACTTGTTCTATTTTAATTGCAAAAAGCTTACAACCTTTGCTCCTAGTTCTTTTTAATTGCTTAGAATAAATAGGTCTAATCTTGACTTCTCTTTGGATACCCTGAAAACTGACTTTATTCCCCAAGTCATCTAAACACTGAATAGCTTTTGAAAAACAATCAACTGTAGCTCTATGCTTCCATAACCAATTCATTCCTATAATGACATCATAGGAACCTAAGGGGCGGCTACATATAGGTTCACCTCTATTGAAAAACTTGGAAAATCAACCCTAGCCTCAAACAAACATTGCTCTACCTAAGCCTTGGTTTGGTTAGTGTATTCTACAGCCCAAGCTTTAGACATATATCTAGCTTTTCTAGGAAATTTATTCAAAACTCTAGGTGATACAAAATTTTTAGTAGCTCCAATGTCAATCAAAATGGAAACAGGAACTCCAAATAAGGTACGTATCATTTTGATGGATGTGATATGATATTCTGCTTGACAATTGTCAAGAGATGCATGAATTATTTGTTGGAAAGCTGATTGTTGAGAAGGTAAGGTAGTATCCTTTTGCTGTCCATTTTGTTCCCTGGTTGGACAATGGTTAGCATAGTGATCTCCTCCAAAAGTGAAACAACCTCCTTGGGGACCTCTCTTTTATGATGGCCTTCCAGTGGTATCCTCATTTCTTTTGTAGTTATAATTCTTTTTATCATTTCCAGAGCCACTTTTATTCTTCTAATTTCCTTTACCATTTCTTTTTCCTCATACTTCTTGTCATTTCTTCTCTTAGATGGTTGGGTAGTTGGGTTCTTATTGAATCTTTTGTGATTTCTTTCATAGTATGCTGAAATAGATTTTATCTTTTGCTCCTGCTTGATTGCCTTTTCATGTACCTAATCCATTGTTGTTGGACCATGTACATCCACCTCCCCACCAATTTGAGCATTTAATCTCATAATAAACTTGCTGATTTTGAATATTTCGTCTTTCTAATATTGGGGCACATATATCAAGAGATGGGTAAATTTTTCTGCATATTCCACCATGGACAAATCTCCCTGATGAAGATTCTAGAAGTTAGTCAATTTATGATCAAAGTAGAGTTGTGGTAACCACCTTTTTTGAAAGAGCTCTACAAACTCATCCCAAGTTACTCTTAGGGAACTTAAATTTAGTTCCATCTTCTTATTCATCCACCATGTGGATGCTTCTCCTACCAGTTGGAAAGCTCCCCAAATTTCTTTAGTTACCTCTAAATAATTTTTGATTTCAAAATATTTTTCCATTTCTGTCAGCCAAGCTTCAGCTGCATCACCAGTTTTTGTTCCATCAAACTTAGGGGGAACGATCTTTTTGATATCCTTGCACAGTTTAAGTGCAAGTCTATCTTTTGTTTCCTTCTAAAGTTCACTATATTCTGGGTTTTCACTAGCTGTACTATGGTCTTGTTGTCTTCTCCCACTCACACCATGAGAAAATTCATTTCCCCTTATGAGTTACCTTGCTCATTCACTTTCTTTTCTAAATTACCCAGCCTTTCTTTTGTTTCAGCAAGCATAGCTAAAATTTGATCCAGTTTATCTGTGGAGTTTACTTGCGAATTATTATCCTCTTGATTCTCTCCCTGGTTTGTTCTTGTTCGCACCATATTTGAGGATTTTTCTCACACCTAGGAATGTTGAGTTATCTATTAGTTTCTTCAATGGTTTTTGCTATGGCCTCATGCTCTCTCTTAGCCTGCAAGTAATGTTCTTTCCCAATAAATGACTTTCTAGCAATCATTTTAAGACGTACCATCCTAGCACAAGAAATCCAAACATTAGCTACCCACTTAATGTTGATTCTAGGTTAGCATAATGGACTCATAAGCCTTAGTACAGAACCTGGTTTTTCTCTGATACCATATGTAATTTCCTTACTACACAAAACTAAAAATCCCAATAATTACCATAAAGTCAAAAGGATTCCTGAGGTAAAATAGTAATAAAATTTTCTTTCCATAATTAACTTGAAAATAAAGTGTAATAATTTGATCCAATCTTCTTTCCTGAAGGGTAAATAATTTCAAAAAGGCATAAACTTGTCTTTCCAATGCCAAGTAATTGAAATATATTGAATTATACAAAACATTATAATTTAGAAGTCATCTTACCAAAAGTTTGCTGCATCTGGATTGCTGACATTCTTATCACAATCCTCAGCATGCCTCATGAAGGAGAGAGAGAAAGCATCTTTTGAGTGCTTTGCCTCCAACCACAGACCAACGGTCTCTCACGCATCTTCCATTCCAGAAGTGGCACTACCCTTCACAAAGAGCATAGACTTGGGGTGACCTATGGTATTTGCCATCTGAGTACCGGTGTTGTATCCTACGTAACACTATTGATCATTGTGAGGCCTACTTATCTCACCGTCTATTTTTGCTTTCATCATATGGACATTTTGATGGACATGTGGACATTTGGGAATACTGATCTCGTTATTCATACTTTCATGACTATTTCGTATGCTTTGATTAGTTAGATTGAGCATGATGTGATGTTGTTATAGCTCGCATGTTAGATTTCACTTGATGTTATGATGTTATGTGATATTTATTTTAATGCAAATGGGAATGTTAGTTGATGAGTAAATGAATGAAATATTATGCAGTTTTAATCCTGATTTGATGTTTAGAAAATGCAAGTGAATTATGAATCATATATATGATAGCATGTGTATAATCGAGGATATAGGTGATTATGCGATTGTGTGTGTGTGTGTGTGTGTGCATTTCCTTTTTCTTTGGCTATGATGAACATGTGCTATTGATCTGTTTGTGGAAGTGTGCAGGTAATTTTCCATGCCCATGGAAAATCAGAGGTCATTCCAGTAATCGTATGTGATATCCATGTTTAGCCGACCTAGTCCCAAGAGAGACCAAGGTCATTTGTGATGAAGCATGATGATTTGTAATGTTTGTATTTGATGTTTATTTTGATTAGGGTTCACCCTTTTAATTGATTTATTGATGTGTTGTAAGTTTTAATGTTTGAGTTGCACTATTTTGGTGCTATTTATTTATTGGGCCTTTTTATCTAAATTTATGGACCCCTTGGTGTTTATTTTGGTCAAATAATGACCCTAGGTCATACTCCTAGGGTCTAGGACCAATTTGAACATGTGAGACCTTAGTTTAACCTTCTTTTGGTCACCTTAACTTGACCCTATAGTTAAGTGACGAATTTTAAAGTTGGGTGAGGTGGAGGACAAGTCAAGATTCCACCATGACCAACTCCACTTCCCTAGGATAAGGTCTCCCTTATCTTGAAGACTTGGGAGGCTCCCAAGGCCTTCAAGTGTGAGAGACCTCATTCCTATTCTCTCACACATGTGTGAGAGAATCTATGGGGGAATGGGTTTGCCTTGTTGGATAGGAGAATGACATGTGTATTATCCTTATCCTTATGGAGTCTTCCATGTGGGATTCCCCTCTCCACTATGCTCTCACACATGTGAGAGCATTTGTGGGAGAGAGTGAGGCTTTGTGGGATGGGGGTATGAGATGTGTCACCTCCTCATCCCTTAGGGTTTGGTGAGTGGGTTGTTAGGAGGAAGGAGAAGGTGACATATGTCACCTTCTCATCCCTCAAGGCTCTTTGGTTTAGCCTATTAAACTCTCTCTTTGAGAGATGGAGAGGGTTCTTCATTTTTAGTTTTTTGAATATTGATTTGGGGAAGATAGCTAGATTTAGAGGAAATTTGATGCAAGGAGATTGGAAGGAGACTTGGGAGCTCTTCTTCAACCTCTTGCCAAATTTGGGCTTCTAAGGTAAGCACCCAAGGCTATATGCCTTCCTTATGTTTTTACTTTCATTGTATGTGAAGATTGCTTTGTGTATGTTTGAGTTTTGGTTTATGTGTTGTGTGGGTTTTCATTTTGGGTGTTTGATGAAGCTCTCCATTGAGAAGAGTTCATCTTGTTTCGGGGTGGGAGAGGAGTGAGCCTCCTCGAGGTCACCCTCACTATATTTGGAGGTATTGATGGCCCTGGAAGTACATTGTGATGTATTTGAGATTTTGGTGAAGGCAAGAGTGGCTTGGGATTTTTGACATTTTGAGATATTAAGGCAAGAGGCCTTGTGATTTTGAGCATTATGTGTTTTTGGTGATTTTGGGTTCTCCCCTTGAGTTGAGAGTAGTCCACTCTCCTACCCCCAAAAATCCAAGTAAATGGATTAGTTATGTGAAATCCTTGGGAGGGTGTGCATATGATTTGTGTGAGTGATTTTGGCATTGAATCCCTTGTTGTTGTGTGCATCTGGATATGGGTGACCTCCAAGCTTGAGGGTGACTTGTTTCAAGTCTATGGATGGAAGTTGAGCTCCCATGGGCATTTGGAAGCCTCCTTGAGATTTTTGCAGGTTTTTGGTGGTCTTGGAGTGTTTGGAGCTTTGAAAGAGCTAATAGTTTTATGATTTTTGTTGAATATGGTATCATGGTTTCGATGACCTTTGTGGCCTTGTAAAAGTTGTTGTAGTTGAGTGTAACTCTCCTTGTGAGCTTCTTTGTAAAGGAAAAAAAATATATATGTATTCAATCTATTTCAAATGTAAGAATTGTTGTCTTGTTTTCTTATAATGGACTTGGAAAATACTATGTGTGAGAATGATGGTTCTCTCTTACCTCTCTTCCTATTCTCTAAACCTTACTATTTAAATGAATATATTGTTTGTTGAACAGAAAAGAGAATATATGTTTTTTTAATTACAACTTACAAAAAAAAATATAAAGGTGCAGTTAAGTTTATTTTGAAAAGGAAAATTATTGTGATAATAAACCATGTAGATGTTCATATATATATATATATATATATATATATATATATATATATATATATATATATATATATATATATATATATATATATATACAAAAAAACAAATAGTTATACTTGTTGTTTCTAAATGTTTTAGTTCACTATTTTAGACAAAAAAAAAGAGACATTAATTTTCCAGCAGATATGTAAATATAATATAATATACTTCCAGCTGACATATACACACACACACACACACACACTACAACAAATCCTTGTGATTAGCTCATTTTTTTCTCCGTTTTTTGTTTCCACCCACTATTTTAATGTATTTTTCTCCAATTTTTTGAAAAAGTCAGCGCTATTTATCAGGATGGCAATTTTTTGGTGTTTTTTGCGTCGATCAGAACAAGTCAGTGCTAATTTAGGCACCAAATTGTGCCTAAAGTAGCACTGACTTGAGAGCCCAAATTAGCACTGACTGTATCACCAATTATAACAACTAAACTAGCACCGACTTAGCACTGCACACCAAAAAATTCAACAGTCTCATCGATACCCCAAAAGTCAAATAGATAAGGCACTTCAGCATGACACCAAAATGTGTCATGACGATCAAACAAAAATATCGATAACCTTTAAGGGATTCGGGATATCGAAGAGATATGGTTTAGAGTCTCACCAATAGAAGGGGTCTCACCGATGAAAAGATAATGTAAAGGGTATTTCAAAGAAACTCTACTATGTCGAAGAGAGGGTTTTTGGGGTCTCTCCGAAAAGGCGACAAAAAGAAATTAAAATATCAAAAGGGCGATTTCTTATTCGAGGAGACTCATATTATTGAAGTAATGCCAGTTAGGGTCATACCGAAATCCCAAACAATAAATAAGACTGCAAAACACATCACATCGAAATAAAGTGACAAGACATAAAGGTGGTGATCCGAACAAGTAGGCACTTTTCTTGTCGAGGAGACTCAATATACAATCTCTTTGATGACCCGAAGGCACAAGTAGACAAAAGGAAAATCACACAAAAACCTGAAGTAATGAGCAAATCGAAGAGACAGGGGATATTGGCAAGAGTCATTCAAAAGTCTCATCGATATCGTGAAAGTCGAATAGATAAGGGATTCAGGATATCAAAGTGATATGGTTTAGAGTCTCACCAATAGAAGGGGTCTCACTGATGAAAAGATAATCTAAAGGGTATTTCAAAGAAACTCTACTGTGTCGAAGAGACAGTTTTTGGGGTCTTTCCGTAAAGGCGACGAAAAGAAATGAAAATATCAAAAGGGTGATTTCATGTTTGAGGAGACCCATATTATTGAAGTAGTGCCAATTAGGGTCATACTGAAATCCCGAACAATAAATGAGATTGCAAAACACATCACCTTGAAATAAAGTGACAAGACATAATGGTGGTGATCTAATGCTTTGTTTTCGAAAAAAAATTAAATTTCATTCGATGATAATTGATTGCACAGATGCCATTGATTGCACAGAGTTAAGATTGTTGAATGGGAATTCGAAGGGCATTGTAAAGAACAAGTGCAGGGCGTGGATGAATAAGCAATTCAGGACTAGAATGATTTGTCAAGTAAGTAGTTTTCATTCACCAAAATCCTTGAGATTGCTAGCCTCCAAACATTCACCAAAATCTATTTCGTAGTAGTTTTCATTGCTTTCTCTATTTGTTTCCAAGCTCTTTTTTTGCAACATCCTATGGACAAGTGGCGGCAGTAGCTATACTTCCCGCTATAAAACCACCTGAAGCTAGAAAGACATAAATTTTCTAAACTCATCGGTTGTTTTTATTGTCATGTCCTTGAGCCTTCTATGGATGCAAGTGCAAAAGGTTAAGATTGTGGTTGCATATAACCATAATCTGCCCTTTAGGGTTTTGTGTTGAATGACAAAATTTAAACATTTAGCAACCTTTTTCAAAAAAAGGAAAAAATTGTTGATAACTGAGAGGGGGGGTGAATCAGTTATCTTAATTATTTCATCTTTCTGAACTTTCTTAATAATTAATACAACATCAATTCAAATAAGAAAACATAACCATGAAATGGAAATACACATGACACAATATTTTTGACGTGGAAACCCTGTTAGGGGAGAAAACCACGGGGTGATTAACCCAAGATTGTATTCTCTGTTAGAAGAATAGCAATACAAAATGGCACTTGCCACTTAGGGCTCACTGCCCGAGCACACTACTCACAAGAGACTCAATGTCTACAAGTTGTAAGAAGAATAATAAGATACTTGAACTGATGAGAAGCATCCACACATGCTGGAGTTCAATTCCGGTTAGGCTCAATAAACTGATCTGCTACACTTCATCCTTCCTCTTCTTTTGTTCTGCTGTCCTTTCACATACCGAACCTTCCTTACTGCTTTCTTTCTGCTCTTCTACTTTTCTTCACACTTAACACAACACACACCACATTTCATCGAAATCCATCTGGTATATATATATCTACACAAGGGATTTCATCCTCTTTCTAGTCGGCATCCGAAATAGTCAATATTTCCCAAACTCTAGTCTGTCGGCTGAATCCTTGCTTACCAAGTGATGCGGATCTAAAAGAAACTTATAGAAGTCATCTAACAAGTTGGCCAATCATGAATGATGCCTTAAGAATCTTTATCACCATCAGCATCTCATCCGAAATAACTTCCGATGCTCTGCCTGTAAGTTCTTCCTTTGTCTGTTTTACCAAACCGGACCCCAATACTTGAATGCTTATATCTCTTTACTCTTGCATCACCAGAGGCTCAATTCTTGGAATCTATCAGTCAAGGTACTCCTCTTGACTTCCCCATGTCCGTACTTTCAAAAGATACTTCCTTTGAGAGATCTGGACCTAACTGTCAGACCTTGCCCTGTTCTTGCTTACCAGACCACAACACTCTTCAATCTGACTTCCGGTATAGGCACACCATGTCCTGTGGATGTGTGGGATGAACTTTGTTGCCATCAATGACAACAATCATGAAGCTACAATGTGTCTCTTGCCAACAATCTCCCCCTTTGGCATTGATGGCAACACTTAGTGAAAAATGACTAAGTGTTATACTATACTCCCCCTTGGTTGATGCTCTCTTCTAATGTACACTTTATTGAAGCTCCCCCTTAGCTGGATTCCACATTTTTCATTGTTCCTCACTCCCCCTTTGACATCAATGGCAAAGGGTAGGGTCCGCACACAAAAATTGCCCAAAACTTCAACTATACTTAGCCGCATAAGTATATAAACATGTTTTACTTACATATATTGTAATATGTCTGCAAAAGTTGTCTTCAACTGTACAACTTCTGTCACCCAGCTCTGCTTTATCCTATCCAAAATTGAGATGTGACCACTCAACAGGAATGCAAAAGCTTCTGCCCTCTTGAGATCTGTCGGATCACTGGTCTGGGCTATGGTCTGGGCATCTGTTAGGACCTCATGCATGGCCTCTAATTTGGGGATAATAATCCATCTAAGCTCACCCATCTGACTTATTATGTTCTTCCTCTCCTTTTCAAGTTTCTTGATCTCATTCATGACTACAATAGTTTGACATTCTTGGTTTACTATAGATACAGTGAGAGGATCAAAATTCTGAGAGAGGCTTGATAGTTTATCCTCTTGTTCCTTTACTTTCTTCTCAATATCCTTGGTCACTTTGGACCAGGATACACAAAATTTATAGATATCTCCGCCATCTTTAAGAGCATTTTCTAAGCTCTTTATCCCAATATCCATATTTCTCCTATCATTGGTTATAAGTCCTTGTAACTCCGAGAATCTTTTATCCAAAAACTCTTTCTGGACTTTCTCTTCTGCTGCTTTCTCTAAAGAATCAAAATGAGTACTAACAGAATTTACAAGAGACTTTAGATTACTAGATGTGGATGCTGTAGGATCCTTTTGGAAGGATGGCATGATTTTTTCTAGTACACCAGATGCAGTTTCTATGAGTTCACAGTCTTCCATGTGAGACTTCAACATTTTTTCTTTTGCCTTTGCTTGAGTGAAGGAAGCTAGCTTCATGGTTTGCACCAGAGAGAGGGAATCAAAATTGAATGGACCTTGAAGTAACTCTGGTTCATCAAATTCCATCATCTCTTTGGTCAAGAAATCCTTAACTGCTTTTGCTGTGTCTCTTGTCAGAGATAGAATTTTCTCCCCTTCTGCAGCCTTACCATTGTCATCTGTAGCTTTTTCTGTCCTTGACTCTTCTTTTCTTTCCTTTCCTTGTTCTTCTTGATTGGATTTTTCTTTTATACTTTCTTCTCCTTTAGATCTAGAGACTGCCAGAGAGTTCGTATTTACTTCTCCTTGGACTTCCTCTTCTGGAGCAGAGGAATCTAAGTCCTTGCCTTTTTCTTCACTTGTCTCCTTTACTTCTTCTACTACTATCTCAGTAGTTTCTTCCTTGTCGTCCATGGTAGAGGGCTCATCACTTATGTCCTCTATGATAGGAATGTTGAACCTTTTGTAGGCATTCCAGAGGATTTCTTTAGTTTCTTTAGCTATTTTGTCAGTTTCTCCAAGCATAAGATGATTCATTCTTGCTTTGCTCCAGAATTCATCCTTGCAATATTTGAAAATCATATTCATTTATTTCTTCATGATTGAGGGATAAAGTTGAATAGCTATTTGTTCCCTGATCTCAAGGTCCTTGGCCTTGGCATTGTTCTTTCTAATTTCTAGTTCTTTCTCTAGGCTCTTTGGAGTTAAAGATATAATCTCAATGAATGCTTTATTATAAATGTTAAGGTACCTGACTGTGGCTTCTTGCAGGATCTTCTGATCAGCCTCACTATAGTAGTCATAAAATTTAGTCATTGGTTTCAAATTCCCATCCACAGTGACTGATTTGACTACATTATCAATGGACAGAGTGGGCCTTTCAACAAACTCTTCTACCATCTTTTCCTTGTCTTCACCGGTAGAGGGTTCACTAGATACTTTCTTCTTTTTCCTCATTTTCCTTACCTCCTCATCTGATTCTATCTCTTCTTCATCCTTCTGACTGATATAAGACCTTGTGGCCTTCGTCTTGGTTCTTTTCTCTTCTTTACCAGATGATTTTGCTTCCAGTTTTAATGCCTTTGAGGTCTTAGCAGTTGTAGGTGTAGACCTCTTAGAGGATCTGGTCCGGGAGGGGGCTTGTACCGGATCACTTTCCTTTTCTGCTTCTTCCTTCTCTTTCTCTGCCCTTTCCATCTTTTCTCTATGTGCATCAAGTGCCTCTTTTGAGATTCCATGCCTCTTGGCAAATTCTTCTACCTCTTTTCTCACTTTTCTCTTCATCTCCGGTTGTCTAAGTTCCACATGGATTTTTATACTTAATTCTTGAAAGGTTCCAAACCTTTCTACCTTAGGATCCTTGGGCTGACTGAGCATGTGTTGAACACGCAGCTCTCCAATTTTCTCATCAACTTCATACCCATTGGCATGATCCACACTGTTCTTGGTTCCACAGCCTCCATTAGGCACTGATCAGTTTCTACCATAAAGCACACTGTATCTTTGTACTTCTCAACCAGAGATTAGGGGATTTTTCTCTAGCTTGCATCATACTTTGAAAGTTCTTGAAATATCCCCACAAAGTTGCATTTCTTGCCTTAGCATCTCCAAGCCCTTGTAGGTAGTCTTTGATTTGGATTGCAATAGGTCTGTCATTTTGCCAAACCCAACCACTAGATCTGGGAAGCTCATTCATGAAGTAGAAGAATAAACTGTTGATAACTGAGAGGGGGGGTGAATCAGTTATCCTAATTATTTCCCTTATTGAACTTTCCTTTTAATTGATGCAGCATAAAATCAAACATAAAACATTAACCATAAAACAAGAAACACATGACACAGTATTTTTGACGTGGAAACCCTGTTAAGGGAGAAAACCACGGGGTGATTAACCCAAAATTATTCTCTGTTAGAAGAATAGGAAATTACAAAAATGGCACTTGCCAATTAGGGCTCACTGCCCGAGCACACTGCTCACAAGAGGCCCACTGCCTACAAGAAGACACACTGTCTACAAAGTGATGAGAATCACAGTCTTGAACTGATTGGAAGCATCTGCATATGCTAGAGTTCAGTTCCGGTTAGGCTCAGTACACTGATCTGCTGCACTTCATCTTTCCTCTGTTCTTTATTCTGTTATCTTTCACATACCGGATCCTTTTTGCTACCTCTGCTCTTTTTCTGGACTTATTCGCATATATCACCACATCAACACCCCCTTCACAACTAAATCCATCCTCTATATATATCCACACAAGTAATTTCATCACCTTTCTAGTCGGCATCCGGAACAGTCCAATTTCTTACAAACTTTTGTTCTGTCGGCTGAATCCTTCCTCACCAAGCAATGCGGATCAAGCATATACTTGTAGATATCATTAATCATGTCGGCCAAACATGATTCATGCCTTCACAACCTCTGTCATCAACAATAACACATCCGGAAAGCAGTCTGATACTCTGCCAGTCAGTTCTTCCTCTGTTTTCACTGTCTCTCAGGAATCCGGTACTCAACCATTCATATCTTTTCCCTTGTCCATCACCGGAGGCTAAATCCTTGGAATATACCACTCAAGGTAGTCCTCTTGACTTCCCCAAATCCGCACTGCACCAAGACACTTCCTCTGAGAGATCCGGACCAATCTGTCGGACCTTGCCACATGCTCTGTTCTTCTTCACCGGACCACAACATTCTTTATTCTGACTTCCGGTAGAGACACATTATGTCTTGTGGATATGTGGGATGACCTTAGTTGCCATCAATGACAACAACCATGAATCCATATAGTGTCTCTTGCCAACAATCTCCCCCTTTGGCATTGATGGCAACACTTAGTGAAAAATGACTAAGTGTTTTCACTATGCTCCCCCTTTGCTGATGCTCTGTCTTTATATACAATTTCTGGAACTCCCCCTTAGTTGGATTCCTCATTTTTCACTGCTCCTCACTCCCCCTTTGACATCAATGGCAAAGGGTAGGGTCCGCACACCAAAATTTTCAAAAATTTTCTCTATATAGCCGCATATTTACATACTCACATGTATTGAAGAATGTCTGCAAAGGATGTCTGCAATTGGATCATTTTTGTAGCCCAACTTTGCTTCATTCTATCCAAAATTGAAATGTGACCACTTAGCAAAAATGCAAACACTTCTGCCGCATTGAGATCTGTCGGATCTTTTGTTTGGGCGGTGGTCTGAGCATCACTGATGGCCTCATGCATGGTTTCCAACTTAGGGATTATAATCCTTCTAAGTTCTCCCATCCGGTTGGTGATGTTCTTCCTTTCCTTCTCAAGATTCTTTATTTCATTCAAGACTGCAATAGTCTGACATTCTTGATTTATTATAGAGGAAGAGAGAGGATCAAAACTTTGAGATAAGCTTTGTAGCTTATCCTGTTCCTCTTTTATTTTCTTGTCAAATGCTGCTGTTGCCTTTGACCAGGATATACAAAATTTATAGATGTCACCGCCATCCTTAAGAGCATTCTCTAAGCTCTTTATTCCAATGCTTACAATCTTCCTATCCTTAGAGATTAATTCTAATATTTCTGAAAATCTTTTATCCAAAAATTCCTTCCGGACCTTTTCTTCAGCTGATTTTTCTAGAGAATCAAAATGTGTATCAACACTGCTGACTAAGGTTTTTAGATTACCGGAAGTGGAGGCTGTCGGATCTATCTGGATTGATGGCATGATCTTTACAAGTACTCCGGAAGCAGCCTCTATCAACTCACAGTCTTCCATATGAGACTTCAGGAGCTTTTCATTTGCCTTGGCATTTGCAAATGAAGCTATCTTCATTGTTTGTACCGGAGAGAGAGAGTCAAAATCAAATGGGCCTTTTAGAAGCTCCGGTTCATCAATCTCTAGAGTTTCTTTGCTCAAAAATTGTTGAACAGTTTGTGCAGTGTCTCTTGTCGGAGACAGATGTTTCTTTTCTTCTGCAGTCTTAGAACTGTCAACCTCTTTGTCTTTCACCACTGCTTCCTTCTCCTGTAATTGCTCTTCTTCTTTGGATCCGGAGACTGTAGGGGAAACCGGAGGAGAGATATTTGTCTGTTCAGGGCTCACTTCTTCCGGAACAGAAGATTCCAAATCACCAGCTGTTTCTGCACCTAAATCCTCTACAACAGGAAGATTGAACCTTTTGAAGGCCTTCCGGAGGATCTCTTCTGTTTCTTGGGCCACTTTGTCAGTCTCACCAAGCATGAGTTGATTCATCCTGGCTTTGCTTCTGAACTCATCTTTGCAGTCCTTGAAGATAATGTTCATTGTCTTGGGATCAATTTGAGGATATAGCTGAATAGCTATCTGCTCCCGGATCTCAAGATCTTTAGCATGAGCATTATTCTTTCTTACTTCCATTTCCTTTTCTAGGCTTTTAGGAATAAGAGATATTATTTCAATGAAAGCCTTATTATATATGTTAAGATATTTTACTGTGGCCTCCTGCAGAGTCTTTTGGTCGGCCTCACTGAAGTCATCATATGATTCAGTCATTGGTTGAAGGTTTCCATCCACCGTGACCGACTTGATTATGCTCTCTAGTGACAGAGTGGGCTTTTCAACAGTTACCTCTGCCATTTCCTCCTTGTCTTGGCCTGTGGAGGGCTTACCGGATCCTTTCTTCTTCTGTTTCTTTACTTCTCTTACTCCCTCATCTGATTCTGTTTCCTCTTCATCCTTTTGGCTTCCATAAGCCCTTGTGGCTTTTGTCTTGGATCTCTTACCGGATGCCTGAACTTCCGGTTTTGAACTTTTGGTTGTGGGAGGTGCAGGTCTCTTTGATGATCTGGTCCGGGTGGGAGCTTCAACCGGAGCACTTTCTTTACTTTTCTCTTCTTCCTCGGCCTTCCTCCTCTTTTCCCGGCTGGCATCAAGTGCCTCCTTTGAGATACCTAGGCCTTGAGCAATGTGCTCTACTTCTTTTCTCACCTTTCTTTTAATCTCAGGTTCCCTGAGTTCTACATGTATTTTTACACTCAGGTCCTCAAAGGTTCCAAACCTTTCTGCCTTAGGATCTTTGGGCTGACTTAGCATGTGTTGAACATGCAGCTCCACTATCTGTTCATCTACTTCATACCCCATGGGCATGATCCAGACAGTCCTTGGCTCTACTGCCTCCATTAGGCACTGATCAGTGTCAACCATAAAGCACACTGAGTCTTTGTATTTTTCAACAAGAGACTGGGGAATTCTTTCTCTTTCTTGCATCATGCTCTGAAAGTTTTTGAAGTATCCCCATAGAGCTGAATTTCTCGCTTTTACATCCCCAAGTCCATGCAAGTAGTCTCTTATCTGGACTGCAACAGGTTTGTCATTCTGCCATACCCATCCACTTGTTCCGGGTAGCTCATTCATGAAGTAGAAGAATAGACATACAATAAGAGTACCATACTTAAAGGAATTCTTCTTATCCTTCTTGATTTTCTGTATATTTTCCATTAATTGGCTTAGCAGTAGTTCGCAGAGATCATACTCTGCATTCTTTCTTAGCATCTCATAGGCAGTGTATATTGCAGTTCCGGATACAGAATTCTCCCTGCTGGAGTGATAGATCTTGTATCCTATTATCATTGATGCATATTTGATATCCGGATCCAAAATATCTTCAATGGTCATTGCCCTCTTGTCAAATTTTGATCTGGTGGCCTCAGTTACAATGTTGTTCTTGACAGATTTGAGGATAGGTACCCCTCCGGAAGAGTATAGACCAGTTACTGCTCTAATTGCCTCTTTTGTGATCTTGCAGGGTCTATCTAGCCATAGAAAGTTGTCATGCATCCTGCTCAGTACATACCGGACCCATTCATCTTCTTCAAAGCAGGGGAAATGAATAAATTGCTCAAATTGTTTCTTCTGAATATCCTTATACTCTGGTTTAAGCTCAAAAGCATTGTCTATCAGCTGCTTGTGATAGAGGTCTCTTAATTTGAATTCCCCAAATTCCTCAATGTTTGCATGTATGTAAACCCTAATGTCTTCGGTGTGTAAAACTCCATGGGGAACACTAGAGAAGGCTCCTAGTGGATCTACCTCCAATGATTTGTAGGGATGTTTCTTGAATGAGGGGCGAGGTCTATCAGAGATCTTAACTATGTTTGGAGTAGCCATTCTTCAAAGATTTGCAGTGAGGTAATGAAAAACGGAGAATACCTTATGCGCCTTCAGTTTGCACGGAGTGGTTGGATTGATTTCTTTATGCAATAGCTTCGGCAGGAGATCCTTGGTGTGCTTGATGAACCTTGTTGCAGAGCTCCACTTTTCGCTTCTTCTCGAGTGCAGAATGAGTAAATGACCTTTGAGAAATCCCTTAAATTGCTCCGCGAACCCTAATATCTGTCTGCAATAAATGCTTCACCTACATTATTCCGGTTTGCCTTGTCTGGATAGCTTGGAGTATCCCGGATTAGTCCTGATCTGTGGATATCATCCGGATCTTTCAATCATGAATAAATCGAGGTAACATATTACAAGAACATCCCAAACACTCTGTCCAATCCGCAGAACAAGATAGTGCATTTCTGGATCTTTCCGGACCTTTTTGTAATCCTTTATCATACCGGAGCATTTCCCTGAACAGGTCTTATTTAATCGATCACAGCTTCTTCATAACTCCATGCGGACCTCTGAAAACTTGACTGGAGTATCTCAAGACTCATATCTACAAACCCTTTGATCCGCATCTTGTGCCACATCCGGCACCACTTGTTTGGCTGGGGGAACAAGATTTTCTTTGAGTCTCCCCCTGAGCCTGAGCTCTCTTTTTAATTTCTGGAAGAAATATCAGCACCAGAGTCTGGTGCGGATCCAACCTCTACATTCTCTGAACTTTTCTTCACCCAAATCTTGCTCATCTGATTCCTAACCTCATCCGCATTCATCTTTTGTTTACCCTTGTCTTGATTCTGATTATACACCGGACCTCTTTTGTCCTGATTCTTGTTTCTGTAGATTTTAGCGTTATGACCGGACCTATTGCAGATTTGGCAAATAACATTTCTTTGCATATTTGACTGATATTCTCTTGATCTGCATTGATTAGCCCTATGACCTATTCTATTGCATGTGAAGCATCTACCTTTGAATGATTTGTTTACTTGCATAATTCTGCATTCATGGGATTTGTGTCCATACCTTTTGCAGTTGAAGCACTGTCCGGAGAAGGATGAATTGATCTGATTCATTCTCATTCTGCACTGATCAGCTTTGTGACCAAAGTGGTTGCAGCTGTGGCAGTATCCATTGAAGGATGGATATCTTTGAGCATTTGGCTGTCTTACCGGAGGTCTTCTAGGCCTGTTCCTTGGATTTTCTGATCCAAGATTCTTCTGACCGGATCCGGAGCTTTCTCCTTTCTCATATCCCAAACCATACTTGTCATCTGTCCTCTTTTGACTTCCAAGAAGAACTTCAAGTTGAGCAGAACTTATCTTGAATTTCTCTTTATATTCATTTGCTGTTTGAAGGTCTCTTTTGAGAGAGGTAATTTGATCCTCAAGTTTTCCTTCATTATCTTTGGCATCTTCAAGATCAGATTCAAGATGTCTGATAATCCTGTCCATCTGGTGGCATTCTTCTGATTTTTCTTTAAGAGATTGTCTTAGATTGTCTTCAGCCTTTCTTTTTTCTTCAATCTCTTGAGTAAACTTTATAGTTCCTGATTCCATTTCATGTCTTAACATAATGACTTCTTTTGATAACTTTTCACATAACTTGGTTTGCTCAGTCAATTCTTCATTTGTATTGCTTTCTTCACTTTGCCTTGCCAACTGTTGAAGCAGCTCCTTTCTCTTTTTCATAGAGAGACTTAATTTGTCTTTTAATTCTCTCATGAATTCATCAGCCTGTTTGAGTCTTTCCTTTAATTCACTGACTTCAGAATTTGACTGTTCAAGATCCTCAAGAGCAGTCTTGAGTTGCTCCCTTAAACCATATGCATCCATTTGAAATCCCAGATCTTCCTCAAGCTGTTAGGCTCTATTAGGAGGAACTTAGCTCTGATACCAATTGTTGATAACTGAGAGGGGGGGGGGTGAATCAGTTATCCTAATTATTTCCCTTATTGAACTTTCCTTTTAATTGATGCAGCATAAAATCAAACATAAAACATTAACCATAAAACAAGAAACACATGACACAGTATTTTTGACGTGGAAACCCTGTTAAGGGAGAAAACCACGGGGTGATTAACCCAAAATTATTCTCTGTTAGAAGAATAGGAAATTACAAAAATGGCACTTGCCAATTAGGGCTCACTGCCCGAGCACACTGCTCACAAGAGGCCCACTGCCTACAAGAAGACACACTGTCTACAAAGTGATGAGAATCACAGTCTTGAACTGATTGGAAGCATCTGCATATGCTGGAGTTCAGTTCCGGTTAGGCTCAGTACACTGATCTGCTGCACTTCATCTTTCCTCTGTTCTTTATTCTGTTATCTTTCACATACCGGATCCTTTTTGCTACCTCTGCTCTTTTTCTGGACTTATTCGCATATATCACCACATCAACACCCCCTTCACAACTAAATCCATCCTCTATATATATCCGCACAAGTAATTTCATCACCTTTCTAGTCGGCATCCGGAACAGTCCAGTTTCTTACAAACTTTTGTTCTGTCGGCTGAATCCTTCCTCACCAAGCAATGCGGATCAAGCATATACTTGTAGATATCATTAATCATGTCGGCCAAACATGATTCATGCCTTCACAACCTCTGTCATCAACAATAACACATCCGGAAAGCAGTCTGATACTCTGCCAGTCAGTTCTTCCTCTATTTTCACTGTCTCTCAAGAATCCGGTACTCAACCATTCATATCTTTTCCCTTGTCCATCACCGGAGGCTAAATCCTTGGAATATACCACTCAAGGTAGTCCTCTTGACTTCCCCAAATCCACACTGCACCAAGACACTTCCTCTGAGAGATCCGGACCAATCTGTCGGACCTTGCCACATGCTCTGTTCTTCTTCACCGGACCACAACATTCTTTATTCTGACTTCCGGTAGAGACACATTATGTCTTGCAGATATGTGGGATGACCTTAGTTGCCATCAATGACAACAACCATGAATCCATATAGTGTCTCTTGCCAACATAAACATGATATCAGCCCACCATACTTGAATGAGTTTTTCTTGTCCTTTTTGATCTTTTGCAGGTTCTCCAACAGTTGGCTTAGAAGAAGTTCACAAAGATCATAGTCAACATTTTCTCTTAGCATTTGATAAGCTGTATAAACTACAGTTCCCGGTACTAAATTTTCCCTATTGGAGTGATAAATCTTGTAACCAATTATTATGGATGCAAATTTGATATCCGGATCAGTGATATCTTTAATTGTCATAGCTCTCTTGTCAAATTTTGATCCAGTTGCTTCACTCACTATCTGATTCTTGACAGATTTTAGAGAAGGTATCCCACTGGATGAGTGCAGACCAGTTACTGCCCTAGTTGCATCCTTGGTGATCTTAAATGGTCTATTCAACCATAGAAAATTATCATGCACTCTGCTCAACACATACCGAACCCATTCATCTTCTTCAAAATAGGGGAAATGAATGCACTGTGCAAAATGCTTATCCCGAATGGCCTTGAACTGAGGTTTGAGCTCAAAAGAATCATCTATTAACTAATTGTGATAGATATCAACTAGCTAAGATTCCCCAAATTCTTCAATATTTGCATGAATATAAGCCCTAACATCTTCTACATGCAGAATTCCTTGCGGAATGCTTGAAAAGGCGCCTAGAGGATCAACTTCTAGAGATTTATATGGATGCTTCTTAAACTTAGGGTGTGGCCTATCAGAAATCTTCACCACATTCAGAGTGGCCATTTTCAAAAGATTTACAGAGAGATATTCAGCAACGGAAAATACCTTTTACGCTTCTAGGGTTCGCTAAATGAACCGGATTAATTTGCTGGATGAATCGACTTCAATGGTTGATCTTTGAAAGTTTGAGACAATTTGTTGCAGAGCTCCTTTTCTTTTCTTCTTGAGTGCAAATGTGCAAATGATGAGTGAATGAACTCTTTTATTTCTGGGAAAGCCCTAACTTTGTACTGCAATAAATACGCGACCTAATTCATTCTGGTTGCCTTGTTCATCTTATTCTGAGACAGATCTTTTCCGGATCACTAAGATACACTTAGAGTCATTCTTAGAGAATAGTGATAATCTATCTTCCTTTCCTTAATCATTTGATCTATCCGCAAATCAAGATTCCATAGTTTAAATCATGTCAGATTTAACTGTGAAAAACCTACTTCTCACCGGATGATTGATAAACCGGATTAGTTTTCAACTTGTTCAAAATTTCTTGCAGATCTTTCATCTTTTAACCAAAGCTTATTTAGATATCCCTTTGTGAACCCTTTAATCCACAACTCTCCTTGTGCTAGTTCCGACACCAATTAACTGGCTGGGGGAAAATGTTTTTCTTTGTGTCTCCCCCTGAGCCAGAGCTCACCTTTTAATTTTCAGAAGGAATATCAGCACCAGATTCTGGTGCGGATCCATCCCCTACATTTTCTGTAGTTCTTTTCACCCAAATCTTGTTCATCTCACTTTTAACTTCATCTACATTCACTTTTCCTTTTCCCTTGTCTTGATTCTAATTATGATGTACCGGACCTCTTTTGCCCTGATTCTTGCTTCTACATAATTTTGCAATATGACCGGATCTATTGCAATTGTGGCAAACAACATTTCTTTACATATTTGATTGATGTCCTCTTGATCTACATTGATTAGCCATATGACCCATTCTATTGCATGCAAAGCATCTACCATTGAAAGAATTGTTCATTTGTATGTTTCTGCATTCATGAGATTTGTGACCATACCTTTTGCAGTTAAAACACTATCTGAAGAAGGATGTGTTAGTCTGATTCATTCTTCTTCTGCACTGATTAGCTTTGTGACCAAAGTTATTGCAGTTGTGGTAGTATCCATTGAAGGATGGATATCTTTGAGCATTAGGTTGCCTCACCTAAGGTCTTCTAGGCCTATTTCTTCGATTTTCTGATTCAAACTTCTTCTGACCAGATCTGGAGCTCTCACCTTTCTCATATCCCAAGCCACGCTTGTCATCTACCCTCTTTTGGCTTTCAAGAAGAACTTCAAGTTGAGCAGAACTTATCTTGAATTTCTCTTTGTATTCATTTGCTGTTTGAAGATCCCTTTTAAGAGAGACAGTTTGATCTTCTAGTTTTTCTTCATTATCTTTAGCATCTTCAAGATCAGATTCAAGATGTCTGATTATTCTATCCATCTTGTGACAGTCTTCTGATTTCTCCTTGAGAGATTGTTTTAGATCACCTTCAGTTTTTCTTTTCTCTTCAATTTGTTGGGTAAATTTCATGACTCCTGATTCCATTTCATGTCTTACCATGATGATCTCTTTTGACAATTTTTCACATAACTTGGTTTTCTCCTTAAGATCTCCATTTGTATTATTTGCTTCACCTTGATTTGCCAATTGCTGAAGTAGTTCCTTTCTCTTTTTCATAGAGAGACTTAGTTTCCCTTTTAGTTCATTTATGAAATCATCAGCTTGTTTGAGTCTTTCCTTCAATACATTGACTTCAGAATTAGATTGCTCAAGATCATCTAGGGCAGACTGAAGTTGCTCCCTCATACCATACACATCCATCTCAATTCTCAGATCTTCCTCAAGCTGTTAGGCTCTGTTTGGAGCAACCTTGCTCTGATACCAATTGTTGATAATTGAGAGGGGGGGTGAATCAGTTATCTTAATTATTTCATCTTTCTGAACTTTTTAAATAATTAATACAACATCAATTCAAATAAGAAAACATAACCATGAAATGGAAATACACATGACACAATATTTTTGACATGGAAACCCTATTAGGGGAGAAAACCATGGGGTGATTAACCCAAGATTGTATTCTCTGTTAGAAGAATAGAAATACAAAATGGCACTTGCCAATTAGGGCTCACTGCCCGAGCACACTGCTCACAAGAGACTCACTGTCTACAAGTTGTAAGAAGAATAATAAGATACTTGAACTGATGAGAAGCATCCACACATGCTGGAGTTTAGTTCTGGTTAGGCTCAGTAAACTAATCTGCTACACTTCATCCTTCCTTTTCTTTTATTCTGCTGTCCTTTCACATACCAGACCTTCCTTACTGCTTTCTTTCTGCTCTTCTTCTTTTCTTCTCACTTAACACAACACACACACCACATTTCATCAAAATCCATCTGGTATATATATATCTACACAAGGGATTTCATCCTCTTTCTAGTCGGCATTCAGAATAGTCAATATTTCCCAAACTCTAGTCTGTCGGCTGAATCCTTGCTTACCAAGTGATGCGGATCTAAAAGAAACTTATAGAAGTCATCTAACAAGTCGGCCAATCATGAATGATACCTTAAGAATCTTTATCACCATCAACATCTCATCTGGAATAACTTTTGATGCTCTGCCTGTCAGTTCTTCCTTTGTTTGTTTTACCAAACCGGACCCCAATACTTGAATGCTTATATCTCTTTACTCTTGCATCACCAGAGGCTCAATTCCTAGAATCTATCAGTCAAGGTACTCCTCTTGACTTCCCCAAGTCTGTACTTTCAAAAGATACTTCTTCTGAGAGATCTGGACCTGACTGTCGGACCTTGCCACATACTCTGTTCTTGCTTACCAGACCACAACACTCTTCAATTTGACTTCCAGTATAGGCACACCATGTCCTGCGGATGTGTGGGATGAACTTTGTTGGCATCAATGACAACAATCATGAAGCTACAATGTGTCTCTTGCCAACAAAAACAAAAACAACCTCGTGTTTATGGCTAACCCTGACCTTTAAAACCATTGGTTAAGATCAACCCATTATAGGAAGATAATTGTTCCTTCAATGCTCTCAAGGTTGTTGTCAACTGTGCATTCTCGGCTTCTAAAATCTAATCCTTGGATTTTGCTTTAGTTACCAATTCTTCATTCTAGAGATTTTGTATGGAAATAAACAAATTGTTCTTACATTCACTTTTATTCTCATGATTAATATGATTTAGAGACAATCTATCGGTGAATATTTTATGAGTTGTCTCGAAATTGAGTTTTTCCTATAATTTGCATGGCTCTGAAGTAACGTGTTCAAAGTTGGTGGTTATAAATGGTACATTTTTCTGTATCCCCAGTGTTGTGATATCTGTAATCAAATCATATTACTTTGATAACATGTGTGTGTGTTTAATTTACGCATTGATATTTATCCTTACATTTGGTTTAATTGAATAACCTTCATCGTGTTGATTGTAGGTTAGAACTTTTGGAATTTGAATAAAACCATCATCTGCTTCCCAATATTAAGCCTTTCATCTTTTCATTGATTTTTGACTTGTTGCAGATGTCGATTGGACTCCCACAGTGGAACCATTCTTGTACTTCCTGAATGCACTTTATAAATTAGTCTGCGTTTATAAATCACAGAGTTGAAATCCAGACATAGTGATAGAATATGGAAGAAACAATTCAGAACCTAAAGAGTAAAAGACAAAAAATTGAGGATAGGCATCTAAACCAGGATTTATTAGACGAATGTCCCAGGTCATGACATAAATCTAGAAGAAATGCCCAACTAAACCCACATGCTGAGAAATTTGAAGATTTATATAGGGATATTGGGGATATATAGACACCAGTAAGAGGGTATGATCTCTTTATCTCTCATTATAGAAAAAATGCACAGGCACAAACCCATTTCAAACCCATGGTGGCTAAACTTGGGTAAATTGGTAGTCCCGAATGTGTTTGTAAATGTCCAGTTGTTGAAGTTTTTTGCAGAGAAATTCAACCCTAAGACTTGTTATATTGAATTCAATGATGGGACTGGTTTCTTCCCCATTACCATAGAAGATATAGCCACAGTTTTTTAGTTAGACACAAGTTTAGACAAGAAATTCAGAATCAAGGATTTGTTGGTTGAGTACTGCAATATGAGTAGTAATTATAAGAGATGGAAGTTACCCTTGCACAGGCCTCGCGGTGACAACAACCAACTTAGGGTATTTTCAGAGGGTGAAGATCCACCCTACTCAATTGAATTGTTTGAAGATTATTTCAAAAACACATATTACTCTGCTAGCTAGATATTGGGAATAGAGGCCTCCATGTTCATGGAAATTGTGCCCATGGTCCTAGTTGCGGACATACAGAGTCATGATGCGCGGTATTTTGATTATGCTGAATACCTGGCATATAATATAAAAAATGATTTAATGTCTATTAAGAATGGAGGAAGTAAATTCAAACATTATTCTTTATTTATGCATATGGTATTATATGAAGGACAATGTATGGGCTTATGGGATAGAAATCTCAGGTTAAGAGACCTAGACAAAAATTGAGATATAAAACCTATGCAAATGTGGACTTCTATTTGGGATAGTAATAGATCCCATTATTTATACTTTTGAAGAGTTTTTTGTGAAACCAATATTCAAATGGTTTGGAAATCCTTGCAGCCACAATTTTTCATTGGAAATACAGTAGTTTTTGAGACCAAAAGATAGACATGAAGAGAGAAAGTTTAACAATAATTGGGGTGATTGGTATGTTTTTAGGGATTGCACTATAAGAGTATTCAGATATGAAGGGCACCCTTCCTGCTACCAAAGATATGCCCAGATCGAGTTACATACTTAGAAATTGTTAGGCAATTGGCTTCCTCATACTTCATGCATCTCAAGAATCAGCATAAACAGTCATTTATGCCTAGGAATTTATGCTTTGGAGATTTCACAGTACTTTCTGACAAAGGTTATCAATTAATTTATAGTAAATTAGAATAATTTAGATTACCTTTTGGTAATGCAAGAGGAAATTTTGATCTGGAACACTTCATAAACAATGTAAAAATAAAGCAGAAGTTAAAGGGATACGATCATGTCCTATTTGTTGATGAAGATTTAATCAGAAATTGTAATGAAACTATAGCAGCAGAAAGAAGAAGTTTGTACCATAAAACCATGTTAGCAGAGGCTTGGAGGGTAGCCTAAAACCCCACCTACACTAGAGTTTTCCAAGATATGGATGAGTCTATTGAAAGACTAGACACTATGATTAAACATGCAACAAAACTGATCAAGAATGTTCCCCTTCATGTTTTTATCAAAAAAGGAAAACAACTTAAAGATGCACAGGCTGAGTATGAAGTACCCCTGGGTCACTTGTCACCTCAACCCACACCAGATATAAGTTTCTCTGTACACACAAACATTGCAGAAGGAGAGGGAGAGTTTGAAGAAGGGGTGAAAATTATGACCCAACCATTGAGGAGTATGAACCGCCTGAAGACAGAGAATCTGTCACTATGGAAGCACCAAATGATCTATTAGAAGACATAAGGCACCTGGCCAACAGTAAATTCATATCAGATGATGATTTCATCAAAACACTTGAGTTTAAAGCCTTCATATATGAATACAAGGGCAAACAAGCTAGGAAGAGAATGAAAGATATCACTCTTGACATATAGGATGAGGTGTTGTCTGAGCTTCAGAAGGAGATTGACAATGAATTGGAGATAATGACTCTAGAAAGGGGAAGGACCTTGTTACAAGAAGCAGGTGTGATTTTGATTCCTGGATGGGACATAGCTTCGACCATTGTATTTGATTCTTTCAATAGAAATCAAGATAAGAAGTTGAAACTCAGCATAGAGGCAATGGATGATATCAGAAGAGGATCAAGGTGTGACCCTGATAAAAGAGCATTGCTTATATGGGCGTTGTATCCTCCAAATAAGAGACCACATATCATTGATGATCCTAATAAAGATTTTGGTAGCCTGTTGATACAAAGGATTGAGGATACAGATCCTATGGACACTACTGATTTAAATGTTAATGTTACAAGGTTTACTAAAGCACAAATTGAGAAATTAATGAAAGATAATAATATATATAAGAAAGAAAATGCTATGCTGAGACAAGAGATTGATTTGCACAGAGACAAGTTGCCTTCATCCAATAGCTACCCACCATACGTAGAAGGTGATCAAAAGGTAATAGAGGCCTTGGAAGATGTGAATTATTGGAAGTATAAGGCAGAAAAGAATGAAAAGAAAAGTGAGCATCTAGAAACTGAATTGAAAACTGTCAAATATAGTATGGCCTTTGAATTGATTCAAAGAAGGTTTGGCCACATGATGAAAAATAGCGATGAGGTTTGGGATTTGTATAATAGAACACATCAATTATACCAAGAGCATAAAAGACTACACCTCAGAATGTTGGAAATAAAGGAAGGGTTGAATGCTAAAGCTAGCACTGAGGAACAAGTACTCAAATGATATAATGAATTGATGAAAGAACATGAGAGATTTAATGGTATATTGATAGCAGATTTGAAAGATTTTGATCAACGTACTGATTTGGCATTTCCCAACTTCTTCAATGATGAGGGCAACCTAAAAGACAAGGACACTTGGAGGAATGAACTGGGTCCGTTACTGCCACCACTACTTGAAAATGTAAATAATGAGGAAAAAATCATAGAGAATACTTATACATGTCTGGGAAAGATATTTACTTTGGAATCAACGATGAGCAGTTTACTTGAGACTGATCCATGTGATAATCAAGTGTACATCGACCATATCGGTCAAATAAATCTATTTGTATCCAGAGCGCTGTGATGAAGCAAAAAGAGTACAATTTTGTCAAGTAATGCAGCAGGTGTATCAATCTATATTATGGAGATGAGGACGACCTTGCTAGACCTTTGAGTCACGGGTCACTATATGGAGATTAATGGAGCCAAAATCAGATCACTGCATATGCTTTTATCTTCATTTATGTTTGTTAATTATGCATTAGTTATCAAAAGATGTTATTATGCAAAGGTACAATGTTTCGGGCCTGAAGCTTGTTTGCATCCTATAAAATAGGATACCAAGGCTACTATGAAGGAGATCATCCAATCTATTTTAGAGACATATATTTAATATATAAGCAGTATTCAAAGAATCCATTTCCATCTATCTATGTTTTCAAACCAATATGAATTGCTAAATTAAAATAAAGAATTAGAGTTAGTTGGTGGATCCAAAATTGATGTTCAATTGTTGTGTTGATGTTAATATTTATGAGTTGCATGATTGTCTCTAAAGTGGTTTGTCAAGCTGTTTAAGTTAATATATCAAGGATATCATTAATTTTTCAGTATATATTTGCTGTTACTATATGATCTATGTGATTGGTTTATGAGGAAGTTAATTTAAATCAGGCTGAGTAGTTAGTGTTTATTGGTCTCTACCCAGGGTTAAAATCCTTTGAACAATCTATTCTAGTTGGTTTCCTTCCTATTAGAATTAAAATCCTTTTTCTAGGTCATGGCAATTTGAGGAAATATCATTGGGATTTATAAGAAGAATCTTGTACCTCAACATTCTTGCACATCTGCACAAGATACAGATTTACATAAGTGCACATCTGCAACCATGAGAAGGGAAAAGACAAAAAGATATTTGACTACCTAAGCTAATAGCTAGTTCATACACTCACCACAATGTTAGACTCATGTGGTCACAACTTCTTTGACTAGGAACCTCTCTACCCACCAGACTTGTACTTTGCATAGAACTACACCAAGCTCTTACAAGGCAAATAGGTTGGTGAATTTTACATGTCTAACAAGCTTCTCTACAAGCTCAAGTATCTCTATGTTTTAGACACCACACCACACTAGAGACTCATCTAGGAAGCATACTATTCCAAAATAACTCAACACTTCAACATTACTAAAACACTAGCAACACTTGAACAACACTTCTAGTGGCCTCACATATGTGCAAATTGAGAATTACATCAAGTCTCTCATTCTTTGTAGCATTGCAAAATATTGGAAATAGGAAGTTTGGACTCTACACCCCTCTCTTAGTTATGACACCACCTTGGGAATCATTAACATGGATTTATTAAGAAGACTACCTATGACAAAGCACTGGTGTAACTCCATGACTATGTTATCATTATGTATTTTTCTTATGTTTTCCATACTTATTTCTTCTTATATTTGAATGAATATTAGTTATTGAGCCTTAGTACTGTGCTTATGTGAATGAATATGCTGATACAGTAAAGCATTTATTGTGGATGTTTTCAGTTACATGTTCAAAATTATGTTCAACATAAAAATGGAAACTAGTTAAAAATAATAAGGTTAACAAAGTTGCTTATTTAAATAATTGTGAGTTACGTGCATTAATATTTTATTAACTTTTGTGTCTTCATGAACATATGTTGATACAAAATGAATGGAAGAAGCATCTAAGTAATCCTAATTTTTTCTGCCAATGATTCATACCAAAGATTGAACAATTTAAGGATATTGCAATAGATAATTTGTATCGACACAAATAATATTATTGAAGCATTACACAGTTTAGGCCATAAGAATCATCCTTTTTTACACATGGATTGCAAATAATTCTAAAAATTTAGAAGTCTTGGTCATTAACATTATTGTCTGGTACAATGTCATCAAGTGTATCAGTGTCAATGTTCATATGTTCTTTCAAGTATTTAATATTATCATCATCCTCATCTTGACCTGTATCATCTTCATCATCATTGAATTTTGATTGTAGACCATCTATATTGTTACTAGATGTATTTGGATCATCATTTTCTATACCATCCATATTGTTGTCTTCCATAACATCATCTAACTCTGGATTGTTGTCTTCTTGTGCCTGAACATAACCATCTTCAACATCATCATGGATGTCAATTTCTTCGATGTTCTCTAATCCCTCTCTCTCATTTTGTTGGCCATCATTGTTTTGCTCAGTATCCACTAATGCATCGTCAAATACATGCCTTAATCTTGGATCATAATGTATGACAAATATCCATTTCGGGTCCAAAATATCTTCATAGAAAAATACCTGCACATGAACGACATACATATATTAGACGTATGGTATAACAATTTTCTTGATTAATAAACACATGTATATATTCGCAATAAACTATGAATTAATAGATTTATGATCACTACTACTTCTTGTTTGAGTTAAAGAAATACCTGCTCACAATGAATTGGTAGAACATAAGGCTCCTTATCCTCTGGTAGGAAACATGAGGAATCTATAGAAAATAATCCACTATGGGTATCATGTCTTCGTGTCCTCTCAAATGCTTCATACCATCTACACTTAAAAACACAACATTTAAAAGAGCAGAAATCTAACTCAATAATTTCTTATATTTTCCCAACATATTGTAGATTCCCTTCAATTATATTCTTATTTTTTGAGCTTGATCGACTGGATTGCTTGAAGTCAACCATGATGCCACAATCAATGGATCGTCTCTTTACATCTACACTTTCTACATGATAATGTCGACCATATGACCACATTGCTAGATATTTCCTCTCTTGTGAAAGACCATTTATTTCAGTGAAAACAAATATAATGATGAATATTAAAATAATTAATAGTGTCAAAATTATAAGGAAACAACATTTTGTAAAATTCCAACTGTACCTTTCTTTCACATCCTCTAGACATGTTGATTTCGTCTTCTGTTATGTTTGAATCTATACCTGCATCTTCTATTTGATTTTGAATTTGTTCAGTAACCCATTCTAGTGTGCAATCTTTTCCCCATTCCCCAAGCAGATCAGTGGGAAGTGGAGTATTCCTTGGGTTTGATATCTTAAACTGTCTCCTTACTTCTAACACTTCTTCTCTCTTTTTATCTTACAGATCGATCCATTTGTTCATAAATTCCATGTGGTATAGAATGAACTTGTCGAGTATAGCACTTTCATCTACACCTATTACATGTCAACATGTTTATTTCAAACTCCAAATGTTATGCTGTTAATTTGACAAATAAATTACATAGTCAATTAATGATTGGAAGAAAAACAACCACACTGATCATGAATTTACTTACTAATTTCTACTTGAACACCATTAGATTGTGTTTTTTCTCCATCAATAATATATGATGCTCGTTCTTCATCCCAGAAGTGTGGCCCATCTTCAAAATCCTTACCAAGGAATTCACACAAGAAGAAAAATGCTTCATTCAATACATACCCTTCAACCATGCAACCCTCTGGATGTGCCTTTTGTCGGACATATCTTTTTAGAGTTTCCATATACCTCTCAAAGAAAAACATCCACCTTGTTGATACGATACCTGCCAATTCAATGTCATCGACTAGGTGTATAAGTAAATGGACTTGTAGGTCCATGAAAATTGTAGGGAGATCCTTCTCAAATACACAAACAATTTCTGCAATTTTCTTCTTCCATTTTGGCACTTCACATTCATGGATCTCCTTAGAGGTCACCCACCTAATATAAGAATAGTAAATTAGTATGAACCTTTAGTCAAAAATTAAAATGCAATATAATATCTCTATGTCTCCCACACATAAAAATTTCATATAACCACATACCTTGTAAATGTTGACAATCAATTTATGGCATTCCTTAAGTCAACTATAAGACAGGAATCCCACCTAATTGCCAATGGCATGATATTCTATCAAACACATTTATGAAAAGGTGATTAGTAATTTTTTCTCACACAACAAAATATCAAAATATATTTAGTACTTAATCAATGTTAGCAGTAAATGTTAAATGATGATATATAATACCTTCATAAAATTATGAAAATCATGTGTTTAAAATCCCACGATATGTCCATCAATTGTAAAAGCTTTAGCCAATGATGACCCATAGCTAGTAGGTGTCCTTATTGAACGGATGACATTTTTTAGTTGGTCTAGCTCTTTTTTTTTCAAAATCCATGGAGCTTCTGCATATGTTTCATTTTCCCTGTTTGGCCACAAATGTTTTCTATCAATTTTGGTACGCGAAAGAGCATTATCTCTCCTTGAAGACAAGGTGTCCTCTTTGCCTGATATATGTCAAAATATAGAATTTGGGACATTTTTGAAGATGTGCATAGGATCTAATAGGTGAGATATTAATAGATCCTTTCAGTAAGGGAGCTCATAAAATATGGATTTCCTTTTCATTCCTTCTGGCATATTAACTACAACTTGTTCTGGTTCTTCAATTGAATCACCTCGATCAAAAAAATCCTCCCAAGCTTTCAATTCAGCATCTTCATACTTCTTAATCCAATTGCCTAGACCTATAATTATGGGAGGGCCTCTATTTTCAACTTTTCCATTAAATTGATTCTTCAGGCAATTTCTAGACTTATGATCTAGTGGTAGAAAAACCCTGTTGTTTGCGTAAATAAATTTATGTAGATCTTTAGAACATCGCCCTTGAAATTGTTCTGCACATCTTGGACATGCAAATATGCCCTGCAATTCAATAATTAATGTTAATAATATAAAAAAATAGTATAAAACTAAGTATGAAAGTTGGGATGGAAATGAATTATGAGTGTAAATACGTAAATATTTTATCTTACCAGAACAAACACCAAGTCCTAGGAAATCATGAATAGTCCAACATAGCACACCATGCAACATGAAGGACCTATTTGATGGGGGACGTGATATGTCATACATTCTTATGCCTTTCCATAGCAGTTGCATCTCATCAATAAAAGGTGCAAGATAAACATTCATCTTTTTAACTTGACGTTTTCCTGGAACAATGAGAGTCAGCATAAGGTGCTCCTTTCTAACACTCATCCATGGGGGAATATTGTATACTATCAATCCGACTGGCCAAACAGTATAATTTGAGCTTAGGAAAGAGAATGGGCACACTCCATCAATTGCAAGACCAAACCTGATACTACGGGGTTCATCTTTGAATTTTCTTGGCCATTTTTCCTCTATGTGTTTCATTGCTTTGGAGTCAGCCAGAATTCGTATGAATCTATTTTTACTCTTTTTTTTTGCATGCTAGTCCATCAATTGTGCAAGTGACTTGCAACGAAACATTCGTTGAAGTCTAGGTATAATTAGCATGTGACGTAAAACCTTCTTTGGAATTGTAGGACCTTGTACATCTGTATGATATCTCTTCTCTTTGCATACAGGGCATTCTACCTTGTTTTCATATTCATCTCTGTATAAAATGCAATCATTTTTATATGAATGAATTTACTTATATTCAATCCCCAACTCAACCAACAACAGATGTACCTCTCTGCAAGTTGATGGCAACACATTCTCTTCAGGGAGTATTTTAGTTTTTAGTGCCTTGTAAGATTGCCAGATATTAAATCAATTGAATGTTTGACTTATGATGAACATGTTTCATATGTCAATCTATACTAGGACTGTTTATATACAATATATGGTTTTAAATTCCCCTTAAAGAAATAAAAATGAAGTTGATGAATGTTTACGAATTATGTACACCAATTAACAATGCAAAGTAAGAAATGGATTTCATCTCACTTTAGTAGGGTAGTGAATCCTTTGTCTAACCAACTAAATAGTGACTTGATTTCTAATAATATTAATGTGCATGCCAGTTTTAAAGTTCTACTTGTACGTGATTTGAACACGGGTGTCTTCGCTGCTTGCTTGATGAAGTCTTTCAGGTTGTTATCATCAACATTACATTGGTGGTAATTACCCCTGCTATCATTGTTACTATCAACCATATGATCATTATTGTCATCATTGTTTCCATCCCCAAAGAAACCTTTAAGCATTTCATTCAATCCTTCTTTATGCACTGCATTTTCACTATCATGATCATCATCATTAAGGCTAGCTGGCATGCCATCAGTGTATGCGGATCTCATCAGCAATTCAAATTTCTTAGCTGCTAGTATTCTCTTCAATGTTTCTCTTTTCTGCCTGGTATGGTTTAAAGGATGGTTTGGATCATCCCGTCCAAACCTTAATGACCCAGTTGGATCTTGGGTATTAGTATGTGTTTCATCAACATCTTCTACCTATCAACAAATGCAAGCATTATTTAATGTTTGGCAACAATTGCACTAAATTAAAAATGTATCAATTTCAAAGAAATATAATCAAATATGGCTTAAAAAATAAAAATATAAATTGTATGAACATATATACATCAATTGAATAATGAAACATTATTTTATAGACTACCTTTTTTATACAATAATTTAAAGAAAACACAATTTTGACAACATAGCTTATAAAACATCAGTCCACACTCATTTATTATTCTTTGGTTTTCTAGCCTTAAGAACATCTTTAGGGAGACCTTGTTCTTCCCTTTTCTTTCACGCAGGAGTGCATTTTAAGAAGGGGCAATCAATCAATAACTCATCCCCAATGGTAAGGTCCATAATAGCCTCAACCATTATCAATCTATCAACCTCTCTTTCCATATCTCCATATTTATCATTTATAACCTCAACAAATTGACAATTTGGTCTTACATTGGGGTCCCTTCCCTTACTACTATTTATAAATCCTACAATATTTTCGTGTGTATGCACATCCATCTATATACATAAGATGACCTCTATTCATTTCTTTTCCACTTTCCAATTGGAGATGATGTGTATACATATTCAAATTTAGACCATATGCTGACATGCTAGGCTTATATTCTGCTAGCCTTCTCCATTCACCACTGTAATATGATGGACCATAATATGGCATTAATCTCCTAATGGTTTGTTCTGAATTGTTTCTATGTTTAGATCCCACATGTACATTTTGGATAACAAAGAGGCCTAGATTCACTCCATGAATATTGGAGGGTCGTATCATGTAGATATATCCCCAAAATTGAAACACCTCGTACACTCTAGGTAGTTGTTGATCACTAGGCCAAGCGCAATATAGTCGATGATCAAATGTCTCTTTGTAAATTGATCTCAAACTCAAGGGCAAGTCATCATCTCCATCACATTCATTCTCATAGGGTATGTAGTCCACCTTCCCCTTATCTTTAAGCAAATTATGCATCTTTAAATCAGATCTTGTTCTGTTACTTGTTTTCATCAATTCCTCATCTTCAGAGCTGGTATATTAGCACATATTTTTGTTAGATGTATCATCTAATGAATGATCATTGCCCTCTAGGCTGGAAGTCGGTGATCCAGGAAACTTTAAACCAAGAACTTTATCCTGCAAGTATCCATTAAGAAAAAAATTAGTTAATTAAATAATATAAAACAATGTTTAAATGGAGTATACATGTTATTTATATCAAATTGGAAAATTCCTTACCACAATTCCTATTGGATTTGAATCAATTGTAGGAGACATACTACTGACTAGAAGCTCATCATATATGTAATGTCTTTGTACAATCACTCGTTTGAATTGTTTCTTTCCACGACATACAGAACATCCACAAACAACAATTTTCTCAAAGTATTCATCCCATGTACTATAGTCCTGACCAACCTCTTGTTCAGTGCAATCATTTGTTGTGTCTGCAAGATCCATTCTCATATCCTCTTCCACCCACTATCGTCTATGTGATTTAACAGTTTTAGGTCCACATCCACATACATATCTTTTTCTTTTGCTAGTTGAATGCTTAGGCTCTGCATTTGCTCCAATCTCCATCTAAAATAATCAACATGTATTAATTAATTTCAAGATTGGATAATACATTATAAATTTCAATAATACTGTGAAAAAAGATGGACGTATCACAAAATGCCATCAGATCATTTTTTCCTAAGTTAAGTCAAAATTTGAGTACTTGATGTCCCGTTTCATCCGTTGTGTCCTCATTTGATATGACAAGATCTGTTGTCATGGCCTCGTCTGGCCCCTATAATACACAACATAGTAAATAATGTTTACTACACCAATTATATCATTTCAATGAATATGCTATCCAACACAAAACCTCACTTTAGTCATATATGTATGTTTTGGCCATCCCAATTTTCAAACTTTTCCCTTGATCATAGAATCACATTTAATCACCATTCCTATGCATTTTCAACCAATAAGTTTGACCTGAGAGGCCTCATGGACAAAAAAATGACTTTATCTCCTCTATGTTGTAGCATTTGTGAATTCATAAACACCTTCCTCCTTTGGTTGAGGTTGCTTTCTCTTCTTACCTCTATTGTATCTGCAGATTCCATTGTCATATCTATTTCCACCCACTTTCCTCTGCGATTTAGTAGTTCTACGTTGTCCACGTCCTTTCTCCATGGCCTCCTCTAGATCCTGTAATACACAACAATGACAATAGTCACATAACAGCTGTGCACCAAGAGGTTAAAAGGAACCAATCAAGAAACCACACTAATATTGGTTAATAACTTTTATAGCCGTGTAAGGAAATAATTGAAAACTCTTCTTAATAATCCAATTGACACAACCAGGTTACTTGTAATTTATCAAAATGATATTTAATCCTTACTTGAAGGAACCAATTGAATAAATTAAACAAGAACAATAGATGATATCAACTTGGAGACATAATGCCAACCCTAATTATGTGGTTCTTCTTACTGATCCAATTAATACTCCCAGATTACTATGATCTGAAAATAGTGTTGGTAAGTTTTTTGGGATATCTTCAATTAGGCTCTCGGTATCACTAAAAGTAACAAAGGGGGGAGGACCCAATTGTTGAGCATGTTCCAATAGCTGTGATAGTGTTTGTGGACTTAAGGCTCAATATTTTTAAAACTTTAGCACTAGTAGTTGTAACTTTAAGGTTGTTAGTGTTGACTATAAGTACCTATAATTGAATTAAATATGCCCTTTAGATTTAAAAACAACCAATTATGTGATGCCACATCAGCACACCAACAAAACATGACTTAATGAACAACTATTGGTCCACCTTTGTTTTGGGAACTATTAGACACCTTAACAAAAAGCATACTGAGCAACTATTAATGCATGACTTGATGCCATCGATATTATAATTGATAAGTTTTATATTCCTAAAACACTTTGACAATATTCATATATATATAAATGTTGTTTCTTTTATACTTGATCTTAGTAGCTTCTATTCAATTAGTTTATTGTGTCTTTAAAATTTATTTAATAAAGGATGCATGAAACTGATTTTAAATCCTTAAAAATCTATATATTTAATTGCCTAGTCTTCACTGAGTTTTGACTGAATATGAGAATAGAATCTGAGGTCAAAAAGAGTCCAAACTAGTTGGAACAAACCATCGTAAATTTTTATATGGCAGGCAGCTGTGACAAGAGTCAATACTAGAACCTATAGTAGAGGAAATCACAATGAACATATAGTAGAGGAAACCATCATAAATTTTTATATGGCAGGCAACTGTGATATATCAATTTAAATAATAAGGAAGCACTAAAATGGAGACAAACAAATAATTGAATAACTTTAACGAACATATGATACCAATATGGCGCTATAGAATCAGAGATTTTCCATTAACTTCTTCAAAATTATGCTTGCAACATGGTCTTTGAGTTTGTAAATATTATGGAACTTTTTCTACTATCTACCACTACTAGCTCCTCTCTTCCCCCTATATCTTTTTATTAGGTCTTGGTCTCTCTTTTTATAGGAGAGGAAAACAAGCTTCAGACCCATTACAACAGAAAAGACATAATTGTTCATAACTATTAAGAAAATACTTTTAAACTTATCAAAATGTTTTTAATTAGAAAGACCAATCCATTATTCACCGAATAGAAACCCGTGACCATTCAAGGCCATAGCAAGGCATTCTATTTTCTGATGTGGTATGTCCTCTTCACATTCAATCCTCTTTAGAACCTAAATATGTTTCCTGCCATTCACTTATTTTAGATCACTAGGCCACTTAAATTCCTATGCAGCTGCAAAGCTCGTAAGATGGCTTTTACATCTGTTGTCCAAGAGGTTCCTAATGTCCACCACAAACTTTGTGTATTGACAATTTCATTGAGCAGAGTATGGAACTCAGTGAGTTTAATTTCCCCATCATTTTGTACATGTGCCAAACATTTAGGAATCATCTGATCAAACTCTTCTCTCCATTCATCTACACCCTTCAATTGGTTATCATATTTGAGCATTGATGGGCTGAAATGACATTTGATGGAGTCAAATGTACTCCTCTTACCTTCCACCTTCCTTTTTGTATCAACCAAATATTGATACTCATCAATTATGCTTTTTACCATTTCTCGTGTAGGCTTGATCTTTGATGGGGCATCTAGATCTGTGTGTGTGGCTTTGCATAAAGTATTCAGTGTGTGGAAGGTAGGTTGCCATATCTTTTGAAGATTTTCAAGAATGGAAGAATTAGTGTTTATCTGTTCTAGAGCTTTGATCAGATTGTTGAATTGTTCGTGTACTCCATTTATTTTGTCTTTCAATATATCAACTCTATGTTTTAATATCCTTCTCAAGACCTCTATGATGTGATTTTTGACATCTTCCTCATTATGCCTTTTCAGCTTATCAATTTCCTCTTTCATTTGTTGGTTTTAGGGATCCTTTGTATGGACTGGTGGGTGATAGACAATTAATTCATCTCCCTTTATTGTGGTGGCTTGTTGCAACTGTTGTTTCAGCTTTCTATTCTCAATGAACAATTTTTTCACCTCATCATTAGATAGCTTTAACCTTTTCTCATATTCATTAATTTTCTTTTCCATGTTTTGTACATCTTTGGTGAACATTGTAGAATGCATAGTTATGGTCGCATATTTAGTAGGAGTTGTGTCTCTCATAGTTCTAATCATGGTTGACCCCCTCATTTCGTGTACTACATCAAGGAGCCGAGGCTTCCTTGTGTTCTTCTTCTTTGTCCATAGGGTAAGTGTTTGGGTAGTAGGGTTATACCCTACTCCTGAGACACCTTCCTCTGAATCAAATTTTGCAACTAACATAGGGTCATCTTGTGCTCTGATTTGATCCAAAAGAAACATTTTGGACAACTCCATCCCTAGTATAATCAACATATCACTTTTCAACACCATTTCTCTTGCCTCCTGGGGAGTGACATTAATATTATCAATATTCAATTCTACAAATGTCTGAGCCTAGATCTTAGTTTGTTTTGACTCATCAGCTCCTATAAGATTAATCTTCAACTTTTCATCGAATTCTTTCATTTTCATTTTGATCTAGAAATCTCTGAACTCATTGTTGTGTATAAAATTATCATCCTCTATGAATCTCAGAGAGGCCACTACCCTCTCATCCTCTTGAATCTCATCAGTTCCCTCCTCTGACAACCTGACCTTTAGACCATGAGGCTTTTGACCTTTTTGTTGTTCCACTGCCTCTTTCAGTTCAATCAAGGTGACTGCTTCTTGTTCTTCATCATGACTTCAATCATATTCCACTAATGGCTCTATCTTCTATTTTTCATCCTGTGGCTCATGAGTGGGAGATGGAGGGGATGGATTTGTAGGTGATGGGGGTGATATCTGAGATGTGGATGTTTCATGTGGTGGTTGATGGGGTGTGGGCAATGGAATGAGTCCCTCACCTTGGGCCATTTTGTAGAATTCATCAAATTTATTCAAAATCATTTGCATTCTTTTTATAAGATTGGGCTTGTTGCAAGTATGGGCCTAATTGGTGTTTTCATTGATGTCAACATACTCTTGTTGCATTAATGATAAGGTTGGGATGAGCCGTGAGCTGAGGATATTGAGAAAACTAGTCTCAATCAGGAACAATGAAGAACAGTGATGACAGTAAGGAAAAAGTCCATGATAGGATGAGGATCAAAGGATGCAGATTAAAGGGTTTGTAGATATATGTTTGTAGGTGATCTAGTAGAGATTTCAAAGGTCCGCATGAAGATATGAAGAAGTTGTGGCCGTTCAAGTAAAATTGGTTCCGGTAGGTGTTCAGAGGTGATAGAGTATAACAAGAAAGGTCTGGTGAGATCCAGAAATGAAGTTTCCTATTCTGCAGATTTAAGGGAGTGCTGAGGAAGTCTTTGTGGTGTATCAACTTGATTGGTTCTTGGTTTGAAGGTCTGCAAGCATCTATTCCTTTGTGACAGTAATGATAGACTATGTACTTGAGGTTCTGGATGAAGGAGAGAAGGATTTTAGTAAGCAGAAAAAGTGTGGATGTTCTTGGTGATTTAGGCAAGCTTGTGGAGGTCTTTGGATCGTGTCCAATTCATGTTGGTGGTCCGCATTGAAGTTGGAACTCGTAATTGAAGTGTAACTTCCAGATGATGGTGTTCTTCCTGAGACAGGCTGACTGGATGAGTTATGCATCTTGTGGATGATCTTATGAATGTTTACCAACTTAGATGATCATTCCTAAGTTGATGCCTTGTATAAATAAGAGATTGCGAAGTCAGTTTTTAGTAGTTCTTGTGGTGATGAGAGTGTGGTAGCGAGGAGGAGAGTGAAAGGTAGAGAAGAAGTATTGGGCTTAAATGGAACTTATTCAAGCAAGGTGAAGATGCTATTCTCCAGTTCATGTATGTGATATTTATTTCTTTATAGACAGTGTATCTCTTGTAGGCAGTGAGCCTCTTGTGAGTAGTGTGCTTGGGCAGTGAGCCCTAATTGGCACGTGCCATTTTGTTCTTCCTATTCTTCTAACAGAGAATACAATCTTGGGTTAATCACCCCGTGGTTTTTCCCTTAACCATGTTTTCCACGTCAAAATGTTGGTGTCTTATGTGTTGATGTGTTTCTTCTCTTGATTTGAATGCATTATGGTTCATTATTAATATATTGCTAATCACTAAGAAGAGTTAAGTGCTTTATTGGAGAAAGTTTTGCACAACTGATTCATCCCCCCTCTCAGTTGTGTGCCCTAAGTTTAACAGGGCTCACCTGCAAAAAAGCATTTAAATTTTCTATCTTTTTCCTTCTTCTGATTTTCCCACCTCATCAATGCATCCCACCTTTTTCTGGCCTGCATTACATCAACAAACTGCACTAAATTTCTTATAACATCCTCCCTATAATCAAATTCATATGAAATAGCCTTCTTCGTCAATAGGGTTCTTCTGATCATATTGATGTGACCCTCTGCGCCACATAGTCTTTCTGTTCTAGGTTTAAGGGAGTAATTGACCCTTATAAACCTTTGCACTTCTTCAAGCATATCTGATCCAATGGCCAACTCTTCAAACATAGTCAAGTTAGGCAAAAATGTGCCTTTCTTTTGATTTCTCATCAAGTCATGTTCCATCTAGAGCGTCTGCCACATAAACTCTAAGAAACACACTCTTGCAGGTAAAAACTTAGGTAAAGCATGTGGTGCTTGGTTGGACCCATATACTCTGATAATAGTGTTGTGGCATAAGGAACCAATCAGCATAATTATGAGTATAGCCTTGGTTTGGCCCATACTGCACATGCCTCATTACCTTCATCAATGACTTAGGCATCCTTGGAATTGGGTAACCAAGAGTAGCAATCAATCTGATAGCAAAATCATCTTGAAACACTACAAAATCACTTTTTGTACACCTACTATCCCAAATGTAGCACCATTTTTGTACAGGGAGTCTGACTTCTCTTTCTTGTGTACACAATTCCATTCTTGTAATCCACTTCATTTCATTCTAATGCATAATTAAGTGACACAATAAAGAATATCTTCTAAAAGTAATAGGGGCCTTAGCTTCCCTAACTTGTAGAAAACCTTCATGTAATTGATCTTCAATCACAGATGCAAAATCAAATTCTATATTTGACTTAGAATGTTGAATTATCATATCCATTCTCATCAACCCTATTTGCATTTTCTCCTTTGCATCTATCCCCAAAACTTGACACAACGCATAATAGGTATTCTTGAAATATGTTTGAAATTTAGAAATATGGAAAAGTTCCATTTTGGAAGAAGGAATAGAGAGCCGTATGTTACCATCACCCCTCTTCATGTGTAAGGAGAGCTCATCACTTCAATATGTTTTCCTCAACCTCTTATATTCTTGCTAAAGTTTCTCTAAGTTCACCTTTGTTATAGCTTGTTTATTGAGGTTGAAACATTTGATAATGGCATCTCTATTGATATCCACTAAGCACTCACCATTTGGAAGTCTCACAATTTTGGTTGGGGCATGGTAACTGTGGGCAAGGGCTTTAATTAGCTCAACATCAATGAAGATATTGGGAACAATCAATTTAGCCAAATCTAGGGCCCATGGGTTTGATATTGGTTCCTGGTCATTCCTTTTTATATAAAAGTACTAGTAGAGGTTCCATCCTGACAATGGTATATAGGGGTCCCTACAGCCTTGAGCTAAGTCTCTAAAAACCTTTTTAGAACCTTTATCAATTGAGCCAGGCAACAATGAAAGCAGAGGGGATTTCAATGAAGATTTACTGGTTTTGGCTTCATCCTTCTTCACTTCTACCTCAGTCTTTTTAGGTGCCATTTTATGAAATTCACAAGAAATGATGAACAGAGATTACCCAAAAAAATCATCTTGAAGAATTCTCTTTACTCCCGCGGCTTGAGCTCCTGTGTAACTTGTCTTCCACTACTATGAGTGAGAAATCTTAATTTGTTTCATGTATTTCAAGACACATTTACTTCTCGTTCATAAATTCACACAATTCAAATCTTTGTGTTGAGCTTCAATTTTCATATTTTAATGTTGATGTGATTAGTATGCTTTAAATAACCCAACGACTTGTTTACCATTCTACCGTGGGCTATGTTTTAGCCCCCCGAGGTATAGCGGTATAGTGTGTAGTGTATAGTATTAACTATTCTCACTCTCAAATCTTTGTGTTGAGCTTCAATCTTCATATTTTGATGTTGGTGTGATTAGTATGCTTTAAATAACCCAATGGCTTGGATACCATTCTACCGCAGACTATGTTTTGGCCCCCCGAGGTATAGCGGTATAGTGTGTAGTGTATAGTATTAACTATTCTCACTATCAAATCTTCGTGTTGAGCTTCAATCTTCATATTTTGATGTTGGTGCAATTAGTATGCTTTAAATAACCCAACGGCTTGGATACTGTTCTACCGTGGGCTATGTTTTGGCCCCCCGAGGTATAGCGGTATAGTTTGTATAGCGTTATAGTGAGTATTAACTATTCTCACTGTAATACCGTGGGCCTTTTAAGAATGTTCTGTGGTAAGGAGGTATGACGTGGGTATTATGAAGGCTAGCCAATGTGATAGTGGTATCGCGGTAAAAGGAAAAGATAACTTTATGAATGGTAATAACATGATTTATTATGGAAAAATAAAGTAGGAGTCATGGATACACAAATAAGAAAAAATTATTTATTTATTTATGATTTAAGATGACTTTCACTGGTAAGATCGTTATTCTTGCATTGGCAGAATTTGATAGATTTCTTCTCATTTAATTTGCAAAATTGTAAGCAAAAGGTTTTCATTATAGTATGAGCAAATTACAAGCATCCACATCATCCAAATTACAAGAATCATCATCATCATCATCAAATCATTTGTATCTTTTTTCAATCACTTTGGAGACAGTACAATAGCATATAAACATGAAAATTAACACAATAGTTGAACACTAAAAAAAGGTTACCATTTAAGTACAGTCTTCTCCATAATATTGCTTCATAATATATATATTAATTACAAAGTTTTTGGAACATGAAAGTGGATGAGTGGGTTGGGTGCAGTCTATCTTCTTACTAAGTCCCCTAATGCTTTAGAAAGAACTACTACCCTCCTTCTTTCTCTCAGGTCTTGGTCTCTCTTGTATGCGAGAGGCAATAAGATACAAACCTGTTATAAAAAGACATGACTTTTGATAACTAAATATAACATGGAAGGCAAATGGATTAGGTAGATACTATACCTTAAACCCTAATCCGTCGACCCTAAACCCTAAACCCTAATCCCTCAACCCTCAACCCTCAACTCTCAACCCTAATCCCTCATCCCTAAACCCTAAACGCTATTCCTATTCCTAAACCCTGAACCCTCGACACTATACCTTAAACCCTAGTCCCTTATCCCTAAACCCTCAACCCTATCCCTCAACCCTCAACTCTTAAACCTTAAACCCTAAAACCTTGACCCTCGACACTATATCTTAAACCCTAATCCCTTAACCCTCAGCCCTAAAGCCTCAACCATCAATCCTTAAAACTTGAACACTAAACCCTATCCCTCATCCCTAAACCCTAAACACTATCCCTATTCCTAAACCCTCAGCCCTTAACACTATACCTTAAATCCTAAGCCCTTATCCCTAAACCCTTAACCCTATCCCTCAACCCTTAAACCTTAAACCCTAAAAACTATCCCTAAAACGTCGAGCCTCGACACTATATCTTAAACTTGATTTTCTAGAGGTAGATGCCTAATTTAACTCAATTTCTTGTTGCTTAGGTACCCATACCATTTTGGTTTTGGACTTTGCTTTTGGAGGTATGGGCTTGGATAACTTTTTGGATTGATTTTTCATTAACTTTGTTTTTATGTCCTGAGGCATGACGACCCTTAGGATGTTTGGCTTTATCAGTAGAGGCATCTAATTTTGTATTTCTGGGTCCCTTGGGGATGGTGGAATGAGTGGAAGCTTTAAGTTTAACTTTAAGGTTAGGGTTGAGGGTTGAGGGTTGAGGGATTAGGGTTTAAGGTATAGTGTTGAGGGTTGAGGGTTTAGGGTTAAGGGTTTAGGGTTTAGAGTTGAGGGATTAGGGTTTAAGACATAGTACTATTTAGGGTTGAGGGTTTAGGATTAAAGGTTCAAGTGTTGAGGGTTGAGGCTTTAGGGATAGGGTTTTGTGAGGGTAAAATAGTGATCAATCAAATGAATAATAGATGACCCAAACATCAACAGAATAGAGAAACAAAGAAGATCCAAATAAACAAAGCAATGAACAAACACAGCAAACCTCTTCCATTTCGAAACTTCTGTTGTTCGCCTATCACGAATCGTCCTTTCGCAGATGAGATGAGCCCTCAGAGAGTGCAATCTTTTAAAGCTGTTTGAGGAAGTCAATGGTGAACGGCTATAGTGTGATATGCAATGAAGGTGAGCTCCAATGCAACAATGGTGATCTCAAGCTTGTGGATGACAAATGGGTGCCAAAGGCGCGCTGGTGATATTTCTGCAGAGTAACGATGTCAAAAGCCTGGATGAATAGAATGGAGGGATGAAGCTTCATTTATAGACTCGGAGGAATAGGAATCAACGGTTGAGAGAAGATATGAAGATCAATGGTTGAGGATGGTTGAGGAATGTGCAACCAGTGGAAACGTGCCAAGTGTCCCAGCTCCATCATGAAAGGTGGGATGTGACAAAACTGATTGGAGAGTTAACTCCATTGACTGGTCTGTTAACAGAATTGATTGATCAGTTAGAAGAGTGGATTGTGGAACTGACTGAATTGATTGAGGATTTGACTCAACTGACAGGTTAGTTAACAGATTTGATTGATTGGTTAACTGACCTCTGATTGGAGAAGAAATAGGCCATGTGGGTGAGGGAAAATAAGGCAATTAAATATTAAATATATTTAATTACATGTGCAACCTGCTGAGGTGGACAAGGTGAGGTGGAAAAGGTGAGGTGTAAAGGTGATGTGGAATTTTGAATTTAGAACTTTAGGATAGAGGAATTAAGCTTAATTAAATAATTTATGATTATTTAATTGTGAGGGACTTTAGAAGAATTTTAATTAAATAAATAGAATTTATTTAATTATGGAACAGTGAATCGATTAAATAAATTTAGAATATTTATTTAATTAATAGAAGAATGGAATAAATATTTAGAATATTTATTTAGGATGATTTGTGTCATTTTTAGGTGTATACATTTTGCTCCTCTTTGATGCAATGCAGTTTACAGCGTTGCTTCAAAGAATAAATAGCCTGACAGTGATATATGCCCCAGTTTGCCCCTGGTACAGGTTAAATGACGATAGGATGCCCCCTCGGGAGATTGGACGGGAAAAATGATGAAAGTTTTGAAGACGGACGATCTCACGACGAGGAAGGGGTTAGGATAGGTTAGAGGAAAAGGGACGCGGTCAAGGATGCGGGAAGAAAACGGGGGGAAAAACGGACACGAGAAGTAGTCACAGTCAACACCTAGCCAGAATTAGGGTTTGGAGGCTATAAATAGGAGCTGGGTCCACAAGAATAGTCATTTGCACACTTGGTTGATCTGGATTGGAGAAGGAGAGCTCAGAGCAAACTTAGAGCAGCATGGCAGCCAGAGCAGCAGACATTCCACGCGAGGAGCACCGATTCGAGCGAGTCCGATGATTCGGGCGGCCAGCAGAGGCAGGACCCCCGGTATGTGCTTCGAAAAATTTCTCCTAGGGTCGAGTTTAGGTGTCATAAATGCACGTAGAAAATAGGTGAAATGAATGCGCCGAAACACAGAATGGCACATATGCCTCGCGAACCTGCGCTTTTGTAATTTCGCGGCGCATATGCCGGTTTCGGCGGCGCATGCGTGAAAGCTGCGCATTTGTGCATTCTAGTTGCGCTTTCGTAATTGGGCGGCGCTTTTGTATTTCTGCCGCGCATGCATGAAATGTAGCAGCGTATTTGTTAAAGTTGCGCATATGTGGATTCTTGCGGTGCATGCGTAATTTCGCGGCGCATGCGTGGATTTCTGCGGCGTATGTGTTGTAACGGCGCATACGTGCACTGTAGCGGCGCATATGCATTTTTGCTGCACATATGTTGATTTTTGCGGCGCATATACCAGAAATGGCGCATTTACCACCTGTAGTGGCGCATTTGCTTGGGATGGCAAATTACTTAGCCAAATTGATTCAATTAGCGTCCTGTTTGACGCGGGAATCGATGAGCTATCTCCGAGATTGCAGGAATCTAGTCAAGAGATGTAGTGTGCTGTTTTGATCAATTTGAAATGCTAATTTTAGTTGATATAGTTCAGTAGATATGTTGAGTATGGTATACGTGGCTTGAGACTGACGCCTTGCTTTTGCGTGCTTGCAGGAGGAGATACGAGAGACGCTGCAGTCGAGGGAGACGTTCCCTATGCCGTTATTGCAGAGATATATGCTGACAGAGGCCGATAGAGTGGCGCTTGGTGCAATGGGTTTAGATTACGTTTGCTTTATGCCCGAGGTGCGGGCGAACCGAGGACTGTTGACAGCTACCGTGGAGAGATTCCATAGCGAGGACGGGACCTTCCACTTCCCTACTGGAGAGATGACTGTGACACTGGAGGATGTCTATAGGATACTGCACTTGCCCGTAGTAGGCAAGTTGGTGGAGTACGACGCACAGCGGGACGCGGGACTCGCCGAGTGTCAGCGAGTATTTGATGATCCCAAGCTGGTGGGATAGGTCATCCCTTGGTAGGATATCTATGACTGCTATGACTACTTCCCTAGGATTGTGGCTGGGCTGATTGGGGGCGTTGTATGCCCAGACAGGAGATCGCACGGGTTCCCCATTGGATGGGGCAGGATCATGGAGCGGATGCTGACCGAGGGCACCCGATATGCGTGGGGACCCTGCGTGCTAGCCCACCTTTATCATGACATGCATCAGGTGGTGTACCACCGCAGCACGAGTCTATCGGCTGGGGTGTTGCTGTTACAGTTCTGGCTGTGGGAGCACATAGCGGTGACCAGGTTGATATGCGTCTTCGCGAGGCAGAGGGGAGAGCCATACAGCTATGGCTATGCAGGAGTGATTTCCCAGCACAGGCTGGGGAAGCTAGAGTACTGGCAGCATACCTTGGACGGGGTAGATGTGGTCGTCTGGCGGCCATATCTGGATTGCGAGCCCTGGGATGACGAGGGAGATGAGCTACACTTCTGCTTTCAGACCAGGTGGTTGATAGGCCGGACACGGCACATAATGGAGAGGCAGATGGTGGGCCGAGTGCTGCGACAGTTTGGCAGGAGATAGGGCATGCCACAGGGACAGGCCATGTTTGCCCGGACACATGCAGAGAGGGTCAGATGGGGGCCGATGGCTTCTTACGAGGAGGCCCTGGCAGAGTTCCAGCAGTTGCCGTATGTGGCATGGGACATGCGGCGAGAGATAGCAGATGCGGGGGTCACACAGGAGTACGAGGACTGGATCACAGCACATCCTTTCCCGAGATATTTAGGACCCGGTATGCTGGTGCCTTGGATTGATGAGGCAGACTCAGAGGAGGAGGAGGGAGAGGCTGGCCCAGGGCGGAGGGGCGCTAGAGGAGGACGAGGACGACGGGGTGGCCGAGCTGTAGAGAGGCCGAGGCAGCGGAGGAGGATAGATTGGGCTGGGCAGGCAGTACCAAGACAGGGAGAGGTACAGCAGCAGGTACAGATGCCACCACCCCCAGCAGGTACCACAGCAACAGGTGCCACAGCAGCAGGGGCTAGGACAGGCAGAGGCAGCACAGGGGCCAGTGCAGGGTGAGGCCTATGAGAGGACCATAGCCAGCCTGAGGGACCAGGTGTGAGAGCTGCAGGCACAGCTGAGGAGAGTGGAGAGGAGGCGAGATACAGACGCAGTGGTGATCGTTGGTTTGACTCGCGAGCGAGACATGGCAGACGCACGGGTACGCCTTATCCGTGTAGAGAGGGACACAGCAGTGGCTGCCATGGGGACAGATGTAGCGAGCTCGTTTCTGGTTGGGCAGGTGCAGCAGGCACAGGCACAGGTAGGCCAGTTGCAGACGCAGTTGGCACAGGCGCAGACAGACCTAGCCAGAGCGCAACAGCAGGCACAGTACTACCGAGGCTTGTACCATGGTGCCGTGGCGTCGAGCCAGAGGGCAGGGAGTTTCAGGAGTCAGTCTGGGGTGGCTCACAGAGCAGGTCCTTCATAGTCAGGGGCATCCGTGATGGGACCTCAGCAGTCAGGAGCTGGCAGTGGTGGCCCACAGCAGCAGGGGTAGACACAGACCAGATTTTGTACATTTTGGGACATGTATCACCGTCTATTTAGACACATATTGTATATGACACTTTGATTTTGAGAGAGATGGTGATATTGTACATTTGGACCTCTTTGTATATGATGGTATGGATGGTGATGCCGCTTTGGGTATCTATTGCATGCGTTATGAGATGATGATTTTACTTCTATTGTATGATGTGATTCTATTGCATAGTTTAGATGGTCTATATGATGCTATATGAGAAATACTTTGATATGCGGCTATATGATATCTATATGATCTAATGTGACAAATGAATGCAAAATGTAATATGATGTCTATGTGATGATGCAAATGTATGTATATGAAACATGATTTCTATGTTATGATGTAACTGTATATGTGGTGTCTAAATGAGCTAATGCAGATGTGTGTATGGAACATGATTTCTATGTTATGATGCTGTATAGATATGTGAGATGCTACTGGATGTTTATATGATGTAATGCTTTGAATGTATGCAGTTGTAACATGAGTACTATGTGGTGATGTAACTATATATGTGATGCACTTAGCTATGTTGTTTGATTTTCTGGGCTTTTAAGATTAAGATGTGATGCAAATGTATTGGTGACCTAATGCATTGGATGGTGCATTCTACTAACCTAATCATGTGCATGACTAGTTTCTACGAATGATATGATATGCTCCTATATGCCTTGTTTTTGTGATGTCCAAATGTACTCTATCGACATAAGAATGACATGATGGATAGAGGAATGGTTGCGAAAGAATGACTTAGGAACTTTTCTTGATATCGTTACTCTGCATAGTTTGAATAATGAGGATTGTATGGATGGGTGTATGGATATAGGACGGATGTTTTGCTTTTAGATTGCTTTATTTCATCCTTGGGCATTTTGTGTTTGGTACTTTTTTGAAATGTTGTAAGTGAATACAAGCATCTAGGTATAATTGAACCGAGATGACCTGAGCATCGCTTACATGGAGTGTGATTGAGCAAGTTAATACAAGCATCTAGTCAAAATTGAATCTAGATGACCTGAGTACTTCTTGCGTTTCAACAAGCAAGGATTGCCCCCATTCATGTAAGGCCTTGGATGTCCTCGATGATCTTTTTGCTGATCATGTCCTTAGACAAGGCGTCGCATTACTAAAGTTTAATCCACAAACAACAAACAAAGAAAGTAATCATGCCCCCATCATAGCATCTCTAGCTTTTGGCATCCTTGAGTAGCATAGGAAGGTATGATAGCAAAAATCAAGACTCTATAACTTAACCCTAGGTTCCAATCTACAAAAGCATATTTGCGTTGATATGTGTTTATTTCTTGCCTTAATTTGCATAAAATCATTTAGAAGACCTTGGGTATTTGCTTTGCATTGGATAGGTTAAGATGTTCATAGTCAAGACTTCTGCTCGAAGCGCGGGTGTTTGCTTGCATTTGCTTACTTGATGAGAAGGTCGCACAATCCTTATTGAGAAGACTGACCCTAAGGGACGGACCTAGTGCCTCGGGGGCTCATTGCTAAATGGCCTTGCCTACGTGACGACGCAGAGGCAATGTAGTTCGGGGTAAACCCTAATGGACCATGGATGGACTAGAAGAAAGACGACAAGAATGAAGACAAGAAAGGAGATGAATGGGACTTTGGGAGAGATGGAAGCCTCGGGGGCGCATTAGAATAATGGCCTTGCCTACGTGACGGCGCAGAGGCAACGTAGTTCACGGATTCGGACCATAGACACTGACGAGAGACACTACACTAGGCTTACATTGAGGAGACGGTATGGGACAAAACCTTGGTTGAAAAGGCCACAAGGTGAGTATCAAGCCATGATAGGTAACTGTCAAGTGTGTATTGTGTGATGGATATGGGTCAAATGAGGAAAATAGAGGGAGAATGGGCTCAAGGTGATTGGATTCCCAAAGATGGAGAACGCGGTTTGTCACAAGTAACGCCTGTTTACCAGGTTTTCATCACTTGCTTTTATTTGCACGAGAAGCTAGAAAGTAACATGACGCCTGATTGCCAGGTTTTCATCATGATACCTATCCAAGGCGCCTATTTGCCAGGTTTTCACCAAAGGACGATTTTTTTTTTTGTATGCTTTCTATTTTTTTCTGATTTTTTTTTTTTTTGTATTTTCTCTTTGTAACTTTTTTGATTTTTTTTGATTTTTTTGATTTTTTGACTTTATTGTGCCCCCTTGCATTGGGGTTCTCTTAGGTATAGAACCGGCGAAGGTGCATGCTGTTGATTGGATCATCAAACAACTTACCTTCTGATGTGGCCAACTGATATGCCCCCGATCCGTAAGCCGCGACAATTACATAGGGTCCAAGCCAGTTAGGCTCGAACTTACCTTTCTTTTCTCTATCCTACTGATTGCGAGGGTTCTCTTTTAGGACGAGGTCCCCAACCTTGAAGCATCTTGGTCTAACCTTGTGGTTGTAGCTTCTTGACATCATCTGTTGATAGGCTTTGAGATGGTCAAAAGCTTTCTGACACCTTTCCTCTAGCAGTTCTAGCTCTTGTAGTCTGGAGACTCTGTACTCTTCGTCTGATATGAGACCTTTCAATGACACCCGAAGGGATGGGAGTTCGACCTCAATGGGAAGGATGGCTTCGGAACCATAGACGAGGGCGTAGGGTGTAGCACCTGTGGGAGTGCATATGCTGGTTCGATAGGCCCATAGAGCGGGATTGAGTTGGACGTGCCAATCGCGACCAGCTTCATTGACAGTCTTCTTTAGGATTTTCAGAATGGTTTTGTTCGATGCCTCAGCTTGGCCGTTACCTTGGGGGTAATATGGAGTGGAGAAGCGATGTTGGATCTTGAAACATTCACAAAGTTCCTGGACATCCTGATTTTTGAAGGGTCTCCTGTTATCCGTTATGATGGATGAAGGGATGCCGTATCGGCAGATAATGTAATTCAGAATGAAAGAGGAAATTTGCTTTCCTGTGACGGTTGATAAGGGAACGGCTTCAATCCACTTTGTAAAGTACTCAGTGGCGGTTATGATGAATTTATGGCCGTTGGAAGAGGGCGGATGAATCTTTCCCACGAGGTCAAGTCCCCACTGGCAAAAGGGCCAGGGTGTCGTTAGAGGTCTCAACTCTTGAGCAGGTGCATGAATCAGGTTCCCATGTATCTGGCACTGTTTGCACTTTTTGACGAACTGATATGAATCCATTTCCATATTGGGCCAGTAATAACCCAAACGCATGAGTTTCTTAGCTAAGGAAGGACCGCTGGAGTGTGTTCCGCAGATCCCTTCGTGCACGTCTCGCAAGGCAGTTATAGATTCTTCTTGTTCTAGACAACAGAGTAAAGTACCATCTAGGCCACGTCGGTAAAGGGTATTGGCGATAATGGTGTAACGGGAGGCTTGTCGGATGAAAGTTCATTTTTGGTTGGAAGAGAGGTCCAAAGGAAGGACATTGTCCTTGAGGTAAGTGTAGGTCTTACCGTACCAAGGCGAATCAGATCCTACTAGGTGGCAAATGGAATGGGTTTTGAGGAGATCATAAGCCGGTTGTCGAATTGTTTCTACTAAGAACTCATACCGTGACTCATGTTCAGGTATCTCAAGAAGAGAGGCTATGGTCGCCATTGCATCTGCTGCTTTGTTCTCTATCCTGGGTATTTGCTCAAACGAGATGGTCCCAAAATGTTCTTTGAGGTCGTCGACCATCCGTTTGTATGGGATGAGCTTCTCATCTTTGGTCTGATACTCATCGTTGACCTGGTTTATGACGAGCTGAGAATCACCGTAGACACATAGTGATTGGATTTTCCACTCGGTGGCCATCTTGAGACCAATTACCAAAGCCTCATACTCCACTATATTGTTAGTGCATGGAAATAACAACCTGTAGGACTTTGGAATTGTGTCGCCTTGGGCAGTGATGAACAAGATACCTGCCCCCGATCCATGGTTGGTGTAAGACCCGTTGAAGTAGAGTTTCCAAGGAGATGTTGACAGAGTGAATAAAGACTCATCGGGGAACTCAAACTGCATTGGTGAAGTGTCCTTTAATGGTGCCTCAGCTAGTTGGTCAGTGATGATTTGCCCCTTGATGGCTTTTCTGTCCACATACTCTATATCATATTCGCTAAGAAGCATAACCCATTTGGCTAGTCGACCTGTGAGAGCTGCTTTGCTGAGAAGATATTTTAGTGGGTCGATCTTGGCAATGAGTTTGACAGGATGTGCCAACATGTAGTGTCAGAGTTTTTGTGAGGCAAAAACCACCGCAAGGCATGAACGTTCCACCTGGGAGTACTGCAACTCGTAGCCCACTAAGGTTCGACTGATGTAGTACACAGCTCTTTCCTTGTTCTCATAGTCTTGTTGTGCTAGGAGAGCCCCAAGAGCAGTAGGTGTAGCAGATATGTAGAGAATCAAAGGTTTTCCTTGGATCGGAGGCATGAGTATAGGAGGATTCATGAGGTACGCCTTGAGCTTGTTGAATGCCTCTTCACACTGCTCATCCCATTTAAATGGAACGTTCTTATGTAGGAGATGGCTGAAAGGGTGGCACTTGTCTGCCAGCTGTGAGATGAACCTGCGGATGGCCTGTAGCTTGCCCTGTAAGGATCTCAACTGTGTTAGAGTTTTGGGCAGAGGCATGTCCATGATTGCTTTGACCTTGGCCGGGTCTACCTCTATGCCGTTTGCTGACACGATGAAGCCTAGCAGCTTGCCCGATGTTACCCCAAACACACATTTCTTCGGGTTCAATTTTACTTGGAATTGGTCCAGCCGTTGGAAGACTTTCTCTAATGTGTCCAGGTGTGAGTCCCTGGTGAGTGATTTTGCCAAGATATCGTCAACATAATCTTCCATAGTCACATGCATCATGTCATGAAATATAGTTGTCATGGCCCGCTGATATGTAGCACCTACATTTTTCAGCCCAAATGGCATGACATTCCAGCAAAAGGTACCCCATGGACAAGTGAAAGCGGTTTTGTGCTGATCCTCTGGTGCTATTTTGATCTGGTTGTACCCTGAGAATCCATCCATAAGTGACAGCATTGTATGTCCTGCCGTGAGGTCGACTATGATATCGATGTTAGGCAAGGGAAAGTCATCTTTGTGGCATGCTTTGTTTAAGTCTCTAAAATCGTTGCATAGTCAAACTCTGCCATCTAGTTTAGACACTGGCACGATGTTTGATATCCATTCGGGGTAATCTATGGCCCTGATGAATCCCACGTCTAACAATTTCTTGAGTTCTTCCTTGACCAGGAGGGCAATATGGGGATGCATTTTTCTCAGTTTTTGCTTTACGGGCTTCACCCCTGGATCCAATGGCAAGTGATGTAGAATCAGGTTTGGGTCCAAACCTGGCATGTCGGCATATGACCAAGCAAAGCTGCCTCTCTTCTTTTTAAAGAATGGTACAAACTTGGTTTTTTCAGGCGGTGTGAGAGATTTTGCAAAGTGGATAATCTGAGGCTGCTCTTCGGTTCCAATGTTCACTGGCTCTGTTGGCTCTACCACGATCTGTGACCTTTCTTGATACATGTTACTTGGGAGGGTGTCAAGCAATCCATCGTCAGGTGCCACAGTTGGGTTTTCACCTTCAGATACGTCCTTTCTTTTTACTATTTTATGATCTGACACTGCCGCACGGCAGTTTTCACCGTCAGATTCCTTTTTGATCTTTATATTTTTGCGACTAGAAGGCTTGGCACCCTCCCCGAAGTAAGCTACAGTATTAAGTTCGATAGCGAAACCGGCTTTATGATCCCCTTTTGGTAAGTGATCTCTAAGTCCCATATAGTCAATGTAGGCATCATCGTTCTGGAACATATCTAATTGAGGGGTTCCTTGCAGATCCCAGTCAATAAGCTCAGGGTGCAAGAGGGGAAGGGAGTTGGATGAAAGACCTGATTCATTGATAGTGTGGATGGAAATACTAGGAGCACAGGTGGGGGTAGTGTTCTGGGTGGTACTTTCCTCCAAGTTGTTTATCGCAATGGAATCAAAACTTTCCTCGAAAACCATACTCTCAGGGAGGGGCAAATCAGACTCCAGTGGTCTGTCCCGTTGCGTTTGTCTCTCATGATATGGGCTAAGAGTTTGGATGGTGTCAACCTCCTTGTCATCATAGGAGTGTTCTGTCAGCTCGTCCCATTCATATTGATTGGAATCATCCGAATCTGCGTCACTATCCTCTTGGAGTGTTTGAATTGTCTCCACTAGGCAGGCATTTTCTTTGGCTTTACCCTTGCCTTTGTACCCTAGGCCAGTCGTGTTTCTAGCCGAAGAGGAGGAAGAAGGTTGTATAGGTTCGATGATCCCTTCTTTTCTGAGGCCGATAGGGCCTTGTCCTTCATATCCCATCCTATGCAAGATGGTTTCACCCCGTCCATAGAGTTCTGTAGGGAGTCTATGTGGCTCTTGGGGTGTGTTTTCTTCTTCGGCATAAAGCCATTGCAAGAGATCTCGCTCCTCTGATTCATCGGATAAGGTCCCCCATTTTACAAAGGGGTTTGCGGGAGTGATAGGAGGAGCAGAGGGCTTTGGAAAATGCCTGGGTTGATGCTTGGGCTGGCCAAAGGAGCGGGGAGACAAGGGCATTTTTGCAAGGTTGAGGCTGTGCTCAATTTGGTATTCCCCCACGCCATTTTCTTTTATGGTGATTTTCATTGGTTTGGGCTGTGAGGAGGAAGCTTCGGCAGTATGGTCTTGTGGCGGAGTAGGGGAGATATGGGCTCAATTGTTGGGTATGACACATTCCGGTTTTGCTTGGAAAGAGTTGCAATGTTGGTAGGGGTCGGGGTCGCCGTGTATGGTGACCTGCTTGCCATAGTGTGGGAACTTTATGCATTGATGGCAGGTGGAGGGGACAGCTTTCATGGCATGGATCCATGGTCTCCCTAGTAGAATATTGTAAGCAAGCTCCCGATCAAGGACTTGGCACACCACATCTTTAATTACCGGTCCCACTTGAATGGGTAGGACAACCGTGCCCTTTGTGGTGCGTTCCTCCTCGTCATAGGCTTTGATAGTAATTTTCCGTCTAGGATCTACTGCCTGTTCAGAAAACCCCAATGCAAGGACTAGCTTCAAAGTGCAAATATTCAAACCGGCACCCCCATCAATGAGAACCCTCTTGATGCGGTGCTTGTGCACGAATGCGACAATGTGTAGAGGGGTGTTGTGGGGTTGAGATATGGAAAGGTCATCTTGCTCTGTAAATGAGATGGAAGTGGAGGATGTCAAATTACCCACCATGGTTTGAAACTTTTCTTGGGCTAGGTTAGTGGGGACAGTAGTTTCCACTAAGGCTTTCTCAAGAATCTCCTTATGAGAAGGAGATAGACGCAAGAGCTCCAATATAGAAATGTGAGCTGGAGTTTTTTGCAATTGGTCGATGACATTATATGGGCGGGAGTTAGACGGAGATGGCGACGACCTTGGAGGGGTGGTATTGATCGTGACTTTACCACTGCGGGTAATTATACTACAACCAGTTCTGTTAGGTCCGGGTTGTTGGTTGGGGGATATGACGTTGACTTGCGGAACATGCTCAGAAATGCAGTTAATGGTGTACTCAAAGGGAACGCTTGCATAGTTAGCATTACTCGATCCACTGTTCTGGTTTGGCCTGTTGCGATTGTTGTCATTATTGTTATGGCCATTGGAGTTGTTGCCGTTGTGACTATCGTTGTTGTTGTGGCCATTGTTGCGATTATTGTGACCGCTGTTGTGATTGTAGTTATACGGCCTGTTGTGATTTAGAAGAGGATCGCGGTAGGCCACATGAGATTCATTGGAGGTATGCTGTTGTGTTCCTCCCTGATTCTAATCCAGTATATCCTGTATGACATTCTTGAGGTGAATGCAATTGTTAGTCGTGTGCCCCCTTCCTCGATGATACTCGCAGTAGTCTGTGTCCTTCCAATAGGGAGGTTTGACTATAGGCTCATAGTCACTTGTTGGCGGTAGAGAAATTTCATTGTTAGCCAACAACTTTCTGAGGGCCGATTCTTGAGATTCTCCTAACGGTGTGAATTTCCTCCTTGGATTCGAATTGAACCAAGGTCTTGGTTCCCGAGGGGGTGGCTTGTTGAGTGCACCGTTATTTGCTTCTTCCTTAAGAGTGAATATGGGTTGTTGTTTAGGGGCTGCCGCCTTGGCATCCACTACTCCATCGTTGACCACGTTCTTGTTCTTGGTCCAAAACTTTGACTTGTCAGTTGTGTAATTGGAAGGAGGTGTGTCCTTGTAGAGCTTGAGATTTCCTTTAGCGATCATAGCTTTCTCAATGAATAGCCCCATTTCAATGACTTTGGTGAATGAGGTAGGGCATTGTATCTGAATCTGATAGCTAAGATCGGGATTCAAATTGTGGACAAACATTTCCAATAGTTGTTTCTCAGGCATGTCGTAAGAACACTTACTAGCTAGCTGTCTCCATCGTTGTAAGAAGGTGGCGAAAGACTCACCACCCTTTTGTTTGGTGTTGCATAGGTCTAGCATAGATACCTCGTGTTCTATGTTGTAAGAGAAGTGCGTTATGAATTTATTGACAAGTTCATCAAAAGTTTTGATTCCTGGTGGGAGACGCGAGAACCACTCCATAGCCTGACCTCCTAAAGATCTTGGGAACAGTCTCATTAAGTAGGTCTCGTTGTGAGCTATTTCTAAACATGCTGCAGTGAATTCCCTGATATGATCTCTAGGGTCCCCCTTCCCTTTGTATTTGTCGAATTTCGGGATTCCGAACTGAAAGGGGAATGGTTTCATGACCAAACTTCTGTCAAAGGGGTATGGTGCTATATCTTCCAAGGAGTAGTTCTTGGAACTGGTGCCGATCTTAAGGTTGGAGATTTCTAGCTTTAGACTCTCAATTTGTTGTCTCACATCCGCCATAGGAGCATTTTGATCTATGTGTTGTTTTCCTCTCTCATTGGCCTGGGGGATTGTGTCATTTGTGCCTCTCTCATGTGCATTTGGGACTGTGTCATTGGTGCAGGAGCACCTACCTGACAGCTGGCCTTCATGAGGCAGTTAGTAGTTTAGGTCTTGTTTGTGTTTCCAAGAAGGTCTGTTAGACCAAATGCATGTAATAAGGTCATGCTGATCAGGATAAGATCATGCTGACCAGGCTTTTGCTATTTTTAGCTAGTTAGTTATAACAGCTGTCATGATGCGTGTTCGGTGGGATCTCCCAGCCGCCTGGAGAGTTCCCAGCCGCTTGGAGTCGGGTCAGTAGTACTCGTAGGAAAGTCTTTATAAGCATGTGATCGGTTGATATTGGACAGACAGACAGATATCATCGATCGAGCTTGAGTGAGACTGAGAGAGAGATTGATCATATTGTATTGCATCTTCGAAATCAATAAAGTGATCCTGTTTGTGTTCTTGCTCTGGTTGCATTCCATTACTTGATTGATTTGCTGGTTTGAGAGACTTCATGGTTTCACTGATCCATTCCACCGGTTGACTCATCTGATCGGTGGAATGGCAATGTACAGTAGGTTAGATGGTAGATTATTTTCCGTTTGCATGCAGGTGTGCAGGATCGCGGTCGACAGATGTTGAGAAGCCTAGCATCCTCATGTGCTAGGTCAAGTTGAGAAGTTCAAGTTGATAAGCTGATTAAGTTGGAAGATCACCCTGAGGTTGGATCGGATCATCCCTGGAGGATCGGCGAAGTGAAACTTCGCAAAAGCTGAAAGTTCGGTAAAGACGGCATCATCAGGATATTTCTGCAAATACCCTGCAGTCGGTTAGGCATCGTCATCCGGATAAGTGAAGGAGAGCATGATGTTTTTGAGTGCATGAAGTGCGAGTTCGTCGGGGTGATCATCAGCAGGAGGAGCCGAGCTGGAGTGTATCGGCATCAGGATCATCATATCGGGAGTGCCAAACATCCGCGTATCGCGAGTAGATGTGGGAGTGAAAGTTGTGTTTTTTCGACTAAGTATTGAAGAGGTCATCAGGATATTTGGTGACGTCATCGTCATCAGGATATGACGTCATCGTCATCAGGATATTGAGATATCCCCCCTGTGCGAGTTTATCCTGCCGTCGTTAAAGTGCTAAGGTATCGGCGGAAGTCCGTGGCAGAAGGTTGTATTAGCATCATCAGGAGGTTTCGAAGACAACCGGATAAAGTAGATCATGATGCTGTTGCTTGTATCGTCGGGTAGCGGAGCGTCGAAGGTAAGCTGCTGAAGGCGATCGTCATCAGGATATTTGAACAACCGGATATTGGTTATCCTGCTGACGAAGGTAGTGTTGAAGATCATGATGAAGACGTTAGAGTTCGGAACCCGATGAACAGTGCAACCGGAGGATGTGTTCGCCCGCTGAACATCATGATGATGATGTTAGGAGGAAGGCGGAGAAGGTGAATAGTAGTCGACAGGAGGATGTTAGCGATCACCCGAAATATGATGATGCTGACTGGGTAACGAAAAACATGATGATGTTGTTGGTAGTTTTAGGGAATATGATGATGATGGCGAAGGTGATGATGATGAGGTTGGTCTGCAGACATTCATGCTATATGTGAAGGTTATAGTGTGGATGCCTCTGCATCATAGTGGTATCAGAGCTCAGCAAAAGGTCTGGGCTGTTGTGTGTTGATTCTGTCACTGAAAGGGCAGAGGTAGAGATAGAATTGATTGTGTTGTGTGTAGATTGAGAGGTTGACAAAATGCCTCCTAAAGGTAGTGGTACTGCAAGGGAATTGCAGGAGATGAAGGAGAAACATGCTAGAGAGATGAGGAAGATGAAGGAGCTTGCTGAAGCACTTCAAGCCAGGCTGACAGCCCTGGAAAAGAATAAAAAGAGGGAAGTGGAAGACAGTGAGTCTGAAGAAGATGCAGATACTGTTGAAGAGTATGAAGAGGTAGCTGAAGATCTGGATGCTGAAGACCAGAGATTGGCAAAACTGTTAAAGGCAGTGCAGAGTGAAAAACCTAAGGTAAAGGTTGATGTTTCCAAGTATACTGGAAGCTTGAATGAAGATGAGTTGTTAGATTGGATTGCTGCACTGGATAATCACTTTGAATGTGAAGATGTTGCTGAGGATCAGAAAGTCAAGATTGCAAAGACCAAGTTAGGAGGTCATGCTTTGGTATGGTGGGATTATGTACAATCTGAGAGAAGGAAACAAGGGAAGTCTAAGATCACTTCTTGGGATAAGATGGTAGCAAGGATCAAGGGTAAATTCTTGCCAAGGGATTATGAAATCCAGATGTTTAAGAAGTTGCAATTTTTAAAGCAGAAAGACAGGGATGTGAAAGCATACACTGAGGAATTTTATCTGTTGAGTATGAGATCTGGTCATCATGAGAATGAGGTAGAAAAGGTGGCTAGATACTTGGCTGGTTTGAGGTTTAACATACAGGATGAGTTAGTGTTAGCTAACCCTAAGAGGGTGGAGGATTGTTATCAAATGGCAATCAGGATTGAAGAAAAGATGAATAGAGGACATGATAAGTCCATGAGAGGAAGAGGAAACAATAGGGGAAGAGGAACAGCCCCTGCACAAAAGCAAACCAAGGAGGGTCAAGAAGACACTGGTAAAGGACAGGGACAGTCTGATTTCAGAGGTGGATGGAAAGATAATAGAAGAAGATTTGGAGGTGGTAGAGGTTCTACTACATTTTCAGGGAAATGTTACACCTGTGGTGAGTTTGGTCATCCATCCTTCAAATGTCCAGAAAACAAAGGTTCATCATCCAGAAATGATAGAACAAGTGACAAGAGAGTACAACTTGTGCAAGAAGAGAAAGAAGAAGAAAGTGCACAGAGTTCAAACAGAGGTCCTGATAATGTTGGATATCCAGAGAGTGGAGAATCACTGATGTTAAGGAGAACAAGTTTGCAGGCATCAAAGGATATGATGCAAAGAAGAGCTCTTTTCAAGACCACATGTAAGAGCAAAGGTAAGGTATGTAAGGTTGTCATTGATACTGGTTCAACAGACAACATGGTATCCCAGGAAATGGTGGATAAACTGAAGCTGGAAAGGATTCCACACCCACACCCTTACAAGACATCTTGGGTGAGTGATAGGCAATCACTTTTTGTCTCTGAACAGGCATATGTGGATTTCCAGATTGGACCCTGTCATGATAGAATTTTGTGTGATATATTGCCTATGGAATGTTGTCACCTACTGCTAGGTAGACCATGGCAATTTGACAGAAGGGTACTGTATGATGGGTATGCTAATACCTACACCATCAAGAAGGATGGGAAGATTATTAAGTTAATGCCATTGCAGGCAAAAGCTGCAGTACAGAAGGCAGCCCAAATCATTTTGATGGGAAAGAAGGAGTTTGTGCAGATGCCTAGAGGAGCAGGCATAAAGGCAGTTCAGGACACTGCAGGGAAAGGAGTTGTTACAGACAACAAGCTGAAGATAGTTTCAGTGGTGACTGACAGAGGTCAGCAGCAGGTTCAGAAACAGGGGTGCAACCAACCATCAGTTGAAAGGAATGACAAGGATGTTGTCATAGTTGGGACTATTGTTTGTCCTATAAAGATTGAAAGAAAGATACAGTTGAACACCACAGAGGCAGTTCAGAACGAGGTTCTGGTCAGACAACCTGACAAACACAGAGATAACCTGAGAAAGGCCTACATCAACAGGCATGCAGATTTACTTGCCAGATAGCAAGTTACAGTTCAGAAGTCTTGGAGCAGCCAAGAGACAGCAGCAGACAAAGCTGGAACAGGTTAGCCTATTGACAAGGCAAAGTGTAAAGGTGGAAGACTTCCACATACTCAACTCATGGGACATGAGTTCTTTTCTTTTGGGGAGTATGGTGCAGGAGCACCTACCTGACAGCTGGCCTTCATGAGGCAGTTAGTAGTTTAGGTCTTGTTTGTGTTTCCAAGAAGGTCTGTTAGACCAAATGCATGTAATAAGGTCATGCTGATCAGGATAAGATCATGCTGACCAGGCTTTTGCTATTTTTAGCTAGTTAGTTATAACAGCTGTCATGATGCGTGTTCGGTGGGATCTCCCAGCCGCCTGGAGAGTTCCCAGCCGCTTGGAGTCGGGTCAGTAGTACTCGTAGGAAAGTCTTTATAAGCATGTGATCGGTTGATATTGGACAGACAGACAGATATCATCGATCGAGCTTGAGTGAGACTGAGAGAGAGATTGATCATATTGTATTGCATCTTCGAAATCAATAAAGTGATCCTGTTTGTGTTCTTGCTCTGGTTGCATTCCATTACTTGATTGATTTGCTGGTTTGAGAGACTTCATGGTTTCACTGATCCATTCCACCGGTTGACTCATCTGATCGGTGGAATGGCAATGTACAGTAGGTTAGATGGTAGATTGTTTTCCGTTTGCATGCAGGTGTGCAGGATCGCGGTCGACAGATGTTGAGAAGCCTAGCATCCTCATGTGCTAGGTCAAGTTGAGAAGTTTGAGTTGATAAGCTGATTAAGTTGGAAGATCACCCTGAGGTTGGATCGGATCATCCCTGGAGGATCGGCGAAGTGAAACTTCGCAAAAGCTGAAAGTTCGGTAAAGACGGCATCATCAGGATATTTCTGCAAATACCCTGCAGTCAGTTAGGCATCGTCATCTGGATAAGTGAAGGAGAGCATGATGTTTTCGAGTGCATGAAGTGCGAGTTCGTCGGGGTGATCATCAGCAGGAGGAGCCGAGCTGGAGTGTATCGGCATCAGGATCATCATATCGGGAGTGCCAAACATCCGCGTATCGCGAGTAGATGTGGGAGTGAAAGTTGTGTTTTTTCGACTAAGTATTGAAGAGGTCATCAGGATATTTGGTGACGTCATCGTCATCAGGATATGACGTCATCGTCATCAGGATATTGAGATATCCCCCCTGTGCGAGTTTATCCTGCCGTCGTTAAAGTGCTAAGGTATCGGCGGAAGTCCGTGGCAGAAGGTTGTATTAGCATCATCAGGAGGTTTCGAAGACAACCGGATAAAGTAGATCATGATACTGTTGCTTGTATCGTCGGGTAGCGGAGCGTCGAAGGTAAGCTGCTGAAGGCGATCGTCATCAGGATATTTGAACAACCGGATATTGGTTATCCTGCTGACGAAGGTAGTGTTGAAGATCATGATGAAGACGTTAGAGTTCGGAACCCGATGAACAGTGCAACCGGAGGATGTGTTCGCCCGCTGAACATCATGATGATGATGTTAGGAGGAAGGCGGAGAAGGTGAATAGTAGTCGGCAGGAGGATGTTAGCGATCACCCGAAATATGATGATGCTGACTAGGTAACGAAAAACATGATGATGTTGTTGGTAGTTTTAGGGAATATGATGATGATGGCGAAGGTGATATTGATGAGGTTGGTCTGCAGACATTCATGCTATATGCGAAGGTTATAGTGTGGATGCCTCTGCATCAGTCATTTGTGTCCCTCTCACGTTCATTGTCTGCATTTTCCATGATGGAGCTAATGTCAAAGTCTGCGGGGAGTTTGATTCCGAGACTAGCAAGATGATGGAAATATTTGGTGGGGTCCTCAAGGAGCACTTTCTCCACTAGGCGTTGGAATTTGCTATCTTGCATGTGTGCCACTAATTCTTCACGAGAAATTTCTTCATCATCATCGCGTGGTGGGGCGATGTGATCGGAAGAGTCGGCCATTTCAGTTAGCTTGTTGTACTGGGATCGAGTAAGAACCATGCAAGGTGGGGTGGGATGAAATGGACTAGGATTAGAAATTTTGGCAAGGTGTCGACTAAGACTGTAATGAATGGGATATCTAGGACAAGACTTGGACAAAGGGTTCTCTTGCTCAATGACTTCAGGTAAGACGGTTGACACAAGACTCTAGCCACTAGCAAGGGTAGTCGATACCAGTCTCACTGTGTAGGGCTTAGCCGTTCAACAAGACTACTAGCAAAAGGTACTGTGACCTACTAGGCTTACGTGAATTCACTAATGAAACAAAGAAGGACCTATGTCGAATCGGTATGGGACAGAATGACGTTGGACAGAAGGTGACTGGGACGACCGACGAAAGAGAGAGAATTGGGTGAAATGGATGAAAATTGACTGCAAGGTTGATTCAGACCTCAGAAAATGAAACTAGGCTAAAATGGGTACTCTGAACCGCTGACGAAAATTTCTCAAAAATAGGGCAGATGCTCACTGTCACACATGCGCAGAAATAGATGCACAGCAAGAATGGGCAAATGCGCCGTAAGTCGCTGTATATGCGCCGCTCTGGTGAAGTATGTATGCGCAGTAACAGTGTGTAAATGCGCAGTAGAAAAGTATATGCGTAGCAAGTCAGTGTATATGCGCAGCAAGTCGCTGTAAAAGCGCAGCAAAAATGTGTATATGCGCAGCAGAAAGGTATGTATGCGCAGCCAATCGGTGCAAAAGCGCAGCAAGTCGCTGTATATGCGCGGTGTTGACTTTTCTTCTGAATCAGCATTAGGGTTTGCCACTTCTAATGCACAGGCAGAAATAGCCAACTAAATACAGGAGGTTGCGTGAGCTGCCTCCCCTTCACTTCTGGTTCTGCCGCACCAAGGGGGGGATCCCTATAACTCAAGATGTAACCCTGACTAGCTCAAAGATAGAAAGATCTAACTTGACAACAACAAGCAGAATACTCTCATGTATGGACCAAGATCTGTATGATAGATCACAAGGTTGGCAATATTCTTGGACATGATGTCTGGTTGGGTATGAGAGCATGTAGGGGGTTCCTAATCCTACTCCTACAACTAACAGGTGGAAGTATGAAATGGTTTAGTTTGAATTTTGGATGTGTTACCTTTTGAGTCACCCTTGTTTATTTATGTATTGGTAATATTTCTTGAACAAAAGCCGGTTTATCGTGCTATATTCCCGGTCATACCCTTTTTCCGTAAATCGGCTCTTGATCCTTCAATTTTTACCCGTGCGTCGCCTTTGTAAACAAAGTTACTTAAGGTTTGAACCTTTGAACCCTAACCATTCTCAAAGTCTAAAGTTCAATGGTTCAATGTGTCTGAAGTGTCATATAAAGCAAGTTGTTTTGTGTTTGCCTCAAGCGTCTTGGAACTTTCGGGTTGAACTTGAACTTCCCGCTTGAACTCTTCCGCGGGGTTCAATGGTTCAAGGTTCAATAGTTCAAAGTTCAAAGAGTTCACTATTTCATAATTCGGGACCTTATACTAGAAGCCGCGTAACTTTCTGTTGGTCTATATAACCCATGTGTCATTGAACCTTCATATTGAACCATGTCTTCCCAAGTTCAACGGTTCATGAGTCAAGTCCTTGTTTCCCTAAGATAGTTTTTCGGCCCAATCCATAAGGTCCAGTTAGCATATTTTGAACCTTCATATTGAACCATCGCATTGAACCATGTTTCAAAGGTTCAATGGTTTGAAGATTTGATAAGCTTGGTCCCATTTGCTCCCGCGGTTTTCCAAGCCAAATTTAGCGGGAAAGTTGGAGGAGATTTTGTCAGAAACTCATCATAAAAGTGAGAGCTCTAATTTAACGGAGGCTACGGATAATTATTGTACCTCATGATGGCGCGTCAACATTACTTGCTATTAATGAAGAAATCAGAGTTCACGTCCCTTCAAATATTTTTGGCACGTATTGATCCGAGCGATAAACATTCATTCTGGTAAGTGCCATTATTAGCCAAGAACAACCCAATTTTAGCAAGTAATCACACTGTGCGACGCGGAGGAGAATAGCGCTGGAAGTGTAAGGCTCTCATTTTTCAAGTTTTCGCAGTGATTTCAAATTTCCTGAAGGTGAGTTCTGTTTCCCCCTGTACTATTCTGAGTTCTTATACTGGAAAGAAGAACCCCTAGAATTTCTGTTATTTTCGAAATTCGAATCGCTATATCATAGTCTTCCAAATATGTCTTTGAAGTCTACATGTTTAGGGGATGAACATGGCCCCAGTCTTATTTATTCCCACTCAGAGTTTGGAGACACCGCATTAGTTCAGTATGACTTGGAGGAATTCATAGAAAGAACAAAGAACCCTGTCCAAACCCCCACAATGAAGAAGATTGTAGACAGTGGTTTAGTGGAAGCTGCAGCCTTTCCTCAGGCCATTCTATGCCCTGAATTGGTTCAAGAATGTATAAACAGATATGACCCCCAGAACAGATGTGTCAAAAATGCCAACGGGGATGTGCTGTTTTGTGTCAACAGACAAACCCTTATGTCTGTGATGAAGATACCGCATAAGGGGGCATATTCCAACCTCGACATTACCTCCTCCAATGGATATTTCTCAGAAAAGAAACCAACTTACAAAAGTGTGATAGCACGGAATTGGCTGCTAAAATTTTAGAAAGGTGGTTCAAGGCTGCCCAGACCCCTCACTAGAGATCATTTAATACAGGAAGTAAGGGATATTGTGGTGTTATTGAACAGATTGAGAGGCAATCAACATGCCTATTACTGGGAAGACTGGATGTATTTTTTTTATACAAGTCGTCCTTCAGGGTGAACAATACTTGGATTGGGCCGAGATAATAGCTGACTGTCTGCATCAGAGCTTAAATAATCGTCTGGGCAACAGGGATTTCTTTATGTCTTCTTATCTATTTTACTGTTTAGCCTCCACAAGAGATTGGTTTGACCTGCCTCATGAGCCTTTAGATGAGAGCAGCAAAATTTATCAATATTACTCACAGTTGCAAAGAAAAAATTGTTATGAAAATTACAAGAGGATCAATGATGTCTTCACTGGGAAGACGACCTATGAATTGACAGGCAACCCAGGTAAGAGAATGACCAGTGAAGCAATGTAGCTAATCAGTATCTACGGTAGCTTTTTCATCCAATTCTCTGAGTTCACCTATATTAGAGTTGGGGGATTCGATGGTGAACCAATGAAGTTGCCCAGATATGTATTTGATCGTTTTGTACTAATAGAGGTATGTCGGCAATTGGCACATGTTGATAAAAAATTCCCATCAAAAAGGGGTTGTGGTATTTCTTTCCCTGTTGAACTTGGGCATTATTCATGCCTGTCAACTTCTGATGCTTTAAATCTGGGGGTGAACCTCAAGAGGTTCAATTTTCAATGTTTCACTGCTAGAGCCAAATTCGACGGTAAAAGTTTTGTTAAAGACAACTTAAATTCTGGAACAGGGCACTCGCACCTTCCTAAGCTGGAGGATTATTGGATGGATTGTCCAGATGAATTTGAAGTTAGGAGAAGGTTATGGTGCAGATTTTCTTTAAGGCAAATAATTACCTTTAATTTAGACATGGACATTTCTGGAATTCTTGTTGATGATGAAGAAGTGGTTGATCCACAATTTGAGAAGGTGGAGCACTTACCCATTCCAGAGGTGGACTGGAGCAAGAGGGAGGAGGACAGGATTGAAATTAAGACCCTCCCGGTGATAAGGAGGACTGAAAAATGGTTGAGAGAAAAGAGGCAACAGGGGTCTCAAAATAAAAATGTTCAACAATTATCTTCAGTGGTTGCATCACCACTTCCCCTGGATCCTTCTAATCAACCTCTTGCTATCTGTGGTGTAGGTGCTTCTGAGCCATCACCTGAGAAGAGCCCTGTCACCAAGAAATCCAGAAGGGTCCTCACGGATATTCTGCCTTCTCGTGTCACCAGGCTAAGAACCAAAGGTAAAAGGAAGAAGCTAGTTTCTGAGACAATAATTGTCGACTTAAATTCAGAGGAAGAAGCAGAGGACCCCATGGGGGACAAAGAAGCAAGCCCAACCAGAACAGAAGCAGTTGATACTGGTTCACAGTCAGAGGATGTTTTGGGTACTCCGGAGATGTTGATGATTTCAGATAAACCCTCTGATGGAGAAAAACTCAGGGAGACAACCCCGGCACCGAAGTGGCTAGAGAACTCTATATCTGACAAAAAGAAGGTGGTTCCTTTCGTTCTCCCTCTGGAAGATATGGTGAGTAAATGTCTGGGGAAGACCCCCAAGTCCAAGAGACTTAAAACAGTGTCCAGGATAGATATTGACCCAAGCACTGGTAACTGGAGTGCAGAAATAGCCAAGCCAGTGACCGAAGGAGAGGTTCAAGATCCTACAGTGCATGATTTCACTGTGGAAAAGATAGACCTCGGTACTGCCTCCAGAGCTGCAGATGTACACCATCTCGAAGCTTCAACTAAAAGAATGGTCAATCGAACGATGAAAGATGAAAGGGACAAAAGAGAATTAAAACAAGCTCTGCGTGCAATGGCAGAATATATTGAAGCCATTAACAATCCTAACCCACAGCCAATCTCACAAGTTCCCTTGTCTTTCGACCCAAAGTCACCTGTCAACCAGAAAATGTTAGATCAAGTTCATAGGAGCAAAATAGTCTCAAAAACATTTGATGGCTGGTTAGACAGCATTGAGCAAAGGGGAACTGAGTATATTCATGAACTCAAAGGCATATATGACCTGACTGCTACTACCATTGAAGATCTTAAAGCACAAGTTGCTGTCTGGGCTAAGGACGAAGGCAAGTGGACCAGTGTGACGAATCAAATAGAGGAAGTTCAGAAATATAGGCTGGAGAAGTTTTTGGCAGAGATGAAACTGACTGGTGTGGATGAGGATTTATTGTATGTAAACAAAAAGAATATCGAATGGAGGAACTCCATATCTCGACAAGGACGCTTTGAAGTCTCAAAGCTAATTAAGGAGATAACGGACTTCACTCAGTCATTGCAACGTGATTTACAATGTATCGATGTAAAATACATGAAGGATGATGGAAAGCCTGAAGAAGATGTTGAAGCAGTAGCCCAATCCTTTAGAGATAAGATCCGTTTTGTTAAAGAGAATGATAATATTCTGATTGAGGATTTCTCCAGAGTTTCTAAAGTCAAATCCCTGCTCTACCTCTGCATCGATGCACTCCCTGAACACAAGGAAAAATTTGGGAAAATGCGAAGGGAAACGGAGGTCTGGAAATTGAGGATGAAGCATATAGGCATACCAAACTTTCCTAAAATTCAGGAGTTCGTGGCTGCCTTTCAGGAGTGGAGAACCCAGCATGCTTCCCAGGCTCTCGACAGCAAATCAGGGGATGCTGATTCATCGCCCCAGTCATAACCGCATCAGCTCTTTCTTTTTCAAGTCCTTTAATTTATGTTATTTCTGGCAACTTTAATCTTTTACAATCAGTTGTTAAAACTAAATCCCGTATGGGTCAGAGTGATGTTAACTCTGGGTTTAATTTGCTCGAGGACATGGTTAAGACTTTGATATATATGTTTTTCAGAATTTTTGAAGGGGAGAGAGAAGTGAGGGAAAGAAAGAAGAAAGGGGAATTTCAGAAAAACTGTGTTTATTTTTACATATATGATGATTGTTTGAAAAATTTTCATCTGTGAATGAAAAGAGGAACGATTGCTGCTTATTTGGATCTGTGCGTCTAAATGTGTGAAATTTGATTTTCTGTGAGAAATCTTCTTTTACCTGGTAATTGCTCTTTGTTTGAACAACCCATCGTATGTATTATCTTTCCTTACGAATTCAGCAAGTTTGTATAAATATATTCATGTATTCGAATGTACTAAAGTAGAATCTGTGCATTCTATCCTGTTGCTGTATGAATTAATCGCATTCATGACATGGCTATGTATGGATGTTAGTCAGCCTTAGGCGTTTTCTAGTTAAAAATGCAATTTAGTTAGCTGAATAGGCTAAAATTCATTGAAAATCATAAAGGGAGCTGTACCTAAATTCTGAGGGTAACTATTTCAAAAGGTTCACCCATTTGTTATTTTCTCATTTGTTCTTGAAAGAAGGGTATAGGGTCAGAGCAAGTAATTTTTAGAATAAGAGCAAATCTGTTAACCAACAGTTTTTGGCGACTCTACTGGGGACAAATTTTTTTTTTTGACAAAATCATTAATTATTAATCGCCTGAATATGAAGCAACAATGGTGCTTCCACACGAAAACATAATTCCTATTCTGCAACCCAATCTTGGATTTCAAGACGAATAGGAAGACATCATTGGCCAGTTGAATACTCTTGCTTGGCGTACTCGTCGAAATAGTGAAGATTACAGAAGAGCGGGCAGAGTGTTGGAACAAGAAGAAGAGTTGGCCGATAACCTGAGATTACTGTTACTCAGGCAAAGAAGAAGGCAGGCAAGAAACGCTGCAAGAAACCAAGCCCTTGAGGTACAAAGAAATCAAGAACAACAAAGAAATCAATAACTGCCTACCTAGTTCCAATATTATTTTAAGCTGGATTCCAGGCCCTACACCAGGTCTTCGAGAAGAGAGGGAGTTGAAGATCCTACCTTTCAAACATTGCAAAACCTTAATTTTCCTTATATCCCTACTCGTGCAAGAAAAGCAAGAAGTAGACCCCCTAGTCCTCCTAGGCCTGCTACTTCCCCTCTCTGCCAAGCTTTAACCCTTTCAGGCACTGCTATCCCCTTAGCTATAAATTTTCTACCCATGGCTCAACCTTGGGGAGCTGCCATAGGGCCTCTGAACCTAGGGGCCAACCTAAATCCATTACCTAAAAATGCAAGAGAGAATTTGCCCAGGTTCAATGGAGACGGTAAAACATCACCAGAAGAACATTTATGTGCTTTTGCAGCAGCATGCAGTGTGTTGGGTGTTCAACACCAGGACGTTGCCATAAGGCTCTTTGTGCAGACTTTGACTGACACCGCTGCACAATGGTTCTACCACCTGACTGATGCCTCAATTACGAATTGGAATGAAATGAAAACTGCCTTTGAAAATAGGTTCAAGAGTGCAGAGGACGAACATTACCTCCTTGCACAGCTGACTCAACTTAAAAAGGAGATTCATGAACCTATGAGGGAGTTCGTGGCCAAATTTAATAGAATTGTGAATAAAATCACTGCTACAAAAAGACCGTCTGGCGAAAATCAGAAATGTTTCTTTATTAATGCTATGCCTCCCGATATTAGCTTCCATCTCAGGAGAGGTGCAATTGCCGATTTGACAGCTGCACAAAACCTAGCAGTCGGATTGGAGGATGATCTCATCATGGCCGGCAAATGGAAGAGGGAAGTTCAGGTGCCAAATGCCCAATCCTCATCTTCTACGGACCCTATAGTGCAGAGGTTGGTTAATGATATGATTGCCTTAAAGAGGCAACTACCTAAGGCTGGCGCCCCTTTCCAGCAACCGTACCAAGATATGAGCAGAAGAAATTTGAATCAACAAGCAAATACTGGTAGAACTTTACCCTTGACGGCAGCACAACCAAGACTGGCTATTGAACCTGCTCCTGGAAGAGGAAACATGTGCATTTTTCACTTGACTACTGACCATGATGGGAATTCTTGCCCAGAAATGCTCAGGTACACTCAGATGACTGCTACTCAAGATATGCTAGGGGAAGCCACAGAAGATGAAAGGAACTACGAGGAACCTGGCAGCTCTGAGATACACTTCCTTGAATATGAGTCTAATTCAGAAAGGGGAGGTGAAATATTGGTAACCCTTGAAGACCCTTCATGCGCGGTGCTCACTAGGGGTCAGAGGAATATGAAATCTTCTAATACTCAAGAAATACCTGGCAAAGGTAAGGAGCCCTTAACTAGAACTCATGATGCTAATTTGAAAGCTCAAGAAAATAAATTGCTACATAGAAATGAGCTAGATGCTTCCTTTGATATTGTAGATTTTTGTAAATCTGCAAAAATTCAAATTTCTCCTATTGAATATCTCAAGTTGAAACCTACTGAACTTGACAAATTAGTTAAACATGTTAAAGGTAGTCCTGCACAAACCGAATTTGCGAATCAATTGGAAGTCGATGCTGAATCCCCTATTGCTAGATTATTTACTTCCTCATCTCAGTCACCTTTGTCTGCCCCTAATACAACTCCCAATGCATCCAACAATATTCCCTATAATGATTTGAAACCTAATCCTTTTTATGTGTCCCTGTATATCAATGGTCATAAACTTAGCAACTGCATTATAGATTCAGGAGCCTCTGATAACATTATGCCCTCCTCTGTAGCTAAAGCCCTAGGATTATCACTTACGAAAACATTTGGAAGATGTTATTCTATGGACGGAAAACAGGTTTCCTTGCTTGGGCAAATTAAAGATGCACGAGTCGCACTTGCAGCTTACCCTGACAAGAGGGTGAAATTGACTATTCTGGTAGCAGATATCCCTGCCAGTTATGGAATGCTTTTGAGCAGGACATTTTGCAAGGATCTAGGTGGACAAATCAAGCTGGATTGGTCAGAGGCCACAATCCTAGTAGGAAAATAGAGAGTGAAGCTGGAACCTGAGCCCAAGTGCAAGTTCACTGTCTATCCCTCTGATGATCCCAAGGCACAGATTTTGTTTGAGGAATGTGAATTCGGTAATTATTTCTTCTCTTCTGAACAAAGTTTCGAGGCAAAACCCAAGGAAGAATTAGTGCAAAGACCTGTACATTCTGATGATCTATGGGTTATGGAATTTGATGGCAACTGTGCTACTGCTGGTTCAGGGGCTGGAGTCGTGTTAATCTCACCTGAAGGTGAATTGTTTTCTTATTCTTTTAAGTTAGAGTTCAAAAACACCAACAATACTGCAGAGTATGAAGCCTTACTGCTCGGATTGTTTGAAGCCAAAGAGAAGGGTGTGAAGGTACTTAAGGTAAAGGGTGATGCTGAACTAATTGTGAAGCAGGTAAGGGGAATCTTTTCTGTAAAGAATGAAAGACTAAGGCATTATAGAAATAGGGTATGGGATGAAATCGAATATTTTGATGCTTTCTCTATAGAAACAATTCCCAGGGATCTGAATTCCCGAGCAGATTCTCTGGTAGTATCAGCTTCTCTCCTTTTACCACATCCTGATTTCAAGAAAGATTCTTATAGGGTAGAAATGATATATCGCCCTAATGTCCCTGACAATGCCGAGAACTGGCAGGTTTTTGAAAGTGATAATCAAATTAGAAAATTCTTAGAAAACGCTGAAATGTTCCTGGGGACCTATTTTGAAGGTTCCGAAGCAGAGTGCAAAGAATTCAGTCCTGACCCTGGGATTAATTCAAGAGATGATATGATTCAATTAAAGGGAAACAAAATCCCTAAAGGGCTGGTTTCTTTGGAACATCTATTTTCTAGAAGAGATGAATATGTTAAAGGCAAGCCTTCCTCTATTCCTGATAAAGCAGAGGATTATGAGAAAATAAATATTGGAGATAAAGCCGATCCTAAGTGGATATCCATTGGTAAATGCTGCTCTTCAGAGGAAAAAAATAGATTGATTAAATTGCTAATCAGATATAAGGATGTTTTCACCTGGTGCTATGATGATCTCAAAAATTTTAGACATGGACAGTTTCACCACCATATCCCTCTGAAAGCAAATGCAGCTCCATTCAGACAGAAGCTGAGGAATTACAACCCAAAAGTTGCTGAAGCCATCTTTAAAGAGATAGATAAGATGTTGAAAGCCAGAATCATCTATCCAATCCATCACTCCACCTGGGTGGCAAATATTGTTCCGGTCTAAAAGAAAAATGGAGAAATAAGGATCTGTGTTGACTTCAGAAACTTAAATCAAGCCAGCCTGAAAGATAACTATCCTCTACCTGTGATGGACCACATCTTGCAGACAGTTGCTGGGTCTGAAATGATGTCTATGTTGGATGGTTTTTCAGGTTACAATCAGATAGGTGTGGCTGCAGAGGATCAACATAAAACAGCTTTCACCACACCTTGGGGAACCTTTGCCTATAATCGAATGCCCTTTGGCTTGATCAATGCAGGAGCAACTTTTCAGCGGGCAATGGATTCGTCCTTCAGGGACCTGAAGAATAGGATCATCGTTATTTACCTTGATGATTTAACTGTCTTTTCCAAGAATAGAGAAGATCACTTGAGAGATCTGGAGTCTGTCTTGCAAAGGTGTCGGAGCCACGGCATCTCACTCAACCCCAAGAAGTTAGTTTTCTGTGTGACCGAGGGAAAATTGTTGGGACACCTAGTTTCAAAAGATGGAATCAGGATCGACCCAGAGAGAGTCAGGGCAATTCAACAGCTTAGTCTCCCCTCAAACAGGACTGGAGTCAAGTCCTTCTTCGGTCAAATCAATTTCCTCAGAAGGTTCATCCCTGACTTTGCTGAGATTACAAAACACATTGTCGGGATGATGAGTGAGAAACAACCTTTCAAATGGAACGAAGCTGCTAGGAAGGCATTTGAGGATATCAAGGAGGCTATTTCGAACACTCCCACTTTGGTAAATCCTAATTTTCAGAAGGATTTTATTATTTATTGTTATGCTTCGGAACACACCATGTCAGGAATTTTGTTGCAGAAAAATGAATTAGATGAAGAGGCTCCCATAGCCTTTATGAGTGTTCCCCTAAAAAAGCATGAGCTAAAATATTCTCTGGTCGAAAAGCAAGCCTTCGCTGTGGTCAAAGCTGTCAAGCAATTCAGATATTATATACTCCATTCCCATTCAGTTGCATTTGTTCCAAATTCAGCTGTGAAAAGTATTTTGACTCAGCAGGAAGTGGGATTAAATAATAGAGCAACGTGGGTTGCTAAAATACAGGAGTATGATCTGGAAATTAGACCTACTAAGCTGATCAGGGGTCAAGGTTTATGTAAGCTGATTGCTGAGAATAAAGAACAAGAAGGGGAGGGACTCCCCACAGTCTTATTGGTAAGTTTACAGGATCCATGGTTTCTGGATGTGGCACATTATCTTACATATGGTGACTGTCCTAATCACCTGACTCCTAAAGAGAAAAGAAACTTGAAGCTGAAAGCTGCAAAATATGTTATTTGGGGAGATGTTCTTTACAAGAAAGGGTTAGATGGGACTTTTCTGAGATGTGTGGATAAAGAACAGCAGGATAAACTCTTGGGAGTTTTCCATAATGAAGCTTGTGGCGGACATTTTTCTTCTTCAGTTACAGCTTTCAAGATTCTCAGAAATTGTTATTACTGGCCAGGGATGTTCAAGGACGCGTATAGGTTCGTGGCTAATTGTGAGAAGTGTAAAATGTTCTCGGGAAGGCCACAACTTGCAGCTCTACCTTTGAGGCCTGTTGTTGTTGAAGAACCCTTCAAACAGTGGGGATTGGATTTTATTGGACCTATCTCACCCCCCTCAAGTGCAGGGCATACCCATATCTTAACAGCAACAGATTATTTCATGAAATGGGTTGAGGCAGCCCCTGTAAAAAGAACAACTTCCGAGGTGGTTTGTGATTTTCTCAAGGAGAATATTTTAGTTCGATTCGGTGTGCCCCAGAAGATTGTAGCTGATAATGCTACCAGTTTCTCCTCAGATGAGATGACTTCCTTCTGTTACGAACATAGTATTTCTCTTTCTCATTCATCGGATTACTATCCCCAAGGGAATGGACAAGCTGAGTCCAGTAACAAAAACCTAATTGCTATCATGAAGAAATTGGTTAATGACAGCCCCAGGGATTGGCATAAGAAGTTATATGAAGCTCTCTGGGCTGACAGAGTAACCCCAAAGAGAGTGATTGGGATGGCACCATTTGAATTAGTTTATGGGATAGGAGCCCAATTATCATTGCCACTGGAGCTGTCTACAGCCAAACTGCAAAGCGTAATTGAGGATCAGTATTTCCAAGATTCCCTGGAGAAGAGGATCATGTATTTAACCAAAATTGAGGAAGAGAGAAATGAACTAGTTGACCGGATCACTGTGCATCAGGCTAAAGTTAAGGAAATTTAGACATGGACATTTCTGGAATTCTTGTTGATGATGAAGAAGTGGTTGATCCACAATTTGAGAAGGTGGAGCACTTACCCATTCCAGAGGTGGACTGGAGCAAGAGGGAGGAGGACAGGATTGAAATTAAGACCCTCCCGGTGATAAGGAGGACTGAAAAATGGTTGAGAGAAAAGAGGCAACAGGGGTCTCAAAATAAAAATGTTCAACAATTATCTTCAGTGGTTGCATCACCACTTCCCCTGGATCCTTCTAATCAACCTCTTGCTATCTGTGGTGCAGGTGCTTTTGAGCCATCACCTGAGAAGAGCCCTGTCACCAAGAAATCCAGAAGGGTCCTCACGGATATTCTGCCTTCTCGTGTCACCAGGCTGAGAACCAAAGGTAAAAGGAAGAAGCTAGTTTCTGAGACAATAATTGTCGACTTAAATTCAGAGGAAGAAGCAGAGGACCCCATGGGGGACAAAGAAGCAAGCCCAACCAGAACAGAAGCAGTTGATACTGGTTCACAGTCAGAGGATGTTTTGGGTACTCCGGAGATGTTGATGATTTCAGATAAACCCTCTGATGGAGAAAAACTTAGGGAGACAACCCCGGCACCGAAGTGGCTAGAGAACTCTATATCTGACAAAAAGAAGGTGGTTCCTTTCGTTCTCCCTCTGGAAGATATGGTGAGTAAATGTCTGGGGAAGACCCCCAAGTCCAAGAGACTTAAAACAGTGTCCAGGATAGATATTGACCCAAGCACTGGTAACTGGAGTGCAGAAATAGCCAAGCCAGTGACCGAAGGAGAGGTTCAAGATCCTACAGTGCATGATTTCACTGTGGAAAAGATAGACCTCGGTACTGCCTCCAGAGCTGCAGATGTACACCATCTTGAAGCTTCAACTAAAAGAATGGTCAATCGAACGATGAAAGATGAAAGGGACAAAAGAGAATTAAAACAAGCTCTGCGTGCAATGGCAGAATATATTGAAGCCATTAACAATCCTAACCCACAGCCAATCTCACAAGTTCCCTTGTCTTTCGACCCAAAGTCACCCATCAACCAGAAAATGTTAGATCAAGTTCATAGGAGCAAAATGGTCTCAAAAACATTTGATGGCTGGTTAGACAGCATTGAGCAAAGGGGAACTGAGTATATTCATGAACTCAAAGGCATATATGACCTGACTGCTACTACCATTGAAGATCTTAAAGCACAGGTTGCTGTCTGGGCTAAGGACGAAGGCAAGTGGACCAGTGTGACGAATCAAATAGAGGAAGTTTAGAAATATGGGCTGGAGAAGTTTTTGGCAGAGATGAAACTGACTGGTGTGGATGAGGATTTATTGTATGTAAACAAAAAGAATATCGAATGGAGGAACTCCATATCTCGACAAGGACGCTTTGAAGTCTCAAAGCTAATTAAGGAGATAACGGACTTCACTCAGTCATTGCAACGTGATTTACAATGTATCGATGTAAAATACATGAAGGATGATGGAAAGCCTGAAGAAGATGTTGAAGCAGTAGCCCAATCCTTTAGAGATAAGATCCGTTTTGTTAAAGAGAATGATAATATTCTGATTGAGGATTTCTCCAGAGTTTCTAAAGTCAAATCCCTGCTCTACCTCTGCATCGACGCACTCCCTGAACACAAGGAAAAATTCGGGAAAATGCGAAGGGAAAAGGAGGTCTGGAAATTGAGGATGAAGCATATAGGCATACCAAACTTTCCTAAAATTTAGGAGTTCGTGGCTGCCTTTCAAGAGTGGAGAACCCAGCATGCTTCCCAGGCTCTCGACAACAAATCAGGGGATGCTGATTCATCGCCCCAGTCATAACCACATCAGCTCTTTCTTTTTCAAGTCCTTTAATTTATGTTATTTCTGGCAACTTTAATCTTTTACAATCAGTTGTTAAAACTAAATCCCGTATGGGTCAGAGTGATGTTAACTCTGGGTTTAATTTGCTCGAGGACATGGTTAAGACTTTGATATATATGTTTTTCAGAATTTTTAAAGGGGAGAGAGAAGTGAGGGAAAGAAAGAAGAAAGGGGAATTTCAGAAAAACTGTGTTTATTTTTACATATATGATGATTGTTTGAAAAATTTTCATCTGTGAATGAAAAGAGGAACGATTGCTGCTTATTTGGATCTGTGCGTCTAAATGTGTGAAATTTGATTTTCTGTGAGAAATCTTCTTTTACCTGGTAATTGCTCTTTGTTTGAACAACCCATCGTATGTATTATCTTTCCTTACGAATTCAGCAAGTTTGTATAAATATATTCATGTATTCGAATGTACTAAAGTAGAATCTATGCATTCTATCCTGTTGCTGTATGAATTAATCGCATTCATGACATGGCTATGTATGGATGTTAGTCAGCCTTAGGCATTTTCTGGTTAAAAATGCAATTTAGTTAGCTGAATAGGCTAAAATTCATTGAAAATCATAAAGGGAGCTGTACCTAAATTCAGAGGGTAACTAATTCAAAAGGTTCACCCATTTGTTGTTTAACTCATTTGTTCTTGAAAGAAGGGTATAGGGTCAGAGCAAGTAATTTTCAGAATAAGAGCAAATCTGTTAACCAACAGGATGCAAAGCTGGACATGGTGTATAACCTCAACACAGAGCTAGATTGGTGCCTATCCAGGGCCTGGAGTCAGTAGACATACACCTGTGAATGATCAGCATGAACAGCTAAAACTGGATTTCAGGGGGATACACATGATATCTACCTTACAGATATCTCCCAATAAAGAGTGTTAAGCTGTCTATACTTATGGCATCCCTATTGCAGTAAGAAAGATACATGCAAAACTGGAGACAGAATCAGCATAACACATGCAAACACAACATTATTCATATAAGATTAACCATGAAATCAGTGGATTCATGCCAAATCGTACAACAGGAGATACATAAACTCACAAGTTTTGCTGCACAGAGCAACCAAAACCAGTTGTATCTTATTACAGAGCCAAAATGTCCAGTTTTCAACAACCAAAAATGAGTAACACTTCCTGCTTATAACAGCCAGGTAGTGTACCACAACAATTAATTACATGGTTGACCAAAAATCCCGCTAGATACACAGTATCAGAAAAATGGCGCTCAACACATTACCAGATTGGCGCTCAAACATGAATGCAGCAGGTAGGGGAGGAGACAGGAAGAAACCTCGAGCCCTGCGCCATTGTCTGTTGATGTACACCTTCAATCGGGTCCCAGATCCGTCCATACCTCTGCAACCTTCGCCATTAATGGTGCACCAACCCGCGGCCTCGGGAAAACATCAAACTGTGCATTGCAACCATTTCCCACCAAGATACCTCATCATCATGATATTTCAAAATATGCAGTATATCAATTATCCCACATGCACCCCGCGGAGACCTTTTCAACACTTTATATACTAGGATACGAGCATATATAATGTCGGTGCTTTTGCTCCTGACGACACTAGTATAAGACTTCATCATCATCTTCCAACAGCATGATATCCTGTCGCTTGAAATATCACCCTGACGTCAGCATCATATCGCAATATAACCTGCATGATAATCGCCTTCATCGGCACAACCTGATCCATCGGAGGAAGATCCTCCTGCTTAGCTGATACCAAATGTCTGGCCGATGAACATCCTGATGACGTCACCGTCATATCCTGCTGACGTCACCGACATATCTGCCTACTGCGCACCTCCTCATATCCGGATGACGTCATCATCATATCGACATCAGGATGATACTCGGAAGATAACCGGATATTTGGAAATATCATCCTGATGCACAAATATCATGCTGCACTGTAGCTCCACTATAAGATCGGGGTGATAGATGAATATGCCAGATATTTGAAAAGATCACCCCCCACTAGATAATGCACGAAGCCGGCAGGTGGATATCTCCTTGATATCAGCATCATCAGGATGATAAAACAACGAACATGAAGTGATACAACAACATTAGGATGATATTGACTAAGATCATCCTGACGTTCAAAATATGATGACCACGATGAATATCGGGTCGCACTTAAAACTCTTCAACAACATCATCAGGATGATCATAACCAAGATCACCCGATGATAAAAATATCACCCCGGCGAAATATCATGCAGGCAGAAAATATGATGACCCTCGCAAGCAACACGGCGATAATTGGAAATATGATGATGATGATGATGACGACCCTTAAGAAAAAATAGGTCAGGTCGAACAACTCAAAAAATGATCCCCTCGGAAGATCGGGGTGACATCATCATCATAAAAGGGCAGGGTGATAATTGGAAGATCACCGGATATTTGAAAAATCACCCTCCGCAAGAAAATTAAGGCACATTGTAGCTCACCAGCAGGATCAGGATGATATCCAAACATCACCCGATATTGAAATATGATGATCCTGATGAAAAACAAGTCGACAGAAAACATGAGATGCTGACCACCATCGAAGCAAACATGATGATGATGACCTCCTCCTCAGGAAAATATGATGCTGCAGCTGAAAAATGCTGAAGAGGTCCAACACTTAGAACATTTTTAAGGAAGGTGCCTGCATGAAAATTGCTCAAAAACTGTCAGTCAATTCAGGCACTAACACTGGCTCTGTCTGGGGACGTGCAGGTGCAAGACTGCAGCGAGAACCCCAGATCTCTGGGATGCAGACCAGTCCCTTATCCATTGGGCACAAAGTCAAATACTGCACCGACCTGCATCACCAAACACACTTGATGGCCTAAGGCCACCAAGAAAAGAAAAACATGTATCTCCCTTTGTCAAATATCTTGTTTTCATCTGCATGCACTGGGTCAAGCCTGGAGATATTGTCAGGATCCACCCACAAACAAACCTTGTCATCTGCACACTCAACCCTTTGATTTGGCTTGTCATTGTCAAACCTGTGCAGATAACCTTCAGCATCATGTGACATGTGGGTGCAGAATGTATCAGGCAATGCATACTCAAATGGTATAGAACACAGGTTATCATCTGTATCATCATCATGCATTGCAACATGATCTCCTAGCTGGACTGCAAATAGGAAACACTCAAAGTCCACCACACAACTAGGAAGATCAGGGCTCATTGTATTATATGCTGGCACATCAAAAGAAAAGCTTTCAAAATCACAATTGTGCACATCATGTACACAACAATCAGCAGCACCAGGCTGGAAAAGATCAGGCTCTGGCATCTCTTTCAAATCAGGCACATTTTCACAGTCACTTACCTGATGTATGTTGTTTCCTCTTTCATCAGGATGAGAAACAGAATGCAAACCAAAAACAATGTCTAGATCCTCACCATACTCAAATAAATCCTCATCACCATATGTGTCAAAGATGGGTGATCCAGGTACATCAGCTTGATCATAGTATGCCATTTGTTCATGGGCAGCAGAACATGCATCTTCATCACCAATAGATTCCCTTTGTGGATGAGTATCAGCTTGTGTGTCATAAGCAAAACAGCCATCAAATGAAAAACAATCATGCTCTGAACCAGCACTTGTTTCAATCTCTGACTGCTCTTCACGATCCCCATGTGTTTGAAAAGAAGTCAATGGGTCACACATAGGACTGTTTCTCTGTTTGCTTATATCTTCTCTGTCTTGAGTACAATACTCACAATTATCTCCACAGGTCCATTCCAAAAGTTGTTCATTGCTATCCACAACCTCGTTATTGTTTTCATGGTCAGATGCCTCATCATTGCAATGGGAATCCTCATTAGTCCTTTCACTAGCACCTTCAATATTCATCTTTTCATCTTCACATGATGCCTTAATTATTTGGTCATTTGCAGCTTCACAACGATTTTTCACACCAAGGCCTGGGGACAGGGGTTTCAGCAGGTACACACTTCTAATTTTTTCTATCTTTTCTATGAACATGTATGCCATCTGCATACTTGTCACCTTGAAATCCCTCAGTATTGCACTAAAGCCCTCCTCAAAAGCTTCAAAGAATATGCCAACACAGGCTGAAATATCAGGTCTGAAGACTTCTGGGATCTGTGAAAGGGCTATTGCAAACCTATGACTGAAATCAACACATGGCTCTTCATCTTGTTTTCTGATTCTCATCAATTCTGCAACAAGATCAGCCGGTTCTTTTGCAAATTCTTCCTTGAAACAGTCAGCAAGCTCATCCCAACAGGCAAAGGATTTCTTTGGAAAGCTCAAATACCAGTCTTTTGCTTTTGCATCAAAGGACCTAACAAAAAACCTCATCCACATATCCTCATCTCTGAATGAATATTTTCCCATAAAACTGTGAAAATTTTGGATATGTGCATTCCCATCACATACATTGTGACCACTAAATCTAGGCATCTGATAGTATATCCTAGCAGGCATAGTTTCTACTTTATAATCCACCCATGACAAATCCAGTTGGTCATACAAAGGATCAAAAGGGCTGAGAAGAGGTTTAGCCTTCTGACTGGCAGACACAACAGGGTTACTACTTTTTAACTGGGCCTGCTCAGCCTCTAAGAATATCAACCTATTTCTTATCTCTTCTATTCTTTTATTCGACATTTCACCACTGAGTATGGGATAATTCATACTTGGATTCATAAAAATCTTACTCTTAGACATCCTTTGTCTGTCTAAGACCTAAGGCTTCCCCTGGCATCTAACTTATGCAGCAAAACAACAAATATAAAGGGGAAGGAACAAGGTACCTTTTCTCATACAGATGCAGAAAAATGAACAACACATTTTTGTCACATCACATACATCCATCTTTCATGTGCATTCAGATCTTTTGCAGAGTCGCCACCTCTCCAGAGAGGACAAACTTTTTAATAGCTGAAAGCTACTTTTCCAGGTTCATTCCACCAGTAGAGCATCATTTTGTTGGTGACTCGGATGGGTCACAGATATAAGCCTTTCTCAAATTTCTTCCCCAGTGGAGTCACCATTTTTGTTGGTGACTCAGATGGGCCACAAATATGTCATTTTTTTTAGTCCATCCCCAGCAGAGTCGCCATTTTGTTGACTTTTCTTCTGAATCAGCATTAGGGTTTGCCACTTCTAATGCACAGGCAGAAACAGCCAACTAAATACAGGAGGTTGCGTGAGCTGCCTCCCCTTCACTTTTGGTTCTGCTGCACCAAGGGGGGGATCCCTATAACTCAAGATGTAACCCTGACTAGCTCAAAGATAGAAAGATCTAACTTGACAACAACAGGCAGAATACTCTCATGTATGGACCAAGATCTGTATGATAGATCACAAGGTTGGCAATATTCTTAGACATGATGTCTGGTTGGGTATGAGAGCATGCAGGGGGTTCCTAATCCTACTCCTACAACTAACAGGTGGAAGTATGAAATGGTTTAGTTTGAATTTTGGATGCAAAGCTGGACATGGTGTATAACCTCAACACAGAGCTAGATTGGTGCCTATCCAGGGCCTGGAGTCAGTAGACATACACCTGTGAATGATCAGCATGAACAGCTAAAACTGGATTTCAGGGGGATACACATGATATCTGCCTTACAGATATCTCCCAATAAAGAGTGTTAAGCTATCTATACTTATGGCATCCCTATTGCAGTAAGAAAGATACATGCAAAACTGGAGACAGAATCAGCATAACACATGCAAACACAACATTATTCATATAAGATTAACCATGAAATCAGTGGATTCATGCCAAATCGTACAACAGGAGATACATAAACTCACAAGTTTTGCTGCACAGAGCAACCAAAACCAGTTGTATCTTATTACAGAGCCAAAATGTCCAGTTTTCAACAACCAAAAATGAGTAACACTTCCTGCTTATAACAGCCAGGTAGTGTACCACAGCAATTAATTACATGGTTGACCAAAAATCCTGCCAGATACACAGTATCAGAAAAATGGTGCTCAACGCATTACCAGATTGGCGCTCAAACATGAATACAGCAGGTAGGGGAGGAGACAGGAAGAAACCTCGAGCCCTGCGCCACTGTCCGTTGATGTACACCTTCAATCGGGTACCAGATCCGTCCATACCTCTGCAACCTTCGCCATTAATGGCGCACCAACCCGCGGCCTCGGGAAAACGTCAAACTGTGCATCGCAACCATTTCCCGCCAAGATACCTCATCGTCATGATATTTCAAAATATGCAGGATATCAATTATCCCACATGCACCCCGCGGCGACCTTTTCAACACTTTATATACTAGGCCACGAGCATATATAATGTCGGTGCTTTTGCTCCTGACAACACTAGTATAAGACTTCATCATCATCTTCCAACAGCATGATATCCTGTCGCTTGAAATATCACCCTGACGTCAGCATCATATCGCAATATAACCTGCATGATAATCACCTTCATCGGCACAACCTGATCCATCGGAGGAAGATCCTCCTGCTTAGCCGATACCAAATGTCTGGCCAATGAACATCCTGATGACGTCACCGTCATATCCTGCTGACGTCACCGGCATATCTGCCTACTGCGCACCTCCTCATATCCGGATGACGTCATCATCATATCGACATCAGGATGATACTCGGAAGATAACCGGATATTTGGAAATATCATCCTGATGCACAAATATCATGCTGCACTGTAGCTCCACTATAAGATCGGGGTGATAGATGAATATGCCAGATATTTGAAAAGATCACCCCCCACTAGATAATGCACGAAGCCGGCAGGCGGATATCTCCTTGATATCAGCATCATCAGGATGATAAAACAACGAACATGAAGTGATACAACAACATCAGGATGATATTGACTAAGATCATCCTGACGTTCAAAATATGATGACCACGATGAATATCGGGTCGCACTTAAAACTCTTCAACAACATCATCAGGATGATCATAACCAAGATCACCCGATGATAAAAATATCACCCCGGCGAAATATCATGCAGGCAGAAAATATGATGACCCTCGCAAGCAACACGGCGATAATTGGAAATATGATGATGATGATGACGACCCTTAAGAAAAAACAGGTCAGGTCGAACAACTCAGAAAATGATCCCCTCGGAAGATCGGGGTGACATCATCATCATAAAAGGGCAGGGTGATAATTGGAAGATCACCGGATATTTGAAAAATCACCCTCCGCAAGAAAATTAAGGCACATTGTAGCTCACCAGCAGGATCAGGATGATATCCAAACATCACCCGATATTGAAATATGATGATCCTGATGAAAAACAAGTCGATAGAAAACATGAGATGCTGACCACCATCGAAGCAAACATGATGATGATGACCTCCTCCTCAGGAAAATATGATGCTGCAGCTGAAAAATGCTGAAGAGGTCCAACACTTAGAACATTTTTAAGGAAGGTGCCTGCATGAAAATTGCTCAAAAACTGTCAGTCAATTCAGGCACTAACACGCGGTTCTTGGTATTTTTTTGCAAATTTTTGGGATTTTTCTTCTGTTTTTGGTATTCTTTGGCTGGAAAAGGTCTTCCTGATCTGATATTATGGATTAATTTAGCAAGAAAACACAGCAAGCACAAAGAGTATTTTGTAGTTTTCCATTGTTTTTGTAGTTTTTCGACTCTATTTTGGACAAAAGCAAGCACAAAATCCTAGGCGAGAAATGGATTATAAGGGATTTGGGCCACTAAAACAAGAGGTATTTAATTCGGGCAACCGTTCAAGTGGTTACATGTGCGGCGGCGCTACTCTCCGTTATGGAGTCTCCCAGCCTCAAAGGGTTACGCCTGAGAGGGTTTTGGGGGAGGTTGGCCGTCGGTGTAACATAACAGCACTCATTGCAGGAGGTTTTCACCTCAAGCACAATTTATTTTAAGTGGCTCGGTAGGGCTTGACGTTAGCCTGTTACCACTCAGGGTCGTTCCTGCTTGGACAAGCGTGCATCCAAGGGCAGGCCCCTCCTAAAGTTTAAACAAATAGAATGACAAGTCTGGCACTCTGATCACCCAGAAGAGGGGAGAGCATAAGCCTATTGTCATTCGCAAGCACAGAATACACTGATTGATCCACCCTAGTTAAAAGATGAAAACTAAATGGGCTAAGCTACTCAAACAGAACCTTGAAGTGATTTCAACAATATTGCAGTGGTTCAATTTTAAATCCCAGAAAGCAGTTGTGAGTTCAATTTTAAATCCACGTTGCACGAGATTGTTAACTTTGAAATTCAGGTCTCACGATATAGCAATGGTTCATTTTAACTTCAAAAAGCAGTTGTGAGTTCAATTTTAAGTCCACGTTGCACGAGATTGTTAACTTTGAAATTCAGGTCTCACGATATAGCAATGGTTCATTTTAACTGCAAGATCAGTGATGAGTTCAATTTTAAATCTTAGATAGCAATAACTTGGAAGTCGTTTGCAATGCAAGCATGAAATAAACCAGTTACTTCCTCCCTAATTAAGACTAGATGAAGATTTGTAATGAACAACCATTTTACTCTTTCCCAGAAAATGAAATGTGAGCTAGTTAGATGCAACTACATGTAACTAAACCTAAGCCTATCCTGCAAAACCGCTCCAGCAAACACCTGCAAAAGGGTTAGCGCTAGCAAAATCCTCTAGAAAAGTACTAAAATCTGAGCTAGTTACAAATGCGCAGCTTCAGTGATCAGATGTGCAGAAGTGATCAACAGAAGCGCAACATTAACGTATGCGCCGTTAAAATGAATAAATGCGCAGTTTTAATGTATGTGCAGCAACAATCTTCATAAGCGCCGTAACAGTCAACAGATGCGCAGTTATAACAGATGCGCAGCAATATTATATGAAAGCGCAGTAACAGTTAACAAATGCGCAGTTTTAACAAAAGCGCCGTAACAGTCTGTAAAAGCGCAGCAAGAATGCACAGATGCGCAGGATTTTCAAAAGCGCCGTAACAGTCTTCAAAAGCGCCGTAAAAATGAACAGATGCGCCGAACTAATCTGTGCGTGACTCTGCGGGACCTGTACGGAACCTGCCTTCAAAAAAGCTCAAAAATGGTGAAATAAAGGGGCAACGGCCCCACGGTGGGCGCCAAAAATGTGAGGGTAAAATAGTGATCAATCAAATGAATAATAGATGACCCAAACATCAACAGAATAGAGAAACAAAGAAGATCCAAATAAACAAAGCAATGAACAAACACAGCAAACCTCTTCCGTTTCGAAACTTCTGTTGTTCGCCTATCACGAATCGTCCTTTCGCAGATGAGATGAGCCCTCAAAGAGTGCAATCTTTTAAAGCTGTTTGAGGAAGTCAATGGTGAACGGCTATAGTGTGATATGCAATGAAGGTGAGCTCCAATGCAACAATGGTGATCTCAAGCTTGTGGATGACAAATGGGTGCCAAAGGCGCGTTGGTGATATTTCTGCAGAGTAACGATGTCAAAAGCCTGGATGAATAGAATGGAGGGATGAAGCTTCATTTATAGACTCGGAGGAATAGGAATCAACGGTTGAGAGAAGAAATGAAGATCAACGGTTGAGGATGGTTGAGGAATGTGCAACCAGTGGAAACGTGCCAAGTGTCCCAGCTCCATCATGAAAGGTGGGATGTGACAAAACTGATTGGAGAGTTAACTCCATTGACTGGTCTGTTAACAGAATTGATTGATCAGTTAGAAGAGTGGATTGTGGAACTGACTGAATTGATTGAGGATTTGACTCAACTGACAGGTTAGTTAACAGATTTGATTGATTGGTTAACTGACCTCTGATTGGAGAAGAAATAGGCCATGTGGGTGAGGGAAAATAAGGCAATTAAATATTAAATATATTTAATTACATGTGCAACCTGCTGAGGTGGACAAGGTGAGGTGGAAAAGGTGAGGTGTAAAGGTGATGTGGAATTTTGAATTTAGAACTTTAGGATAGAGGAATTAAGCTTAATTAAATAATTTATGATTATTTAATTGTGAGGGACTTTAGAAGAATTTTAATTAAATAAATAGAATTTATTTAATTATGGAACAGTGAATTGATTAAATAAATTTAGAATATTTATTTAATTAATAGAAGAATGGAATAAATATTTAGAATATTTATTTAGGATGATTTGTGTCATTTTTAGGCGTATACAGGTTTAAGGTTTAGTGATAAGGGATTAGGGTTTAGTGTTGAGGTATTAGAGTTTAAGGTATAGTGTTTAGGGTTGAGGGTTTAGGGTTTAGTGTTGAGGGATTAGAGTTCAAGTATAGTGTATAAGGTTGAGGGTTTAAGGATAGGGTTTAGGGTTTAAGGTTTAAGGGTTGAGGCTTCCGGCTTTAGGGATAGCGTTTACGGTTGATGGATTAGGGTGGAGGGATTAAGGGTTTAAGGTAAAGTGTTTCAGGTTGAGGGTTGAAGGTTGCGTTACGCTGCATTGAAAGGTTATAGTCCCATTAGAGAATGATGTCCTCGTGCATGGATCATGTGAGTGCCCTCATCGATGTTGGTAAGGGATACATGGAAGGCAAATGGATTAGGCAGATAGTGGATTATGACGTGGATTCTAGAGGGGAGAAAAGTGGATTATGATGTGGATTATGTAGGGAAAATAGTGGATTATGATGTGGATTATGCTGGACTTATGCCAAAGCATGTACCATAGGGATGGTATGTGGAGGGTATGTAGGATAGTGAATGAATGATGGTAGATTTATTGAGGAATGGAAGGGAACCATAACCAATGGTTGCACACATCCCCATAAATGTTGAATCTTGTGATGCAGATGTGGTGTAGGGTGCAATGGAGATGTTTTCTTAGGAGATGGATGATGAAGGCATTTAGGAACCCACATAGACTTAGGCATTTTATTACTTTTGTTTTGCTTGTGGGATGGAATGTTTTGACACTTTTGAGCGGAATGGGAATTTGAGATGGGAGTAGATGGTTGGGATTTTTTAGAGGTAGATGCCTCATTTAACTTGATTTCTTGTTGCTTAGGTACCCATACCATTTTGGTTTTGGACTTTGCTTGTGGAGGTATGGGCTTGTATAACTTTTTGGATTGATTTTTATTTAACTCTTTGTTCTTATGTCCTGAGGCATGATGACCCTTAGGATGTTTGGCTTTATCAGTAGAGGCATCTAATTTTGGATTTTTGGATCCCTTGGGGATGGTGGAATGAGTGGAAGCTTTAAGTTTAGCTTTAAGATTAGGGTTGAGGGTTGACGGATTAGGGTTTTAGGTATAGTGTTGAGGGTTGAGGGTTTAGGGTTTAGGGTTGAAGGTTTAGGGTTTAGGGTTTAGGGATTAGGGTTTAGAGTTGAGGGATTAGTGTTTAAGGCATAGTACTGTTTAGGGTTGAGGATTTAGGATTTAAGGTTCAAGTGTTGAGGGTTGAGGCTTTAGGGATAGGGTTTAAGCTTTAGCGATAATGGATTAGGGTTTAGGGTTGAGGGATTAGGATTTAGTGTTGAGGGATTAGAGTTTAAGGTATAGTTTTTAGGGTTGAGGGTTTAGGGTTTAGTGTTGAGGGATTAGAGTTTAAGGTATAGTGTTTAGGGTTTGAGGTTTAAGGGTTGAGGCTTCAGGCTTTAGGGATAGCGTTTATGAGGGATTAGGCTGGAGGGATTAGGGTTTAAGGTATAGTGTTTATGGTTGAGGGTTGAAGGTTGCGTTACGCTACACTGAAAGGTTATAGTCCTATTAGAGAATGATGTCCTCGCACATGGACCATGTCGAGTTCCCTCATTGATGTTGGTAAGGGATACATGGAAGGAAAATGGATTAGTCAAATAGTGGATTATGATGTGGATTTTAGGGGGGAGAAAAGTGGATTATGCAGGGAAAATTGTGGATTATGTCAGACTTATGCCAAAGCATGGGCCATAGGGATGGTATGTGGAGGGTATGTAGGATAGTGAATGAATGATGGTAGATTTATTGCAGAATGGAAGGGAACCATAACCAATGGTTGCACACATCCCCATAAACGTTGAAGCTTGTGATGCGGAGGTGGTGTAGGGTGCAATGGAGATGTTTTCTTAGGATATGGATGATGATGGTGCTAAATTAGGTGCACTTGGCACCAGTTTTGGCGTCACAAAGAGATTACATTTAGGGTTGAAATTTGGTGCAAAAGTCAGCGTTAGAGACGCTGACTTTAGCACTGACTAATGAATCGAAAAAAAAAATTTAAAATTCGCGCCAGCGTTAAAACATACCCCACAAAAAAAACACAAATAAGTTAATACATTTAAGCCCACAACATAGTGTACTCTACCTCTATTTTAGGTTTCCTACTATGAATTGTAGGCTACAAAGCGACGACTTTATTATGTCGTAAACGGAAGTTACTGAAAAGTTTCTACAATGGATCCGTGAATTTGTATTTTATTTATTTTTGGTTCTAGACATCTTGAAGATAAAAAATTGCTTTAGCTAGCTACTAAATTTAAGGTTTCTAGCTACGCTAGCCATTTAATCAAGCTTGTTTGTTTGCCTTTTAACAAGTTCCATTTGCTGGTTTTTATCAATTTTGATATATTTTTGAGCTCAAAGAAAGTTTTTCTAAGATGTTGTACTCACGCTTTAGGGTAAATTTGAGTAGTAATGTTGTTAATTATCCTTGCTTGTAGTATAACTTGCATTTAACATTTTTGGAAGGCCTGTCGAATAAGGTCTCTTTGTACATCATACCCAAAATACAAGCTGTTAAGATTTGTTTTTGGCTACATATTTGTTTTTGGCTATGATTGGTCAAGCACACTGTTAATTCATACCTGGCTACAATTGCCTCCACAGACTGGATGGAAATAATTTGCCCTAGGTCACCTCAAAATGTCAAGCAATAGAGGGAAGGGAGCAAACTCTGGCCACAATTAGGTAATTGACTGTCAATTTATAGATTTGTAAATGTTTCCATTGTTTCTTTGATTTTTAGTATTTAGTTTTCTATTTCTAAATTTAAAAGAAGAAATTTATTTTATATATATAGGGACATGAGACTGACAAAGATAAAGAGGCATTGCTTCCATATTGGAGGTAGACGCAGTGAACAAATTGGATGGTGTTGACTTGACAATGCTTGCGAGATACATAGAAAAATAATCTAGTAAAGCCCCTAAAACATTGCAACCAAATCAATAGTGTCCAAGGGAATCAATTGATTTCCCAACCAGTCATGGATCGGGCAAACATCTAAGAGGAAATCAATAATAGTAACCTCTAAGAATGTGGAACAGGGAGTAGATGCTTCCAATGTCCCAGCCACTCCTGGGACACAAACTTCTTCGACCACCACACCATGTTTTGCATCTTGCATTGGTAGCTACGATACTAAGATAGATTATGATGTGGTTTCAGGGGAAGTCCGAATGACAGATGCTAGAAAAATGTTTGTGAATAGGTTGAATGAATCATGCCTTCAATGGTTCAAAGACCATCTACATTTGTCATTCTCAAAGATAACCATGCACCTACAAAAAGCGGTTATCCAAGACATGGAGATTGAATTTGGCATAGGTTGGTCTATAAAGAAATAAAGCTACGAATGTCTCAAAACTACAAGAGATTTTGGTGCAACCAAACAAAAAAGATAAAAAAAATCCCTCCTGAGCAAAGGCTCAAAAAAAGGCCAATTGATGTAAGTCTCAAAGTATGGAAAGAGCTTTTAAAAGCATATGAGAAGTCCGATGCACGGAGGAAGTCTGGTGAGGAGAGTACGTAGGTATTTAAATTTTCTCATAAGATTATATCAAATTTATTAAATGATTTTTAAATTTTATTTGTGCATAATTAAATTAAATTAGTATATGTTTCAGGACAAGGCCTCCAAGGCTAGCCTTGACAAACTTCGTGCCACTCATCATAGTGGCCAGAAAGGTTTACAGGCCTTGATATGTACATTTGTAAGTATATTTAATATGTTAAATGATTTTTTTTAATTTCCTAGGAAAAAGTAAATGATTGCATATTAATTAGTTTAACTAGTCCATGTGCAATGTTTTGACAGGAGGAGAAATATGGCCGGCAACCAACGCCATTTGAAAAGGAAATGTTACAAAGCAAAAAGTGGACTGATTTTTTAATCTGGATGGAGAACGAGGTATCAATAGTTGATTTTCAATAACTTAGTTGGATATTATTGTGTTAATATGTCAATTTGCATTTCTTGTGTTGAGTTTCAATAATCTTTGAAGACGTTATAGAGTGATACTTGAGACAAACAATTACAGTTGTACTCTGTTTGTTGTGTTTGGTTTCTATTGGTCTTCTTGTCTTTTTGACTCAAGTGGATTTTTATTCATAAGTCACTTGTCATTCTTGTTGATCATGTGGATGTAGTTATCATTGAGTTTTCAGGTGGTCTCCTATGTGAACAGACCAAAGGGTTTATCTCAAGTCTTTGTTTCCTAACCTTTTTATTATAAGACTTAAAGGGGGGCATGCATTACAATAATGTTGTTGGTTATATTTCAAACCTTTGAAATATAATAGTGGACATTTAAATTTTAATATGCACATTTTTTTTGTTGAGAAGGAGCCATCATTGGCAATAGGCATTAACTCTCCTCTGCCATAACAACTTTGGGAAGTACTAGTCTTTAATGTGCTTGGTTTTGGGGTATGTGAGGGAGAAAAGGAAGGAGTGGGGAACCATTTTGGGGGGGGGAGATTCTTCTTTTTGCCTTGGGGTCATGGAAGGAAGGTTGACGGTTGGACTATAAGTGATTTAGAGGAAGGGAGACTTTGGGTGTGCTCATCATGTTGGCTGAGTGTCTTGCTAATTGGGTTGGAGACAAAGATTCAAATTGCCAACTAGTCTTCTTCAACTAAGCTAACCTTTCTTTGAAGTAAAGCTCCTTGTCATCCATTCTTGTAAAATTACACTGACCATTTTGGTGAAACATTTCCTTTATCTTGTGTAACTGTATGTGGTCTTGTGAAAGCCTATGCTAAAGGGTTTGGATGAGGAAAATATTGTTAACTGTGACAGTTCAGACTTAAGATCATGGGACTTACGAACTGTGGAAAACTATTGGTTATTGTGTTTTGGATTTCTATCATGAAGGAACCTACATTAATTTGGTCACAATTTGAGGTGGAGTCTCAAACCTTGGCTAGAATTGCTAGAATGCTATCATTGCAACATACCATGAGTCTTGAGGAAACCTAGCCTAGTTCATGGTTATCTTTTTTGACATGGTTGTAAACCCTAATGGTGTTGGTATTTCACCTATAAATGTCCACTCTCTCAATTGTGGATGCGAGGTCTTCTTGGGATTAATAATGCCACTCCTAGGTGGGCTTTTGGGATGGTTTTGGATCCTTGGTTCAGGTCAACTTGACCCTCAACACTCCCTCCAAGGTTATGAGGTTTGCATTACTGAAGCCACAATGGAATACAATGTTGAAGCAACACTACATGATTGTATATGATTACCAGTTGACTCTTGGAAAGAATGGGTTTTGTCAATTGCATACAGTTGTGTAACATTGCAATAGTTGTATTGTACTTGTAACTAGAACAGTCTATTGTGAAGGCATTCGTTTGATGAGAATGACCTTTGAGTTAATTGTAATGACTTGCTCTAACTTAGAAATGTGATTTCAAACTAGTATTTATTAAATTGGAGACTGTTTGTGAACAAATTTATCTTAGTATGGACTTCCCTGTGTTTGAATGTCTGAGCACTACCCATGGAATAGTAGATATTATGTACTTGTGATCATTGCGCCATTTGGATAGAGGACTCATAAATGGAATATAAGACCTTTTGTTTCATTGTCTATAAAATCCTAAGGGTTGATTAAATTATTGTGCATGGGTGTAAATGGAAACTTTAAGCTCTCTGAAGGCTTGCTTATTGTTTGCAAAGTAGCATTAATTTCTTATTTTAACTATCGAAACATCTTGTGGACACTAGTATGGTGTTGACTAAGGAATTATCTTGTAAATACTAGAAAGTTCTATGCATGTTAATCATAGATTGTAACCCTACATTTGGAAGGAAATTGTTACTGTAGATGTGATATATACTGTACAGTGGTATCTGGTCTATGGCATGACATATTTAGTAGGAGGTACCTTCAAATTTCTGTAGCATCATGTCTGGGCTAAGGTACTATAAAGTTAAGTGTGCAGTGTATGGTGTTATTGTATTAGAGGTTGCCGCATGCAAATATACAGTGATATAAGGAGACTCGACTCTCATCATTTCATTGCACAAAGTGAGTGACAAAACAACTACCTAGTTTAAAATTGGCCCTTCTTTAAGCAACATATGTAGCAATGAGACTTAGGATTCTTGAAAATGAGAAACATCCTTCTCCCCATACAACCTGTTAACTAGGGCCTCTCTGTTTATGTGCATGGTTGACCTCCTTGCCATTGCTGGCTATCTTGAAGACACCCTAAACTTTATCATTGAGATACCTGTTGAATCTGTGTTGGTTGTATGCATGTCTTTTCTTGGTTCCTGTAGATCACATATGAATATAGGCTTAGGAGTATTTATAGAAACACTGCTTTTTGATTTGGATCCTTCAAATGCTACACAACTTATGTTCTTCTCTCAAACATCTATCCACAAGTGGGCAGGTCTGGTGAGGTAAGGAGATTGATGAAAGATAGAGGAATTAAAAAAATGCCCAGATGCAATTGGATTGAAGGGCATAAAATGGTACATGATTTGTTCTGTAGGAGATAGATCACATCCATAGAAAAAGGAGACCTATGCAAAGTTGGAGAAATTGGCTTGGAAGATGAAGGCGACAAGTATTTTCCAGATTCGAGAATTTACTTAATGCTGTGGAAGGATGGGAAAAAGAATTATTTCTTTGCCACCATGGTGAAAAGTTGACAATTGCATTTGGTTTGTTAAACATGCCCCATGGAACAACTATTAGACCTTTATCTTAAGGTTACTCATGAACCTTAAGATAAATAATTATTGAAAAAAAACTATGCATTCATTAATGACATGTAAGAGAATTTAATCAACTGCTACTTAAAAACTCTTTAATGTTTCTGTCTAATGCAGGTTATTAGATTAATAGTGAAAAAGAACATACATTGACCACACAATTTGTGGCACTTAAGGTTATGTAATAGAATTTACAGTTGATAGTTAAATTGTATAACAATTTTTTTTATGATCTTTAGTAATTTTTATTACAATTGTTGCATGTTTTACATCATTGGAATGGCATATTAGCTGTAACGTTTTTGAAATTTTATTATGGTATGTGCACTTTGATATGATGTAATATGATTATGGTTTCATTTCATATGTTGGAATATTAGATATATAACAGAAAAATAAATTATTACATGAAATAAATAATAACTTTTCATTTTAAATGTTTTTTTTTCAGAACACGGGTCTTCCAAAAGATGAAGATGATCCTGATGATATAGATCTAAATTAGATTGGTTCTGGTACAGATCACATGGCAGAGGATGATGATGATGTAGATACAGAAGACAACGAGGCCAATGACGATGAGATGACGACGATGATGATCATGATGATGATGATCATGATGGTGATTATGATGATGAGGTAGTTGCTCGTAGTAGCCCGTGACATTCATGATCATATAGAATGCATCATGGATCATTGCTGATATATTGTTATGATGCCTCTTTTCATGGTTACTATCATATGTATCATTTTTATGGCATGTAATACCATATTATCGAGTTGTATCATTTTCACATGTATCAATTTGATTTATAGCATTTGGACATGTATCATCTTGACTTGTATCATTTTGAGTTACATAATTTATCATGTTTACTTATATCATTTGTACATGTATCATTTTGACTTATGTCGACTATTGGACATGTATCATTTTGACATGTTATTGATCTACTGGCATATTTGACTTTCACTTGTTTTAGTTATATATGATGATAATCTTATCAATATTGACTTGTCAATTTATATAAATTGAAAGTGGTCGATGATTTTTGGATGGATATTTATTACGTATGATGATTTTAATTTACTGCAGGATGGATGTTGTAAAATTCAATTAAATTATAGATATTTGACTCACTTGTTTTAATTATAGATGATGATCATGTTATAATAATTATCTTGTTATTTTATAATAATTATCTTGTTTTTTTAAATAATTATCTTGTTAAATTGGAAGCAAAATCCAAAGCAACAAAGGAGGTCATAATGGAAGAAAAACTTGGCATCAATTAGGAAGCCAAAAAAGAAGTTATTTTAGATGCCATACAAGAAGCAAAATATGAAGCATGACTGAGAGCAAAACTAGAAGCAAAAATGGGAGCAAACATGGAAGCAGAACTAGAAGCTAAATTGGGTGCCAAATCCAGCGCTAAATTGGAAGCAAAAATGGAAGCAAATCTAGAAGCAAAACCCAAAGCAAACCTAGAAGCAAAATTGGAAGCAACATTGGAAGCAAACCTGGAAGCCAAACCGGAAGCAAAACTGAAAGAAAAACTGGAAGTAACACAAGAAGCCAAACCAGAAGAAAAATCAGAAGCCAAAGTGGAAGTTAAATCTAGCACTAAATTGGAAGCAAATCTGGAAGGAAAATGGGAAGAAAAATTGGAAGCAAAAATTGAAGCAAAGCCAGAAGCAAAACTAGAAGCAAACTTGGAAGCAATAGCAAAATCAGAAGCCAAATTGGGTGCCAAATCCGGTGCTAAATTGGAAGCAAATCTGGAAACAAAATGGGAAGCGGAATTGGAAACAAAACTAGAAGCAAACCTGGAAGCAAAACCTGAAGCAAAACTGGAAGCAAACCGGGAAGCAACACAAGAAGCAAAACCAAAAGTAAAATTGGAAGCCAAATTGGAAGCCAAATTGGGTGCCAAATCTGGTGTTAAATTGGAAGCAAATATGGAAGCAACACTGGAAACAAAAATGGAAGCAAAACAAGAAGAAAACCTAGAAGCCAAGCCAGAAGCAAAATTAGAAGCCAAATTGGGTGTCAAATCTGGCGTGAAATCTGGTGCCAAATCTAGCATGAAATCTAGTGCCAAATCTAGCTACTGCTTTCTAGTGCTAAATCTAGCACAAAAGTCGATGCTAAATCTGGCGCAAAAGTCGGTGCTAAATTCGGCACGAAGTAAGCATGCAAAATTACACCGAGTTTGGTACCAGACAAAGTGTCCAATTTCTAAGCTCAATTACACTAAAATCTGGCACTATTTTAGACGCTAATGGCCTGTTATGTTGTAGTGATATAATAGACTTGTAGCTGACATATATATATTCCTTATATTTAAATTACAATATATTAACAAAAGAAGAATGTTAAATAAATTTTATTGTTGAATGAAACCTGTTTTAGGGTTTTTGTTAAAACAAAAATAAATTTAAAATTAGAAAAAAGAGGGGCGGTGGCCATTTTAGGGTCGCTGCTGTATGCAGTGGTGAGGGGGGGAACGGACCCTGTCCGCCCCTCCATAGAGATTTGACTCTGTGGAGGGGGGACAGGGGGGCCTGCCCCTTCCCCTCCTCTCTACTTCCCATTTTGGTGCCGCTGACGCCACTCTAGAAGACCGTCGCTCCACCTTTGATTCACTACTAAAACTTGAAAACGTCCTTTGTGTCTTTCAAACTTGCAGTATATATGGTTTTAAACTATTTTTTTTGGGCGCACGTACCTCCCCACTCCCTCTCTCTCCTCTTTGAAATTTGGAAACTTGTGGAATGGGTAAATATCACTGTGGCCATTTTTAACCTTTTTATTGCCTTCTAAAATTAATTAGGGTTAGTGTGACCTAAAAAGGAGTTTAGTAGATTTAATTTAACCCTAGCCTAGTTTATTTAATTGAGCCCACTTAGTGAGTGGGAGGGGTTGTTTTAATAGGATTTTGGTGTGAGGATTAATCGTTTTAAATGAAATTAATCTTTTTAACCCTTTCAAATCTATTTTACCAGTGCATAATTTAAATGTGATTTTTAATTAATTGTTTTCTTTAGTTAATGTGATTAATTTTCATTAATTATATTGCCTTGGGTAAATGAGGAAATGGTGGAGTAATTTAATTTAATAGGTGTATTTAGTTTTTAATTATATTTTTGAAAATGATGTTAGTGAAGATTTTATTTTTAATTTAATTTTCCCATATTTAATGAGGCGACATTATGCTACCAGAATTTCCCTAGATTAGTGAAAGGATTAAATAAGTGATTTAATTCATGTTTTTACTTTATCGTATTAATTATGATTGAGTACTTTAATTAAGTCTTAGATGGGATTAATTAATGTTAATTATGTTATAGTTTCTTAAGGTTAGATTTTGATACTTGTTGAAATCACATCACCTCATTTAGGAACACTAGGATTAGTTCCTATTTTGGAATCTACCCTCTTAACGACGCTCCTCATGTCGCATGCCCCCTTAGTTGGCTAGAGTTTCACAGGGGTTACAAAAGGAATTCGCATTACCCTGATGTTTGATTGACATCTTCACCTTTATGTGTATGTCACCGAGTGCACATGTTACGCACGAGGGGGTTTTTAGAGTCAGGTGGGAAAAGTTTTTGGTAATCCGTGTCATGACCACATGACAAATGTGGACATGACATGTGGATATCATGTCACAACCACATGGGAGATGTGGGCATGACAATCATACAACCCTAGATACCCTCTAGCCAATTATGATCCTACCAATAGGTTATGTAATCCCGGATACGGTGAATCAACAATGCACTTAGAGGCATGTGCATTACTTTGGCCAAAGTTTCAATATGAAAAGTGTTTGCAATAAACATAGTTGATTTGTTCACCCACCCCAACTTGACTTGGATAATATTGCAATCCTACAGTTGACCTGGTCAAATGAGTTTATCCACTCTTTAATTCGTTTAGTCTCCTTGACTAGATAGGTTATCTGAATAATCACAGGGTTTTGTTCCTTAGATTCTAGGGTTCTCTTTTTATACAAAGTTACTTAATGCTCTTTGGCATAATGATACTCATTAACTAATGTTGAATATTTACCAACTTATCTTATCCTAGCCTGACAGGATAATTGAGTGATTTGGCATCAGAATACTTAGGACTAATCGACCAACATGCATAGTATTATTTCCTGCTCAAGTTGGCTTCCTAACTTATTAATATCAGTCCAAAATAATGTTATGTTGTCGCCCTCATAGCATCTATAGCAACGACTCAACAATTTTCCCTAAGATATGACTATATACATCAACCTAGAACGATAAATCATATAGCATAGACTAAAGTTTTAAAAGTTCTATTACAGGTAGATATTTGCATATCGCTATGATTTCCCTCTCTAGATTCTTTCTACAACTTTTGGGGAAAGAATTCCGGTAGCTGTGAAGTCATTTTAAATATACATATATACATACATATATATATACAGAGTTTTTTGAAATATAAGAACAAGCAATTAATGGATGCATTTTTAAAGACCTACAGAGGCATCCTCAAAGTATGCCATCATCTACGTTTATTATATAGTTTGATAAAATAACAATCGATAGTCAAAAAAATCTTTGGTCTTGACAAGCTTCAAAGTTCCCTATTAGTCAATGAGACTCTAAACTTAGATAAAATCATCATACAAAGTAAACAGATCATGATAGATATTACAGTTTGGCCATTCTTCATTTTAATCTTCAAGGCAACAAATTCTTTCTAAAATATGACTGTTATCATATGAAGATACCAAAATTGGAAACTAATGTATCATTACAGACTTTTATCTTAGTCTTTTATTAATTAAGGATGTCAGCCTAATAGGTTAACACATAGATTCTCAGACTGGAATACAAATCTAATTCGCAAACTATAAAACATTTCAAACAGAGAGAGAAGCACCTAGTTTTTAGACCACTCTGAGAAGACCCAACATTGGTTTAAGCTCCTCTCTAAGCACTCCACTCATCGTCTAAAAAGATAGAAATCACCTTTCTTGCCAAATATCATACTCTACTCCTAGCCAATGAGCTCTCTCCATTTTTTAAATGTTTCTACAAACTTTTCTTTTCTTCTCAAATCATGGATAACCATCTTTTATCTCCCAATGCATGTGACAGTTTTCTCTTTTTATCTTTAACTCTTGCCATGCAAAAATAGTTAGTAGTACCTCAATGAGGAAGTTGTAACAATCTCACATATTTGAGGGTGACTCAGCTCAAGGAGGACATGAAAGATGATAATGCCATCATGGGTAAACGTGTATGCAACCCTACTTCTCAACAAGAATTCAATCCACTTAAGAGATAATGCCAACTTCTAAGTTTTAAAATGATAGGTACTAAATAATCAAAGTATAATATAGGCCGCGACTTCACTAATGACTTAGGTTTTATACCACACAAAATAAGATTTAATAACTATTATTACACCCACCACCCCAATTCTTAAAGGGTGTCGATAAAATAGATTGATATCAGCATTATAGGTACGTTAGCTAATCTCATAAACCGCTAGTTATCCTTCAGAAACAAAATAATAATCATGTTATTATTAATAGTCTTAAACTATATATACCACTTCGTTTATGATAAATAAAATAAACAAGTTGAAGGACTTACATAAAGCATGACAGGGTCAAGTATATCTCCCCTTCATGAAAACACAATATTTCACGTTGGTCGGACTTGCCATAAATGTGCATTGTGACCCTAGGTGATAACGATTTAATTATCTACATTTGATGACGCATACACAACCATTTACAACGTAAACATCAAAAAAGTTGCGTTAGTCGTAAATGACTGACACTCTAATCTGACAATGTCATTTTTCTCAAAAGACAAAGTTGATACACAACTAACTTAAAAGATAGAATTTAAAAGATGTTGACAATCTTGTCGAGTCAATCCCAGTTTTGACAAAAAATGAGACTTACCTCGACTAACTTGAGTCCACTATCAGATTCACACTGTACTCAATTGGCAAATACCAGTCAGTAACCCAAGGTCTATGTTCTTCTCCACTGAAGATACTTTCTCTCTTTATTTCTTAGAGAGTCCTAGATACCTATTTTCCTACTTAAAACTTTCACATAGAGCTCATGATCAATGTACCAGTGCCCCAATCATAAAACATAAAAATAACAATTCATTACATAAAATGCTATTAACTTTAATTATTCCAAATAAACATAATTACATAAACTATTTTTCCATGAAATTAATGTCTCTAGAAAATTTCATTAAGTCTCATTAACAAAGCATCTTAACTCATGTACAAAAATACTTGATCGAAGATTTGCTTCTATCCACGTAAAAGTGAAAAGTAAAAGCATGCAAAAATGGGGATGTAACACCACAGACAAGAAGACTTTGGGAATTGATGCGTGAACAACAGAGATAGATCTTCCTCCAACTACTCATAACTACTATCTTTTTCCTCTCACAAACCTTGTTTTGTCCATTCAACACCTTCTGATGTCTGTGGTGGCTGCGAACGTCCTTTTTGCCTATTTCTTGTTATGGCATATCAAAACCTTCAATCTCCTTCCATGATTTTCACGGTGGATTTGATACCACTTATCTTTACTAGTTCTTAGGGCTTGGAACTCACACCTAGGTCAAATGGATGTTTCACTTTAGCCACTATGGATGTCTTCAATGGTAGCTCAAATACTTGGATTTGCTTGTGCAATGTTGGGTGTTAAATGATTCAATTATGTAGCTTGATGTGTTGTTGTGAATGAGATATGTTTTCTGCCTTGCTGTATTGGGTGTCAAAGACACACATGACCATTTTGATCCACTTCTAGGAGTATTGGATATTAACAATGTGTTTGAGGCTAGCCTCACCTTTTCTTCTTCACCCAAGAGGAGGATGCACCTTGATTGAGTAAAATCATTCATTGGCATCAACTCACTTCAATGTAAATGGTATATGAGTAGACCTAGCACACCCAATTTTTTTTTTTGATTTTCTACCAAATGACTCACTCCTTCAAGGACTCGTAGGCCATTCTTTGCTCTAATCCAATGTATTCAATGATGCAACATATCCCTTACTTCACTGCTCGAAATGATCCAATTCCTAAAGGATTCGCAGACATTTGAACTCACTGAGGTTTTCATCTCAGGAGTGGTAATAGCTTGAGAAACTCAACTCAAAATTAGTGAAATCCAAATTGCTTATTGGATCTGATGTAACATCCCCTCCCACAAAAACACCGTGGCTCTACCATAAGGCATTTCCATATATGTAAGAAGATATGCTTATACGAAAAGTTAAGAGAAGTTGAAAGGATCACATAGATTGCAAACATTTTTCTTATTATTGCATTGCCTGCATGTAGTGCTAATCATTACTAATTTGATATTACTGAGGTTTCCCTAAGAGGGAAGGCCTGTACAAAGATCGACTCTGAGCAATTCCAATACGATCCCAAGGATCATGCAGTGTTTTATCACGTAATGCTTGAAGGATTACATGTGGCGTGGCATCCCTTGCAATCAATATCCTATAGAGAGTCTTAAAAATGGGGTACAACTCCGAGGAGCTATAGGTTTGTTTCCATCAGGGTGCATGAGGCTTAATCTAGGTTGACAAAGCAACTCATAAAATGCCCCTACAGCTGAAACATCTTGAATCATTCCCTTGCCTTTGATGTTGTCACCCATATCTAGCCTCAATTTCCCTTTGGCTAACATCTATCCATACCATATTTCAATTTCAGGGTGCCCGAATTAATCTCCATATTTCTTCATTGGCCATTTAGATTTATTTAATACCTTCTAGCAACAATTGGAAATGTTGGATATCTGGGTCACAAAGAGAATTGTTGGCCATTAGCTGTGGTTGGGTTGTGAAGGATCTTCCATCTAGTGCTTCTATGACTGAAATCAGTGTATAGCCATTTCCAAGAAATTTACAAAATGGACTGCTCAAGCCCTTCTTGGAAATGCATATGTTATGAAGCTAGGTTATGTGTCTAGGGTTCACCCTTAGGATCACTTCAACCATGTTATATTAAGTATTCAAGGGTATAAGCCCATAAAATTTGCTATGTAGATCAATCTGAATACTTCTAACATGTGGGGTATTGTTAAATCAATTGTTGATCTCTGCCTCAATATGCATCTGGCATAAAAAAATGAAATGGGTAATAGTTAGAATCTTCTTTCTAGCATATTTATACAGTGATCAAAACAGGCCAAGTAGTCTCTAGAATTGCCTTGGAAAACTGGTCAAACCATCTCCTAAAGTCATGAAAATGCACAGGTATGTAGACATTTGATCCAAAAATTCATTGCAACAAACAATTTGGCAAGACCCATCCAAATGTCCAAAATATTCAATGCTAAAGTAGCCCACTTAGCCTTTTCTGAAAACTGCATCTTGTCAGAAACCAACTAGGGTTCACAAAGTCACCATCCTGAAAAAATACTAAATCATCTCCTAGGAAGCTACTACTTGGGGAAATAGTTTATTTAGGCTCCATGAGAATGTATGCAAAGTGGTTTCTCTCCAATCCAATTCTTTCATGAAATGTAAAAAGCCAAAGTTGACCCCCTAAAACTTTTCTGGAAATGCAGTCTTCAAAACAGTGAAAATTCCATTTGCTTTTGATCTTGAAAAAATAACAAATGAGGTGCTGGGGCCTTGAAAATGGACATGGAAGTAGATTATCATAGGGTAAATCTGAGACACCAATTAATTTTCCATGAAAATCATTCAACTTAGAATATTAGCTTTCAAAGTTGATTTCCTTGGCATATTTAATACTATACAGACAACAAACCCTTCCAGAGCCCTTCAACTTGGCACTTCAAAACTTTATCAAATCTGGTTGTAGAAAACCAAAATTAGGTGTACACACTTACATATGGTAGATAAACATGTTTGCAAATTTATTTGGCATGAAACTGAACAGGCTTTCAATTATGATTTTTCAAAGTAGGCTCCTAGGATAGATTGTACAGGTTGAAGGAAGAAGATGGAGGCAAGAAAAGATATAAGGCCAGACTCATGGTAAAAGGTTTTGTATAGAAAAAAAGGTATAGATTTTGATGAAATATTTTCTCCGGTTGTAAAGATGACTTCTCTTAGAACTATGCTAAGTCTTGTGGCTGCGGAAGACTTGCATCTTGAACAACTAAATGTGAAAATAGTGTTTCTCCATGGGGATTTGGAAGAGGTAATATACATGCAACAACCACAGGGATATGAGGTCAAGGGTAAGGAGGAATTTGTGTACAGGTTAAAGAAGAGTTTGTATGGACTGAAGCAAGTACCTCGGCAATAGTATTTGAAATTTGATAGTTTTATGGTTGAACAAGGTTACAAAAGATATCATTCTGATTATTGTGTTTATTTTAAAAAATTGGGTAATGGCAACTATATTATCCTATTGTTTTATGTTGATGACATGCTTTTTACCAGGTCTAACATGCATCATATTAATGAACTTAATTAGAAATTAGCAAATTCATTTGCTATGAAGGATTTGGGTGCAGCAAAACAAATCCTTGGTATGAGGATCATTGGGACAAGACAAACAAAAAATTATTTTTGTCTCAAAATGAGTATGTAGAGAAGGTGTTGAAAAGGTTTAACATGCAGAATCAAAAGCAGTTAGTACATCTTTGCCTAGTCATTTCAAGTTGACTAAGGAGATGTGTCCAAAGACACAAGAGGAGGAAGACAAAATGTCTAAGATACCATATGCATCGGCAGTTGGTAGCTTGATGTATGCAATGGTATGCACAAGGCCAGATATTGCACATGCAGTGGGAGTTATGAGCAGGTATATGAGAAATTTGGGAATGGAACATTGGAATGCGGTAAAATGGATTCTCTGATATTTGAGAGGTACTACTTCAAAGAAACTATGTTTTGGAGGAACAAATTCTTCTCTAAAAGGATATGTTGACTCTGATTTGGGGGGTGATATTGATAGTAGGAGGAGTACTACAAGGTATGTTTTTACTATAGGAAGTACTGCAGTCAGTTGGATTTCAAGGCTGCAAAAGGTTGTTGCGCTTTCAACCACTGAAGCTAAGTATGTTGCTGCTATGGAAGCTAGGAAGGAGATGATTTGGTTACAACATTTTCTAGAGGAATTGGGACAACGACAAGAAGATAGCCCTATGTACACTGATAGCTAGAGTACCATTCATCTTGCTAAGAATTTAGCTCTGCATTCAAAAACTAAGCACAAACAACTTAGATACCACTTCATCCGGTCAATTTCGGAGGATGGATAGTTGAAGCTGGAGAAAATTCACACAAGTGAGAATCCTAGAGATATGTTCACAAAGGCATTTACATAGGAGAAATTGATTTACTCATCAGTTTCCATTGGCCTTCATGACTAATAATGGTGGACATAAGAAACCAACCAGACCTGTAATCCAGTGGGAGCTTCAAGTGCAGCGGTTGCATCCAGGACCAGTCTCCAAGTGGGAGATTGTTGGTATGTGGCAACTGATCATGCAAATACCGTACACTCGTAACTTAGCCTTGTTGGGGTTTGGGGTTGTAGCCCCTAAATTTTTTTCCCCTTTTTTGCACGTTTGGGTTCGATAGTTAATTTTTGTTAACCGACAAAGGAAAAATGACTTTCTAAAACCCTAATTCTAGAAGCTTCCAAAAATCTTGTTATAAGCAGTTGGGATGTATGTTGTAATATGGAATTCGTGAGATTGTAATCTATTTTGCATTGGATAATAAAATCATTGGATGGCTGAGTTTCTGTGGATGTAGCCCATTTTGGGTGAACTATGTTAAAATTCTGTGTTGATCTCTTTTGTGTTATTCTTCAATGTTATATTTGGGTTATTTAATCTACATATAATTGTCAATGTTTAATGCTCTAATTTTCCTAAACCCTAACACATGCTTCCTATGTATACTTCATGTTTTCACATGTATGCTTTATGCTTCCTGTGTATACTTCACGTATTACGTGTAGTCACGTGTACGCCTCATACTTTGTGTATTATGTATATCTATTTGTTTGGGTCATATCCAAAAAATGATTTGGATGTGGTCACAGTTTTGACTACCGATTCTCCTTCTTACCACATCCCTTTGATTCAGAGATACCCTTGTGCAATTCTTCCAAAAGTTTTCAATTAGTGATCTCAATGTTTCAACAATTGGTTTATCTTTTCATGGTAGTCTCCCTAAGAATGCCCATAATTCATTGGCATCGGTGTCCTTGATTCTTTGGTGCCTTCCAATGCCTTCTTTAACAATCTTTGAGCGTACAGTCATCTCTACAATGTTTTTTTCAAACTCTACATTATCCTTAATAATCTTTGTTCTTACAATCACCTCCTAAATTATTTTTGAAACATTACTTTTCACTAGTTTCTAGACCTCTCTTTGTTTCACTATGTACTTTGTCATCAACACACTTCCCATACTATTTTCTAGACCCAATACTATAACAATTGAGTTGTGAACAATACTAGCAATGTTGAGTAGATCATATTCTAACTTTTAATATTTTTTTCCATTTTCAAATTTCACAACCTTCCCCTATTTGCTAGACCTAATAGTATAACAATTGAGTTGTGGGCCATACTAGCAATGCTGAGTAGATCATGTTCTAAAAGTTTTAATAAATTTTCCTTTTTTCAAATTTCTCAATGATCAAGCAAGACAGACAATCACAATATTCATCCAAAATATGAACACATTATCTTAGTTATTATCCCTTACATTTACATATTTACCTATTTTTGTCATTTAATCCTATCTTGAATCTTTGGTTTGATTCTAGTTTCTCCACAATAGGATTAAACACATCTAATCAAAACCTTAACTTCTTGACAATGTTTGTGAAGCACATTAAGATCTTGTGTGATGCAAGAGGATTTTGGAACATGTGAGAATTAATAACTTGGTCACCAACTACGTGGTTTACATCGCTTTGTTAATAACCTAGTCATCTCCTACATAATGTTAGTGCCTGCATAAAATTCAGATTTCAAGCATTTAAATTCGCAGGCACTTTCCAAAAATTCCTAAGTCTGTCGGCCTTCACATTTTTATGCATGTATCTTTGTATATGCATTGCTATTTGTATGTACATTTGTATATGCAAGTGCAGTTGTACATTGGCGGGCCCGAAAGGGATGTTCAATCGGCTTCAAAAAAGTGCAAAAGTTACATGCATGCATCTTTGTATGCATATCGGGCTTGTATGTACAATTTTGGGCAAAAATCTGTATGTACATGCAGGCATATTCCATCGTAGATTCCCTGCTTGTATCAAAGAGGTTGCATGTATATGAGTTTGTATGTTCAAAGATACAATGGTGATATGCATTGGAAACATACATCGCAAAGATACAAGGGTCAATGTGCAAAGGGGACATACAAAGGTTTCTGTCGACGTGACAATGTGTATCAGCGACCCATGCAAGAGTCTCCCCGACGACCAATGCATGCCAACATACAAAAGGAGATACAATTGGTGGGGCCCGCTTCATATAAAAGTCGCATTGTATATGTGACATACATTCGCCACATACAAAGGGTAGGTACAAGAGCAAGGTACAAGGGCGACATACAACGAAAAGATACAAGTGAAATATGCAGGGCAGGAGCGGCCAAAGTCAACAGTATTCAGGAACCTAGTGGGGCCTATGCTGTTGTATGTCCCGGATTGTATGTGTGTGCATATACAATGCAAAATATACAAAGCGCATATATAATCCGGACTTGAAGGAGGATTTAATTCTGGTGGATAAGTGGCTGGGGTTTGTGGGTTGTATGTTGCACAATTGTATGTGCGATATACAAGGCGACATATAAGGAGTTATATACAAGGCCCAAACCTGATTAAGTTTTCAAAGTGTTTCATAAGAATTTGGAATCCGCAGCTTGTATATGGCGTATTGTATATGCGATATACAATGCAAGATACATTGAGGTCAATACAACATGGATTTCAAAGGTTATTCAAATCTGCCTCATAAGTGTGTTGAGATCCGCATTGTATGTATATTGCACTTGTATGTGCAATATACAAAGCGATATGCAAAAGGGGGAGATACAAGCCAGACCTGAATTTGATTTCAAATTGTTCTATAAATATTTGGGGTCTGCCTTGTATGCAGGTGATTGTATGTATATACAATCTCAGAAACAAGCATTTACAAAGGCTGATATGCAAAGGGATTTTCAGAGAGACTCAATGTATCGGCAGCCCCTGTCAATGTCTTTCTGATAGCTGATGGAGATGCATAAGTCAGCAATGGAAAAAAGGTGCCTACGTGGTGTGTTTCTATTGGCCGATGGACTCTTCAAAGTGATTTGAGGCCGTAGATCTCAGAGAAGAGGAAGGAATTGATGTACATGATTCAAACTTTCAGCAAGGGATTTCTTGCGTCTGCAGTTGCATTCCAGGTGGGAAAAATTTTAGAGCGCACCATTGTTGCATCCCAAATCAGGTAGGTTGGCCATTAATGAAAAAGTTGCAAAGGTATGGGTTTGATTGACCGACCAACTACCAAATTTGTTGAGAAAATTTCTAGGTGGCTGCACGACTCCCAATTTTATCTGCTCTTCCTTTTCCTTCTGCCTGGAGTATTCAATGTTTTGGGCACCATTTTCATGGTGCGATGCATCTGGAAAATTTTGAATTAACCATTGTACTGAATGCTAAGTACACATTCTGGGTATATCAGAACTGTGTTACTCAATTTTTAGAGGTTGTTGAAAACTGGACAAATTTTGGTGGAGTAATAAGATACAACCATGCTGGTGGCTCTGTTTTGGTGTCTTGTGAGTTTATGAATCATATGTTGTATCTTTTATGCACAATTTTGTTGATTTCATGCTATTTTTATATGAGAAATGCTCTATTGCATGTGTTTGGTCATTTGTCTCCAAGTTGTGGGCATCTTTTCTTCTTGAATCTGAATAGCTAAAGGTTGTTTGAGATCTAGGAACATGGATTTTCTGTGTTGAATGCTTAATCTCTTATCTTTGTTCAAGGAACAAATTAAATATTTTAGGTTAACCATTGGGAAAGGTATGCTACAACAGGGATATCCTTAAGTATGAATGACTAAATACTCAATCTTGGGAAGTATCTATAAGTTAGACACTAAAAATCCTCCCCTTGAAACTTAGATATTGATTTAAGTTTATGATGATCATTCACATGTGAATGTCTATTGACTCCAAGCCCTGGATAGGCACCAATCTGGTCTTGTATTGAGATTACAACCCAAGGTCCCAGTCTTGCATCCAAATACAAAACCCAAATCCAAAATTTAAACATAAACCTTTAAGACATTAGAAGTAGTTTTAGGATCAAAATCCTCTGTCTCACAAATGAGCATAGGCCCAAAGCTAGCCCCTTTGCACTTATTTTACAGTTTTGGTTTGCATAAGAGAGGATTTATTTGCTTTGTGTCAACATCCTAGTAAGTTCACGTGCATATTTTACAGATGTTGAATAGGGAATACCCCCCTTGGTTTTGCAGAGCCTAAAGAAGAAGAGGAGATATTTATAGAGTCTATCTCCTGTACAGTTGGCCCCTAGCTCAGAAATCCTATTGATCAATGATGGCTACCTTGTAGGGATAACTGGGAAGCATCTTGTTTGGAAAAAATCCAACACATAACACATGGAAGTAACGTGACATCCCAAGTCCTCAAATTTGTCATGCATATTTGATGACATGTAATATACTTGTTCTACACAAGCATCTACAATGCCATTCTTGGGTAATGACAATACAAAGAAAACTAACCAAAATTTAGCAGAGTAGCATTCAACCTTGTAATTGCCAAATTGATTATAACCCTCATCCATGTATATTATTATTTACTACCATTCATTGTAATAACCCACTCTAGTCCAACTTAGTTCAACTAGATAATTAGTTGATAAGTGATTGAGTTAGCTAGCTTAGGGGTAGAACATGAGGATAGCTTAGGTATTCACAACACATTTGACCTCTTAGGTCCTTTGTAAAACTATTACATAATACAAATTTACACAGTACATTTGTTATTGAAGTGTCTAATTGTTCTATTATTTTGTATTTCCCTTAGTCATTGTACTAATATAGTTATCAACCTTGTATCATTCAAAATATGCTTCTACCATAGCACATTTAGTTTGTTAAGTGTGTCTATCCTTTGGGCACCATTATGTACCCTAGATCAATGGTATTGATCATAGCACTTATACTTTGTATTGTGTCGAATAATATTGAAGTTTACATATTTTGTCTTAGTTTATATACCCATCCATATGAGATCATATTACAAGAATTGGGGCTTAGGACCTGTGAATTGTGACCTTTTTTGCATTCCTTCCTATCCAATGACCCAAGATGGAAAATCATCACCAAACTCTTCACTTGAGTTCTTGAGTGGATGCAATATACTCTAGAGAGCTCTACCTCTAGAAAACCCTTTGATAATTCCACACCTTTCAAGGTACAAGTCAATCTAGACATCCATATTTTTAAAGGCAACAAAAACATAGATGCTCTAGATAAATTTCTAATCTCATTTGTTCATACCTTGCATTTCTTTGAAAGAGAAAAGATTACCTTTAACCTTTTGAAAATTTCCTTGCTTGTTAAATAACAGAAGCAAAATTACTATCTCATGACAAGGACCTTGCATATGAATCTCTAGACACCCACAATGGTTTTGTAGATTCCTTGAAAGAGACCTACTACCATGTAGGGAACTATGGGGATTAATGCATCAAGTTTTCACAACTATGCTAAACATGAGATGACTCTGTGCAAGAAAACATTGATAATACTCTAGTTTCCAAACTATGGATTTAAGAGATAGAGCATAATCTCATTTGAAGTATAGGTCAAGCTTGAGACCATACATCTAATCAAACATGGATTTCCTCTAGATATCCACACTTAGATAATCCTATAGATTCACTTGTAAATTTGAGGTAGAGCCAAGAAAAAGTCCAAGAAAGAAGAGTCTAAGTCTTAGGACAAGGTGTAGTCAAAGAACACCAAGCCTAGAACTCAATGAAGTTCTAAACAAGGAAAATGACCACTGCAACAAAATTAGAAGGAAACACCACTTGATAGAAAGAAGAAGCATTCTAAGATTGGCAAGTCAATGGGATACCATGATAGGTTTTTCATAGCACTATTATATTCTACTTTATAGGTTAAAACTAAGCTTGTAGTCACATTGTGATGTATTCTCTAGTGCTATTTTGAGTTTTAAACATATCTATTGATTTCTTGATAATTATTTTAGTTATATTTCATTAGTCTTAGTGATAAGTTTTTGTATTTATGATGATTGTACAATATGATCGTGTTATATTTTTCTTTACTAACCTTTAGTTAGATTTGTTTCTTTCTTAGTTTAGTTATGTACTTTAATTTATAGTTATTTCATTTTATCTTTCTTCTAAAACAACAACCATTACAAATAGACTTATTATATTTCATTACAAATAGATTTATTATATTGTTGTCCTAATCCTAATTGTTTTTTCGTGATAGTTCAATAAATTTTATGCTTGATAATTGAATCACAAAGTAGATAGTGAGATATTTTTAACACTCATCATTCATGGGTGAGACAATTAATATAATAGCTCTTTCTCATCATTTGAATAATAAAGTAGGTTTAACTTACTTGAATTCCTAGAATATGTAGGTTAAAACAAGACACATGCACACACTCATGTAGTTTTTCTAATAGTTGAAATATCCTTGGGCCTAAGTCATTCTTTGGCTAGAATGTACCTTATGATTAGATTGATATGATTCTAATTTGATCTTTGCAGTAAGTGAAAGGGTTGATTCGTTAACTTGATACATTTTTTTTAATGTCAACAAATCTAGTGACTCTACTAGGAAACATTTTAGATTAGACCTAACCTAGAGTGGTTTCTCACTTGTGACTTATGACTATTATTGGTCATCAAATTCTGATTCAAATTGATCTTATTGTAGATCTTAAGAAATTTTATTGATAAAAATGGCAAATAGTAACAAACTATAGTGTTTCACCCCAAACCTGTGAAACAATAGAGATGTTGGGGATATTACTTATGATAAAGAATTTGAGTATGAGTATGAAAATATCAGCCCAAGGCTAAGAGGTAATCCCATCGATGTCATTAGGAACCCAACCAAACTCCTTTCCTTGAAAGGTATTCAAGTTCCTAATATTTTTGGTGAAATGGGAGGTTCTTAGGAAGATCATCTTGATTCTTTCAAGTTTATTTGTGTTGTTTTAGTAGTTATAAATAAAAATATATCCTTGATGTTATTTACCCAAATCTTTGAGGGCAAGGCTTATAAGGATTTCATTAGTCTACCTTACTATTCAAATTCTGAATGGCATCAAATTGAATAATGCCATGAGAAATGTTTTGGCAAGGACAAAGATGAATATGAACTTGAAAATGGGTTTTCTCACACTACCATTGAGCCTAAAGAAACTATTTATCACTTCATAACTAGGTTCCTTAATGTAAGACAAAGGATCCCCATAGACATAAATCCTCCTTATAACTTTTCCAAATTATATTATTACAATACTTTGCCATTAAAATATAGAATGGATTTGAAGGAAAATAATTTTATTGACAAAAATGAAGTCAATGTTTTTTCCTCAAATATGAGAACAAGGGAGAAAGTCAAATTCAAAGAAAGTGCTTCTACTAATCTATCTACAAATGTGTATAAATTTTTAAATCTATCCATAATGTGGGAAATGAACTAGTTGTTGTTAAGAAATAATTTAATAATCAATTCACTATATCTAGAATAGTTAACAAATTGAAAGTAAAGATAAAATAATAGGCATGTTTTGTAATGATTGTGAACTTGATAATGATCTTGGAACCTACATTGTAGCTCTTAAATTTGTGAAACTTTTAAAAAATAGGGAAAATTCTAATTTTGATTTGGTTAGAACCATAAAAATTTGTAGTGACAAAGAACCATGTGACAAGTTTGAGATTGCACATGTTCATGCCACTCATGCAAGATGGGAGGATTTTGTTCCTATTTGAGAAGATCCACCCAGGGTAAAAAATAGATCAAATCTAATAGGCTATCATTTTTTACCAGGCATCCCTCTAATGGTAATGAACTAATCCAAGATGATCTATGTCACTATATCTTACGACAAATCTCAAGTGTTACTCTGTGACCTTTATAATTTTGTTAATAGGATCTTCATCCTTTTCATCACCTATGTTCCAAAATACAAATCATATCTATACATATCATTACCACATGACTTGACTTGTTATTGGTTGTGATAGTTTAAATAGGAATGTAAACCACCATATCCCATCTGATGCTTCAACTTCCTTCATCTTTGTATATTAATATACATAGTTATTCATTGTAGAGATATATAACCATGATAGTTGAATAATGGTTATAAGAGGATATAGAAATAACACATTTATTCTCATATATCTTGAATAAAAAGTTAGCATAATAAAAAATGCTATTATAGTTCTAATATGGTTGTCAATCATCTTCTTTATTTCTCTCATTCAATTACTCTTTGTATATACTTGAATCTTTTTATAACACAAATCTTACACAAACACATAATCTAGTTAAATCTTGTTAATTAGGTTGTAGCTCAACCTTTACCCCTAGGCCTTAGATCAATGGTATCAAAGTAATACTCACTTCATGTCATTTATAAGTGATATTAAGGTGGTATCTATAATGTCTTTTTTGTATAGCCACTCACATGAGATTTGAATGCATGATGTTAAGGATCAATACTTGTGACCCTCATCATACCTTCCTTTGTGTCCTCAAATGGGAGATAAAATGTCAATGACACTAACACTAGAGATGTTCTAGAAGGTGATAGAGGATTCTTTGAAAAGGTAATGTGAAGAATTGGAGGAATGTTATGCATACAAAAGAGGGGGTATCATGGAGCAATTTTCACAACTTTTTAGACAAGTTCAAAAACCTACTAATTTGCAGCAACAATTTGGTGGTCAGTCACCATATAAGGTAGAGACAATATAGACATCCCTAGGTTTGAAGAAAATATAGATGTGGTTCCCTAGATAATTGGATTCACCAAATTTGTTCATTATATATATTTAATTTCATGATTGTGACAAAGAGAAGAATATATTTCCTCTTTTGAAAGTTTCTCTCCCGATCAAGAAATGGTGGAATAACTACTATAGTACACATGAGGATGAATTAGGCACATATCTAGACACATGGAATGGTTTTTGTAGCCCTCAAAAGACCTTCTACCCTATAGGAAACTATGATGACTAGTACATTAAATTTTCTTAGTTGCACCAAGGCTAAGATCATTCATTCCAATAAAACATAGATGTATTTCATACTATGGTGTTTAAAATGGGAATTCAGGATTTAGTGAAAAACCTTGTTTTAAAGTACTAATAAGGCTTGATACCACATATCCAATCAAATATGGATTTACTATGGATCTCTCCAATTGAATAAGCTTATAGATTTGTTTACAAATTTGAAACAAAGGCCAAATTGAAGACCAAGATAGAAGATTTTAAGTCTTAGAACAAGCCACAATCTAAGTCCTCCAAGAAAAAATATATACTAGGAAATGGATCTTAGTGCCATCCATAGAAGAAGAAACAATAAAAAAATGATCAGAACAATAAGCAATCTAAGGCTAGCAAGTGGTGCACAACTCAAAACTCTAGCACTCATTCCATAGAAGGATGCCATGCTTAGAAGATTTTACTTACATAACTCAAGGCAATAGGTACTAGCACTTTAGCATAGGGAAGACATAAGTAAATCATGGAATCTAAGATAAGTTCCATGGTGGGTATGACAAACATCTCTACTTCCCTTGTAGACATCAAGGAAGTAGAAATATTATTTTACTCTAAAATGTGCATCAATGGACAACTAGTGCATTTCATTGTTGATAGAAAAAGTTAGAACAATTTTATTTCTATTGAATTAGTTTGAAGATTGAACTTCCCATCAATGCCTCATCCACAACCATACTCTATTAGATGGTTTACTGTGGGATTCAAGAAACATGTCACTTAATAGTGTTAACTAGTGTATAGCATTAAGCCTTTTCAAGATACAAACATCTATGTCATTGTGCCTTTAGAGGTATGTGATCTTTTACTTTGGAAACCATATTGTTATCATCAACACATGTAGTATATGAAGCAAATACAAGAAATTTAGTCATAGATGCTAGTGATAAGAGATACTAGATATCTAAGGTATTACTTAAACTATCACTTATAAGTGCTAAATAGTATAAGAGGATAGTCATTTTAGGTAATAATTTTATTCTTTTGATTGTGAGACATAAATGTAAGAAAATCCTGGCAGCAAAAAAACATAGCACAATTCCTTCAATAGCATCAATAGAGGCCTTAGAATTGAATCACAAGATGGTAAAGTACAAGGATATCTTTCAACCACCAAAGGGAGTTCCTACACACTATGTAGTAAGGCATAATATTGATTTGGTTCTAAGACTACCTCTACCTAATACTTCTTTGTCCTACATATCATTTCTATAGAATGAAGAGATCAAGTAATAGATCTATGAACTTGTGGAGAAAGCACATATTAGGCCTAACTCATTGCCTTGTGCTAGCCCGATTATTCCTGCACAAAAGAAATATGACACATGGAGGTTGTGTATTAACTATAGAGCTCTCAACAAGATCACGTCGAAGAAATGCTACCTTCTTCCAAGGATTGAGGACTTGTTTGACTAGGTCACTAGTGCAAAGTTATTCACCAAAATCATTTTTAAGTCTAGGTACCATTAAATTCCTATTGAACCCATAGATATCTAGAAGATATCCTTCAAGGAAAGAAAATGTTTATTTGAGTGGTTAGTGATGCCCTTCAACCTAACCAATGCTCTAGACACATGCATGGAGACAATGAAGATATTTTGAGGCAATCCACCACTTAATTTATTGTAGTCTACCTTATTGGCATCCTAATATTCAATAAAAATTAAGATGAACATATGCATAATATTGAGAAAGTGCTTGACACTTTGTGGAAACATACATTATATGCAAACATGGAGAAAGATTCATTTTCCAAGAATGATATATTTTATTTGAGATACATTATAGATGCGCAAGGAATGCATTTGGAACTAGAAAAGATTCAATTCATCTAGGATTGGCCACAACTAATGAATTTTATAGAGCTTTGTAGCTTCTTAGGATTGGGAAATTACTATAGGATATTTGTACTTGGTTTTTTACATGTGACTTGACCACTAAAATAAGTTACCAAAGATGAAACCAAAGCAAGGCTTATATAGACATCAATACAACAATTTTTTTTTTAGGAATTTAAATACAAACTATGTTCTATGCTAGTACTTGTACTACCATATCTTCAACAAACTTTTGAGATTGAGATTGATGCATCAAAATATACACTCAAAGTAGTCCTCACTCAACATAGTCACCTAATTATTTACCATAATGAATTCACTATATTAGTAAGGAACTACCTAGCATTTAATCATGAGATCTATGCCATTGTTTAGACATGTATGCATTGGATGCTTTATATCTTTGGCAAGGAGATTGTGATCCACATAAATCAAAAGTAACTTTAATTGCATCTAAACATCAAGCATTAGAAGGAAAGTGTCAATCAAATCATAGATTGTTTGAGTTGTCCACCAATTCAAGCTCTCCTTTGTATTCTTGACAATTTTGGACATGATTATAGTGCATTTTCAGGATTGTAGTAACATGGAGAAATATTCATTTTCCAAGAATGATATATTTATTTGAGATACATTATAGATGCACAAGGAATGAATTTAGAACTAGAAAAGATTAAATTCATCTAGGACTGGCCATAACCAATGAATCTTATAGAGCTTTGTAGCTTCTTAGGATTGAGAAATTACTATAGGATATTTGTATTTGGTATTTTACATGTGACTTGACCACTAAAATAAGTTACAAAGATGAAACCAAAGCAAGGTTTATATAGACATAAATACAACAAAAAGCATTTTCAAAATTTAAATACAAACTATGTTCTATGCTAGTACTTGTACTACCATATCTTCAACAAACTTTTGAGATTGAGATTGATGCATCAAAATATACACTCAAAGTAGTCCTCACTCAACATGGTCACCTAGTTATTTACCATAATGAGACATTCACTATATTAGTAAGGAACTACCTAGCATTTAATCATGAGATCTATGCCATTGTTTAGACATGTAAGCATTAGATGCTTTATATCTTTGGCAAGGAGATTGTCATCCACATAAATCACAAGCAATTTTAATTGCTTCTAAACATCAAGCATTAGAAGGGAAGTGTCAATCAAATCATATATTATTTGAGTTGTCCACCAATTCAAGCTCTCCTTTCTATTCTTGACAATTTTGGAAATGATTATAGTGCATTTTTAGGATTGTATCCTTTTGACAATGATTTTGTAGGTATCTATCAAAAGTTGCATTGTAGTAATCGAGTTCCATATTTTTACTTGTAGGATGGACTCCTCTACCACATTGGACATTTGTGCATTCCACGTGAGGTAGGGAAACATAAATTGAGGCTAATTTTAGCAAGGTTATATAATATTTTAGAGGGGAAAAGACCCTTGCAATGTTACAAAAATATTTCTTTCTACCACAGCTTAGGCCAAATGTCAACAACTACATCAAGTCTTGTATTGCATGTGCGGTTTCTAAGCTAGTCAACAAGAAGCAAAGTTTCCACATACCTTTGAGAGTTATAGATAGAGACCATTATAATTTATCTCCATGGACTTCCTCTCAAGCTACTTTACAACCAAACATGAGTGATTGATAGATTCTCAAAGATAACAATTTGATTTTTTGCAAGAAAAAAGTCACAGCTCTTGAAACAACTCATTTACATTTTTAGCATGTTTGGATCCACTTTGGAATCCCCAAAACTATCCTTTTAGATAGATACACAAGATTCTTGAGTAATTTCTAGAAACCGCTTTGGTCTATGCTAAACACAAAGTTGAACAAATCCACAACAATCCATCCCTAGACTGATTGACAGATGGGAGTGGTAAATAGGATGATAGTGCATCTTCTTAGATTGTAAAATTTGAAAAATCATCACACTTGGGATGAAACCTTACCTTTCATTCAACATAGCTACAACAAAGTTGTTCGTAAGTCTACACCACATAGCTTTTTTTAAGGTTTGCTTTGGTTTTTGACCTCTAACACCCATTCACATAGCTTATCCAATTTGTCCATCAACAATAGCAGCTCCTTTACCTGGGTGAAGTTCAAAGCTATGGCCTACTTTAGGCCAACTTATCAATACAAATGAATTTAAGCATTTCCAACTAAATGTCAATTTTAGTCAAACATATGTTCTAACTAGATTCATTCTAGCTAAATTAGATGTAGGACACAACATTTCTAGCTAGAAGTGTCCACTAGATACATATGTAACATCACTTTGTGGCCAATTTACGAAAAAAATAAAAATTATTTAAAAAACCTAATGTTCACAAAACTCCTACAGACATAATAACATTTTAAAAACTCTAAAAATACCCCTTTATAGATCTATAAGTGTATATTTCAAAAAGTGGGTCATCAACACAAAAATAGAAGGTTGATTGTCTTCTCAAGAAAAATACTAAATTTTATTAAATTATTATTTTTAAAAATGATGCACTAAAGGAGAGATCCCTGTCAAGATGATATATATTTATTTTATATTTTGGATAAATAGTTCAGATAAGAAGTGGCATCTTGTAGAGAAATTATGTTTTCACTACACAACTTTCAAGATTTATTTAAAACATATTTTTATCGAAATGGAAAAAATGAATCCATGCACTAAAGTTTCAAGTTATAACTGCAAAAAATAAAAATGGATGAAAAATAAAATTTACTATACAAAAAGTGGCATCCCTCTTAACCACATTTTTTAGCATTTTATTACCGACTAAATTATAGTGTCAATTTGACAAAAAACTACATTCAAATAGTTTTTTATAAATATTTAAAAATAAAAACATAAAATATGCTAACAAATCTACATTTCATTAGTTTACATTATTTCAAAATTCAAAACATATGTTATTTTTGTTAGGAAAAGTGTTTCAACCTTGCAACTTCGAAAGGTTACTATTCTTCCCATTTTTGGTCTTTTCGAATACCCTTTATCTTGGAGAATGATCTAGAACATTCAAAGTTTCCAAAAGGGCTAAAAATGACAGGACTTACTATTTTTAGTAATTCTACATTTGACCTCACATTGACCCGAAATCTTCCCAAAAGGTGTGGAATGACTAAGTAAACATCTTGAGTGAGTTTCGACTCAAGATCATATCTAGATTGTGAGATATTAAAGTTTATGCTTTTTTAAACTACCGAAAAAAGTTTCAAACTCAAGTTTGAGGTACTTAGAGGTCCGTAAACATATTGAAATTTTTCATAACCAAAAATGTGGGTTATAGTGTGATAGATCTCTTCACGAGCTTTCTGACACATCAAACAGTTCGTCAATTGGACACCTAAATCAAAAGTTATGGCCTCCAGAAGTTGGACCTCCTATTTTTGGGAAATATAAAAATGTGTTGGAAACTTAAAAGAGCTATAAAGGGGAGAGTTACATGTGTTGGTGAGTGTTTTGGCACATCACAAGGCATCTTTGATTGGAGATAATTTGGGTGCCACTTTTGGGTGGTTTTGGCTCATGGTTTTGTAATTACCATTGACGGTTTACTGTATTGTATCTCCTATATATCAGGAGCTTGAGATGGAGGTTGTGTGTAAGATTCTTATAGATGTTGTTGAACACCTAGAATACTGAGAGGGGGGGTGAATTAGTATTCTATTAAACCTTTTACTTATTAAACTAGTAATCCATTTAACACATGCAATAATAAAGCAAATTAAACATAGAAGAAGCAACCACAATGCATCACATATGAACACCAAGATTTTTACGTGGAAAACTCAAAACTGGGAAAAACCATAGTGAGTGTTAGATCACAATATATTATATAGGAACACTATCAAATTACAAAAGAGGCTCACTACCCAAAAGAAGTGCTCACTACAAGAAGGCTTACTGCCTAGAGAAAGAAAGAAATAAAGGAGGTGGCTCATTGCCAAATGAACTACTCTAATTGCATCTAAGAATGCATGGTTACAGTTCCAATGAAGCTCAGAAATACTGTCTCAAAACTCTTCATCTTGACTGCTTTGTTTCATTGCTCTACTTTTACATTAAGCAAGATATCTCTTCTTCTACTCTTGTCAACTTTACTGTACTTCACATTTCACTCCCACATTCACATTCACACACACACATATCCAAACACTGAATCTAATCTTATATAAATATCCACAACACTTAGATTCTTCATATTAGGTCGACCTACAATGATATAGCATGTAGTCATGCCTTATGTAACTTGATGGCCAAATACATTCACCATGATGCACAATGGACTCAAACAACTCTTGATTCACATTCACATATGTTGGCTCCAGCTATAGAACCACTTAGGATAAGATTCCAAACAATAGAACTTACCAGACACATATCACACTGTCATGTCGGCCTAAAAGACAAACTATTATTGACTCAGTCTATCTATCAGACTACATCTTTCACTGCAGATCACAATACTTGCTCAAAATCATATCATAGACTCCTTAGACATCATATATCATAACTCCCAGACCACAAAGAAAAATATCCTTTTGTGGTAAATGCGGACCACAAGAACACATGCCCTGTCAGAGTCAAGTTCTCCTAAACCAAGTAGCGATACTTGGACACTCACAACTATCTTTTCGGTGTATCTCAGAACCTATAACTCTAGATTTAGACACTTCATACAAGTGTTTTCAACACCTCAAAACTGCATAAAAAGATATGCAACACTAGAGGAATGCAGACCAAATCAACTAAGTGTTCTTCTCTAAATAGCATTATATTCTGCTCTGCCAGACTTAGGTTGTTTGAAGATATGCTTCCGGTACTTATCAAGAACTAAAATCTTGGATATAAGATCACCTAAGGACTACAAACAACATACCAAAACTACATGATCTGATCTTCAACTGCGAACCAATGCCAGCCATTAGACTGTTTCTCTATCATTGTCTCTTGTATACTACCAACACTTAGATAAAATGACCAAGTCTTCTTCACCAGACCAAAATATTTATCTCAACCTTATTCCTTTTCTTGTTTCCATCAATGAAAACACCTTCAAACATCATGCACAATCATTCATCATCATACCAATAGTGTCTCTCTCTTAATGATGTTTGCCAAGTTGCCAACAATCTCCCCCTTTGGCATTGATGGCAACACTTGATGTGAAAAACTGTTATACTGCTCCCCCTCACTCTTTTTACACTACTCCCCCTAACTTGAAGCTTCTCTTCTTACTTTTCAAATGTTTTTCGCATGCTTCATTCTCCCCCTTTGACATTAATGGCAAAGGTGTATGATACAAAAATATGTACAAGTTACCAAAACTTCAAAATTGCTTTTCTACTATCTGCATATATATACAAGTGAAATCACAATATCTTACTTGTTTTCTGGGAGAATATCTAAATAAAGTTTCCTTAGTTGAGTTAAATCTTGATCCCATCTAACTTTAGCATCACTCAGAACTAATATGTGTCCATTAATTTGGGTCACCAAATCTTCTGCCTTAGTGATTTGCCTTGTCTATTCTGCAACTACTACAAGTCTAGCCATGGATGCAATTTTGAAGCTCACTATCTCCCGAAGCTGGCTCATTCTATGTTTTATGACCTCTCTGTACATATGTAACTTATGTATATTGGAGTGAATACTCTCAACTTCTACCCTTTGATGGCCAAAAACATCTTTCATCAGATCATATGTTTTGGAGATGTTCATTATTTTGGCTTCCCATCCATTTATCTTCTCCTTTAGGTCCTTTGTTTTCTCAGGCCATGTAAGAGAGATCTGATATATTTCACTGGCCTCTTTGATAGTAGTTTGTGCATAATCTATACTCTTTTCTAACAAAACTTTATCTTGAGAAACTTCATTTAGCTTTACTAACCTTTTGTCATCAATATCCGCCCTTACTTTCTTTTCTTTAGCCTTTTCTAGGGACTCAAAATGAGAATTGATTGATTCCATTAACTTTTTCATTTGTGTAGCAGGGGCCAAGGATTTATCTCTCCTTATTATGGGCATTAACTTTTCAAAAATTGTCGATGCATCTTCTTTTAGCTCACTATACTCCATATGAGATTTCAATATCTCTTCTTGTGCAGTGGTTTGGAAAATTGTTCCAAGTCTCATCTTCTGTATTGGGGACAAAGTGGCAAGGTTAATAGGTCCTTGCAATAGCTTAGGTGCAGTCAAAATCTAATCTTCCTTCCACTTTTCCAAAAACTCTCTCAAAGAGTCAGCAGTGTCTCTCCTATCTTCAACTTGAGACACTTCAGCATCTTGTCTATCCAAAGGAGGTTCTTGACTATGCTCTTGTTCATTTCTTTCTGGTTCCATAGCAGGATTGTCCATCATTTGTTCATCTCTTTTCTCTGCTCTTCTTGTTTCTCAGGGATATTCTCTTCTAGATCTGCCTTTACTTCTTCAGAGCTCTTCTCTTTCTTAGAATCTTTCATCTCTTCATCCTTTCTAGAGATTTCTATTGGAAAGATTACACTTTGGTCCATGCTCTGCTCAACATTCACTTCCAGAGCAGTGTTGGAAGTGTCAACATTATTATCTTGCTCTTCCCCATCAGTGTCTACAATGGTTGAGATTTGTAATTCATGCAACACACTCAGGGTTATCTCCTCTGTCTCTTTCACCAATGTCTCAATGTCTCTAGACATAAGAGTATTGACCCTTTTCTTTGTTCTAAATTTTTCACTAAGTATCTTGGTGACTTTGCTTCTTTCTTCACTGGTTATATTTGGGCAAAGTGTCAATAAGACATTCTTTTATTTCAACATCTTTTTCCATAGCTCCTTTTCTTGTAGTCATTATGCTTCCTAGACTATCCAGAAGATCATCAATAATTTCAATCAAAGATTTATCATACATGTCAAGATATCTTACTACTGCAGCTTCAATTGTGGCCTTATCAACATCAGAAATTTCATCATACATATCAAAAATGGGCTTTAGATTCCCATGCTCGGCCATTGCATTAATGGTGGTTTCTAAGGACATAGTTGCTTCACCTTTAGTCTTCTCATCTTCCTTCTTTTTCTTGGTCTTTCCAAAGGGCTTCTCCTTTTTACCAGGAGTGGTTTCCTCTATTTTTGCCCTTTTTGTTTTGACTTCTTCATCTGTTTCTATATTTTCTTCTTCTTCTTCTTCAGCCCCAAGGCTCAGATACATTCTTTTTGTGGCCTTTGTCTTCTTTCTTTTCTTCTTTTCAGGAACTTCTTTCTCAACATCTATAGGATTTACCTTTTCTTTCTCAACATCAATAGAGGGTCCGTAGGTCTTAGAGGTAGTTGCTATTGAGGATGAGGCTCTTGTTCTTCTCCCAGAGTTGGATGTAGGCTTTTCTTTCTTAGATTTCTCCTCTTTCTTCTCTGGAGCCTTTGAAGATTACCCCTTTGGAGAACTAGATGTCTCAGCTACTTCAGACTGGGCTCTAGCTTCCTTGACTTGCTCTTTTGAGAAGCCTTTACTTATTGCATAGTCCTCAACCCATTTCTTTACATTTCTCTTGATCTCTAGTTGCTTCAATTCCATGTGTACCTTGATAGATAATTCTTCAAATGCCCCAAATCTGTCCTCCTTAGGATCTCTTGGTTTGCTCAACATTAGGTCTACCAAACTAGTTAGGATTTCCTCTGTGACTTCATATCCCATGGATGGGACTTATACAGTTCTAGGTTCTACAGCCTCCATGTGGCATTTGTCCTTGTCCACCATGAATACAATGTTCTTTTCATATTTCTTCACTATCTTTTCAGGGATCCTAGCCCTATCCTAAATTTTCTTTTGAAAGTTCTTAAAGTAACCCCATAATGTTGTATTTTCTTTATCACCATTTCCTAAACTCTATAGATGATTTCTAATTTGTATTGCTACTGGTGAATGACCAAGCCAACCAATATTATCCATACTTGGTAACTCCTTCATAAAATAGAAGAATAGATAGATTATTAGAGTTCCATACTTGAAGGGGTATTTTGGTTCCTTTGTCCTTTTCATATGTTCCAACAATTGTTGCCGGAGCAACTCACATAGGTCATAGTCTATATTTTTCTTAACCATATCATATGCTATATATATGGCTATTGCAGAGATTGAGTTCTCCCTATTGGAGAAGTAGACCTTGTAACCAATTACCATTGATGCAAATCTAACCGCTGGATCCTCAATATCATTTATTGTTAGTGCCCTCTTATCAAATTTTGTACCTATCAACTGCATTACTGTATTGTTCTTCATAGACTTCAAGGCTAGAACTTTTCCGGTGGAGCACATGCTAGTTACTGCTTTAATGGCATCCTTTGTTATCATATAGGGCACATTAAGCCAAAAGAACCCATCATGAATCTTGCTCAAAACATACCTAACCCAACCATCATCCAAGAATACTAGAAAATCTAACCAGGTATCCATGTTCTTCTCATGCAGAGCACTATATTATTCTTTTAGTTCAAGATTGTCCTTCATCAACTCATCCAAGTATATTTGCCCTAATTTGATATGATCGTATTCTTCCAATTTTTGCGTGTATGTATACCCTAATGTCCTTAGTGTGCATAACCCCATGTGGAAACTCAAAAAATGCACCATCCGGATCGGTTTCTAGGGATTTGAATGGGTGTTTCTTGAATTTGGGTCGAGGCCTGTTGATAATCTCGACTATTTGAGGAGTAGACATCTTTATTGACTCAACACAAAAACTTTTCAAAAGAGAGAATGACAAATACCTTTTGCTTCCATTAGGGTTTCTTCACTAGATGCTTGAATTTATTTTAGCTCACCTCTTAGATCTCTTTAGTCACTTGAAAGTTTGAATGCAAAGTGATTTTACTTTCAAATGAATTCCTTGTATCCTCATTTCATCATGATTTAATCGCCATAAATGCTTATTTCAAAAAGCTATCAAAATCTTTCTTTGCCATTCATAGTCGATCTAAATTGCTCTGCAATCTATTGCATTAGGTTCTTTTCTACCAAAATCTTCTCCAAAAGGTCTGTCATTCTGTCTTACAACTCATATCTTTGTGCTGGATATCAACAGCACACTTCTAGCTAGGGGAACATGATTTTTCATTTAAGCTCCCCTGAGCCAGAGCTCTCAATTTACTTCCTAGAGGAAGTACCTACACCAGAGTCTGGTATGGATTCATCCTTGACTTCATGTACTTCCTTCTTAACCCAAATTTTGTTCATCTCCTTCTTGATCTCTTCTAGATCTACCTTTTCTACCAGTTTCTTCATTTATGCCTGATTATCCTTCTTCATATTCTTGCTTCTATAGAATCTTGCAATATGTCAAGGCCTATTGCAATTGAAACATACAACATCTCTCTGACCTTTGTTCCTTTCATTCATCCTTGATCTGCATTGGTTGGTTTTGTGTCCAAATCTATTGCATGCAAAGCAATTCCCATTGAAAGATTGAGCATTCCTTCTATTATTATAGTTGTTCCTTATTTGACTTTTGCATTCACTAGCTCTATGACCAAACTTCTTGCATATAAAGAAGGTACCTTTGAAAGTTTGAGCATTCCTTCCACTATTGTAACCATTCCTTATCTGACTTTTGCAGTCATTAGCTTTATGACCTACTTTATTGCAAGTAAAGCACTAACTAGAAAATGATGGAACATTTTGATTCACTCTGCTCCTACATTGAGTAGCCTTCTGTCCAAACTTATTGCATGCATTACAATAACCATTGAAAGAAAGGTACCTTTGACCATTTGGTTGCCTGATTGATGGTCTTCTAGGTCTATTCCTTTGATTCTGGATCTGTTTGCCTTTGTCCTTCTTGATTCATTTCTTGACTTGCTTTAGAACTTTCAACTTTCTCAAATCCCAAGCCTTCTTTGTCATCAGTACTCTTCTGACTTGCAAGTATTCTATCAAGTTGGGTAGCACTCACTCTGAATTTATCTTCATATATCCATGCTTGTTTTAGATCATCTTTCAGATCCACAACTTCTTGTTCAAGCTTTGTATAGTCTTTAGATTTGCTTTTTACCAACTGATTTAGGTCTTCTTCTACTTTTTCTCTTTTTACAAGTTCCACTTTCAGATCATTCAAGGTTTCATTTGCATATATCAATTGTTCACTAACCTCCTTATATTTTTCTTTGAACTTCTTGACTTGCTCCCTTAATTTTTTGATGCACTCATCTGCTTTCTTGATAGTATCTTTCAGATCCCTATTTTCTAATTCAACCTTTTTAAGATCTTCATGGGCAACCTTGAGTTGTTCTTCATTGACAAGCATGCAATCTTCTTCTATAGTTTTAGTTGAATCAATTTCTTCAAGAGGAGTAGAATACCTTTTACCTGCCATGTGTTCAATCTCCAAGATCTTCCTCAAGCTATTAGACTTCTTCCAAGGAACTAGGATCTGATACCAATTGTTGAACACACTGAATACTGAGATGGGGGGGGTGAATCAATATTCTATTAAACCTTTTACTTATTAAACTAGTAATCCTTTTATCGATGCAATAATAAAGTAAATTAAACATAGAAGAAGGAGCCACAATGCGTCACACATGAACACTAGGATTTTTACGTGGAAAATCCAAAATTGGGAAAAATGACGGTGAGTGTTAGCTCACAATATATTATATAGGAAAAATATCGAATTACAAAAGAGGCTCACTACTTAGGGCTCACTGCCCAAAAGAAGTGCTCACTGCAAGAAGGCTCATTGCCTAGAGAAAGGAGATGGCTCACTACTAAAATGAACTACTCTAATTACATGTAGGAATGCATGGTTATAGTTCCAATGAAGCTTAGAAATATTTTCTCAAAACTCTTCATCTTGACTGCTCCGTTTGACTGGTCTGCTTTTACATTAAGCATGATCTCTCTTCTTCTACTCTTGTCTCCTTTACTATACTTCACATTTCACTCCCACATTCACATTCACACACACACACACATCCAAACATTGAATTTGATCTTATATAAATATCTGCAACACTTAGATTCCTCATATTAGGTCAACCTATAAAGATATAGCGTGTAGTCATGCCTTATGTAACTTCTCAGCCAAATACATTCACCATGATGCACAATGGACTTAAACAACACTTGAATCATATTCACATATGTTGACTCCAGCTATAGAACCACTTAGGATAAGATTCCAAACAATATAACTTACCACACACATATCACATTGTCATGTCGGCCTCAAACACAGACTGTTACTGACTCAGTCTATCTGTCATACTACATCTTTCACTGCGGATCACAATACTTGCTCAAAATCATATCAGAGACTCCTTAGACATCATATATCATAACTCCATAACTGCAAAGAAAAATATCCTTTTGCGGTAAAATGCAAACCACAAGAACACATGCCCTATCATAGTCAAGTTCTGCCAAACCAAGTAGTGATACTTGGACACTCACAACTATCTTTCTGATGGATCTCAAAACCTACAACTCTAGATTTAGACACTTCATACAAGTGTTTTCAACACCTCAAAACCACATAACAAGATATGCAACACCGAAGGAATGCAGACCAAATCAACTGAGTGTTCTGCTCTAAATAACACTATATTATGCTCTGCCAGACTTAGGCTATTTAAAGATATGCTTCTGATTCTTATCAAGAGCTGAAATATTGGATATAAGATCACCTAAGGACTACAAACAACATACCAGAACCGCATGATCTAATCTTCAATTGCGGATGAATGCCAGCTATTACACTCTCTCTGTCGCTGTCTCTTGTATACTACCAACACTTAGCTAAAATGACTAAGTCTTCTTCACCGACCCAAAATCTTTGTCTCAACCTTATTCTTTTTCTTGTTGCCATCAATGACAACACCTTCAAACATCATGCATAATCATTCATCATCATACCAATAGTGTCTCTCTCTTATGATGTTTGCCAAGTTGTTAACAGTTGTATTACCTCCTAAATCTCTAGTTGATTAAGACTCTTGTGAAAGCTTGCTCTACAAGTATATTGTAATATTCTTGATGAACCTGAATAATATATTGGGTGGCTTTGGAGTGTGGGGTTTTTTACCTAAAAGGGTTTTCTGCATGTATATCTTGTGTTGTGATTTTTGCATTTTGATGCTGTTATTACCTTTCTGTTAATGTGCATCTAATAACCTATAATTGTAAATGTTAAAATTTGCATAAATCTTTCCTCAATAGATTAGTGTAGGAAGCGTTTCTGCATACCTTGCTTCCTTTCAATTTTCTAGTGATTCAAGTTAAAAAATTAGATTAGTGTTAACCATTTCCTTTATAAAAGTGGGACACAACTTTGAACTTTCACCCTTAGCTCAAAAGGAGGTTGAAAAGGTTATTCAACTAATTGATAAAGTTTAACACAATCAGTAGTAAGTGTATACAATTTCTCAATAGGCTAATGCAAAGTAGAAGTATCACCATGTAATAAGCATTAATCACCATACACCTTTCAAGTTGGTGACCAAGTTTGGCTACATCTATAGAAGAAAAAACTAACAAGACCTTACCACAAGCTTCATCTACTTTGGTATGGACTCTACAATATTACTAGACAAGTAGGAGATAACACATTTGATTTTAATCTTCATTCTTACCTTGGGTTTCATTTAGTCTTTAACACAAAATTCTTGTGTCCACAATTTCTACCTCTATTGGATACTTCAGATGTTGTAGAGACACTTGAATAGACAAAGATCAACCTATAATGCAATAGTTTGGTAAAATTAGATCAAGTAATTGATGCCAAGATCAAATAGGAAAGACAACAAGAGATCCTCTCTCCCAGATCATCAAAGTAGGTTAATTTCCTTCCTAGGGAAAATAATTCATAGAAGCACAAGTGTTTCTTGGTAATCTTCATGGTTTCATTAACAAAATATACATCCTAGTTAGCACCTACGTTAAAAAATGCAAGTCATAACTTTGGATGTTAGCATTACTATATCAATTGACTTGTCATTAGTGATTGTGATAGTTAAATGGGAATGTGGATCGTCAATGTCCCAACTAATACTACTTCTTCCTCCCTATTTATATATTAATGTACATAGCCATTCTTTTGTAGGGCTAGACACCCATGATAGTTGAACAATGGTTAGATGAGGAGATATACATCACACATATGTTCTCATAGATCTTGTATAGAACTATCATAATACAAACATGTTGTTATAGTTCTAATATAGTTGTCAATTATACTATTTATTTTTGTTCAATTTTTTTTGCATTTCCTTGAATCTATATCATAACACAAACCATTTACAAACCCATAACCTAGTTAAATCTCATTAATTGATTTCCTCCCTAGGATTTACCCTTGGGCCCTAGACCATGAACCTATGTATACCTCTACTAAAAATTTATAGGCTAAAAGCACTCAAAAAGGTGTTCATGATTATCAACAATGTTTCCATCTTGATAAAAAAACAAATCACATTGATCCAAACTTCTTCTTTTTGGTTGATAATTCTAAGACCAAAGTTGATGTAGCATTATGGGAAGAAGATAAGGCAATTAAAGAAACACAAAATGTCTTTGTTCAACAATTGAATAATACTTATCATTTTCCTCCCTTTGATTCATGTTCAATCTTAGATGTCTCTAAGACTATTGTCTATGATTCAAGGGACATGTTTAGATAAATTATCCTTGATGATGGAAAGAATGTTGATTATTTTTCTCAAAATATCCTTAACTTTGAAATCATTGAGCAAAGGCCCCTTAGAAAACCTAATGTAAAGTTAGCTAGTTTAAAACCTTGTGAAGTAAACCCTTCAAAATACACCTTCAGTAAGGAGGTTTTTGATAGTGTTGTCCACAAATTAGGGTTATATTATTTCTTCCCTATTAGTAAAAGGGGTGAAATAATTTTCTTTCATGATGAATATGTTGAAAGTATGTGCTAATCGATGTTGTCATTGATGTCAACAAGCTTGTGTTGTCATTGGTGTCAAATGTGTCTTCTGATGAGTTTGTTGTTGTTTGATTAAGTTATTTTTCTAAGAGTGATTTGGTTGCTTTGTAGATATGTTGATGATGTTGAGGATATGCTCTTGTTGTTGGGTTTCCAAGTGCTTTTGAGAAAATTTGGTTAAGTATGCAAATAGTGTGTTGAAGAAGTCTTCTGGCCTACAGAGTGTTGTTCAAGTTTTTGCTCCGCATTTCTTTTGTGTTGAATATCTGATTATGTGGTTTGGATATATGGTTAGAAGTGTTTGAAGATTCTAAATCCAGAAATTAGTGCTCTGAATTGTTGTGCAGTAAAAGTTATGGTCACTAGCTTGAGAACAGTGTTTGACAGTGCTTGTAGTGTGTCTAGGCGAAAGTGTTTTGCTCCGCATTTCTCTGCATAGTGGTTTCAAGTGTTTTAGTTCTAGATTTGTGCTTATAATTTCCTTATATATCTTCATGCTAGAGGGTTTGTGATTTGATGCTCTGGATTGTGACTTCTTGTGTAGTAGAGTTTGACAGTGTTGTTTGTAAGCAGATTGTGAACTTTCTTTAGGTGAAAGTTGTTGTGGTTAGATTTGTTGGTTTTTAGGTGACTTCAAGTTGTTAATGAATGTTTCTATATTGTGTTAAATCTTAGTGTAAGATCTGTAAGGTGTGTTTACTTTTGAGGAAGCATGTGCTCAATAGTTCTTAGTGTTTACACAAGTTTGGCCTACTTGTTATTTACACTAATTACAGACATGCTTTGTTGATTGAGGAAACATGGAATAACATGTAAGAGTGGATTTAGGTCTATACCAAGATGTGGCATGGTCTACATTCATTCTCTTCCTCTGTGGGAATGTTTAGGTCTAGACCTAATTTGAATTTTGGGGTTAAGTTGTGTTGCTGACCTTGGAGAATGTTTTCAAGGATGATTATGGTATAAATAAGTGTTAATGAGTCATGGAGGTGTGGGTGCATGAGGGATATGATGTTTGTGATGTGAATTTGATCAAGGGTAGTGAGAGGTCTCATGTGTTAGGCTACTGGATGTAGTGAGCAGAAGGTGTCTACTATTTTCAGTGATGCTACGAAGATGTTGTTTGTGTTTTGATACATATTGAGCTTCATTGGAACTAAACTCCATGCATAGATTAGATGCAACTATATCAATTCAAAGCTTGGAAGTGAACCATTCTTCTCTTCTTTCTTTCTTTCTCAGTGGGTAGTGAGTCCACCTGCAATGAGTATTCTCTCTTTTAGGCAGTGAGCCCTTTGGTAGTGAGCCTTTGTAATCAGTATTGCTACTACATTATATTGTGAGCTAATCCTCACCATGGTTTTTCCCTTTTAGGGTTTTCCACATAAAATCTGGTGTTCTCTTGTGTGTGGTGTTGTTATGATTCAGTTTTAGTTATTTGCTTTTCATGCTTAAACATCATAACATGTTTAAAGGTTAATGTGGATCTGAATGTTTGTAAGGGTTTGAAGTTTTTGTTACAAATGATTCACCCCCCCCTCTCAGTTGTCTTGTGCATTCAACATAATTTTATAGTTGTCTTGTGCATTTAACATAATTAGACAAAACCACTAACCCTTTCCCTGCTAGTAATCAAATTTTTTTGGTCACCATTTTAGATGCAATATATTTTTAGCTAATAAGATTTCAAATTATTGTTATATCTTTGTCATTCTTGAACATTTGCATAAGATTACCATGTATAATATGACACATTTTGATCTAGTGAACATGGCTAATCTTTCCCATTAGGTCATGCATATATTTCTTAAAAAGTTAACCAAGTTGAAACTTCAATACCACCTAGGAAATTTAATGATTATACAATGAGATCCTCGAGGGAACAATAGGCTAAGTCATTTATTTTTCACAAATTTTCTTTTATGCCTTTGTTGTTTCTCATGGCTTTGTTTTTTTCTTTCTTTCTTTTTTTTGTAGTCTTATGTTCTTTTTTGTTGCTTTATTTTCTTTTTCTTTTATGTGCTTCCTATTTTGTTGGTTCTTTCTCTTATTTGTTTGTTGTGATTTAGTTGACACTATTACTAATCATGCCTATGAGCAACACTTTTTCAATTGGAAAGGAGAGTTGTGATTATAGTTTCATGTGGCTTTAAGTATCTTATTTCATCTTAGACTTTATAATGAAGCATATCCTTATTTACATTAGTTTTTGGATAAAGACTAATAATGAAGATTGTTAGGTTGTACTTGATTCTCAAGGATTTTGTAGTCCCCTACTCAGTGCTATTATTTTATCCTAAAAACTGGCAATCTTCTTTTTTCCTATTCTTTATACCACACTAGTAGGATAACTCATACCTTTATTTCTCTTTTATTATAAAAAATTCACACTTAGTAACCCAAAAGACAATCTTCTTGGATGCAATCTTGGGGTCATTTTGCAACTTTTATAGTCCCATTCAAACCTTGTTATCAAGCTCATGACATTTCCATTTTTATTGCCAAAATTTGTACTGCTCCTTTTTCAATAGCCCAACTTAATGATCCTTACAATTCTAAATTTGTGTTGTACTATCCATGTACCTTCGTGGGGGCTAATTCTTTCCTATGCTTTATTCAAGTGTTTAGGTGTGTGTTAGATTGTTTTATCTACTTGGATGACTAATCAATTGATCTAATTGAGATATTTATTGTTCTTTCGATCGTAATAGATTTTTGGTGCCATGGCTATGATGTCAATTTTGTTCAACATATGATAAACAAGTTGTAGGTTTGGTTCAAAATAAACTTTTATAATAATATTTGTCAAATGGATTGTAACCATAGATTCAATTTGTATTTGAAAAAAATGAAGCTTTTCCCTCAAGGAAGTTGATATAGTTATTCTCCTCACTCTATTATTAAATTTCATATTTGGAAGAATTTAAAATAAAACTTGAGAAAGGAGCTCTGAGAGAGGTGAGGAAGAAAAAGATTCATCCTCTATTGTTTCTCTTAGAAGATTCTATGCTCGTGCATGGTGATTCAAATTAGTATCCTTCATCAATCTTGGTCACATTTGTTGATTCTATATTTCCAAATTTGCTATAGAAGAGTTTGTGTTGGTATTGTTAGGTTTTTGAGTTGTGGTACATTGAAATTTTTGGCTTTTATTTCCCCCCTTTTCTATTTTTGTTTATTGTGGCTAGTTTATAGCATTGCATGCTGGTCCTTCAAGGTTCTATTAGACAATGTGACACCATCAATTTCTAGAGTGTGGGGGTGACGTGAGCATGTGTTTGTGGAGTGCAAGTTTTTTGTATTGGGGACCAGGGCATTAATTTCCCTTATATCAACAAACTATAGGATTTGATATCAATTCGTAGGAAATTAAAATATGGTGGTAGAGAGAGTAATGTTAGTTGCATTAATGAGAATTTAGAAGGTAATGGTCTTGAAGGAGTTGAGATTGGTTCATAGAAAGTGATAGAGAAACCTTCATATAGGGATGTGCTTGGTGGGAAGGAGTTGGTAATTCAAGAGTTTATAGTGTTTTCAATGTTTGAAGATTGCAACAGAAAAGAAATGGGAAGGGTAAGTAATGTTGAGAGAGAGGAACCCAAAGGAGGAAACAATAATAAGGTTTTTTCTTTACCCATAATCCTCTCCATTTATCCTAGTCTTGATATAATTCATATTGTAAAGTGTGAAGAAAACATATTAAAGAACATTACATTTTTCTTTTCTTGTTTGGATGTTAATTTCTCACCTTCTAGAAAGTTATTTGATGACTGGTTGGGTAATGTTTGGGGAATGAAAATGGGTATCTATGTGAGTTTCTATAGAATTAATCAAAAGAGCCTCTTTGTAATTTTATCCAAGACTCATAATATGCAAGATAGAGTGGTTAAAAAGGAATTTTGGAACTTGGGTCAATCTATTTGTAGAGTAGTCTCTTGGTCTGCGGACTCTAAGCTAGACAAAATCTTGGCTGATTTGGCTTTGAGGTGGTTAGAGATTAAAAATTTATCTCCTCAATTGTATAAATTTATCCCACAAATTAAAAAACCCCTAGGTAAGGTGTTACAAGTTGAGGAAACCAAATTTACCCTCCCACACCTCAATTTGAGAGTGTTAATCTCATTACCCCAAGCTTCCTGAAGTTCTAAACATTTAATTAGAGGGAAATAGTTTAAATAATGAAATTGAACTTTCAGGAAGTTTAAATGCTTACTTTTTATGTAAAAATAATGGACATAATAGAAAAAATTGTCCTAAAATTCCTAAAAACCCATCTAGGCCTATGAGAAGTGAAAATATAAATGGGAAAAATGGGGGAGTTGTTAAAATGATAGAGAAATTAGTAGTATGGATGAAAAATCTCTTTATTCTAAAAAAGTAGTGGATTTAATAGAGGATGACTTATGGAGAGGTTTCCCTCCTACTCTTTCCCCTATAGATATGGAGCTAGTAAAAGTATTGAAAATTGTGACCCCTACATTAGAGGTTCTTTGATTGAGAAGGAATACATTGTTATCCTTGTTGTGCATAATAATAGCAAGGAGACTATAGAACTAGAAGGTTTTAAGCCTAAGGAAGTGCAAGGTAGAAAACTCCCTAGCAGTTGGCCTTGGAAAGTCTCAAGGCTAAAGTAAAGGTAGAAAAAGCTAAAAGGATAATTTCCCCAAAATGTTAGCTAGATACTAAGACCATTCCATGGGATGACCAATCCTCTATAGTTTTTACTAAAAATTCTAAGAGGTAAAAAGTCATTTTGGACTATGTTAACCCCCTCTTTATTGAGAGTATGGAATTGATCTTGTAAAAGAAAATCTCATCTACAGAAAAATAGAAAAGAAAGCAAATTGATCAAGAGTCTATTAGCCAAAAGAATAATAAAAAAGGAAAAGAATAAAAGTTGCCCAAGTGTTTTGATAGGCTATACAAAAACTAGAAGCCTTTAGCTTCCCCTCCCTCTCATAAATGATAATAAATTATTCTAGCTAGAATGTTAGAGGGTTAGAAAATCCTAACAAAAATATATTCTTAAATCATTTTGTAATAGCAAGCCCAAAATAAATTTTCTATGTCTACAAGAAACTAAAGTTATGGGGTTCTAGCTAGAGTCTATGTTGAAATTTGTTTAGAGGAATTCTAAGTTTTTCTTGACTCAACATGTCAAATAAAAAGGCAGACCTACCATTTGAATTGGATAGTGGTTCTTCTCCTTGTAATAGAGTAGTGTGGGTTATTATTGAAACAAATGAAATAAGTTTATTCTTTTCTCTGTTTATGCCCCTAATGATTATATATATACAGGTGTGTGTTATGGAGATGGATTGCTCATTCTCTCCCTAAGATCCCTTGGGTTATGCAGGTAACTTTAACATGGTAGAGCATAAGAAAGATAAAGTGTGAGGTAAATATGCCTTATGGGAAGGTAATGAATTATATTTTTAGCTTAGAGTGAAAATATTCCACAACCTTGTTGATCCTCTTGAGAAGAAGAAAAGTAATAATATCTAGATTTGGTTTACTTAGTGTAATAACCAAGTTCTTGGTAAAAGAGTGTATTCCAAACTTGACAAGTTCTATGCAAAGAAGGATTTTTTATCTTTTAAATATAACTAGGATACTAATCTAGTGCATTTTATTCCTTCCACCATGTTTGATCATTCCCCATTTGAAGCTTCACTTAATTTTAATAATAGTATCTAGGAGAATCCCTATAATAAGAGTCAGTTGTTTAAACTTAATGCTTTTATTTTGAAAGATAAAAAATGCCTTGATGGTGTTTTTACTGTTACAAACATTAATAAATCTATTTTTGGGAAAAAGTTTTCTATTAAAAGATTAGAGAATATGATATCTATTTGGAAAGTTTTGTTGAAAATAGTGAGTAGGAAGAAGGCATTGGATAAGAGGAAATTAGAAAACAATTTAGAGGATAAGCTCTTAGAGTTGAAAATTATGATGTAGAATAATGATGATAATTTTGTATGTAGAAATATGGAATCAAAACAAGGAACAATACATCAATGAAAGTACCTATTCTATACTCAAAATCACATTCCATTGAGAAAAGGACTAAAGAAATAAAATGAAAATAACAAAACAATGTTACCACAATAGCCCCTGTTGCACCATGGCAATGGTGGATATGCTCCAATGATATTTGATGAAGATTTTGATATGTTGGTTTCTCACTTTGACAACATAACTTTGCATGACATGGAGACTTCTTATGGCTTGGTTGATGTTTGATTTATAGATTTTTGGATAATAGGATGGATGGTTAGGATTAAGAGGTGGAAATGGATGACAAAGATTAAGAGGCAAGAATGGATGGCTAAGATTAAGATGTGCAATATGGAATAGATGGTGGAGATTAAGAGGTGAAAGATAGAATCTTCTAGGGCATTCTTATGTGAATGGATAAGATTGAGAGATTTAGTATGAAATGAGTGGTGAAGATGAAAAGTTAGCTTGAATTTTGTGGGAGTGTCTAGGTTTAATGAATTTGGACACTATTAGCTAGTCATGTGACTCTCAATAATTAATCAAATAATAAAATTATTTAATTAATTATTGAACAAGGTGTTGTGCCTTGTACACACGCCCCATTTTGCCAAATGGAGACCCCCTCTTTTTCTTTGGCTTGAAGTCTCAACCATTCTGCCTTATGATGATGAGAAGGTGAAATTGTGCTTTGAATGCAAGATTTGCTTCAAATTTGAGTTCTTGGCATGTTTGAAGTGATTTGATGTCATGCATGATTGATTTGGAAGTGTCTTGAGTGGTCTTGTGCTTGAAAGATAGCCATTTGTTGCCTTTTGCACTAAAATTAGGTGTTACTGCATTTTGCTCCAAAATCTCATGTCACTAGATATTGCCTTTGAAATTGCTACTGCAGGATGTGTCAAGTTGAAATTCCTACTTTCCAGGTCTTAGAGTTACAAAATCGTGTCAAATTCCACTAGATTTCACTAAGGGGTCCGTGTGCTTTCACCCTGATACATGTTCCTGAAGCCCTGATTTGGCTAAGTCTGAAACCCTGAAAATCCTGAAAAATGGCTAAGTCTAAAATCTGGTGGAACCACAAAATTCTAGAATCTGCATATGAAATCCTATGGATTTGGAACCCATCTCAAACATCCTGAAAGTATATTTAAAAATATTTAAAGTATAAGAAGTTCAATATACTTAAATATATTTTTAAATATACTTTCACCCTGGACCTTTCCAAATCTGGCACTAGAAATGACCCCCAACTGACCTTTTGCACTAAAACTGCCTCCTACCAACTTTTGCACTAAAAACAGCTTCCACAGACCTTGCACTAAAAGTGCCCTTGACCGACCCAAAACATAAAAACAGTCGACAGTCTTCAAAAATCCTGCCACCAAGTCCTTGCACGAAAATCACCATGGTTCGACCTTGCACCAAAAATGTTGTCAACCGACCTCCATCAAACACCTTCAAGATCTACACAAAGTCAGTTGCATCAAAAATCAGCGCTGACTTAACACTTTACACTTTGCGCTAAATTTATTCACCACTGACTTGCGCTGAAATTCACACCAACCGACCTCATCAAACATTACTAGTCAGTCAGACCTAAAATTCCCGCAAGGTCGGATGAACCCAAAATCCCCGCAAGGTTGGATAACCCCAAAATCCCCACAAGGTCAGATGAATCCGAAATCCCTGCTAGGTCGGATGAAAGCAAAATCAACACTTTTTGGTATTTTGGGCCAAAAATTGAGTTTTTCAAGGAGCAAATTGGATTTTCTTGATGGATTTGAATTGGATATCTATTTGTTACATCATGATGAACATTTTACCAAGTTTGTGTGGATTTTTGGCATGTTTTACGACAATTAATGCCACTACACATGAAAAGTCTGTGACCCCCAAAAATCTCGCTTTTTGCAGAAAAGGCTAGAAAAATATGAAATAAAAGTCCCCAAATGGATTCAAATAACCACAAAAACTTCCTAAATCAATATATTGGCTAAATGGGTGTTTGAAAATGGTAAAAAATGCAGAAAATCATGCAAAAATCATTGGATTTATGAAGTTGTTTATAAGGAAGCAACATTGACAATGAGCTATTTTTTACTGATCCATGATTGCAAATGAACATGTTTTGATCCAAATTGATGAAAAATGACTTGTTAAGATGAAATTTATGCTTTTCATTGTGAATTGTAGGTCTTGGAGGACACAAGAGTGAATTGGAGCCGTCTTGGAGGATGCACAAGTAGAGGTACCCTACTGACCAAGAAATACAGAATTGACACTCTATCAATCAAATTGTTACTGCACCTGCAAGAGAAAGTCAGTATGACAGCCAAGAGTTGGAGATGTTCAGATACTAGGTCAATCATCCTAAGAACCCAGACCCCACAAATATCAATCCGACACTTTCAGCCTGGCTCAATTACCACAACAAGCTGGTAGAAGAAGACAAGTAGACTTGGATGGAGAGTCTTGATATGCTTTTTTTGAACATTTTTTGTAATCCCATCACTATTATAAATTTCTATATTTAGAGTGACATATGACACTATTTTGTCTTCATTATGCCTCAAAATTGACCTTTTCTATACATATATTCATTTGGGTAGTCAAATTGTCTAGATTCAATGTACTTGGGGGTTGTTTTTCATCTTTTTCATAAGAGACATGTAATCCAAGATTTGTTATGAGCTATAATGAATGCATTTAATGATGTAAATCTGGACTATTGATGTTGAGTTAATCTCCACTGTCCATTCAAAAACTCAGTATGGTTCCTCTCCTATATAAAGGGGTTGCCATTTCCATTGTGAGGGAGAGAATTCTTGATGCTGAATTGTTGACATTCTGCCATTTGAAGCAATACAAAGCAAGTTTCTGCAGTTACCTTGAGAATTTGTGTATTGTATTTTCTTATTTGGTTTCATGGTTCGCTTCTTGATCTCCAATAGTTAATTAATTGTGCTTTTACAATGTTCATGGTTTGCTGAAAGTATCTGATGAATGCTCTTAATCCATACTTTTAGTTATTTGCTGATGGTGGTAACTGTGCAAAGTTAGTTTGGTATGTTCAGTTGTGCTTAAGTTGATTGCATTTCATAAATTAAATTGCACCATTTATTGGGTATTTGATGAATGAATGGGATCTGAAAATTTCTCAATTTCCATTGAAGATAGCATCATTTTTTGTAGTACTGTAACATTCATTTTTAGTTTGGTAACTCAGAAAATTGGTTAAATTTTAGGGTGTTTGTCTACTTGCAGCAGTCCACATATTGTGAATGTCACTTAGGATTTCCTTAAAACCCTACTCCCTTTTGCATTTTCTTTGAAAATAGTTGTTAGTTTAGGAATTTTAGCAGCATTTCATACTGTCTTATCAGCTGAAATCACAAAGGGTTTGCAAGAATTGTTGTTCCAACCATTAAAATCTGTAGATCACATGTAAGACCACTTGTCGGCACAGTTAGAACATTCCAACTGAGAGCTTTCAAGCAAGCTAAGACCTAGCTGTAGAAACCTTGGAGTAGTCTTACCTAGTGTAAGATACTTTTCAAGAGAGGTGTGAAACCAACAATCACACCTGTGTTGTTGTGTGCTAGAACCACCATCGACACAAGGGTGATGATGTGGGAAATTGAAATTAATTAAATAAATAAAATTTATTCAATTAATTTGGCTAAAAGGGAAAAATGGATTAATTAAATAAAATATAATTTATTTAATAAATTGGATGATGGAAAGGGACATGAAAGGGTCTAGGACAAATGTGTCACAAGGTGGTGAAAATGGTCTTAGGAAGGTGTCAAAAGATGGATTTTAGGAGTGTTATTAGGATGTGGTCAATTTTAGGTGTCTACATTTTGCCCCTCTATGAGATGATGTTGCGGCTAAGAGAAGTAACATCATTTCAAAGAAGATAGGATATGGATAAATGGATTCCCTAGCCACTTGGAGGAGTGAAAAAGAGGAATGATATAGAGATGGGATTCCCCCTCGAGAGGATAGGCGGGATGAATGAACATGGGTATGATCTCGAAATGGATGAAATAGATTGGTCAAAGGAAGGCTAAGTGGATGAGTGAAATGGATGAAACATTCAATATGTTGTATTGGGTGAGAAACCATGAATTTTAATATAGCACTAGACATTATGCACCAAAGTATAAAGACTAGGGTGACGATGTGTCTTGTGCATGAAAGGACTAACTCAAAAGATAAAGGTCACAAGCAAACATATACCTTATGGCACCATGATATAGAAGACCATGATGTTGTTTGTAGAAATATGTTGCAAGGACTTGATGTAAAGGCAAGATGAAATGATATACAAACACAAGAAAGCAATCAAGAATGCTCAAATAATTTAAAAATAAACAAGGTGTTGCCCCTGCCAAGCTGAAAATTGATGAATGATTAACTGATGATTGGATTGATTGATTGAGTTGATGATGAGGAGAGTGTTGTTGATGTAGGAACAATATATCCTAAGAATAACATGAGGATTGGGAATGATATATATTGATTATGGTTGATTGATTTGAGTTGATTAGGTTTGCAACAAGGTGGGAACAAAATTGAAGTATAATTTTGGATGACTTGGCTAGATTTCTTGACTAGATTGGTATGAATTAAGGCTTATCTTGCATTTGATTTATTGCTTGGATTTTTGTATGTTTTGATTTTTTTTTTTTGTGTTATTGTGCTATTATGAGATGGTTGAATGGGATTGGATGGATGAAGGAGTGGTGACAGTGTATGGGATGGAGGGGAGAGTTTGGGGATGAGACGGTTAATGCTAATGGTACTAATTCCATAGGTGTAAGATAGAATATGTGATATCATCATACATGTAAGGACATGAAATGTACAAGTTTATGAAACACAATAAGAAGAAAGGCAATGATATGTACCTAGAATAAATAATATTTACCAAGGAAACTAATTCCAAAGCCAAGTACAATCCACTGCCCCCGGTATAGAACAAGGGTGGGGATACAAGATGGGTGTAATGGAAGACTAAGACATGTTGTGGGGATGGAGTGATATGGAAAGGACCTAAAGGATAATGAGATATGGCTCATACATATGGTGCCTGCAAGTAGGTTTTCACCATGGTACTTATTCAAGGTGCCATAAAATGGTTATCACCATTAGATGAATGATTTATCTTTAGTAATTTTTTCACAATTGGGATATTTTGGAAAACTAAGCATGGAATTGTTTGAGATGGATGAGATTGAGAGGTTCCTCCAATTCTTGACCATCTAGAGTAGCTAAGTGATAAGCACCTGAACCAAGTTGAGGACTAGTTGTTGCAAGGAAAATACCACTAGTATGGACACTGTAGATACCATCATGCACCTCCTTGAGTGAAAGATTAACCTCTTATGTGTTTAAGCAATGTGAAAGGGAACCATCATAGCCTCTTGGGTAAAAGGAATTAGTATGCGAGGTGAAATGAGAGACATGGTAAGGAAAGGACTTGTTACCTATTTGTGCTTCCTGGCCAAATAGGCAAGGTTGAGGTTAGGTCTTTGTCGTTGCTTGTCGTCTTTTGTTGAAATTGTCATCTTGTGTTACAAAATTGCATAGGGTCAAGAGTGATATATTATGATATTTGAGAGCATTTGATTTTTTTGAGAAGTTTTAAATGGTCTTGTGGAGTCCTAGATTGTCTTTTGGAGTCCTAGATTGTCTTGTGAAGTCCTAGATTAAATTAAATGTTTCTCTAGCATTGTTAAAATCTCATAAAAGAGGTTTGGGATTGTTTTAAAGTTTTAAAACTTGTCAAAAATACCTCCAATTCATTCCAAAAGGAGCTTTCCACGTAGCATTTCATGAGAGTCTAAGGTCAAAGGTCAAAATAGAAGTTTCATAGTATCCAAAATACATTATTTTCCTCAAAAGGCTCATGCATCCTTGGAGGGAAGTTGTTTTTCAAATCCAAGTCATGTTTCCTAATCGTGGTTCTTGTAATTAAACTCATGAAGGTCAAGTCTTGAGGTGAGGTAAGGTTAGGGTTAGGTTTGGGAGTGTTTTGTGTTAGGTTTTCATCTCTATGGATGGTTTTCACAATAAAACATGGAGGCATTTTTGTTTCTCTATTGCATGGCACATCCAAAGATCAAGAAGTTTTATATGTTCATATACACCTCCCTAGTATGTTCAAGCCTCTTCAAGATGAGGAAAGGTACGTGGGTTTATACATATTTATAAAAGAAGTTACATTGTGAGTTTTACTCTAATGACTCAAGGGTTTCCATTCATTTCTCTTGACTTCTAAAATAAAGAAGATGGTCAAAGAACCTTGAAATCATGCTCTTAACCATTAAATACAATAGTAAATATTGTATGACAAGAGGCAGAGTGAGGTTTGTAGATTGAAGATACAGATCCTTGAGGTTTTGAGAAAATACAGAGATGATTGTGTGGACAACAAACAAAGATGACCAGTGATAAGTAGGCCATAATTAGTGATGGAGTATTGTGGTGCTAGAAGACTATGAATTCAATTTGAAATGCTCTTTCATGAATCTTTAAATCCAAGGAAGAGTTTCATGTAAGATATCTAAAACAAATGTTTAGAATATCAAGCAATGTGCTTTTTCCAAAGGCTTTCTAATATATATGATCTTGAATGAGTGAACAATCATTATGAGAGTCTATATTTATTCTAGACTATAAGGAGACTTGAGCATACATATTAGAAACTTGTAGAGATATTAAAAATCTTATGAACCCTACTCAGACTAGGGTAGGGCATTTACACAAAACCTAGACTTGAAAACTCAAGGAAAAACAATGAATCAATTCCATGATAGGGTTTTTGAACAAGCATCCAAGGTACAAGGTAAGACACACTTGCTACTCAACTTGAAGGAATAATACAATCTTCAAAGAAGATATAGAGATTCCTATAGAGGTTTTCATACCTTAAAGAATCTTGCTTACTTATAAGTGAAGCCAATCATTAGGCAGTTTAGAAGACAATGTAGTGATAGAAATGCAAAAGTCTCATAGTGTGAAGACAAGGCAGAGTAAATCTACTAAAGATAGTTGATAGATGAGGAAGACTACAATGGAGAAGTGATCATGAGAACATTAGATCTTAGCCAAAGTGTTCATGGTGACCAAAAAGGTTTGGTATTCATTGGAATGGTCCACATAAGATTTAATAGCTTTGTTTTCTATGAATCTTTCATACATTCAATATCAATTCTCAGACATGGATCTTTAAATCTCTACAAGAAATGACCTACAAAAGAATGCAAGACTAGCAGAGACCTGATTCCCAGTAAAGGCCTCATTGATCTGACAAAGTATAAACCTACAATGGTAAAATACAAGACAAATAATAGAGATGGCTTCTATTGCTATGAAGGATAGTATGACAAAAGGTAACAATGAAAAAATAATAATTACAATCATAAAAAGGTCTACTTAGACAATGATAAGGTCTGCAACAGTCATAAGTGGTCTGAGAGTAGTGATTATGGACAATCAAAGGTAGGAGATTTACCAAATGCTTGAAGATGGTGAAGAGTATGTAAAGGTCCTAAAAATGTAGAATGCAGGGTATATAAGTGCTCATGGGACTCTCAAGAGCCACATAGATCTAGCATAGAGATTCTAAGCTTACATTTACTCTGTATGATCAAGCTTGTACTTACTCTATATGATCATGTATGAGCAATGAGGGATACAACTTGAAGATGATGAAGGTTATGATAGTGGAACGAGTAATTCGCCATTGAAAGAAAAATAAACCTTGAAAGGTGTAAAGTTTTTAACAGGTCTGTCAAGGAGTGCATGGTACCATGAAAATGGACTTAGAGGTATATCACATATCAAGGGATCCTATCAAATGCTTAGAGAGACTTTCCAACATTTGAAAGTGTAAGGGTAAAACACGGATCAATCAAATGAATTATATAAGACCCAAACATCAACAGAATAGAAGATAACAAGAAAGATTGAATGAAGATAGCAATGAATAACACAAAGCAAACCTTCCCTGAAATTGATGCTTCTGTTGTTTGCCTATTACAACCGTCCTTTTGCAGATGAAGGGAGCCCTCAGAGAGTGCACTCTTTTAGTTGTTTGTAGGAAGTCGATGGTAAATGGCTATGGTGATATGCAATGAAGATGAGCTCCAAGGCAAGTATGTGATCTCAAGCTTGTGGATGGTAAAAGGGTGCCAAAGGCGCACTGGTGATATTTCTGCAAAGTAACGATGTCAAAAGCCTGGATGAATAGAATGGAGGGATGAAGCTTCATTTATAGACTCAGAAGAATGAGAATCAACGGTTCAGTGGAGATATGAAGATCAATGGCTGAGAATTGTTGAGGAATGTGCAACCAGTAGAAATGTGACAAGTGTCCCAGCTCCATCATGAAAGAGGGGATGTGACAAAATTGATTGGAGAGTTAACTCCATTGACTGAACAGTTAACAGACTTGATTGATCAGTTAGAAGAGTGGATTATGGAACTGACTGAATTGATTGAGGAATTGACTCAATTGACAGGTTAGTTAACACTTTTGATTGATTAGTTAACTAACCTCTGATTTGAGAAGAAATAGGCCATGTGGGTGAGGGAAAATAAGGTAATTAAATATTAAATATATTTAATTACATGTGCAACCTGCTGAGGTGGACAAGGTGAGGTGGATTTTTGAATTTAGAACTTAGGATAGAGGAATTTGGATTAATTAAATAATTTATAGTAGACATGATGTTTCTACAGTCCATGATGATTAATTTGTAAGTTTCGGGGAAAAAACTGTGTTGATAAAAAAAAGCAACACAATTTTTTCCCTGAAACTTACAAATTAAATAATTTATGTTTATTTAATTGTGTAGGACATTTAGAAGAATTTTAATTAAATAAATTGAATTTATTTAATTATGGAATAGTGAATCGATTAAATAAACTTAGAATATTTATTTAATTAATAGAAGAATGGAATAAATATTTAGAATATTTTTTTAGGATGATTTGTGTCATTTTTAGGCGTATACATTTTGCCCCTCTTTGATGCAATGCAGTTTACAGCTGCGTTGCTTCAAAGAATTTGATAGTCTGACAGTGATACATGCCCTAGTTTGCCCCTGGTATAGGCTTACTGACGATAGGATGCCCCCTCGGGAGATTGGACGGGAAAAGGGTGAAAGAATCAAAGACGGACAATGTCACGAAGATGAAGGGGTTAGGATAGGCAAGAGGAAAAAGGATGCGTTTCAGGGAAATGAGAAGAAAACTGGAGGAAAAATGAGCATGGGAAGTAGTCACAGTCATCACCTAGCCAGAATTAGGGTTTGGAGGCTATAAATAGGAGATGGGTCCACAAGAATAGTCATTTGTACACTTGTTTGATCTGGATTGGATTGAGAGAGCTTAGAGCAAACTTGGAGCAGCATGGCAGCTAGAGCAACAGACGTTCCATGCGAGGAGCATCGATTCGAGTGAGTCCGTCGATTCGGACGGCCAGCAGAGGCAGGACCCCCGGTATGTGCTTCAAAAAATTTCTCCTAGGGTCGATTTAGGGTGTCATAAATGCATGTAGAAAATAGGTCAAACATATGTGTTGAAATGCAGAACGGTGCATATGCGGCGCGAAGCGACGATTTTGTCATTTCGTGGCACATATGCCGATTTCAGTGGCGCATGCATGAAAACGGCGCATACGTGCATTGTAGTTGCGCTTGTGTAATTAGGCGGCGCATGTGTATTTAAGCGGTGCATATGTTTAACGTAGCGGCGCATGCGTGAAAGCCGCGCATAGGCTGAATCTAGTGGCGCATTCATAATATGGCGGCGCATATGCCGAATGTTGCGGCGCATGTGCTGAATCAGCGCATATGTGCATAGTAGTGGCACATCTATGTTTAGCAGCGCATATGCTGATTTTAGCGGCGTATACATCAAGAAACAGCGCTTTTACCACCTGTAGTGGCACATTTGCTGGGGATAGCAAATTACTTAGCCAAATTGATTTGATTAGCATCCTGTTTGACGCGGGAATCGATGAGCTATCTCTGAGATTGCAAGAATCTAGTCAAGAGATGTAGTGTGCTGTTTTGATCAATTTGAGATGCTAAGTTTGAATTGATATAGTTCAGTAGATATGTTGAGTATGGTATATGCCATTTGAGACTGACGCGTTGCCTTGCTTGCCTGCAGGAGGATATTCGAGACACACTGCAGTTGAGGGAGATGTTTCCCATGCCCCTATTGCAGAGATACATGCTGACAGAGACAGACATAGTGGCACTTGGCACCATGGGTTTGGACTATGTTTGCTTCATGCCCGAGGTGCGGGCGAACTGAGGATTGCTGACAGCTGCTATGGAGAGATTCCATAGTGTGCTGTTTTGATCAATTTGAGATGCTAAGTTTGAATTGATATAGTTCAGTAGATATGTTGAGTATGGTATATGCCATTTGAGACTGACGCGTTGCCTTGCTTGCCTGCAGGAGGATATTCGAGACACACTGCAGTTGAGGGAGACATTTCCCATGCCCCTATTGCAGAGATACATGCTGACAGAGACAGACATAGTGGCACTTGGCACCATGGGTTTGGACTATGTTTGCTTCATGCCCGAGGTGCGGGCGAACTGAGGATTGCTGACAACTGCTATGGAGAGATTCCATAGTGAGGATGGGACCTTTCATTTTCCTACTGGAGAGATGATTGTGACTTTAGAGGACATTTACCAGATACTGCACTTACCTGTGGTGGGTGAGTTACTAGAGTATGACACACAGCGGGATGCGGGACTCGCCGAGTGCCAGCGAGTGTTCGATGATCCCGAGCTGGTTGGACAGGTCATCCCATGGCACGATATATACGATTGCTATGACTACTTCTCGGGGATTGTGGCTGGATTGATCAGGGGCGTTGTATGCCCCGATAGGAGATCGCATGGGTTCCCCATTGGATGGGGCAAGATCATGGAGCGAATGTTGACCGAGGGCACCCGATATGCATGGGGAGTCTGCGTACTGGCCCACTTGTACCACGACATGCATTAGGTGGTGTACCACCGTAGCACGAGTCTATCGGCTGGAGTATTATTGCTACAGTTTTGGTTGTGGGAGCACATAGTGGTGACTAGGCCGATATGTGTCTTCGCGAGGCAGCGAGGAGAGCCATACAGTTATGGCTATGCAAGAGTAATTTCCTAGCATAGGCTGGGGAAGTTAGAGTACTGGAGGCACACCTTGGATGGAGTAGATGTGGTCGTCTAGCAACCATATCTGGATTGTGAGCCCTGGGACGACGAGGAAGATGAGCTGCCATATTGCTTTTAGACTAGGTGGCTGATAGGCCGTACACGACATATACTGGAGAGGCAGATGGTGGGCTAAGTGTTGAGACAGTTCGGCAGGAGGCAGGGCATGCCACAGGGACGGGCACTTTTTGTGCGGACACATGTAGAGAGGGTTCGATGGGGGCCGATGGCTTTGTATGAGGAGGCCCTAGCAGAGTTCTGTCAGACTCCCTATGTGGCATGGGATATGAGGATAGAGATAGCAGATGTAGGGGTGACATAAGATTATGAGGATTGGATGACTGCACACCCGTTCTTGAGATATTCAGGACTCGGCATGCTGGTGCCTCGTATTGATGAGGCAAACTCAGAGGAGGGACAGGTTGGCCCAGGTCAGAGGGGAGCTAGAGGAGGATGAGGACGAGGTGGTAGAGCTGGAGAGAGGCTGAGACAGCGGAGGAGGATAGGCCAGGCTGAGCAGGCAGTGCCAAGATAAGTGGCACAGCAGCAGATACCTCAGCAGGCGCAGATGCTGCCACCCCAGCAGGTATCACAGCAGCAGGTGCCCCAGCCACAGGGGCCAGTACAGGTAGAGGCAGTGTAGGGGCCAGTAGAGGCAGAGGTGCATGAGAGGGCCATAGCTAGCCTGAGGGGGTAGGTGCGAGCGCTGCAGGAACAGCTGAGGAGGGCTGATGGCAGGCGAGAGACGGACGCAGCAGTTATTGCGGGGTTGACTCGCGAGAGAGATATGGCAGATGCACGAGTACGTATTGTCTGTGTAGAGTGGGACACTGCTGTGGTCACCATGGGGACAGACGCAGCGAGTTCATTTTTGGTTGGGCAGGTGCAGCAGGCACAGGCACAGGTAGGCCAGTTGCAGACGCAGTTGGCACAGGTATAGGCAGAGCTTGCCAGAGCACAGTCACAGGCCCAGTACTACTGGGGATTATACCATGGTGCCGTGGCATCGATTCAGAGGGCGGGGAGCTTTAGGAGTCAATCTGGGGCTACTCATAGAGTAGGTCCATCATAGTCAGGGGCTTCTATGATGGGTCCTCAGCAGTCAGGAGCTAGCAGTGGTGGCCCACAGCAGCAGGGATAGACACAGACCAGATTTTGTACATTTTGGGACATGTATCACTATCCATTTGGATGCATATTACATATGACACGTTGATTTAGAGAGAGAGAGATGATGATATTGTACATTTGGACCTCTTATATGATAGTATATATGATGATGCAGCTTTGTGTATCTATTGCATGTGTTATGAGATGATGATTTACTTCGATTGTATGATGTGATGTATGTGTAGAGTTAGATGGTCTATTCGATGCTATGTGAGATGCCTTTTGATATGATGCTATATGATGTCTATATGATTTAATGCTTCGAATGTATGCATATGTAATAGGATTTCTATGTGATGATGCAACTTTGTATGTGATGCACTTAGCTAGGTTGTTTTTTAGATTTTCTGTGCTTTAAGATGTAATGTAATGCTGATGTATTGATGACCTAATGATATGATATGCTCCAATATGCTTTGTTTTTGTGATTTCCAAATGTACTCTATTGACACAAGAATGATATGATAGATAGAAGAATGGTTGTGATAGAATGACTTAGAAAGTTCATTTGATAGTGTTACTCTGCATAGTTTGGATAATGAGGATTGCATGGGATATGGATGCATGGATGTGTATATGGATATAGGATGGATGTTTTGCTTTTAGAGTGTTTTATTTCATCATTGGGCATTTTGTTTTTGGTACATTTTCTGAGATGTTGTAAGTGAATATAAGCATCTAGGTATAATTGAACCGAGATGCCCTGAGTATCGCTTACATGGATTGTGGTTTAGCAAGTTAATACAAGCATCTATTCAAAATTGAATCTAGATGACCTGAGTACTTCTTGCATTTCAACAAACAAGGATTGCCCTCGTTCATGTTAGACATTTGATGTCCTCGATGATCTTTTGCCGATCATGTCCTTAGACAAAGCTTCACATTACTAAAGTTTAATCCACAAATAACAAACAAAGAAAATAATCATGCCCCCATCATAGCATCTCTAGCTTTTGGCATCCTTGAGTAGCATAGGAAGGTATGATAGCAAAAATTCAGACTCGAATTGTTAACCATGTTTTCGATCTACAAAGCATATTTGCATTGATATGTGTTTAGTTCTTGCCTTAATTTGCATAAAATCATTTAGAAGACCTTGGGTATTTGCTTTGCATTGGATAGGTTAAGATGTCACAGTCAAGATTTCTGCTTGAGGCGCGGGTTCCACTTGCATTTGCTTGTTTGGTGAGAAGATTGCACAATCCTTATTGGGGAGACGGACCCTAAGGGACTGACCTAGTGCCTCGGGGGTGCATTGCTAAATGGCCTTGCCTACGTGATGACGCAGAGGTAACGTAGTTCGGGGTAAACCCTAATGGACCATGGATGGACTAGAAGAAAGACGACAAGAATGAAGACAAGAGAGGGGATGAATGGGACCATGGAAGAAACGGAAGCCTCGGGGGCACATCAGAATAATGGCCTTGCCTACGTGACGACGCAGAGGCAACGTAGTTCACAGACTTGGACCATGGACACTGACAAGAGACCCTATGCTAGGCTCACATTGAGGAGACGGTATGGGATAAAACCTTGGTTGACAAGGCCACAAGGAGAGTATCAAGCCATGATAGGTAACTATCAAGTGTTTATTTGTGGGATAGATATGGGTCGAATGGGGCAAATGGAGAAAGAATGGACTCAAGGTGATTGGATTCCCAAAGATGGAGAAGGTGGTTTATCACAAGTAACGTCTGTTTACCATGTTTTCACCACTTGCTTTTATTTGCACAAGAAGCTAGAAGGTAACATGATGCCTAATTGCCAGGTTTTCATCATGATACCTATCCAAGGTGCCTGTTTTCCAGGTTTTCACCAAAGGATGATTTTTTTGTATGCTTTCTATTTTTTCCAATTTTTTTTTTTTTTTGAATTTTCTCTTTGCAACTTTTTGATTTTTTTGATTTTTGATTTTTGATTTTATTGTGCCCCCTTGCATTGGGGTTCTCCTAGGTATAGAACTGGTGAAGGTGCATGCTGTTGATTGGATCATCTAACAACTCACCCTCTGAAGTGGCCAACTGATATGCCCCTGATCTGTAAGTAGCTACAATCACATAGGGCCCAAGCCAGTTAGGCTCAAACTTACCTTTCTTTTCTCTATCTTGTTGATTGCGAGGGTTCTCTTTTAGAACTAGGTCCCCAACCTTAAAGCATCTTGGGTGAACCTTGTGATTATAGCTTCTGGACATCATCTGTTGATATGCTTTAAGATGATTGAAGGCTTTCTGGTGCCTTTCTTCTAGCAGCTCTAGTTCTTGTAACCTGGAGACTCTGTATTCTTCGTCTGATATGAGACCTTTCAACGACACCCTGAGGGATGGTAGTTTGACCTCAATGGGGAGGATGGCTTCTGAACCATAGACAAGGGTGTAGGGTGTAGCACCTATAGGAGTGCATATACTGGTTTTGTAGGCCCACAAAGCAGGATTGAGTTGGACATGCCAATCACGGCCAGCCTCATTGACAGTCTTCTTTAGGATTTTTAGAATGGTTTTGTTTGATGCCTGAGCTTGGCCGTTACCCTGGGGGTAGTATGGAGTGGAGAAATGATGTTGGATTTTGAAACGCTCACAGAGTTCCTGGACATCCTAATTTTTGAATGGTCTTCCATTATCTGTTATGATGGATGAAGGGATGCCATATCTGCAGATAATGTAATTCAGAATGAAAGAGGAAATTTGCTTTCCCGTGACGGTGGTTAGGGGAACGGCTTTAATCCACTTTGTGAAATACTCAGTGGCAGTTATGATGAATTTGTGGTTGTTGGAAGAGGGTGGGTGAATCTTTCCCACAAGGTCAAGTCCACACTGGCAAAAGGGCCAGGGTGTCGTTAAAGGTCTCAACTCTTGAGCAGGTGTGTGAATCAGGTTCCCGTGTATTTGGCACTATTTGCACTTTTTGAGGAACTGATATGAATCCATTTCCATATTTGGCTAGTAATAACCCAAACACATGAGTTTCTTGGCTAAGGAAGGACCACTGGAGTGTGTTCCGCATATCCATTCGTGCACATCTCGCAAGGCAGTTATGGATTCTTCTTGTTCTAAACAATAGAGCAAAGTACCATCCAGACCACGTCGGTAAAGGGTATCGGCTATGATGGTGTAATGAGAGGCTTGTCGAATGAAAGTTCATTTTTGGTTGGAAGAGAGGTCCGGTGGGAGAATATTGTCCTTGAGGTAAGTGTAAGTCTTACCGTACCAAGGTGAGTCAGATCCGACTAGGAGGTAAATGGAATGGGTTTCAAGGAGATCATAAGCTAGTTGCCGGATGGTTTCCACTAAGAACTCATACCGTGACTCATATTTAGGTATTTCTAGAAGAGAGGCTATGGTAGCCATTGCATCTGCTGCTTTATTCTCTATCCTAGGTATTTGTTCGAAGGAGATGGTCCCAAAGTGTTCTTTGAGGTCGCCGACCATCTGTTTGTATGGGATGAGCTTCTCATCTTTGGTTTGATACTCATCGTTGACCTAATTTATGATAAGCTGAGAATCACCATAGACATATAGTGCTTGGATTTTCCACTCAGTGGCCATCTTGAGACCAATTACCAAGGCCTCATATTCCGCTATGTTGTTTGTGCATGGAAATAACAACTGGTAGGACTTCAGAATTGTGTCGCCTTGGGGGGTGATAAACAGGATACCTGCCCCCAATCCATGGTTGGTGTAAGACCCATCGAAGTAGAGTTTCCAAGGAGATGTTGATAGAGTGAATAAAGACTCATCAGGAAACTCAAACTGCATTGGTGAAGTGTCTTATAATGGTGCCTTGGCCAGTTGGTCAGCTATGATTTGTCCTTTGATGGCTTTTTTGTCCACATATTCTATATCATATTCACTAAGAAGCATAACCCATTTTGCTAGTCGACCTATGAGAGCTGCTTTGCTGAGAAGATATTTCAGTGGGTCAATCTTGGCAATGAGTTTGACAGGATGTGCCAACATGTAATGTTAGAGTTTTTGTGAAGCAAAAAACACCGCAAGGCATGATCGTTCTACCTGTGAGTATTGCAACTCATAGCCCACTAAGGTTTGACTGATGTAGTATACAACGCTCTCCTTGTTCTCGTAATCTTGCTGTGCTAGAAGGGCCCCAAGAGCAGTGGGTGTAGCAGATATGTAGAGAATTAAAGGTTTTCCTTGGATCGGAGGCATGAGTATGGGAGGATTTATAAGGTACTCCTTTAGCTTGTTGAATGCCTCTTCTCACTGCTCATCCCATTTAAATGGAATGTTCTTATGTAGGAGGTGGCTAAAAGGTTGGCACTTGTCTGCCAGCTGTGAGATGAACCTGCGGATGGCCTGCAGCTCACCCTGTAAGCATCTCAACTGAGTTAGAGTCTTGGACGGTGGCATGTCCATTATAGCTTTCACCTTGGCTGGGTCTACCTCTATTCCATTTGCCGACACGATGAAGCCTAGCAGCTTGCCTGAAGTTACCCCAAACACACATTTCTTCGGGTTCAGTTTGACTTGGAATTGGTCCAATCTCTGAAAGACTTTTTCTAATATGTCCAGGTGTGAGTCCCTTGTGAGAGATTTTGCTAAGATATCGTCAACATAGTCCTCCATAGTTACATGCATCATGTCATGGAATATAGTTGTCATGGCTCGCTGATATGTAGCACCTACGTTTTTCAGCCCAAAAGGCATGACATTCTAGCAAAAGGTACCCCATGGGCAAGTGAAAGTTGTTTTGTGTTGATCCTCTGGTGCTATTTTGATTTGATTATACCCTGAGAATCTGTCCATGAGTGATAGCATTGTATGTCCTGCAGTTAGGTCGACTATGATATCGATGTTTGGCAATGGAAAGTCATCCTTGCAGCATGCTTTGTTTAAGTCTCGAAAATCATTGCATAATCGAACCTGGCCATCTGGTTTAGACACTGGCACAATATTAGATATCCATTCTGGGTAATCTATGGCTCTAATGAACCCCACATCTAGCAATTTCTTGAGTTCTTCTTTGACTAAAAGGGCTATGTGAGGATGCATCTTTCTCAGCTTCTGCTTTACTGGTTTCATCCCTGGATCCAATGGCAAATGATGTAGAATTAGGTTTGGGTCCAAACCTGGCATGTCTGCATATGACCAAGCAAAGCTGCCTCTCTTCTTCTTAAAGAATGGTACAAATCTGGTTTTCTCTGGTGGTGTGAGAAATTTGGCAAAGTGGATAATCTTGGGTTGCTCTTCGGTTCCAATATGCACGGGCTCTATTAGCTCTACCACAATCTGTGACCTTTCCTGGTACATATCACTAGGGAGAGTGTCAAGCATTCCATCATCAGGTGCCACAGTCAGGTTTTCACCATCAAATGCATCCTTTCTTTTTACAATTTTCTGATCTGACACTGCCGCAAGGTGGTTTTCACTGTCAGATCCATTTTTGATCTTGATATTTTTGTGATTGGAAGGCTTGGCACCCTCCCCGAAGTAAGCCACGGTATTCAGTTCGATAGCAAAACTAGCTTTATGATCTCCTTTTGGCAAGTGGTCCCTAAGTTCCATATAATCAATGTAAGCATCATTGTTCTGGAACATATCTAATTGGGGGGTTCCTTGCAAATCCCAGTCAATAAGATCAGGGTGTAAGAGGGGAAGGGAGTCAGATGAGAGACCTGATTCATTGATGGTGTGAATGGAAATGTTATGGGCATTGGCGGGGGTAGAGTTCAGGGTGGTACTTTCTTCCAAGTTGTTTATCGCAATGGAATCTAAACTTTCCTCGAAAGCCATAATCTCCAGGATTGGCAAATTAGACTCCAGTGGTCTGTCCCATTGCGTTTATCCCTCATGGTAGGGGCTAAGAGTTTGGATGGTGTCAACCTCTTTGTCGTCGTAGGAGTGCTTTGTTAGCTCGTCCCACTCATACTTATTTGAATCATTTGAATCTGTGTCGCTGTCCACTTGGAGCGTTTGGATTGTCTCCACAAGGCAGGCATTTTCCTTGGCTTTACCCTTGCCTTTGTATCCTAGGCCACTTGTGTTTCTAGCTGAAGAGGATGAAGAAGGTTGTATAGGTTCAATGATTCCTTCTTTTCTGAGGCCTATGGGGCCTTGTCCTTCGTACCCCATCCTGTGCAAAATAGTCTCACCCTGCCCATAGAGTTCTGTAGGGAGTCTAGGCAGTTCTTAAGGTGTGTTTTCTTCTTCAGCATAAAGCCATTGCAGAAGATCTCGCTCCTCTGTTTCATCAGATAAGGTCCCCCATTTTACAAAGGGATTTGCAGGAGCTGCAGGAGGAGAAGATGGCTTTGGAAAATATTTGGGTGGATGTTTGGGTTGGACAAAAGAGCGAGGAGACAAAGGCATCTTGGCAAGGTTGAGGCTGTGCTCAATGGAGTATTCCCCCATGCCACTTTCTTTTATGGTAAGTTTCAGTGGTTTGGGTCTTGAGGAGGAAGCTTCAGCAATATGGTCCTGTTGCGGGGTAGGGTAAATGTAGGCTCTATTGTTGGTTATGACACATTCAGGTTTTGCACGGAAAGAATTGCAGTGCTGGTAGGGGTCGGGGTAGCCTTGAATGGTGACCTGCTTGCCATTGTGTGGGAACTTAATGCATTGATGATAGGTTGAGGGGACAGCCTTCATGGTGTGGATCCATGGTCTCCCTAGTAGAATATTATAAGCAAGCTCCCGATCAAGGACTTGGCACACCACGTCTTTAATTACTGGTCCCACTTGAATGGGTAAGACAACCGTTCCTTTTGTGGTTCTTTCTTCCTCATCATATGCCTTAATGGTAATTTTCCTCCATGGATCAACTGCTTGTTCAGAGAACCCCAGTGCAAGGACTAGCTTCAATGTACAAATATTTAAACTGGCACCCCCATCAATGAGAACCCTCTTGATGCAGTGCTTGTGTATGAATGCGACAATGTGCAGAGGGGTGTTGTGGGGTTGAGATACAAAAAGGTCATCTTGCTCAATAAACGATATGGAATTGGAGGATGTCAAATTGCCTACCATGGTCTGGAACTTCTCTTGGGCCAGGTTAGTGGGGACAGTGGTTTCCACTAAGGCTTTCTCAAGAATCTCCTTATGAGAAGGAGATAGACACAATAGCTCTAATATAGAAATGTGAGCCGGGGTTTTCTGTAACTGGTCGAGGACATTATACTGACGGGAGTTGGATGGAGATGGTGAAGACCTTGGAGGGGTGGTATTGAGTGTGACTTTACCACTGCGGGTAATTATACTACAACCAGTTCGGTTAGGTCCTGGTTGTTGGTTGGGTGAGATGACATTGACCCACAGAATATGCTCAGAAATGCAGTTTATGGTGTAGTCAAATGGAACACTTGCATAGTTAGCGTTACTCATCCTGCTATTCTGATTTGACCGGTTGCGATTACTATTGTTGTCATTACTATTGTTGCCATTGTTGTTGTGGCCATTGTTGTTGTTGTTGTGGCCATTGTTGTGATTGTTGTTATACAGCCTGTTGTGATTTAGAAGTGGATCCCGGTAGGCCACATGAGTTTCATTGGAGGTATGCTGTTGTGTCCCTCCCTGATTCTGATCCAGTATATCCTGTATGACATTTTTGAGGTGGATGCAGTTGTTAGTTGTATGCCCCCTTCCTCGATGATATTCACAATAGTCTGTGTCCTTCCAGTAGGGAGGTTTGACTATAGGCTCGTAATCACTTGTTGGCGGTAGAGAAATTTCGTTGTTAGCCAACAACTTCCGTAGTGCAGATTCTTGAGATTCACCTAACGGTGTGAATTTTCTTCTTGGTTTGAATTGAACCAAGGTCTAGGCTCTCAAGAGGGTGGTTTGTTGAGTGCCCCATTGTTTGTTTCTCCCTTAAGAGTGAATATGGGTTGTTGTTTAGGAGTTGCCGCCTTGGCGTCAACTACCCCATCGTTGACCACATTCTTGTTCTTGGTCCAAAACTTTGATTTATCCGTTGTGTAATTGGAATTAGGCATGTCCTTGTATAGCTTGATAGCTCCTTTAGTGATCATAGCCTTTTCGATGAATAAGCCCATTTCGATGACTTTTGAGAATGATGTAGGGCATTGTATCTGAATTTGATAGCTAAGATCAATATTCAAATTGTGGACAAACATTTCCAATAGTTGCTTCTCAGGTATATCATAAGAACACTTACTAGCTAGCTGTCTCCATCATTGTAAGAAGGTGGCGAATGACTCACCACTCTTTTGTTTGGTGTTGCATAGATCTAGCATAGATACCACGTGTTCTATGTTGTAAGAGAAGTGCATTATAAATTTATTGACAAGTTCATCAAAATTTTTGATTCCTGGTGGGAGGCGCGAGAACCACTCCATAGCTTGACCACCTAAGGATCTTGGGAATAGTCTCATCAAGTAGGTCTCGTTGTGAGCTACTTCTAAACATGCGGCATTGAATTCCTAGATATGATCTCTAGGGTCCCCCTTCCCTTTGTATTTGTTGAACTTTGGGACTCCGAACTGAAAGGGGAAGGGTTTCATGACCAAACTTTTGTCAAAAGGATACGGAGCTATATCTTCCAAAGAGTAGTGCTTGGAACTTGTACCGGTCTTAAGGTTGGATATTTCTTGCTTTAGACTTTCGATTTGTTGTCTCACGTCCTCCATAGGAGCATTTTAATCTATGGGATTATTTCCTCTATCATTTGCATGCAGGATTGTGTCATTCGTGCCTCTCTCATGATCATCACATCTCCACTCATGATCATTGTCTACATTTTCCATGATGGGACTTACGTCAAAGTCTGCAGGGAGTTTGACTCTGAGATTAGCAAGATGATGGAACTATTTATGGGGGTCTTTAAGGAGCACCCTCTCTACCAGGCGTTGGAATTTTCTATCTTGGATGTGCGCTACTAATTCTTCATGAGAAATTTCTTCGTCACCACCACATGGTGGGGCGAGGTGATCAGATGAGTCGGCCATTTCAATTTGCTTGTTGTACTGGGATTGAGTAAGAACCATGCAAGGGGAGGTGGGATGAAGTGGACCAGGATTAGAAATTTTGGCAAGGTGCCGACTGAGACTATTGTGAATGGGATACCTAGGACAAGATTTGGACAAAGGATTCTCTCGCTCAATGACTTCAAGTAAGATGGTTAACACAAGACGTTAGCCGATAGTAAGGGTAGTCGATACCAGTCTTACTGTGTAGGGCTTAGTCATTCAACAAGACTACTAGCAATGGTACCATGACCTACTAGGCTTACGTGAATTCACTAATGACACAAAAAAAAGGACCTACGTCGAATTGGTATGGGACAAGCTGACTTTGGGACAAGAGGGATTTGGACAGAAAGTGAATGGAACGAGTGACGAAAGAGAGAGACTTGGGTGAAACGGATGAAGACTGATAGCAAGGTCGAATACGATCTCAGAAAGTGAAACTAGGCTGAAATGGGTGCTCCAATCAAGTGAAAATATTTTCTCAAAAATAGGGCAAGTGCTCACTGTCACATATGCGCCAAAACAAATGCGCAACATAAATAGGCAAATGCGCCGTAAGTCTTAGTATATGCGCAGCTCTGGTTAAGTACAAATGTGCAGCAACAGTGTGCATATGCGTAATAATAGTGTATATGCATAGCAAGTCGTTACAAAAGCGCAGTAAGTCACTACAAATGCGCAGCAGAAAGGAGTATATGCGCAGCTCTGATGTTTTTGGCAAAAATTTTGGATTTTTCTCCTATTTTTGGTATTTTTTGGCTGGAAAAGGTCTTCCTGATCTGATATTATGAATTAATAGCAAGAAAACACAGCAAGCACAAAGAATATTTTGTAGTTTTTCATTATTTTTGTAGTTTTTTTTTACTCTATTTTGGACTAAAACTAAACAAAAGCAAGCACAAAAATCCTAAGCAAGAAATGGATTATAAGGGATTTGGGCCACTAGAACAAGAGGTATTTAATGTAGGTAACCGTTCAAGTGGTTACACGTACGGCGGCACTACTCTCCGTTATGGAGTCTCCTAGCCTCAAAGGGTTGCGCCTGAGAGGGTTTTGGGGGAGCTTGGCCGTCGGTGTAACATAATAGCACTTGTTGTAGGAAGTTTTCACCTCAAGCACAATTTATTTTAAGTGGCTTGGTAGGGCTTGGCGTTAGCCTATTACCACTCAGGGTTGTTCCCACTTGGACAAGCATGCATCCAAGGGTAGGCCCCTCCTAAAGATTAAACAAATAGAATGACAAGTCTAGCACTCTGATCACCCAGAAGAGGGGAGAGCATAAACCTATTGTCATTCGTCAAACACAGAATACATTGATTAATCCAACCTAGTTAAAAGTGAAAAACTAAATGGGCTAATCTACTCAAACACAGAACTTTGAAGTGATTTTAGCAAGATAGCATTGGCTGAGTTTTAACCCCAGAAAGCAGTGGCCAGTTCAGTTTTAAACCACGTAGCACGAGATAGTTAACTTTGAAGTTTTGGTCTCACGATATAGCAATAGTTCATTTTAACCTCAAGATCAATGGTGAGTTCAGTTTTAAACTGCGTAGCACAAGATAGTTAACTTTGAAGTTTTGGTCTCACGATATAGCAATAGTTCATTTTAACCTCAAGATCAATGGTGAGTTCAGTTTTAAGCTTAGATAGCAATAACTTGGAAGGTGTTGCAATGCAAGCAAGAAATAATCTAGTTACTTTCTCCCTAATTAGAGCTAGATGAGGATTTGAATGAACATCAATTTTACTATCTCTTAGAAAGTGAAATGTGAACTATTTAGATGCAACTACATGGAACTAAACCTGAACCTATCCTACAAAACAGCTCCAGCAAACACCTGTGAAAAGGTTAGTGTTAGCAAATTCCCCTAGAAAAGTACTAAAACCTCAGTCTATTACAGAAGCACAGCTTCAGTGATTAGATGCACAGAAATAATCAACAAAAGCACAGCAACTACGAATGCGCCATAATATTGCACGTATGTGCTGTGAAAAAGAATAAATGCGCAGTAATAATGAATGCGCAGTAACAGTCTTCAAAAGCACAACACAAATGAATATATGCGCAATAATGACGGAAGCGCCGTAACAGTGCGTAAAAGCACTGTAAGAATACATAGAAGCACAGAAAGAATAAAAGCGTTGTAGAAAGGATATATGCACCATAGAAATGTTCAAATGCATCGAAATAACCTGTGTGTGTCTGTGTGTGACCAGTATGGAACCTGCCTTCAAAAAAGCTCAGATTTTGATGAGATAAAGGGGCAAAGGCCCCACGGTGGGCGCCAAAAATGTAAGGGTAAAACGCGGATCAATCAAATGAATTATATAAGACCCAAACATCAACAGAATAGAAGATAACAAGAAAGATTGAATGAAGATAGCAACAAATAACACAAAGCAAACCTTCCCTGAAATTGATGCTTTTATTGTTTGCCTATTACAACCGTCCTTTTGTAGATGAAGGGAGCCCTCAGAGAGTGCACTCTTTTAGCTGTTTGTAGGAAGTCGATGGTAAATGGCTATGGTGATATGCAATGAAGATGAGCTCCAAGGCAAGTATGTGATCTCAAGCTTGTGGATGGTAAAAGGGTGCCAAAGGCGCGCTGGTGATATTTCTGCAGAGTAACGATGTCAAAAGCCTGGATGAATAGAATGGAGGGATGAAGCTTCATTTATAGACTCAGAAGAATGAAAATCAACGGTTGAGAGGAGATATGAAGATCAATGGCTGAGAATGGTTGAGGAATGTGTAACTAGTAGAAATGTGACAAGTGTCCCAACTCCATCATGAAAGAGGGGATGTGAAAAAATTGATTGGAGAGTTAACTCCATTGACTGAATAGTTAACAGACTTGATTGATCAGTTAGAAGAGTGGATTATGGAACTGACTGAATTGATTGAGGAATTGACTCAATTGACAGGTTAGTTAACACTTTTGATTGATTAATTAACTAACCTCTGATTTGAGAAGAAATAGGCCATGTGGGTGAGGGAAAATAAGGTAATTAAATATTAAATATATTTAATTACATGTGCAACCCGATGAGGTGGACAAGGTGAGGTGGAAAAGGTGAGGTGGATTTTTGAATTTAGAACTTAGGATAGAGGAATTTGGATTAATTAAATAATTTATGTTTATTTAATTGTGTAGGACATTTAGAAGAATTTTAATTAAATAAATTGAATTTATTTAATTATGGAATAGTGAATCAAGTAAATAAACTTAGAATATTTATTTAGGATGATTCATGTCATTTTTAGGCGTATATAGAAAGATCTTGCATGCTCTGTGGAATGAGGTTGTTGTTGAGATATATAGGATATGAAGTTTGCATATTGAAAGCCTTTCATTTTGAGATCACCATGCTTTTCAAACCTTATATTAGACCAACATTTTATCATCACTCCCTACATATACTTCTAGTCTATCATATGTTTTAAACTGAGAGGTCTATCAGTCCAAGTGACATGGCTTGCATGGAAAGATATAGGGTATAGAAGATATGTAAACATTGACAATGAAGAAGTCTAAGAGAAATATGATGAAAAGATTGATGAAAAGTCTGCAAGGTTTTTGAAGGACAATTAAGGTTTCTAGACTAGTTTGTGGATAGTGAGAAGAAGAGTGGACAATCAACATCATGACAATCAAGAGAATAACATTGATGAACTTGACCAAAACCATGAACAAGCAACTTACTCAGTGAATAATGACCTTGAAACACTGTCACATATCTTGGCAAGGTTTTAGTGAAGTTAAGATACAATGATTATGATACAAGGATGGTGAAAGGAATCAATGACCTTTGAAGGAGTTTTTCAAAATTTACAAGGTGCAAGGGTAGCAACAAGCAAGAGATAAAGGTAAACAAGTGCCAAATAATTTGGAGATGAAGGCAGAGAACAAAAGAGGATTTTTAAAGGATGAGAAGGTTTACTAGAAGATAGGTAGAGGTAAATCCTTGACATCCTACTATAGTGAACAAAGTGTTGGAATTAGGGCTGACAACTAAGAGGGGGGTGAATCAGTTGTCTTAAAACTTTTAAAGCTTGTTGCAGTTAATTATTTTTTACCACTTCTTAACAGATTAATGACATAATCATGAAAAGAAAGAATTAATAATACATGAGCAGAAACATAAATAACACACTTGACACCAAGATTTTGATGTGGAAACCCAGTTAAGGGAAAAACCACAGTGGGGGTTAACCCACAAAGATTATACTCTATTAAAAGTATTACAAAGAGGAAGGCACATGTCTTCGGGCTCACTATCTAGAGCTCACCACTCAAGATAGGCTTACTGCCTACAAGAATGATTACAAAAGGATTACAGATTGTTTGAATTGATAAGTAGCATCTGTAAATGTAAGAATTCAGTTTCGGTTAAGCACAAAATACTAATTTTACACACTTCATCTTTATTCTTCCCTATTTACTGCTCTGCCTGAACCTCAGATCTTTTCTCTTTTGCACTTTTATTTAACTTTTTCACACTTACTCCATATTTGCATCACAATCCCTTACCACAACACTTGAATCCATCGGTTATATATATCCACATCAACAAACTCAATCACCTATCTATCAACCTTATGAAGAACTTAACAAACAATACAAGTACTTTGTTCTGTCAGCTGAATCCATACATCAATATTGATGTGTACCAGAAATAACACTTGTAGGTCACCATTCATGTTGGCCACTAACATTATATCCCATACACAACTCACCAAAACACTTCTACTAGATCCGCACAAGGATCTAACACAAGTCGGTCTATTCTTCACTGAACCGTTCTGTCATATTAGGACCTGGTACTTAGATGCTCCTAAATTTTAATCCCTTTGTTACCAGAGGTTGAAATCTTGGATTTAGATTTTCTTGACATTCCTCTACACTCCCTTAGATTCGCAACACACAATGATTAACTGGAGAGATCCAATGACCAAAATATTGAACTCTTCCATATACCCTGTTCTAGTCTATCCGGACTGGACAAATCTTAGAACTGACTTCTGGTATGATTTGATACTATACTATGGATGTGTGGAATGGACTTAGTTTCCATCAGTGACAACACATGACATGCCTTGCAGTGTCTCTTGCCAACACAAAGGAGGGCATTATCTACAATATACAGTGACTGTACAACAGTGAGGACCTAGTGGGTATGGGGATGCAAGAGAATATGAATAGAGGTTAGTGATAGAATAGAGATCAAATGCAAGTTGAGAATAAAACTAGTGCATGAAGAAGGTATGGATTGAGATGCCAAAACCTTGAAAAAGACATTGACAAGTATCGTGTACATATTTATAGGGTATTGGAAGATGATGACAGGGTATCATAGGTCATCAACATGCATTTGAGAATGCCAATAGGTTTCAGACTTGAGAGAAAGCTTCAAGATGCGAGAAAGGTTGAAATACACACTTTGTATTTCAACCAAGACAACAATGGAGAAATAAAGGTTTTTCCTCATATCAGAAGACTACAAACTTAGTTTTATAACACCCACAAGATGTTTAGTGCATGATAAAGACCCTATAGGGGTATGTATTGCAAAGGGGAGTGGTTTCAAGTCATAAATGGATAGTTATGAGTAGTTTTAAGAGTCCTAAATGGACCAAACTCTTTCCAAACACCCTCCAAGAGTCCTGATGGCATCTACATAGCAGAATCAAATGTCCTATGATTGTGCAAGGTGGAGTTGAAGCCAATTTGAAGAGGTTGAAGATACTTGACAACTTCCCAAGCATCTAAGGAGCAATTCAAGCACATTCCAAGCATTTAGGAGCCTCCAAAGGTGCATGCAAAGGTGCAAGAAGTCAACACAACCTATCTCAAAGCCTAGCAATAGAATTTAAAGTAGTCAACACCTGATGGGACTATCCTAAGTGCCCAAAGAAGGTTTGAATTATTAAAAATTGCATTTACTCTTCTAGATTCCCTCCTACATTCTCTCCCATGTTGGGGATGAGAAAGGGGATGCCTAGGCTAGGGAATAATCAGTTCTTTTAGTTTTCAAAAAACTAGCATTGTAACTAGAAAAAGATGGTTTTTAGAGAAAACAACTTTGTAAACTTCATATTTTCAAGTAATGTCAAGCATTTCAGACCAATATGGCACTGTAAGGTACCTTTATCAATAAAAATTTAGTATTCTACCTTCTCAAATCTCTGTTTATTGTGTGTTGCTTGGTGATTGATGTATGGTTTTGTGATTTATATGCAAATCCTTAAGTATATGTCTCATTTTCAACACTTGTATACAGAAAATGTATAACTATATGTCTCATTTTCAAAACTTGTATACAGAAAATGCATGTTTTGTGTAGGTTGTAGGTTGTGCTATTGTATCAAAATAGTCTTAGTTGTGAGAAAACTTTATTTTTCCTTCTAAAACTACAAACATCAAACCTTCTTATGAAATATTGATACACAAGCATGAAATGAATCTAAGTTGTGTCTAAAACTAACTGGGTTATTGAAAAAATTATGTGTCAAACAGCAATATAGGTCTCATTTTTTTTTGGTGCATCACCTCCATAGATTATAGGTTCAATTTATGTCATTTCTTCTCCCTTTTCTTGTCAAAACAATAGTTTACAGTTAATATTTAGGTGATAAATTAAGGGAACCAACCCTCTCTAGAGATTCATCTTGATCTATAGGCAACCCATAGGCCTTAGGGTGTTTCCATGCTTATCAAATGAGGAGAGAAATGATGTCTCACTCTCTCTAGGGTGCACTCAGGACTGATAACAGTTTTTGGCACGTCTAGTGGGACTATGAACTAATTTCAGTCCATTCTATTTCATTTCATCATTGTTTTGGTATGTACAACAATGATTTTAGCCTTTTGACCTAGTGACTCTATAACCCTAGTTTTTGGAAGAGATTCTGTGCAAAAAAATAATGAGAAGGATACAAACTAGGGGGAGTTCAAAACCATTTGATTATTTACAGTTGTCACCACTCAGAAGAAGAGGAAGAACAACTCAAATAAGTCCTGGTACCTTAGTAAGAACCCACTCAACACCCCCTTTTGGTAGACCTCCACATACTCCACTCAATTAGTCACCTCTGATTCTTATGGATAGAAATCTAGTTTATGTTCCATTCAATAGAGGAAGTCCATTGAATCTTGCACAACATGATGATATCCCCATGGAAGCTCTTAGTAGGTTACCTTTCTTTGCTGGGGAAGACCAAACCACACCCATTGTAGACATCAGGGATGTAGCCACTTTGTGTGTAGTCCATAATATCATTGTAGAGAATGTTGCAATTAGACTTTTGGCTACCTCATATTTGAAGGGGAAAGCACTACAATGGTTCAAGGGTTTGACAATGAATTCTATCAAGACATGGGACTAGTTGGGTGATGCCTTATGTAGCTGATTCAAAGATAAATTAGCCCACCTATCTTTGGTAGAACAAATGACCACCATCAAAAGGGCTCCATAAGAACATATGACAGACTTAAACTTCCATTCCCAAAAGACATGGGGCAGGATTCCATTAATGGTAAGACTATTTTCTGAATATGTATTCTTTTATTTTCTTAGAGCTCTAAACAATGATATATCTGTCATGATCCAATCTATGGGTGGGAGAACACTCCCTGATGCTTATGACATTGCTAGAAGGACAAAAAACAACCTTATACAATTAGAAGGTAAGATTGGACCAAGGCCTCCAATGCCTATTTTACCTGAGGTGTAGCCTCCTATGCCTTTGCAAATACCTCTAATAGCTATTGTACCTACTATACCAACATTAAACTACCAAGCATCCACCCAAGAAAAAGTTGTCCCAACCTAATCTCTTGAGCTCTAAGAGATAAAAGGCCTCCTACAAATGTCTAGGAATAAGTTTGTGAACCTCAAGAGGTAGAAAACACAAAGTTATAGGCCTTACCAAGAACCTTACCAACCTAATTAGCCTAATAGACCTCCATATCAAGCCACTCCTCAAGGTCAAAGGCATGCTTTTAATGCTAGACCCAATCAACCTTTCAATCCAAATGCTACCAGCACCTCTATATAGCTAGTTCCAATTTAAAACAACCTAGAACAAGACTATGAATGGTGCTTCCCTTGTAATTAGCCCCATAACCAGGCCACATATTCAAATGGAGTACTAAATCAGGCCCTTATGGTGCAAAATACCTCTGCTATTCCACAAAATGTAGCACATGAAGCACATGAACAACAAGGTACTCATCAAGAGCATGTTCACAATGATTTTACTCTCATGAATTGGCAAGGAGAAGAGTTTTGTGGGGTAAATCAACCACAAGGACAAAATCAATCCTACATTCCCATAGAAGCTAATATAAGAGCCAAAAAGAGAGTTGTTGATATGGAACAACAAGTTGATAAGGGACATACTCAGGCTTCTACAAGCTACCAATGTGTTTTGGTCCATCTTCTACTCCTACCATGCAAATACTACTAAGAAATCAACCTATGGCAAGCAAGGAGCAGCCTAGAATCCAACCACAACCACTCCAAACACAAGGAGACATTGTTGTTCTTAAGGGAAAGCAAAAGGTTAGTACAATGCCATTCAATATTTTGGAGCATATGAAAAAAACTAATGTTAGTATGTCTATGTGGGATTCATTTTCCATTCTTGGGCAAAAGGATCTTTTACAAACAACCCTATCTAACCTTATCTTGTCAAATGAGCCTTCAAAGGACCAACCAAAAGTTGTACTTACCAATACAACTTATCCTAAAGGTGGAAAACAAACCAAAGATGTAAATCCACCTCCATTTTATGTGTCCTTTATCATTGGCCATCACCTTGTTCATAACTAAATGATTGACTCAAGAGAAAGCAACTTTGTGATGCCAAAGCAAATAGTGGACAGACTTAGCCTACCTTATGAACCACTTTCCAGAGGGGTAGTATAGCTAGATGGGACAACTCGTAGGACTTTAGGGGTCATCAAAGGATTTAGTTTAACCTTACATTCCTACCCAAACTTTTCCATCCCACAAGATGTCTACATCATAGACCTTCCACCATACTTTGCCTTGTACCTATCCAGAGACTTCAATGCAAAGATAGGTGGATACTTGTCCTTTGATTGGTCACACATGTTGTTTCAAACTAGGTATGGCACTAATGTGACTATAAAATTAGAACCAATTGTAAAAGACCATATTGAGCCATATGTCCCAAGTGTTGTCAATGCAAACTTCATTGTCCTTGATCAAGAAGAACACCTTGTTGTCCAAGAATCTAACAATCTTATAGAAGATATACTTGATTTGTTACCAGATGAGAGGGAAGATGAGAATCATGGGGCTGATCCATACAAGAATTTGGAAGAAGAAGGTCTTGGTATTTATTTGATGCATAAAGAAGATTCAGTTGTTCCTAACCTTGTAAAGAATGATAAACAACAGTATAAACAAGAGTCCAATGATGTATGGAAAATGTTATTTGATGGCTCAAGGAGCAAAGTTGGGGCAAGTGGAAGTGCAATTTTGGTATCTCCTACCAATGAAAGGTACTATATAACATTCATATTTCATTTTAGTTGTACTAACAACCCTGCTAAATATGAGGCTTTTATACATGGCTTGCAATGGGAAAGAAAAAGGAAGATTGGCTGCCTACAAGTGTTTGGGGACAATGAACTAATAGTGAATCAGGTAAGAGGTCTCTGATGAGGCTGTGCTTTGTTATATTTCTCTTTCTTTAGTTCATGCTTTTTAAAGACATTCCCAGACTTTTACGTGCATTATCTATGCCTATAATCATCTTTACGAAATTGAAAGCATTAAGAATAGTACATTATATGTTGGTGAATGACTATGTGTGAATTAATGATTGCTCATAAAATATGATAGTATTTTTTGTTAATTTTAGTAGTTTGTGATGTATAAATATCATGTGATGAACTAACCCCTATGTAGCAAGTACTAGGCTACATTTAGTGAAGACCACTTATCAGCCCACAACAAAGGAGGTGTTTTCATTTACAACAAACAATGTAGCTATCCATAACCAAAGGGAAAGGACTTTGAATTGATTGAGCATGAGTTAACCATAACTTCCCACTCCTTGATGATTTTTCTTCAATAGTTGACACAGTCGTGAATAATGAAGAAGCTCAGATCGTGGTTTATGTTTTGCTTTCAATTATGACTATTTTCATAATGACTAATAAGAGTCATAGTGGGACTACTATGTCTAGTTATCTATGTGGTAGTTAATAATAGAGTTTGACATTTTTGGCGCCATTGCCGGGGATGGTGCTAACTTTTAGAGTTTTTGAGTTCTTTTGATTCATGTTTGTATTTTCTTTCATATGATATAAGATTTTTTTTCAGCAATTAGGATTACTTAGATATTCAATCTATTTCCAAACTATCTACTAACATGGTGTAGGAATAAAGCTATTAGCTCAAGCATCATTGCAAGCAGCGACCAAGAGACCAGTTAGGGAGATTTCTTCCATCCAGTTCAAGAGAAGGAGAGGATCATTTTGAACCAAACCTTGGACCAAAGGACCTTGCAGACTTAGAATATATTGCAACTTGGCATCAATACACAATGGAAGAAAAAGCAATAGAAAATCCATCTTAGCTAGTTACCTTTGCATTTCCTATTACAGACCAGACAAGAGATGATACCCTAAAGAACATTCATCCTTTGGCTCTACTAGACTTTAATGGGTTAATCACTAAGGACCCAAATATATTTCTTTTTGAATTTTATGTACTCTATAGAAGCTATGATTACACTACAGATGCATACAGATTCAAACTCTTTCCAACTATCCTCAAGGATGCAGTCTTACGATGGTTCATGGGGCTGGGCCATAATTTAGTAACAAACTATTGTCATGGTAGGGATATGAAATGAGATGATATTTTCAGGATATCACAAAAGGAAGATGAACCTCTTGAAGACTATGTTGAAAGATTTTAGTTTTGCCTCAAGAAGTCAAGACAGAATCGGCTCTCTTTAGAGTCACTCAAGTTGGTCTTCTTAAGAGGTGTGAGTGAATAATGTATGGATGCACTGAGTTTAATTGGGGCAAGGGACATCTCTCAACTCGGGTTCAATGAAATTTACCAAATCTACAAAAACCATTCATGTTCCATCTTGAAGAAGAATAAAGGCTTGAGAGCCATGCCTTCCATTGAAACATCTACTGTAGTATCCAGGGTAGAACTCAACAATCTCCTATCAAACATGAAGGAGGGCATCATAAGCCATCTGGCAACACAACTGGACACCTTACACATAAAGAAGAAGCAAGAAGCAAATTAGGTAGCTTTGGTTGAATATTGTCCACATTATCGACAAAAGAGGACACTTTGTAAGCGCACGCATATTGCCAGAATTTCTGAGGAAAGGAGTGAGAAAGTAGATTTCTAAACCATCGAGGATGAAGAAGGTCAAGTGTTTTACATTGCACAATGTAGGCCTTGGCAGTAGAGACAAGGTGTGCCTCAAGACCCCTTGACCATTAATATTCCATTTTTTTCATCTACTTCAAACATCCCTAATTGGCACAATGCAACTTGGTATAACATGCCACAGCAGCCTTGGGCAACTATGACACCTTGCTGGAACCAATAGTAGGGGGTATGGCCTTAGTAGTTATTCCAAACCTCAAATTATAATCCATAGTGGTAGGCCAATCAAAACCCATGGACACAATAGTGGTTTGGAAATCAGCCTTGGAAAAACCCAAATATGAACTACTCAGCCATAACAAACCCTACCTCAACAACCTACCATTATGCCAAATGCAGCTTCACCTACTCTTGTTCTGCCTAGATCCACTCAATTTCTAGCTCAATGTGTACTTAATCCTAACAACAAGGCTATTCAACAGGCTTACACTAATGAATCCATCCAATACCCAACCTATATAGTTGAGGTTAGTGATGTTCACCTGCACTCAGGCAAAATGCTTGTTGGACCTTCATCTCCACTTACCATGGAGCTTGTTGATGAAGAACCAACCTCTGACACTAACAATCATTCGAATAACTAGTATAGCCCTATTGAACAACCCTCACCATAGAAAGAAAACAATACCAGGAGCTCTCCATTTCTAGAAAGATTAAACATGCAAACACCACCTCCATCTGAACCTAACTTTGATTTCATTGGGCAACTAAAAAATGTCTATGTAAAATTTGCCTAATTCAAGCTGTCAAGGATGTACCTATATATACCAAAGTTATAAGGGAACTATGTCTTAAGAAACTAGGAAGAAAGAGAAAATATCCTTAGACAATACATGTTATAGTCCACAACATACTGATATCATGTTAGGTAACTTGGTTGTCCCAAAATATGGAGATCCTGGAAGCCCTGTAGTTGATGTAAACATCAATGGTACCCTTATCAAAAACACCTTGATTGACTTAGGTGCAACCATAAATGTGATGAGAAAGGAAACAAAGAATAATCTTTAGTTGGTTAACTTAAGACCTACTCCAACAGTCTTATAGTTAGCAGACAGGTCAATTGTCAAACCCGAAGGGTTCGTTGAAGATCTAGTGATTACATTAGATTTATGGGAATACAATGCAGAGTTTATGGTGCTACAACCCAAGGCCAACTTAGGAGGATATTCACTCATCCTAGGGAGACCTTGGTTGACAACAAAAGATACCTTCATAGGATGTATGTCTGGGAATATGATAATTTCCAATGGGAATATAATAAAGAAATTGATCCTTTATCCCCCAGCACAACCTTTTGTTGATATGGAGCAACCTATTTGGCTAGACCTAGAGGATACTGACCAATATTCTCTTTAGACATTAATGGAAATTAAACGAAGCCCATTGTTGAATATCCAAGATGAAAATGAAGTGCTTTCCAATGTGATACAAAACACTTATGGAAGGGACCTGCAGCAAGACCCATGTCTAGTATGCCTGACTTGCCCACTACATAATATTCTACCTTCAATCAACATGCAAGCCTATGCTTCTTCTACTCACATGCTTCATCATTTGTTGCCCCATAGTTGTAGCCTCATTTTATCAGGACTAGATATTGCCTTTGTTATGACATCTACCACACCAATTGACATTACACCAGGCAAGACACCTAATATAAACATTCAATTAATAGTTGTATAGCAGTCTGAATTGATAAAAATGCTACAAAATCACAAGACAACATTTGCATGGGACTATGATGATATGAAGGGCATATACCCTAACCTTTGCATGCATAGAATATACATCAATGAGGGGTGCAGACCAGTTAGACAACCTTAGAGGAGAATGAGCCCTTTTGTAAGAGACATAGTGAAGAATGAACTGCAAAAACTACTGGATGTAGGATTCATATATCCCATATTAGATAGCCAATGGGTATCTCCACTAGTCATAGTACCAAAAAAGGAGGTAAGTGGTGGGTTTGTGTAGACTATAGAGAATTGAATACTGCCATCAGGAAAGATCACTTTCCTCTTCCTTTCATTAACTAGGTATTAGACTCCTTGGCTGGGAAGAAGTATTTTTCTTTCCTAGATGGATTCAGTGGCTACAATTAGATCAAAATAGCCCCTGAGGATCATGATAAGACTACATTTACATGCCCATGGGGGACCTATGCCTATTCAAGAAAGGCATTTGGACTTTGTGTCCAAGAAAGGCATTCAAGTGGATCCAAATAAAATTGAATTCATCTTAACATTTCCTATTCCTCAAAAGAAGAAGGATGTTAGAAGCTTTCTTGGCCATGCATGATATTATAGGTGACATTTATAAAAGATTTCAGTAAGATAGTTTCCCCCTATTTGTCTTACTCTCTAAAGATGTGGAATTTAATGGGATAGTTGACTGTCAAACAACATTTGAAAATATTAAAGAGTCATTGACACAAACACGTATACTCAGAGGACCTAATTGGGAAATCCCTTTCCATATTCATATAGATGCCTTTGACTTTGCTATAGGGGTTGTGTTAGGATAGAAGGAAGGAAATTTGGAATATGTTATTTACTACATCAGTAAGAATCTACAAGGTGTTGAACTCAACTATAATGTTAGAAAGAAGGAATGTTAGCTGTTATTTATACAATAAATAAGTTTAGACACTATATCACTAGGTATTCTATTTTTTTTTATACTAACCATGCAACAATAAGGTATCTGATGAACAAACTAGTGGTAAGCGGAAGATTGGTTAGATGGCTATTTCTACTTCAGGAATTTGATATCACTATTGTAGACAAGCCTGGGAAGGCCAATGTTGTTGTTGATTTCCTCTCTAGGCTACCTACCTGTAATGAAGATCTAATTATTGATGATTCCTTTCTAGATGAGCACTTATTTGTACTAATTGTACAAGCTCCTTGGTATGCAGATATATCAAATTATCTAGTTGCAGGGAAAACACCTCCACATCTTTCACCAAGGGAGAGGCACCACCTAGTTGAACACAACTTTCCCTATTCTTGGGTAGCTAGCTACCTCTTCTACATAGGACCCGATCATGTCATGAGAAGATGTATTAGAGAAGTTGAAGTATATGACATTCTCAAGGCATGTCATGATGAACCATGTGGAGGACACTTTACAACTAAGAGAATAGAAGTCAAGGTCTTAAATATTGGATACTACTGGCCAACTATGCACAAAGACACAAATCTCTACACAGGGAGATGTGACCACTATCAAAGGATGGGCATACCTACAAGAAGTGATGAGGTGCCCCTGCAACCATAATTGGTGGTCACACCGTTTGACAAATGGGACATTGACTTTATTGGGCCAATTGATCCTCCCTATGATAATAAAGAGTATATACTTGTCTGCACTAATTACCTAACAAAGTTGATGGAGGTGAAAGCTCTAAAGGTTGCCTAAGACAGTAAGGTTGCTACATTTCTGTATGAGGAAATATTTGCAAGATATGGAGTGCCCAAGGAAATAGTTACAGATTAGGGACCACAGTTTACATCAACCCTGATTGCTAGCCTCATTCAAGAACATGAAATTAGACATAAGAAGTCCACTCCCTATCATCCACAATTAGATGGCCAAGTTGAGGTTACAAACAGGGAAATTGAGGCAATATTAACAAATATAGTTGCATTACATAGAAAAGATTGGGCAGCCATACTCTCAGAAGTAGTTTGGGCATACACAACCACACGGAAAACAACAACAGGGTATACACCCTATGAATTGGTCTATGGAAAAAAAGGTTGTCCTTCCTATTGAGTTTAAAGACAAAACATTAATAACTACCATTCAACTTGGGAAGGATCTATCAACAACTCAACAAGAAAGGTTTCACTAGCTTAATGCCTTAGAGGAGTTAAGGATGGAAGCAACCCACCACACTGAAATAATCCAAAAGTAAAGAGTCAAATGGCATGACTAGTACATCAAAACAAAAGAATTTCAGGCAGGTGACTGGGCCCTGCTATATGACTCCAGATACAAAGACCATAAAGGTGAATTGTAGACTAGATGGCTGGGTCCTTATGAAATCAAGGAAGTTTTTCTTAATGGTGCCGTCCAACTAACAATAATTGATCTAGTCATATTTTCACTCATGGTTAATGGACACCATTTGAAATTGTATAAAAAGTCACTTGATAAAGCTAACTTTCTCCAGCAATTAAGAGGACATATGGATACCCAAGTTTTACAATAGTCTACACCAGATGCAACATGCATACCTGTCACAACTTCTCGTAGCAATACAACAATAGATGAAGCCACCAGCTCGTCTGCATTCCCTCCTTAGGTATGATTTTATATAATCGTTGTACATAAATAAAACTTTAAAAAAAAACATCATCAACATCAGCCTCCATTGAATCAACTCCTTATATCCAGTTGAAGGTCACTCTAGTCTACAACCACTTTACACAAGGGACCTGTAGCCATAGGTTTTTGACTATATCATAGGACCTGTAACATTGCACTTGTAACAACTACAATTGTCATCATCCTCGAGGGACCTATAGGTACTGCACCCACAAGCAAGTCACATGGGCCTTGTTCACATCATTTTTTGGCTTACATGCATGTAACCACTCTGGCCTGCAACACTTTTACTTCTGGCATCTGTATGTCACCATTTTTTATTCCACGTTGTACCTTGCAGCTATGTGTCACAAGGTTAACACTCATCCTTTTTGCACACTTCTTCAACATCACATCCATTTAATTCACTTTAGCACATTCTTTGATCACATCCACTCCAACGGCCATGTTATCATCTTCGCATGCAACATTTACATGTTCATCAGCATTCCAAAAGGTATTTATTTCACAACTTCTATTAATTAACATTTAATACTATTTATTTTATAGCAGTCTTACTTCACCAATCATTAATTCGAATATTGTGCACAATTCAAATAGCTTTCAACCTTGTCTTCCATACATTTACCCTGTCATCGCATTTGAGGACAAATGCCACCTTAGTTGGGGGGATTCTATATGTAGAAATGACTTCACGTACATCACCCAAGATGAAACCTCTCCTTTCATAATTAATGACTATCCACCACATACCATACACAATCTAGCAAGATAGCAACTGGCAATAGTGACTGGTAAATGCATTGGCTGAAGAACATGGAACTGAATTTGCAATGTGGAATTAGGTTTAGTAACAGAGTTTTATAGAAACTGGGCACATAGGTGAACTATAGCTAGAAGGAAATCAAAGAATATCATGATGGGTGGAGAACCAATCAGAAGAGAGCCTACAGATCACACAACATTATTGACTGAACTAGATTGTAGGACTATCTTCTAACAAGCTGGGTGGCTGGACTATTTTCTTAAGCTGACATAATATAACGAAGCCATGTCTCAACAGTTTCAGAGAACATTCCAAAATAATAAATCTACAGTTAGGGGATTGCGAGTTGACATGTCCGAAGCTGCTATTGCATAGGTAACAGGGTTACTAACAACTGGAGAAGAGTTCCCTATGGGAGCCAATGCCGTTACAACAAGGGTTGAGTTTGTTCAATGAGGAGAAATAATAGAATCTACATTAAAAGGTACCAAATGTGTTTTTTTACCCTAGTTATGTGCTTCTGTTGCCACCTACATTATTAAGTATCTTACTTATGATGGGAGATAATCTTTACTTTATACTGTGCATTTCAAACTTCTAAGTCATTTCCATCATGGGAGGGTTGTGAATGTTCCAAGTTTCTTGTTTAATTTGTTGAAAAGAATATCTGTCAAGTATAGGAGGAAAATTCACCAGTCATCACTGTCTCATGATGACCTAGTCACACTATTGATAAAAAGGAGTTTGTCTATTCAATTTCTCGACATTTCATGGGAATGTTTTCTTAAGATTAACCATGAACTGATGAGGGACCCTTAAGGGTTGAACCAAAGGGGGAAGAAGAGGATGGGCAAAAAATGTACAGTCAGGGGAAGAAGAGGAAGCACCTGTATCCTCTTCCTAGCCAATGACTTCACCTACCCGTTGCCATGCAACTATCTCGAGGCACTCGGTTCTAAGTATAGATAACCCCATGAGCGAACCTACAAAGTCTTCCACACCTGCAGCTTCACCTGTATGAACTCCTTTTCTAGAGCATTCACCCTCACAAACCTTTAGCTGCACAAAGCAAAGTGAAGAACAAAAATTGCAGCCTAGAACTACCAACTCACCACCCGCAACACCTAAAACTTCCCAAAATATTTCTTCTACCTCAAAGCCCACTAAGAAGAGAAAATCATCCTCTTCTTCCTCTAGAGCCAAAAATAAATAGAAAGTGACCACTCAATGACGTAGGTGCTCAGGCCGCCTGAAGAAGAAAGAACTTACAGGAGGGAAAACCCCTCCTAAACAAAAGAATGTGGTTGATGTACAAACTGACACAAATTCAGAAAGTGAGCACTTGTTTGTTGATAGGGAACATCAGAATGTATCCCAAACACTTATCTTGGAGACTGTCACAGAGTCAGAGGAAGAGGACTTATACATAGCTAGGAAACAACATCAATCTCCCCCTGATATAGAAAACCCAGAATTGTTAGCTTCTCCAAACGAAATTCAAGTAGAAGAATTATTGTTGGATTTTGAGGATAAAACATAGGAAGAGAAAGATAAGGTTTAGGTAGCTCTGCAAAAAATTGCAACATTGGAGAAGCCATTGAAGGAATATCAACAAAAGCAAACTAGGTTAAATGAAAGAGTTAAGAGGTTGGATGATCAGCTGCATGTTTGCCAACAAATGGGAACATGACTAGACCATTTGGCTCAATTGGACATTATAGAAATTAGTCGAAGGAGTCTAGAGCCTGTGCAACAGGAAGAACAACCAGAGGAACCTACACCATCAACCTTGTTAATAGTCAGTTTGCAACTATGAGGTAAGATAGATGAACTGGTAAAAGAACATGATGAAATGAAGGAAAAGCACAACAAAGAGACTGAGGTTAAGAATATAGAAATAAGAAGACTAAAATTCAAAATGGATAGGATGGCAGATATGACTGTCTAGTTGATGAGATGCTAGCCACCTGCAAGGGTTTAGGCCCTTTATTTACAGGAACAATATTTAAGTTTTCAGTTTAGCCAACTTTATAGTGATGCCCTTGTTTCTCTTTTTAAACTTGATTGATTTTTAACAGCCTACCAACAAGCTACCCATGAGATGCATAGCCAATTGTGTGAATTCTATCTACATGAGTTAACTACTCCTTATGATACCAATTAGAATTTGCTAATTGTTATTGGGGATGTGCAATTAAAGGCCCTAGCCTCATTCATCCAGAATGAGCATAGGAGGGGGATCCTTCAACATTAGTATAATGAGAGAGAAATCAATTCCTCTCAAAATTAGGGCAGAGGCCCTAGATCCCAACAAGATAGTGGTAGAATGGAGTAATCTAATTGAACATCCTAAGGTGGAAATAGAACTCCTAGAATGTAGGGAAATGGATTATAAGAAATTAAAGGAATTAGCTGAGGGGATTGGTAAGGAGGCTTTGGGTTTTTCAAAAGGTAGGTAGAATGAGTTGACCGCAGCATTACAAAGGAAAGAGCCCCACTCAGTGTTCAATTTGTTAGTAGTAATCACTAGGGCACATAAGTATATTAGATCATCCAATGAACATGGGATTACTTTTATGCCTTTGGTGTTTCATCCTCCCCTACTCCTTTATCCAATTCCACACTGGCAAGAATAGATGATATCCCATGCAACAAAACGGGCTAGGTGGAACAGGTTGGTAGAGCATAAAGGTTTCTATCGCAAACAAGATAGAGGAGCCAAGGAACCTACAGATTATAGAGAAATTGCTCTCCAATATAATTAGAGGCCTTGGTGTTGCAAGTATGTGCTAATCGGCGTTGTCATTGATGTCAACATGTTTGTGTTTTCATTGGTGTCAACTGTGTCTTCTGATGTTGCATGTTGTTGTTTGATTAAGTTATTATGTTAAAGTGATTTGAATTCCTTGTAGAGGTGTTCATGATGTTAGTAGATTGTTCTTGTTGCTGAGTTTCCAAGTACTTTTGAGAAAATTTGATTAATACTAGAAATAGTGTGTTGAAGAGTCTTCTAGCCTACAGAATACTATTTGAGTTTTTTCTCTGCATTTCTTCTATGTTGAAGATCTAAATGTGTGGTTTCAATATGTTGTTGAGAAGTGTTTGAAGATGTTAAATCTAAAATTTGGTGCTCCGAATTGTTGTGCAGAGGAAGTTATGTTCACCAATTTGAAGATAATGCTTGACAATGTCTATAATGTGTCTAAGAGAAATTATTTTACTCCGCATTCCTTTGTAGAAAGGTTTAAGGTGTTGTGGTTCTAGATATGTGTTTATAAGATCCTTAGCTATCTTCATTCCAGAGGGTTTGTAATTTGGTGCTCCAAAAAGTAATTTATTGTGTGGTAGAGTTCGACAGTGTTGTTGTGTTTAGGTGAAAGTTGTTGTGGCTAAATTTTTTGGTTTCCAGTTGACTTCAAGATGTTCATGGATGTTTCTAGATTGTGTTAAAGTCCTGTGTATGGTCCACAAGTTATGGTTGTGATCATGGAAGCATGGGATCAAGAATTCCTTATGTTTACACTGTTTGGCTGACTTTGAATATTTGCACTGATTGAGGAGTTTATTTGATGATTATGTGAGTATTGTGTAGTGTGCCTAGATAGATTTGGGTCTGAGCTAAGGCATAGAATGGTTTGCCTTCATTCCCATGTGCCATAGAATGTTTAAGTCTAGACCTAATTCAAATATTGTGTGGTTGCCGACTTTGGAGATTGTTTCAAGGATTGAAGATTGTGTTGCCGACCTTGAAGATTGTTTCAAGGGTAATGATGCTATAAATAAGTGTCAAGGATTCATCGATATGGGTGTGCAAATGGGGGATATAATGTTGTGATGCGAATGTGATCAGGGCAGCAAGGGATTTCATGTGTTAGGCTACTAGATGTAGTGAACAAAAGGTGTCTACAATTTTTAGTGATGCTACGAAGGTGTTGTGTAAGTTGTGGTGTATAATGAACTTCATTGGAACTAAACTCCATGCATAGGTTAGATGCAACTATATTAGTTCAAAGTCTATTAGTGAGCCATTCCTTTCTTCCTTCTTTCTTTTTCAGTGGGCAGTGAGTCCACTTGGATAGTGAGTCCCCCTATAGTGAGCATTCTCTCTATGGAAGGGAGCCTTTGTAATTTGGTATTGTTACTACATTATATTGTGAGCTAATCCTCCACGTAAAATTCTGGTGTTCTCTTATGCATGGTATTGATGTGCTTAAGTTTTTGTTATATGTTTTTCATGTTTAAACTTCATAATAGATTAAGGGTTTAAGTGAACTGATGTGGATGTGATTATGTTTATAAGGATTTGAAGTTTTTGGTACAACTGATTCCCCCCCTCAGTTGTCTTGTGCCTACAACAATTTGTATCAAAGCCACGTTCCTTTGAAGAAAGCTTAACAACTTGAGGTAGATCTGGGATGGTGCACAAGAAGGATGACATTGTTATAGATGACTTTGAAGGATGCATGGAAGGAAATGCTAGGATGTATGTTGTGGTATGGAATTTGTGAGATTGTAATCTATTTTGCACTGAAGAATAAAATCATTGTGTTGGTGTTCCCAACTGATTATTTGAGTTCTCCTAAAAAGTAGCCATCTTTTATCCATAGGGACCTCAAGTTAGTGGCCAACGAACAGGAGACTAACTCTCTATCTCCTCTACACTTCAGGCTTTGTAAGACCTAGGGGGTGTCCCTTACTTAATACCCATATGGTAAACCCTGACTGTAATTAGGCATTTGTCATGCCCACATTTTCCATGTGGTCACAACACACATCACACGTGTCATAGCCACATTTGTCATGTGGTTATGACATGAAATATCAAAAAAATTTCTCATGCTTCCCTAAAAACCCCCTCGCATGCGTAAGCATGCTCGGTGGTGTTCGCTCAAGGTGAAAACACTACAGTTGATGGCGGGGTACAAGTACAATTGCGTGCAACTGGACGCGAGCAGACCAACAAGGGGGTCTCTACGACGCCGTTAACTTCACTACAAGGTTTTTAACATCAAGGTTCCTAAATCTAAGTCTCGGCAGATTCCGGCAGCATAACGCCTTACGGCGTAAGTGGGAATTACTCAACCCTATATTACACACGTGGTTCACTGATAGATTAACAACTTCCCACGACGCCTTGTTCTGACTAAACCGACTTGTGATCTCCCTATTGAGTCATTTTTCAGCAAGGCACGGTTGTCTATCTCCTCTCTTGTTTCCTGAAATATACTCCTCCTTCGACTTAGCATTCTCAACAAGGTGGTTTGTTTGCTCTCTCTTCCCTTTTCTCTAGGTCTTAATTTGGATTGTATTTTTATCGCGCTCACCTTAACTATTTCTCTGATAATTTAGTTTGTTTATATTTCGGTCTCTTTCTCTTTCGTTTTCTATGCTTTCTTTATGTTTATCCGGTCCTTTCTTCATATTTGACATCAATCAGGGTTATCACTGTATCTATTGTTGACATTAAACCTAACTTCCGGATGGTCCAGGTCACATAGGTTGGTTTACTACTTCGTTGGACCCGGTCTCCTAGTCTTCTCCGAATCTAGGTTTCTCCTCTTCGTTTGTATTAATTAAACTTGTTTCTAAGCAAATTTAGCGGTATGGTCCATCAACTTAGTTCTCTTATCCCATGTGGGAAATGTCGCGCATTTTCTCCTCTGTGTTTTCCAATGTTAGTTTTTCTTCTTCTGACTCTCTTACAGGTTTACTTATGTGGACGTTTACTACAGTTGAGATTAAAATGGCCTCACATGGAATGTCTGTGATGGCTTCTTAAGTTTATTTCCAGTGATCCTTTAAGCAAGGTGACGTGTAATTTTCCTCTTCATTTTCCCGGTTATTGAATTACGTTGATAGTTGAAACTTCCGAGAAACTCTTTCCGGAGTAATACAGTATATTCCTTTATGCTCTCGTTAAATTATAATTTTATTTTCTCTTATTAACATTAAGAGAAAACGGCCTCTCTAAAAGTCGTAATCATAGAAAAAAAATATAAATATGTAACGATACATTTATATGTATATATATATATAAGATCGTATATATATATAAACATACATATACTCAATTACATTTCTCCTCTTTATAATTACTGTTGTTATAATTACTGTTATTTATTATAATTACTATTATTGCAATTATTAAGTTATCTTAATAAGTTACCTATCTATTATGCTAGTATTAATCTTCTATATTTTTTTTTATATATATAATATAATTATATATATATATATATATATTTATATATATATATATAAATATATAAATATATATATATATATATATTTATATTTATATATACAATTATATACCAATGTTGTTATTTATAAGAGGTTCTCCTCTTTATAAAATCAAAGTCAAACCATGGAATATAACCTAATTTTCTTTGGTTGTTTGTTTCATCTCTAAAAAAAAAAAAACTAACTGTGAATATTTATGTGCTGGGCAGAGGACAAGGGGAGCGGCGGCCATGGCAGAGGGGCGGAGGTTGCAGGTCACAGACGAAGGGAAGTACGGCGGGAGCAGTGCTTAAGGCACGGTGGATGGCAATGGAAGTGCGGCGAAGGCCGCGCTGTGTAGAGAGGTGTTTCAGCCACCAAAAGGGGCGCGGGGGTTGTGGCCTGCGGGAGGCCGTGAGCTTCAAGGAAAGGGACTGTGGGGGGGGCAGAGCCCCACCCACATCCCATGAAGTGGGGTGTGGGTGGGGCTCCGCCCCCCCCCACACTTCGTAGCAATAAACAATGCGGTGGGGTTTCATTCCCCACCGCCCACTGTAACTCTTGACTGTGTTTCGTTTTTACACAGCGAAGGCAATTCGCCCCTCCTTTGTTTATTTCGACTATCATAATTTTTACAATTTTATTAATATTTAATAATATATATATATATATATATATATATATATATATATATTTTATTTATATGATACTCAATTTCTTCAATTGCAACAATAAAATTTTAGTTGCACAATTTCGTTAAATAAATTAATAAATAATTAAACAAATCAAATATATATATATATAGATATATTTATAGATATATATATAAATATCATTTTCAAAATACCATTCAAATTTCTCCAATACAACAAATATTCAGTTTCTCATATTCTGTAAAAATGGTAAATAAATAACAACTATTATATATATATATATATATGTATATATATTTCATTTTCATAATACCACTTAATTTTCTCAAATTGACAAATAGAAGTAAATACATAATAGACTTTCTCTAAACTTTACAAAATAACTGAAACCATTATTTAATGAAAAAGAAACTTAATCATTTAAAACTGTATTGTCATCTAATTAAGCAGATTTATCCTTGATTTTCATATACAAGATCAGATTAACTAAGGAACCCTTCTTTTCAAGAACACATTAAACACAATAAAATTGCTATTTAGAATAAGTTTACAAAGCAACTTAACTTGAAAATTTAAGGCATTTGTTTTCAACATTCATAATACAGAAAAGTTAACTCTTCCACTACATATAGCAAGAGATAATCTTAAATCATGGATACCTACAACTAACATTCCACATCTTCTACACACTCTAAGGGAGATATGAACTTCCTTCTCCCAAACAACATACAAAAGATAGCTTGTAACAACCAAGTAAAAGTCCATCAATAACAAGATCAGGGAGGTGATTTCCTTCACTCCCAGGGTGTCGATAGTTACAACAATATCAAGAGAGGTGCTCTCTCTTCAACTCTTATGAAATGAACATGATCTAATTCACATGACAAAGAAGAATAAATTGTTTCTTCATAATATAACTTCTCCAACTCCAACCATAAGCTCCAAGAGGAAACCTGCGTATCAAAGACAAACAAAGAAGAAAACACCACTCATCTAGCTCTCCTCCCTTCTGTAGACCTGCAAGAGGGTCACCCCCGAGCTAGGGAGACCATACTCACACCTGGGTAACTCAAGCACTCCACTTCACAACAGGGACAACAACAAACCCAAAGCACACAAACACCCGTAGTAAATTACACAACACGGAAACTCAACTACAGTGAGTTTCATAAGGGGCAGGAGAGTGGACACACTCAACTCCAGAGTGTCACCCTTATAGATAATTTAACCAACACAATTTCTCTTGGCCTCAAACCAAGTTTGATCACAAATTTTTTTAAGAAATCTGTATTTGACTCTCAAGTCAAAGATACAGTCACAGATACATGCCCTCAAGGCTTTCAACATCCCAAAAGAAGGAAACAGGTATGCACCCGAGGAGGATCTCTCCTCCCCTATCCCAAACTTGATGAGCATTTCTCCCAAGTGGGAGAAGCTCTGTCAAACAACCCGACAACAAACCCCACAGAAAACACATCTAAAACACAAACAAATAATCATCTTTCACACACTTTACATACACATTCAGATATACGAAAGAAAGGTAAAAATCAAACCAACCTTACAAAGCCCTCCTGGAATGAAACTGTTGCAGAGCTCCATTGAGTTCTCTTCCAACCTTAGCCAATAACTCCCTCTCCCTTTCCTCACCTCCCAGCTAACTTTCCTATTTTTGGCAATAATAAAAACTCTCCCAAAATTCAACTAACTCCCTCTCATCCCAAAATTGAAAACAAATAACCCAAATTCTTTTTAGTTTAGAGGAATGGGGAGGTGACACTTGTTACCTCCTCACCCTTCCCAAAACCACTATTCTGTCCTGATGGCTTATGTCACTCACCCATCCCTAGAGTACTCCTTATCCCTCTCCTCATGTCATTTCTCTTATGCATGGGAGAAATAAAAGGAGTTAAAGGAGTAAAAGATAGGTGACCCATGCCTCTTCTTCCCTCCTTCACATGGATGGCCCCACAACACATGGGGGAATCTCACTAATGGAGAGGGTGACTTCAAGTCAATCCTTCAATAATGGACGGGTTTGTAGTCATCTCTTACCTTGGGGATTGAAGAGGGATGGGTTGGGTGTTGGTACAACCCATCATGTCCCCTCCATACCTCCAATTTTCGCCACTTAACTTCAGGGGGAAGTTAAGATGACTAGATGGAGGTTACCCAAGGGTTACCCATGCCAAATGGGCCCCTGGACCCATGGGGTATAACCCAGGGTCAACTTTAACCCTTACAAGACACCCCTGGTCAAGGTAAAGCACAAGAAAAGGCCTCAAAGATTTAACTAAAATAAAGAAATTCAAATTCAATCTTTTTACAACACAAATCATAAGATATTGTTACAAGAGAGTAACCAAACCCACTCGACCATACGAAAGACCACATTACAACATCACATCAAACATAGAAAGATCTTGGTTCCTTGTGGAACCAGATCGGCTTAACAGGGAATAACAATAACAAGGTGCGGAATGATCTCCGAAATCTGTGGTTCGATTAGTAAACCCTGCACACTAAATTACAAGATCAGTATCCACATATAATCATCATAGCCGAAGCAACTTAAAAACATGCGTTATCATGACATAGTTCTAATTAACATAAATGAAATCATATTACAATTTTCCATCATCACCTAATTAACTTTTCTGAAATGTAAACTTATCCAAACATCACCCAATTAGTTTTTCCAAAATCATAATAAAGTTTAATAGTTTGACAATTCCGGGAACTGCTATCCCACAAATATAAAAAGTAACAATAACAATAATGTAAATAGTCATAACAACAGAAGTAAAAAGGGCGGTCCTCACAGCATTGACATTTTAGCACATAAATCCTCTATTTTGCAGACCAAAACTATGAGATAAATGCAAAAGGGCTACCTTTGGATCCTTCTTTAGTTGTGAATCAGAGGATGTGAAACCTAAAATCCTATTCCTAAAATTCCTAAAGTTTTCAAATGATGTATCGATTTTGTTCTTTTATATTTTGTGATTTCCAGACTAGGTTTTAAAGCATGGAATCCTTCTAGCATCCAGACTAGTGCCTATCTTAGGGTGCAGAGTCAAACTTTAGCATGCAGAGTGTTTCCAACAATAATATAGACATACTGTTTCAGAGGGCTTATTTATTTCTGCCTTACAGACACACCCAAGAATAGGTATTTATATTAACTCTTCTTATGACATCCCTGTTATCAGACACATCTCCCCATATTTGATTTAAAGCATTTTAGTCTGTTCCTTAAATAGAAGCAAGAAACCAAATACGAAATGCATCAAATGTGCATTTAAGAACTCAGAAAACCCTCATGGTATTCTTTGATCAAAAGAGAAATACAAATAACAATGGAGACAGTCAATATAAACACATGCTTTTAGCATTACTCATATCATTCAACCTAAAACTGATAAACTACTTACGGAAACACATTCAACACATAAAATTGAAACTCACCACACAGAAAATAGGGCAACTTGTCAAAACCTATATTTCATTCCATTGCTCAAAATATCTCAATCTCCAATCCCCTTACAATGAAATTACCAGTCATTCTTTATAGACTTTTTAGAACGTGGTACTTAGAAATTAATTACATATTGGTGATTAGGTGAGATGTTTCATCATTAACCATTGCCCAAGAGCCTTGGGAATATTAATAAAATACATATAACAGAGGGAAGACAAAATGTAAATAAATGATGGAACTCATTTTTTTTTGCTTTCCCCCTTTGACTTTTCTACATTTTACCTTAGCTGTCGGGCACCTTCATTTCACACCATCGTACATCATAATTGAAGACTCCTTATCCCTCTGCCCTGCTACGATATGGGACTGCGTGACCTCTTCTCCTCCTCCTTGATTGGTCCCAGTATTAGGATGACAGTGAACAAGATTCAACAGCTTCCAAGACCATATCTACCCAATTCATTCATAGCTAGGTCATTTGTCTTGATGTAGGTGCATTTTTGGCCATTCTGGCAACCAAAACTCATCACAAACATGCTTAAAATAATTGCCCAGGCATTATAAATGGTTGGGGAATGGATTTAGACAATAAATCATCAAATTTGAGCTCAAATGGACCCCCAAAATCTACCCTGAAGAAAAAAAACATGAACAACATTCATTCAACAATGTCTCTGCTCAAATCCTACCCCAGAAGACCTCAAAAAACCCTCCACAAAGAACAAAACACTTCAATATTTGCTGCAGAGAAGAGTGCAAGCTGAAATATGCACAGAGGACCCCATTTCGCACCATCGCATGGCTTTAGGGTTTAGGCAAAATACCCGTGCGATGGTGCGAAATGCCTATGATATTTCATTATTTCCTTTTGCCTTCCATTTTATAATGTATAGAAATTATAAAAATGTTTATATTAAGACATTTCTCACCTCATGCTTGCTAAATTAAATATGTAAATAATATTCTTTTAAAAAAGCATTTTGGAAACTTAGGAGAAATGATCATTATTTAATTTCTTTCATCAGGCAAACGATGCCCGTTCACTGCGGGCACATGGGATATTTGGAAGTTGCAAAAATTTGCATATATCCATTATCAATTATTTAGAGCAAACCCATTTCCTCAAAACTCGCATCGCTAAAAGAATTTTGGGACCTCCTTTGTAAATTGCCCTGCTAGATACCTTCACCGCAACTGAAATATATTAAAATAATGCATCATATGATCTCTAATTTTGATGAAAATGGAACTAGAGAATTTTTGGACCAAAACGAGAAATGGGTTGTCCTTAGAATTGCGAGATTTCAAACTTTTCAGAACACCAAATCTAGCCTGGTCGCAGTCAGAAAAGCATTAAATTACACATCAAAACTCACCCTAGAAGCACGAAACTAAGCATGCATGTTACCATATGTGCCAAAAAAATTCCTACCAAATAGATTTGTAAGATGACTTTTGAGCCGCAAAATTTTAATCGGTGAAGGTGGGCTCCGGGGTAGATTGAGCAACATGTTGACCTAGCCTCCATCGATACATCAAAATGATATAGGCACTTCAAATTTGCAAATTATGAGGGTGCCATCAGTGTCTCATGTTCGGGGACACATGCCTCCTTCAAGCATGGTGAGATTCCAGATCTCTGGGGAGCAAACCAAGTGCCTTATCCATTGGGCTCCTTGACCACTGTATACTTCATTTTGTAAATCAGACTTCAAACCTCATTTGGTGGCCCCAGACCACCAAAACTGGAGAACCAATACTTTCCCCTATCAAACACCTAATTCTGATTTGAATGACCCAAACATAATCTGAAAACATGACTAAAATCTCCTTGATCATACACATTGTCACTGACATCTCTAACCATTTCTCTGAGCCTATCATTGTCAATGTAACCTTTGTCATCCTGCACTTTAAAATCAAGCATATAACCACACATATTGTCATATCTTTTAGCATCAGGTAATGTATGTATGTCATATTCATCAAACAATGCATTCTTATATGGCATATAGCACTTCTTATCATCTATCTCACTATTATGCATTATAAAATGATCTCCTAGCTGAACTAAAAACTGAAAGCACTCATAGTCCACCATATAGTTAGGATCATTAGGTCTTATTTCATCATAAATTTTTATATCAAAGAGGAAACTGTCATATTCATTTTTGTGCACCTCACTCAAACTCTCGACTATATGAAAAAGAAAGTTTTCATACATAGATTTCTCTAGCTGCATACATCTAATCTTATAAGGGCACATATCTGAATCATCAACACCCATATCATGCATAAAAACATTCATTTCTTGTTCAGGAAAGTATTCTGGTTCAATTTTGAAATTATGACCCATATCCATGTTAAAAACTTTAGAAATTGGTTCACACAAATCTGGAGACATCCCCTAATGCATATTTTTATGAAAACCCCTCTCATCACAATCATTATATAAAGTCATATGATCCTCCTTATATCCACTCACTTCAAAATGAGGTTCTAATTTTTGTATCATTTTTACCTTTATTTTCACCATGGTTTTCACTTTGACCCTCAAATGGTCTCATGTCCTCAGAAGTACTGCTGAATAATTGGATAACTGAGCTATATGTCAATGATTCATTTACATCTTCTACTTGTTCACCATGTGAATCCTCAACAAACATAAATGCCTCTATGTTAGGAAGATGATTAATACCCACAAAGAAATGATCATAATCAACATTATGACTTATTTCATCCTCTGATTCTGTCACATATAGGTTTGAGATTTATGCCATGTTAATAGACTCTGACATTGCTTGATATGAGGATTCTTCAACCCTTTTGATATCTTCAATCAGTAACAATGATGCCCCACCATTCATGCATTCATTATTCCTCATCATGTGATCTTCTAAGAGTGAGCATATGCTATCCACACCATTCATTCCAATGTAAACAACAAAACAACAATCATTGGACATATCATCTGAATCACTCTCACCGCAAGGCTGCCATTGGAGCTTTGTTGTACCTCTATCGGGAGAGCAACAATCAATTGCACAAGTTAATGGAATGCCCTCACTACCTGAAAATGCTCTTGCCTCATCATTGGTCGAGCCGTAACTGGGCAAAGTCTGATGCATAACCTTAGTAGTTTCCATTACTTGATCATGTGATGCATTTAAAGCACCATTTTCATATATGTTCATTCTGTCTATTAGCTGATCATGAACATTTTTTAAACTAGACACATGTATAACCATATTTTCAAACCTATTTTCTTCATTCATCTACATACCATTACCATATTGTTCACTTCTAACAACAGGATCAATGTGATCAACATTTGGATATATGACATTCCTTGCATCATGTTTTGGCTTGAATTTAACATTAAGAGAAACATAACCCATATCATGGAATGAATCATAAACTAGGGTAGCAAATTGATAATTGCTTTGGTAACCACTCATAATCTCTAACTTGCATTGCTCAACTGCATAGAACTCTTTATGACAACCCACAGTTTTAGGATTGAAACTTCTACTCATTCCATACTTTGAAACCTTTTCAATGTTCATTGCAATTTCAAAAGCCTGATGTAAATTTGTTGGATCCCCACTTCTCAATCTGTAGCTCATTTTCTTGTTAAATGCACCCAAATAAATGAGTAAAGCTAAAGCATCATTAGGTCTAATTTTTTTAGGAATTCTTTTCAATGCCTTTATGAATCTGAGGTTAAAGGATAGAACTAACTTCAATGTGGATATCCATGAAACCACTGATAATTGAAAACTTAGATATTCTTTCACCAAACTGCTCATTAAAAGTTGATTGAAATTCTTACCAAGATCTGATTCAATGTGGTTTAACATGTTCAAGAACCACTCTCTTGCTTCATCCTTCAAGGATTGGGCAAACAATCTCATGATCACATCCTCATGGTCAACTTCGTAATCATCCATTAGATCACTAAACTGTTGCAAGTGTTTTTTTGTTGATTCACTCTTTGTACCACTGAATTTTGGTAGCTTATCTTTGACCTTGGGTGGAATAACATTTGGGTAACCATTCATTCCACTTAAATTGATGGGTATATTTTTCAGTGTTGAAACTTCTTTGAAAACCTAGCTGGGACTGATCACAAACCATGGTTGCACTAGGAACCATACAAGGATGCATATATTGATGCATTTTGATATGCCTTTTCAAAAACTTTCACAGTAATGCAACTATTATTCACATAGTTCCTAGCTTCCTTATACAACATATGACCTTAACCCCTTTACAAAGTACAAAATCTAGTTTCAACTATGTTTAAGGTCTATTCACCATGAGTAGCCCTAAGCAAAACAAACATACTTATACATAATGCTAACTGTAACTTTTATCATAGGAGTATGCAAATTCAGTATTGCTATCCTTTCCCTTTCTTAGTGCTATTTCACCTAATAGGGAATCATTTATTATCTTAAGGCTTGAAGACTTCTCATAAACTACTTTCAAACATAATAATACTTTCTTTAAATCTATGAGAATACCTGGAAACTTGTAGCAGCTACTAACCTTTCTTCCTGAATGAAAATTTTGTAGATCTGAAACTTTTCTGTATCCTTTATTAGGTTCTTGAAACAGATTTGCCACCTCTCTTCATAGAGGAATATGCTTCAAACAGTTCAAATCTCTTTAAAGCATTCTTTCATTCCAGGTTTTCTTCAACAGTAGAGCCACACATAAATTCTTTTAAATTTGTTGCAACAAAGCCTCTTCCAGGTCTAAAACTTCAATATCTAAACTAGATGTTTAGACTCATTAAATTATTTGACTCTTTGCTCATAGATTTATCACTCTCCCTAGTAGAGTCGCCAATCTATTGGTGTTCCCAACTGATTATCTAAGTTCCCCTAAAAAGTAGCCATCTTTTATCCACAGGGACCTTAGGTCAGTGGCCAACGAACATAAGACTGACTCTCTATCTCATCTGCACTTCAGGCTCTATAAGACCTAGGGGGTGTCCCTTACTCAATACCCATATGGTAAACCCTGACTGTAATTAGGCATTAACATTTTAACAGATAAATCCTCTATTTTATAGACCAAAACTGTGAGATAAATGCAAAGGGGCTAGCTTTGGATCTGTTGGTTTTTCTTCTGAATCAGCATTAGGGTTTGCCACTTCTAATGCACAGGCAGATTCAGCCAACTAAATACAGGAGGTTGCGTGAGCTGCCTCCCCTTCACTTCTGGTTCTGCCGCACCAAGGGGGGTATCCCTATAACTCAAGATGTAACCTTGACTAGCTCAAAGATAGAAGGATCTAACTTGACAACAACAGGCAGAATACTCTCATGTGTGGACCAAGATCTGCATGATAGATCACAAGGCTGGCAACATTCTTGGACATGATGTCTGGTTGGGTATGAGAGCATGCAGGGGGTTCCTAATCCGACTCCTACAACTAACAGGTGGAAGTATGAAATGTTTTAGTTTGAATTTTGGATGCAAAGCTGGACATGGTGTATAACACAAGAACACAGCATGATTGGTGCCTATCCAGGGCTTGGAGTCGGTACACATACACCTGTGAATGATCAGCATGAATAGCTAAAACTGGGTTTCAGGGGGATACACATGATATCTGCCTTACAGATATCTCCCAATGAAGAGTGTTAAGTTATCTCTACTTATGGCATCCCTACTGCAGTATACCCTTCCCAATGTTCAACCTGAAAATAGTTTAATCTACCCCTTGAGCAGAAGTTAAAAGATCAGACATTCAACATAGGAATTCTATGCTCTAGAATCTAAACATTACCCAAATATCCAGATTCAGAAGAAGAATACATGCAATACTGGAGACAGAATTAACACAACACATGCTAAGATAGCATTACTCATATAAGATCAACCATAAAATCAGTGGATTCATGCCAAATCATACAACAGGAGATACATAAACTCACAAGTTAGACTGTACAGAGCAACCAGATCAGCTGGTTTTGGATTACAGAGCCAAAAATCCTCAACTTTCAACAACCACAAATGAGTAACACTTCCTGCTTATAACAGCCAGGTAGTGTACCATAGCAATTAATTACAGGGTTGACCAAAAATCCCGCCAGATATACAGTATCATAAAAATGGTGCTCAAACACTACCAGATTGGCGCCCAAACATGAATGCAACAGGTAGGGGAGGAGACAGGAAGATATCTCGAGCCCTGCGCCACTGTCCGCTGATGTACACCTTCAATCGGGTACCAGATCCGCCCATACCTCTGCAACTTCGCCATTAATGGCGCACCAACCCGCGGCCTCGGGAAAACGTCAAACAGTCGATCGCAACCATTTCCCGCCGAGATTCATCATCATGATATTTGAAAATGCAGGATATCAATTATCCCACATGCACCCCGCAGCAACCTCTTTAACACTTTATATACTAGGTCATGAGCATATATGATGTCGGTGCTTTTGCTCCTGACGACACTAGTATAAGACTTCATCATCATCACCCTCCAGCAGCATGATATCCTGTTGCTTGAAATATCACCCTGACATCAGCATCATATTGCAATACAACCTGCATGATAATCGCCTTCATCGGCACAACCTGATCCATCGGAGGGACATCCTCCTGCTGAGCTTATACCAAAAGTCTGGCCGATGAACATCCTGATGACGTCATCACATATCCTGCTGACGTCATCATCATATCTGCCTACTGCGCACCTCCTCATATCCGGATGACGTCATCATCATGTTTGCAAATATCGGGAGATCTCCACAAGATGATCTGTGTTAGAAATATGACCCCCCCGGACCTTGATGACGTCATCATCATATTAACATCAGGATGATATTCGGAAGACAACCAGATATTTGGAAATATCATCCTGATGCACAAATATCAGGTTGCACTGTAGCTCCTCTATAAGATCGGGGCGATAGACGAATATGATGATGCTTGAAAAGATCACCCCCCACTAGATAATGCACGAAGCCGGCAGGCGGATATCTCCTTGATATCAGCATCATCATGACGCTGGAACAAACATACATCCGAGTGATATGAAAATATCACCCCCCCCCTTCGGAAATATCATGATGCAGATAGGCAAAGAAATAGATATCACCCTGACATAAGAATGACATCAGCATCATCAGGATGACAAAACAACGAACAAGAAGTGATACAACATCATCAGGATGATCATAACCAAGATCACCCGATGATAAAAATATCACCCCGGCGAAATATCATGAAGGCAAAAAATATGATGACCCCCGCAAGCAACACGGTGATAACTGGAAATATGATGATGATGATGACGACCCTTAAGAAAGAACAAGTCAGGTCGAACAACTCAAAGAATAACCCCTTCAGAATATTGGGGCAACATCATCATCATGTCTGGGCAAGGTGATAATTGGAAGATCACCGGATACTTGAAAAATCACCCCCGCAAGCAAATCAGGGCGCACTGTAGCTCATCAGCAGGATCAGGATAATAACCAAACATCACCCGATATTGAAATATGATGATGACGATGAGAAACCGGTCGACGGAGAACATGATGATGCTGACCACCATCGAAGAAAATATGATGATGATGACCTCCTCCTCAAAGAAAATATGATGCTGCAGCTGAAAAATACTGAGGAGGTCCAACACTTAGAACACTTTTTTGGATACTTAGGGAGAGTGCCTGCATGGAAATTGCTCAAAAACTGCCAGTCAATTCAGGCACTAACACTGGCTCTGTCTGGGGATGTGCAGGTGCAAGACTGCAGCGAGAACCCCTGAACTCTGGGATGCAGACCAGTCCCTTATCCATTGGGCAATAGAGTCATGAAGTTATCATGATTTGCATCACCAAACACAATATTTTTAAACATTATTTTGGCGGCCCCGGGCAGCCAAAAAGGAAAAACCATAATTTTTTCTTGTCAAATGCCTGATTCCAAACTGAAAGATCCCAATCCCAACTGAAAAGATTGGCATAATCTGCCCATAATGTCATCTGCTTAAAAAGATATTCCACCAGTTTTGAAAACTTGCCACCATCATTTTCAGCTCTGTCATTTTGGATTTCAGAATTAGACATATAACCATACACATAATATTCTTCAACATTAGGCAACACATGTATGTTATGTCCCTCAGATAGTACATCATATTGCTCTTGGCATTCTTTATCATTTATCTGGCTGCTGCACCTTATCAGGTACTCATCCAGCTGATCCAACAATTCAAAATACTCAGAAAATATGAGACCCCTAATATCTACTGATATTGAAAACAAAACCTGATCCACACACCCAATGTTGCACATGTCTGAATCAGGTGATGATGAACATTCATTATTCACAGTTTGCAAGTCAGTATCATCATCCTCAAACAAAGGGTTAATCCTGCACCATTGAAAGTCAAGACTCACAACATCATATGCATCAGCAGGCTCATCATAAAGGGGATTAACATTCACTGCAAAGGCCTCTGCTTCTTCTTCATGACACTCCAATTCTTCTTCATTATCATCAGATCCAGAGTCATAAGAAGAACAAACCTGATCCATGAATTGGTCATGGTTATCATTTTTATCATCTAATTGCCCCGCATACAAGATTTTTGATGTTTCAATGTACTCTGAAGTTGAACAATCTACATCATTTTCCAGCCCTCCAATACTTCCTGATGAAACTGATATTGATTCTTGATCCATATGATCACAACTCTGCACAACTGGATCATTTAAACATGAAGGCTCTTTGTTTAGGACTGGTATGCAAATATTACTTGAAAAATTATTATTTTCAACTTCACCTGCTGGGCAAAAAAGGACATCCTCCTCTATGATAGAAACATCATCTACTTGGAATGATGCAAAAACTGGGACAACAGGGGTGTGAGTGCTATGACATTCATTGTCAATACCTGAATTAAATCCTTCATTAACACTAGGGGCTGCAGGACAACAAAAATTTTCAGAGAAATAACCCTTTTGTATTCCATACCTCCAATTGTTTTCAATATCAGTTGCAAACTGATGTGCCTGATGCAATGTGGTGGGCTCCTTGTCTCTTAATCTGTAACTCATTTTTTTATCAAATGCTCCCAAATAGATAACTAAGCACAGTGCATCATTAGGTCTCATGCATTCTGGAATTCTATTCAATGCCCTCATAAATCTGAGGTTAAAGGCTGGGATCAACTCATCTTCTTCAATATGGATGTACATGAAGTCACTAATAGCTGCATATTCAGAAACTCTTTCACCATACTATACTAGAAATACAGATTTAAAACCATGCCAAGAGTTGACAGAGTGAGCTGGAAGGTAGGAAAACCAGTCCCTTGCATCTTCATCTAGAGATTGAACAAATAATCTCATAACCACATCCTCATGGTCAATCTCAAAGTCATCTATCGCATTCATGAACTGCTGCAAGTGTCTCTCAGCTGATTCATCCTTTATACCCTTGAATTTAGGCAAAAAATTTCTGATTTTAGGTGGAAAAACATTTGGATAGCCACAAATGCCATTGAAATCTATGGGCTTATATCTGTCTATGTTGAAACTTCTTTTATTACATTGTTGGGACTGACTACTATACATTTTTGCATTTGACAGTTCACAAGGGTGCATAGGCAGATAATACATCTTTTATGTTATTGCAACCCTCCTCTCTACTCAGATTTTCTACGAACAATGACTTTAGGCACTCAAAGTTTAGACTATTTTTTTTTTTTTTAAACTTTCCTAAAGTCCTTTAAATGAGTCTTTTGAACAACATTGCATGCCCTTTGAAATACAGTGTAAGTTCTAATAGAAGCATGCAAGCTCTGCTTTCACCAATGTTCCCCTTTTAACCAGTGCTATCTCACCAAATAGGGAGTCTGTCAAACAATATAAAATACCTGGATATGTTGCAGAAGCTACAAATTCTTCTCTGGCTGATTTTGTTCTTTTATCAGGTTCTTTGATGCAGAGTCGCCACCTCCTTGAAGAGGAATGAGCTTCAAACAAGCTGAAGCTGCAGATTGATTTCTTTCATTCTGGGTCATCCACCAGCAAAATCACATATATAACCCTTCTCTCTGCTGCAACAAACAGTTTCCAGGTCTGATTTTTTTTTTATCTTGTAGACTCAAACTTTCATGGATATGACATTGATTTCCCCAACGGAGTCGCCATTTTGTTGGTTTTTCTTCTGAATCAGCATTAGGGTTTGCCACTTCTAATGCACAGGCAGATTCAGCCAACTAAATACAGGAGGTTGCGTGAGCTGCCTCCCCTTCACTTCTGGTTCTGCCACACCAAGGGGGGTATCCCTATAACTCAAGATGTAACCTTGACTAGCTCAAAGATAGAAGGATCTAACTTGACAACAACAGGCAGAATACTCTCATGTGTGGACCAAGATCTCCATGATAGATCACAAGGCTGGCAACATTCTTGGACATGATGTCTGGTTGGGTATGAGAGCATGCAGGGGGTTCCTAATCCTACTCCTACAACTAACAGGTGGAAGTATGAAATGTTTTAGTTTGAATTTTGGATGCAAAGCTGGACATGGCGTATAACACAAGAACACAGCATGATTGGTGCCTATCCAGGGCTTGGAGTCGGTAGACATACACCTGTGAATGATCAGCATGAATAGCTAAAACTGGGTTTCAGGGGGATACACATGATATCTGCCTTACAGATATCTCCCAATGAAGAGTGTTAAGTTATCTCTACTTATGGCATCCCTACTGCAGTATACCCTTCCCAATGTTCAACCTGAAAACAGTTTAATCTACCCCTTGAGCAGAAGTTAAAAGATCAGACATTCAACATAGGAATTCTATGCTCTAGAATCTAAACATTACCCAAATATCCAGATTCAGAAGAAGAATACATGCAATACTGGAGACAGAATTAACACAACACATGCTAAGATAGCATTACTCATATAAGATCAACCATAAAATCAGTGGATTCATGCCAAATCGTACAACAGGAGATACATAAACTCACAAGTTAGACTGTACAGAGCAACCAGATCAGCTGGTTTTGGATTACAGAGCCAAAAATCCTCAACTTTCAACAACCACAAATGAGTAACACTTCCTGCTTATAACAGCCAGGTAGTGTACCATAGCAATTAATTACAGGGTTGACCAAAAATCCCGCCAGATATACAGTATCATAAAAATGGCGCTCAAACACTACCAGATTGGTGCCCAAACATGAATGCAGCAGGTAGGGGAGGAGACAGGAAGATATCTCGAGCCCTGCGCCACTGTCCGCTGATGTACACCTTCAATCGGGTACCAGATCCGCCCATACCTCTGCAACTTCGCCATTAATGGCGCACCAACCCGCGGCCTCGGGAAAACGTCAAACAGTCGATTGCAACCATTTCCCGCTGAGATTCATCATCATGATATTTGAAAATGCAGGATATCAATTATCCCACATGCACCCCGCAGCAACCTCTTTAACACTTTATATACTAGGTCATGAGCATATATGATGTCGGTGCTTTTGCTCCTGACGACACTAGTATAAGACTTCATCATCATCACCCTCCAGCAGCATGATATCCTGTTGCTTGAAATATCACCCTGACGTCAGCATCATATTGCAATACAACCTGCATGATAATCGCCTTCATCGGCACAACCTGATCCATCGAAGGGACATCCTCCTGCTGAGCTTATACCAAAAGTCTGGCCGATGAACATCCTGATGACGTCATCACATATCCTGCTGACGTCATCATCATATCTGCCTACTGCGCACCTCCTCATATCCAGATGACGTCATCATCATGTTTGCAAATATCGGGAGATCTCCACAAGATGATCTGTGTTAGAAATATGACCCCCCCAGACCTTGATGACGTCATCATCATATTAACATCAGGATGATATTCGAAAGACAACCAGATATTTGGAAATATCATCCTGATGCACAAATATCAGGTTGCACTATAGCTCCTCTATAAGATCGGGGTGATAGACGAATATGATGATGCTTGAAAAGATCACCCCCCACTAGATAATGCACGAAGCCGGCAGGCGGATATCTCCTTGATATCAGCATCATCATGACGCTGGAACAAACATACATCCGAGTGATATGAAAATATCACCCCCCCCCCTTCGGAAATATCATGATGCAGATAGGCAAAGAAATAGATATCACCCTGACATAAGAATGACGTCAGCATCATCAGGATGACAAAACAACGAACAAGAAGTGATACAACATCATCAGGATGATCATAACCAAGATCACCCGATGATAAAAATATCACCCCGGCGAAATATCATGAAGGCAAAAAATATGATGACCCCCGCAAGCAACACGGTGATAACTGGAAATATGATGATGATGATGACGACCCTTAAGAAAGAACAAGTCAGGTCAAACAACTCAAAGAATAACCCCTTCAGAATATCGGGGCAACATCATCATCATGTCTGGGCAAGGTGATAATTGGAAGATCACCGGATACTTGAAAAATCACCCCCGCAAGCAAATCAGGGCGCACTGTAGCTCATCAGCAGGATCAGGATAATAACCAAACATCACCTGATATTGAAATATGATGATGACGATGAGAAACCGGTCGACGGAGAACATGATGATGCTGACCACCATCGAAGAAAATATGATGATGATGACCTCCTCCTCAAAGAAAATATGATGCTGCAGCTGAAAAATACTGAGGAGGTCCAACACTTAGAACACTTTTTTGGATACTTAGGGAGAGTGCCTGCATGAAAATTGCTCAAAAACTGCCAGTCAATTCAGGCACTAACAGGATCCTTCTTCAGTTGTGAATCAGAAGATTTGAAACCTAAAACCCTATTCCTAAAATTCCTAAATTTTTCAAATGATGTATTGATTTTGTTCTTTTATATTTTGTGATTTCCAGACTAGGTTTTAATGCATGGAATCCTTCCAACATCTGGACTGGTGCCTATCTTAGGGTGTAGAGTCAAACTTTAGCATGCAGAGTGTTTCCAATAGAAATACAGACATATAGTTTTAGAGGGCTTATTTGTTTCTGCCTTACAGACACACCCAAGAATAGGTATTTATATTAACTCTTCTTATGACATCCCTGTTATCAGACACATCTCCCCATATTTGATTTAAAGCATTTTAGTCTGTTCCTTAAACAGAAGCAAGAAAACAAATATGAAACGCAACAAATGTGCATTTAAGAACTCAAAAATCCCTTGGTATTCTTTGCCCAAAAGCGAAATACAAATAACAATGGAGACAATAAATATAAACACATGCTTTTAGCATTACTCATATCATTCAACCTAAAATTGATAAACTACTTACTGTGAGGCCTACATTTTTCATTTCCGTTCATGTGACTATTTACCTTACTATTGCTGATACTTTTATATTTGTGGGATTGTTGATCCCAGATTTTTGAACTATTAGACTTTATTATGTTAAAGGAAAACTAATTGGGTGATGTTAGATAGATGCTTGTATTAAGAGAAAACAAATTGGGTGATGTTAGATAGATGTTTATTTTATAGGAAAACTAATTGGGTGATGTTAGATAGATGTTTATATTATAGGAAAACTAATTGGGTGATGTTAAATAGATGCTCTATATTAAAGGAAAACTAATTGGGTGATGTTAGTTAGAAAATTGTAATGTGATTTCCTTTATGCTTAAGAGAACTTGTGGTATTTTATGGGAATGCATGTTTTAAATTGCTTTGGCTATGTTATTTATATGAGGAATTAACTTTGCAATTCAGTGCGCAGGTATTCTAACAAACCACAAATATTGGAGATCATCCCACACCTTATGTTGTAATCCCTTGTGAAGCTGATCTGGTTCCACAAGGAACCAAGATCAACTCTGTGTTTGATGTAATGTTGTAATGGTAATTTGCATGAGGTTAAATGGGTTAGGTTTACCCTCTTTTAATTTGAATTATGATATGTGTTGTAAGATTTGTCTTTGAATTTCATTTTTTAAATTTTAAATTTTTGGAGACCCTTTTCTTGTGTTTTAACTTGACCCTGGGTTATACCCCATGGGTCTAGTGTCCCTTTTGACTTGGGTAACCCTTGGTAAACCTCCGTATGGTCACCTTAACTTCACACTAAAGTTAAGTGATGAATTTGGAGGCATGGGAGGGATAGGATGAGTGGTACCAACACTCAAGCCCATCCCTTTTCACTTCCCAAGGCTAGAGATGACTTCAAGATCCACCAATTGTGGAGGACTTGACTTCAAGTCTCTCTCACAATTGGTGAGAGTCCCCATGGAGTTGTGTGGTCCTTCATGAGAGGAAAGGAAGGGGAGACATGTGTCACACTTTCCCTCTTCAACTCCCCTTTTCTCTTCCATGTGTTGGAGAGAGGACATGTGGTAAGGGGTGAGGGAGACTTTGGGGATGGGTGAGTGACATGTGTCAACACCCATCCCTTGGGACATGCTAGTGGTTGGGAGGAAGAGTGAGGAGGTGACAAGTGTCACCTCCCCATTCCTCTAAGTTCATGAATTGGGCTTATTTTAATCCCACTTAGGATAGGGAAAAAAAGGTTGTTGAATTTTTAAGAATTTGAATTGTTTTGAAATTGATTTGGGGAGAAAAAGAATAGAGGGAGTTTGGTGGCTTAAGTTGGAGGGGATTTTAGAGGAGCTCTACATCAACTTCTTCCATATTAGGGCTTTAAAGGTTGGTTTTCAAGGCTAAGGCCTTCCCCTTGTATTTTCTATTTTCTTGCATGATGAATGTGTGATATGTATTTTTCTTGTGTTATATTTTGTTATTGTGGGGAATATTTAGTAGGGTGTTGAAAGAGCCTCTCCCACTTAGGAGAAAATGCTCATCAAGTGTGGGGTAGGGGAGGAGTGATCCTCCTTGAGTTCATTACCTTGTTTTGGGATGTTGAAAGCCTTGAGGACATTTTCTGTGATTTTGAGTAATTTGATATATGGCTTGAGAGCCAAAATATGAACTCCTTTAGAAATTCTGTTATCATGTTGGCTTGAGGCCATGAGAAAAATTGTGTTGAGATGTTTTGAAGGAGTGGCACTTAGACTTGAGTGTGTCCACTCTCCTACCCCTTTTTAAACTCACCTTGGTTGAGTTGTGTGTTGTGAATATCCACAGGTGTAATATTGTGCCTTGAGATGTTTGTTGTCTTGTTGTGAAGTGGATTTGAGTTCCCTAGGTGTGTGGATGACCTCCCTAGCTTGGGGGTGACCCTCTTGCAGGTCTACAGTAGGGAAAAGAGAAGGATGTGTGGTGTTTTCTTCCCTTGTGTGATATGCAGGTTTCTTGGAGCATAATGTGAAGTTGAAGAAGTTTTCTTGTTTTGGGAAAATATTTTATTGTCTTTTACTCTTAAGGCTCTTGAGGAGAGCTTGGTCTTATTATAAACTTCATCCTTATTGATTTTCAAAGAGGAGAACTTCTCTCCCTCTCTTGATGTAAAATTTTGTTTTATAAAGATGTGAGAAACCCTCTTTCATTGTATTGATAATTATATTTTGTTTGTTTAAATTTTACCACTTATGAAATTATGAAGGATGGAAATTTGTTTTTAAAAGGATATTGATTTTGTGTATTTTCTAATACTCCTATTAGCAAGTTGAGATTTAGTTGTTATTGTGGCAAATAAGAAATTATGAATTGTTATTTTGTAAGAGAGAAAATTAGTAGTGGTCAATTTCAAGGAGTATCTAATTAAGTGTTTTTTTTTTTTTAAAGATAATGCACCTGGTAAACTTTTTAACGTGACCAGCGACGCTGGTGCTACACGCCCTCCGGCTCCACACACGAATGCTTTTGCCCGGAGCAATGAACCGGTGAGGCCACAACTGGGGGACCTCATCCCCTAGGAAGAACACTTCAAACCCGCGAGCTCATTGGCCCAGCGAAGGCGTAAAGCCTTGCGAGCTCGTTGGCCCATCGGGGGTTTGAACTCTGGTGGCCGCCACTACATCCTGAGCGACTTAACCACCGAACCATGCCATCATCGGCATCTAATTAAGTGTTTTTTAATTAATTAAGTGTTTTTTGTTCTTTCTTTGCAAATGTATTTAATAATAATGCAATGAATTCAATTTGTGGAAAATTATGATTTCTTGCCTCAATAGAAATTTGATAAAAAAAAAATAATAATAAATGTCATTGCATAATTTACAAATTTGTTTAAGTTAGCAAATCTATGAGCATTTAGAAAAAAAATTAAAAAAATTGATAGTTGAAAATATCTAAATTTTATATATTGTGAGTGTTTCTTTTTGAATAAATATTCACATGATTTTAAAATATTAATTGATTTCTTAAAGTCTATAAATTCTAATTTGAGGATATATATATATAATACAGTTTTATATTAATTTTAATTAAACTGTGATTTGTAATTAAATTGTATTTCTGCTGTGTATATATATATATAGAGAGAGAGAGATATGTATTTTTCATTTATATTTTATTATATATTAATTTTATAATGAAACTGTGAATTGTGCTGATTTGAGAAATTGCGATGTATATAAATTTATATATATATATTTTAAATATTAATAAACAAAATTTAATGGGGAAATAAATTTACATTTCACAGTCTTTATGTATTGAAATGCAGTCAATAAAAAAAATGATAGAGTGGTGGGGGGGGTTCGAACTCCCCACCACCGTCGCTATTTACAATGGGTGTGGGGAGGGGGCGGAGCCCCCACCCACACCCCACGCTATGGGATGTGGGTGGGGGCTCCACCCCCTCCCCACACTCCCTGCTAAACATAAACATCACGGCCCTTCTGTGTAGTCCGCTCCCCCTACAATGCCGCGACCCCTCTGCCCTCCGCCCAACTCTGTGGCCTCTACCGTGAGTCTCCCCTGCACCGCCCTCTCTCCGCCCGTGACCTACACTCTAGACCTCCGCCACCACTTAGCAGTGGCTCCTCCACTGCGTTCCCTCACACTTCCTCTATGGCCAACTCCAAATCTCTGCAGCCCTATCAGCGCCGCTGCCCTCCATTGAAACCTGCCCACAAATCAAAAAACACACAAAAGAATATTTAGGGTTCTTCCAATAGTTTTCAACAAAAAGATTTAGGGCTACCATTTTCTCTATAATGAAATTTAAAAAAAAAAGATATATGCATATGGTTGTGAAGGCCTAGTTTTTATAAACCTAATATATTTAATTTTATATTAAATAAAAAAAAATAAAGGGAAAAAAGTGTTTAGGGGTTTGACAAAATTTTTTTACAAATGAAATACAAGAAAACGAAAAGAAAAAAAATATAAATATATTTTATTAAAGAAAAACCTAATGTTGTAAATACAAATAGTATATATGTGTGTGTGTGTGTGTGTGTGTGTGTGTGTGTGTGTGTGTGTGTGTGTGTGTGTGTGTGTGTGTGTTTATAACTTTGCATTTATTCTCTTAAGCCATCATATGCATTTCATATGTGGCTATTTTAATCCAACCTGTAATTTGAGAAAACGTCCAATTGAGAAAAATGAGAGAAAAAAAAAGAGAAAGAAAGATAAAAGTGAAAACAAAGAGGAGAAAATATGTGGCATTTCTGAAACAGGACACAGAGTACTAATTGAGATTTTAACATTCCGTTATTCCTAATTTGGGGGTGATTTAATTAACAAAATTAATTTAAACGTTGAATTAAACCTAGAGTGAAAACCTAGTGGACTTAATCAAACAAAGTTAGTAAGTCCTGTTACGTGATTTGATCTACCAAGAAATTAGGAATACTGTAAAGGATATAGTGATAACTCTGATTGATAGAGAACTGATCTACCAAGAAATTAGGAATAATGTAAAGGATGCAGTGATAACTCTGATTGATAGAGAATGTGAAAGAGAGCAAATTAAAATTAAATTTCAGAGAAACGGGAAGGAGAACAAATGTTCAAGCTTTGTTGAAAATGCTAAAATTAGAAGGAGAACAAATTGATATTAAATTTTAGAAAACCTGAAGGAGAATAGATGATTAGATTTTGTTGAAAAATGTGCCATTAACTTAATCAACTGTATCCCAATGTTATTAGTGAGTTGTGAGATAGTTATTTAACCTTATTAGGAAACCTCGTGATCAAAATTAGTGTTAATGTAATAAACCCCACTCACGCCCGTGAGGCGTTATGCTGCCGGATTTTCCTAGAGTTTAGGGTTTAGTAGTTTAGTAAGTTTAACCTTTGTAGTGACGTTAACCACGTCGTGATGACCCCCTTGTTGGCCTTCTTGTGTTTGGGTATGTGCACATGTGTGTATTACCTCATTGACAATTGTATTGTTTACGCCTTAAGTGTATGCCACCAAGCACACTTACGCGTGCGAGGGGGTTTCTAGGGATGCATGGGAGTTTTTTTTTATATTTTGTGTCATGACCACATGACAAATGTGGACATGACACATGTGATGTGTGTTGTGACCGCATGGGAAATGTGGGCATGACACTTACAGGAACACATTCAACACATAAAATTGAACTCACCACATAGAAAATTGTGTAACCTGTCAACACCTATATTTCATTCCATTGCTCAAAATATCCCAATCTCCAATCCCCTTACAATGAAATTACCAGCCATTCTTTATAGACTTTTTAGAATGTGGTACTCAAAAATTAATTACATATTGGTGATTAGGTGAGATGTTTCATCATTAACCATCACCCAAGAGCCTTGGGAATATTAATAAAATACATATAACAAAGGGAAGACAAAATGTAAATAAATGATGGAACTAATTATTTTTTTTTGCTTTCCCCCTTTGACTTTTCCACATTTTACCTTAGCTACCAACCACCTTCATTTCACACTATCGCACAACATAATTGAAGACTCCCTATCCCTCTATGCTGCTATGATATGGGACTGCGTGGTCTCTTCTCCTCCTCCTTTTTTCTTGCTCCCAGTATTATGATGATGGTGAACAAGATTCAACAGCTTCCAAGACCATATCTGCCCAATTCATTCATAGTTGGGTCATTTTTCTTGATGCAGGGGCATTTTTGGCCATTCTGGGAACTAAACCTCATCACAAACATGCTTAAAATCATTGCCCAGGCATTATAAATGGTTGGGGGACGGATTTAGACCATAAATCATCAAATTTGAGCTCAAATGGACCCCCAAAATCTATCCTGAAGTCAAAAAAATGTGAACAACAGGGTAAGTGCAAGAAGATGGGGGGCCAAAAAGTGGCCAAATTAATTTAAAAAAAAAATTAAGTCATAACGTGAGCGCGTTATAACGCACTCAAATTATGGCTTGGTAATGACAAGCCTTAGGCTCGTCATTACCAAGCCATAATGCGATTGCGTTATGACTTACTACAAATAAAAAAAAAGCAGTCCAATTTCATTTTTTGTTGTTTTCTCCTCTGCCCGCGACTTCCAAACCCTCAAAAATGCACTCACGTTTTGCAAAACACCAATCAACACAAAAAGGTTATCAATTCATTGCCAAAATGCTGCCGCAACGTCGAGCACACCAAAGGGGTGAGTTATCTTTGTTTTTTTGTTTGAATTTGTTTCTAAATAGGTAGGTTTTTGTTAATTTTTGATATATATTTTGTTATTTGTTAGGAAATGTTAATGCACCTCCTCCTCCTCCTCCTTCTCCTCAAAATCCACAAAATCTTGAGGAGGAAATACTTGTAGAACAACAACCTCCTCCATTTATTCCTGGACATGCCCCTGGAACACAAGATAATGTAATGGGGCAAATTGAAAACAACAAAAAAGAAATTGAAGATATAATTGCAAGGTTGAAAGATCCTTACACTTCAACCTTGCATAGGTCCACGCTTGCCGAATCTCTTGAGTCTATGTTATCAAATGTAGATTCAATTAGCAAGCAAATAACTAGTTGGACGGATAAAAAGAGAGAGTTTAGAGATTACTATGCAGACAAGTTGTCATACCAAAATGTCAAAAAATTACAAATTACAAAATTAGACTTGTGTTTAATTTTCACAAACCCACAAACAAATCAACCTCCACCCATTACATGCAAGAGGTTCCCTATCCATTGGTGCAACAACCAAGCGATAAGGTAAAATTTTGGGCAGAGGTGGTGGATGGTTTTTGACCATCCTCCATGCAATAATAATGAGGTCTTGCAATACTTTTTGAGGAAACTCTACTGCGAGTTTGTCCTCAATAAAGTGCCAAACTATTTTGATATGCGGGACTTCCAGGGTAGAGGTGGGGGGTCAGCACAAGATAGACCAAGGGCACGTCTTGACCCATAGTGGGTAGTGAGACGAGTAATCAGCAGACCAGCCCATGAGCATGTTTCTATCCCTTCCATTGTGAAGGAGAGTGTTGAGGTCGATACACTTCAGTTGATTAGTGCCCTGACCCAGAGCATCATAGAGCATGCTGGTCCTGCAACACAGAGTGGGTTGGGAGATAGTGCGAGGAGTAGGGTCCCACTGCATACTTGCCAGGCTTGCGGGTCAGCCTGTGGTTATGACCCCATGGACAGTCAGGACGCAGGTGCATAGGCTACATCTGTAGCTAAGCAGATGGTGATGACAGATACCCTCCTGAGTGAGACATTCGGCCTTGATACTCAAGTAAATATTAGCAAGTTTATTGAATTTAATTTATTAAATTTTATTTTTGAAATACAAGATTAACTAATTTAAATTGATGATTTTAATGAAATTTCAGGGTCATAGTATCGATGCAGTTTTCAGTGGTTCTCCACCTGTATTTTTCACTAGATCATCTACTGTCGATGTATGTAACTAGTAAACAATTATAAATATTACATGTGAATAGCATCGTTATATGAATGGTATTCTAATTTCTGATTTTGGATGTTGAATAGGTTAATACTGTAGATTTCATGGCAACACCTGCCAGCGGTGGTGGACTTCAAAGCTTTATGGAGGTAATAAAATAAATAGTTTAATGAATGAATTGTACTTACTAAATTTTTGTATGTGATTTGTGTGCTTTATTGTGTGTACTTCCATGTTTAGATGAACATGTGTGTATGTTAGGAGCCATGATTTGCATCACTATTATATTTTTCATAATTGAATAATGTTGTTTTATTTCCAGATGATGCAGGCTGCGGAGACAGCTTCCCATGTTCATAGGGCAATGGAGCAGGGTGTGGCCTCTGCAATTCATAGCTCCATGGCATTGACAGGGGTATGAGGCAGATTAGTAAATTTCAATTTACATTCATTGTTATAGTTGTCTATTTTTGAAAAATCAAAAGATTATTGATTCGAAGTTTAATTTCTATCTAGATGGTTTTTATAGGACATGACATCACCAGGGCCTATTCCTGCTACTGAGGCAACCGAGGAGACAGATTATATGTTAGTGGTAAGTGATTATTTTGTTAAATGTTTCATTTTTTATAACATGTAATTTCTATATATTAATGTCTATACTTTTTATTGTAACAGGTAAAGATGCAGGAAGACCTAAATAGGAGTAGCCCTCGGGTTCGTAGTAGACCACCCACATGCGCGTCTCCATCCCCTAGAAGATCAAAGGCTACTCGTGATTTATTCTCTTCACCAGCCAGAGGGGAATGACTTTTTATTGTGTTCCTTTGTTGTATGCCTATATGGCATTTGTGGACATATATTTTGTATTGTACATAGTTGACATTGTATGCCTATATGGCATTCTTGTAAGCCTATATGGCTATTTTGTATATATGTTATACTTATATTGACAGATATTGATGTATGCCTATATGGATATTAGGTTAATACAAAATTTTTTTATTGATGGCGTCCATACTTGCATTATAAATCCACGTTTGAATGGATATTTGTAGATGGCTACTTCAAATATTTAAAGTCTAATTGTATTACATAGGATGTTTGCATTTTCTTTGATAGGCTTGATAGGCCATGGATTAAATGATGGTGTTTGATGGAAAAGTATGGTACTAGAAGACTCTAGTTCATTCTTAATAGGCTTGTGATTGATAATATCTTTGCATGATTGCACTTGATCTTGGATCATGGGCATGTTGTTAGGATTTTGATTGCATTGTGGTGTTTGATGGATAGACATGGTACTATGTGACTTTTGGATAGGCTTGGGAGAGGTACACTAATTGAATTTGTGATTTCTAGTTTGAGATTTTTCCTCCACTAGAAGTCCTTGAAGGAAATCTAAAAAGGATGATTTGGATGTAGTGGGTTTGGATTGATGGGATAAGTTGGAATGTAAGGATTATGAGATGGAGGATTTGAATAGGATACATAGGATAAACAGTTCTCACATGCGGTTGGGATTGGAGATATGAATTGAATATGAGGACCTTGGTCTAAAGTGGTTCTTCCCTTACCAAAGGTACCATAAGGATGACCATTAGATGTGTATTTAGAATTGGCATGATAGCTAGTTCTAGTCATTTCTTGTTTGAAATATTCTTGCATGTTCATGAGTGGGAGATGAAGGTTTATGGAAAGTTTGCATGTAATGATCTCATAGTTAAAGCTACTGTCATCTTGATATCATCTTGATCTACAAGACTATCATCATCATCATTGTCAAAGGGATTTTTTGATTGATTTGGATAAAATATCTCATTTAAAGGATGCATGGTTTGAGGACCTATTTTGATTGTGATTTTGGGTTTTGCATGAGCCTCGCACAAGGTAATAGGCATAGGGTTTTTATCTTGCATAATGATTTTTTCAAACCAAGGGTCTATGATGGAAATGATTAAGGATGATAGAATGTTTGGATTTTGGACTTTGAGATGTTTATGGTTGTAAATGTTTATTGTTTGGACTCAAATTTTGTTAAATGGTTGTTTGAAAGAGGACACATCAAACACAACATAAGATTGGTTTAAGTATGGATGCAAATGATGTTTACTAGTTTATTAAATGAAGACACATCAGGTACATTAATTGCCTATTCTATTGAAGTGGGTGTATCAATCTCCATGGGCTCAGCAATATTCTGGTTTGAGGACATGGTTGATACATGGTGAGACTAGGAGTCTTGTTTCAGTGGGATTTGAGCATAGGTATAGCAATGATGATAATTATGGTGTCATGGATATGTAGGTACATTTGAGCATTGGCAAGACTTGACCATGTTTGTAGTTGATAGGTATGGGTTATGATGTTTGACTCATGATTATAGGTGGTGTTGTGGTTTACTTTTAGCACATTGTTCTTATCTCTTAGGTGCTTGATTAGTTCCTTGACTATGGTTACTCATTTGTAAACTTGTTTGGAAAGTTGAATCTATGATTGATTTGGTGAAGTCTATAAGTTATATTATTTGATATCTCAGTTTGGAAGTTACTAATGTGATGATGATTTTGCATGTTTTCAATGGTTGGGATCTACAAGTTATGCATTTTTTTGGGATGCACACCTCATTGATTGTAGTGGGATGACTTGAATGCATATTGCCTATATCCACAGGATTGATGTAGTGTTGATGTAGACTTTGTTATTTTTCCTTGTCTATGCTCATTTGCGCATTGGTATGTTGCATTGGGATGAGAGGATCGATGATGAGAATGATTAGATAGTTGGTTATTGGGACTTGTAGCATGTTTATCATGATGTCATGGATATCTTAGTTGCATAGTTTAGCGTGATCTTTTGACAGTAATGATGGTTTATCTTCTTAGATTGGAGATCTTGGTTCTACTTTGGAGTTATTAGTATTATAGTTGAGTGTGTGTGGACCATGGTGATCTTCATTTAGGAGATGGTTATCACAATGCCATGTGTAGTTCATATCATGGTTCAGTGGGAGCTTTGATAGTGATGTGTATTCGTCACCTAGTGATGGATGATCTTATATAGTGGTTGGGTGTAATGGACAAACTCTTGGATTATGATTATTATTTGTAGTGAGACTGCTTTGACATCTTGGCTACTATTTCTAGGAGATGGTTATCTTCATGTGGTTGTAGATGTTGATCCTTGGTTTATAGGTGTTTGGTAGTGTGTCTTGGTGGACTCTTGATTCTAGATTAGAGTATTAGCATGATACAAGTTCTCTTGAGACTAGGATGTCTGTATTGGTGCATGTGATCTTCTAGGAGGAGATGTTAGATCATGATGTCATGTTTGGATACCTAATTTTGTAGTTGGAGTTTTGACAGTGGTCTTGTTGGTTCTCTTGGTATTGAGTACATTGGTCATGTGCTTGGGAGCTTCATGATAATGTGGTGTTGCATTTGGAGCTTAACATGGATTGATTGGTTATAGGTTCTCATACATACTTCGAGACTTGGGTGAGGCTAGAGTTCTCTTGGGATTAGAGACACTTGTTGAGATGGTTACCCTTTAGAGGTTTTAGCAGGAAGACCAAGGAGACTTTCACTTGGATATGGGCATGAGTTAATTATGGACCTAGAGAAGATTCTTATTAGAGAGAGTCATTGTGGCTTGGTGTATCTTCGAGGAGCATTCTCATTCCCCACTCTTGGTCTACTCGGCAGACTATCATCTAAGAGGTATTTCCCATCCTTTAGATGAATTTTTTTAATGCTTTATCTTCTCATGGTTATGGATCTTGAGCTCTGGTTATTGGTTCTGGAGGGTTCATTCGAGGGGTGTCTCTAAACATGCTTTTTCTCAGGTGCTAAACTGGAGTTGTCTAGATGCACAAGTGCGCCTCCCTCAATGAAGTTCATTTTGTTAACTTAATTCATCCTAGTGACTCAAGGGGTTGTTATATTCTTTAGGCGCAATCTTTCATAGACTAAAACATTCACTCCATGTTAAGGAGCTCAAAGGAGGCTCTGGAGATGGAAAATGGTGCCTTAACTCACTTATGTAAATTTTGGACTTTTAGGCAATTGCAAGATGTCTTGGAGGGCTCAATTCTTCAAGGCGCCCATTTTGTTCACCACTTGTAGCATCACTTGTTCAAGGCGCATGTTTGGGATTCTTTGGCACGATGTGTGATTTGGTCACAATAGGTGCCTAGAGTGAATAGGCTTTCATCCTGACTTAATACACTGCCTCCTTTTGATGATTTTTGGGGTAGCAGAAAACCTTTCACCATGGGCAAATGTCTCAGAGATATAAAAAATTGAGAGAGGTTATTGTAGAGGCACTCTACATGATCGCATTGCCTCAGACAGAATGTTTGTAAGTGACACGATTTTTGAGTAACATCTCATCAAAGATTGCTGCCTTTTTGCACTTTGGACTCTTTAGGGATATCGTCGGTACAATGTAGCTTAGACTGTTTCGACATGTGTTGGGTGAAAAATAGGACCATGCCTAGCATAAATGTACCCATTCAGATGCGTTGGAATAGTCAGTTTGGTCGCATCAGGAGCAGGACAAAAGTTACACCCCTTTGCAACTTTACACTACCTCATTCTGACAATTTTTGGGGCAGCAGAAAACTTTTCACCACGGGCAAATGCCTCAGAGATATAAAAAACTGAGAGAGATTATTGTAGAGGCACTCTACGTGATCATGTTGCCTTAGACAGAATGTTTCTAAGTGACACAATTTTTGAGTAACATCTCGTCAAAGATTGCTGCCTTTTTGCACTTTGGACTCTTCAGGGATATCGTCGGTACAATGTAGCTCAGACTATTTCAACATGTTTGGGTGAAAAATAGGACCATGCCTAGCGTAAATGTATCCATTCAGACGTGTTGGAATAGTCAGTTTGGTTGCATCAGGAGCAGGATGAAAGTTACACCCCTTTGCAACTTTACACTGCCTCCTTCTAACAATTTTTGGGGCAGCGGAAAACCTTTCACCACGGGTAAATGCCTCAAAGATATAAAAAAATGAGAGAGGTTATTGTAGAGGCACTTTATGTGATCACGTTGCCTTAGACAAAATGTTTCTAAGTGACACAATTTTTGAGTAACATCTCGTCAAAGATTGCTGCCTTTTTGCACTTTGGACTCTTCAGGGATATCGTCGGTACAATGTAGCTCAGATTGTTTCGACATGTTTAGGTGAAAAATAGGACCATGCCTAGTATAAATGTACCCATTTGGATGCGTTGGAATAGTCAGTTTGGTTGCATCAGGAGTAGGATGAAAGTTACACCCCTTTGCAACTTTACATTGCCTCCTTCTGACGATTTTTGGGGCAGCAGAAAACCTTTCACCATGGGCAAATGCCTTAGAGATATAAAAAATTGAGAGAGGTTATTGTAGAGGCACTTTACATGATCGCATTGCCTTAGACAGAATGTTTCTAAGTGACACAGTTTTTGAGTAACATCTCGTCAAAGATTGCTGCCTTTTTGCACTTTGGACTCTTCAGGGATATCGTCGGTACAATGTAGCTCAGACTGTTTTGACATGTTTGGGTGAAAAATAGGACCATGCCTAGCATAAATGTACCCATTTAGATGCATTGAAATAGTCAGTTTGGTTGCATCAGGAGCAGGACGAAAGTTACACCCCTTTGCAACTTTACACTGCCTCCTTCTGACGATTTTTGGGGCAGCAAAAAACCTTTCACCACGGGCAAATGCCTCAGAGATATAAAAAACTGAGAGAGGTTATTGTAGAGGCACTTTACATGATCACGTTGCCTCAGACAGAATGTTTCTAAGTGACATGGTTTTTGAGTAACATCTCATCAAAGATTGCTACCTTTTTGCACTTTGGACTCTTTAGGGATATCCTCGGTACAATGTAGCTTAGACTGTTTCGACATGTTTGGGTGAAAAATAGGACCATGCCTAGTGTAAATGTACCCATCTGGACATGTTGGAATAGTCAGTTTGGTCACATCACGAGCAGGATACCAAAAATGCAAAAGTTGCTTTGTGCAACTTGACAACATTGACACTTTTTTGCAACATGACTCAAAGACTCAAACTGACCCCAAATGACTCAAAGTAACTTAAAATCACCTTGATTTTGGTGCCCAATGTACATTATAGAGGTCAAGGTGCTCCTTATCATTCAAACATCTTAGATGAGCACATAGGAAAGGAAAAAGCTCTAAGTTTCATCATCATGAGCGCCTAATATCAAGAGACTTTAATGGCTCAAACCTTAGCATGGAGTCCTAAGGCACATTTCATGTCTCCTTTCATCTAGTTTGGCACCTTTATGTAGATTTTTTAACTTGATTTGGTGCCCTATATGTGAAGGAAGATCTAAAGGCATGAAAGTGGATGTCATATTGTAAGAGTTTGGATCATCAAAATTGAAAGAAATAAGTCTATTAAGCTTGGGCGCCCTTGGTCTTCTTTTCATTCATTATGAGCACCTTGGGAGAATGGTATATAGGTCATCATCATGATTGGGTGCCCTGGATCCAGAGTGTTGGAGAGATCATCAAATGGTGTCTAGAGGAAGTAGGGTGAGTTATGAGTTTGGTCGCATCAGGAGCAGGACACCAAAAATGCATAACATGATGATGTAAAAATGTGTACATATGTGTAAAAATGCAGGAGGAAATAAAAAAAGACAAACCTTACAAATTAATGTGCATACTTACAACTCAATGTAACATAACTTTACAAAATCAATGTAAATACTTACAAATTAATCCAATGAATCATCCGGGTTTGCTCTACTCTTTATTGTGTCAAGTATTGCTTCATGGTCAGACTCACGCACCTTCCATAATATTTTGTTCAAAGGTCTACCCCGATACTTTATCAAATGAATATTGGATGCCACGACAAGGTTCGAGTAATGAAGAATCTTCTGATGCATGTCAAAGTCCTGAAATAGCCAAATATTAACACTCTTATATGGGTACTTTCTAAGCCATGTTCCAATAATAACCACTGATCTTGTAGGGTATTCGATGTTTTCTCCATCTGTAATAGGGGCCTCCAATTTCTTTTTGGCCTCAACACAATGACATAAGTAATAATCTGTTCCCTCTTCATTATCTTCATCTATAATAACTACATATATGTGCCCTACATTGATATGTGTAGCAAATTAGATGAAATTAGTCAACATTACAAAAACACTACAAAATAAGATGACATTACTTGGTTGAACTAGATGAAATTAGATGCATATACATGCCCTATATTACCTGGTTGAACTAAATCTGATATGTGGTCAAAGTCAACTGACGATTCTATTTGTGTTAGTTCCAGTGCCATCGGGGGTCGATACGTGTCAAGTGGGCTAAGATAACTTAACTACCATTCGTCAACCCACTCCTTTGACTCGCACTCATCCCAGACTTGAATTGTATAGGAAGAACAAAAGCATGACATCTTTCGTGTATGGATACTCCATGAACCTACAATTGAGCTTCTGAAAGAGTTCATCTCATTTGATCCTATCAGTGTACAACAATCCTCATATGGTGCAATATTAGTATCATCTATCAACCAAAAAAATCTACGAACTAAAGACTTACCTTCATTACCTAGACCCATGGAAGTATTACACGACTCAAAAATTGATTTTGCATCTGTCAACTTTGCATTGTTTTTATACTTTAACTCTTCTCGTGCTATGGCTCTTTTGATACATGCTCCTGCACCATCATGCTCCCCCTTTCCATGCCCGGCATCACAAAAGTTCCACATATGTTGAATACCTGTAAAATTATGTCTCCTACTCAGCCAATAGAAATTTTGTGAGTTCTTGAATTGTGACGCACAGTTATCCGACCATATGATATGCTGACTGAACGATATGCCCCTTCTAGCCAAATCATTGTAGAACACCTGAAAGCAACCTTGCACAAACTCCATAGAATGCGTGTGATCATCACTAATATAGAAATTACACTCCCTTATGATCTTTCTATCATCCTCTGTACTATCATTCGCATGAATGAATGCAATGTGCACAAATATAGAAACCTGTGTGGAGTTGTAATATTGTGATTGCACCTCACGCTATGGCTGTAGACTGTAGTTCTCTGCAAAGTCAATGGCTAAAACAATGCTACCAACTGAAAATGTGTCCTTGCATAACTTGAATTGCAAGTCCAACCATCGAGCTCTATGGGCATGTCTTGCATACTCATACACTATGCTGTCACGAAATATAGGCATAAACTGATACACTAGAATCTTTTCAATAACTAATTCACACCTCTTTGCTTCTTTACCATCTTTTGTATTGTATGCCACTGTTTTATACTTGCCAAACTCTACTAGTTCATTTCCAACTGCATGTGTTATTTCCATATGTTCACATATTGGCAAATGTTGCAAGCCACCGCAATGATGACATGTGCCATCCAAGCATAATTTCTTATAGAATATTTGACCTTCCTCTCTTTCACATAAAATTCTTGATATGAAGTCTCTTGAAGATGTTGGTGGGGCACATATGGCACAACCCTACAAATCATTGTTAGTATGCATATCTAAACATATAGACCTATAAGCATCAAAATGGTTAGAAAATTCAATATGTAATCTACAACAACAAGTAGTGCGTGTGTGATTTATCTTAACATAGAAAGGTCTTAGCAATTCAAAATATCTTTGACAAATTTTAATTTGAGGATACTTCTCTAGAAATTTACCATAAAACTATGTTTGAGTCTCATCCAAAAAATGCTTTGGATGTGGCTCACGGTTCTGACTACCGATTCTCCTTCTTACCACATCCCTTTGATTCAGAGATACCCTTGTGTAATTCTTCCAAAAGTCTTCAATTAGTGATCTCAATGCTTCAACAATTGGTTTATCTTTTTGTGGTAGTCTCCTTGAGAATGCCCATAATTCATTGGCATTAGTGTCCTCAATTCTTTGGCATCTTCCAACGGCTCTTGATAAAGTTTTCCTATTAATTCTCAATTCTTGACTTGTCTTTCTAATGAGATGAGCTTTCCTCGTTTGACTACTTACTATAGTCGATGTAATCACACGCCGTGTTTCATTACTATCTTTTGTGCGTGAGGTGTTACCCACACTCTCATATGCACTCATTAGATTCTTGAAAATAGATTTTTCACTTGAAGCCTCTGATGTTCTCAACCCAAGAATCTTCATGATAGACCTATACTATATACTTTGCATCATTTCAACGAATAGTTAACATCTTGCAGTCTCATTTAACTTTTCAAAGAACAATCTCCAAATCTTATTAGCATATCTTCTACAAGTACGTTTTGGAATCTTACCTTCCATTGGCTGCAAAATATTCTCATCAATATCAATCAAATACTTTGGCTTTCTATGCAAAATTCTAGGTGGTGTCAAGTTAGGTAAATTCATCTCAACATTAGGAATTTCATCAATATTTAAATGAGATGGGTTAGATGGCATACCTTCGATCAAAGATGGAATAGATGACATACCTTGAGGTTGAGGTGGGAATGATGGCGTACCTCCTTCATCACATGTGAGTGATGATGTACTCTCAACTTGAGATGTGGTAGATGGTGTCCTTACATGTTGACTTGCGGTAAAGGACGTGTCTCCAACTATGGTATTCAAATCTCTCATACCATGAAGTTTTTGCATTCGTTCTCTTTGTGCCGTCAATACCATATCTCTTTGTGATGGTTGTGGTTCCTCTTCAATTGGTATGTCTTCATTTATCGTGTCTAATTTCCTCTTCTCACGAAGTTCCCTCATAGCCACTACTTTCTTTGCATTCTTAGCTTCTATCTCTTCCTGTGTTGGTTTAATTCTTGATCATTTCCTTAGCATGACAAAGAATTTGTCTGTAGCATGATAAAGAGACCAATATTAGTTCCTAAGAAATGAATACAAGATAATAGTGGGATTGTATTTTTTTTATGTTGTAAGGATTTATTCTTGTATAGTTTGACATCATGGTATGTTAAGGTTTTTTTATTACACATAATTATTAAAGAGCCCAAGTGTAGAAAATATACATGGCATCATGTGAGATTGTAGGTTGCTTTCTTGATTGGGATTGTGTCTATTTTAAACATGTATGATAAAGCATGATAAAGTAATACAATCCGAAATAAGGAAAATGTAAAGAAAATGCATGTAAAGACTTGACATATCTAAAAAATGAAGATTTGAATGGAGAGAGTACCCAATTATGTAGTGTTTTTATCTTCTTGCATCAAACTCCTCAACAATTTGAGTTTTACACCACTTGCTTCCTTTTCAATGTTAAATTGAATAACACTCAAATATCATTACTAACAACAATACTATTAACAATCTATAATGTTAAATTCCTAAAATTGAATCACAATTAACATTGCAACACTACAAAAAATGAAACTTGAATAGATATATATCAAACTTGGTGTGAAAACTATGTTATTTCCTCCTTCTCAAGTTGGCAAAGCAGAAAAGGTGGTGGAAAGATCATGCAAATGTGGTACAATGTGTCAAATGTGCATGTGAACTTCCCAATAGCATGAAAGCACTTCTTTTTTGTCGGAGCATGCGCAAAATCAGTAAGAAAATAGAGCATGTGGGCCTGGATCACGGGGGTAACCACTTTATTACCATTTCAATAGAAATACAAAACGTGAGCGTATTATAACGCGCTCGCGCTATAACGCGCTCGCGCTATAACACGCTCGTGTTTTGTCCTGCTATAGATTCATCACATCCTTTGCATTGATCCCTAATCCCTCAACCCTTCACTCTAATCCCTCAACCCTCAACCCTATCCCTAAACCCTCAATGTCAAATCCTAATCTCTCAACTCTAATCCGTCATCCCTCAACTCTAATCCCTCATCCCTAAACCCTAAATGCTATCCCTTATCCTACACCCTCAATAGACTTGATACTATACCTTAAATTGTAATCCCTTATCCCTAAACACTCTAACCCTATCCCTAATCCTCACACCCTCCACACTCTACTTTAACCCTAATCCCTTGAACCTCAACCCATCCCTCAACCCTTAACCCTTAAAATTTAAACCCTATCCCTACACCTTCAACACTTGACACTATATCTTAAGCCTTAAACCCTCATCCCTAAAGCCTCAACCCTCAATCCTACACCTTAAACCCTAACCCCTATCCCTATTCCTAAACCCTCAACAGACTTGATAATAAACCCTAAATGCTATACTAGACCCTCAACCCTCAACTCTCAACATTAAACCCTAATTCATCAGCCCTAAACCCTAATCTCTTAAACCTAAACCCTATCCCTAAACCATCAAGCCTCAACACTATACCTTAAACCCTAATCCCTATCCCTCAACCCTTAACCCTTAAAATTTAAACCCTATCCCTACACCCTCAACACTTGACACTATATCTTAAGCCTTAAACCCTCATCCCTAAAGCCTCAACCCTCAATCCTTGAACCTTCAACCCTAAACCCTATCCCTAATCCCTCTACCCTCGACACTCTAACCCTAACCTTGACATTAAATGTTGATTCGTCAACCCTAAACCCTAATCCTGAACCCTCAACCCTCGACACTATACCTTAAACCCTAATCCCTAGCCCTTAACCCTAAACCTTATCCCTAAACCCTAATCCCTTAACCCTCAACCCTAATCCGTCATCCCTCAACTCTAAATCCTAAATGTTATCCCTATTCCTAAACCCTCAACAGACTCAATACTATACCTTAAACCCTAATCCCTTATCCCTAAACCCTCCAACCCTATCCCTAATCCTTATACCCTCCACACTCTACTTTAACCCTAATTCCTCGACCCTCAACCCTATCCCTAAACCCTTGACCCTCAAACCTCAACCCTCAACCCTCAATGTCAAACCCTAATCCGTCAACCCTTAACTCTGATCCCTCGACCCTCAACCCTATCCCTAAACCCTCAACCCTAAACCCTCAACCCTCAACGTCGAATTCTAATCCCTCAACCCTTCACTCTAATCCCTCAACCCTAAACCCTATCCCTAAACCCTCAATGCTATACCTTAAACCCTAATCCCTCAACCCTAACCCTAAACCTTGTCCCTAAACCCTAATCCCTCAACCCTTAACCCTAATCTGTCATCCGTCATCCCTTAACTCTAATCCATCATTCCTAAACCCTAAACGCTATCCCTAATCCTAGACCCTCAATAGGCTCAATACTATACCTTAAACCCTAATCCCTCTACCCTCGACACTCTTATTTAACCCTAATCCCTTGACCATTAACCCTATCCCTCAACCTCAACCCTCAACCCTCAAATCTCAACATTAAACCCTAATTCATCAATCCTAAACCCTAATCCCTCAAACCTAAACCCTATCCCTAAACCATCAACCCTCAACACTATACCTTAAACCCTAATCCCTCAACCCTCAACCCTAAACCTTATCCCTAAACCCTAATCCCTCAACCCTCAACCCTAATCCCTCACCCCTCAACTCTAATCCCTCATCCCTAAACCCTAAATGCTATTCCTATTCCTAAATCCTCAACAGACTCGATACTATACCTTAAACTCTAATCCCTTATCCCTAAACCCTCCAACCCTATCCCTAATCCTTACACCCTCCACACTCTACTTTAACCCTAATCCCTTCAACCTCAACCCTATCCCTAAACCCTTGACCCTCAAACCTCAACCCTCAACCCTCGACGTCAAACCCTAATCCCTCAACCCTTAACTCTGATCCCTCATCTGTCAACCCTAACCCTAAACCCTAAACCCTAAACCCTAAACCCTCAACATCAAATCCTAATCCCTCAACCCTTCACTCTAATCCCTCAACCCTAAACCCTATCCCTAAACCCTCAACACTATACTTCAAACCCTAATCCCTTAGCCCTCAACCCTAAACCTTATCCCTAAACCCTAATCCCTCAACCCTAATCCGTCATCCCTCAACTCTAATCTGTCATCCCTAAACCCTAAATGCTATCCCTATTCCTAAACCCTCAACATACTCGATACTATACCTTAAACCCTAATCCCTTTTCCCTAAACCCTCAACACTATACCTTAAACCCAAATCCCTATCCCTCAACCCTTAACCCTTAAAATTTAAACCCTATCCCTACACCCTCAATACTTGACACTATATCTTAAGCCTTAAACCCTCATCCCTAAAGCCTCAACCCTCAATCCTTAAACCTTCAACCCTAAACCCTATCCCTAATCCCTCTACCCTCGACACTCTAACCCTAACCTTGACATTAAAAGCTAATCCCTTAACCCTAAACCCTAATCCTAAACCCTCAACCCTCAACACTATACCTTAAACCCTAATCCCTCAACCCTCAACCCTCAACCCTGAACCTTATCCCTAAACCCTAATCCCTCAACCCTCAACCCTAATCCATTATCCCTCAACTCTAATCCCTCATCCCTAAACCCTAAATGCTATCCCTATTCCTAAACCCTCAATAGACTCGATACTATACCTCAAACTCTAATCCCTTATCCCTAAACCCTCCAACCCTATCCCTAATCCTTATACCCTCCACACTCTACTTTAACCCTAATTCCTTGACCCTTATCCCTAAACCCTTGACCCTCGAACCTCAACCCTCAACATCAAACCCTAATCCCTCAACCCTTAACTCTAATCCCTCGACCCTCAACCCTATCCCTAAACCCTCAACCCTCAACGTCAAATTCTAATCCCTCAACCCTTCACTCTAATCCCTCAACCCTAAACCCTATTCCTAAACCCTCAACACTATACCTTAAACCCTAATCCCTTAACCCTAACCCTAAACCTTGTCCCTAAATCCTAATCCCTCAACCCTCAACCCTAATCTATCATCCGTCATCCCTCAACTCTAATCCCTCATTCCTAAACCCTAAACGCTATCCCATTCCTAGACCCTCAATAGGCTCGATACTATACCTTAAACCCTAATCCCTCTACCCTCGACACTCTTATTTAACCCTAATCCCTTGACCATTAACCCTATCCCTCAACCTCAACCCTCAACCCTCAACCCTCAACTCTCAACATTAAACCCTAATTCATCAACCCTAAACCCTAATCCCTCAAACCTAAACCCTATCCCTAAAGAATCAACCCTCAACACTATACCTTAAACCCTAATCCCTCAACCCTCAACCCTAAACCTTATCCCTAAACCCTAATCCCTCAACCCTCAACCCTAATCCCTCATCCCTCAACTCTAATCCCTCATCCCTAAACCCTAAATGCTATCCCTATTCCTAAACAATCAACGGACTCGATACTATACCTTAAACTCTAATCCCTTATCCCTAAACCCTCCAACCCCATCCCTAATCCTTACACCCTCCACACTCTACTTTAACCCTAATCCCTTCAACCTCAACCCTATCCCTAAACCCTTGACCCTTGAACCTCAACCCTCAGCCCTTAACGTCAAACCCTAATCCCTCAACCCTTAACTCTGATCCCTCATCTCTCAACCCTAACCCTAAACCCTAAATCCTAAACCCTCAACCCTCAATTTCAAATCCTAATCCATTAACCCTTCACTCTAATCCCTCAACCCTAAACCTTATCCCTAAACCCTCAACACTATACCTTAAACCCTAATCCCTCAACCCTCAACCCTAAACCTTATCTCTAAACCCTAATCCCTCAACCCTCAACCCTAATCCTTCATCCCTCAACTCTAATCCCTCATCCCTAAACCCCAAATGCTATCCCTATTCCTAAACCCTCAATAGACTCGATACTATACCTTAAACCCTAATCCCTTATCCCTAGACCCTCCAACCCTATTCGTAATCCTTATACCCTCCACACTCTACTTTAACCCTGATTCCTCAACCCTCAACCCTATCCCTAAACCCTTGACCCTCAAACCTCAACCCTCAACCCTCAACGTCAAACCCTAATCCCTCAACCCTTAATTATGATCCCTCGACCCTCAACCCTATCCCTAAACCCTCAACCCTCAATGTCAAATTCTAATCCCTCAACCCTTCACTCTAATCCCTCAACCCTAACCTCAAACCTTGTCCCTAAACCTTAATCCCTCAACCCTCAACCCTAATTTGTCATCCATCATCCCTCAACTCTAATCCCTCATTCCTAAACCCTAAAAGCTATCCCTATTCCTAGACCCTCAACAGGCTCGATACTATACCTTAAACCCTAATCCCTCTACCCTTGACACTCTTATTTAATCCTAATCCCTTGACCATTAACCCTATCCCTCAACCTCAACCCTCAACCCTCAACTCTCAACATTAAACCCTAATTCATCAACCCTAAACCCTAATCCCTCAAACCTAAACCCTATCCCTAAACCATCAACCCTCAACACTATACCTTAAACCCTAATCCCTCAACCCTCAACCCTAAACCTTATCCCTAAACCCTAATCCCGCAACCCTCAACCCTAATCCCTCATCCCTTAACTCTAATCCCTCATCCCTAAACCCTAAATGCTATCCCTATTCCTAAACCCTCAACGGACTCGATACTATACCTTAAACTCTAATCCCTTATCCCTAAACCCTCCAACCCTATCCCTAATCCTTACACCCTCCACACTCTACTTTAACCCTAATCCCTTCAACCTCAACCCTATCCCTAAACCCTTGACCCTCAAACCTCAACCCTCAACCCTTAACTCTGATCCCTCATCTCTCAACCCTAACCCTAAACCCTAAACCCTAAACCCTCAACCCTCAACATCAAATCCTAATCCCTCAACCCTTCACTCTAATCCCTCAACCCTAAACCCTATCCCTAAACCCTCAACACTATACTTTAAACCTTAATCCCTTAGCCCTCAACCCTAAACCTTATCCCTAAACCCTAATCCCTTAACCCTAATCCGTCATCCCTCAACTCTAATCCCTCATCCCTAAACCCTAAATGCTATCCCTATTCCTAAAACCTCAACATACTCGATACTATACCTTAAACCCTAGTCCCTTATCCCTAAGCCCTCAACACTATACCTTAAACCCTAATCCCTATCCGTCAACCCTTAACCCTTAAAATTTAAACCCTATCCCTACACCCTCAACACTTGACACTATATCTTAAGCCTTAAACCCTCATCCCTAAAGCCTCAACCCTCAATCCTTAAACCTTCAACCCTAAACCCTATCCCTAATCCCTCTACCCTTGACACTCTAACCCTAACCTTGACATTAAATGCTAATCCCTCAACACTAAACCCTAATCCTAAACCCTCAACCCTCGACACTATACCTTAAACCCTAATCCTTCAACCCTCAACCCTAAACCTTATCCCTAAACCCTAATCCCTCAACCCTCAACCTTAATCCATCATCCCTCAACTCTAATCCCTCATCTCTAAACCCTAAATGCTATCCCTATTCCTAAACCCTCAATAGACTCGATACTATACCCTAAACTCTAATCCCTTATCCCTAAACTCTCCAACCCTATCCCTAATCCTTATACCCTCCACACTCTACTTTAATCCTAATTCCTCAACCCTCAACCCTATCCCTAAATCCTTGACCCTCGAACCTCAACTCTCAACCCTCAACATCAAACCCTAATCCCTCAACCCTTAACTCTGATCCCTCAACCCTCAACCCTATCCCTAAACCCTCAACCCTCAACATCAAATTCTAATCCCTGAACCCTTCACTCTAATCCCTCAACCCTAAACCCTATCCCTAAACCCTCAACACTATACCTTAAACCCTAATCCCTCAACCGTAACCCTAAACCTTGTCCCTAAACCCTAATCCGTCAACCCTCAACCCTAATCTGTCATCCGTCATCCCTCAACTCTAATCCCTCATTCCTAAACCCTAAATGCTATCCCTATTCCTAGACCCTCAATAGGCTCGATACTATACCTTACACCCTAATCCCTCTACGCTTGACACTCTTATTTAACCCTAATCCCTTAACCATTAACCCTATCCCTCAACCTCAACCCTCAACCCTCAACCCTCAACTCTCAACATTAAACCCTAATTCATCAACCCTAAACCCTAATCCCTCAACCCTTAACCCTAAACCTTATCCCTAAACCCTAATCCCTCAACCCTCAACCCTAATCCCTCATCCCTCAACTCTAATCCCTCATCCCTAAACCCTAAATGCTATCCCTATTCCTAAACCCTCAACGGACTTGATACTATACCTTAAACTCTACTCCATTATCCCCAAACCCTCCAACCCTATCCATAATCCTTACACCCTCCACACTCTACTTTAACCCTAATCCCTTCAACCTCAACCCTATCCCTAAACCCTTGACCCTTGAACCTCAACCCTCAACCCTTGACGTCAAACCCTAATCCCTCAACCCTTAACTCTGATCCCTCATCTCTCAACCCTAACCCTAAACCCTCAACCCTCAACGTCAAATCCTAATCCCTTAACCCTTCACTCTAATCCCTCAACCCTAAACCCTATCCCTAAACCCTCAACACTATACCTTAAACCCTAATCCCTTAGCCCTCAACCCTAAACCTTATCCCTAAACCCTAATCCCTCAACCCTCAACCCTAATCCATCATCCCTCAACTCTAATCACTCATCCCTAAACCCTAAATGCTATCCCTATTCCTAAACCCTCAACAGACTCGATACTATACCTTAAACCCTAATCCCTTATCCCTAAACCTTCCAACCCTATCCCTAATCCTTATACCCTCCACACTCTACTTTAACCTTGATTCCTCGACCCTCAACCCTATCCCTAAACCCTTGACCCTTGAACCTTAACCCTCAACCCTCAACGTCAAACCCTAATCCCTCAACCCTTAACTCTGATCCCTCGACCCTCAACCCTATCCCTAAATCCTCAACCCTTAATGTCAAACCCTAATCCCTCAACCCTTAACTCTAATCCCTCAACCCTAAACCCTATCCCTAAACCCTCAACACTATACCTTAAACCCTAATCCCTTAACCCTAACCCTAAACCTTGTCCCTAAATCCTAATCCCTCAACCCTCAACCCTAATTTGTCATCCGTCATCCCTCAACTCTAATCCCTCATTCCCAAACCCTAAATGCTATCCCTATTCCTAGACCCTCAACAGGCTCGATACTATACCTTAAACCCTAATCCCTCTACCCTTGACACTCTTATTTAACCCTAATCCCTTGACCAATAACCCTATCCCTCAACCTCAACCCTCAACCCTCAACCCTCAACTCTCAACATTAAACCCTAATTCATCAACCCTAAACCCTAATCCCTCAAACCTAAACCCTATCCCTAAACCGTCAACCCTCAACACTATACCTTAAACCCTAATCCCTCAACCCTAAACCTTATCCCTAAACCCTAATCCCTCAAACCTCAACCCTAATCCCTCATCCCTCAACTCTAATCCCTCATCCCTAAACCCTAAATGCTATCCCTATTCCTAAACCCTCAACAGACTCGATACTATACCTTAAACTCTAATCCCTTATCCCTAAACCCTCCAACCCTATCCCTAATCCTTACACCCTCCACACTCTACTTTAACCCTAATCCCTTCAACCTCAACCCTATCCCTAAACCCTTGACCCTCGAACCTCAACCCTCAACCCTCGACGTCAAACCCTAATCCCTCAACCCTTAACTCTGATCCCTCATCTCTCAACCCTAACCCTAAACCCTCAACCCTCAACGTCAAATCCTAATCCCTCAACCCTTCACTCTAATCCCTCAACCCTAAACCCTATCACTAAACCCTCAACACTATACCTTAAATCCTAATCCCTCAGCCCTCAACCCTAAACCTTATCCCTAAACCCTAATCCCTCAACCCTCAACCCTAATCCCTCATCCCTCAACTCTAATCCCTCATCCCTAAACCCTAAATGCTATCCCTATTCCTAAACCCTCAATAGACTTGATACTATACCTTAAACCCTAATCCCTTATCCCTAAACCCTCCAACCCTATCCCTAATCCTTATACCCTCCACACTTTACTTTAACCCTAATTCCTCGACCCTCAACCCTATCCCTAAACCCTTGACCCTCGAACCTCAACCCTCAACCCTCAACGTCAAACCCTAATCCCTCAACCCTTAACTCTGATCCCTTGACCCTCAACACTATACCTTAAACCCTAATCCCTATCTCTCAACCCTTAACCCTTAAAACTTAAACCCTATCCCTACACCCTCAACACTTGACACTATATCTTAAGCCTTAAACCCTCATCCCTAAAGCTTCAACCCTCAATCCTTAAACCTTCAACCCTAAACCCTATCCCTAATCCCTCTACCCTCGACACTCTAACCCTAACCTCGACATTAAATGCTAATCCGTCAACCTTAAACCCTAATCCTAAACCCTCAACCCTCAACACTATACCTTAAACCCTAATCCCTCAACCCTCAACCCTAAACCTTATCCCTAAACCCTAATCCCTCAACCCTCAACCCTAATTCATCATCCCTCAACTCTAATCCCTCATCCCTAAACCCTAAATGCTATCCCTATTCCTAAACCCTCAACAGACTCGATACTATACCTTAAACCCTGATCCCTTATCCCTAAACCCACCAACCCTATCCCTAATCCTTATACCCTCCACACTCTACTTTAACCCTAATTCCTTGACCCTCAACCCTATCCCTAAACCCTTGACCCTCGAACCTCAACCCTCAACCCTCAACCCTCAATGTCAAACCCTAATCCCTCAACCCTTAACTTTGATCCCTCGACCCTCAACCCTATCCCTAAACCCTAAACCCTCAACCCTAATCTGTCATCCCTCATCCCTAAACCCTAAACGCTATCCCTATCCCTAGACCCTCAATGGGCTCGATACTATACCTTAAACGCTAATCCCTTATCCCTAAACCCTCCAATTCTATCCCTTATCCCTTAAACCTCATGATTAATAGCCTTGAACGTAAAAAAATTTGAGGGGAACATAACGCAAGTGCATTATAATGCGCTCGCGTTATGTCAAACATGACAAACAACAGACTTGTGGGAAAGGAAAAATGCAAAGCAAAACATAACGTGAGCACGTTATAACACGCTCACTTTATGTCTTGCTTTGGGAATCCCAAGCCTTGGGCTTGGGATTTGCTTTGGATTTCCAACCCAAAGGCTTGGAGTGCCTTATGAACAGTCACAGACGTGTTTTTCTATATTCTTCAAAATTTTACATAATTTCGTTCGTGCTAACCCTCAGATTTGCACGTGTTTCAAGGTCAAATAAATCAAACACATGGGTAATGTTAGGCTTTCTCTTAGCTATTTGACGATGTGATTTTTTTACATTTTAACAATGTTAAGCCTTTCATCTTTAATTTCTTTTGTTTGTGTCTGTTTTTAGGCAAAAACCACTGTTTGGTCTTTTTTTCATTGTAAAATAACTATTCATTCAAATTTAAAAAAAAATACATATTTAGAAACTAGACTCCATTCTACAAATATTAAAAAAATTAAAAAATGATTTTCAATTAGTTTTCAAAATTTATAGGGGTAGCATGGCCAAAATTATATTTTTTTAGGATGTGTCCACTTTGAAAATTAGTAAAAAATCAAATATTCATCAAAAAATTATCAGAAAAATCGGGCATAAACTACATGCTATTAGCTAATTTCTCACCGAAGCAATTTTAAAAATACCAAAAAAAAGTTGACCTTTTGAGGGAGCCACAAAACATGCTATGTTATGTTTTTTTGACAGAAACAACACCAATTTCTGTGGTTCCCTCTTTTGAACCCCTTAATCTATGCCATTTTCAAAATAAAATAGTAGTTTAGAAAGTAGACTCGAAGCACTACATTGTTTTGGTTGCATCTCCATCTGAACCTCCATTTGAATTTGCCGATAGCTTATAGCTCGGAAGGACTGGGATGCTTTGCACACAAAATAAGACCTCCCCTAGCATTTACTCACCCACCCCAACGTGTTGGAGCAAACCGTTCGGCCCCAGGACCTGTGGAATGCAAAATTTCAATCCTAGCAACTTTTGACTTTATCGGTAGCTTACAGCTTGGAATGACTGGGACGCTTGGCGCACAAAAGGAAACCTCCAATGGAATTTACCCATCCACCCCGATGCATTGGCGCAGTCCGTTCGACCCCACGAGCTATGGAATGAAAAATGTCACACCTAGAACCTTTCCACTCCATCAAATTGAAGCATTTTGTAACAATGCGTTTGATTTCAGCACGGTCAAACAGAATGGAGTTGACCAAAAATGAGAGAGGTTATTGTGGATGGATGCCATGTGCACCTGTAGGTTCAAACAAAACATTCCCAATTGTTACGAATTCTGAGAACTGCTCTGTCAAAGTTTGGCAGTTTTTTGGTCTTAGGGATCTTAAGGGACTTTGCCAGTAGCCTCTTGCCCGAAATGACTGGGATGCTTGGTGCACAAAATGAGACCTCTACTAGCATTTACCCACCCACCTTGATGCGTTGGCATAGTCCGTTCGACCCCATGAGCTATGGAATGAAAAATGTCACACCTAGCACCTTTCCACTGCATCAAATTGAAGCATTTTGCAACAATGCGTTTGATTTCGGCACGGTCAAACGGAATGGAGTTGAAAAAAATGAGAGAGGTTATTGTGGATGGATACCACATGCACTTTTAGGTCCAAACAGAACATTCCCAACTGTCATGAATTTTGAGAACTGCTTGGTCAAAGTTTGGCAGTTTTTTGGTCTCAGGGATCTTAAGGGACTTTGCCGGTAGCCTCTTGCCTGGAATGACTGGGACGCTTGGCACACAAAACGAGACCTCCACTAGCATTTATCCACCCACCCCAACATGTTGGGGTAGTCCGTTTGACCGCACGAGCTATGGAATGAAAAATGTCACACCTAGCACATTTCCACTGCATCAAATTGAAGCATTTTACAACAATGCGTTTGATTTTGGCACGGTCAAACGGAATGGAGTTGACCAAAAATGAGAGAGGTTATTGTGGAATGATGTCACGTGCACTTGTAGGTCCAAACAGAACATTCCCAACTGTCACAAATTCTAAGAACTGCCTGGTCAAAGTTTGGCAGTTTTTTGGTCTCAGGGATCTTAAGGGACTTTGCCGGTAGCCTCTTGCCCAGAATGACTGGGATGCTTGGCGCACAAAATGAGACCTCCCCTAGCATTTACCCACCCACCCCGACACGTTGGCGCAGTCTGTTTGACCCCACGATGAGCAAAACAAATATTGTTCTAGTTGACACATTCTCAATCATTGACATGGATGATATCTCAGTACCATTCCTTTAGGCACAATATGAGCTTCCAATGGAAGGCGCAATTGTGAGGTTAGAGATGATGAAAAGTGCACCTCATTCATAGTCATGTTTTACTTGTCTTCAATGATGATTCCTTGATTCAACTTAATCCTTTGATAATACATTTTAACCTCCTTGTGAAAGCGCACTTTCAAGGTTGCTTGAGCAAGAGCTAGCGCCTCAACATCGAGGTGCACTTTTGGTGTTCTAGAAGCATGAACTAGCACCTCAAATAGTAAGGCACTCATTCTAGGTTGTTTATTCAATAATTGGCACTAGTCACATATGGTGTAGAGAGGTAGATGTGCGCCTAAGTCATCATTTGATGCCTTCAATAACTATAAACTCCTTTGATGATGCATTTTATCCTTCCAATTCACTATCTAGCTTTAGGCGCACATTTTAGGTTGATCAATCATAATCTAATGCCCTAAGTACCAAGGTGCACTTTTAGGTTAGTTTGATAAAGGATTAGCACCTTCATTTCTAGGCGAAAGTTTGGAGTTGAAATACATCAAAATAACAAGTTTCTTCATCACTTCAAACATATTTAACACTTTGAAGATCTCCAATGCATGATTGAATATCAAGAAACCAATATATCATTTCATGAAGGTCTTAAGTGTTGTAAATATGCATCTTCTTATTTAATCATGTGTTGTAAATGAAGGAATGCAATGATTGCAATATGTGCACAAAATGGAATTTTTGATAAGGATTGAAAGGAAATGTTAAGAAAATGCAATTGGCGGGTGTAAATCCAAAGTGTGGAAGCATAGACAAGGCATGTGAACAGTTTGGCATGACACCTCAAAGAGATGCTATCTCATGGAATGCAATGATTGCAAGATATGCACAAAATGGATTTTTTGAAAAGGCTTTAGAAACTTTGAAGCAAATACAATTGGAACGTTTAAAACCAAATTCCATAACCTGTGCAAGCATTCTCCCTACTTGTGCCAAATTAGTATCTTATATATACATATATGCACATAATGTCATGAAAATAATGTATAATGTATTTATCACGCCATATAGGCATGTACAAATAAAACCATATGGGTATATACAATGATATACATTGATAACATACAAAAGTATGTTTACAAAGCCAAATACACATGTAACAAAATGTCCCAAAATCAAATCTCCTATGGATTGCTATCAAATAATCTATGGCTCTTGCTAGGCCATGAAGATGGTGAACCAGTCAATGACTCATCTTCTATCGCTCATCGACTAGACCTCCTCAATAGAGATTTTTGAATTTCCACCTATTAATACAATCAAACAACGTGCACATTAATATAGAATTTAATATTCAAAATATATAACATGACATAAGTAATCAATCACTTACCACCAATTGGTGATCCCTTTTGATCATTTGTTGTCTCTCTTCTTCTATAGAGTTGGATGGGTAGGGGAGGTGACGTCCTGTGAGAAGCATGAACAAGTAGATTTAAAAGTAAACATGAATATCATAAATATGTACATTAAATGCTATGCTTATTATAGGACTGTTCTAGTACTATTTTAGGACTGTTGTAGTTAAAACTATCCTAGTAGACATGTATAGGACTATTATAGGACTGTCATCTCATGGAATACAATGATGGCAAGATTACTATCAAGATTAGTATGAAGATTAATTATGACTGTTATAGGACTTTTATAAGAATGCAAAGTAAGGAAGCATAGGCAAGGCACATGAACTGGTTGGTGGAATACCTCAAAGAAATAAGAATTTTGTCAGATGTTGTAGTTGCAATTGCCATGTGACACATGTATGTAATATGCGAAAGCATAGACAAGGCACATGAACTATTCGGCAAAAGACATCAAATACATGTCATCTCATGGAATGCCTTATGTAGAAAAAGGTACAAATGTGCAATATTAAGAAATACAAATGAGAACTAAAAATCATACCTCGAGTATAGTCAAAATAACCTACGATGCCATACAAAATAATTTATGATTCCATGCAAAATAATCTACGATGCCATGTAAAATAACTTTATTCGTAGTCTTGTATAGTCAAAAGCATGCATTATAGTTAAAGTAACAAGATTTTTAATAAAACAATTCTAAAAAATAGAAAAAACAAGAACAAGTTAAGATAAAAAATGTCATACCTGTCCATCTGGAAGTTTAAATGCTAGTCAAGCGTACCTGAGGGGTCATCTCTTACCTTCAAAGTATCCAATATTGCTTCATGATCAGCATTACTAATTGTCCATAGTTCTTTTGATTTTGGTTTTCCACGATGCTTTAGTAACTTGACATTTGTTGCTACAACTAGGTGAGAATACATCAATATGGTTTTATGCTTCTCAAAGTCTTCAAAGGTCGGGATGCCATTCTTTTTAACCATATATGTTCATAACCAAGTCCCAGCAATAACAATTGATCCTGTAGGATATGTGAACCCATCACCACTGAAAGCCCAAGTATCATTGGCAATAGGACTATCTAGCCTTGATCTTAATGCTAGTGCTTTTGACAATGTTTTACGATTCAATCTTAAGTCAACACAAGTTTGCCTCATTAATCGAGCATTTCTTAATTGTTTGCTTACTATTGAGGTTGTTATTACTCTACGGGCAGCTCTTTTCTCTTTCTCCTTGCTAGTCTTTCCAATAGAATTGAGTGCATTGAAAAGACTTCTTACAATAATTTTATTCCAATTGGACACTTTGTTTAACCGAATCTTTAATTTCTTTAGTAAAGTCTCATTTTGTACATCTTTAATAATTGCACAAAAAGTTGGCATTGTTCGGTTAATGTTTTCTTCTCAAAGTATTCATTGAAGAGTTTTGTAGCCGACAACCGAACCGTTCATGATGACCTCTTGCCTTCAAGTTTTTCCATTATGTTCTCATCAATTTCAAGTAACCATTTTGGGGTTTTCAGGTGTTTTCCAATTTCATCATGGTTATTCTCTTTTTAACAAATGTCCTCTCTTCTTATGAAATTTGGAGATACATTGATTGTTCTTGTTTCATCCATGTTATCAACCTCATCAATTTTATCAACAAATGGATTATGGAGTGAAATTTCAATATCATGATGTTCATATCCACTTTCTTCAAGTGCACATCTTCATTTTTCTTCTTCTTCTTTGTCCATGGTATTTCTATTATGAATAGGTGTTTCATAACATTTTTCAATATTTTCATTTGCAATATCATGGTGAATTTCATTCTTATCTAACCTTTCATTATAATCAAAATTAACATCTTCAATTTGCATGTCATTAGATGGTAAAGAAGAAGATTCACCTTGATGAGAATCCGCTAAACCCACCCTTCCAATCCTCTTCCTTTCCCTATCTTTTTTCCTAATTGCTTCAATTTCCTCCAATGTAACTTTCCTCCTCCTTTTTGCTTTACGACAACTATTGCTCCCCATTAGGGGAACAAAAATATCACCCTTATGATTGTAACAAGAAAATTGTGTCTCCAAAAGTGCATAAAAATATTCCTTTCACTGTCATAGCCAGAAATCACGAGTATTTCGACAGCAGTGGGTCTCTGGTTGCGGAAGTTGGGCCCAACAATATTCCTTTTGTCTTTTTTCTACTTTTACAAAATGGATATCTGTTTTGTAAAAGCCCAATTCTTTGCAACGGACACTTGCAACGTCCATATGGCTACTACAAAATAGATATCCATTTTATTATGTACATTTGGATTCTAGACTAGGGATTCATTGTATTATTCAATAAACTTGTGAATTACCATCTAATTTCAATGTTTACACACTAATCCACCTAGGTATCAACTTAATAAAGCTCTGGATATAAGCCATTATTTGATTTTAGGCTATCATCAAATGAGGAGCTTCTAAAGGCAAAAATGTTGTCCCAAAAGAAGGCTCAATGTTATTCGTAAAGACATTAGATTGTTAAAATACAAATTCAAGGTTAGATATTCCTTGGGCTATTTTAGTATAGAGAAGCAAAATTGCAATATATGACTATCCTAGGAATTAGAATGGTTGATCATAGGATATTCATGGCATTTTGACATTATTGTATGGATTGATGGATGTTTAGGCAGTTTAAGTTTAAATGTAATGTATGAGAATTCTTATTTATGAAGGATCTAATATGTCTTATGTCTTATTTGCAAGCCATTCAAGAAAGAAATGAAAAGATACCAAGGACTATCATAACACCTATTATAATTAGGTGCATCAAAGGATTGTCATCCAAGACCTTACCAATATGGGAAGTTATCAAAACCATGTCATGTTTAAAATTAAAGGCTTTATCACCTCTTTGTCCCTATAGGCCTATTAGAACAATAGGTCACATTTTATTCATATACCGGGGTTGAGAATAAACACTAAGCATTTGTAATTATGGCAAGTGTAAATGGAAATAGATCACAACTTTAGACAATCTATCGTCTCCTAGATTGCACTGACTGAGTGGAAATTAAAAATTCCCTATTAATGTCCTTTATATACTAAAGGTATGGGTGAGAAAGGTAAACTTTGTATGTTGTAGACAAGTGATGCAGAGCAACATAGCAAAAGCTTACAAATAGGGTGTAAAATACCCATTAACCCACCAATTGCTCAAATAGATTTTAAAATATCCTTCCCAAGGTCCAAACGAGACCGAAATACACTCTTTCTTTACTATTGGCAAGACATTTCTAATGTCTCATCAAACTATGCTTCACATGTTCTTCCTTTCTCTATTGTTGGCCAAACTTATCATTATCGGTAACCTTCAAATTTGTTAGCCTGATGTGGGACCTCTCGCCGATGTGTAGAATCCATCGCTCAGGCTTATGCTGTCGGTGTGACTCCTTCGTTGTTCTCTGATATACACACTTACTCCAATGTGAGATTCACCACCCTTGTCTATTGGTAAGACCAATACCCTCGGTGAGACTTTTTACTTGCATTCTGATGTTATAACTCTCCCCGATGTGTTTACTATCCATTAGTCATCAGTAAGACTTCTACATCAGTAAGACATTCTCTTCGATTTCTGATATCGTATCTCACACCGAAACAATAAACACCGAACTACACCATCGGCCAGACCACCTCTATCGGTGACACTTTTCTTCTCGCCTCCGAGAGTCCATCTCTTTCTGATGTTCCTTCTATCGGTGTGACTCCCTCTCATCGGTGTAGTTCTCAACCGTTCTTCCGATGTGCCGATAAATAACCCATCGGTGACACTTAATGATTGTCACCCCGATATGACTTGATCGGTGAGATCAATGTTGTCGGCTCAATGTAACTTTGTCTCTTTGATAACTATTGTCAATCCGATGTCTTCGATTTAGCCTATACATAACATGACTTGTTATAACCGGTCGACTAATGTATCTTTTCCCAATTTTCCTGATATGGCCGGTCAACCTCTGTATCCTTTGAGATGTACATTCACCATTTACAACCACAATAAATGATAGCAGGATATACATGAAATGTCCATGCATACATAAACGATATACCCATGGATTGTATCTTCGGTGAAACAATACCAATGGTACAAAATATGTTGCTTCTCTTCATCGAAAACCAATGGTACAAAATTTTTCATAGATCAAGGAAACAGATATCCATTTTCAGAACGGATATCTATTTTCGGAATGGATATCCATTTTGAGTTGCTTTTAAGAAGCAAAACTGATATCCGTCTTGCTTTGGTACAAAGCAAGACGGATATCCATTTTGATTGTTGACTTTTTATGGATTGTAACGTGTTTTAATGTTTCAGTCTCTTCTTCGAACTTCACCCTTCATGCTGACGACTTTTTTTTATGCAAAATTGATAAATCAAAAAGGGTTTATAGAAAAAATTGTTAGCTTTCTAAAAATATAAGATTTATTTGGTTATCATTTTATTAAATAATTATTAATAATTTTCAATATACCGTGTCTCTAAAATCCTGATGGACACACTGATTGAAAAACATCCATAACTTTCAAACCATTTCACCTTTTTGAGATTCGAAACTTGCGTCACACTCTATACTTTTCTGGCTATAGGTTAAAATTTTTTTTTTGAATTTTGATTTTTTTTATCGAGTTAGGTTGGCTGGAAAATTACTTTTTATTTTTTAGAAAAAGTCACAGTAAAAAAATCATAACTAATTATTTTATTAGAAAAAAATTTCAAATAAATATGCATCACATCCGGACATGAGTCCTCTACTTATTTTGAAAGTTTCAAAAAAATATATATATTTTTACTCATAGTTAGGTTGGCTGGACAGACACCCACTTTTTATTTTTTTCTAAAAAATTTAATAGCTGGTCATTGAAATATTCAATTTTCACTAAGTAAATTTAGTTTTTTTATAAAAAAATTAGTAGCCTATAAACTGGATTCAATTCTCTACAAATTTCATTCTTACATCTTTTTCAAATTGTATAGATAATCCATTCAAAATTTCACATGAACTTGATAAAGTCTGATTTTTTGTATTTTCATTGCCACTTAGAGGTATAGTTTGGCCCATCATGATCCTGCACATACCCTAATACTGATGTTGATAAGCATGCACTTCTTCATGTTCAACTGATGGCTCATTCTCATCCTCAAAAGGAAAAACATAATTTGTTTCAAAATCCATGGCTGACTCCTCACATGCTAAGGTGTAATTCTCATGAACTGAAGCTACCTGCTAATGAGGGTGATTGGGGAAACTGTCCAATACAAGGGCATAATCATATCCACAAGGGATAATTTCATTTCCTTTGACATAGGGAGGGTTATCTATAGTCTTTGATACCTCATCCTGAAATATACTGGATGCTATCCTAAATTGAGGACAATCCAACTCAGCGCGAGCATTGGTGTTATGAATCCTACACCAGTTTGTAAGGGCTACTTCTCTCAGGTTCACTCTAGTAGTCTGCTTAGGTTCACTAGGAGGCTGATTATCTAAGGGTGATGGCAAGGAACCATTGTTTGGCCTGGTATTCCACACTCTAAGCCATCTAGGGGCATTATTGTTACCACTGTTGCTATTGTTATTGTTGTAATTCCTATCATTGTTATGTCCCCTATCAGGATATCCAGATCTATCATTATTATATCCTCTGTTTTGATTTGGTTGAGAATAGAAATTCTAACTTCTCAAATGAGTGATTTCAGTTGTCAATTTTCTCAACTGTGCTGATATTTCTTTAATTTCTTCCGTTTCTTCCTGAACTTTGGCTACTACGTTCTCTGTTTGAGGTTTGAAAAAGGAAGAACCATTATTGTTATTCTATCCTACATCCTGAGGTACTTGTGTATGTCCTATATATTGAACCATCTAGCCATTTCCATTTGGAGGTGGCATGATGCTAAGTGGAGGTACTTGTAAAGGACTTGGCATATAGTTGGAGGCATCATGACTCCATTGGTCTGTTGTTGAGCAGGATATGTAGGAAATGCAATGTTAGATGTTGGAGCAGGGATCAACTACCGATTGAATTTTATAGCTTCTTCAAAAGCTCCTGCCAAAGTTGTGACATTAGGATGTGTCCTCCTGATAAACATAGAAGTCAGAGGATCTAGGGATGAATAATATATACTCCTAACAGCTTCATCTGCTACAGTGTAAAGGGCTACCAGCTTTGAAAGCATCTTTTGGAACCTAGCATTAAAGTTACCAATAGGCTCTCCCTCAAATATTTTGATTGTGGCAAACAGGTGATAATTCATTGAAGGATCTATAGGTATCTTGAATCTATCTTTAAAAGCTTTTTCCAAGGCAGCCCATGAGCCAATTGAACCTTGACCAAGACTGATAGACCAATTATATGCCTCTTCCCCTAAGGAAAATGGAAATAATCTGTATACCACATCCTGATGTTCAATCCTTGCTCTACAACAAGCTTCCTTAAATGTTCTGATGTGATCATCATCATCCTGATATGGATGATACTTAGGACAAATCTTGTCAGGATTTTTAGGTAGATGATGATATGAATTGAAAGTTAGAGGTGACTCTACAACAAAGAATGACATTGTGACTGGTTGAGGTTGGACTGGAGGTGTTACAGGTGGTCCTATAGGCGTTTGCAATCCAATAGGGGTTATTGGCATATGTCCTAGAAAAGATTCTGATGTACTAGAACCAAGAGTGTGATGAATGTCTATAGTTCTAGGTCTAAGTCCACGGATAGGAAGTTCCTCAAAGAGTCTACCAGATCTAGACCTAGTATTTGGCTTGAGAGCTAGGATTTCTACAATTTTTTAGAAATTTGGCTTAGTTTCTATAAAGATCATCTGAACTACACAAGCAAAGGATGTATTTATGACCAGAATCCAAAATTGACTGGATATTTATGCAATATTTGCACAAACACTGTAAATATGAACATATATAAGGCTTTCACACAGATATCAGGATATTAGGCAAGACATGCAAAATACAACAAAGGTTTAGTAGGAGGACATGAATAACAACTCAAACTTCAGAGATTACAAGGATTGAGTGTAAAACTTGAGATATTTATGCAATATTCTAAAATATTTATGATGAACAGGCATGAACTATAACAAAACAAGCAAATATTTGCAAGAACACTCAAAGCATGAATGATTGTGAGGAGCTTTCAGAAGATTACCTCACTTTGACAAAGGAAAACACTTATACAACTAATTTACCTTCAAAAATTAGAAAGGAGACCCTCCTTCTAGCGCCAATTTATGTTGATGATGATTGTTAGTGATAACAACACTCATAAAAATTTGCACAACAAACCTTTATTATCTTGTAAAGTACGATCAATTTGAGATAAATTGATGATTCCAAGGCTCCATTGATTAGGTCATGATCATCTGACATTACTCAGAGGTTGATGTGACATGTTGTTTTCCATTTCAAGGGGTCTTATGCTAATTGAAAGATTAATTGCATACCTGCCTGCTTTAAATTCACTTCACAAATGATGTTATTTCCACTATGCTCAACAAATTATGACTATATTTATAAGTTTGATCAATTCTTCTGAGCATCTAATTTTAGGAACTTGAATATACTTCTACACTTTGTATTCATTCAATCGATGTGCCTACAAGTGGATATTTATAAGTTTATCATAGATATTAATGTGTATTTGCATGATATTTGTCAAATTGACATGCTTTCACTCAAAATATGTTCTGTATTTTCAATTATTTACGAGATATAGGCATATTTCATGTTTATTTGCTTTAGATTGTATGTTATTTGCAATTATGGAGGTGATTTGTAATGAAATTCAAAGAAATTTAAAGAAATACTTCTAATTTTAGTGAACCTTTAGCTATTGAGTCACATACATTCCAGATACAGTCATGAAGAGAAGAAATCAAACCATAATTCACCAGGTTGGTCCATGGCTAGGTGTGGTTGATCCTAACTTCAAAGGAACAAGGAATGAAAATAATACATGCAGATTGACAAGTACTGCAAGGGATGTAGCTAATCAATGCACATATCCAGATTCAACTAATTGATTACTCAAGATTTACAATAATTTGTAATCAAACAGCTTTCTCTTTCATTAAGTATGCAAAACATGTACATTCACAATAGCCTTGAAATCAGTCCTAAATTCTTTAGCAATCAAATTTCAATTAAGTTTTTAATGACTAAAAGATGCACTCCTTCCCCATTTATAGAATAAGAAGAGGAGGTGGTTACAAATGACCAATGGTCAAGATTCATTCATTCAGATCAATAGACACTTCTTCATTGACTTAGTCAACATCTTCATCCGTGGCACAAGTTACCAGCTGGCAACTATCTAGCAAAACTTACTGCTTATAAGTAGCCTATGCATATGTTTACCTTATGATGCATCTCTTCTTACCCTTTATCTCCTTCTTCTTCACTTTCTTCTTGTAGAGCCTAATCCTCTACCTACCTCTCTATACTTTCAGTAATAGGCCTCAGTATCCTTTTGGTCTTTTGTTTGTCAAGGGGAGACTGTGATGCGGATGCATGGGCTGATGTGGATGCCCCATCACCTTTTGATGCAAATCTCTTGATGATCACCCCCTTCGGTTCATCTCCCACCTTCTTACCCTTGGAGGGTATCTTTTGTTCTTTAGAGGGCAATCTCTCCCCATTAGATTTTCTCTTCTCATTGAGAAAATCATCATACTCTTCATCTGACAATTCCTGTCTCTTTTTCTTATTATCAACAGTAAGGGCCATGCCCTTCTTCTTCAATTTAGCAATTTATGCATTTACCCAACCTTGGGTCAGTTTAATTACCCCTTGCATTATTTGGTCCAAGGACATATCCTCCTGCTGTGTCAAGTCAGGGGCTGAAATGGTGTCATTATACACCTTGTCCTCATATTCATTGGACATTATCTTTCCATCATCATTATGTAGCTGTGCGGGCACTGGGATACAATCAAAGGTCCTTATTTGATTCAAGGTGAGCCTTTGATATTTTCTTCTTCTCACTTCTACCTCATCATCACAATCAGTCTAGAAGTCCTCTAGATGCTTTTGATGTATCTATTTTTCTAACAACTGCTACATCCTGCCATAAGGGTCATATGACCTGGCAATGGGGAATGGTTGCAAGTACATGAGTTTTAGACCTCCAATAGCATGCTTGATGCTTAATCTGTCTGGGCATAAGTACCATCCTATATATACTGGGAATAGTACAGGGGGAATCTTCTTTTGTTCTATATGAGCTTCAACTGAAGCAGCTATTTGTCGGACAAACTCCATCAAGATGACCCTATCAGTGGGGTATCTTGGCAACATGAGGGGTTGTCCCTCAAATCCTTCAATCCTTATATATGAAAAAGTGGAGAATTGGATAAACCAAGCTCCATACTTTTAAATAACCTCCTGAGCTTCCATGCTCAGCCTCTTAGTCCATTCCTCCTCCATTGTTCTAACTAGGTGCATTGAAAATGCATCATTCACCAATTTGTAATCTTGGAGGTATATCTTTTTCTACAATTGGGGATAATGATCCCATACATGCACATCACCAGTGATGTTTCCTACCTTGCCTATTGTATGTAGGACATCAAAAGTTCCTTAGATAGCACAAGAATAAACAACATAGGAAGTCATGTAGAACATGCATGCTTGACCACCTAGCTTCCTCATCCCCTCGTATAGGCAATCACTGATGATTTTGGCCCTTTGAGGCTTGTTATCCGAGTATAATACCATTTGGATGATTCCAAACATCCAGTTCTCAATGTTCCCAAGATGAGGTTTGCTAGTCATCCTACTCAATAAGACAATTATGTATTGATATTCATCATTAAAATCAAACTTATATTGGTAAACTGGCAATTTGGTCGAGGCTGTGTTGGTGTTGTTCTTTCCCCTCCACTGATATATTCTCTTCTTGACATCTTTCTTATTGTTGTATTCTTTCTCTAGTTTATTGACTTCCACACTGACTACCTTGTTTCCCACTGGTAGATTGAAAGTGGCAGTGAGGCCCTTGACTGAAAAGTCAGCATATACCCTGCCATGTTTCTCTACTCTCCTAGTTTTTGGGTTATAGTTTCTAGCACATTCAACTACCAGCTCTATGGCATCCATGGCATATGGGAATCTATTTGCATGCCACATACCTATTGTAAATATCCTATCCAATATAGGATTGTCAGTATCATCATCCAATTTCCTCGACCATGCATCCAACTCTGTTTGTCTGTGATGTGTGTCACTGATAACACCATATCTAAATCCCACTCCCTTAGGTTGGACAAACATAGGCTTTAAGAACTTGGCCTCAAATCTATTCCTTCTAACTAATGCCATTGACTCTTGCAATAGACACATGCAGGTCTTACCCTATGATGCTTTGTATGAACATTCAACAATATCATGCATATAATCTCTATTATTTATCATTCTAACTATTTCATGCATCATCATGCATATTTACCCTAGTAAGAATTTATTTACCTAGTTTTTGTAGAAAATGACAACGGAGAGGGTTTTAAATTACTTACCTGATATCTCTTTCCTTTCCGTTTATATGACTGATAATGGGAAAGACTGTAAGCACGTGGGGTCACCCATTCCATTTCGTTACATTGAGGGTCACAATCTGATAGCAAGTGACTGATAAGGGTTTGACTTCCAGAGCTCTATAATTTTTGATTAATCACAAGGTAAATGTAAATAACCTTCGTATTTTACTTTTAAATGGATCAATATGACAAATTAGGGCATAGTGTTGTCCTGACCAAATTCGTCGATTATTTGCATGAAGCTCATAGATGCCGCCAAGTGTTCAATTTGTATTTGAAATCGGCAGGGCTTCATCTACCATTTTAATTGCATTTAATGCCAAGGGGTGATCTTTGGAAGATCAGGGATATTTGAAAATATGACCCCCCTCTTTTGTACGGGATAATCATCTACTAAGATCGGGGTGATATGGTCAACCTTTGACCAAGGAACTAGGTCGGGTCATGAAATTAAGATCAGGGATACTTCAAAATATGACTCCCCCTCGAGGGACAGGATCATGATGATGTCATCATGCCATCAACGCTCTTCAATTATCAGGTTTTGGTGACATCATCGTCATATTGAGAAATATGACAAATATTTGATATATGACCCTCTGTGGGTTGGGTGTAATGATTATGTCATCACCAGGGTGATTTCCTTCATTCATTGGAACTAAATGATGTCATAGTCATATTGACACAGGTTGATATTCATGCAGGGGTGATATTCATAAGATGATTGATAGTAAGAAATATGACCCCCCACAAATATATGATGTTCTCGATGGGTAGATACTTGTTCCCGTTTAATTTTGACGTTCGTGTATCAGGTACCTAACATTTGTTGGGTGATTTTTCTATGTCCGAGTGATGTTAGCGAATATGAATGATGTTAGAAATATGACCCCCTAAGGGAAATATCAGGGTTGACCAAACTTTGACTCAACATAACTCTACCCTTAGACAATATTTGGGTGATCAAAAAGGCAAACCTACCTAGAATTTTGTGTACTTTCTAGCCATGAGGTTTATGATAGCAAATGTTGACTTTGGTAACTAACCTCATCTTGTGATGCATCTACCTTAGCAAGGTGACCCACATGACTGATTTTACCAAACTACCCAAAGCAAGAAACAAGCAAGCCAAAGCAGAAAGAAAAGTTGGGTCCCTATTTTGCTAAGGCAAAATGGGGCATGTTGTGTAACCACACAACACATACCTGCCACAACACATCATGGTCTTTCATATCATGGTGCCATTGGCATATGCTTTCTTGCGACTTTAATCTTTTATGCATTTGACACATCGTCACCTCGGTCTTTATACCTTGGTACATAATGTCAGGTGCTATATCCAACATTAGGTTTCTCCAAGTTTAATTAGCATAATTCCACCTCCTTCCCTTCATTTCCTTTTTCAAGAGTCTATCCATCTCCTTTGTCCCTACATATCCTCTTGAGGGGCATTATCTACCAATCCTTCATTTTTGTGATCCCTATTATCCTTCTTTTTCATGAGCCCCATCCAATCCAATCCAACCCATTTTATCCATTCCAAACTATGTTTTAATCTTCTTTGAAATGACATTGCTTCGCAACATCGTCTCAAAGAGGGGCAAAATGTAGGCATAAAAAATTGACTTATGATCAATTCCCTAAGTCCTCCCTTTGCATAAAATTTAATTAATTTTAATTAATTAATTAAATTTTCATTTTATCTCTTCCATAAATAATAAATTAAAATCAATAAATTTAATTTATTATTTTCCACCCTTAAGCCTAAGGTTTAATTAATTTTAATTAATTAAATCTTTTTCACTTTATTCCCATCGTGTAAATAATAAATTTAAGTTAAATAACTTAATTTATTATTTACTAAACCTAAACCTAAAAATCATTTGTAAAAATTAAATCAAAACCCTAACTATATTATACCTACCATACCATTTGATTAACCATTTAACTATCTTCGAACTACCCAAACCAACTTTCATCCAAAGTTTATAACAACCTAAATATTTGCCAATTCCTCCCCCTAGAGAAATTACAATGGAGTTATGCCAATACTGTGAGCAACCACATTGATTCAAGTAACATTTATTTCAATATCAATATTTTATCTTTATCTTTCGATTATGGGATGTGAAATTTAATGTGATTTTAGGGTTTTACAAAATACTTTGAAATATGTTTGAAATTCATATTTTTATACTACACATACATACATACTTACATACATACATACAAGCATGCATACATACATACATACATACATACATACATACAAGCATGCATACATACATTCATACATACAGGCATACATACATACATACATACATACATACAAGCATACATACATACATAAATATAAATATATATACAAACATACATACATCAAACATACTTAACAAACTTGAACATAAAAGATTCCAAGCGAAACATACCGCGAACGCGTTATAACATGCTCGCGTTATGTCAAACTTGACAAACATCAGGTGAAATTTTGCAAAAAAGAAAAAATGCAAAGCAAAACATAACGCGAGCATGTTATATGTTGCTTTGGGAATCCCCAAGTCTTAGGCTTGGGATTTGCTTTGGATTTCCAACCCAAAGGCTTGGAATGCCTTCCCAACGTCCAAAGACGTGTTTTTGCATATTCTACAGGATTTCACATAATCTCATTCGTGCTAACCGTCAAGTTTGCACGTGTTTCAAGGTCGAACAAATTGAACACCTGGGTAATGTTAGGCTTTTTATTAGCTATTTAATGATGTAATTTTTTTCACATTTTGACAATGTTAAGCCTTTCATCTTTAATTTCTTTTGTTTGTGTCTATTTTTTGGCAAAAACCAGTGTTTAGTATTTTTTTTCTTTATAAATTAATCGTTCATTGAAATTTCTAATAAATTACATTTTTATAAACTAGACTCCATTCTACACATATTTAAAAAAATAATTTTCAATTAGTTTTCAAAATTTATAGGGGTAGCACAACCAAAATTATGTTTTTTTGGATGTGTCCGCTTTGAAAATTAGCAAAAAATCAAATACTCATTAAAAAATTATCAAAAAATCAGGCATAAACTACATGTTGTTAGCTAATTTCTCATTGAAGAGATTTAAAAATACAAAAAAAGTTAACCTTTCGAGGGAGCCACAAAACACGCTATGTTATGTTTTTTTGATAGAAACATCACCAATTTCTGTGGCTCCCTTTTTTGAACCCCTTAATCTATACCATTTTCAAAAAAAAAATAGTAGTTTAGAAAGTAGACTCGGAGCACTACTAACATTGTTTTTGTTGCATCTAAAATTTTTGAGTGTAACTATGCTCAATTTCTCATCCAAGGTCAGTATTTCCTTATTTCAGAAAAAAAGTGGCCACTTAAGACCCCTTTTTGGCTCCCCATTTTCCTGCACTTACCCTCAACCAATTAATTTTTGTTGATATTAATTTCAAAGATGAAATCAAAGCCATCTTTCTTTTGTGTTCACTTCTCGATAGTTGGGAAGGTGTTTTCATGGCGGTTAGTAATTTGGTATTCAGAAATATGAAAGGAAATGTGTTGAAGTTTGATGATGTGGCTGCAATTTTTCTCAGTGAAGACATGAGAAGAAAATATTAAGGTACTTCATCCGGAGAGGATTTGATTTTTGGAAATAGGGGGAGATCCCAAGAACGGGGAAGAAATAACAATAGAAGAAGATCTAAATCTAGGGGAAAAAATATAGGTTGCTAGTTTTGTGGCAGGGAAGGCCACATAAAGAAGAATTGTTGGTCATTCAAGAAGGCAGAAAGTTAATCAAAAGAACACGAGGTAAATGTAGCATATGAAGATGATGAGGTGCATTAGTTTTATCTATAAGTGAAATTATAGCTGATGTGTGGGTGTTGGATTCTAGTGCTTCTTTTCATGCCACTTCATGCTAGGCATTTTTTAAAAACTATCAAGAAGGCAACTTTGGTAAGGTCTATATTGGTGACGATGAACCTTTTGACATTGTTGGTAAAGGGGATGTGTTATTGAAATTAAAAAATGGAAATAATTGGTTGCTGTGGGATGTGAGACATGTCCCTAAACTCAAAAGAAATATGATTTTTGTGGGACAACTAGATGCTCAAGGTTGTAACATCACTTTTGAGTCAAGCACTTGAAAGGTGACCAAAGGAGCCTTGGTGATTGCAAGAGGTAGAAAATTAGGCACTTTGTATGTACTAAAGAGTCATGCTGAAGTGGGAGTTACAATGGCGGTTGTGGACAAAGATATAGAGATTTGGCACAAGAGGCTCAGTCATATGAGCAAGAAGGGCCTTGAGATTTTGCACAAAAGGGATCAACTTCCAGGTTTGAAATCCGTTGATTTGGAGTTGTGTGAGCATTGTATTTATGGAAAACAAAAGAGGATCAACTTCTCCACCAAGGAACATGACAACAAGACAAGACCGTTAGAGCTAGTGCATTCAGATGTCTTTGGCCCAACGGAGATAACTTCTATTGGTGGTTCTAATTACTTTGTTACTTTCTTAGATGACTATACTAGGAAGGTTTGGGTTTACATGCTAAAGAGGAAATCTCAACTATTTGGCATGTTCAAAAGTTTTAAGGTACTAGTTGAAAATCAGACTAACCACAAAATTAAGTGCTTAAAAACTAATAACGGTGGTGAGTTTTGTTCCTTGGAGTTTGATCACTTTTGTGCAGATAATGGTGTTAAATGGATCAAAATTGTTCTATTCACCCTGTTGGTTCCCAAATCTGAACACATCCAACTCTAAAGATTTGCCACTTCTTATGCTCAAGTTCAATGGTAGACTTGGCCAATGGAGTGGGAGATTATCACCTATCTCCCCTTCACTTCAGGTTCTGCCGCACCTAGGAGGGTATTCCTTTATTTACAACCAAGAGATTTATCTTTGACTAATTCAGGCAGAATGCTCTTAGGTATGCACCAAGATTTGTAAACTAAACCCTAGATTGACAATATTCTTAGACTATCTACACTGGTTAAATCTGAGAACATGTAATATCATAACCTAAAACAAAAATAAAACATGAAATGGTTTGCTTCAAATGATTTGTATTTAAATTTGGTTTTCTTCTAGACCTTTGGGAAAATAAATCCTAGACCGGTGCTTTATCAGGGCAACAGAGTCATACCTGTCAATACAAATGTTTCCCTTTTGACATCAAAACTTCAAATTCATAGGATATATTTGTATCACTATCTTGCAATGACACACCCAAGAAAGATTATTTCCTACAACTCTACTTACAAATCTTTAAATGAATGCATAGTCCTCCATATTTCACCTAAAACAATTTAATTCATTCCTTGAATGAAAGAAAGAAAGAAAATATGCAACCCAGGAAACCTAAATAGATAAACACATAGACCCTTGATCTTTTGTTTAAAAGGAAAATGCATACATCCAAGGAGACAGTTGCAAAAAATACACAATAAGTGTTACTCATTTAATGCAATCTGGAGTGAAATAATGTCAATCAAAAATTTATACATGTACAAAACAGAAAATACCTCTATACCTAGACACAAGAACTAAATTTGTAAAAATACTCCCCAAATAGTGGATACCTTGTATCCAAAGCCCAGAAGAATCCCCTTACAAAGTGGAATAGCATGATCTCTTATAGAAACAAGAGCATGTTTCCCTATAATTAATTACATCCTGGAAGTTAGGTGAATATTACATTACAAGTTTCTGTCAATGAGCCTGGGGAAATTAAAAATTCACAAAAAGGAGGAGAAGACAAATAACAATATAAAATGGAACTATATGCTTTCTAATTTATCTTCCCTTTTGATTAGTGATTTTTTTAGTGGCTAATATTCACCAATTGGCTAATAGTACAAGCTATAAAGTGACCTAAATCGCTAGAATATTTATTTTATTAAATTTTAAACTCACAAATTCGCCACAATATGTGATAATTAGATCATATTCACCTAAATTTTATAAGTTTTAGTAGAAAATGAAATTAATTCGCCAATAATATTATATAATTATTGGTTACTTTAGGGCCATATCACCAATTTTCAATCACCATCATTGATTTTATTTATAATTTACCAACTACAGTTGTATTCCATGGGTTAAAATGTATCCATGGAGCTCCAACACCCATCAAGCCTAAAATTGTATTTGAGCCGTTGATCTCAATTTATAATATAACGTCTAGGGTTAAATTCCATGGGCCAAAATGTACCCATGGAGCTCCAAAGCCCATGGGGCCCAAAATTGCATTTGGGCTATTGATCTCCATTAAGATCAATGTCCCAAATGCAATTTCGGGCCCCATGGGCATTGGAGCTCCACGGGCACATTTTGGTCCATAGAATAGAATCCAAACCATTAGATTATAAATAAAATCAATGGTGGTGAAAAATAATTTAGGGCCAATTTAAAATATTCAATGTTTGATTTAGAATATCAAGGAATTAAGGAATTATAGACATGAGCACTACACCTTAAACTAGTCAATCACTGCCACCTTTAGGCCTTTACTTTTCCATAGGAATTTAATTTGTTTCTTATGGAGGATTTGCCATGGTAATTAATGCATTTTCCTATTTTTTGTCAAGATTTTCTAGGATTTTCTACAAATTTCTAGTGACTTAAAAAATTCACCAATAAAATTAAATATTTTTTCAAAAAAAGGAAAGATTCGCCAATAGAAATTAATATTTTTTTCTAAAAAAATAGAAGATTCGCCAAGATTTTATATCTTTTTTTAGGAGGGGTTTCTTAAAGTTATCACTGCTTTTGATTTTTCCACCTTTTAATTTGTTGTCGCCGGGCACCTTCATTTCGCACTGTCACACGGCTTCCACTATAAACTTCCTACCCCTCTACGTTGCTGCAAAATGAGGCTGTGGGGCTTCTCTTCTAGCTTCTCCCTAATGGAATCCAACTCTAAAGAACATAGAGAATACATTGCAGCAACTTGTCAAACCAATTTTGCCCAACTCATTCATTTATGGGTCATTTTTGTTGTTGCAGGGGCGCTTTTTGTCCTTCTGGCAACTATAAATCATCACGAACATGCTTAAAACTCCTGCCCAGGCATGAGGAATGGCCAAGCGATGAATTTGTTGAAATGTGTCAGACAATTGAGAGGGGGGGTGAGTTAGTTGTTCCAAAAACTCAAACACTTCTACACCTAAACATTAATCACGTGTCCACAATTATTATGATTAAGTAATGAATGCATGAAATTAGAAAATTAAACACATATGCAACATTAAACACAAGAGACACTAGATTTTTACGTGGAAAACCCCAAGGTGGGGAAAAACCACGGAGAGGATTAGCTCTCAAAATATATTGCAATCTTTAAAAAATGATGTTCAGGCTTGGTCACTCCACAGGCCTAGAACATACTGGCTCACTGCCATGAAGTACAGCTAGGTCTAGCAGGCTCATTGCCTCAACCCTAAACCTAGAAAGATTACAATGAGGGCTGTTAAACCCTACTGGTGGCTCACTGCCAAGATCATTATCTTCTTTATGTCTAAGATTAATACATTGAAGTACATTAGTTCCTCTGCTCTGCTCTACCTTTCCACTTCTTTTCCTTATCTTCCCATTTTCTCACAAGGACCACTTTTCTACGACTCAATTACAAGTATTTATACACTTCATCAACCTTGGAATGATCATCAAGGTCGGCACTACAATCATCAACCATTGGAACAATCTCCAAGGTCAGCATTACAAATATTTATAAAATAGGTCTTGACCTAATACAAAATTATGCTAAGGAATTGTAGTATAGATGTATGCGGATCAAGCCATGCCTTAGTTGGGACTCAAACATGATCTTCCATTCCACAACACGCTTCCATAATCTTCAAGGGATCTCTATAATCATTGGAATTAACCAAGTCAGCTAAGACTGGTTACATGCTACGTTATCTGGAATAATCTTCAAACACGATCTCAATTCCTTAACATGGACCAATGTAAAGGTAGGAACATGATCAGGAGGTATCCACAAGCACGTTGAAGTCACCAGGAGAAACCGCATAAACTCAAACCAATTTATCCATGAGATTCTTCACACTAGAGCACATGAACTTCACTATCTTCAACTATCATAAAAGAGAAATAGCTTGCGGACCACCAAAACATGAACCATTACAATTGTAAGCACTTATCATCATCCCAGACTTCCCTGTATAACCGTAGAGCAAAACACTTTAATGCGGAGGAATGTGGAGAAAAATACTTTCTCTCACGCACCAGTGAATAATCAGAAAAAGTAGGCTTTACTCTAGTGAATGTAACTCAGATCTTCATACCGGAGGCTCAAACTCAGGATTTAGCATCTTCAACCATGCTTCTAAATAACTTCCAATCCATAGACCAAGATCTTTAGTTATCAAGAAATGCATAGCAATCTTCTAGACTGTTCTTCAGTATGCAACTCACTGTCTTCATTGTGATTCATTGTTTACTTTCTGATTCTTCCGAAGATGCCAATTTTCTCAATATCCTCAACATACAAAGCTTCTAAACAAGTAATAGAATATGACACAGTTGACACCAATGACAACAAAGATATGTTGACATCAATGACAACACTGATTAGGCACATACTTGCAACAATCTCTCCCTTTGTCATTGATGGCAACATATGATGTGAAAACTGCAGTAGTCATCAAGACAAGATTCTCCCCTAGCTCTTTACACATCTGCACTCTTTTCCTTCAAGTTTTTCACATAATTTCTCTCCCCCTTTGACATTAATGGCAAAGGGCACATACTTGCACTCTTCTGCTTTGATCTAATCTCTCTTCTAAACTCTCTGACTACTCCCCCTAAGAAGTAGTCCTAAAGGCATCAATCTAGATCTGGAGAAGGGACTCTAAGCACCACTAGACTGATGCACTCTTGTGCATCTTAGTTTAGAGCATGAGGGGTAATAACCCATAAATTTTCTCTGAGATACTCAAAAGTATCCTTAGGTAGAGGTTTGGTGAAAATGTCTGCAATTTGGTCTTTTGTAGATACATATTCCAACTTGACTTCATTCTCTATCACTTTTTCCCTCAGAAAGTGATATCTTATGGATATGTGCTTTGTTCTTGAATGCATTACTAGATACTTTGATATGTTTATGGCACTTGTATTGTCACAAAAGATTGCAATTAGATCTTCATACCCAACTTTGATGTCCTTTAATGTCTACTTCATCCATAACACTTGAGTACAACTACATGTTGCTGCAATATATTCTGCTTCTGTAGTGGATAGAGATATTGAATCTTGTTTCTTTCTTATCCAAGATACCAACCTTTTTCCCAAAAAGAATATACATCCACTTGTACTTTTTCTATCATCCACATCTCTGGCCCAATCTGCATTAGTGTATGCACTGAGAGTGAAATAATTGTCCTTTGGATACCACATACCATAATCCATTGTACCTTTCAAATATCTCAAAATTCTCTTGACTACCATCACATGTGACTCCTTAGGTTCTACTTAAAATCTTGCCACAAGACAAACTGCATGCATTATGTCAGGTCTGGTTTGAGTCAGATAAAGTAATCCTCCAATCATAGATCAGTACCTTTTCTGATCTGCCATAGGTGAATCATCATTTTTCTCAACTTACAACCAGTTATCATGGGAGTATTTACCGGTTTAGAGTCTTCCATCCTAAACTTCTTTAACAACTCTTTCACATACTTAGACTGAGAAATGAAGATACCTTTATCTAATTGATTTATTTGTAGACCTACAAAGAAATTCATCTCACCAAACATGGACATTTCAAATTCACTTTGCATTTCTCCAGTAAAAACTATGCACATACCTTCATTGCCTCCAAAGATAATGTCATCAACAAAGACTGCAACAATTAGGATTTGTTCATTATTGATCTTGAAATAGAGATTGTTGTCAATAGTACCCTTACTAAATCCTAACTGTATTAGATACTTATCCAACCTAGCATACTAGGCTCTAGGGGCTTGTTTTAATCCATACAATGCATTCTTCAATCTGCATACCATGTCACCCTAATGTGATGACTGGAATCCTTCCGGTTGTTCAATATAGACTTCTTCTTTCAACTCTCCATTCAAGAATACAGACTTTACATCCATCTGATATACCTTAAAATCTTTGTAGGCTGCAAATGCCAAAAACATTCTTATAGCTTCAATCCTTGCCACTGGTACAAATGTTTCCTCAAAATCTATTCCTTCAACTTGAGAGTATCCTTTGCATACCAACCTTGCTTTGTTTCTTACTACTTCAACATTCTCATTCATCTTGTTTCTAAAGACCCACTTGGTGCCAATTACATTTTTATCTGCTAGTCTAGGAACAAGATCCCAAGTCTGATTCTTCTCTATTTGCATCAATTCTTCTTTCATGGCCTTTACCCAATTCTCATCATTACAAGCTTCATTCACAGTCTTAGGTTCAATCTTGGAAATCAGACAGAAATTTACTTGTTCTTCTATAGCTCTTCTTCTAGTCAGGATTCCTTTACTCTTATCTCCTATGATTTGATCTTTAGAATGATTAAGTTTTACATACCTTGGTGTCTTGGTAGCACTTTCTAGAGCTTGTTCCTCTTCATCTGAGACATCTTCATGCTACACCACTTCTGAAGCATTTGGTTTATCTGATTCATATTCACTTGATTTTGGAGACCTCTCCTTTCTTTCATCGACTTTGACATTTGCACTCTCAATGATCTTATTCAACCTCTTATTATAGCACCGGTAGGCCTTGCTCTTGGTGGAATAACTAAGGAAGATTCTTTCATCACACCTAGCATCAAACTTGCCTAGATCTTCTACTCTTTTGATATAACATTTGCTAATAAAAAAATTGAGATATTTCATAGTAGTAACTTTACCATACCACAATTCATAAGGAGTCTTAGAACTGTTACCTTTGACTTAGACTCTATCTAGGATACATACAGCAGTGTGAATTGCCTCTCTCCAATATACTTCCCAAAGATCAGGTTCCTTCATCATGGTTCTAGTAGCTTCTTGAACTATTCTATTTTTCCTTTCAACAACTCCATTTTGTTGTGGAGCTCTAGGTGCAGATAACTATCTCTTTATCCCATGTTCTTCACAAAAGATATTAAATTCATTTGATGTAAACTCTCCTCCTCTATCTGACCTTAAACATTTGATCTTTAAATCCATATCATTTTCAACCATTGCCTTAAATGCCTTGAACTTATCTAGAGCTTCTACTTTTTCTTTCAAAAAGGTAACCCAAGTCATTCTAGAATAATCATCAATGAACAACATGAAATACCTTTCTCCTTGTAAACTTCTTACTCTGGTAGGTCCACACAAATTTGTATGCACTAGTTCCAATAGTCCATCAACTAATTGGTCCTTGCTTTTGAAACTTGTTCTTGTTTGTTTCCCAAATTGACATTCCTTGCAAATAGGATTAGTAGGGTTCACAAGCTTAGGCAAATCTCTAACAGCCTATGCAGTACTTATCTTCATAATGTTATCAAAATTGATGTGACACAGCCTTCTATGCCATAGCCAACTTTCATCAGTTTGAGCCAACAAACAATAGTTATCAGTTCCTTTCAAGTGATAGATATTACCTCTAGTCTTCTTACCAGTTGTAATGATTGTTCTGAAGCTTTCCCTAATCTTGCATCCATTGTCCTTGAAGCTTAAATCATAACCTTTGTTACACATCTGACCCACACTCAAAAGATTGTGCTTTAATCCTTTCACATTCAAAACATCTTTAGTATTATGATTTCCATCAAAAGAAATAGATCCTTTTCCACAAATCTTACCAGTTGTATCATCTCCAAACCTAACCAGTCCACCATCATATCCTTCCAAACTCACAAACTTACTTTTGTCACCAGTCATGTGGTGAGAGCAGCCACTATCAATAACCCATTCATCTTTATCTTCAACAACCTCAGCAGCCAAAGCACTTTCCATTGATTTTTCTTCCTTCACACAGCTAGTAGGATTAGTAGACATGAGTTCTTCCTTAATAACAATAAACAAGCATTCATTACCAGAAATACTAGCATTATCCAGTTCACCATTATCTGATACTCCATCATCATCAAAATCTTCAACATAATAACATTTCTTTTGGATCCTAGGCATGTTCTCATATCCTTTTCTATTTCTTTCAATTCTTTCAGGACATCTAGAAGCAACGTGGCCTACTTTACCACAGGAAAAACATTTAAAAGGTAATTTACCTTTAAACTTAGCGGATCCTCTTTGCAGTCTATCCACAAAGTTGGCTTCAATTTCATCAAACTCATCATTAGATTCTACCTTGTACTTTACTGATCTGGAGGTTTTCCCAGAAGTACTGACTTTGAAGGCAGTCTTAAATTTTGGCAGGGCATCACCAAACTGTCTCATTTCAAAGGTAGTAAGCTTACCAAGTAACTAATCTTTGTCAATAGCTTTAACTTGCATAAATTCTTCAATTGCAGCTACCTTGTGACTATAGGACTTTGGTAGTGATCTGAGAATTGTCATCACAACTTCCTTATCACCGAGAGTTCCCCCCATACCTTTTATTCCAATGACAAACTTGGCATAAAGGCTATTATGTTTTCATCTTCATTCATCTTCAAACTCTCATATTTCCCTTTCAAACTTTGTAGCTTGGCCTCTTTCACAGAATCATCTCCTTCATAAAAAATTTTCAGCTTCTCCCATACTTCATTTGTAGTTTCAAGATCCACAACTTTTGTCAGTACTAAGTCATTTAATGAACTTAACAGAGCATATTTTGCCTTGATATCCACCTCATATTCTTTGATTTCATCTTTAGTCATCAAACGATTTTGAGGCATGGTGTATTTTATTTCTATAGCTTTCCATACTTTGTAACCAAGACAAAGAAGATGGCTTTTCATTTGTGCCTTCCAAAGAGCATAGTTTGTCCCATCAAAATGTAGCACTTCCTTCTTATAAGACATTTTGGATCTTCCTCAAGTTTTTAAACTTTCTTCAGAGGAACCTCGCTCTAATACCAATTGTTGAAATGCGCCAGACAACTGAGAGGGGGGACGGTGAATCAGTTGTCCCAAAAACTCAAACACTTCTGCACTTAAACATTAATCACTTGTCCACAATTATTATGATTAAACAATGAATGCATGAAATAAGAAACTTAAACACAAATGCAACATTAAACACAAGAGACACCAGATTTTTACGTGGAAAATCCCAAGGTGGGGAAAAACCACAGAGAGGATTAGATCTCAAAATATATTGTAATCTTTGAAAAATGATGTTCAGGCTTGGTCACTCCACAGGCCTAGAACATACTAGCTCACTGCCATGAAGTACAACTAGGTCTAGCAGGCTCACTACCTCAACCCTAAACCTAGAAAGATTACAATGAGGGTTGTTAAACCCTACTGGTGGCTCACTGCAAGGCTCACTGCCAAGATCATCTTCTTCTTCATGTTTGAGATTAATACATTGAAGTACAATAGTTCCTCTGCTCTACTCTGCCTTTCCACTTCTTTTCCTTATCTTTCCATTTTCGCACAAGGACCACTTTTCCATGACTCAATTACAAGTATTTTTACACTTCATCAACCTTAGAATGCTCATCAAGGTTGGTACTACAATCATTAACCATTGGAACAATCTCCAAGGTCAGCATTACAAACATTTACAAAATAGGTCTTGACCTAATACAAGATTATGCTAAGGAATTGTAGTATAGATGTATGTGGATCATGCCACACCTTAGCTGGGATTCAAACATAATCTTCCATGCCACAATACGCTTCCATAATCTTCAAGGGATCTCCGCAATCACTGGAATTAACCAAGTCAGCTAAGATTGGTTGCACGCTACGTTATATGGGAATAATCTTCAAACACAATCTCAATTCCTTAATGCGGACCAATGTAAAGGTAGGAACATGATCAGGAGGTATCTAAAAGCATGTTGAATTCACCAGGAGTAACCACACAAACTCAAACCACTTTATCCATGAGATTTTTCACATCGGAGGACATGAACTTCACTGTCTTCAACTGTCATAAAAGAGAAATAGCTTGCAGACCACCAAAACATGAACCATTGCAATTGTAGGCACTTATCATCATCCCAGACTTCCCTCTACAACCACAGAGAAAAACACTTTAATGCAGAGGAATGTGGAGCAAAATACTTTCTCTCAGGCACCAATAAATAATCATAAAAAGTAGGTTTTACTCTGGTGAATGTAACTCGCTTAGATCTTCATACTAGAGGCTGAAACTTTGGATTTGGCATCTTCAGCCATGCTTCTAAATAACTTCCGATCCGCAAACCAAGATCTTCAGGTAGCAAGAAATGTGGAGCAATCTTTTGGATTGTTCTTCAGTATGCAACTCACTGTCTTCACTGAGATTTACTATTTACTTTCTGATTCTTCTAGAGAGGCAAATTTTCTCAATATCCTCAGCATACAAAGCTTCTAAACAAGTAATAGAATAGGACATAGTTGACACCAATGACAACAAAGATATGTTGACATTAATGACAACACCGATTAGGCACATACTTGCAACAGAATTTAATACCTAGAACAACATTTTTGAGCCAAACAGGGCCTCCAAAAATTAGCTGGAAGCTCAAAAATAGGATCAACAATCCACTCTGCAACAACTCCTGCATGAATCTTCTTAAAATCTATCAGAGATACCTCCATGGCAAAGGAAATACCCTATTTCTCCCATCAAATGAGACTGCAGGCTAAAAAAGGTTGTGAGATGGTGATTTCACACCATCGCACAACAGCAAAGGAGCGGCCTGAGCACCTGTGCGATGGTGTGAAATGCCTTTGATTTCTTTTGTTTCACTTGCTTTAACATTATAACATAAAGTTATAATATTAACCTTATAATATTTGCATTTAAATATTTAAAATTGCATTTTTTTAGACTTTGGCAAATAGTAATGTTCAATTTCCTCCTTCGGGGAAACAGTGTGCTTCCACTATGGGCAGACAGGATGTCAGGGAGTCATGAAAATTTGCACAAGGAAATTATCAATTATTCAGAGAAAACCTGTTTCCTCAGAATTTGCATTGCCAAAATATTTCAGGGACCTTTGTAAACTAGCCTGTTGGATGCCTTCGCCACAACTGAAATGCATTAAAATAATGCATCACATGATCTCTAATTTTGATGAAAATAGAATTGGAGAAGTTTGAGACCAAATCGAGAAACGGGTTACCCCCAGAATTGTGAGATTTGAAACTTTCTGGAACACCAAATCTAGCCCGGTCGTAGTCAGAAAAACATTGAATAACCCATCAAAACTCACCCTGGAAGTGCAAAACTGAGTAGGCATGTTACCATATGTGCCAAAAAACTTCCCACCATATGGATTTACAAGATGATCTCTAAGTTGCAATATTTTAATCGGCGAAGGTGGGCTCCAAGGTAGATTGAGTAGCATGTCGACCTAGCCTCCGTCGACACATCAAAAGAATATAGGGACTTCAAATCTGTAAAATTTGAGGGTGCCAATAGTGGCTCTTGCTCAGGGATGCATGCATCTTGCAGGCATGGTGAGATTGTAGTTATCTCCGGGATGTAGACCAGGTGCCTACTCCATTGGGCTGCAGAGTAAATGCTCCATTTGCATTAAAAATCATGCCTTCAATTTTATTTGGTGGCCCCGGGCCCCCAAAAATGAAAAACTAGAACCCTCCTCTATCAAATACCCTATTCTCATCTGATTGTATTGGGTCAAATCTGAAAGCACTGACATGATCTACCCACAAACTAACCCTGTCATTGACATGCTTTACCATATCACTAAGCCTGCCATTGTCAATGTTACCTCTATCAATCTACACTTTAAAATCAGGCCTATAACCACACATATTGTCATATATTTTAGCATCAAATAATGTTTGTATGTCATATTCATCAAACAATGCATTCTTATATGGCATATAGCATTTCTCATCATCTATGTCACTATTATGCATTATAAAATGGTCTCTTAGTTGAACTAAAAACTGAAAGCACTCATAGCCCACCATATAGCCAGTATCATTAGGTCTTATTTCATCATAAGTTTTCATATCAAAGATGAAACTATCATATTCATTTTTGTGTGCCTCATGCAAACACCCTTCAGCTACATCAAACAGAAAAGGTTCATACTCTGGCACCTCTTTGAACTAGATATCGTTATGTTGATAAGAGCATACATATAAGAATTTTAACTCAACCACTCCATAATATCCTTCAATATATTGGAAATGAAACTCATCTGTATCATGGATATTCCATAAATTAGCAAATCTGTCTAAATTAACTTCAAAATCTTTCCTTATGTCTAGGTATACATCTTCAAAAGAAGGCTTAGACAAGTCTGAATATGCTCCATTATAATGGTCACCAAATGAGTTGCTCAGAACTTGACCATCTCTACAATAAACTTCATGATATATGTTGATCTCTCTTTCATTAGTATAAAATTTAGAATCCTCATCAATAATAATGCTTTGATTTTCATCATACTTAACCAAGCCCTCATCATCATATGTGTCATCTGCTTGGAAAAAGGCTAATTCAAGTATCTTAGATTCATTACAACATGCTATTGGTTCATGGATAGCTGAACATGCATCTATATTGCCATATACACCAATGAATCCCTTGTGTGAAGGAGTATCAACTTTTGTGTCATGAACAAAATTATAATTAATAAAGGAACAATCATGCTCAGCACTACTAGTTGTTTCAATCTTTGATTGCTCTTCATCATCTTCTAATGCTTCTTCCTCTTGATCTCCATAAGAGCTGCAAGCACTGCTTGATTGCAAATCAAAATCCACATGGTTGTCACTTTTATCATCAAAATCTAGATATTCAATGGATTCATCATAGCATGTTTCTTGTTCACCAACAAGTGAGCATGTGTCTTCATTGAATGAAAACATGTCTGTCTCAACAAAGAAACAAGCATATTCCATCTCATCATTAATTTCATGAGCTAGTGGCTTCACATATTGATCTGAATCAATACATTTTACAGTGTTATGCATATCAACACCTCATAGAAGCATTCATAATCCATTGAAAAATAATTAGGCTCGTTGTTATCATGATCCTTATCACAAGAGAATTTATCACTACATAAACTATGTTCAGAGTCTTCAGAAGGAATGCTTAAAATTTCATTTTCAAAATTATGATCACTGATTTGCAATGGAATATTTGCAACACTTGCACTGTTGTCACTAATCGAAACATAACATGGAAAGACATCTTGCACCTCTTTTACTTCTTCATCATCCAAGCTATCACAGGAAGAAATTTCATATATATATATATATTGTCATCATGCCATGCACCTTTATCTTCATCACTGATATATTGGTCTGCATATATGTTGCTTGTGTGTTGATTACAATCACTATCCTCATTTACACAAGATAAATCTTCATTTTCTAATATACTCTTTTCAGTTATATAGATCATGTTCTGATTTTTCTCAATAGGACAGCTGCTATCTGCATTCTTAGACGCCACACCTCTTGTATAGTCACATTGGGCTGATGCATAAAATAGGACAATAGGGGTGTAAGTGCTTTGACATTCATTTTTAATAGGTAAATTATACCTCTCATCAACATTGGGAGCCTCAGGGCAGCAAACATTTGTGGAGAAAAAACCCTTGTGCATTCCATACTGCAGGAGTCAATGACAACACTGAGAGGGGGGGTGAATCAGTGTCATGTAAATTCTTAACTTTTTGCAAACTTTACAAGACAAGTAGAAAGAAAGACATTAATGATCTGTTGATCTCATATGCACAAGACTGATAGTGAAATATGTGAACCAAAAACTTATCAATAGAACACAAATATGCACACATAGAGACAAAGTATAACATAGAAGTTTCTAGAGTGGAAAACCCTCTCAGGGTAGAAAAACCACTCATGAAGTGCCTTACCGGCTTAACTTTAAAACTTCTTACAAAGCCTCACTGGCTGAATATTATGTCTCATTGACAATTGAAAGGTCTTACTGACCTACAAGCCTCACTGGCATACTATGTGCCTCACTGGCAACAATGTTTAGAAGCACTAGCTTCAAGGAGCACCAACCCCTATTACTGAACAAACTGAAAACACGAATTCAAAGGGTTTCTCTGTTTCAATACAAAACATTTCTTCTCTCTCATGTGTCTGTCAAATGGCCATTCCCAAATCATCTACAAACTCAGATATTTCAATCATGTATCCTGATCCACTCAACAACCCTGCATACTCTGTATGTTTCATCTTTGTCTATTTATAAAGTTGCATCAATGCACCTAAAAAATTATTGTTAATAAAAAGACTCTTGATGTTCCTCTTCTCTGCAAAATCAAATTCATCTTTTATGACCTTTCATATTTCAATCAGTGTCCTGTAGGAGAAAATAAAAACTCTTTTATTCGTATCCTCTTCATATCCACCTGCAAGAAATCTTGAACCAACAAATTACATCTCTATAAAATAGAATCAATTTCATATTTTCTCTGTATAACTTTTCATCATCTTGAATATTCTTTTTGTATTCTCCAATCTACAAAAACTATTTTCCTGCAAGAATAAAAATCTTCATATTAATCTGTGCATAATTACTTCAAAGACTTTTCCATCTTTTCATCTTCTCTCTGACAAAAATCTTTTTCATCTTCTTCAAATCCTTCATTTTCTTTTCAACAAGACTCTTCATATTCTCTGAGCATAAATAAAAAGCAATTCAATTTCCGTTTGCAAATATTTATTCATCTTCTTGCAAAAGAAAATAAATAATGTTCACCATAAAAATGTCTTCATTTTTCTTCATTCCCTATCAGAATCTATTCTTCAAAAATATACCTTCAAAATGAATTTAATTCATTCAACTCCTATTCATAAAAAAATTCTTTCCATATCTTTCATATTCAAGCCCAAAAATTTCCTTCATAATGAACTTTGCCTTCACAAAAAAATATCTTCAAAAAAATCCATCTGCAATTTTCTTAACAAGTCATTCTCCTCACTTTCACAAAAACTTCCCTTAAAAACATAATTATAAATCTCCTCCAATAAAAAATCTTGCCTTTTTAAAACATAAAAAATCTACCTTTTAAAAAAAAAAAAAAACTCCTTAAAAAGGCTAAATTTTATGTCATAAAAATATGACATAATACCGACCACCAAAAATGGAGATAAATAGGAAAGTTTCTAAGATAAAAAATAAATCAAATATCATCTTTTTCAGGCTGCATAAGGAAATAAACTTCCCACTTCAAAAAATATTCGGTGACTTAACTAAAGATCTTAAAAAGGAACTTTTGGTGCCTATAACAATGTGAATAAGATGAACCTATATACTTTAAAAAAATGTTTAAGCCTTTTCTAAGAATGGAATTTGTTCATCAAATCACATTGTGGCTTTATGAACCTATGGTCACTTTGAATATTTCAAAAGATCTTTCACATTTATCTCTTTATCTAAACCGGTGGTGTTTAGTAGAAAAGGTAATGAGCTAGTTAAACTCATGACACAAATACCTTCTACTAGGTCAACTTTAGTGATAATAACCTATTACAAATAAAACTTTATAGATTGCATATTAGGATTTAGCCTTAGAGATTAGAAATCCTTTAGGGTTTAGATCTTCAAATTAGAATCAAATCCTTAATGCAAGACTTTATGGACTTTGTGAGAGCTCTATAATTCTCTGCTAGTCTGAAGCAACTCTTCAACAATTTATCAACTTGTCAAACGTCCACCAACAGTGACCTCAACTCCAATGAACATCTTATCCTTGTATCAACACAAGCTTTGATCAAGCACCAAATTTTGTAACTCTGAATGAATGGTATCAACATCATTTCTCAACTGCAATATTCAACACATGCATTGTGTCATTTCCTTAACACCATAATAACAAGATAGACATTAACAACCAATGTGATCATCAATTGATCAATCAAGTCCTGCAAACCTATCAATCAATTATGACTGATACCTTCAACCTATGTCTGTCATAAACATTACACATATTGTTCTTACTTATGATGCTTATTAGTCCTTATCCTGAATGAAGACTTTGCACTGTTAGCAAGATAATAAACTCCATCATCAGTATAAGCAATTGAAGAACAACAACACCATTGATGATTGACACATCACATGAAAGGTATATACTAACCAAGCCAACTCAACTAACAACATCCTTATTGAAGGCATAATCAACACTCTTATCCTATCCAAATGAACAACTCCTAATTGAAGTTCCCAACTCTGAAAGACATGATCCTAAACAACCTATATACCTCTTATGAAGATGCACACTAACTCAACACCCTCAATACCTCTTTGACATCAATGACAAACTAGCACCATCACATACTTCCAGTTGTTTTCAATGTCCATGGCAATCTGATATGCCTGATGGAGTGTGATATGTTCCTTATCCCTCAGCAAATAGCTCATTTCCTCATCAAATGCAACCTGGTAGACTACCAGGCACAATGTATCATTTGGTCTCATATACTCATAAATATGCTTGAGCATCTTTGTAAATCTTAAATTAAAGGCTGGAACCAACTCATCATTTTCCTATTGAATGTTCATGAATTGTGTAGTTAATGTGGTCATATGAGTTTATTCACCAAACTATTTTAAAAATGCATTCTCTAGACCTACCCATGAAGAAATTGAACACATAGGCAAATCTAAAAACCAGACCCTAGCATCATCCTTTAATGTCTGAACAAAGAGTTTCATTACAACATCTTCAGCTTCAATCTCATAGTCTTCCATTAAATCATTAAATTCTTGTAGATGTTTGCTTGCAGACTCAAAGTTCTTTCCACTATATTTTGACAAGCACTTTCTAACTTCACTAGACACACTATTTGGATACCCATGGATCCCATCAAAATCTAGAGCTTTATATCTTTCAACAAAGAATACCTTTTTTTGAGGACATGACCAATATTGTTGTTCTAATCTAATAATTTTGTATGAAAGAGATGAAGTACCTGGGAATATATTGCAGCCTCAAACAAGTTCAACAACAGAGTCGCCACCTCTCCAAAGGGGACAAAACATCAAAAGTTCAAAGCTCCCACATGAGCAATTATATTATGGATTCACATCACCAGCAGAGCACCCTTACAAATTATTTAAACATGCTGCAACACCTTCCACTTTAGACCATGAAAACCTTTAACTCATTTGACTCTCCCAAAAGATGAGCAGCTGCATTCTCCCCAGTAGAGTTACCAGTTCCGTTGGTTCCCAAATATGAACACATCCAACTATAAAGATTTGCCACTTCTTATGCTCAAGTTTAATGGTAGACTTGGCCAACATAGTGGGAGATTATCACCTATCTCCCCTTCACTTCAAGTTTTGCCATACCTAGGAGGGTATTCCTTTATTTACAACCAAGAGATATATCTTTGACTACTTCAGGTAGAATGCTCTCAGGTATGCACCAAGATTTGTAAGCTAAACCCTAGATTGACAATATTCTTGGACTATCTACACTAGTTAAATCTGAGAACATGCAAGACCCTAACCTAAAACAAAATAAAACATGAAATGGTTTCTTCAAATGATTTGTCTTTAAATTTGGTTTTCTTCTGGACCTTTGGGCAAATAAATCCTAGACCGGTGCTTTATCAGGGCAACAGAGTCATACCTATCAATACAAATGTTTCCCTTTTGACATCAAAACTTCAAATCCAGAGGGTATATTTGTATCACTATCTTGCAATGACACACCCAAGAAAGAATATTTCCTGCAACTCTACTTACAAATCCTTAAATAAATGCATAGTCCTCCATATTTAACCTAAAGCGATTTAATTCATTCCTTGAATGAAAGCAAGAAATAAAATATGCAACCCAAGAAACCTGAATAGATAAACACACAGACTCTTGATCTTCTGTTTAAAAGGAAAATGCATGCATCCAAGGAGACAGTTGCAAAAAATACACACACTAAGTGTTACTCATTTAATGCAATCTGGAGTGAAATAATGTCAATCAAAAATTTATACATTTACAGAACATAAAATACCTCTGCACCCAAACACAAGAACCAAATCTGCAAAAATACTCCCTAAAGAGTGGATACCTTGTATCCAAATCCCAGAAAATCCCCTTACAAAGTGGAACAACATGCTCTCTTATAGAAACAAGAGCATGTTGCCCTAAAATTAATTACATCCTGGCAGTTAGGTGAATATTACATTACAAGATGCTACCAATGAGCTTGGGGAAATTAAAAATTCACAAAAAAGAGGAGAAGACAAATAACAATATAAAATGGAACTATATGCTTTTTAATTTATCTTCCCCCTTTGATTTTTCCACCTTTTAATTTGCTATCGTCAGGCACCTTCATTTCACACTATTGCACGACTTCCACTGTAGACTCCCTGCCTCTCTACGCTGTTGCGCAATGAGGTCATGGGGCTTCTCTTCCAGCTTCTCCCTGATGGAATCCAACTCTAAAGAACATAGAGAATACATTGCAATAGCTTGTCAAACCAATTTTACCCAATTCATTCATTTCTGGGTCGTTTTTACTGTTGTAGGGGCACTTTTTATCCTTCTGGAAACGAGAAATCATCACAAACATGCTTAAAACTTTTTTCCAGGGATGAGGAATGGCCAAGTGACAAATTTAATACCTAGAACAACATTTTTGAGCCAAATAGAGCCTCCAAAAATTAGCTAGAAGCTCAAAAACGGGATCAGCAATCCACTTTGCAACAACTCCTGCATGAATCTACCTAAAATCTATCAGAGATACCTCCATGGCGAAGGAAATACCCTATTTCTCCCATCAAATGAGACTGCAGGCTGAAAAAGGCTGTGAGATGGTGATTTCACACCATCGCACAGTAGTAGAGGAGCAGCCTGAGCACCGTGCGATGGTGCAAAATGCCTTTGATTTCTTTTATTTCACTTGCTTTAACATTATAACATAAATTTATAATATTAACCTTATAATATTTGCATTTAAATATTTAAAATTGCCAATAAATATTTAAAATTGCATTTTTAAATTATACTTTGGCAAATGGGAATTTTTAATTTCCTTCTTCAGGCAAATAGTGCACTTCCACTGCAGGCAGATGGGATGTCGGGAAGTCATGAAAATTTGTATAGGGTCGTTATCAATTATTCTGAGTAAACCCATTTCCTCAAAATTTACATCGCTGAAAGATTTCAAGGACCTCCTTTGTAAACTGGCCTACCAGATGCCTTCATCGCAACTAAAATGCATTAAAATAATGCATCACATGATCTCTGATTTTGATGAAACTAGAACTGGAGAAGTTTGAGTCCAAATCGAGAAATGGGTTAGCCCCAGAATTGCAAGATTTGAAACTCTTCAGAACACCAAATCTAGCCTAGTCACAGTCAGAAAAGCATTGAATAACCCATCAAAACTCACCCTGGAAGCACAAAACTGAGCAGACATATTATCGTATGTGCCAAAAATCTTCCCACCATATGGATTTGCAAGATGATCTCTAAGTTACAAGATTTTAATTGGTGAAGGTGGGCTCTGGGGTAGATTGAGCAGCATATCGACCTAGCCTCCATTGACACATCGAAAGAATATAGGCACTTCAAATTTGCAAAATTTGAGGGTACCAACACACCCCTCAAGAAAATGGTGCAACTAAGAGGTTGAATCAAACAATCTGGGAGACAGCTCGTAACATGCTCCCTAATGCAGGTTTGGACAAAGCGTTTTGGGCAAAGGCTGTTAATATGTAACTATGTATTCGATCAACCGAGGTCCATCGTCTCAATTGGATTTTGAGATTTCAAAGGAAAAATGGTTGGAAAGGAAAATTTCATACAATCACTTGCACGTGTTCAGGTGTGAGGCCTTCATTCACATCCCACAAGAAAAATGAACGAATCTGGAAATGAAGTCTAAAAAGTGTATCTTTGTTGGATACAAAGAAGAAAAATATGGCTATAGATTGTGGGATCCAAATACCAGACATGTCACTTGTGGTAGAGATGTGATCTTCAATGAAATGATAATGCCATGTCTAGCTGAATAGGGGAAGTCCGTAAAGGAATATGTCCCAGTGGAATACATCTCAAGTGGGAGTGATATGTTTAAAAACCTTCAGTAGTGTTTGCCTCGTAATACAAATTTAAACCCGCCACCAAATATTAGTCTGCAACCTACCTCTAATTCTATCCTACCGCCCAATATAATAAATCTTCTGCCTAATACAAATACACAACCTAATACATATTCTTCTATCTCTACATAGCCTTTTTCAAAATTCACGCTGCCTACTTCATATTCTATGCAAAATACAACAAATCCAACTCAGTCAACTAAAATCTCATGCTGCCTACTCCAATTTCTTTACAGGAAATTTAGACTTCTTTACAAGGTGCGCCGCTCTATTCCCTCTATCCCTTACAGACTGCAGAAGTTTCAAACTTGTGACCAGTAGGAGCTTCATACTTGCCGCCTATCTCTCAAATTCAGTCGTCCAACTCTTATATACTTGCGCCCTATACTATAAGTCAGTCACATAATATTCAAACTCTATCGCCCCTTACATCTCTGAGGCCTCAAGAAAGTTTAAATGAGCAGCCTCTTGGTGTGGAACAAGGAATTTTTCATCACAATCAAACACATGGAAATTCATAGGGAACTTCACGGGAGTCAATTCCTTAGTTGAGGAGTTCCACTAGGGAGCGTAGACCCCCAACTATGTTTGATGATTTTGTTCACCATCTATTAATATCTAATCACATTGAACCTGTGACATTTAAAGAAGTGTTGAATGCTTCGTATTACAAACATTGGATGGATTCCATGATAGAAGAAATGGGTTCGTTGATGACAAATCAAACATGGGACTTGGTCTCTCTTCCTCCAAACCGCAAAGTTTTGAAAAATAGGTGGGTTTACAAGTTGAAGGAAGAATATGGTGGCAAGAAGCGGTACCAGGCCAGATTAGTGGTCAAAGGATATGAGCACTTGAGAAGGGTGCTAATTTTAATGAAATTTTTTCACCTGTTGTGAAAATGACTATACAATCTAGATAGTTTTGGGTTTAACACCTATCTATGACCTTGAATCGGAGCAACTTGATGTTAAGATTGCATTTCTCCATGGTGTGACAAGTGGATGAATAATTGTATATGTAGCAACTAAAAGGTTTTGAAAAATAAGGGCATGAAAATCTAGTTTGTAGATTGAAGAGAAGCTTGTATGGGTTGAAACAAGCTCCGTGACAATGGTACCTCAAGATTGATTCCTTCATGGCTCAGCATCATTTCACTAGGTGTGCCGCTGATCCGTGTGTGTATTACAAGGTTTTGGAAAATGGTGAGTTTGTGTTACTTTTATTATATGTTGATGATAAGCTAGTGACCGGAACTAGTATGAATGTTGTTAGCAATTTGAAACAATAATTGGCTAACAAGTTTTTGATGAAGGATTTGGGGTCTATGAAGAAAATCCTTGGTATGACAATAATCAGAGATAGGCAGAAAAGGGAAATCAAATTGTCACAACAAAAGTACATTGATAAGGTTTTGGACAAGTTTAGCATGAAGGGTGCTAAGACTGTGAGCACACATTTAGATGATCATTTTTGGTTATCCTCCAAGATGTGTCCTAAGACACAAGAAGAAAAAGAGTTCATGGTAGGAGTGCCTTATTCCTCTGCTATTGGGAGCCTCATGTACGCGATGGTATGCACAAGACCAGACATTGCTCATGCAGTGGGAGTAGCCAGCAAGTACATGAGTAATCCTGGTAAGATTCATTGGCAAGCAGTTAAGTGGATTATGAGATTCCTCAAGGGCTCTTCACATTATGTTTTGAGGTTCAAAGGTAGAGATGTAAAACTACAATGTTTTGTTGACTCCAACATGGCTGGTGACTTGGACAAAAGACACTCTACCACCGGATATGTTTTCACATTTGCAAGGGCAGCGATCAGTTGGGTTTCTAGATTGCAACAAATGGCAGCTCTCTCCACTACTGAAGTAGAATATATTGCAATGAATGATGGAGCTAAAGAAATGGTGTGGTTGTAGCATTTATTGGGTGAATTGGGTTGTAAACAACAAGTTTTCACTTTATTTAGTGATAGTAATAGCGCTATTCATTTGGTGAAGAATCCAGCCTTTCATTCTTGCACTAAGAACATAGAGATTTGGTACCATTTCATCTGGAGTGTTCTTGGAGAGGTAAAAGATACACCACTTTTAATTTTGTAGATGCCTTCACAAAACCTATTTCACAAGAGAAGCTGGAGTTCTGCAGAGCTTCTCTTCATCTAGTAATCAAGTGACAATGAGCTTGGAAAAGCAGTGGACAACTCTGTACATCACAACATAGTTTGGACTTCAAGTGAGAGATTGTTGGTTGTGAAGTCCAACCATCACTACCTCTTTATCTTCCCCTTCTCATGACTCTTCATTTGCCCTGAAGAGAATATTATGTATTCTCATCTTAATCACTTTGATTGATGATGAATTATATTTTGATTGTTGCAAGTAATAAGAGTGTTTTCCCTACTTTTCCCGTGGATGTAGCCATACTTTGGTGAACCACGTAACTCTTGGTGTCATTGTTTTGATTGTCTATGTTTTGTGTCATTAATTGATGTTATGTTTTAATCTAGTTTTACACAATCTGCACTTTATACCCAACAAAAGTCACTACCTTTCTAAGTCTTAGTCTCTAAAAAATAATAATAAGAGTCATAGAGAAAAAATTTCTTTCAACCTATATTAAATATCATCATAATTAAAAAATTTGACATTAAGACAATATTTTTTAGATTTTTAAATGGAGTAAAGAAATACTTAAGAACATGTATTATCTATATTATATTATATAGAGAAAAATTTTAACATATACATTAATGTCTATAGTTGTAATTTATCATATTTTTATCTCATTTTTTTAAAGAACATATTGTAATCATTCTATCTTATCTATGTTTAATGGTATTATAATTAAGATATATTAGTTTCAAGGAAAATGTGTCATATTACAAAATTATTATGTATTTGAAACACATTTTTTCTTATTATGTCCTTCTTAAGAACCCATTTATCTCCTAGAGTATATATAAATATGTATATGTGTATATATGTATATATCTATGTGTGTGGGTGATTTAAAAATAACAATAGATAAATGAAATTAAAAAACTAAAAAAATAGTAATACAAGTTTTTTTTCCTTTTCTTTTTTTCTTCTTTTTTTGTCTTTCCATCTGTAAGCTAGGCATAAGGGAGTCATACCCCATAAATATTAGGAACCTAAAATTTTTAGAGAATGCATGCCCTTGCCACAAGGGTGCAAATAGCAACCAACAATAGTTGTGCTAACAAATCTTCCCTATACTATTCACACTATGAATAGTTTACAGTGCTCTCAACATACCCCTTAACAGGGGTGTTATTCTGCCCCGAATGTCCCCCTTTTAAGGAAGATCTGAGAAACATTTGTTGCTTTTCTGAAGGAGACTTTTTCCTCTTAACCTTTGTCCATTCATGCTCAAAATGAGGACCGTGAACCAAGGTGCTTTGGTCCACATCATCTATGGGAGACTTACTCCTCTTACCTTTTGTCCTTGCTTAGTTTGATTGAATGTGATCCTTGAAACAAGGTCCTTCCAACACTGGGATGATTGAAGAAGCAGTAGATGAATAGTCTGTAAGCTTGGAATCCTCTTTCCCCAAAGAATTTTTTGAGATTTCTGGAGTGGCAATGTTATAAGAGTCCCTATGTAGATCCCCCACACCTGAAACTTGAGGATTGTCTGATGGAAAATAAGGCTTTAAATTTGAGCAAGCTAGCAGTGTTGCCTTAGAGGGACTCGGCTCTATCTGAGGAGTAGAAGGAATAAAGTAATGATGAGGCTTAGCACCAATCCACCAAGTGGGAGTGGTGCAAGAAGCCTTATTTCCCATGCCCTTTGGGCACTGAGGCATAAAGTACTCTATTGAGAAACACCTTCTACATCTGAAAGTAATCTTTTCGTAGTCTACTTGTTGTCTCAACTTTCTCTTGCGTACTAATAAGGAGATCTCAGTAGGGAGACCAATGGAAAAGCCCATCTCCACACAGATCCAAGCACAGGTGGAGCTCGCGTAGTAGATTGTCTCCTTTGAAGCACAAATTTTTTTTCCCAACCATTACCAATGGTCTGCAGACATTCGAGCTCCCAAAATTGGAAAGGAAGGTATGGTAACCAAACCTAGAGGAAGGCAGAATTGAGAATTTCTATGTGAGGGTCAAAGGATGGATACCAGGCCTTCATGCATAATAAATCACCCTGAAATATCCATGGGCCATTTTTTAACACCTTTTCCTTGTGTTGAAAGGATTCAAACTCAAGGATGAAGAAGCCCCTACAACAAGGAAAAATGGTGATCTCATCCTCTAATCCGTCTTTCTAGTGAGTTGTGATCCATGCATGTAGTTCACACAGCTTAGGCCAAATTTTGACAAATCTACAAATGAGGGTGTGGTCTTTAAGAAAATTCTCCCTATCGTGGACAGGTCCATATATGCGAATCTTAGGAATGTGCCTCAAATGGTGTAGAGAAATTAGAGATCGTTCATTGCCGCATCCAACATCAATGTTGCCTACAACACCATGCCCATCTGATACACCCTCCTTCTAGACAGCCAAAGCCCTAGAAGGCCAAGGCACCACCTTAGACTAGCGCCATGAGCAAGGGTTACTGTGAGGTGATGTGGATACCCTATCACCACACTGCAAAGCCCTTTTGAAATCTAAACTTTGCCCAGAAATTTGTTTAGATCCAAATCCAAAGCACTCGGATGCATTCGCTCTGGCTTGTCCCTTGCAAAGGGAAATGATGCCTGTGCCAGGAGGATTTACATCTTGAGAATGAACAGGACCATTGTATGGAGTGACAAAAATAGAAGCAAAAGGCATCATTTAAGATTATTCATCTTTAATAATACAAGTTTTTATTTATTAATCTTCTTAGAATAATTTTTTTATTAAAAACATCACAAATGAAAAATAATTTAAAATAAAATATAGTTTTACAACTTATTTAGGAATTCACTTCTTTAAATATTAGAGTTGAATTGTTGGTTAGAATGCAACAAGTCAAAGTAAACTATATAAATTGATACATTAAAAAAAATCATTTTTAATTATTTTTATAATAACTTACATGTTGGGTCCAGTGGAGTATTATGGGTTTTGAATAAAGTGAATACACAATTTAATTATATATGATAATTTTTTTTCTTATTTTCATAAATTATATATAATAATTAATAATTTTTTTTCTAAATATTAATTAAAGTTACTATTTTAAAATGAGAGCTATTTTTGTAAATGATAAAAATATTAAGTTAATGAAACATTTTTTCTTTCTTAGTAGTACAAGCTAAATATTTTTTACTTTTATAATGATGGAAAACAAAGCCAAATAATATGTATTAGTTACTGAGAGTATAAATTGTTCATAGCCACTCATAAATCTGTTACATTGTATTTGTATTTATATTTATAACTTAGTTGATTGATGTTAAATTAGTATAAATTCACCCTAGGTTAAAGTCATCTTAAAAATTTTAACAAAAAAATTAGTATCTTTAAACTCATTCCATTTGATTCACAATGGATTTCATCGTAATTAGAACTTGTCGTAGTAAAACTTAAAGTCACCCAAAATTTCTCAATAAATAATAAGCATCTTGAAACTCATTCCATCTAACATATGTTCAATTTCATTATAAAAACTCATTCCAGCTAACTCACGCTCAATTTTATTGTAACTAGGATTTGTGATAGTAAAACTCAAAGTCCCTAGAAATTTCTCAACAAACAACAAGCACCTTAAAGCTCATTCCATCTAACTCATGTACAATTTCATTGTAATTAGGACTTGTGATAGTAAAATCTAAACTCACCCAGAAAAAATAATAAGCACCTTTAAACTCATTCCATCTATATCTTATGTTCAATTTCATTGACATTAGGACTTGTGATAGTAAAACTCAAAGCCCTGGAAATTTCTCAACAAACAATAAACACCTTGAAATTCCATCTAACTTATGTTTAATTTCATTGTAATAAGGACTTGTCATAGTAAAACTTAAAGTCACCCAAATTTTCTCAACAAATAACAAGCATCTTAAAACTCATTCCATCTAACTCATGTTTAATTTCATTGTAATTAGGACTTGTGATAGTAAAACTTAATCACCCTAAATTTCTCAACAAATAATAAGCATCTTGAAACTCGTTCTATCTAACTCGTGTTCAATTTCACTATAAAAACTCATTCCAGCTAACTCACTTTCAGTTTTATTGTAACTAAGATTTGTGACAGTAAAACTTAAGTCACCTAAAATTTCTCAACAAACAATAAGCACCTTGAAGCTCATTCCATCTAACTCGCATTCAATTTCATTGTAAAAACTCATTCCAGCTTCATCTTACTCATTTAATTTCACTATAATTAGGATCCGTGATAATAAAACTTAAATTACCTAAAATTAAAACCTCACTCCAGCTCCATCTTACTCATTTAATTTCATTATAATTAGGACCCGTGATAATAAAACTTAAATTACCTAAAACTAAAAACTCATTCCAGCTTCATCTTACTCATTTGATCTCATTATAATTAGGACCCGTGATAATAAACTTAAATTACCCTAAATTTCTTAATAAACAATAGACACCTTGAAACTCATCACATCTTACTCAAATTCAATTTTATTGTAATTGAAATTTATAATAGTAAAACACGACTCTACTTAAATATCATCCGCTTCAATGGTCAACGAGGCAGTAGTAATTTTACACCTCATTCTTAATAAACAATAAACACCTTGAAACTCATCATATCTTACTCAAATTCAATTTTATTGTAGTTGAAATTTATAATAGTAAAACACGGGTCTACTTAAATCTCATCTGCTTCAATGGTCAACTAGTCAATAGTAATTTTACACCTCATTCACAACAAAAATAATAAATATTTGTCCTATTTTGATTGGGGGACATTGACCTTTGACTGTTGAAATGGATGATCGCAAACACAAACAGAAACATCCAAAACATAAATATAATCATAAAAAATGTGCCCACTATTTACATTGAAACCCATCCCACATCATTTTCAAAGTGAAAGCAAAGCACCATCTTGCCAAGTTGTCCAGTGGTTGTAGCCTTTGGCCCTTCCTCTCCTATTCTATTTATGTGAGCTAAACTTTGGTATTGGATGATACCTCAATCTAAGCAGATTGAGATGCAAGGGCTTCTCCCATCCATTCCTTCAGGATCATAGCAGCTGCTCTCACAATGTCCTTCAGAGGAGCCCAACGATCTTCCAAGACAGTGCATTACATAGGAGTAAGAAAGAAGTTCCACGGAGGTTTTGGAGCAGAGATTCGAGACCGTGCCATTAAACGTCGTGTGTGGTTGGGCACCTTCAAAACCCCTGTGGAGGCAGCCCTTGCCTATGATCAAGCAGCCAGAGCTCTGAGAGGTCCTAAAACCAAAACCAATTTCCCACATCTTCATTCACCCATTCCCACCCAAGAGAGCACCACCCTTCTCTCACGCCTATCTGTAGGACCCCACAAGAAGCCCAAAACTCATCTCCCACCCAGAAGTTCAAAAGGTCGCAAACCCAAAACTGATCTCCCACTTCCTCACCCTAACGATAGCCAAGAGAATCTGGACACCAAAACTAATCTCTCATTTCCCCACCATAAAAATCGCATTCCCACCAAGCCCTGGACCCATGCTTACCTCACCAGATACCACAATGTGGGCAACGCCAGCTCCGATCTGGCTTCTTGTAATCCTCAACAGTTGAACAAGGATGGTCTAGATATTAATTGTGCTTCATCTTCTTCAACTGTGATAGACAAGCAGCAGCATTCTGCCACAACATCTGAGCATGATTGGAGGCCGTTGGACTTGAATCTTCCTGCACCTGTCGAAGATGAAGAAGATCATTCTTTAAGGAGAAGTGATTTTGGATCTAACTGTGTGTATTTCTTTACTTAAGTTTCAGATCACATTCATTGATCCATCATCAGCAAGAAGACCATTCTTGCAAACTGCTGTGGCTCCTTGGCCCCATTTTATTCTGGATCTCTTATATTCTTTATAGTATTTTTTGTTTCCTTTAAGTTTGTTTTTAGTAATTAAAGAGGGCATGTTTCTGACCAGCCACCTGCTTAAATTGTGTCTTTTACTGGCGATACAACGTTAACCCAGCTCTCCTCTATAATCCATCTGGTTTTGGTAGATATGTTTCTTGTCCTAAAATGTATGCTACAGTAATTTCTCTATATGTAGTTTTTAAAGGGCAGTTTAAAGGCCTTTTAATCTCCACAAATTGGCTTTGCAGTCCTGCCCATCTAAACGGGGTATATAAACTTATCTCAACGCTAATTTCTTCCCATATTGTGGAATTTCAAGTGGCCAGTTTGTAATGATGTTTGAAATACTGGAGTTGATTTATTCCCTATTTAGTGTGCTTGTTCTTTTTGTCTAGTTTTGTTGCTCTGCTGCTTTCTTATGTATTCACAGACAGTACCTGTATTTCAAAGCTTAGGCAGATACAATGGAATAGAATTCTATATAGATTAATTAATTTTACGTCCACTGTTTCAAATTATTTTTCCTGATATTCTTGTTCTGATCAAGTTTATTTTCTTAAATAGCAACTACTTCCGCATGATTGAAGCAAATTGGAATAAAATCTAAGTCAATTACTCTTCTCGTACAACCCAATTTAACCTAAAAGTCATATTTAATTGGACTTTTTACGAATTATGGGACAACAATTCTTTGAGCATCTTTTGAAGGAATTAATGTTTCTAATTGTTTTTTTTTTTTAAGGAAATAGTAAAATTGTAATGAGTTACTCCACCAACAAGTTAAGCACATAAAAATGTTTTCACTTTTGATTTATCTGGAAATAGTAAAATTGTTAAAATGTTTTCGCTTTTGATTTATTTAGAAATAGTAAAATTGTTAATGAGTTACCCCACAAACAAGTTAGTACATAAAAATGTTTTAGCTTTTGAATTATCTCGAAATAGTAAAATTGTTAATGAGTTACTTAGCACATACAAATGTTTTGGCTTTTGATTTATCTGGAAATAGTAAAATTGTTAATGAGTTACTTGGCCAACAAGTTAGCACATAAAAATGTGATCTCTTTTGATTTATCAGGCATTGCAATTATTTTTAATTTAGGTTTTTTTAAGTTGAAGTGATTTTAAGATGTATATTTATTTATATATGAGTTAGTTACTCTGGATATAAAGTTAAAGATGATTTCTAATATAATGAATAGAGTTCCAAATTTAATTATAAAATGTATATGGCTATTCTTTTAAGTTCTAATAGTGAAAAGAAAAAATATGAATCATGTAATAAATGATAATCACATAAGTATTTATAATCATCTAAGTGGTTAAAGATAGCAATCATAAGTAGAAAAATTTACATCGTAAGAAGCATATCAATAGACTAGAGATGGAATTAAAGATAAGATCATTGCCCCAACATAGGAAAAATGATGTACAATGTGGCTCTCAATGGCAAAAAACATGGTCCATGGAAGTACAATGAAAGGCCCAATGTGGCATCCATGATCATGGGCACACATAAGGTAGGATCAAGGGATAAGTAGGATTAATGATAATGGTTATGCCATCGACTATGGCAAAAACACCTGAGAAAGTACAATAAAAGGCCCAATGTAGCATCCATGACCATGGGCACATAAAAAGGTAGGATTAATGGCATAGAGCCCAATAATGGCATGAAACCCAACAAGATAGATATGATAGATAAGATAAATAGGATAAATGGCACAAAGGCCCAATAGTAGGGCAAGTCCCCAAATATAGCAAGTATGATCATAAGATGAGTGATATAGATCTAGATAATCAAGTATGATAATGGATCTAAGTATGATAAGAGGGAAGCATGATGCCTAATGCATCCTAGACTAGGAAGTCTAATGAAAGACATGACCTAATTTGGTAGCCCAACAGTAATTCACATCCATATGCAAAATAAAAGTAACAATGCAAAGCTACAATAAACTTATTAACTATTTGTAGAAAAATACAACTTGCTTAAAAAATTACATTAAGCTATAGGAAATTACAAGATGTCAATGAACCCCATACTTTAATTGATAATCATCTTGTCAACCTAGGTGTTGTTTAGAAGCTATTTACAAAGGGGAAATCAGAAGTCCTATCCTAGGATTCATTTTACTCGAATTGAAGGGAAATTACACACACACACTAATCTAATTGATTGAATTGAAAGAAATATCTAGATTTTAACTATAGAATTAAAATGATTATGCTTTTTAAAATAAAAGATGCCTAAAAAATAAACTATTCTAACAACTCAAATACTTAACTAGAACAAAACCACAACTATCTAAAGATCTCTTTTGGGTAATTTCTAGAGCATAAACAACAAATTATCTTCAAACAAATGAAACTCGCAATGTTCTTTTTTTACTTTTCTAATTTTTTCTCTTTCAAAAATTGATAATGCAAAGACAAAATTATACACACATTCAAATGATAACTAACACAATGGACCTATAGCTAACAAAATATGAAACAATAGTAATCAATTCAACATACTTATGTAATAAATATCAAAATACTTAGCTACAAAAATAAATTTTATTTCTCTCCAATGAGTGGCTAGCTCTTCAGAGATTGGAACATCATTTAAATAATCACATTCACAACTCTAAACTTGTAGGAATCACAAACAATAGTTTCTCCATTCACAACTCATGCCACATAATTAGCTTCAACTCTCAATTGAATTGCACTAGAAAGAGCATAAGTTTTCTTGCATCTAAAGATAAAAGATACAACTATTAATACTACTACTTAACTAACTTCTCTACTTAATTGAATAATTTATTAAACTTCCTATAATTCAATGATGTTCTCATCACGTAGTGAACTATCCAAGTCTTAAGAAAAGTCTTAACTAAAATTAAAATACATAAGTTTGTTATGGAATTAATACAAACTAAGTTCTTAAACATGAAATAAGAAAAATGTCTTCAAAGATGACTCCTAAGAGTCTATTACCTATAGAAATTATTTTTGTAATCAATAAACTAGGGTAATCACTGGGTTTGTCGATCATATACCATGTATGCAAGCAAGATGAGAATTCATTTATGAGTGTACACTTCTGTTGGTTATGATGTTATGCATAAACAAACATAGATAAAGAAATGCAAATCAAACCTTTATCATCTTGAAAGATACAATGAATTCAAAGAATTCATGATCTCAAGTCTCCATGGATTAGTTCATAATCTACTGATGTTGGTCATTGGCTTGATGTGCCTTGTTATTTTCCATTCAAGGGTTCTTACGCTTCTAATTCCAAGAACTGATGTCTGGACGTCTTGAGTTTTACCTACTTTCTGTAAATCTTTCAACAAACAAGGTTAATCCTACTGTATTTAAATAGATGATGAGGATATTTTCTAAGTTTGATCAATTCTTCTGTTCATTAACTGTGACTACTAAATTTCACCTCTGCACTATGAATTTATCTAAATAATGTGCCTGTAGGCTGATATTTGCATAATCGTTGTCATCATTAATGTGTATTTGCATGATATTTTCAATTATACATGCTTTCTGATTCAAATATGCTATGAATTATTCAATTACCTATGGGATATCAACATATTTTACTGTATTTACTTGAGATTTTATGTGCCTTTGCAATTATGATGATGATTTTAAAATGAAATCAAACAAATTTGAATGAATGCTTGCTAAATCTTGTTAAAATGAGTGAATCTTTACCTATCGATCCATATACATTCCTGATACTGTCATGAAGAGAAGGAAATCAAACCATATGTTCACCAAGATGCTCCACAACTAGATATGATTGATGCTAACTTCGATGGAAAAGGAGTGAAAACAACATGCACAACATGAAATACACTCCAAGGGATGTAGCAAATCAAAGTACAAGTCAAGAATCCATTCACAGATTACTCAAAGTTTATGATTTTATGTTTAATCAGAGCTTCTTCTTCATTAAGTATGTGAAAGACATGTACATTTACAATTAGCCTTGAGAATTAGTCCTGATGTTTCAGCAATCTAATCTCAATTAAGTTTCAAATGATTACAAAATGCACTCCATCTCCCTTTTATAGAACAAGAGGAGGAGGCGGTTACAAAATGATCCTAGGATCAATGGGCCATATTACTTCTTGACCAAGTCAATAGTAGACACATGGCATAGGTTGCCAACTAGAAACCATCTGGTATCATATCATGCACATGATCATGTCTTATTGCATCATGCTTATTCTTCATTTTGCTCATTAGTGGACAAATCCTCTTCATCTCCAAGCACACTTATCACTCCCCTGATGGGCTCATATGCTTGTACTATCCTTTCAATTTCCCCTCCATCTTGGACTTTGGCCTTGGTGACTACATGTTCTTGTGACTTTAATTGTGCTTTCAGTACAGACCATTTGTTATTTCTGTTATTCAACACCTCATTATATTTTTCCACCTTTGCCTTCATCCTCATGGCCTTGTTGATCGTATCCTTTGATAAATGATTGAGGGGGTCATCTGTAGTAGGCTTGAAATTGTCTTGGAAAGCTTTAACTGCAAAGTCTGCATCCTAATTTTCAATCTTCCCTTCCACCTTTTCCTCAAGAGCCTCTAGGATTTCTACTTCATCAGATAAAAGTTTGTGCAATTTAACATTGATATATCTAAGTTTTGCATTACACTTCCTAAGGATATTGTTGCAAGTATGTGCCTAATCTGTGTTGTCATTGATGTCAACATATCTTTGTTGTCATTGGTGTGAACTATATCCTATTTTGTTATTTGTTCAGAAGCTTTATATGTTGAGGATATTGAGAAAATTAGCCGCTCCAAAAGAATCAAAAAGTAAACAGTGAATCACAGTGAAGATAGTGAGTTGCATACTGAAGAATAGTCCAGAAGCTTGCTCTACATTTCTTGCTGACTAAAGATCTTGGTCTGCGGATTGGAAATTATTTAGAAGAATGGTTGAAGATGCTAAATCCTAAGTTTGAGCCTCTGGTATGAAGATTTGAGTGAGTTACATTCACTAGAGTAAAACCTACCTTTTCTGATTATTCACTAGTGCCTGAGAGAAAGTATTTTGCTCCGCATTCCTCCGCATTAAAGTGTTTTGCTCTACAATTCTAGAGGGAAGTCTGGGATGATGATAAGTGCCTACAATTGCAATGGTTCATGTTTTGATGGTCCACAATCTATCTTTCTTTTATGACAGTTGAAGACAGTGAAGTTCATGTGCTTCGGTGTGAAGAATCTCATGAATAAAGTGGTTGGAGTTTATGTGGTTGCTCTTGGTCATTTCAACATGCTTGTGGATACCTCCTGATCATGTTCCTACCTTTACATTGGTCCATGTTAAGGAATTGAGATCATGTTTGAAGATTATTGCCAGATAACGTAGCGTGTAACCAGTCTTAGCCAACTTGGTTAATTCCAGTGATTGTGGAGATCCCTTGAAGATTATGGAAGCGTGTTGTAGTGTGGAAGATCATGTTTGAGCCCCAGCTAAGGCATGGCATGATCTACATACATCTATACTACAATTCCTTAGCATAAATTTGTATTAGGTCAAGACCTATTTTGTAAATGTTTGTAATGCCAACCTTGGAGATTATTCCAATGGTTGATGATTGTAATGCCAACCTTGATGATCATTCCAAGGTTGATGAAGTATATAAATACTTGTAATTGAGTCATGGAAAAGTTGTCCTTGTACAAAGATGGGAAGATAAGGAAAGAGGTGGAAAGGTAGAGAAAAGTAGAGGAACTATTGTACTTCAATGTATAAATCTCAAACATGAAGATGTTGATCTTGGCAGTGAGCTGCTAGTAGGTTTAACAACCCTCATTGTAATCTTTTTAGGTTTAGGGTTGAGGTAGTGAGCTTGCTAGACCTAGTTGTACTTCATGGAAGTGAGCCAGTATGTTCTAGGCCCGTGGAGTGACCAAGCCTAAACATCATTTTTCAAATATTGCAATATATTTTGAGAGCTAATCCTCTCCGTGGTTTTTCCCCACCTTGGGGTTTTCCACATAAAAATCTGGTGACCCTTGTGTTTAATGTTGCATCTGTGTTTAAGTTCTTGATTTCATGCACTCATTGTTTAATCATAATAACTTTGGACAAGTGATTAATGTTTAAGTGTAGAAGTGTTTGAGTTTTTGGGACAACTGATTCACCCCCCCTCTCAGTTGTCTAGCATATTTCAACATTTGGTATCAGAGCCAAGTTCCTCTGAAGAAAGTATAACATCTTGAGGAAGATCCAAAATGTCTTATAAGAAGGAAGCACCACATTTTGATGGGACGAATTATGCTCTTTGGAAGGCACGAATGAAAATCCATCTTCTTTGTCTTGGTTACAAAGTATGGAAACCTGCAGAAGCAAAATACACCATGCCTCAAAATGGTTTGACGAATGAAGATGAAATCAAAGAATATGAGGTGGATGTCAAAGCAAAAGATTCTTTGTTAAGTTCATTAAATGAATCAGTATGGACAAAAGTTGTGGATCTTGAAACTGCAAATGAGGTATGGGAGAAGCTAAAAAATCTGTATGAAGGAGATGTTTCTGTGAAGGAGGCAAGCTACAAAGTTTGAAAGTGAATTATGAGAGTTTGAAGATGAATGAAGATGAAAACAAAACAGCCTTTATGCAAAGAGTTGATGAACTTGTCACTAGGATAACAAGTATGGGGGGAACCCTTGGTGATAAGGAAGTTGTGATGAAAATTCTCAGATCACTACCAAAGTCCTACCGTCACAAGGTAGCTGCAATTGAAGAATTTATGCAAGTAAAAACTATTGATAGAGATCAGTTACTTGGTAAGCTTACTACCTTTGAAATGAGAGAGTTTGGTGATGCCCTACCAAAAGTCGAGACTACCTTCAAAGCTAGTACTTCTGGGAAAACCTCCAGATCAGAAAAGTACAAGGTAGAATATGATGATGAGTTTGATGAAATTCAAGCCAACTTTGTGGATAGACTGCAAAGAGGATCTGGTAAGTTTAAAGGTAAATTACCTTTTAAATGTTTTCTTGTGGAAAAGTAGGCCACTTTGCTTCCAGATGTTCTAAAAGAATTGAAAGAAATAGAAAAAGATACGAGAACAGGCCTAGGATCCAAAAGAAATGTTATTATGTTGAAGATTTTGATGATGATGGAGTATCAGATAATGGTGAACCAGATAATGCTAGTACTTCTAGTAATGAATGCTTGTGTATTGCTATTAAGGAAGAACTTGTGCCTACTAATCCTGCTAGATGTGTGAAGGAAGAAAAACTAGTGGAAAGTGCTTTGGCTACTCAGGTTGTTGAAGACAAAGATGAATGGGTTATTGATAGTGGTTGCTCTCACCATATGACTAGTGACAAAAGTAAGTTTGTGAGTTTGGAAAGATATGATGGTAGACTGGTTAGGTTTGGAGATGATACAACTAGTAAGATTTGTGGAAAAGGATTTATTTCTTTTGATGGCAAGCATAATACTGAAGATGTCTTGTATGTGAAAGGATTAAAGCACTATCTTTTAAGTGTGGGTTAGATGTGACAAAGGTTATGATTTAAGCTTCAAGGACAATGGATGCAAGATTAGGGAAAGCTCTGAAACAGTCATTGCAACTGGTAAGAAGACCAGAGGTAATATCTATCACCTGAAAGGAACTGATAACTATTGTTTGTTGGCTCAGACTGATGAAAGTTGGCTATGGCATAGAAGGCTGTGTCACATCAATTTTGATAACATTATGAAGATAAGTACTGCATAGGCTGTTAGATATTTGCCTAAACTTGTGAAGCCTGCTAATCCTATTTGCAAGGAGTGTCAATTTGGGAAGCAAACAAGAACAAGTTTCAAAAGCAAGGACCAATCAGTTGATGGATTATAGGAACTAGTGCATACAGATTTGTGTGGACCTACCAGAGTAAGAAGTTTGCAAGGAGACAGGAATTTCATGTTGCTTATTGATGATTATTCTAGAATGACTTGGGTTACCTTTTTGAAAGAAAAAGAAGAAGCTCTAGAAAATTTCAAGGTATTTAAGGCAATGGTTGAAAATGAGATGGATTTGAAGATCAAATATTTAAGGTCTGATAGAGGAGGAGAGTTTACATCAAATGAATTTAATTTATTTTTTGAAGAACATGGGATAAAGAGACAGTTATCTGCACCTAGAACTCCACAACAAAATGGAGTTGTTGAAAGGAAAAATAGAATAGTTCAAGAACCTGCTAGAACCATGATGAAGGAAGATGAACTTCCAAAAGTATATTGGAGAGAGGCAATTCACACTACTATATATATCCTAAACAGAGTCCAAGTCAAAGGTAACAGTTCTAAGACTCCTTATGAATTGTGGTATGGTAAAGTTCCTACTGTGAAATATCTCAAATTTCTTGGTAGCAAATGTTATATCAAAAGAGAAGAACATCTAGGCAAGTTTGATGCTAGGTGTGATGAAGGGATCCTCCTTGGTTAGTCCACCAAGAGAAAAGCCTACCAGTGCTATAATAAGAGGTTGAATAAGATTATTGAGAGTGCAAATGTCAAAGTTGATGAAAGCAAGGAGAGGTCTCCAAAATTAAGTGGATATGAATCAGACAAACTAGATGTTTCAAAATTGGTGTAGCATGAAAACAGCACAGATGAAGAGGAAAAAGCTCTAGAAAGTGCTACTAAGACACCAAGGTATGTAAAACTTAATCACTCTAAAGATCAAATCATAGGGGATAAGAGCAAAGGAATCCTAACTAGAAGAAGAGCTGCAGAAGAACAAGTAAATTTTTGTCTGATTTCTAAGATTGAACCTAAGACTGTGAATGAAGCTTGCAATGATGAGAATTGGGTAAAGGCTATGAAAGAAGAATTGATACAAATAGAGAAGAATCAGACTTGGGATCTTGTTCCCAGACTAGCAGATAAAAATGTAATTGGCACCAAGTGGGTCTTTACAAACAAGATGAATGAGAATGGTGAAGTTGTAAGAAACAAAGCAAGGTTTGTATGCAAAGGATAATCTCAAGTTGAAGGAATAGATTTTAAGGAAACATTTGCACCAGTGGAAAGGATTGAAGCTATAAGAATGTTTTTGGAATTTGCAGCCTAGAAATATTTTAAGGTATATCAGATGGGTGTGAAGTCTGCATTCTTGAATGGAAAATTGGAAGAAGAAATCTATATTTAACAACTAGAAGGATTCTAGTCATCACATCAGGGTGATATGGTATGCAAATTGAAGAAGGCATTGTATAGATTAAAACAAGCCCCCATGGTCTGGTATGCTAGGTTGGATAAGTATCTGATATAGTTAGGGTTTAGCAAGGTTACTATCGACAGCAATCTCTATTTCAAGATCAATAATGAACAAATCCTAATTGTTGAAGTCTTTGTTGATGACATTATCTTTGGAGGCAATGAAGGTATGTACATAGTTTTTGCTGGAGAAATGCAAAGTGAATTTGAAATGTCTATGTTTGGTGAGATAAATTTCTTTTTAGGTCTACAAATAAATCAATCAGATAAAGGTATCTTCATTTCTCAGTCTAAGTATGTGAAAGAGTTGTTAAAGAATTTTGGGATGTAAGACTCTAAACCGGTAAATACTCCCATGATAACTGGTTGTAAGTTGAGAAAAAATTATGATTCACCTATGGCAGATCAGAAAAGGTATAGATCTATGATTGGAGGATTACTTTATCTGACTCAAACCAGACCTAACATAATGCATGCAATTTGTCTTGTGGTAAGATTTTAATTGGAACCTAAGAAATCACATGTCATGGAAGTCAAGAGAATTCTGTGATATTTGAAAGGCACAATGAATTATGGTTTGTGGTATCCAAAGGATAATTATTTCACTCATAGTGTATACACGGATGCAGATTGGGCTGGAGATGTGGATGATAGAAAAAGTACAAGTGGAGGTGCATTATTCTTGGGAAAAAGGTTGGTATCTTGGATAAGCAAGAAACAAGATTCAATATCTTTGTCCACTGCAGAAGCAGAATATATTGCAGTAGCATGTAGTTGTACTCAAGTGCTATGGATGAAGCAGACATTGAAGGACATCAGAGTTGTGTATTAAGATCTAATTGCAATCTTTTGTGACAATACAAATTTCATAAACATATCAAAGAATCCAATAATGCATTCAAGGACAAAGCACATATCCATAAGATATCACTTTCTGAGGGAAAACGTGATAGAGAATGAAGTCAAGTTGGAATATGTATCTACAAAAGACCAGATTGTAGACATTTTCACCAAACCTCTACCTAAGGATACCTTTGAGTATCTCAGAGAAAAGTTAGGGGTTATTACCCCTCCTGCTCTAAACTAAGATGCACAAGAGTGCATTAGTCTGATGGTAGTTAGAGTCCCTTCTGCAGATCTGAATTGATGCTTTTAGGACTACTTCTCAGGGGGAGTAGTCAGAGAGTTCACAAGAGAGATTCGATCAGATCGGAAGAGTGCAAGTATGTGCCCTTTTCCATTGATGTCAAAGGGGGAGAGAATCATGTGAAAAACTTAGAGAGAAAGAGTGCAAATGTGTAAAGAGATAGGGGAGAATCTTGTCTTGATGGTTGTTGTAGTTTTTCACATCATATGTTGCCATCAATGACAAAAGGGGGAGATTGTTGCAAGTATGTGCCTAATCGGTGTTGTCATTGATGTCAACATATCTTTGTTGTCATTGGTGTCAACTATATCCTATTTTGTTATTTGTTTAGAAGATTTATATGTTGAGGATATTGAGAAAATTAGAGCCTCCAGAAGAATCAGAAAGTAAACCATGAATCACAGTGAAGACAGTGAGTTGCATACTAAAGAACAATCCAAAAGATTGCTCTGCATTTCTTGCTAACTAAAGATCTTGGTCTGCGTATTGGAAGTTATTTAGATGTCTGAAGATTCTAAATCCTGAGTTTGAGCCTTCGGTATGAAGATTTGAGTGAGTTACATTCACCAGAGTAAAACCTGTTTTTTCTGATTATTCACTAGTGCCTGAGAGAAAGTAATTTGCTCCACATCCCTCCGCATTAAAGTGTTTTTCTCTACGGTTCTAGAGGGAAGTCTGGGATGATGATAAGTGCCTACAATTGCAATGGTTCCTGTTTTGGCAGTCCACAAGCTATATTTCTTTTATGACATTTGAAGGCAGTGAAGTTTGTGAGGCCTACCTTTTTCACTACTGTTCATGAGACTATTTACAGTACTATTGCTATTACTTTTATGATTGGGGGACTGTTGATGCCGGAATCTTGATTATTAAACCTAAGTGATTTTTAAGAAAACAGTTGTGTAATGATAGATTGATGTTGCTTTTAAAAGAATAATGAGTGGATAATATTAGAAAGGGAACTTTAATGTGATTTCAGTATGTTTTATGGTAGAATGTTTAGGTATGCATGTATTTTAAATTGCTTCGGCTATGATATCTTTATGTATTATTAACTTCGAGTTTGAGTGTGCAGGTATTGCTAACAAAACCACAAATATAGGAGATCATTCCACACCCTATGTTGTATCCCTTGTGAGCCGATCTAGTTCCACGAGGAACTAAGATCAACTCCGTGTATGGTGGAAATGTTGTAATGTTGTAATGTTGTAATGTTGCATGGGGTCAAGGGAATTAGGTCTACCCTCTGAATTACTTGTATTGTGATATGTGTTGTAAGAAATGTTGTTATGAGTCTTGTTTAAGTTTATTTCTTTTAGACCCTCTTCTTGTGTTTTTACTTGACTCTGAGAATTCTAACTAGGTAAAAATCAACCCTAGGTTATACCCCATGGGTCTAGGGACCCTTTTGACTAGCATAACCTTGGGATAACCTCCATATGGTCACTTCAACTTCATGGTGAAGTTAAGTGACGAATTTGGAAGCATGGGGATAATGAGATGAGTGGAATCCACACTTAGACCCACTTCCAAGTCATGGAATGACTCCATGATCCACCAATAATGGAGTGCTTGTCTCTTTGTGCCTCTCTTTTGGTGGGAGACCCCCATAAAAAGGGTGGTGTGTCACTTCCTTTTTATTTCTATTTTTCTTATTATATTTTAATTCTACATGTGTTGGAAAAGGGCTATAGTGGGGAACCTCTTGAGTGGGGTTAATTGTTTTAAGTCCACTAGGGATATTGGAGAAGGAGTGGGTTTAGTTTTTTTAATGCCACTTGGGAATAAGGATAATGGAGGGAATTTGTTTTAAAGAGGAGAAGAGGGAGAGGGTAGGGGGTTGGATTATTGTGGAAAGAAGGAGAACTTAGAGGAGGAGACTAAGGTTGGAGCTCTTCTTCAACTACATTCCATAATTGGGCTAGAAAAGGTTAGTGAGCCAGTTTACTCACCTATGTATGTTTTGTTCTTGTTTGATGAATGTGGAATTGCAATGGTTGTCTATGTGTTATTTTTGCTATTTTGGGTTTGTGTTGGGTGTATGAAAGAGCTTCTTCCAGTTGGAAGACAATGCTCATCATGTATGGGGAAGGGAAGGTGTGAACCTCCTCGGGTGTATTCTTGTTTTGGTATATGGAAGCCTTGAGGGCATGTTGGTAATTTTGAGCCTAGAGGGCTATAAGGCTTGAGAGCCTATTTGGGATATCCCTATGATTTTTATTATTTGGATGGCTTGAGGCCATGGGAAAGAATAATTTTGTTGGCTTGAGGCCATGAGATAAGATATGATAATTGTTTGAGAAGAATGACACCTTGGAGTAGAGAGAGTCTACGTCCCTACCCCCTTTGAACTCACCTCAGCTGAGTCTTTGTATTGTGTGTAAAACCATGGGACTTTGAATGTTGTTTGCTTTGATTGTTGTTATTCAATGTTGTGAAGTGTACTGGACTATTCTTCCTGGGTGTGTGGATGATCTCCCTAGCTCAGGGGTGACCCACTTGCGGGTCTATGGTAGGGAGGAGAGCTTGTTGTGTGGTGTATTCTTTCCTTGGTTGTCATACAGGTATATCTTGGAGCATGTTGAGAGGATTGGAGGAGTTTTCCTTGTTTAGAGAAAATGTTCTATCTCCCCTTTTTGTAACGAGAGCTTGGTCTCTTTAAGCTTCTTCCTGTATATGTTTCTTTTAAAGAGGAGAGAATGCTCCCTTTTAAAGTTGTAAAAAATTTTATTGGGAGAAGAAAATAATTCCTCCCTTAGAGTGTTTGTGGGTTGTGAAATCTTACAGTTGTTTATTCTTGTTTATCAAAATTGTCAGTTGTGAAATTAAGTGTTTGATCTAGACAAGTTGTTAAGTTATTTCTGGTTTTAGTTAGTGAAAAAGTTACATTCATTGGATTATAGAAGTTGTAAATTTTCCTTTAGAAAAACAAATTTAAACTTGATTTAAGTATACAATGGAGAATATTCTAAATCGATTTACCTGTTTGTTTATTTGGTTATTGAAGTGGAAGATTTATTTGTTCCCTGTATTTACTCTTAATCTTTAATGTTATTTGAAATGGAATGTATACTTGATAGATTAAAATTTAGTTAAAATTACAGATTTAAATGGTTATTTACTTTCCGTCTCACTCAAGAAATTTGTTGAATTGTAAATTAAAATGTTGGAGAACATGTGAAATAAATTGGTTAATTTATAAACTAAAATGTTGAGGAAAATTGGAAAACACTTATATATATATATATAGATTTATTATTATTAAAAAAATAACGTAGCAGTTACATTTAAAAGAAATTATAGTTGAAGTTTAAAGGAAGGGGGGTGGGGGTTTAAACCCCCATCGAACACTTATGTAACAACAGCGGGCGTGGGGAGGGGCGAAGCCCCACCCACACCCCCGCCAAACTTCGCTCCCCCGTGGCCTGCACACAGGCCCAAACTCTGCCGCTGCCGAACTGCCTCCTACGGCCCCTCTTCCAATGCGGCCCGCGCCTACCATCTCCGCCGCTCGCTCCCATGTCCGTTGCCTGGTCCGCTCCCCTCCATCGCTCACTCCAAGCCTCCACTGCGACCCACCACCATACACTCTGCCTCTGCCCACCTCATTCGGCCCTGTGCGACCAGCGCCACTGCTCCTCCATGACCCTATAATAAAAACATTGGAATTTAGGGTTAAACACCCTTCAAGCAATTTAACTTGTTTAATAACAAGCACTTGGTGCTTGAGTGGAAAATTGTTGTAAGAGATTAATTAAGAATTTGTATATATATATATTATATGTTGGTATATATATATATATAAGTTTAAATATATATATCTATATAAATAAATAAATAAATATATATATATATATATATATATTGATTTAAAAATCATAGTGATGTTGCTTTTGGAATCCACTTTCAAAAGGAGAAGTTAATTGATAAGTATATATATATATATATTAAAGAAAAAAAAAGAGATTAAATTTATTATAAATATATATATTTAGATATAAAAATATATATATATCTTTATAATTACATATTTATGGAAAAAGTCAAAGTTATTAAATGCCTAAGGAATTAATAGAGTAATGGGTACTAATTATCTTAAGAGATTAATTTAAGATAATAAAATAAGTAAACAATTGAACGTAAAATAAATCAACATAATTTGAAAGAGGAGGAAATAAATATTGCCAGGCAGTAATGATTAAACTGAGAAAACCAAATAGAGGCCAACCAATTCATTCAGTAAATTTAAACATCTGAAAAATAAACCGAACATAAACATAGTGATCGCCGTCTAACAAAGATAGAAAGTCCTAACCTAGAGAAATGCGCACATAAGGTTATTATTTTGTTAACAACAGTATCGTTGACGACATAAACAGACGCAACCGAGCATGCTTACGCGTGCGAGGGGGAAATCTTAAGTAGTAAAGAATTTTTTTTGATAGTTCGTATGATGACCACATGACGCATGTGGACATGACACGCAGGTTAGTGTGTTGTGACCGCATGTGAAATGTGGGTATGACATTTGGTATCAGAGTGCAGTTGTTTTAAACACTAGGCTTGTTTAGGCACATTATCAGTTCGCGATCAAACTGACTAGCGATTACAACGTTTTGTAGGATGCCTCCCAGACGAGTTCAAGTGAACACTGACCCGCCGTACTCCAACTCACTGAAGTGCGCACTGATTCTTCAGTTGTGGGACCGGATCAGCCAGTCCCACTAGACACAGCCAATTCCACAAGTTCAGCCAGTTCTATAGGCACAACCAGTTCCTCAGGTACTGCAGGCACCACCAGCCTCACCTGATATGGGACCATAGATATTACAGGCCTTGCAGGGTATCTTAGATAGGCTTCCATCAGCTACAGTTGAGCCACGCATAGAGCCACGTGTCGAACCCCGCGATGTTCCGCGAGAGGAACCACACGTGGAGCCACGAGCTGAGACTCATGTCGAGCCACGTGTGGAGCCCCACATAGAGCTGTAAGGGGTACCACGTGTGGAGCCTTATGTCAAGTTGCCTGATACAGAGGAGGTTGATTTGGCCGACAAGGCCCGTAGCAGGAGCCCCACACATCATGCCAGGCATGACGAGACAATGTGAATAGAGCAATTGGGTCCCAGGCCTTATGATTATCATGCTGATGAGCCTATCAGGGGGCACAGTGATAGAGGAGATCCCATCAGGGACATATTGAGATTGAACCCTCCTACTTTCATCAGAACCATAGAGGGAGCTGAGGCAGAGGCCTAGCTTATTAGTTTAGATAGGTGCTTTGCGTTGCGTCCCTACGAGGGCAACATGAAGGCCCATGTGGCAGTACATTTATTACGAGATGCAGCAGCTACCTGGTGGCGCACTGAGGAGTGCAAGCATCACCTCTCCTTAGACACCCTCTCATGGGAGACCTTTATTGAGCGCTTCAACGCGCGATACCTATCAGACTATTACAGACAGCGTCAGATAGACGAGTTCCATGACCTACAACAGAGGGGACTCTCAGTGGCACAGTATGAGAGTAGGTTTACAGAGTTATCCAGATATGTGGATTATCTCCATGATGAGAAACTCCTGGTGCATAAGTTTATCAGAGGACTAAACCACAGTATAGCAGGACCTGTTCAGATGGCAGATCCCCAGACTTTGAGTGATTCTTTTGAGAAGGCTTATATTGCTAAGGAGATTCAGGGATAGGGGCAGAGTTCTCACCCTCAGTTCTAGGATCGGGGACAGCAGCAATATCAATAGAATTTCCGCAAACCACCACAGCCACCCCCTAGAGGAGGATTCAGTTCAGCATCATTACCTCCTAGGCCCCCACAACAATAGAAGTCACAGCATCAACAGAAAGCTAGAACACAACTGAGGTCACATGGGGTAAATAATAGAGGTTGGCAGCAGTAAGGCCCGTGCAGGGATCAGAGACAGCAGGGACCACCTACGGGACCTGCGAGGCCGCAGCAGTCATATAGGGGATCACAAGGGTCCACTGGAAGATTAGGACAACAGTAGTCAAGCAAGACTCAAACTGTATAGGTACAGTTTAAGGGCCCTTGTTATGTTTATGGTGAAGCTGGACACCTAGCTAGAGAGTGCCCACAGGGTTTTATAGTAGGGGGACAATATCGTGTAGGAGGATCTGAGCAGACAGTGGGTGATATGGGTAAATCCCACTATATGTTTGCAACGGTTGAAAACCGCCAGGCCGATTTCTAGGCTTCAGTCATTGAGACAGTAGGTATGATTGGAGATTTTCCCATCTCTATCCTATTTGATTCCGGAGCTACCGACTCTTTTATGTCTACATCATTAGTGGAACATTGCAGGCTGGTGGCTACTAGGCAGGACATTAGGTGGGAGGTCGAGTTGGCCTTTGGGGCTAGGATGTCAGTTGATACTGTTGTTAGAAATTATGAGATTTCCTTGGGATCTTTCATTACAACATGTGATCTTAGGGTTATGCCATTAGGGTCCTACGGCGTAGTTCTTGGTATGGACTAGCTTGCGGCTCATAGAGCCAAACTAGATTGTCGTGAGAGGATGATTAGTTACTTAGACGATCATGGCACACCAGTTGAGATAGTGGGCATACAGAAGCCCACGACTGCTCGTACGATATCCACTCAGCAACTTAAGTGCTGCATGCGGAAGGGTTGTCAGATGTTTGCTATCATAGTTAGTGATAGATCAAAGGATGAACCTGAGACTACCTTAGATGAACACCCTATCCTAAGAGAATTTGCTGATGTTTTTCCACCAGAGTTACCAGGTATGCCTCCACACAGGGAAGTTGACTTCCACATCAATTTGGTACCAGGGACAGAACCAATGTCTCAGGCACCTTATAGAATGACTACACATGAGCTTATAGAGCTTAAACTGTAGTTAGAAGAATTATTAGAGAAGGGACGCATCTGACCTAATGTTTCACCATGGGACGCACCAGTTATCTTCGTAAAGAAGAAGGATGGATCTCTTCGGTTATGCATGGACTACAGGTAGTTGAACAAAGTGACGGTGAGGAACCGATATCCTTTGCCGAGGATTGACGATCTCTTTGACCAAATGCAGGGAGCCAAAGTGTTTTCAAAAATTGATCTAAAATCTAGATATCACCAATTACGAATCACTGAGGCAGATATTCACAAAACTACTTTCCGAACCAGATATGGCCATTATGAATTTATAGTGGTACCTTTCAGTTTGACGAATGCCCCTGTAGTGTTCATGAGCCTCATGAACGGGGTGTTCCACACTTACCTAGATCGGTTCATGATCATATTCCTAAATGATATTTTGATCTATTCATGGACCGAGGAGGAACATGTGGACCATTTGCATCAAGTATTGCAGTGTTTACGTGAGCATCAGCTTTATGGCAACCTGGCAAAGTGTGCCTTTTTCAGGACAGAGGTGCAGTATTTGAGGCACATTTTATCAGGCGATGGTGTCTCCATGGATCCATCAAAGATCAGAGCAATTCAGGATTGGCCAGCACCCACCAATGTAATAGAAGTAAGGAACTTTATGGGACTAGCCGGTTACTACCGTAGGTTTGTCGAAGGTTTCTCTAGGATAGCACATCCTATCACTTCCCTTCAGTGAAAAGGGAAAGGATTCACTTGGACTGAGCAGTGTGAGAAGGCCTTTGGGATCCTGAAGGAACGACTTACCAGCGCTCCCATATTAGCTATTCCTAATCCGGTAGAAGATTTTGTTGTTTGCACAGATGCATCATTAGAGGGATTGGGAGTTGTGCTTATGCAGGGTGGTAGGGCGATTGCTTATGAATCGTGAAAACTTAAAACACATGAGCTAAACTACACTACTCATGATTTAGAGCTCACAGCTGTTATTCATGCTCTTGTTCGTTGGAGACACTTTCTTTTAGGTCGACATTTTGAGCTCCATTCAGATCATCATAGCTTATAGTACATTTTCACTCAGCCTAATTTGAATGCCCGCCAGCGACGTTGGATGGAGTTCATGTGTGAGTATGACTTTGATGTCCACTACATTAAAGGAAAGGAGAATGTGGTCGCCGACGCTTTGAGTCGAAGGTGCCACGAGATCCTGACTCTAATTTTGAAAGTGGATTTGAGAGGATGAATTCTACAGCATCTACCTGAGGACGAGTGGTTTTTGGAGGTGCAACAGGAAATCCAGAATCAGAGGGTCTTGAAGGGCAAATTCATAGGATATTCCCTTGAGTCGGATGGATTGCTTAGACATAGGTAGCACATCTATGTACCTTGTGTGGGTGACCTACGTACAGTGATACTCTCTGAGGCTCATAGAGCTCCCTATGCAGCTCATCTAGGAGTGAAGAAGATGCATGCAAATTTGTGGTAGTTATATCATTGGGCTGGGATGAGACGCGACATTACAGAGTATGTTGCTCAATGCCTTGAGTGTCAAAGGCTCAAGGCCGAGCATCAGCATCCAGCAGGACTATTGTATCCTCACGAGATACCTGAGTGGAAATAGGACACCATTTCCATGGACTTTATTGTTGGTCTACCTATGTCATCGCGATGCCATGATGCCATCATGGTGACAGTTGACAAGTTAACCAAGGTGGCGCATTTCTCTCTGGTACGCACAACGTACAATGCACCATCGGTAGTGAGAGTGTTTCTAGATTAGATTGTCAGACTGCATGGAGTACCTCACTACATCATATCTGATAGAGACTCCATATTCACATCATTGTTTTGGAGAGCCTTACATCAGGCATTGGGCACACAGCTCAACTTTAGTTCTGCTTACCATCCTGAGACTGATAGCTAGACAGAAAGAGTTAATCAGGTGTTAGAGGACATGCTTCGCATGTATGTTATGGATCATCAGTCTAGATGGGAGGAGTACCTGTAACTGGTTGAGTTCTCCTACAATAATGGGCATCACAGCTTGTTGGGTATGCCTCCTTACCAGGCTTTATACGGCAGACCTTGCAGGATGCCTTTGAGTTGGGATCGGTTAGAGGACCGAGTTGCCATTGGTCCCGAAATAATTCAGGATATGGAACAGTAGGTCACATTGATCAGACAGAGACTTTAGGAAGCTCAAGATAGACAGAAGAAGTATGCCGATGCGAAGAGAATGGATCGAAGCTTCTCAGTGGGTGACAAGGTATTCTTGAGAGTGCGACCGCATAAGAGTCCAATCTGTTATGGAAAAGGCTCTAAGCTCGCACCCCAGTTTGTAGGGCCTTTTGAGATTTTGGAGAGGATAGGACCTATAGCCTATCGTTTAGTCTTGCCACCTAGCCTGTCTCATATCCATGATGTCTTTCATGTTTCAGTTCTATGTCGTTATATTTCTAACTTATCTCACGTATTGGATTGGAGTGCTCTTCAGGTAGAGATAGATGGACAGCTGGCTTTGGAGCTAATATGCATATTGGCTCATCGAACGCTAGGCCTTCGAGGTCAAGAGCTGGGCCAGGTTAGGGTCCAGTGGGATATGTACGATGAGGTCACTGCAACATGGGAAGATGCAACGAGATTGAAGACACTTTACCCTCACCTCTTTGATGACTTCCAAGAGGAAGCACAATCTTAGGCGGGGAGGATGTGAGGCCTACCTTTTTCACTACTATTCACAAGACTATTTATAGTACTATTGCTATTACTTCTATGATTGGGGGACTGTTGATCCCGGAATCTTGATTATTAAACCTAATTGATTTTTAAGAAAACAATTGTGCAATGATAGATAGATGTTGCTTTTAAAAGAATAATGAGTGGATAATATTAGAAAGGGAACTTTAATGTGATTTCAGTATGTTTTATGGTAGAATGTTTAGGTATGCATTTATTTTAAATTGCTTCGGCTATGATATCTTTATGTGTTATTAACTTCGAGTTTGAGTGTGCAGGTATTGCTAACAAAACCACAAATACAGGGGATTATTCCACACCCTATGTTGTATCCCTTGTGAGCTGATCTAGTTCCATGAGGAACTAAGATCAACTCCGTGTATGGTGGAAATGTTGTAATGTTGTAATGTTGCATGGGGTCAAGGGAATTAGGTCTACCCTCTGAATTACTTGTATTGTGATATGTGTTGTAAGAAATGTTGTTATGAGTCTTGTTTAAGTTTATTTCTTTTAGACCCTCTTCTTGTGTTTTTACTTGACTCTAGGAGTTCTAACTAGGTAAAAATCAACCCTAGGTTATACCCCATGGGTCTAGGGACCCTTTTAACTAGGATAACCTTGGGATAACCTCCATATGGTCACTTCAACTTCATGGTGAAGTTAAGTGACGAATTTGGAAGCATGGGTATAATGGGATGAGTGGAATCCACACTTAGACCCACTTCCAAGTCATGGAATGACTCCATGATCCACCAATAATGGAGTGCTTGTCTCTTTGTGCCTCTCTTTCGGTGGGAGACCCCCATAAAAAGGGTGGTGTGTCATCCACTTCCTTTTTATTTCTATTTTTCTTATTATATTTTAATTCTACATGTGTTGGAAAAGGGCTATAGTGGGGAACCTCTTGAGTGGGGTTAATTGTTTTAAGTCCACTAGGGATATTGGAGAAGGAGTGGGTTTAGTTTTTTTAATGCCACTTGGGAATAAGGATAATGGAGGGAATTTGTTTTAAAGAGGAGAAGAGGGAGAGGGTAAGGGGGTTGGATTATTGTGGAAAGAAGGAGAACTTAGAGGAGGAGACTAAGGTTGGAGCTCTTCTTCAACTACATTCCATAATTGGGCTAGAAAAGGTTAGTGAGCCAGTTTACTCACCTATGTATGTTTTGTTCTTGTTTGATGAATGTGGAATTGCAATGGTTGTCTATGTGTTATTTTTGCTATTTTGGGTTTGTGTTGGGTGTATGAAAGAGCTTCTTCCAGTTGGAAAACAATGCTCATCATGTATGGGGAAGGGAAGGTGTGAACCTCCTCGGGTGTATTCTTGTTTTGGTATATGGAAGCCTTGAGGGCATGTTGGTAATTTTGAGCCTAGAGGGCTATAAGGCTTGAGAGCCTATTTGGGATATCCCTGTGATTTTTATTATTTGGATGGCTTGAGGCCATGGGAAAGAATAATTTTGTTGGCTTGAGGCCATGAGATAAGATATGATAATTGTTTGAGAAGAATGACACCTTAGAGTAGAGAGAGTCTACTTCCCTACCCCCTTTGAACTCACCTCAACTAAGTCTTTGTATTGTGTATAAAACCATGGGAGTTTGAATGTTGTTTGCTTTGATTGTTGTTATTCAATGTTGTGAAGTGTACTGGACTATTCTTCCTGGGTGTGTGGATGATCTCCCTAGCTCAGGGGTGACCCTCTTGCGGGTCTATGGTAGGGAGGAGAGCTTGTTGTGTGGTGTATTCTTTCCTTGGTTGTCATACAGGTATATCTTGGAGCATGTTGAGAGGATTGGAGGAGTTTTCCTTGTTTAGAGAAAATGTTCTATCTCCCCTTTTTGTAATGAGAGCTTGGTCTCTTTAAGCTTCTTCCTGTATATGTTTCTTTTAAAAAGGAGAGAATGCTCCCTCTAAAAGTTGTAAAAAATTGTATTGGGAGAAGAAAATAATTTATCCCTTAGAGTGTTTGTGGGTTGTGGAATCTTACAGTTGTTTATTCTTGTTTATCAAAATTGTCAGTTGTGAAATTAAGTGTTTGATCTAGACAAGTTGTTAATTTATTTCTGGTTTTAGTTAGTGAAAAAGTTACATTCACTAGATTATAGAAGTTGTAAATTTTCCTTTAGAAAAACAAATTTAAATGTGATTTAAATATACAATGGAGAATATTCTAAATCGATTTACTTGTCTGTTTATTTGGTTATTGAAGTGGAAGATTTATTTGTTCCGTATATTTACTCTTAATCTTTAATGTTATTTGAAATGGAATGTATACTTGATTAGTTGAAATTACATATTTAAATGGTTATTTACTTTCCGTCTCACTCAAGAAATTTGTTGAATTGTAAATTAAAATGTTGAAGAACATGTGAAATAAATTGGTTAATTTATAAACTAAAATGTTGAGGAAAATTGGAAATTCGTTATGATATATATATTATTTATTTGTTAAATAAAATTATGAAAATTATGCTACACTTATATATATATATATTATTTATTATTATTTATTTGTTAAATGAAATTATGAAAATTATGCTACACTTATATATATATTTAATTAATTTTTATTCAAAAAAAAAGAAAAAAAATAACGTAACAGTTACATTTAAAAGAAATTACAGTCGAAGTTTAAAGGCAGGGGGGGTGGGGGTTTAAACCCCCATCGATCACTTATGTAACAACAGTGGGTGTGGGGAGGGGTGAAGCCCCACCCACACCCCACGATGTGGGTTGTGGGTGGGGCTCTGCCCCTCCCCACACCCCTGCCAAACTTCGTTCCCCCGCGGCTTGCACATAGGCCCAAACTCCATCGTTGCCGAATTACCTCCTGCAGCCCCTCTTCCAACGCGGCCCCTCTTCCAACGCGGCCCGCACCTGCCATCTCCGCCACCGGCTCCCATGTCCGCTACCAGGTCCGCTCCCCTCCGTCGCTCAATCCAAGCCTCCACTATGACCCACCACCATACACTTTGTCTCTGCCCACCTCATTCGGCCCTGCGACCAGCGCTGCCGCTTCTCCATGACCCTGCAATAAAAACATTGGAATTTAGGGTTAAACACCCTTCAAGCAATTTAACTTGTTTAATAGCAAGCACTTGGTGCTTGAGTGGAAAATTGTTGTAGGAGATTAATTAAGAATTTGTATATATATATTATATGTAGGTATATATATAAGTTTAAATATATATATATATATATATATATATATATATTGATTTAAAAATCATAGTGGTGTTGCTTGTGGAATCCACTTTCAAAAGGAGAAGTTAATTGATTATAGATATATATATATCTATATATATATATAAGTATATATATATATATATAAATATATAAATATATACATATATATATATTAAAGAAAAAAAAAGAGATTAAATTTATTATAAATATATATATTTAGATATACAAATATATATATCTTTATATTTATCACTATAAAGACATATTTATGGAAAAAGTCGAAGTTATTAAATGCCTAATGAATTAATAGAGTAATGGGTACTAATTATCTTAAGAGATTAATTTAAGATAATAGATAAATAAGTAAACAATTGAACGTAAAATAAATCAACACAATTTGAAAGAGGAGGAAATAAATATTGCTAGGCAGTAATGATTAAACTGAGAAAACCAAATAGAGGCCAACCAATCATTCAGTAAATTTAAACATTGAAAAATAAACCGAACGTAAACATAGTGATCGCCATCTAACAAAGATAGAAAGTCCAAACCTGGAGAAATGCGCACGTAAGGTTATTATTCTGTTAACAACAATATCATTGATGAGATAAACAGATGCAACTGAGCACGCTTACGCGTGCGAGGGGGAAATCTTAAGTAGTAAAGAAATTTTTTTTGATAGTTCGTATGATGACCACATGACGCATGTGGACATGACACACGGGTTAGTGTGTTGTGATTGCATGTGAAATGTGGGCATGACAAAGTTCATGTGCTCCGATCTAAAGAACCTCATGCTTGTGGATACCTCCTGATCATGTTCCTGTTGGGAAGAAACACATTGTAGCTTCATGATTGGTTTCATTGATGGCAACAAAGTTCATCCTACACATCTGCAGGACATGGCGTGCCTATACTGGAAGTCAGATTGAAGAATGTTATGGTCCGGTAAGCAAGAACAGAGCATGTGGCAAGGTCTGACAGTCAGGTCCAGATCTCTCAAAGGAAGTATCTTAGTAAAGTGCGGACTTGGGGAAGTCAAGAGGTGTACCTTGACTGATACATTCTAGAGATTGAGCCTCCGATGATGAAAGAGTGAAAAGATATGAGCACCTAAGTGTTGGGCTCCTATTTGGTAGAGTTGACAGAGGAAGAACTGACCGACAGAGCATTAGATCTTAATCTGGATGAGTTATTTTTTGTGATCAAGTTTCTTAAGGTATCATTCATGATTGGCCGACATGATTGATGACTTCTCTAAGCATCTCTTTGATATGCATCACTTGATAAGAAAGGATTCAGCCAACAGACCAAAAGTTTGGGAAAATAGTAAGTATTATGGATGTCGACTAGAAAGTGGATGAAATCCTTGGTGCGGATATATACGCCAGATTGATCTCAGTATGAAGGTGGGTTGTGTGTTTTGGTGTGTGAAGAAAAGAAGATTAGTAAGGCAAGTCCGGTATGTGACAGGACAGCAGCACCAAAGAAGAGAAAAAATGAAGTGCAGCAGATCAGTGTATTGAACCTAGCTGGAACTGAACCTCAGCATATGTGGATGCTTCTCATCAGTTCAAGTATCTAGTTTCCTTGTATAAACTATTGTAGGCAGTGAGCCTCTTATGAGCAGTGTGCTCAGGTAGTGTGCCCTAATTGGCAAGTGTCATTTTGTACTATCTTATTCTTCTAACAGAGAATACAATCTTGTGTTAATCACCCCGTGGTTTTTTCCCTTAATAGGGTTTTCCACGTCAAAATCATTGTGTCATGTGTATTGATGTTATTTCCATTTCATGGTTATGTTTGCTTATATGATTTAATACTACATTAATTGTTAAGGAAGATTAGAAAGTAGAAGTAATTAAGATAATTGATTCACCCCCTCTCAGTTATCAACAATTGGTATCAGAACTAAGTTCCTCCAAACAGAGCGTAACAGCTTGAGGAAGATCTGGGAATTCAAATGGATGTGTATGGTATGAGGGAACAACTTCAGTCTACCCTAGATAATCTTGAGTAATCCAACTCTGAAGTCAATGAACTAAAGGAAAGACTCAAACAGGCTGATGATTTCATAAATGAACTAAAAGGGAAACTGAGTATCTCTATGAAAAAGAGAAAGGATCTACTTCAGCAATTGGCAAGTCAAGGTGAAGACAATAATACAAATGAAGATCTAAAGGAGAAAACCAAGTTATGTGAAAAGTTATCAAAAGAGGTCATTATGGTAAGACATGAAATGGAATCAGGAGTTATGAAATTTACCTAAGAAATTGAAGAGAAAAGGAAAACTGAAGATGATCTAAGACAATCTCTCAAAGAGAAATTAGAAGATTGCCACAAAATGGATAGAATAATCAGGCATCTTGAATCTGATCTTGAAGAAGCTAGGGATAATGAAGAACAACTTGAGAATCAGATTGACACTCTTAAAAAGGATCTTCAAACAACAAATGAATACAAAGAGAAATTCAAGATAAGCTCTGCCTAACTTGAAGTTCTTCTTCAAAGCCAAAAGAGGGTAGATGACAAGCAAGGCTTGGGGTATGAGAAAGGTGAAAGCTTTGAATCTGGTTAGAAGAACTCCAGATCAGAAAATCTAAGAAACAGGCCTAGAAGACCTCCAGTAAGGAAACCCAATGCTCAAAGATATCCATCCTTCAATGGATACTACCACAACTGCAATAATTTTGGTCATAAAGCAAATCAGTGTAGAAGAAGAATGAACTAGACTAATTCATCCTTCTCCAGACAATGTTTCAATTGCAAAAGGTATGGTCACAAATCTCATGAGTGTAGAAATATGCAAACAAACAATTCATTCAATAGAAGATGCTTTGCATGCAATAGAATGGGACATATGGCTAATTAGTGTAGATCAAGAGGATATCAGTCAAATATTCAAAGAAATGTTGTCTACTACAATTGCAATAGATCCAGTCATATTGCCAAATTCTGCAGAAGTAAGAATCAGAACAATAAGGGTCCGGTACATCATAATCAAAACCAAGACAAAGGAAAAGGAAAAATGAATGTGGATGAAATTCAAAGGGAGATGAACAAGATTTGGGTGAAGAGGAGTACAGAAAATGTTGAGGATGGATCCGCACCAGAATCTGGTGTTGATATTCCTTCTAGAAACTAAATAGATGAGCTCTTGCTTAGGGGTAGTAACAAAAGAAAAACATTTTCCCCCAGCCAGTCATTAAGTGCCCAAAATTGGCACATAAAAGGTTGCGGATTAAAAGATTCTCAGAGAAACATATAAAGAAGGTTTGGTAAAGATATGAAAGATCTGCAAGAAGGTTTGAAGAGTCTAATCTTCCAAGATAGATCCAGTTTTGCAGTCATCCTATAAGAAGCAAGTCTTTACAGTTAGATCTGGTTTGATTCAAAATTGAGGAATCTTGATCTGTAGATAGATTAAATGATTAAGGAAAGAAAGATAGATTGTCAATAATCACCGAGTATAATTCGAAGCATATCTTAGTGATCTGAAAAAAGATCTTTCTCAGAACAAGGAGAACAAGGCAACTGGAATGACTTGAGTTGCACATTTATTGCAATGTGAAATTAGGGTTTGCTCAGTGATAAAAGGGTTCGTTTACTCTTCATTTGCACATTTGCATTAGTGAAATAGACAAGAAGAGCTCTGCAAACAAGCTTGCCTCATCTCTTTCAAGGATCATTCGCAGAATTCAAATCAGTTGGTGATCTCTTCGGCTCATTCCATGAATCCTAAAAGGCGTAAGGTATTTTTCGTTCTTTCTCTAAATCTTTAAAGATGACTACTTTGAATGTTGTGAAGATTTCTGATAGGCCGCGTCCTAAATTTAAGAAACATCCCTACAAATCTCTAGAAGCGGATTCCTTAGGTGCATTTTCCAGCATTCTACATGGGGTTTTGCATGTTGAAGACGTTAGGGCATACATTCATGCGAACATTGAAGAGTTTGGAGAATCCAAGCTCTCAGATATATATCACAATCCATTAATAGACGACTCTTTTGATCTCAAACCTCAGTATAAGGCTATCCGAGACAAACATTTTGCACAGTGCATTCATTTCCCCTATTTTTTGGAAGATGAATGGGTCTGATATATTTTGAGCAAAATGCATGACAACTTCATGTGGTTGAACAGGTCGTTTAAGATCACTAAGGATGCCATTAGGGTAGTAACCGGATTACACTCAACCAGTGGGATGCCTACTCTCAAATCTATCAAAAACTAAATTGTAAGTGAGGCTACTGGATTGAAATTTGATAAAAGAGAAATGACAATCGAGGATATCACAGATCTAGATATCAAGTTTGCATCAATGATAATTGGATATAAGATATATAAGGTATCTGAATATCTACAATAAGGCTTTTATTGAAATCATATCTCTCATTCTCAAAATCCTAGAGAAGGAATTAGAAATAAGGAAGAATAATGCTAAGGCAAAGGATCTTGAGATCTGGGAACAGATAGCTATTCAGCTATATCCTTCAATCACTCTGAAGTAAATGAATATGATCTTCAAAGATTGCAAGGATGAGTTCCAGAGCAATGCTAGAATGAATTAGCTTATGCTCAGAGAAATTGACAAAGTAGCAAAAGAGACAGAAGAGATCCTCCGGAATGCATACAAAAGATTCAACATTCCCATTATAGAGGACGTAAGTGATGAACCTTCTAATGTTGAAGGGCAAAGTGCATCAAAGAAAGATCCTACTGAAAAGACTGCAGAAGAAACAAAGGAGATAGGTGAGGAGAAGTCCAAGGACCACGATTCCTCTATCCCAGAAGAAGAAGTCTAAGAAGAAAATATCTCTCATCTGGATTCTCCAGTAATCTCTGGATCTAAAGAAGAAGAAAGATTAGAGGAAAAAGAAGAAGTGGAAGAAAGAGTAGAAGAGAAGATCAATCAAGAAGCAGAGGAGAAAGAAAAAGAAGATGACAGTAGTAAGGCTGTAGAAGGAGAGAAAACTCCAACAGAGAAGTCCACAGATGATAGTAGTAAGGCTGCAAAAGAGGAGAAAATTCTGTCTCCGGCAAGAGACACAACAGAAGCAGTAAAAGATTTCTTAACCAAAGAAATAATGGAATTTGATGAACCGGAACTTCTTCAAGGACCGTTCAATTTTGACTCCCTCTCCCCAGTTCAAACCATGAAGCTAGCATCCTTTACTTCAACAAAGGCAAAAGAAAAACTTTTGAAATCTCACATAGAAGATTGTGAGCTAATTGAGATTGCATCCGGTGCATTAGAGAAAATCATGCCATCCTTTCAAAAGGATTCTTCAGCCTCCACATCCGGTAACTTAAAACTCTTGTCAATTCAATTAGCACACATTTTGATTCTTTGGAGAAGTCAACTGAAGAAAAGGTCCAGAAGGAGTTTTTGGGAAAAAGATTCTCTGAAGTGCAAGGTCTAATAAAAAATGATAGGAGAGTAATGGATATTGGAATAAAGAGCTTAGAAAATTTTCTCAAAGATGGCGGAGATGTCTATAAATTTTGTTTATCCTGGCCTAAAGTGACCAAAGATATAGAGAAGAAGGTAAAAGAGCAAGAGGACAAACCACTAAGTTTGTCTCAAAGTTTTGATCCTCTCTCCTCTTCCATAGTAAATCAAGAGTGTCAGACTATTGCAGTCACAAATGCAATAAAGAAACTTGAGAAGGAAAGGAAGAACATAATAAGCCGGATGGGTGAACTTAGAGGGATCATTATCCCTAAGTTAGAGGCTATGCATGAAGCTCTAACTGATGCTCAAACCACAGCCTGGACCAATGATCCAACAGATCTTAAGAGGGCAGAAGCTTTTGCATTCCTGTTGAGTGGTCACATCTCAATTTTGGATAGGATGAAGAGGAGTTGGGCAACAGAAGTAGTACAGTTGAAAACCACTTTTGCAGATATAGTTAAGTATATGTAAGTAAAACATGTATATATGTTTTTGCGGCCAAGTATAGATTTGTTTTTGGGAAATTTTGGTGTGTGGACCCTACCCTTTGCCATTGATGTCAAAGGGGGAGTGAGGAATAGTGAAAAATATGGAATCCAGCTAAGGGGGAGCTCCAGTAAAGTGTAAATTAGAACAAAGCAACAGCTAAGTGGGAGTGTAGTATGACACTTAGTCATTTTTCACTAAGTGTTGCCATCAATGCCAAAGGGGGAGATTGTTGGCAAGAGACACATTGTAGCTTCATGATTGTTGTCATTAATGGCAACAAAGTTCATCCCACACATCCGCAGGACATGGCGTGCCTATACCGGAAGTCAGATTGAAGAATGTTATGGTCTGGTAAGCAAGAACAGAGCATGTGGCAAGGTCTGACAGTCAGGTCTGGATCTCTCAGAGGAAGTATCTTAGTAAATTGCAGACTTGGGAAAGTCAAGAGGTGTACCTTGACTAATACATTCCAGAGATTGAGCCTCTAGTGATGAAAGAGTGAAAAGATATGAGCATCTAAGTGTTGGGCTCCTGTTTGGCAGTGTTGATAGAGGAAGAACTGACCGGCAGAGCATCAGATCTTAATCCAGATGAGTTATTGTTTGTGATCAAGTTTCTTAAGGTATCATTCATGATTGGCTGACATGATTGATGACTTCTATAAGCATATCTTTGATACGCATCACTTGATAAGGAAGGATTCAACCGGCAGACCAAGAGTTTGGGAAAATAGTAAGTATTCTAGATGCCGACTAGAAAGTGGATGAAATCCTTGGTGTGGATATATATGCCAGATTGATCTCGGTATGAAGGTGGGTTGTGTAATGTGGTGTGTGAAGAAAAGAAGAAGAGCAATAAGGCAGGTCCAGTATGTGATAGGACAACAGCACCAAAGAAGAGAAAGAATGAAGTGCAGTAGATCAGTGTATTGAACCTAACCAGAACTGAACCTCAGCATATGTGGATGCTTCTCATCAGTTCAAGTATCTAGTTTCCTTGTATAAACTATTGTAGGTAGTGAGCCTCTTGTGAGCAGTGTGCTCGGGCAGTGAGCCCTAATTGGCAAGTGCCATTTTGTACTATCTTATTCTTCTAACAGAGAATACAATCTTGGGTTAATTACCCCATGGTTTTTTCCCTTAACAGGGTTTTCCACGTCAAAATCATTGTGTCATGTGTATTGATGTTATTTCCATTTCATGGTTATGTTTTCTTATATGATTTAATGTTGCATTAATTGTTAAGGAAGATCAGAAAGTAGAAGTAATTAAGATAATTGATTCACCCCCCCTCTCTATTATCAACAGTTCCTACCTTTACATTGGTCCACGTTGAGGAATTGAGATTGTGTTTGAAGATTATTCCTAGATAATGTAGTGTGTAACTAGTCTTAGCCAACTTGGTTAATTCCAGTGATTGTAGAGATCCCTTGAAGATTATGGAAGCATGTTGTGGCATGGAAGATCATGTTTGAGTCCTAGCTGAGGCATGGCGTGATCCACATACATATATACTACAATTCCTTAGCATAAATTTGTATTGGGTCAAGACCTATTTTGTAAATGTTTGTAATTCCGACCTTGGAGATTATTCCAATGGTTGATGATTGTAATGCCAACCTTATTGATCATTCCAAGGTCGATGAAGTGTATAAATACTTGTAATTGAGTTGTGGAAAAGGTGTCCTTGTGTGAAGATGGGAAGATAAGGAAAGAGGTGGAAAGGCAGAGCAGAGCAGAGGAACTATTGTACTTCAATGTATAAATCTTAGACATGAAGAAGATGTGGATCTTGGCAGTGAGCCGCCAGTAGGGTTTAACATCCCTCATTGTAATCTTTCTAGGTTTAGGGTTGAGGCAGTGAGCCTTCTAGACCTAGTTGTACTTCATGGCAGTGAGCTAGTATGTTCTAGGCCCATGGAGTGACCAAGCCTGAACATCATTTTTCAAAGATTGTAATATATTTTGAGAGCTAATCCTCTCCATGGTTCTTCTCCACCTTGGCATTTTCCATGTAAAAATCTGGTGTCTCTTGTGTTTAATGTTGCATCTATGTTTAAGTTTATGATTTCATGCATTCATAATAACTTTGGACAAGTGATTAATGTTTAAGTGCAGAAGTGTTTGAGTTTTTGGGACAACTAATTCATCCCCCCTCTTAGTTGTCCAGTGCATTTCAACAGATATCACTCTCAAATTTGGTATCTTCATACCATATTCTTAACAACTTTGATGTTTGGTTATTCAATATCTTGTTGTAGACCAGGACATTGGCATCTATGCGCCTCATTTCTGACAGTGATGCCACTGTCCATTTGGCAAAGATCAAGGGATATGCTCCTCTAGGGTGGATATTTAGGATCAAGAATCTACAAGAACCAGATATTTGCACAAAATGCAAATAGGAACACAAACTTGAATTTCTGACTATAAATATCAAATTATCTAATCACGAGGATGGGATACTACAGGATATTTGCAAGAAAACCTCAATAGTGACTTAATATTAAGGACTTTAAACAATTGAATGCAAAGATTAGAGTATTCATGCACAAGACTAAGATATTTATGATCAGAACCTTAGATAACTGGAAACAAGTGAACTTTGCATGAATACCTAAAGTATGACCAACTCCTACAAACTTTGACAAGATCACCTTGTGTAAACACATAGATGATGTCCAAGTGACCAATTTAGGGAACAAAATGGAGTGAGGCCCTCCTTCTAGCACCAATTTATGTTGTTTATGATGTTATGCATTAACAAACATAGATAAAGAAATGCAAATCAAACCTTTATCATCTTGAAAGATACAATGAATTCAAATAATTCATGATCCCAAGTCTTTGTGGATTAGTTCATAATCTACTAATGTTGCTTATTGGTTTGATGCGCCTTGTTGTTTTCTATTCAAGGGGTCTTATGCTTCTAATTCCAAGAACTAATGTCTGGACATCCTGAGTTTTACCTACTTTCTGTAAATCTTTCAACAAAAAAGGTTAATCCTACTGTATTTAAACAGATGATGAGGATATTTTCTAAGTTTGATCAATTCTTCTGTTTATTAATTGTTATCTACTAAATTTCACCTCTGCACTATGAATTTATCTAAATAATGTGCCTTTAGGCCGATATTTGCATAATCATTGTCATCGTTAATGCGTATTTGCATGATATTTTCAATTATACATGCTTTTTTATTCAAATATGCTATGAATTGTTCAATTACCTATAGGATTTTAGCATATTTTACTATATTTTCTTGAGATTTTCTGTGACTTTGCAATTATGATGATGATTTTAAAATGAAATAAAAAAAATTAAATGAATGCTTGCTAAATCTTGTTAAAATGAGTGAATCTTTAGCTATTGATCCATATACATTCCTGATATTTTAATGAAGAAAAGGAAATCAAACCATATGTTCACCAGGATGCTCCACAACTAGATATGATTTGATGCTAACTTCGATGGAAAAGGAATGAAAACAACATGCACAACATGAAATGCACTCCAAGGGATGCAGCAAATCAAAGTACAAGTCAAGAATCCATTCACATATTGCTCAAAGTTTACAAGTGTATGCAATCAGAGATTCTTCTTCATTAAGTATGTGAAAGACATGTACATTTACAATTAGCCTTGAGAATTAGTCCTGATGCTTCAACAATCTAATCTCAATTAAGTTTTGAATGATTACAAAATGCACTCCATCTCCCTTTTATAGAACAGGAGGATGAGGTGGTTACAAAATGATCCTAGGATCAGGATTTATCAATTAGGATCAATGGTCCATAGTACTCCTTGACCAAGTCAATGGTAGACACGTGGTACAGGTTGCCAACTGCAACCATCTAGTAGCATATCACACACATGATCATGTCTTATTGCATCATGCTTATTATTCATTTTCCTCATTAGTCGACAATACCTCTTTATCTGTAGGCACACTTATCCCTCCCCTGATGGGCTCATATGCTTGTACTTCCTTTCAATTTCCCCTCCATCTTGGACTTTGGCCTTGGTGACTACATGTTCTTGTCACTTTAATTGTGCTTGCAATACAGACCATATGTTCTTTCTGCTATTCAACACCTCATTATATTTTTCCACCTTTGCCTTCATCCTCATGGCATTGTTGATCGTATCCTCTAATAAATGATTGAGGGAGTCATCTGCAGCAGGCTTGAAATTGTCTTGGAAGGCTTTAACTGCAATGTTTGCATCCTAATTTTCAATCTTCCCTTCCACCTTTTCCTCAAGGGCCTCCATAATTTCTACTTCATCAGATAAAAGTTTGTGCAATCTAACATTAATATCTCTGAGTTTTGCATTGCACTTCCTAAGGATATCACTCTCAAATTTGGTATCTTCAAACCATATGCTTAACAACTTTGATGTTTGGTTATTCAATATCTTGTTGTAGACCAGGACATTGGCATCTATGTGCCTCATTTCTAACAGAGCAGTCAGATGTTTCTCAATCTTGATTGATCTTTGGCCAACTGCCTTTTGTAATTTATCCACCTTGCTCTTCAATGTGCTGAGTAGGTTCCAATTATTAAGAGAGGTCTTTAATAACTTCTCTACCTCTGTGATGAACTGGATGAACTAATTGTCCATCATATGTGCCTTGTGTTTCATAATATCCAGTCCTGTTATCTCATCTTGTGATATGATAGTCAACAAGGTGGATGTGCTGACTGGCATATTATTAGGGTCTATCAGCCACTTTATGAATGTATGCAACTGAGCAATGTACTCTTTGTGCACCTTATTTTTATCATTCTCTTTATCTACTCTATTCAATAAATAATCAATTATATCGTTTACCTCTTGGCCCTCTTGTTGTTCTGTAGCAAATCTTAAGTCAATAGTGGTCATTTGGAACTCACTAGCACTTATCTCTCCTTTGGCTTTGTCTACCACAAGTATAGCTACTTCATCTATTCTCCTTCATGTTGTTGAGTCTCTCTTTATTGCCAATCTGGCCCTAGCCCTTCTCCTTGGCTTGGTTGTATTGGCTGAAAATAATGAAGCAATATTAAATTTTGATGCAACACTAGGTGGATGTGCATGTACCTCTTGTTGCAACCAATATGGCACCTCATTTGTAGACCCTTGCTGGCCTATATGTTCAATGTGAACATCTTATGATTCTACATTTTGTTCCACCCTTAGTGGTGGTTGCTCTTCCTCTTGTTCATCAGGTATCTCTGCATCCTGCTTCTCCTCATGTGCAAGGATATCTTGTGTCACCTTTTCATTTTTGTTTTGCTCATCTTGTGATGGTGGTGGATTTACATGAGCGTTTGGATTACTCTTATCTAGCATAGCCTGATGATCTTTCTAACTATCTTCATTCACATCCTCTTTCTTTTCTTGATCATCACCTGCCTGAGAGCCCTGTTCCCCATCTTTTGACCTACCAGCCTCTTTAGAATCTTGGGGTTTATCTATCTCCACTTTATCTGGCTCCATCTCAGGTACTTGTTCATTATCCTAACCATCATTCTAATCAGGTGCCTCTTCATCCTCCATGTGTACATTAACTTTTAGTTTAATTTGTTCTAGAGGTAGGTCTTCACCTTTACTTTGGTCATCCTCACCCTGATATATCAAGTCTATCGCTACTGGGCTAGTAACCTATTCTAATAATCTAGCCAAATCAATTTGTTGTGCTACAATTTCAATATTACCCTCTATTATGTCTTTTTTTTTTACCTCCCTTTGTACTATGGGGGTGCCATGAGGGGTCATATTTGTGTTCTTTACCAGTGTCTCCATGGGACTAGCAGATACTTCATTCACTACATCATCATCTGACAACTCCACTATTTCATCCAATGGAAAAAATTGATCACCTCCTTTATTATGCATCTCCTTCCTCTGCTCTTCTACCAGTTCAGTCTTAAAATGCACTATGGAAGGAATAGGCACCTCCTGCTACAACGTTCTCTTGATACCTTCACCACCTTTTCCTTTTAGTATGATGGTGGGGTTCTTTTCTATTGTCCCCCTCATTGAAGGTGTTTCCTTCTTTTGGGGCACCTCCTAGGTTTTCTTTTTCTTTCTACTTATTAGGATATCATCATCATCTATGCTTTCCTCTTCAACTTCATAAGTACAAGCAGGTTTTGTAATTGGCTTTTGCTGCTCTGTAGGTGCATGAGATGTGGTGGCAACAGAATTTGAAGGTAGATCCTCCTTAGGTTGAGGATAACAAATTATTCTTACACCAACCACGTGGTTTCCCTTCTTGGATTTTTCTTGTTGCCTTTCTCCTTTAGATGCCCTCTTTTCTTTTAGGAAATCATCATATTCATCATCTATCAATTCTTGTCTCTTTCTCTTCTTATCAATGGTGAGAGCTAGCCCCTTTTCTGTTGGATCTAGGGCATACAACTGAGAGGGGGGGTGAATCAGTTGTATAAAAACTTGCTCTTACTTCAAACACTTGTTTCTTATTTGTTAGTTAACAACATATAAATTAACCATCCATGAAAGCATAATGCATAAACACAAGAGAAGATAAACATCAACACATTGAACACCAAGATTTTGACGTGGAAAACCCGGTTAAGGGAAAAACCATGGGGTGATTAACCCAAGGATTATTCTCTGTTAGAAGAATAAGAAAAATGAATGGCACATGCCAATTAGGGCTCACTGCCCGAGCATACTGCTCACAAAGAGGCACACTACCTACAAGGAGACACTATCTACAAAGTGATAAGAATCACAATCTTGAACTGGAGAATGACATCTCTACCATGTCCGGATCAGTCCCATTTAAGCCCAAAAAATCCTTGCTCTGCCTTTCGCACTTTTCTTCACTATGCCACACTCATCCCCACAATCCACACATCAAAATGAATTCTCAGACACTTATTTATACAAGACATCGACTTAGGAACAATCATCTAAGTCGGCAAACATCACAATAACATTCACAAGGCATGTAGAACATTCAGTCGGCCTGTTATAGGAAGAACATCAACAATTGGTAGCCATAACATCAAATCCAACTCTAACTTCAATGCGGACCGTCAACATGAACTAGATATGATCCAATGATCATCATAACCTTCCTTGAATCTTCAAAAACATCTACACTTCATCAGCTTACTGGAATTTTTCTCTTCATCATCCGGTACTTCAAGAACACAGTCTGTCGCCATTGTCACAATGCAAAAGGTACTTCCAGATCTCAAAATCATACACAACTCAGGATGACACATCACAAGGACATCCCAAACACTCCTTCCAATCCGCAGATTAGGATAATACAATTCCGGACCTCACTGAACCTTTATGTGATCCTCTATCACCTCTGAACACTTACCGGAACCGGTTCCGCACAGACAGCCACAACTTCTTCAGATCTTCATGCAGACCTCTGAAATCTTAGCTGAAGCATCTCAAGACTCATATCTACAAACCCTTTAATCCGCATCCTCTGGTTCTTAACCTATACAGTACATTTGCCTTCTTCTCATCACTGTTCTTCACTGTTCCGGATGGAGACTGATTTCCTCAATAACAACAGCACACAACTCATCCAAACCTTCTTACTAATGCAATATGAGTAAGTTGACATCAATGACAACACTGGTTTGCCTCATACTTGCAACAATCTCCCCCTTTGTCATTGATGGCAACATATGATGTGAAAAACCATCAAGACAAGAACTTATCCTTTCTGTCACAGCTCCCCCTATCAATAACAACTTTTCACATATCTTCTCTTCCTTTACTGCTCCCCCTTTGATCATCAACCACTTGTTTTTCGCATGTCTTCTCTCGCCCTTTGACATCAATGGCAAAGGGCTCATACTTGCAATTCTAATACATCAGAATCATACCAGCTGCTCCTCCTTAGTAGCAGCTCCCCATCATCAATCCGGATCACAAGATATGACTGTGATATCCACCAGACTGATGCACATCAGTGCATCCTAGTTCATCACCAGAGGGGCCATGACCCCTAACTTCTCCCAGAGATATTCAAAAGAGTCATTGGGAAGAGGTTTAGTAAAGATATCCGCAATCTGATCCTTGGAGGGTACATACTCCAATCTAACTTCTTCCTTGTTCACTTGTTCTCTCAAAAAGTGAAACTTGATAGATATGTGCTTAGTCTTAGAATGCAATACCGGATTCTTAGAAATATTAATTGCACTTGAATTATCACAGAAAATTGTGATAGGCTCCTCATATTCAATTTTAATGTCTCTTAGCATCTGCTTCATCCATAAGATTTGAGTGCAACTACCTGCTACTGCAATGTATTCTGCTTTAGTTGTAGACAGAGATATTGTATCTTGTTTCTTGCTTAGCCAAGAAACCAATCTCTTCCTTAAAAAGAATGCTCCACCACTAGTGCTCTTCCGGTCATCCACATCTCCTACCCAATCTGCATCTGTGTAAGCATGAAGAGAGAAATCTAGATCTCTAGGGTACCATAGACCATACTCAACTGTTCCTTTCAAGTACCTAAAAATTCTTTTGATTCCCATAACATGAGATTCTCTAGGATCAGCCTGGAATCTTGCCACAAGACCAACAACCTGCATTATATCTGGTGTAGTCTGAGTGAGATATAACAATCCACCAATCATTGACCTATACTTTGTCTGATCTGCCTTTGGAGAGTCATCATCTTTGCTCAACTTAGATTCGGTTGCCATAGGAGTGTTCATTGGCTTTGAATCTTCCATACCGAATTTCCTCAACAATTCTTTCACATATTTGGTCTGAGAAATGAAGATCCCTTTCTTTGTTTGAGTAATTTGTAGACCTAAGAAGAAATTCATTTCACCAAGCATAGACATTTCAAACTCACTTTTCATCTGATTTGCAAAAGTTTTGCACATACTATCTCTTCCTCCAAAAATGATATCATCCACAAACACTTCAACAATCAAAATATTTTCATGATCAATTTTGAAATATAAGTTACTGTCAGCAGTACCTTTGTTGAATCCAATCTACACAAGATGCTTATCCAACCTTTCATACTATGCTCTTGGGGCTTGCTTCAATCCATACAATGCTTTCTTCAACTTGCAGACCATATCATCATTATCAGACAATTGAAATCCATCCGGTTGTTCAATGTAAACTTCTTCTTCTAGATCACCATTTAGGAAGGCAGACTTGACATCCATCTGATATACCTTGAAGTCTTTGAAAGTAGCAAATGCAAGAAATAATCTGACTACTTCAATTCTTGCCACAGGAGCAAAGGTCTCTTCAAAATCAATTCCTTCTATTTGAGAGTAGCCTTTGTAGACCAATCTAGCTTTGTTTTTTATTACTTCACCAGCTTCATTCAGTTTGTTCCGGAAGACCCATTTGGTTCCAATCACATTCCTATCTCTAGGTCTGGGAACAAGATCCCAAGTACGATTTTTCTTAGTTTGCATCAATTCTTCCTCCATTGCTTTGGTCCAGTTTTCATCATTGCAAGCTACATTTACTATCTTAGGTTCAATCTTTGAAATCAGACAATATTCATTTGAATCTTGAGCAATTCTTCTTCTTGTTTGTACCCCTTTACTTTTGTCACCTATGATTTGATCTTTAGAGTGATTTAGAGTTACATACCTTGGAACTTTGGGAGTTTCTTACACTACTAATTCTTGATCAGGCTCATTCAGACAAACTTCTTCTTCCTGATTTACCAGATCAGTCTGGATCTAAATTTTAGAGGAGGAAGGAGCTCCTTGCACCAGAGGATCATTATGATCATCTTCATCACATTCATAGAACCTTGAAGGCTTCTCAATTCCTTCATCAACTTTTACATTAGTACTTTCTATCATCTTCCTCAGTCTCTTATTGTAACACTGGTATGCTTTGCTTTGAGTGGAGTAACCCAAGAAAATTCCTTCATCACTTCTAGCATCAAGCTTTCCTAGATCTTCATCTCCTTTAATATAACACTTGCTGCCAAATACTCTGAAATATCTCACAGTAGGAGTGATGCCAAACCAAAGTTCATAAGGGGTCTTATCGGTATTATTTCTGATTTGAACTCGGTTGAGAGTGTAGACTGCAGTGATGATAGCTTCTTTCCAAAACATCTGAGGAACATTTGCTTCCAACATCATTGTCCTAGCAGCTTCCTGGATGGTTCGGTTCTTTCTCTCAACTACTCCATTCTACTATGGAGTCCTAGGAGCAGACAACTGTCTCCTTATACCCTGTTTCTCAAAAAAGTCAATGAACTCACCAGATGTAAATTCACCACCTCTATTAGACCTTAGACACCTCAGTTTTAATCTAGTTTGATTCTCTACCATAGCTTTGAAGATTTTGAACTTCTCAAGGGCTTCTGATTTCTCTTTTAGGAAGGTAACCCACATCATCCGGGAATGGTCATCAATTAGCAACATGAAATATCTATCACCTTGCAGACTCTTAATTCTTGTCAGACCATAGAAATCAGTATGTACTAATTCCAACAATTCGGTAGAGGACTGATCTTTGCTTTTGAAAGAGACTCTGCTCTGTTTACCTAGCTGACATTCTTTGCACAAACTATTTGTAGGTTTCACCACTTTTGGAAGATCTCTTATAGCTTGAATATTGCTTATCTTGATGATGTTATCAAAATTTACATGACACATTCTTCTATGCCATAACCAACTCTAATCAACTTGAACAAATAGACAACTTTTATTTGAACCAACCAGATGAAAGATATTACCTTTTGTTTGAGCACCGGATGCAATTTCAGTTCTAGAGCTTGTAAAGATTCTGCATTTTCCATTCTTGAATTGGAGATCATAGCCTTTGTCCACTAACTGACCAACACTGAGAAGATTGTGCTTCAATCCTTCAACATATAGTACATTACCTATTTTGCTCTTTCCATCAAAGGAAATAGTTCCCCTACCTCTGATTCTGCCAGTAGAATTGTCACCAAACTTTACCATTCCTCCTTCATACCTTTCCAAATCTAAGAACTTATTCTTGTCACCAGTCATATGGTGAGAGCATCCACTGTCAATAACCCAATCATCCTTTTCTTCTACTTGAGCAGCCAAAGCTCTTTCCACAACCTTGTGATTGATAGATTCAGAGGATATTGAATCTTCTTCTTTGATGGCAATAAACACCCATTCATTTCTGGATTTGCTTCCTAGTTCTGATTCATCATCTGTTACTCCTTCATTGTCATCTTCTTCATGAACATAATAGCAGTTCTTTTGAAACCTTTGTCTGTTAGTATTAGACCTTGCAGATCTTTTCGGACATCTTGAAGAAAAATGACCAGTCTTATTGCAGTTGAAACACTTAAAGGGTAGTTTTCCTTCATACTTACCGGATCCTCTTGGCAGTCTCTTTGCAATGAGGGCTTCAAGTTGAGCTATTTCTGCTTCCTCTTCTTCCATGTCTCTTCTTGCTTGATCATACCATGACATCTTCCTTGAAGAGTTTTCTCCCAGATCAAATCTTTGTTTGCCTTTCACATAGGCACTGGCTTTAAAAGCAGAATCAGTCTTGGGTGGATTATCTCCAAACTCGGTCATTTTAAATGCAGCTAGTTTGCCAGCCAATTGTTCTCTTGTGACAGTTGTGTGGGCTCTGAATTCATCAATGGCAGCAACCTTGATTTTGTAGGCAGCAGGAAGGGATCTGAGAATTTTGCAAACAATCTCATTTTCATCTAGAGTTCCACTAGCATTTCTAATTCCACATACCAGCTCATTCACTCTTGGCATAAAGGTAGTGATGTTTTCATCTTCTCTCATCTTCAATCTTTCAAATTTTCCTTTCAGACTTTGCAACCTTGCACTTTTGACAAACTCGTCTCCTTCATACAGAAGTTCCAGTTTAGTCAAGATCTCATATGCAGTTGGTAGGTCGATAACATTTGAGAGATCTGAATCATTCAATGCGCTTAGAAGAGCTTCCTTGGTCCGCAGATTGTTTTCAGCATCTGTGATTTCATTCAGAGTTGTCAAACCACCTTGTGGAGGTACATATGGTTTTGAGACCATGGCCAAGTATGCTTTTCCCATACACTCCAAGTGACATTTCATGCGACCTTTCCAGAGAGTGAAGTTGGTTCCATCAAACTTCGGACTATCCTTCTTGTATGACGACATCTTGGATCTCCTCAAGCAGTTAAGCTCCTTTCAGAGGAACCTTGCTCTGATACCAATTGTTGGATCTAGGGCATACAACTGAGAGGGGGGGTGAATCAGTTGTATAAAAACTTTCTCTTACTTCAAACACTTGATTCTTCTTTGTTAGTTAACAGCATATAAATTAACCATCCATGAAAGCATAATGCATAAACACAAGAGCAGATAAACATCAACAAATTGAACACCAAGATTTTGATGTGGAAAACTCGGTTAAGGGAAAACCCACGGGGTGATTAACCCAAGGATTATTCTCTGTTAGAAGAATAAGAAAAATGAATGGCACATGCCAATTAGGGCTCACTGCCCGAGCACACTACTCACAAAGAGGCACACTACCTACAAGGAGACACACTGTTTACATAGTGATAAGAATCACAATCTTGAACTAGAGAATGACATCTCTACCATGTCCGGATCAGTCTCATTTAAGCCCAAAAAATCCTTGCTCTGCCTTTCACACTTTTCTTCGCTATGCCACACTCATTCCCACAATCCACACATCAAAATGAATTCTCAAACACTTATTTATACAAGACATTGACTTAGCAATAATCATCTAAGTCGGCAAACATCACAATAACATTTGCAAGGCATGTAGAACATCCGATCGGCCTGTTACAGGAAGAACATCAACAACTAGTAGCCATAACATCAAATCCAACTCTAACTTCAATGTGGACTGTCAACATGAACTAGATATGATCCAATGATCATCATAAGCTTCCCTGAATCATCAAAAACATCCACACTTCATCAGCTTATCAGAATTCTTCTCTTCATCATCCGGTACTTCAAGAACACAGTCTGTCGCCACTGTCACAATGCAAAAGGTACTTCCAGATCTCAAAATCATACACAACTTAGGATGACACATCAAAAGGACATCCCAAACACTCCTTCCAATCTGCGGATTAGGATAATACAATTCTGGACCTCACCGGACCTTTCTGTGATCCTCTGTCACCTCTGAACACTTGCCAGAACTGGTTCCACATAGATAGCCACAACTTCTTCAGATCTTCATGCGGACCTCTAAAATCTTAGCTGAAGCATCTCAAGACTCATATCTACAAACCCTTTATTCCGCATCCTCTGGTTCTTAACCTATACAGTACATTTGCCTTCTTCTCATCACTATTCTTCACTGTTTCAGATGGAGACTAATTTCCTCGATAACAATAGCACACAACTCATCCAAACCTTCTTACTAATGCAATATGAGTAAGTTGACAACAATGACAACACTGGTTCTCCTCATACTTGCAACATTTTCTTCAATTTTGTAACTTCTGCATCCACCCACTCCTTGGTTAATAGTATAACGTTTTGTGTTATCTATTCTAATGATGTCTCTTTTGGTTGATTCTAGTCAGGGGATGATATTGTTTCATTATATATTTTCTTATTTTCATACTCTCTAGACATGACCACACCATCATCCTCATGCAATTGCATTGGCGCTGGTATGTAGTCCAATGTGTAGATTTTCCCCAAAGTAAGCCTTTGATAGCTCCTTCTTCTCACTTCCATTTCATCATCACAATTAGTCCAGAGTCCTCAAGATGAATCTGATGCATTGGTTTCTTATATAGTGCCTGCATCCTACCATATGGGTCATATTGCATGGACAGTGAAAAAGGTTGCAAAGACATCAACTGCAATCCCCCTATTGCCTCCTTGGCACTCTCCTTGTCAGGGCACATATACCACCCAATCATGATTGGGAACAAGACATTAGGTAGCTTGCCTCTCTCAATATAGGCCTCAAATGAAGGCAATATCTACCTAGCCATCTCCATTAGGATGACCTTATCAGTTGGGTATCTTGGCAACATGAGAGGTTGCCCAGTGAAACCTTCTATTCTTATATATGTGAATGTGGGGAATTGGATGAACCAAGCCCCATGCTTGTATATTATGGCTTGAGCTTCCATGCTCAGCCTCTTTTCTCTGTCTTCTTCTATAGTCCTCACTAAATGCATGGAAAATGAATCATTCACTCTCTGGGAATGTTGGAGAGACTCTCTTTGTTTCAATTGTGGGTAATGATCCCATATGTTCACATCTCCAGAGTTACTTCCAACCCTACCAACCATCTACAAACCACTGAATGTCCCCTTGAATGCACATGCATAAACAACATATATGGAACATATTGGTCTTTCCTCCCAGATTCTTCATTCCTTCATCCAGACTGTCACTTATGATCTTGGCCCACTGGGGTTTTTCATTAGTATCCACTACCATTATTATGAGACCATACATCCAATTTTCAAAATATCCATCATTTGGTTTTCCCCTCATGCGGCTAAGCATCACCATCATGTACTGATATTCAGGGGCAAAATCAAACTTATATAAATGCACAGGTAGCTTGGCAGAAGCCTTATATGTGTTGTCATTAGCTCTCCATGAGTAAATGATTTTTCTACAATCCTTTAGGGTGCTATTGTATTTCTTTTCTAACTTCTCCAAGTTTATTTTACACACTTGAGGTCCTTCGGGTAAATTGAAAGTTGTAGTAATGCCCTCAATTGAAAAGTTTGTATATACCTAGCCATACTTGTCTACCTTTCTTTTTTTGGTATTATAATTACAAGCACATTCTACTACCATCTCGGTGGCCTCTACTGCATAAGGGAATCCTCCTGCATGCCACATGCTTGAGTTATAAATGTTTATGAGTAGAGGTTGTCTGCTCCCTTTTTCTGACACTGTCGTCCATGCATCCAAATCAGTGTTCCTTGGATGAGTGTCATTTATCTAGCCATACTTGAATGATATTCCTTCAGGTTGTATACCCATAGGCTTTAGGAATTTTATGTCTGACCTGTTCTTACGGACTGCCATTGAATCATGCAATAAAACACATGTATTTCTTACCCTAACATGTCATGTGATCATGTGTATCAATGATAATATGAATATTATGATGTTTTGATTCTTATTCAACATATATCATACACCATCATATTGATTTACTCTCGTAAAAACAATTTTGTACTTGTTTATTTACCATAAATGACAAAAGAGGGTTTTGTAGTTACATACCTGATATTCACTACCTCTTAACTATTAAATTGATATTTGGTTGTGCATGTTCACATTGTAATTACCCTCCTCCATTTGTCGTTTGAATTCGCACCCTATTCCGTTGCTTTCATAGATTGCAGTAATATTGCCTTAATTGCATTGTAACTCTGTAACTTTTGCTTGAATACGTGATAAATTCAAAATGAACTCAAATCCTTGTTTTTAATCAAAAACATTGGCGAATTAGGGTATGATTAATGCCAATTTGTTGATATTTGTCGATCAACACCTAAGCATTGGAGATGTTAATAGGTGGCACACAATTATTCAAACTTTTTGAAATTCACCAACCATTAGAATAGCATTTAATGTGAGCAAGCACATTCGCAAATATCATGGATATTAGGAACATGACCTTGGAATATGATGACATCATCATGATGACCAACCATTGACCAATGACTAAAATCAGGTCATTTTACCTTTGTTTAACAATCATGATAACATAGGGTGTTGATATGATTGACTCAATTTGCCATGTGGCAGCAACCTATTGGTTCATAACGATCTATGTGTTACATGTCTTAAAAGTGGATATGGGGATATTAAGAAATATCAAGATTCTTAAGTATGTGAAACATCCCCCACATTCGAAGATTAGGATGATGTCAGCATCCTTCATTAATTTTTTAGACTGGAGCGTAAGTGACGTCATCATCACATTAGCAAAGATCAGCAATCTTAGATAATATGTGGGATATTAAGGTTTTCCTTTATTTTGCATTGGATCAAGATATTAACAAACATCTGGGACATTAAGAAATAGATGACCCCTTTTGATGTTGAGGCTATGATGATGTCATCATTATATTGGGCCTTCTTTATATCGGGTTAAGATGTTGTCATCGTCATATTAAGGAAGATCGGGGATATTAGCTAACATGATGGATATTAAGGATTATACCGATATCGAGTATTTATGCTATATCTGAGGTAAGCCTACACATTAGTGAATATCAGGGATATTAAGAAATATCACCCTCTGGGAATGTGCGCGGGTTCCTGATTTTAAATTTGACGTCTACATGTTAACGAATATGCGGATATCGAGCTTTCTTGTGTTAAAACATATGTCCGCGGTATTGATGAATATCAGGGATATTATTAAATGTGATGATCCTCCCTAACTGACCAGTTTGACCAAACTTTGACTAAACATAATTTTTTATCCTTAAGGAATTTCAAGGTGATTCAATAGGCAAAGTTTCTTAGAATTTTGCACTCTTTCACTTGATGGGGTTCAAGACAGTAGAATCTAACTTTGGTATTCAATCTACCCCTATGAGGTCTATGCATACATAGGGTGATATCCTATCACTGCATCTAATACTTAACTTTTACCATACCGCCCAAAGCAAGAAAAGTAGGGAAAAAGAGCCAGAAAAGTTGGGTCCATGTTTTTCTAAGGCAAAATGGGGTGTGTTGTGTAACCACACAACAACTTCATTTGGAGTTTGGAGAGTCTATTGACATCATCCTCTCTAGATCCTAGCCCCTCTAAAGTTTATGAGACCTTCCCCACCTTATTTGGAGCCAAAAGTCTCTAGAGTTAGTGAAATTTCCTTCAATGCTTGAGACTCTCAGAGACCATGGTACCAATCAACAATCATTATAGGGTTGAGTATAATCCTCCAAAAATAGCCAAGGTACCCTGTCTAATAAAAACACATATTTTGTACAACATAATATTATCACTTTGATCCCATTAATCAATAATTACTAAACCATAAATATGCAATCTATTCTATTTCAAAGCAATTAATAAATTCCTATGCAAGCACTAATTCAGCAAGAAAAGGATGTGAATAGGGAAAAATGGGTACTTTGTCATCACCCTCACATGTGCCTAAGATCTTGCAGGTCCTCCTATAGGTGAAGAAGAGGTGGAGGCTTGTCTTCTATCCTCTTATTTATTTTTATTGTGTTCTTCCCATTGAAGGATACAATCATACTCCTTGAACCAAGTGGCACCATATTCCTTATGATAATCCATAAATCCCACTATTTTTTCTACTCCCTTTTCCCATCTTTCAAATTCCTAGTTATATTGTTTTGAGGTTACATTCAAGGGTGTCAGGGGAGAAAGGAGAAGTGGTGACCTAAACTGCATGATCTAGCGATCCTTGTATACTAATATCAATTTTTCTATATATTTGGCTTTCAATAGTGACCACATGAGATTATGCAGAGAGATAAACTCCCTCCTTTTCAAATGTACAAGTAAAGGATGATATCTCTTATCACAAGCATTAAAGGCTAGTTTGACCAACTTTTGGATGGTGTTTTGGAGAGATTCATATGAAAAATTAACTTTTAGTATACTTTTCCTTCATACTAGCATAGTGAATAGTTCTTTCAAATTGATCCCTAAATTCTTAGGGCTTGGGATTTTGGTATTGTAAGTATGAAAAAGATACATAGGAATACATGGCAACCTAAGGATGAGCTATAGTCTTAATCACATACATGTAAGCATGAGATATATGCATACCTCTCAGCATTATTCCTCTTGGTGATGTGACTTTATTTATTATTTTCACTTTGTGCTTTTCTAACCTCCAAGCTAACCTTCTAAGGTCCTATACACCTTCTTGCTAGCCACCTAACCAATGTTTGATAGATATTTCATGCCACTTTCAAGCCCTGATAACCTCACTAATCCACTTCATAAGAGGGGAAATTCATGTTTTCTATGGTAATTTGCATCATTTCATCCTCTTAGAATTATCCAATTGACCACCCCATCCTTTCTATAACCTCAAATGGCATATCCAACCTTTTTTATAGGTCATCCTCTATTACTTCAGGATCTCCTTGGCTAACCCTATAGCTAAACATGATCTCTGAGAGAAACTTTCCCTAGTAAAAGGGATGACCCACCCTACAAAGCTCATATGGTTAGTTTTAGGGCCTCAAAACCATCTCTAGACCTTCTAAATCATTATCCATCTTAAAAACCACTTGTGCAAAACCTCCTCGATGGGTTTCCCCTTTTCCTAGGTGACCTAACATGTTAAGTAGGATCACTAGGGGTGACTTTCCCTACTAAAAGGGGTGACCCACTTCCCGAAAGGGGTGACCTTGTCATCTTTTGACATGCATGTTTTCTTCCAATTCTAGACCAAATTTACTCCAAATTGACTCTTGATTGTGTGATTCTTCTTCTCTAACTAATTACCAACTCACCCTAACTATTTCAACACTCCCAATTAGCCCAATCTCATCTCCCAATCAATCCTTGTTATCTTCCAATTAGTCAAGTGTTAACTTCATTTCTTCTTCTGTGATCTCCTTTGTAACTAGTGATCATTTTAAATCAAAGTCAGATCACTCCCTAATTTATTTATGTTAACTCCGTAATCACCACCACCTTTGGTATTGATTTTATACCTATAAATAGCCTCTCCTCTATGCATTTAGGGAGGCAAATTCAATATTACATCTCTGCTTTTTCTTGCCTTTGCATATAGCTGTCTCCATAGCATTTTCATGCTTGTGTAGGACCCCATGTGCCTTCTGATCTTGTAATAGCTTCAATAGCTCAAGGAAAAGTACTTCATTAGCATTCTTATGCTCAATTTATTTCATCATGCTTCAATAGATTAAGCCATAGTTCTTCAGTAGCATTATTATGCTCCATTGCTTTATTCAAATCTTCAAATCTTCCACTTGATTTCATTTTCTCCCATCTTCCTTCCTATCACCAAGAGGAGGACCCCACTACTACAGAGGAAGAGAGGGTTTCCACAAGGACTCTTAAGGGCTCAATCCAGGCATTGATGTCTTCTTCATACTAGGTTCTTTATGATTTAAAGTAGTGATTAGATCACATCTTGCTCTTGGAAAAGTGAATCATTACTGTTCTTTTTCTTGATAGGTTAACTATTTTCTTTCTTAGAGTAGCATTTCATTTGATTTAATTTGATTATCTTTATTTTCATTCACTATATTAGATTCAACTTCATAGTTTCTTGCAATCTCATTTCTTAGAATACTATTCAAAAATCAATCTATGAAAACACCAAAAAAACATAGATTAATTTGCATTTTGAAAACTCATATAGATTGCATCCATCTTTCAATTCCTAGATAATTAGATAACATTTCAAATTGGGAAAAAGGAACCAAAATTGTTATATTGTTCTGCATTCATTTAGATTGTATTCATAAAAACACACAAAAAGAGAAAACATTAGAAAAACTTAGAACAAAACAAGAGAGAAAACCCTTTATTTCATCATGAGGTCAACGAATTGAATGTAGTTAAAACCAAACATTTAAACAAGGACAAACCCTCAGTTCCATCACAAGGTCAAAATCAACTTAATTCAACACATTCAACAACAACATCATGAAACACAATAAACATTATTTTTCTCTAAAGGGATAACTTTGAAAGCCTCTAAGAATTTTACATCATCTGGGTCGTATGGGAGATCACAAGAGATTATTAATAGTTTCCATCTTTGAAACTATTCATTCAAAAATATACTATACATGTGAGTAGGTTTTTGATAGGAAAGAAGTGTCTCTCTAGTTCTATAGGCTTCCATTTTTTATTTCTCCAAATAGTCATTCTTTCTCTGCAAAATGGCTACTTGTGCCTTCAATCAAGAAATCTCAAAATCTACATGCTGCAAAAAGTAGTACTGGGCTATCTAAGTTTGAAGTACTTTTGGTATTTGCATTGTGAACCATCTCAAGAAAATTGATTCAATTTGAATTTGTTTATTCTCCTTGGGAGGCCCATTTTTCAACTCTTGTAATTCCTCTTCCAATTCCACAAGTTTATTTGTGGTTGAATTCAACTCAGTTTGTGTCTTCTAATTTTTCTCAATAATGCTAATAGGGCTCCCACCATATTTTTAGTGAAAGCTTCTATATTATCATCTCATATGGAGATAGCTTCCTGAATATTTTCAATCTCTAGAGCTTTCTCCTCAATTTGAGTTGAATTTTCCATTAGTTTATTTAAGTGATCTTTGTGTGGAAAAATTGTGGCATATTTTTCATCCAGTAAAATTTTTAACATCTCAATCTCTTGTTGTTGTGAAATAACATGTTCATCCCTGGAGAGTTTCATCACCTAACATAATTGTTGAGCCTCCATCATATATTCTTCTTCCTTCTTAACCTCCAAAGATTGCATTAAGGCTTTTCCTTTTGTCGAGCTTTTGTGTAGGGTAGAGTTAGATTTTGATGATGTTTCATCCCTTAATTTGCACTGTGTTTTCTTAGGAGAAGGTGTAGGTTGTCTTGGAGGAGAGTCCTCCAGAGGAGGAGGTGTGAATTTCCTTGGAGGAGAACCCTCAAGAAGAGGAGTTATTTCTTCATTCAGCTTTAGGAATGATACTTTTTCTATTGTGGAGCTCCTTGAAACTATGATATTCTCCTCTTGAACATCTTCTCATGGCACTAGAATTTCCTCCTTTTGCATAGCTTCTAGAGTCTCTAATGTAACTATAGTTTTCTCACTCTTCAAAGGTAGTGTTGTATCCTTAGTTTGTACATTTTTAGATAAATATGCCAATGTATTCTCAATATGTCCACTCTCTATAGATATCAATGTAATCTTAGCTTGTGTATTCTTTGAAGTGGCCTCTATATGTAAATTCTCTAGAGACATAAAAACAACTTCCATTGGTGTCTCCTCTTGGGGTGTTAGAAGTTTAGTAAATCATGGCCTCTGTGTAGGTGAGGTAGTCTTAGCTTGAGAGATCCCCAAAGTTGGCACTATTGTTGGGTGAGGTTCCTCCAAAGATGTGGCAACTATATCTTGAGGGATTGATGGAGATGGAATTATTGTTTCATGGTGTTCCTCTAGAGGAGAGGAAATTGAAACATGAGGGCTACCTAGCTACATGATGGAATCTTTGGGTGAAGAAGCATGAACTTGTAAATGAGGCCTCTCTAGAGGAGGAGTGGCCACTGAATGTGGTTCCTCCAAAGATGGCAAGGGTTCTTCCCCTATTTCTTGATTTAACTGTATATATACAGGTTCCTCTAGAACAATAAAAGTATTAGATAGGACCATCTTTTGAATGGTTTCAACAATGACATTTTCTTCTATTGAATTGGTTGGAATAGAAACAAAAGTAGGAATTTGAGTCAATTGGGTAGTATGGCATTTACTCCTTTGAGTTAGAGGAGGCCTTTGGAGAATCATTTTTACCCTTTTCTTTTTAGTTTGTTATTGACTCTCCTTAGAGTCTAACACAATGACTTCATAATTTTAAACTAGAATAGAATGGTTCTAGGATGTTGTATCCTACTTAGGCTATTGGGTTGTACTAGTTTCTTCCATTTGGTCAGGTGGTAAATTTGGGGGAGATATTTGAGTTATTCATACAAGGTCTTATCTTATAATGGTAGAAGTCTATGCATCTGGAGCTAATTTCTCTAGAGTAGGAGTTAACACTACTTACTGAGCAACACTAGAGATTTCTTGCTCAACAAAAAAAGAGGTGGCTTGTTGAGGATTAGCAGTGGTGGCCTATAGAGACTCCTTCCCATTTTTTTCCTTTTGGATGCATTCCCCAAAATCTTTATCCATCTACTCTCTCCTGTGTGGCCTTTCAAAATGTGGTGCTTGAATATTAAAATTATTAAGCCATCATCCTTTAAAGGTCTAATACCCTTACTATACTTTCCTACCATAGTTTTAAGGGAAGTAAATAGATAGGCAAGAATCTTAATTTTAGATTTGGGTTCTTTATTCCATGGTGTAGGTACACCAACATGTGAAAGGTCAGTCCTACAACCATGCCATACTAGACTTCGCAAGTGAAAAAATCATAACCCAAACCATAATTATTCTCCAAGTTTCTAGAAGGGTGTCTCTATTAATCCCTTTATTGTCACCCCTCTTTCCTAGTATTAATTGGGGAGTAGTTTATCTTGATTAAAATAGAAGGGTATTTGCATTTGCACAACAATAAACACAAAATATAATGATAATATTATTGAATTCATATTAGAATGTATTACAATGTGGATTGTATAAATCTTATCAAATATAACTTCCTGAACTACCATCTTATGGGAATGTAACTAATTATTTAATAAAAATAATAAACTACAAGTTACTAAGGTGAATTTATTAATGTAAAACTTAATATTCCAACACTCCCCATTAAGGTTTACATTACACAAATAGAACATATAACAATACATGTTGACTAAATGAAACAAATACACATTCTAGAGAAAATTTGTCTTTGAAGAAACATATCCTAAACTAGGTGGAACTCCATCAAGCTACCTTGTAACCCTCGTAAAGGTTTAGCTCCTGAGCTAAATTCTCGAGTTCCCAGATTACCACCTCCCTAAACTCTTGAATCATAGATCCTCCAAATTATTGTACAACAATCCATTACTCCACCAAGTTGTCTCATGACCCTCATAAAGGTATAATTCCCTAGATCCATAAACTCCTAAAATATCTGGGAAAAAATCCATATTGAGTTCACCAAATCCCTTCCTGTCTCAAAAAGCAAATTTCACAATATATGGATTCTTCAATTTTGTCAGCATAAAAAAGAAAACACAAAAACATGTGGTTCTCATACAAAGCACCATATTTGAGCAAGAAGATGGCTCAAGATGATGAAAACTCCTCTAGCCTCTAGTGCCTCCAGCCTCTAATTTGATCTTGTTACAATTTATCAAATTGATAACTAATGTGAGTCGTTGGAGGCCCTGTCAAGCGTAGAAAAAATGTCCCCGAAATTCCAAGCATAAAGTGACATGATAAAAAAATTCATTTGGTACAACATAAACAAATCTTTCAGCATTCACATCAAAGGCTTCTTTTTCACACCTACAAACAATGTGTTTGTTTTTAATAATTTCAAATTGTTTATCATTCACCGCTCACTGTGATAATTTTTTAATTCATTGTCCATGTGCCCTTGCTAGTCACCCTTCCTAATGTTCTACAGCCCTAACATGAAACATTTTGTGCTCTTCTTCCACCACAAACATGACAGGAAAGATGCCTTCTATCTTGACAACCCACAATAGAACTTAAAAAAATTAACAAAGAAATCCCTCAAATCAAATCATCCAAACTCCACACATAGAGTAAACAAAGAAACATTAAATAATGAAAAAACTACATTCAGTAATCCAACTCATTAATCAAATGATTAATCAACTATATCTCCTGCGGCTAGTGATCTCAATATAAAAATATCTGGAATCAACCATTACACTATAAATGTAATGCTTTTTAATAGCTAAATATAAATACATGCCTCTCTATTTAGCTGCATTCTACCATATGGTTGTTTATTCGCTACCCTATGTACTCAAATCTAAATGTAGATATAGATTTGAATAATTTGAAAATATAATGGCCCTTTTAAACAACAATCCCCTTCATATTAATCGCAACAGTATTTACCTTCAGTTTTTCCCTCACAAATTAATCTTTCACTCTCCTTTAAAGAAACCCCATTCTCATGGCCTCCTTTCCTTTTGTTTAAAATTTCTTTGCCACTTCTTGAAATCCTTTAAAATGAAAAACAAAAACAAAAACTCTTTATTTAAAAATACTCGACTTTATATAAATACACAGCAGTGTACAAGAGAACCACTCTAGTTTTGTATACTTTAGCATCAACAGGAATGTATGACATTTTCTCAGGTGGTCAATAATGAACCAATATATCTACCAACAAATACTTCTACACCAATTTTCTTAAGCTTTTTTTCTCTACTCCTAATGATTTAACCATGGGCTCTGATACCATGATGAAAATAACAGGGCATTTGCATTTGCACAACAATAAACACAAAATATAATGATAATATTATTGAATTCATATTAGAATGTATTACAATATGGCTTTTATAAAGTTTTTCAAATATAACTTCCCAAACTACCATCTTATGGGAATGTAACTAATTATTTAATAACAATAATAAACTACAAGTCACTAAGGTGACTTTATTAATGTAAACCTTAATATTCCAACACATCTTTGCAAAAATTATTAAATTAATTCATTATACAAGTTAGGCTTAGATTGAAAAATATCGATACCCTCAAGCGGTATTTAAGACAACTTAAAAAGGATTTCAAGGTTCACTTTGATTTTCCTACTAAACACCATGGAATGGTCTCCTCTAAAATTTTGTACAAATTCATCGATAATGTCGGCATAAAACCCTTCAATTTTCTAGAGAAAGTTTAACCACCCTGCCACCTAGAAAAAAATTGCCATTTTATCATTTTCCAAAAGCTTCTCTATTGAATCTAGTTAGATGCTTTCCTTTTTAATCCCATTATTTCTCTTCCTGATTAAATACTACTAAAATCCTAAAGCACAGAATTTGAATGTATGTTCAGAAATGGGGTTTAGATTTAGTTTACTGAATCTCAACTCTAGTTATGTACTTAAAAAGATTTGCATAATACATTATAAATAGGTTTCTAGAATACAAGGGGAGCTTTACATGCACAAGATGTTGCACTTATGTTGTCATTGATGTCAATAGTGTAATGCCCCTCCATTCTCATCTTCGATGTGCAGATGGATTGGCTAAGGAGCATGAAGATGAAAGTAAAATAATAGGAATATTTATGGTATGTTAGACAATTGACGTTGTGCATTATATTATTGTTGATATTTCTTTCATTTAAAAAAAAAAATGTGTCCTTTTTGTAAGTTTAGTTGTGTTATCCTCTGGGTTCCTTGGCGAGGTGTTACAAATAGTGTGAGATTCAAGTGTGTTGTCAGTAGTGCTTGAATGAAGAAGCTAGAAGTATAGTGAACAAGAAGTTAATACCTAAGGAAGTCTATGGCAGTAAGATAAGAGAAGAAGACAAAAGAATATAGATCAAAGATGAGAAGGGTAAGGCAATGAATGTCATCAATATCTCCTAAAATTGTATAGACAAAGAGTGTGCTAACATGAAGATTATTTCTTTGAGAAAAGAGTTTGTTAAATTATTGTATGAAGTTAAAGATGAAGTCTCTGATATGGCAAATACTGTATTCATTGTTTCCTGAGGAAATGCATTGCTTTAGTTTTGAAAGAAAGATTCAAGTTGTCCAAGGCATTGAAGCTTGCATAGAATAAGCTCAGGAGAATGCTTCACATTCCTCCAAATTTGATGGTACAACCTTGCAGTTCGGGAGTTGGTCAGAGACATGTGTGAAGATTATATGTTCTTGATTTCAGAGCTTGAAGATTAATGCAAAAGATACTAGAGCTTGTAGAGTGAAGACAGTTGTTCAGAATTGATGCAGTTAGGATGTGTCTGGGAAATGCTCCGCATTTATCAACCTTTGAAGTTGAGGTCCTATGGTTAGAAGGATGATAATTTATAGATGAGAATATGATAATATTCAAGATTCATTTGCTAAGGTGTACTGCAAAGGTTCTCTGGGGTCAGCAGAACAAAAATACATCTTGTTGCTGACTAGGTCTGCTTGGAGGATAAAGCAGAAGCCACCACATTTCACTGCAGTTTATCTTTTGGGTATGATGTTTGGAAGATGAGTTTAGATATTTAGTTAGATGATTCAATTCAAGTTTTAGGTGTTTAAGTGCACCGCAAGTTAGGTTTTTAATGCTCTATCTCAAGACTATGTGTTTAATGTTTGTTTGTGATACTAGGCTCAGTATCTATTTGCTTACACTAGAAAGAAAACACATATTTTAGAAGAAGGATTTATTGAGAAGATTAGTGTAATTCTTATGTTGCTTGTGTGAGGATCTACATGATGTAAATTGATCCCTCTGGTACTGTTTTTGGTTTGGAGCTATTAGGTGGAAGGATGTATGTTTGTTGGGTTGGCTTCATGTGTTTTCAATGTTCCCGCCATATGATTTGAAGTGTGCACCAGCTTGGAATAATGTGATAATAAAGAATAGGTCCTATTTATCACTTGGCTTGAACTGCATTGATTTTCTACATCTTTTGGATGCCACTTGGTGTGGCCTTGCACATTTCATATACATGTTTCATCTTAGCTGACTTGGGAGAAGGATTTTTGGATTTGCAAAAGGTATAAATGAAAGATCTTGTTTGTTGAGGAAAGTATGAGTGAGTGATAGTGCGAAGATGTGAGAATGTTTGTGAAGGTATGTTGGAGGTAGTAGTGTTCACTGAGTAGAGAAAGTGAAGTTTTGTGACAAAGTGAAGTGTTTGAATGATGCAGAAGTGGTTTGTTCAATAAGATATGTTGAATGTAATATCTAGAGGTTGTAGCCTCATTTTGTAAGTGTCATTGCATTATAGTTTAGGGAGTTGCAGCTTCTTTTAGGTTGTAGACCATAAATAATATTGTAATCCTATTTTATCTTTATTTTGTGAGGTTGGATTTGGAAAGTAGATCCAAGAAACTTGCTCACCATGGTTTTCCCCTTATTAGGTTTTCCACATAAATATGGTGTTGTGCTTGTGTGCTTATGTGTTGTGCTTTAATTGGTTTAATTTGTTGATCTTCTGGTTAAAGCAGATGGAAGTTTTTATTATTGATGTTAAGCTGAAATAAGTTTAGAGATATACTGATTCGCCCCCCTCTCAGTATATCCTTGTGTTCTAACAATTGGTATCAGAGCAAGGTTCCTTGGTGCATCCTAACAACTGAAGGTAGATCTTGGAATAGAACACATGGTTCAAAAGGAGTCCTCTACTAAAGCTCCTATATTTGATGGAAATAACTATGACTTCTGGAGTGTAAGGATGGAAGCCTATCTTACCTCACTAGGGTATGATGCCTGGAGGGTGATTGAGACTGATTATGTTGAACCCAATCATCCCATTATATATTCAGATTGTTAGAAATGAAAGCAACACTACTTCAATGGAAATATGATTCAATATAAATTTCAGCAATCTTTAACTGTGTGTTATTAATGGAGATTGTAACATAGAAACAAAACTATGCTTCACAGAAATACAAAATTGGAAATATAAACACATAACATAATGTTTAACGTGGAGAAAACCATTTTGGGTAAAAAAATCCACACAGGAAAGAGGCCCAATGTTTGTATTAATTTGAAAATGATTTACAATACAACAACACTTCAACTCTCTCCACCAATCTTCAATCTGACAGCATTCTGGTAGCACCCGAGTACCTAAAATCTGTATTGGAGCAACTAATACATGGAAAATATTTATAGAAACATTTTCTAACTCATCTTAGGCGTTCACATTCTCTCTCCTAAGATTCTCCATCCTATAAACATTAATTACCATCTTACAAGCATCTTACACTTGTCCAAAAATAGCCATGCAAAGGTTGGGGGCCTAAGACTAAATCTGGCCTCTTACAGCATCTTATGATGCATCATAACCATCATAGATTCCACAAAAGAGTATCTTTCCAAGATAGCAACCTTGGGCTAAATATAGAAAATATACAGCTAACATATCCGCCATATGCGTCATAGAATCTCAAAATCTTTTGACAACTTGCAGCTATCATAGATTCACTCACCAAACATTATGACAGTTGTCATACATGCCAAAAATAGTATATTCCTCAAGGGAGCATGCCTATCCTCATTTACCATGAGTTTTTACATTTGCCAACAGTAAATGTCACTCTGTAACTGCCGTTGGTAATTCCAAAATTACAACTGTTAATGAGACTACCTCATTCCCTTATGGGTAATTACAAATAACAAATAATAAATGGAATAAAATATAATATTGGAATTTACAAGGTTAATGGCACCTTATTCCAACATTCTCCCACTTGACATTATACATTGTAGATCAACCCATAGGAAAACAAATGAAATAATCAATCACTAGAAATAAGGCACATGGCCTCTCTGCACCACACGAACTTCTATGTGCTAACAGGCTTGGTCAATGAATCTGCAACATTCTCTGAAGTGTCTATCTTCTTCAGCTCAATCTCTCCATTTACAACCAAATCTCAAACAAAGTGATACTGAACATCAACATGCTTAGTCTGAGCATGATACATAGGATTTTTGGCCAAACAGATAGCACTCTGGCTATCACAACCAATCTGAATGATCCTACAATCAAAACCAATACCTATACATAGTCTCCTCAACCAGACTACCTCCTTAGAGACATGAGTAGCAGCCATATACTCTGCTTCTATGGTGGACAAAGCAACTCTGGGCTGCCTCTTACTCATCCAACTCACTGTAGCTCCAAACAAAGTAAACACATAGCCACTAGTGGACCTTCGACTATCCAAGTCACCTACCCAATCTGCATCAACAAAACCTTGTATGTCCAAAGATTTATTAGCACTATCAGTACTAGAATAAACCAAATAATGGTCAGGAGTACCTGCAAGATATTTAAACACCCTCTTCGCATAGTTCCAATGATGTCTACCAGGATTAGACAAAAATCTACTCAAAACTTCTACTGCTTGGGCAATATCTGGTCTAGTGAAAACCATTGCATACATCAAACTCCCTACAGCACTGGCATATGGCACATTAGACATATCCTCAAGATCATCCTTAGTCTTTGGACACATATCTAATGAAAGTTTAGTACCAATGGGTAAAGAACTCTAACTGGGTTATAATCCTATAAACTAAACCTCTGCACAATAGTATTCACATACTTACTTTGTGACAACCAAAGCTTTCTATTAACTCTATCCCTCCTGATCTCCATTCCCAAAATATACCTTACAGCACCAAGATCCTTCATCTCAAATGCACCTGAAAGTTGGGTTTTAAGCTCACTGACCATACCCTTAGTATTGCTGATAAACAACATGTCATCAACATACAAAGCAATAACCAGTATAGAATCATCAACACAATGAATGTAAACACAATGATCACAATGTAAATAAAACCTAATTTCAAAACAAATCAATCAAACTTTTGATACCACATTCTGGGGGATTGTTTTAAACCATAGAGAGACCTCTTCAACCTACAAACCCAATGTTCTTTTCCTTTTATCTCAAAACCTATAGGTTGTTGCATATAAATTTCTTCTTCAAGATCTCTATGCAAGAATGTAGTCTTATCATCTATTTGCTCAATCTCCCAATCATAAGTTATAGCAATGGATAAGAGAAATCTAATAGAAGTCAATTTAGCAATAGGAGAGAATATCTCACCAAAATCAACCCCCTCTCTCTGGGAGTAGCCCTTGGCTACTAGTCTACCCTTGTACTTCTCCAATGACCCGTCTGCTCCAAACTTCTTCTTGAAGACCCACTTACAACCTATGGCCTTTCTTCCTTTGGGCAAATGAATAAGATCCCAGGTGTTACAAGAGTCTAAAGCCATCATCTCCTCCTGCATGGCTAACTGCCAAGACTCACTATCATCTGTAGAAATAGCTTCCCTGTAGGATCTAGGTTCATCGTTAGTACTCAATATATATACACAACAGAAATCTGGTGGGCTATACCTATCAACTGGATTTCACTATCTTGTGGATCTCCTCAAGGGTGGAGTAAGAGACTCTACTCGTTCTTATGCATGATCATCTACATCAACTTCTTCTGTAACAATAGACTCATCTTCATCAGAACTACTTGAATCTTCTTCTTCTTCTTCACCCCCCAATCCATCATTATGTTCTTCCTAAGGTGCATCTTACTGCTCTAAATCAAAGTGTACCTTCTTTACCTTTTCATCTTTTTCTTTTGGCTACTCGAGTTCAAAAATAGCTCTAAGTTCCCTGAAAATAACATCTCTAGAAAAGATAATATTGCAAGTTAGTGAATTCCAAAGCTTATAACCTTTGACATTGTCACCATATCCAATGAATGTACACTTTTTAGCCTTTGGATTCAACTTAGATCACTTTTCCTTAGGCACATGAACAAAAGCCTCACAGCCAAAAACCCTTAAATGTGAAACAAAAGGTTTCTTACCTTTCCACACTTCATAAGGTGTCGAATCAAGAGCCTTACAAGGAGATCTATTTATCAAGTAGCAAGCAGTACACAGCCTCTACCCAAAAGAATTTATCCAACTGTGCATCACTAAGCATACTTTTGGCCCTTTCCATAATTGTTCAATTCATCCTTTCTGCAACACCATTCTGTTGTGGTGTATACGGAGTTGTCTTTTGTCTGATTATAACATGCATGCTTGCAAAAATCATCAAATTCCTTAGAACAATATCCCCCTCCATTGTTAGATTTTAATATTTTTATCTTTAAACCTAATTGGTTCTCTACTAAGACTTTGAATTCCTTAAACTTAGTGAAAACTTCATATTTATACTTTATAAAATAAATTCATGTAAATCTAGATACATCATCAATGAAGGTTACAAAATAACGAGATTTTCTGATAGATTCATTATCCACAGGTCCAAACACATTCGTATGAATAATTTCTAACTTCTCTTTTGCTCTATTACTTCCTAAAGGAAATGATTTTCTATTTTGTTTACCAAACACACAATGCTCACATAAATCAAAGTGCTCATCAGAATAGGAGAAACCATCCAACAAATTTTTGTTCTTAATAGTTTTTAATACATTATTACTTGTGTGGCCCAATCTATGGTGCCACAACATACATGCATTTTTAGTATTAGCCTCAAATACATAAGAGGCATTATAAAATGTAGTGGCTTCAATCTTGAACAAGCTTCTGAATCTCTTCCCCTTCGCTACCACCAAGTTCCCTCTCACTAATCTGCAACCATGCTTGTCAAATGTCACATGCATTCCCAAATCATTCAACTTTGAAACTAAAATCAGATTTCTAGCTAATCCAGGAACATGCAAAACACCAGGGAGGGTTTTAATCCTCCCATCACTAAAACACAATAATACCTTTCCTTTCCTCATAATCAGATATGAAGAATTGTCACCAAGGTAGATATTACCTCCATCATATTCTTCATATGTGGAGAACCATTCCTTATGCGGGGTCATATGAAATGAGCATCCTGAGTCAACCGACCAGTTTTCATCAGAAACAACATTACATGCAGAAAGTAAAACATCTTCACCTGCATTCGATGACTTTTCTGAGTACTCTCCCACTATTTCTTGGGGTTTCTGTACTCCTTCACATGTCCCCTTTTACCGTAGTTTCAACACTTAACTCTGTTCTTTTTACTAGGAGTCTTAGACCGGCCCTTGGACTTGTCCTTAGCCCCTTTCTAATCTCCTTTAGGTCCTCTTTCCGTAGACTTTCCCCTGACATTGAGAGCATCCCTTGAACTATCTGAACTCTTCTTCCTTAATTCCTATGATAGTAGCACTGAAACAAGAGCATCCAACCTCAGATCCATGAGGTTAGCAGTGATAGCAAGGATAACATTCTCCCAAGACTCAGGTAAAGAACAAAGAAGTAAGATACATTTATCTTCCTCACTAACCTCAACATCTACTGAATCAAGCTGACTCACTAACAAATTAAAAGAATTTAAATGCTCTGCAACTGATTCACCTTCTCGCATTTTCATGGAAAACAATTTTCTTTTTAAATAAAGTTTATTTACCATACTCTTGGCTTGATAGATCTCACGTAACCATTTCCACAACTTGTATGAAGTCTCTTCCTTTGCAACATTCAATAGGACAGAGTCTGAAAGACACAACCAGATGGTTCCCCATGCCTTCTTATCCAGTCTTCCCACTCATCTTGAGAGACATCATCAGGTTTCTTCTCTTTTTGGATAGCCAACCATTGGTTTCTTTCTTCCAACAAATCTTCCATTTTCATCTTCCACAACTCATACCCCATTCCATTGAAATTCTCAATGTCCAAATGAGAGGTTGATGCTATGGTGGATGTTGCCATAATAACAACACAAGATCTGCAAAACAAACACAACCAAATCTCCCACTGCAACTACAGCTTCCACACTACCACCCAAGAGTCAAAGATGGCTAGGCTCTGATACCAAATGTTAGAAATGAAAGAAACACTACTTCAATGGAAATCTAATTCAATATAAATTTCAGCAATCTTTAACTGTGTTATTAATGGAGATTGTAACACAGAAACAAACTATGCTTCACAAAAATGCAAAATTAGAAATATGAACACATAACACAATGTTTAACGTGGAGAAAACCCTTTTGGGTAAAAAAACTCCACACGGGAAAGAGGCCCAATGTTTGTATTAATCTGAAAATAATTTACAATACAACACTTCAACTCTCTCCACCAGTCTTCAATCTGACAGTATTCCAGCAGCACCCGAGTACCTAAAATCTATATTGCAGCAACTAATACATGGAAAATACTTATAGAAACATTTTCTAACTCATCTTAGGTGTTCACCTTCTCTCTCCTAAGATTCTCCAACCTGTAAACATTAATTACCATCTTACAAGCATCTTACACTTGTCCAAAAATAGCCATGCAAAGGTTGGGGGCCCAAGACTAAATCTGGCATCTTATAGCATCTTATGACGTGTCATAACTATCATAGATTCCACAAAAGAGTATCTTTCCAAGATAGGAACTGATGGTTTTCTTTCTGAATTAGCAGAGGGTTTGCCAGTTCTAATGCACAGGCAGATTCGGCCAACTAATACAAGAGGTTGTGTGAGCTGCCTCTGTTGGAAAGAGACACTATATGGATTCATGGTTGTTGTCATTGATGGCAACAAAGGTCATCCCACATATCCGCAAGTCATGATGTGTCTCTACCGGAAGTCAGAATAAAGAATGTTGTGGTCCGGTGAACAAGAACAGAGCATGTGGCAAGGTCCGACAGATTGGTCCGGATCTCTCAGAGGAAGTGTCTTGGTGCAGTGCGGATTTGGGGAAGTCAAGAGGACTACCTTGAGTGGTATATTCCAAGGATTTAGCCTCCGGTGATGGACAAGGAAAAAGATATGAATGGTTGAGTACCGGATTCCTGAGAGACAGTGAAAACAGAGGAAGAACTGACTGGCAGAGTATCAGACTGCTTTCCGGATGTGTTACTGTTGATGACAGAGGTTGTGAAGGCATGAATCATGTTTGGCCGACATGATTAATGATATCTACAAGTATATGCTTGATCCGCATTGCTTGGTGAGGAAGGATTCAGCCGACAGAACAAAAGTTTGTAAGAAACTAGACTGTTCCGGATGCCGACTAGAAAGGTGATGAAATTACTTGTGCGGATATATATAGAGGATGGATTTAGTTGTGAAGTGTGTGATGATGTGAAGATATATGCGAATAAGTCCAGATAAGAGCAGAGGTAGCAAAAAGGATCCGGTATGTGAAAGATAGCAGAATAAAGAACAGAGGAAAGATGAAGTGTAGCAGATCAGTGTACTGAGCCTAACCGAAACTGAACTCCAGCATATGCAGATGCTTCCAATCAGTTCAAGACTGTGATTCTCATCACTTTGTAGACAGTGTGTCTTCTTGTAGGCAGTGGGCCTCTTGTGAGCAGTGTGCTCGGGCAGTGAGCCCTAATTGGCAAGTGCCATTTTTGCAATTTCCTATTCTTCTAACAGAGAATAATTTTGGGTTAATCACCCCGTGGTTTTCTCCCTTAACAGGGTTTCCACGTCAAAAATACTGTGTCATGTGTTTCTTATTTCATGATTAATGTTTTTGTGTTTGATTCTATGCTGCATCAATTAAGAGGAAAGTTCAATAAGGGAAATAATTAGGATAACTGATTCACCCCCCCTCTCAGTTATCAACAATTGGTATCAGAGCTAAGTTCCTCCTAATAGAGCCTAACAGCTTGAGGAAGATCTGGGATTTCAAATGGATGCATATGGTTTAAGGGAGCAACTCAAGACTGCTCTTGAGGATCTTGAACAGTCAAATTCTGAAGTCAGTGAATTAAAGGAAAGACTCAAACAGGCTGATGAATTCATGAGAGAATTAAAAGACAAATTAAGTCTCTCTATGAAAAAAAGAAAGGAGCTGCTTCAACAGTTGGCAAGACAAAGTGAAGAAAGCAATACAAATGAAGAATTGACTGAGCAAACCAAGTTATGTGAAAAGTTATCAAAAGAAGTCATTATGTTAAGACATGAAATGGAATCAGGAACTATAAAGTTTACTCAAGAGATTGAAGAAAAAAGAAAGGCTGAAGACAATCTAAGACAATCTCTTAAAGAAAAATCAGAAGAATGCCACCAGATGGACAGGATTATTAGACATCTTGAATCTGATCTTGAAGATGCCAAAGATAATGAAGGAAAACTTGAGAATCAAATTGCCTCTCTCAAAAGAGACCTTCAAATAGCAAATGAATATAAAGAGAAATTCAAGATAAGTTCTGCTCAACTTGAAGTTCTTCTTGGAAGTCAAAAGAGGACAGATGACAAGTATGGTTTGGGATATGAGAAAGGAGAAAGCTCCGGATCCGGTCAGAAGAATCTTGGATCAGAAAATCCAAGGAGCAGGCCTAGAAGACCTCCGGTAAGACAGCCAAATGCTCAAAGATATCCATCCTTCAATGGATACTGCCACAGCTGCAACCACTTTGGTCACAAAGCTAATCAGTGCAGAATGAGAATGAATCAGATTAATTCATCCTTCTCCGGACAGTGCTTCAACTGCAAAAGGTATGGACACAAATCCCATGAATGCAGAATTATGCAAGTAAACAAATCATTCAAAGGTAGATGCTTCACATGCAATAGAGTAGGTCATATGGCTAATCAATGCAGATCAAGAGGATATCAATCAAATATGCAAAGAAATGTTATTTGCCAAATCTGCAATAGGTCCGGTCATAATGCTAAAGTCTGCAGAAACAAGAATCAGGACAAAAGAGGTCCGGTGTATAATCAGAATCAAGACAAGGGTAAACAAAAGATGAATGCGGATGAGGTTAGGAATCAGATGAGCAAGATTTGGGTGAAGAAAAGTTCAGAGAATGTAGAGGTTGGATCCGCACCAGACTCTGGTGCTGATATTTCTTCCAGAAATTAAAAAGTGAGCTCAGGCTCAGGGGGAGACTCAAAGAAAATCTTGTTCCCCCAGCCAAACAAGTGGTGCCGGATGTGGCACAAGATGCGGATCAAAGGGTTTGTAGATATGAGTCTTGAGATACTTCAGTCAAGTTTTCAGAGGTCCGCATGGAGTTATGAAGAAGCTGTGATCGATCAAATAAGACCTATTCAGGGAGATGCTCCGGTATGATAAAGGATTACAAAAAGGTCCGGAAAGATCCGGAAATGCACTATCTTGTTCTGCGGATTGGACAGAGTGTTTGGGATGTTCTTGTAATATGTTACCTCGATTTATTCATGATTGAAAGATCCGGATGATATCCACAGATCAGGACTAATCCGGGATACTCCAAGCTATCCAGACAAGGCAAACCGGAATGATGTAGGTGAAGCATTTATTGCAGACAGATATTAGGGTTTGCGGAGCAATTTAAGGGATTTCTCAAAGGTCATTTGCTCATTCTGCACTCGAGAAGAAGCAAAAAGTGGATCTCTGCAACAAGGTTCATCAAGCACACCAAGGATCTCCTGCCGAAGTTATTGCATAAAGAAATCAATCCAACCACTCCGTGCAAACCGAAGGCGCATAAGGTATTCTCCGTTTTTCATTACCTCACTGCAAATCTTTGAAGAATGGCTACTCCAAACATAGTTAAGATCTCTGATAGACCTCGCCCCTCATTCAAGAAACATCCCTACAAATCATTGGAGGTAGATCCACTAGGAGCCTTCTCTAGTGTTCCTCACGGAGTTTTACATACCGAAGACATTAGGGTTTACATACATGCAAGCATTGAGGAATTTGGGGAATTCAAATTAAGAGACCTCTATCACAAGCAACTGATAGACAATGCTTTTGAGCTTAAACCGGAGTATAAGGATATCCAGAAGAAACAATTTGAGCAATTTATTCATTTCCCCTGCTTTGAAGAAGATGAATGGGTCCGGTATGTACTGAGCAGGATGCATGACAACTTTCTATGGCTAGATAGACCCTGCAAGATCACAAAAGAGGCAATTAGAGCAGTAACTAGTCTATACTCTTCCGGAGGGGTACCTATCCTCAAATCTGTCAAGAACAACATTGTAACTGAGGCCACCGGATCAAAATTTGATAAGAGGGCAATGACCATTGAAGATATTTCGGATCCGGATATCAAATATGCATCAATGATAATAGGATACAAGATCTATCACTCCAGCAGGGAGAATTCTGTATCCGGAACTGCAGTATACACTGCCTATGAAATGCTAAGAAAGAATGCAGAATATGATCTCTGCGAACTACTGCTAAGCCAATTAATGGAAAATATACAGAAAATCAAGAAGGATAAGAAGAATTCCTTTAAGTATGGTACTCTTATTGTATGTCTATTCTTCTACTTCATGAATGAGCTACCCGGAACAAGTGGATGGGTATGGCAGAATGACAAACCTGTTGCAGTCCAGATAAGAGACTATTTGCATGGACTTGGGGATGCAAAAGCGAGAAATACAGCTCTATGGGGATACTTCAAAAACTTTCAGAGCTTGATGCAAGCAAGAGAGAGAATTCCCCAGTCTCTTGTTGAAAAATACAAAGACTCAGTGTGCTTTATGGTTGACACTGATCAGTGCCTAATGGAGGCAGTAGAGCCAAGGACTGTCTGGATCATGCCCATGGGGTATGAAGTGGATGAACAGATAGTGGAGCTGCATGTTCAACACATGCTAAGTCATCCCAAAGATCCTAAGGCAGAAAGGTTTGGAACCTTTGAGGAGCTGAGTGTAAAAATACATGTAGAACTCAGGGAACCTGAGATCAAAAGAAAGGTGAGAAAAGAAGTAGAGCACATTGCTCAAGGCCTAGGCATCTCAAAAGAGGCACTTGATGTCAGCCGGGAAAAGAGGAGGAAGGCTGAGGAAGAAGAGAAAAGTAAAGAAAGTGCTCCGGTTGAAGCTCCCACCCGGACCAGATCATCAAAGAGATCTGCACCTCCCACAACCAAAAGTTCAAAACTGGAAGTTCAGGCATCCGGTAAGAGATCCAAGACAAAAGCCACAAGGGCTTATGGAAGCCAAAAGGATGAAGAGGAAACAGAGTCAGATGAGGGAGTAAGAGAAATAAAGAAACAGAAGAAGAAAGGATCCGGTAAGCCCTCCACAGGCCAAGACAAGGATGAAATGGCAGAGGTATCTGTTGAAAAGCCCACTCTGTCTCTAGAGAGCATAATCAAGTCGGTCACGGTGGATGGAAACCTTCAACCAATGACTGAATCCTATGATGACTTCAGTGAGGCTGACCAAAAGACTCTGCAGGAAGCCACAGTTAAATATCTGAACATATATAATAAGGCTTTCATTGAGATCATATCTCTTATTCCTAAAAGCCTAGAAAAGGAATTGGAAGTAAGAAAGAATAATGCTCATGCTAAAGATCTTGAGATCTAGGAGCAGATAGCTATTCAGCTATATCCTCAAATTGATCCCAAGACAATGAACATTATCTTCAAGGACTGCAAAGATGAGTTCAGAAGTAAAGCCAGGATGAATCAACTCATGCTTGGTGAGACTGACCGAGTGGCCCAAGAGACAGAAGAGATCCTCCGGAAGGCCTTCAAAAGGTTCAATCTTCATGTTGTAGAGGACTTAGGTGCAGAAACAGCTGCTGATTTGGAATCTTCTGTTCCAGAAGAAGTGAGCCCTGAACAGACAAATATCTCTCCTCCGGTTTCCCCTACAGTCTCCGGATCCAAAGAAGAAGAGCAATTACAGGAGAAGGAAGCAGTGGTGAAAGACAAAGAGGTTGACAGTTCTAAGACTGCAGAAGAAAAGAAACATCTGTCTCCGGCAAGAGACACTGCACAAACTGTTCAACAATTTTTGAGCAAAGAAACTTTAGAGATTGATGAACCGGAGCTTCTAAAAGGCCCATTTGATTTTGACTCTCTCTCTCCGGTACAAACAATGAAGATAGCTTCATTTGCAAATGCCAAGGCAAATGAAAAGCTCCTGAAGTCTCATATGGAAGAGTGTGAGTTGATAGAGGCTGCTTCCAGAGTACTTGTAAAGATCATGCCATCAATCCAAATAGATCTGACAGCCTCCTCTTCCGGTAATCTAAAAACCTTAGTCAGCAGTGTTGATACACATTTTGATTCTCTAGAAAAATCAGCTGAAGAAAAGGTCCAGAAGGAATTTTTGGATAAAAGATTTTCAAAAATATTAGAATTAATCTCTAAGGATAGGAAGATTGTGAGCATTGGAATAAAGAGCTTAGAGAATGCTCTTAAGGATGGCGGTGACATCTACAAATTTTGTATATCCTGGTCAAAGGCAACAGCAGCATTTGACAAGAAAATAAAAGAGGAACAGGATAAGCTACAAAGCTTATCTCAAAGTTTTGATCCTCTCTCTTCCTCTATAATAAATCAAGAATGTCAGACTATTGCAGTCTTGAATGAAATAAAGAATCTTGAGAAGGAAAGGAAGAACATCACTAACCGGATGGGAGAACTTAGAAGGATTATAATCCCTAAGTTGGAAACTATGCATGAGGCCATCAGTGATGCTCAGACCACCGCCCAAACAAAAGATCCGACAGATCTCAAGCGGGCAGAAGCTTTTGCATTTTTGTTAAGTGGTCACATTTCAATTTTGGATAGAATGAAGCAAAGTTGGGCTACAGAAATGATCCAATTGCAGACATCCTTTGCAGACATTCTTCAGTATATGTGAGTATGTAAATATGCGGCTATGTATAGAAAATTTTTGAAAATTTTGGTGTGCGAACCCTACCCTTTGCCATTGATGTCAAAGGGGGAGTGAGGAGTAGTGAAAAATGAGGAATCCAATTAAGGGGGAGTTCCAGAAATTGTATATAAAGACAGAGCATCAGCAAAGGGGGAGCATAGTGTAAACACTTAGTCATTTTTCACTAAGTGTTGCCATCAATGCCAAAGGGGGAGATTGTTGGCAAGAGACACTATATGGATTCATGGTTGTTGTCATTGATGGAAACAAAGGTCATCACACATATCCGCAAGTCATGATGTGTCTCTACCGGAAGTCAGAATAAAGAATGTTGTGGTCCGGTGAACAAGAACAGAGCATGTGGCAAGGTCCGACAGATTGGTCCAGATCTCTCAGAGGAAGTGTCTTGGTGCAGTGCGGATTTGGGGAAGTCAAGAGGACTACCTTGAGTGGTATATTCCAAGGATTTAGCCTCCGGTGATGGACAAGGAAAAAGATATGAATAGTTGAGTACCGGATTCCTGAGAGACAGTGAAAACAGAGGAAGAACTGACTGACAGAGTATCAGACTACTTTCCGGATGTGTTACTATTGATGACAGAGGTTGTGAAGGCATGAATCATGTTTGGCCGACATGATTAATGATATCTACAAGTATATGCTTGATCCGCATTGCTTGGTGAGGAAGGATTCAGCCGACAGAACAAAAGTTTGTAAGAAACTAGACTGTTCCGGATGCCGACTAGAAAGGTGATGAAATTACTTGTGCGGATATATATAGAGGATGGATTTAGTTGTGAAGTGTGTGATGATGTGAAGATATATGCGAATAAGTCCAGATAAGAGCAGAGGTAGCAAAAAGGATCCGGTATGTGAAAGATAGCAGAATAAAGAATAGAGGAAAGATGAAGTGCAGCAGATCAGTGTACTGAGCCTAACCGGAACTGAACTCTAGCATATGCAGATGCTTCCAATCAGTTCAAGACTGTGATTCTCATCACTTTGTAGACAGTGTGTCTTCTTGTAGGCAGTGGGCCTCTTGTGAGCAGTGTGCTCGGGCAGTGAGCCCTAATTGGCAAGTGCCATTTTTGCAATTTCCTATTCTTCTAACAGAGAATAATTTTGGGTTAATCACCCCGTGGTTTTCTCCCTTAACAGGGTTTCCACGTCAAAAATACTATGTCATGTGTTTCTTATTTCATGATTAATGTTTTTGTGTTTGATTCTATGCTGCATCAATTAAGAGGAAAGTTCAATAAGGGAAATAATTAGGATAACTGATTCACCCCCCCCTCTCAGTTATCAACAGCCTCCCCTTCACTACTGGTTTTGCCACACCAAGGGGGGTATCCCTATAGCTAAAGATTTAACTTTGACTCAACCAATGATAGAAAGATTTAGCTTTACAACAATAGGCAGAATACTCTTATGTGCGGACCAAGATTTTTGTGTGATAAATCACAAGGTTGGCATCATTCTTGGGCATATCTGACTAGTTAGGGATGAGAGTATGTAGGCATTCTAATCCTACTCCTACAACTAACAGGGTGGAAAAATGGAATGATGGATTTTATGTTTTGGATGCAAGACAGGGGGTTTTGGATCATAACTGCTACACAAGAAACAGACCGGTGCCTATCTCAGGGCAAGGAGTCAACTAGACGTATACAAGAGAATGGCTAGCAACTGGCATTCAAGTTTCAAGGGGTTAGGACTGGTATTTGCCTTACAAACACCACCCAAGGATGAGTATTTAACTGTCTCTACTTACACACATCCCAGCTGAAATACAACCTTCTCCATACTCAACCTAAAACAATTTAATCCACTCCTTGAATGGAAGTTAAAGATTAAGCATATGATATAGAAATCTATACCCTAGAATCTGAGAAACCCTTAGCAACCAGATTCAAAAGAAGAGAATGCATACAACACATGGAGATAGATAGATAAACACATGCAATAATGCATTTTTCATATAAAATGACAAGAAACTGAACATATGTGCAAGGTTCACTCAAATGCAACTCATAAACTCCAACAGAGATAAAACAGCCAGGAAAATGTTCTGTCTTTCATTATTTTGCCCCCAAAAATGCCCAAGTCTTCAACAACCTAAATGAGTAACACAGTCTTCTTTTATAGCAAGATTGTGCACCCAACAATGATTACGTGGCATTTCAAAAATCTTCTAGATGTAATGCACCAAGAATGGCACCCAAAATCATTCAATGTTCTAGGCAGAGAGAAGGAAAGGAGCAGGTGAGATCGGGAACTGTGCAGTCACTCAAGATTTTCTCCCTAGATCAGGCAGTTGGCTGGTCAATCAGACCCATACCTTTGCAAATCGCCATTAATGCCAACCTACTAGCACCTCTCGAAAATGCAACAGCTCATGCTACTGAAGTTTTCCTGCCTGGAATGCGACTGTGGATGCACAAGAAAATCCTTCGCTGAAGTTTTAAAACATGACCGTTGATCATCTCCCTATCGCCAAGATCAATGGCATCAAATCGCTTGAAAAGTCGTTGATCAATAGAATCGTGCCACGTAGGCACTTTATCTCATTTGACTTTTCCCATTGCAACATTCATTTTTCCTTTTCCACCTCAATTGCCTTTTAAATATTTGTATATGCAGAATGCATATACATGCAATAGTGCTTGGACACATGGCAGCCTCTGACTGGCTCTCTATCGCTAGGTATTTTCAACTCCATCGGCCATTGGAACAACCATGGGAGCATTTGCTAATAAGCCAATGTATCCTTTTCCTTTTGCATATGCGGGATACAATGCTTCATATACAAGGCGGACCCCAAAACATTATAAAACACATTCAAACTCACCATCGGATCCGGCTTGTATCTCCCCATGCACATATTCTTTATATATTGCATTGTACAAATGCAATGTACAATGCAGACTTCAAGCCACTATAGAACAAATTGAAAATTGAATCAGGTCTGGGCATTGTATTTTTACCTCCTTTGTATATCTGCGATATACAATGCACGCACACATACAAGCTATAGACCTCAACACTTTATCTTCTAGATTGGAACATCCTTTGGAATCCGCGTTGTATCTTTCTCACTGTATCTTTTTCGTTGTATATCGCATATACAACGCATAACATGCAACCCGCAGACTTCAACTGAAATCCGCCAAAACATATTCTCCTTTGCATTCAGGTTGTATCTCCTCTTCCTTGCATCTCGGCATATACAACGCACCTTACATACAAGCTGCGGACCCCAAATTTTATTCACTACATTTGATTTTCAATCAGGTCTGGATTGTATGTTTTCTTTTGTATATTCGGCGTGTATGTTGCATATACAATGCAAACATACAACTGGTGGGCCTCGTAGCAGACGTTGACCACCATTGACCTATTTGTATGTCGAATATACAAATGCGAACATACAAACCCTTTTACATACAAGCAAGAAATCTTTCCTGGAATATGCGATATACATTCTCTCTTGTATGCCCGAAAATGCATATTTTCCTTTGTATGTCGCAAGTGTATGTGCAAACATACAACACAATATACAAACAAACCCTTGATACATCTGCAGAATATTCTGGGAATCTGCAATGTATATTCCACCATTGTATGCTCAAAATGCACCCAAATAACACATACAAGCCCAATATGCAAGAAAAGATGCATACAATCATTTTTTTCCATTTTTCAAAGGCCAATTGAACTTCTTTTCGGGTCCAACCAATGTATACCTGCACTTGTACATTCAAATGTACATACAAATAGCAATGTATATACAAGGATACATGCATGAAAATGAAGGCTGATAGACTTAGCAATTTTTCTGGTTTTTGTGAAGGGGCCTGTAGATTTAAATGTCTGAAACTTGAATGTTTATGTAGGCACCAACACTGGCTCTATCTGGGGACGCATGCCTTTTGTAGGCATGGCGAGAAGCACAGATCTCTGGGATGCAGACCAGTCCCTTATCCATTGGGCACAGAATCAAACACTACACCAACCTGCATCACAAATTACACTATTTTTAAATTTTACTTGGTGGCCCAGGGCCACCAAAAAGAAAAAACTAGAATTTTCCTTTGTCAAACACTTGATTTTCTTTTGATTTCTTCAAATGAAGCTTCAAAGCATTTTGTTGTTTGCAGCACCCAACTTTGTAATTGGTTGTGCTGCTTCCTATTTCTTTTTCTTTGACAAATCTATAGCAGGCTTGATCAGCATACATTATCATCAGCTATAGAGTGTCATCATGATCATATGAGTCACTGATGCTGCTTGGAAAAATAACAAATTCACATGAAACAAACGAATCCACATCAGAATTTTGCCCTTCTTCACAAAATAAGAGCTCCTCTGTATCAAACATGCAATATTTAGGTACAAGCAACATCTCATAATCAGTTTTATCTTTATAAACATTCAAGTATTCATCATCATTGTGCTCAACAATTTTATCATTAATGTCCACCTGGAATGTCTCAAAAGAAGGCATAAATAGATTAGAATGCAACCCTTCACTGAAAGCTTTGTAGTCACCCCTGCAACCAACACTATTCCTAACTGTATGAGCACACACATCTGCAACTTGTCCATTCACATCTGAATAGTGACCCTATTTTTCCTCTTCACTAATGCACTGATAATCAAAAGCAAATTTTTCAACCTCTGCACTGTGAAGGTGGTTAGAATCTTCAAGGAAACATTCATATTCAGCATCCATGTATATTTCATCATCTGAAAGGCTTACATATGCATCTGAATGCTGACAGTCACTAACATATTCACTGCCTTCCCTTAAACCCACACTTTTTGTATTCAGAGTGAAGCTATGCATATCCACTTCATATAAATATTTAGGAATAACTGGGATATGCCTATCACTGCAAAACACAACTTCAAGTATATCTTTCATTTAATCCTTTGAAGGGCATTTTGTGTTTGCATATCTGTCTTCTAGAGGCTGACAACAATTTTTGTCTTCACCATTATAGGATGTGCCTACATTTTTGACAACATTTTCTTCATGTATATGCATCACATCATAACTGCACCCATTATTCTGAAATATATTTCCCTCTACAAAATCATCTCTCAATGAACATACTAGGAAAGGTGAAACATATTCACTTTGATAACTATTTTGAAAACTTGCAGCCATGAAACCTACTAGCATTCCATATTTCTGATTGTTTTCAATATCCATAGCAAATTTGAAAGCCTGGTGAAGTGTAGCTGGTTCTTTATCTCTCAATCTATAACTCATTTTCTTATCAAATGTAGCCAAATAAATTGTCAAGCACAATGCATCATTAGGTCTCATATATTCAGAGATCTGCTTGAGCAACTTAATAAACCTAAGATTAAAGGCTGGAACCAGTTCCTCATCTTCTTTTTGGCTATTCATGAAATGTATGATCAATGAGGCCACATCAAATCTTTCACCAAACTGCTTTAGGAATGCAACTTCTAATTCTACCCATGAAGAAACTGAGCACACAGGTAGGTCTAAAAACCAGACCCTAGCATCATCCTTTAATGACTGAGAAAAAAGTCTCATTACTACATCTTCAGCCTCTACCTCATAATCTTCTATCAAATTATAGAAATTTTGTAGATGTTTGTTTGCAGATTTAGAATTTGATCCACTATATTTCAGAAAACATTTTCTAATTTTATTGGGAATAACATTTGGGTAACCATATATTCCTTTGAAATTTAGAACTTTATATCTTTCAATAAAAAATGGTCTTCTTTGAGAGCACAACCAGGATTATTGTTCTAAATTCATCATTTTTTGAATCAAAAGATGGAATACCTGGAAATATGTTGCAGCATTGAATAGGTTCAATCAACAGAGTCGCCACCTCTCACAGAGAGGACAGAATATCAATAGGGCACTTTTATTTTCTAGATTCATCACCCTAGCAGAGCACCACATGGTCATTTTTGAGCTTGTTGCAACAACTTCACTAGAAACAAGATTTTCTAGTCTTCAAATCACTTGACTCTCCCCAGCAGAGTCGCCATCTGTTGGTGACTCAGATGGGCCAAAAATTTCACCAGAGATTGCAAGATAACACTTTCAATTCAAATCCCCAGTGGAGTCGCCATCTGTTGGTGACTCAGATGGGCCAAAAATTTCACCAGAGATTGCAAGATAACACTTTCAATTCAAATCCCCAGTGGAGTCGCCATCTATTGGTGACTCGGATGGGCCAAAAATTTCACCAAAGATTGCAAGATAACACTTTCAATTCAAATCCCCAGCGAAGTCGCCATCTGATGGTTTTCTTTCTGAATCAGCAGAGGGTTTGCCAATTCCAATGCACAGGCAGATTTGGCCAACTAATACAGAAGGTTGCGTGACCTATCTCCCCTTCACTTCTAGTTCTACCGCACCAAGGGGGTTATCCCCATAGCTAAAGATTTAACTTTGACTCAACCAATGACAGAAAGATTTAGCTTTACAACAACAGGCAGAATATTCTTATGTGCGGACCAAGATTTTTGTGTGATAAATCATAAGGTTGGCATCAATCTTGGACATATCTGACTGGTTAGGGATGAGAGTATGTAGGGGTTCTAGTCCTACTCCTACAACTAACAGGTTGGAAAAATGGAATGATGGATTTTATGTTTTGGATGCAAGACAGGGGGTTTTGGATCATAACTACTACACAAGAAATAGACCGGTGCCTAGCTCAGGGCAAGGAGTCAACTAGACGTATACAAGAGAATGGCTAGCAATTGGCATTCAAGTTTCAAGGGGTTAGGACTAGTATTTGCCTTACAAACACCACCCAAGGATGAGTATTTAACTGTATCTACTTACACACATCCCAACGGACATACAACCTTCTCCATACTCAACCTAAAATAATTTAATCCACTCCTTGAATGGAAGTTAAAGATTAAGCATGTGATACAGAAATCTATACCCTAGAATCTAAGAAACCCTTAGAAACCAGATTCAAAAGAAGAGAATGCATACAACACATGGAGACAGACAGATAAACACATGCAATAATGCATTTTTCATATAAAACGACAAGAAACTGAACATATGTGCAAGGTGCACTCAAATGCAACTCATAAACTCCAACAGAGATAAAACAACTAGGAAAATGCTCTGTCTTTCATTATTTTTCCCCCAAAAATGCCCAAGTCTTCAACAACCTAAATGAGTAACACAGTCTGCTTTTATAGCAAGACTGTGTACCTAGCAATGATTACATGGCATTTCAAAAATCTACCAAATGCAATGCACCAAGAATGGTGCCCAAAATCATTCAATGTTCTAATCAGAGAGAAGGAAAGGAGCAGGTGAGGTCGAGAACTGTGCAACCACTCAAGATTTTCTCCCTAGATCAGATAGTTGGTCGGTCAATCAAACCCATACCTCTGTAAATTGCCATTAATGCCAACCTACTCGTGGCCTCTCAGAAATGCAACAGCTACATGCTACTAAAGTTTTCCCAGCTGGAATGTGACTGTGGATGCACAGGAAAATCCTTCACTGAAGTTTTAAAACATGGCCGTTGATCATCTCCCTATCGCCAAGATCAATGGTGTCAAATCACTTGAAAAGTTGTTGATCAATAGAATCGTGCCACATAGGCACTTTATCTCATTTGACTTTTCCCATCGCAACATTCATTTTGCCTTTTCTGCCTCAATTGCCTTTTAAATCTTTGTATATGCAGAATCCATATACATGCAACAGTGCTTGGACACGTGGCAACCTCTAACTGGCTCTCTATTGCTAGGTATTTTCAACTCCATCGGCCATCAAAATAACCATGGGAGCATTCACCGATAAGCAACGTTATGCCAATAAGCCAATGTATCCTTTACCTTTTGCATATGTGGGATGCAATGCTTCATATACAAGGCTGATGCAGAGTGCACAATAGAAGCGGGCAAAACTTAACAATAAACTACCAACTGTGATACATGCATAACATGACTTGCTATAGCCGGCTACTATACCCCGATTCACCATTACAATCGGTCATTGCTTGTATCTACCGAAAGATACATTCCCAACATGCATACCTCATATGCATTTGCAGCATACATTCTCCTGCGTGCCTTTGAGATGTACATTCAAAACTTATGTCAATGGATTTCTACTGTTGGCGTGATTCCCCTTCATCGGCAAAGCTCTCAACTGCTCTTCAATGCACCAAGGTTTTGACCATGATCCACACTCGTAACAATCAGTATTATCAGCCACACTAGGGTTTTCTGCTGGTACTTCGAACGGTGTTGCACAGTCTGCTTTCACCTGAAAGGAAGCTAGGTTTGTGGAAAACACTTCCTACACTAATCTAATGAGGAGAGGCCTATGCAAATTCAACTTTATCCTAACTATTACAGCAATGTTAAACCATTAACATGAGATATTGTAGCAAAACACAAGAACTAGAAAGAAGACAGAGAGAGAGAGAGACGAGCTATACGTGGGGAAAACCCTTACAGGTGAAAAACCCCACAATCCAAAACACAGCTCAAATGTATTACAGTAAACAATAACAGATTACAATACAGTTTTAGAGCCAATGCTCTTTCAGGAGTCTTCAAATGTCGAATCTGGAGATATTCCAACAGCATAACAGTACTTGTATCAAAGTTATCCATCTCCCATCCAAGCACCTGTTTATATAGAGTTTACAAGGCAAATATGGAACCTTCTAGAGATGGACATCCATCTTGGACTCATGCCCCAAAACCCATGCCTAAGGACACTTGTCCAACATCCCATCCTGAAGTGGGCTCCTGGTCCCAAGATAGGTTACAACAGATGCTCTTACGCACCTTACAGCTATCATAGAATCCGTCATAAACTGACTAAAAATATCATATTCCTCTTACATGTCATAACCTTCCTTGACCACCCAAAGATGTCTTTCTCTCATGCAAAGATACTCACTGACAATTGTCATTAATTAAAAATTGTTTGACCCTGTCTTGGGGGTGCTGCCCCCAAACCCCCGTTAATTATTCAAGGGGGAAACCGCGGCTGTCAAAGTCACCAAAATTTACCCTGCTGCATATACACAAGGTGTTGACTATGCCAACTCAACATGGGATAAATAAATACAACATTAGGAATTTGCAAAGGTTGAGACACCTTAATTCCCAACATTCGCCCACTTGTCGAACACCTTGCAATGGTCAAAAGTAATGACAAAATTTAACTGCTAGGGGCCAAGAGGCCCATAGACTCCGAACACCATCTGAACTTCTTTGTGCCCATTGGTTTCATCAATGCATCTGCAACATTCTTCAAAGTATCTACCTTCTCCAAATTTACCTTTCCATCCTCAACCATGTCTCACACGAAGTGAAACTGAACATCAATGTGCTTTGTTCTAGCATGGAAAGTTGGATTCTTTGCAAGGCATATTGCACTCTGACTGTCACAACTGATCGTGATCTGACCTGCATCAACACCAATATCAGAACACAATCTCTTAAGCCAAATGGCTTCCTTACAAGCATGAGTTGCTGCCATACACTCAGCTTCTATTGTGGACAAAGAAACAACAAGTTGTCGCTTACTCATCCAACTAATAGCACCACCAAACAATGTAAAAACATAAGCACTAGTGGATCTCCTGTTGTCAATGTCACCTACCCAATCTGAATCCACAAATCCATGAATATCAATAGAATGCGGAGGTCCTGAAACATTACCATGATAGCAAATGGAATACTCAGAAGTACCCCTCAGATATCTGAACACTCGCTTAACTGCATCCCAATGAGCCCATCTAGGATTAGCCATAAATAGACTAAGGACTCCCACTACTTGGGCAATGTCTGGTCTTGTGCAGACCATAGCATACATCAAACTGCCAACAACACTAGCATAAGGTACTCTGCTCATGTCCTACACCTCACTAGGAGATTTTGGACAATCCTCAAAAGACAACTTTGTCCCCAAGGAAATGGGAACACACAATGGTCTACAATCTCCCATGCTAAATCTATCCAACATGGTCTTAACATACTTACTCTGACTTAACCAAAGTTTTCTGTTGGTTCTATCTCTTCTGATTTCCATTCATAGAATGTACCTGGCTGCCCCTAAATCTTTCATTTCAAGCTGAGCTGACAACTAAGATTTAAAATTAGAAATCATATTCTTACCCTTCCCAATGAGCAACATATCATCAACATACAGTGCAACAATGAGAATATGATCACCATCAAACTTATAATAAACACAGTGATCTGATTTTGATCTCACAAATCCAATTGACAACACAAAGGCATCAAACTTCAAGTACCATCTCCTAGGGGATTGCTTCAAACCATCCAAAGACTTCTTAAGTTTGCAAACCAATTTTTCTTTACCTTTTACCATGTAATGCTCTGGCTGTGACATGTAGATTTCCTCCTCCAAGTCACCATGAAGGAAAGCTGTCTTCACATCCATCTGTTCTACCTCCAAGTCATAAGCTGCTATGAGAGACAACAGGAATTAAATGGATGTCAGCTTTGCAATGGGAGAGAAGATCTCACCATAATCTATACCCTTCACCTGTGAATACCCCTTCACAACCACTTTTCAATACTACCATCTACACCAAGCTTCTTCTTGAACATGCATTTACATCCAATGGGTTTCCATCGAGGAGGCAAAGGCACCAAGTCCCAATTTGATTCTTTCCAAAGAAGTCATTTCTTCCTCCATGGCCTCCTTCCAGGAACCTGCATCCTTCATATCCAAAGCCTCTGATATAGTTCTAGGTTCATCATTGTTAGTGAGTAAAGCAGAAGCACAACTAGAATCAAGCAATGTAAAACCAAACCTTTCAGGTTGCTTCCTTATCCGTGTAGACCTCCTCAAGAGCTGAGGTTGAGGTTTAGCTTCTTCTTCTAAGATTTCAGAGCTGCTAGAGATCTCCTCATCATCAGGTCCAACATTATCTTTCTGTTCAGTCTTCTCAGGGGTGAGAGGAAACTAAACAACATCCTCTTTCTTTTCTTTTTCTTCTAGTTGCAAAACAGTGGAAGAAGGTGTCAGCTCTCTAAAGATGACACTTCTGCTATACAACACTTTTTCAACCACGGAATCCCAAAGCTTGTATCCTTTCACACCAACAGAATAGCCGATGAAGATACAATTTATAGCTTTGTTCTCCAACTTTGACCGCTTCTCCTTAGGTACATGTGCATATGCCTCACAACCAAAAACACGAAGATGCCTTACTAAAGGCTTTCTACTAGACCACACCTCCATGGGTGTCTTTCCAACAATAGTTGATGTAGGAGATCTATTTACCAGATAGCAAGCAGTGGCAACAACTTCAGCCCAAAATGTTTGTTCTAGACCAGCTCCACTAAGCATACTCCTAGCCTTCTCCATTAGTGTCCTGTTCATCCTCTCTGCAACTCCATTTTGCTGCGGTGTGTATGTAGTTGTCTCATGTCTTTCAATCCCAAGTTCCTTGCAATACTTATCAAATTCTGTAGAACAAAACTCACCACCGTTGTCAGTTCTCAAACATTTAATCTTTTTACCAGTCTGATTTTCAGCAAAGGCTTTAAACTCCTTAAACTTGCTTTAGACTTTAGATTTGCTTTTGAGAAAATAAATCCATGTCCTTCTACTATAATAATCTATAAAAGATACAAAGTATACAGATTTTGATAATGAAGGAACATTAACAGGACCAAACACATTAGAATGAATGAGGTCCAACAAACCAGAAGACTTATGAGAACTCGAGTAAAACTAAACACGGTTTTGTTTTCCATAAATACAATGTTTGCAAAAGTCAAACTCAAGATTACAATCATCTAACCCCTCAACAAGGTTCTTATTTTTTAGGGTACGCAGACCCTTCTCACCAATGTGGCCAAATCTCTTATGCCATAACATTGTCCTTTTTGTAGGAAGTTTAACTTCCAATGCATGATTACAACCATCAAGATTAGAAACTATAGATTTCTTCACTGCTCGTTTAGATGGTGGGGATGAAGTGATTACTGCCCTCTTCCTTGAGTCAGAAGAACTATTGCATTGTGCAATGCATGCTTCCAGCTGAAACAGAGTACGTCTCCGAGTACCCTTAGCAAGCACCATAGACCCTCTAGTCATCTTGCATCCACCTTTTGAAAAGACAACCTGCACACCTGCATCATTCAACATACTTATAGAAAGTAGGTTCCATGCTAAGCCTGGGATGTGCATAACCCCAGTGATCCCCTTCACTCGACCATCAAGGAATCAGATAGAGACTCTTCCATGACCAACAATCTTCAGATGAGAGTTGTCACCTAGATACACCTTTCCACCCTCGAACTCCTCATACTTAGTGAACCAATCTCAATGCGAGGTCATGTGGAATGATGCACTAGAGTCGATTAGCCACACATCATCAGATGCATGGGTTGCTAGGGCTGCAATGAAGGTATCACCGTCATCTTGTGATTTGTCAGAATCTGAATCAGGAGCTTTCTTCTTTTTCTTCTTCTCCTCTTTGCATTCCTTTCAGAAATGCCCGGTCTTGCCATAGTTCCAACAAAGAGCCTTGGACTTTCTAGGAGATTTGGATCTACCCTTCTCAGCTTTCTTGTCCTTCTTCTTCCCTTTCTCCTTGGGTCTTCCACGAACTACAAGGGCTTATTTGGCTACCTCAGAAGACTTTCTCCACATCTCTTCAGATAACAGTGAAGAGACCACCTCTTCCATTTTGAATGTGGATGTGGTGCTTCTGATTGCCATGACAAGATGATCCCATGAGTCTGGCAGAGAACAAAGCAGGGTCATACACCAATCCTCCCCCTCCATCTTTACACCGATAGATGTCAATTGTGCAACCAGCATGTTAAAGGAATTCATATGTTCAGCCACGGATCCTCCATCCTCCATTCGAAGAGAGTACAACTTCTTTCTCAAGAAAAGTTTATTGACAAGGGATTTGGCTTGATACACATCCCCCAACTTCTTCCAAAGGAGTGTTGCAGTAGCCTCCTCATGGATATTTAATGACACATAATCGGCAAGACTAAGTCTTATGAGACCCTTAGCCTTCCGATCCTTGAGATCCTAGTTAGCTTGTGACATTGTAGCTAGTTTAGTTCCATTCACACTTTCCCAAAGGTCTCGGTCAACTAACATGTCTTCCATCTTGAGCTTCCATAGCTCAAAATTACTGCCGTTGAACTTCTCTACTTCAAACCTTCCTGATGTGCTTGCCATCTCCTTACTGCAATAAGATACAGAATGCTCTACACAAATTCCCACTCAACCTAATATTAGCTCAAAAAACCCCTACCCTACAACTAGGACCAAAGGTGATCAAGCTCTGATACCAACTGACAGGAAGCTAGTTGTACAGAAAATGCTTCCTACACTAATCTAATGAGGAGAGAGCTATGCAAATTCAACTTTATCCTAACTATTACAGCAATGTTAAACCATTAACATGAGATATTGCAAAAAAACACAAGAACCAGAAAGAAGACAGAGAGAGAGATAAGATATACGTGGGGAAAACCCTTATGGGTGAAAAACCCCACTCCAAAACACATCTCAAATGTATTACAGTAAACAATAATAGATTACAATACAATTCAGAGCCAATGCTCTTTCAGGAGTCTTCAAATGTCAAATCTAGAGATATTCTGGCAGCATAACAATACTTGTATCAAAGTTATCCATCTCCCATCCAAGCACCTGTTTATATAGAGTTTACAAGGCAAATATGGAACCTTCTAGAGATGGGCGTCCATCTTGGACTCATGCCCCAAAACCCACACCTAAGGACACTTGTCCAACATCCCATCCTGAAGTGGGCGCCTAGTCCCAAGATAGGTTACGATAGATGCTCTTACGCACCTTACAGCTGTCATAGAATCCGTCATACACTGACTAAAAATATCATATTCCTCTTACATGTCATAACCTTCTTTGACCGCCTAAAGATGCCTTTCTCTCGTACAAAGATACCTACCGACACTTGTCATTAATTAAAAATTGTTTGACCCTGTCTTGGGGGCGCTGCCCCCAAACCCCCGTTAATTATTCAAGGGGGAAACTGCGGCTGCCAAAGTCACCAAAATTTACCCTGCTGCATATACACAAGGTGCTAACTATGCCAACTCAACATGGGATAAATAAATACAACATTAGGAATTTGCAAAGGTTGAGACACCTTAATTCCCAACATCACCGAGCCCTAGCACATGAAAATGCTAGGCAAACTACTATGCTTGATCCCCGAACTGGAACATCTGCGCCGCCGAAATAATGAAACAAACAAGAAACGAAAACAAATATATATACAATGAAGTCATTCCACTGATTTTGATAGAAATCTTATCAGTGGAATGCTTCATATCGACATTTTGCAACAATGGGAAAATAGAAAGGAAATGAAAGCTACGACTATGCAATTCGTATTTACAGAGAATGGAAAACAAAATTGACAACATAGAAAAGATTGATTTCTCCTTCACAATACTTGATTACATTCACACAATCACAATATCATATGACTGATCACAATCTCAATCCCTAATCTGTATATGCATTCGATTCATTTATTTGGGTTTTAATAGATTCACCTAGAGTAGTACCAAATCCATTCCAAGTGGCTGGGAGGCTGATCCCAAGCGGCTGGGAAACACTACTGCCTATTTTTGGCATTATTGCTATTTTTAGCATTAGGCGATTACAATAGTCAAATGTCACTTATGACTTACAAAATGAACCTAGACATAAACTGAAATGAAAATGCATTGGTCAATAGACCTTATTACAACATAAAAAAAAACATGAACTTAAATGACTTGTGTTAGATGCCCCTGCACCATACTCCCAAGGTTAACAGAACTCAAGTCCCTTGAGGAACTAAGTCTGAAATATGAACCCCATGCTTGATGATGTCTTCCTCGCTCATCTAGTTTGCATCCTCATCAGGTAAACCACGCCACTTGACCAGATACTGCTTGTAGGTTTTATATCTGGTCTTCTTCTGAACCTTTGTGTCCAAAATATAGTCCAACTGAACTAGCTAACTCGGTGGAAGATCAGAAATCCATTCTGCATATTTTGCTCCTATCTCTGTTGTATTGGCTCCGTTGAATGGAAACAAATCTGACACATTGAAAATGGGTGATATTGCTAAACCTAGAGGAAGTTCAATTTCGTATACATTAGGCCCAAATTTGTGTACAACCTTGCATGGACCTATCTTCTTCATAAGAAGCTTCATTGGCTGCCCCTTAGGAAGTCTTTCCTTCTTTAGATAAGCCATCACCAAATCTCTGACCTTATACTATATGTCCCTCTTCCTCTGATCAGCTCTCTCTTTGTATTTCCCTATGTTCTTCTGGATAGTGTCTCTTACAGCATCATGGATATCCTTCATGCTGAATGCAAAATCTTCCCCTTGTGCACTCCTTTTCTCCATGTTCTGGAGATCCCTGAGCTCCAAAATTCCCCTGGGATGAATCCCATATACAACTTCAAAAGGGCTCTTTCCTGTGCTCCTATTAATAGAATCATTATATGCAAACTTTGCTTGTGGGATGATCATATCCCATGCTTCTCCGTGTTGTTTAGTCAAACACCTCAAAAGATTACCCAGTGATCTATTCACCACCTCAGTTTGTCCATCTGTCTGAGGGTGATATGCTGATGTGAAAGATAATTGAGTGCCCAATTTCTTCCACAAAGTGCGCCAAAAATGTCCCACAAACTTGGGATCTCTGTCAGTGACAATATTCAGTGGTAAACCATGAATTCAAACTATTTCTTTGAAGAACAGTCCAACAATATGTGAAGCATCATTGGTACATTTACATGGCACAAAGTGAGCCATTTTACTAAACCTGTCAACAACCATAAACACACTGTCAAATCCTCTTTGATTCCTTGGAAGACCCAAAACAAAATCCATACTGATGCACTCCCATGGCCTTTGCAGAATTGGAAGTGGTTGATAGAGGCCTGCATTAGATGATGCTCCTTTTTCCCTCTGACAAATGCTACAAGTTTCCACAAATTTCCTGACATCAGTTTGCATCCTAGGCCAGAAGTAAAGCCTTCTCACTTGTTCCAATGTCTTGTCCAATCCAAAATGACCTCCAAGAATACCGCAATGTTTCTCTTTTATGATGTTCTAACACCTAGGCACACATAGTTGGCTGCCTTTGAATAGTAGCCCTTGCTGTAACAAATATTCAGAAAAATTAGAATGATAGGAATCTAAAAATTGTGAACAAACTGCATATATCTCCTTGAAGTCGTCATCATCCTGGTACATATTCTTGAGAGAATCCACTCCCACACTTTGCAACTGGATTTCATGTATAGTGCACACTCGTCTGCTCAAAGCATCTGCCACTTTGTTGGCTTGTCCCTTCTTATGTTTGATGGAAAAAGTATACACCTGAAGTTGTTCAACCCACTTCATATGCCTATGATTTAGCTTCTCCTGCGAATTCAAAAAACTCAAAGCATGGTTGTCAATATAAACAATGAATTCCTTGGGCAAGAGATAATGTCTCCATTTTTTCAATGCTTGAACCATTGCATACAATTCTAGATCATATGTGGAATACTTTCGTTTAGCATCATTTAGCTTTTCACTAAAGAAAGCAATAAGTCTGCCTTCCTGACTCAAGACAACACCAATGGCAAGGTTACTAGCATCACATTCCATAGTAAACAACTTATTAAAATCAGGCAAAACCAAAATGGGTTTCTCTGCTATTTTTTGTTTGAGAATCTCAAAAGAGTCATCTGCTACTCTATTCCAAACAAACTTACATTTCTATCCTCCTTTTATGGTATCCAAAATGGGTGCACAAACATGACTAAATCCTCTTATGAATTTCCTATAAAATGTTGCTAACCCATGAAAACTCCTTACATCACTCACTGTTGTAGGCGCTGACCAAGACATAATAGCATTTACCTTCTCTGGATCCATTTTCAAACTACCCTGGGATATAACAAATCCAAGATATGTGAGTTCTTCCTTCATGAAGATACTCTTCTCCATATTAATCATCAGTTTCTCCTCATGTAGCTTCTTCAACACCTGTTCCAAATGTTGCAAATGTTCTTTTGTCCTGCTGAAAACTAGAATATTGTCAAGATAGACGACAAATTTGCCAATAAAATCTTTCAATACCTCATTCATTAGACACATGAAAGTACTTGGAGCATTGGACAAACCAAATGGCATCACCAGCCACTCATAAAGACCTTCATAAGTCTTAAAGGTTGTCTTCCATTCATCCCCTTGTCTAATCCTGATCTGATGGTATCCACTCTTGAGATCAATTTTAGAAAAGTACCAATCTCCTCCCAAACAATCCATTAGGTCTTCTATTCTGGGCATAGGAAACCTATATCTGATGGTGATCTTATTTATGGCTCTCGAATCAGTAATATTCAATCTTATAAAGCTGACACTCCACCATTGGTAAATTTTGATAAGTTTGAAGAAGTGGAGAATGCCCGTGGCATTGATGCAATGAGATCATGGATCACAAACTATATGTCAACTAATCCTGATGCAGATGAAAAGGAAGTAATTAAGCAGGCGCTTAATTCAATGACAGGAATGGCAAGGATAGTATGGGATAAGTTGGATAATGATTTTAGAGAAGTATTGCTGGATAGTGGCACAGATCAGGTTTGTGCACAGTTAGCCAGAATGTTTGTAGGAAAGAGAGATGTCATTGAGCAGCTCTCTTATCAAAAGTTTGTTAAAGGGAAATGCAAAGATTTAAGAAACTTCAAGCCATATTGCAAAAAGCAATATGAACATTTCTATTTCTCCGGTCAGGAACAGAATCATGAATTCATGTATACAACTTTTCTCAAAAGCTTTGGTAATACTATTGGTGATTATTATCATAAGAAAGTATTAGAGAATTTAATACATGAGAAAACTGATATGAAAGAACTAACATTTCCTCAGTTAGTTCAGTTCCTAGAACAGATTAACACTAATATCTGTGATGAAGTAAAGGAGAAAAAGGAAAAGAAAAAGGTACAACCACTCTTATCATCAGCAGTATGTTACAAGCTGTCAAGCTATAATGATGAAGAGGTTGAGTGCAAGCCATGTCGAAAGGGTAGCTAAAAGTGTGGGTACAACACATGGACTAAGACTTTTCCTCACCAAACCCTTATCCAACAGTTCTTGTACTTGTTTAGCAATCTCCTCATTCTGATTAGGTGTTATTTTATAAGCTGGCTTATTTGGCAATGTGGATCCTGGGATGAAGTCAATCTGATGACTTATGTCTCTCACAGGGGGTAGTACATTGGGCATATCTTCCACCATGATACCCTTATATTTGTCCAACAATTCCTACACTTCCTTAGGGATTTTTTTCTTGATGTTTTTAGACAAATCAGAACTATCTTTAAGTTTCAAAATCAGAACATACCCCTGGGTTCCCTCTTCTTTCAGAGTATGGAGAAACTCTCTCCCACTCATTAACATGATACTTGAGCCTACATTCTTGTCTACACCCTCTTCTGGTAAAGAATCCATCTTATATTGTCTACCATTCTTAATAATCACAAAGGAATTCAACTTACCATCATGCTGGGCTTGTACATCATACTGCCAAGGTCTACCTAACAGTAAATGGCATGCATCCATGAGAATTATATCACACAAAAGTTTATCCCCATATTCCCCTATCTGAAATTCGACCCAAGCTTGTTCATCAACCAAGACTTGCTGCCCTTTGTTCAGCCATGACACTTTGTATGGACTCACATGTGGTAATCTTCTCAAATTCAGTTTCTCTACCATTTCTACTGAAACTAAATTTTCAGTGGAGCCAAAATCAACAATTATCTTACACCTCTTGCCAGAAACTTTACATAGAGTTCTGAATAGTGTTTTCCTCTGTGGTGGTTCTTTGTTTTGTTGTACCTTTAGCATCATTCTTCTCATCATGAGACTTTCTCCATCTTGTGCTGGAGCTGCGCTTCCCATAGGTGAGTTCACACTCTGACAATCTTCTTCTTGAATCAACTGGCTCCTTTTCTCTCCTCCATGAGAGCTTGAGGCTTTCTCTGGACACCTACCTACTATGTGCCCAATTTGGTTACAATTATAACATCTTCTTGTGAAGACATTAGGACCTCTACCTGGTCCCCCAAATCTATCTCTCCCATTGGGTCTCCTTCCTCTGAAACCCTCTCTGGAACTAGATTCGCCACTGTGTTCTTGCTAACTGGACTCCCCTTGATTCTTCTAGAACTAATTTTTGCCACCAAAGTTGTTTCTACCCCTGAAATTCTTTCCACCTCTACCTCTGTTCTGTTGTTCTCCTTTTCTTTTATGCTTCTCTTCTACTCTCAGTGCCACCTGGAAACATTTTTCCATGGTTTCTGGTGTCAAGATGGTAATCTCATCTTGTATACTATACTTCAGGCCATTAATATACCTGGCAACTCTTCCTTTCTCATCTTCAGCATATCCGCACCTTAGGGATAATTTATGAAATTCCTCTGTATAGGTGGATACATCCATATCCTTCTGCCTGAGGTTCTGCATTTTCCTGTATATCTGCACTTCATAATCTACTAGTAGGAATTGAGCCTTGATTCTATCTACCATCCAACTCCAAGATGAGATCATGCTCTTGCCACTCTTCACCCTTTCTCCTTGGGTGTAGTTCCACCATGTGAGTGCAGCACCTTTCAATTTCATTTTTGTAAACTTGACTCTTATATTCTTTGGTACCTCCTTGTACTTGAAGTAATTGTTCAAAGCCTCGACCCATTCGATGACTTCTTCTGCATCCATCTTTTCGCTGAACATCAGAATCTCCATTCTTGATTCAGACGATTCCTTACCAAGTGATTTTATGGCCTCCAGAAATTGTTTCTGATCTGCAGATATATCTGTCTATCCTGGGGTTGTTTCCTCTTCCCCATCTTCTTCTTCTTCATCAGACTCCTCGTCTAGTTTCCTGCCTTTTCCTAAGGTCTTCAACTCAGCCTGGAGTGCTTCCTTGACTCCAGTCTTGATCAGCTCCTCCATCTCCTTGAATTTCTTGACCACTTTGGTGGTCATTCCCTTTGGAGGCATCTTGCTAGCCCCTCCTTCACTTTCTCTGTCTGACATAAATATTCACAGACAATGCCAACACTTGATGCAGACCTTTCACCGGCTCTGATACCAAACTGATGTAGAGCACATAATGGAAGTGAGAAAAACTTAACAATAAACTACCAACTGTGATACATGCATAACATGACTTGCTATAGCCAGCTACTATACCCCGATTCGCCGTTACGACTGGTCACTGCTTGTATCTGCTGAAAGATACATTCCCAACATGCATACCTCATATGAATTCACAGCATACATTCTCCTATGTGCCTTTGAGATGTACATTCACCATGTACATTCAAAACTTATGCTGATGAATTTCTACTATCGGTGTGATTCCCCTTCGTTGGCGAAGCTCTCAACTGCTCTTTGATGCACCAAGGTTTTGACCACGATCCACACCCATCGGCATAACAATCACTATTATCAGCCATGCTAGGGTTTTCTACTGGTACTCCGAACGCTGTTGCATAGTTTGCTTTCACCGAGCCCTAGCACATGAAAATGCTAGGCGAACTATTGTGCGCGACCCGCGAACTGGAACATTTGCGCCGCCGAAACAATGAAACAAATAGGAAACAAAAATAAATATATATACAGTGAAGCCATTCCACTGATTTTGATAGAAATCTTATCAGTGGAATGCTTCATATCGACATTTTGCAACAATGGGAAAACATAAAGGAAATGAAAGCTACAACTATGCAATTCATATTTACAGAGAATGGAAAACAAAATTGACAACACAGAAAAGATCGATTTCTCCTTCACAATACTTGATTACATTCGCACAATCACAATATCATATGACTGATCACAATCTCAATCCCTAATTTGTATATGCATTTGATTCATTTCTCTGGGTTTTTATAGATTCACCCAAAGTAGTACCAAATCCATTCCAAGCAGCTGGGAGGCTGATCCCAAGCGGTTGGGAAACACTACTGCCTATTTTTGGCATTATTGCTATTTTTAGCATTAGGCGATTACAATAGTCAAATGTCACTTAGGACTTACAAAATGAACCTAGACATAAACTGAAATGAAAATGCATTGGTCAATAGACCTTATTACAACATAAAACAAAACATGAACTTAAATGACTTGTGTTAGGTGCCCCTGTACCAAAGGCGGACCAAAAAATATTATAAAACACATTCAAACTTACCATTGGGTCCGGCTTGTATCTCCCCCATGCACATATTCTTTGTATATTGCATTGTACAAATGCAATGTACAACGCGGACTTCAAGCCACTATAGAACAAATTGAAAATTGAATCGGGTCTGGGCATTGTATTTGTACCTCCTTTGTATATCCGTGATATACAATGCACACACACATACAAGCTGCGGACCTCAACACTTTATCTGCTAGATTGGAACATCCTTTGGAATCAGCGTTGTATCTTTCTCACTGTATCTTTTTGTTGTATATCGCATATACAACAAATAACATGCAACCCGCGGACTTCAACCTGAAATCTGCCAAAACATATTCTCCTTCACGTCCAGGTTGCATCTCCTCTTCCTTCCATCTCGGCATATACAATGTGCCTTACATACAAGCTGCGGACCCCAAATTTTATTCATTGCATTTGATTTTCAATCAAGTCTGGATTGTATGTTTTCTTTTGTATATTCGGCATGTATGTCGCATATACAATGTGAACATACAACCAGTGGGCCCCATAGTAGACGTTGACTGTCGTTGACCTGTTTGTATGTTTCACCTTGTTCATTTCCTTTGTATGTCGAATATACAAATGCGAACATACAAACCCTTTTACATACAAGCAAAGAATCTTTCCTAGAATATGCGATATAAATTCTCTCTTGTATGCCTGAAAATGCATATTTTCCTTTGTATGTCATGAATGTATGTACGAACATACAGCACACTATACAAGCAAACCCTTGATACATCTGCAGAATATTTTGGGAATTTGCAATGTATATTCCACCATTGTATGCTCAAAATGCACCCGAATAACACATGCAAGCCCGATATGCAAGAAAAGATGCATACAATCAATTTTTTCCATTTTTCAAAGGCCGATTGAACTTCTTTTCGGGTCCAGCCAATGTATACCTGTACTGGTACATTCAAATGTACATACAAACAGCAATGTATATACAAGGATACATGCATGAAAATGAAGGCTGATAGACTTAGCAACTTTTCTAGTTTTTGTGAAGGGGCCTACAAATTTAAATGTCTAAAACCTAAATGTTTATGTAGGCACCAACAAGAACCTTGGGTTTAATATAGCAAATATACAACTAACATATCCGTCATATGTGTCATAGAATCTCAGAATCTTTTGACAACTTGCAGCTATCATAGATTCACTCACCAGACATTATGACAGTTGTCATACATGCCAAATATATTATATTCCTCAAGGGAGCATGCCTATCCTCATTTACCATGAGTTTTTATATTTGCCAATAGTAAATGTCACTCCGTAACTGCCGCTAGAAACTCTGAAATTACAACTGTCAATGAGACTACCTCATTCCCTTATGGGTAATTAGAAATAACAAATAATAAATGGAATAAAATACAATATTGGAATTTACAAGGTTAATGGCACCTTATTCCAACACAGATGTGAAGAAGGCCCATGAGAATAATGCCAAAACCAAGAATGCAATTTTAAGTGGCCTGACCAGTTCAGAGTTAGTTATGGTTGTGCGGTGCAAGACAACAAAGGAGATATGGGATAAGCTCAAAGGTCTCTATGAAGGAGATGACACCATAAAGGAAGCCAAACTATGATCCTACAAAAAAGTATTTGAGAATCTAAGGATGAAAGAAGAAGAAAACATAGCTGGCTACTTACACCGGGTAGATGAAGTTTTGAATGGAATCAAAAGTATGGGTGAAGATATAGATGAATCAATGGTGATCCCTCCCTCACAGATTTGATTCAAAAGTTTTTGCAATAGAAGAAGCTAAAGACTTGAAGAAACTCACCATGGTAGAACTATTTGGGTCCCCCACTACCTATGAAATGAGAAATGAAGTCATAGGTCCATGCTAGAAAGAAGTTGCTTTCAATGTTGTGAAGAATGAAGGAACATATGACATATGCAATGAAGTTGAGGAAGAAGAAGTAAATTTTGTAAGAAAGATGAAAAGAGGATTGGGTGAGCATAAAGGTAAGCTACCTTTCAAATGTGGTAGAATTGGTCATTATGCCTCTAAATGTCCTTTTGGAGAAAGTGAAAGTAGCAGTAAGGGGTTTAAGAGAAACAATTTTTAGAGGAATCTTCTTTCAAAAGAAGACTACAGCTCCGGAGAAGAAGTAGATCACTACTCATTTAATGAAGATAGAGGGGAATCTCTATTCATGTCCATGGTGATCTTAGATTATTCAGACAAGACTATAGATGAAGAAGAATATGAAGTTGATTTTGAAGGTAAACTTGTTTCTGCTCTTGAAGACTTAGACTGTGCAAGGAAGGAAAACCAAGAACAAAGAACTATGATTGAAGCCAAAACAAAAGAATGTATAAAACTTGAGAAAGAAATTTAGTTTCTCAAAAAGGAGTTGAAGATGGCAAATCTTGGAAGTCTGGATGATACAGAATGTACAGATCTCATCTTGCCTCAAGGAAGATCTCTTCATGCAAGACAATTCTCAATGAACAGGTTCAATCATGTTTTCTTTGGTTGTTGTTTTATCTATAATAAATTTGGTCATAAGGCTATGGATTGTAAGCTTGTAATGAATGAAAGAAATCTTGTGGATGCTAATATGGTTTGTCAAATTTGCAACATGTTTAAACACATAGCAAGGTATTGTAGGAATGGTCTAATAAATTCAGAATCTTAGATAACTAATGTCACTAAGAAAGATAAGGAAAGTAACAATGAAGTTGAGAACTCAATGATTGTCCAAACAACATTTCATGCTCAAGGACAAACCAATCTCTAGGTGATAGACAATGGATGTACAAATCACATGACAGGTGATAAAAGCAAGTTTATTAATCTTGGAAAGTGGGATGGTGGCTTGGTTAGGTTTGGAGACAACTCTTCTAAAAAGATCACTGGAAAAGGTACTATAAGCCTTGATGGAAAATCTCAGACACATGATGTTCTTTATGTATAAGGTCTCAAGAATAATCTTCTCAGTGTAAGTGAAATGTGTAGCAAAGGATATATCTTACATTTCATGATCAAGGATGTGAGATTAGGAGAGCAAAGTCTCGAGAACTAGTGGCAGAAGGCTTTATGATAGAAGGCAACTTGTATAATCTGAAAGGGGTTAATGAAAGGATTTGTTTGTTAGGGAAAAAAATGAATGCCGGTTGTGGCACAAGAGAATGGGGCACATCAAATTTGACAATCTGGTGAAGATTAGTTCCATGAAAGCAGCAAGGGACATGCCAAAGATCATCAAGCCTACAAACACAATATGCAAGGAATGTTAGATTGGAAAGCAGACAAGGATAACTTTCAAGTCCAAGGATTATTCTACTACAAGGCCTTTGGAGCTGGTTTGTACAGACCTATGCAGACCAACTAGGACACAAAGACTACAAGGTAAGAGGTATTTCATGTTGCTCATTGATGATTTCTCTAGAATGTCATGGGTTACTTTTTTTAAAGAAAAATTAAAAGCTTTCAGTAGATTCAAGATCTTCAAAAATATGGTTCAAAATGAAATGAATGCTAGAATTAAGTGCTTAAGATCTGATAGAGGGGGTGATTTCACTCCAAATAAGTTTGTAGAGTTTTGTCAAGAAAATGGAATCAAAAGGTACTATGCAGTTTCCAGAACACCTCAGCAGACTGGTGTTATAGAGAGAAAGAATAGGATTGTCCAAGAGATGGCTAGGACAATGTTGAGTGAAGCTAAAATGCTTGATATATATTGGAAAGAAGCAATTCATACCACAGTCTATATTCCTAATAGGGGACAACTAAGAAAGCACAACACCTAGACCCATTATGATCTTTGGAATGGAAGACCTACAACAGTCAAGTATTTCAGAGTTTTTGGAAGCAAGTGCTACATCAAAAGAGATGAAGAAGGTCTAGGAAAGTTTGACTCAAGGTTAGATGAAGGTATTTTCCTTAGGTACTCAACTACCAGCAAAGCCTACAAATGCTACAATAAAAGACTAAGGAATATAGTTGAGAGTGCAAATGTAAAAGTGGATGAAGAATCACATCAAAATTTAGTTCAGCGTGAGGGTTGTTAGTTATATGAACTTGCCTACACAAAGGAAGTCACAAAAGTTGAAGAAAAGGAAGAAACTCTAGAGAAGACGGCTAAGACTCATACCAAGTATGTTCATAAAAATCATTCAAAAGACCAGATCATTGGAGACAAGAATGAATAAGTTCAAACAAGAAGAAGATTTGCAAGAACAAATGAACGGGTAAACTTTGCTTTGTTGTCAAGAATAAAACCTAAAATTTTTAATTAGGCTAGTAAGGATGAAGGATGGATACAATCCATGGAAGAAGAACTAAATCATATAGAAAAGAATAAGACTTGGGAGTTAGTACCAAGGCCTACAAACAAGAATGTGATAGGAACAAAATGGGTTTTTAGGAACAAGTTGAATGAAGATGGAGAAGTGGTCAGGAACAAAGCAAGGTTGGTTTGCAAAGGATATTCACAAGTTGAAGTTGTTGACTATGAGGAGACATTTGCTCCAGTGGCAAGAATGGAAGCAATCAGAATGGTTCTTACTTTTGCAGTACATAAGGGATTCAAGGTATATCAGATGAATGTTAAATCTTCCTTCTTGAATGGTGACTTGGAAGAAGAGATATATATAGAGTAGCCAGATGGTTTTCAGTTATCAGAAGATCCAAACATGGTGTACAGACTTAAGAAGGCTTTGTATGGTCTCAAACAAGACCCTAGGGATTGGTATGCAAGGTTGGACAAGTACTTACTTCAGTAAGGTTTCAAGAAAGGTACCACAAATAGTAATATTTACATCAAAATAGAAGGTGAACAAATTCTAATTGTTGTTATGTATGTTGATGATATAATCTTTTGTGGATATGATGAGATGTGTAAGAAGTTTGGAGGAGAGATGCAAAAAGATTTTGAAATGTCTATGTTAGGAGAGTTGTCATTCTTTTTAGGACTTCAAATATCTCAATCAAATGAGGGCATCTTTATCTCTTAAGCAAAGTATGTTAAGGAAATGTTGAAGAAGTTTGGAATGGAAGATTGCAAGCCTATGAGTACTCCTATGGAAATCAGTTGTCACTTGAGTAAAGATGATGAGTCACCTGAAGTTGATCAAACTCAGTACAGATCTATGATTGGGGGCCTACTATACCTAACAACATCAAGGCCTGACATTATACAAGTTGTATGTCTAGTTGCAAGATTTCATGTTGATCCTAAGGAAACACATGTGAAGGCAGTCAATAGAATATTTAGATACTTGAAGAATACTCTAGAACATGGAATGTCGTATCAAAAAGGCAATGACTTTTCTCTGAGTGCTTATACTGATACAGATTGGGCTGACAGTGTTGATGACAGGAGAAGTACCAATGGAGGAGATTTCTTTTTGGGAGACAAACTATTCTTATGAATTAGCAAGAAGTAGGATTCGGTGTCCTTATCAACTGCAGAGGCATAATATATTGTTGCAGCAGCCTGTTGTACTCAAGTGTTGTGGATGAAGCAAACATAGAAGAATATCAAGGTTGTATATGATGAGCCTATTCCTATTCTTTGTGATAAAACAATTTCTATCAATATTTCAAAGAATCTAGTGATGCATTCTAGGACCAAGCACATATCTATCAAGTATCACTTTTTGAGAGAGAAGGTTGTAGATCAAGAAGTCAGACTAGACTATGTGCCTACAAAGGATCGAGTTGCAAATATCTTCACCAAGGCACTTTCTAAAGATACCTTTGAGTATCTTAGATAGAAGCTAGGGGTTGTTGTCCCTCCTTCTTCTAACTAGATGCATAGATGGTGCATCTATCCAGAGGGAGAAATTCAAGATGTATTTTTATCACTGGATTGATGGTGGCTACCTCTCAAGGGTAGTAGGTAGGCAAGAGGTTCTAAAGAGTAACAAGATTTGATTAGTCAGAGGGAGATGATAGGTGAGGAACATTAAAAGAAAAAATCAAAAAGAAAGAAGACAGTGGGAGAAAAAGGAAGATCAGTTTAGAAGAAGACCATCTTCCCTTTGTCCTTAATGTCAAAGGGGGAGAGAATTGCATATAAGGTCAAGTATTTCCATCAAGGCCAAAGGGGGAGATTGTTGCACTTATGTTGTCATTGATGTCAATAGTGTGAGATTCAAGTGTGTTGTCAATAGTGTTGGAATGAAGAAGGTCATAAGTATAGTGAACAAGAAGTTAATGTCAAAGGAAGTCTGTGGTGATATGATCAGAGAAGAAGACAAAAGAAGATAGATTAGAGATGAGAAGGGTAAGGCAATGAATGTCTTCAACAACTCCTGAAGTTGTAGAGACAAAGAGTGTGCTAACATGAAGATTCTTGCTTTGAGAAAAGAGTTTCTTGTTGTTGTATGAAGTTGAAGATGAAGTCTTTGATATGGCAAATATTGTATTCATTATTTCCAGAGGAAATGCATTGCTTTATTTTTTAAAGAAAGATTCAAGTTGCCCAAGGTACTAAAACTTACACAGAATAAGCTCGAGAGAATGCTCCACATTCCTCCACATTTGATGGTACAACCTTGTGGTTTGGGAGTTGGTCAGAGACATGTGTGAAGATTGTATGTTCCTAATTTCAAAGCTTGAAAATTAATGCAGAAGATACTAGAGCTCGTAGAGTGAAGAGATAGTTGTTCAGAATTGATGCAGTCAAGATGCGTCTAAGAAATGCTCCGCATTTCTCAGCCTTTGAAGTTGAGGTCCTACGGTTAGAAGGATGATCATTTATAGTTTCAAGAAGATGATAATATACAAGATTCAATTGCTAAGGTATACCACAGAGGTTCTCTGGGGTCAGCAGAACAAAGACACATCTTGCTGTTGACTAGGTCTACCTAGAGGAGAAAGCAAAAGCCACCACATTTCATCGTAGTTTATCTTTGGCTTTGATGTTTGGAAGATGAGTTTAGATATTCAATTAGATGATTCAATTCAGGTTTCAGGTGTTGAAGTGCACCATAAGTTGGGTTTTCAATGTTCCATCTCAAGACTATGTGTTTAGTGTTTGTTTATGACACTAGGCTTAATATCTATTTGCATGCACTAGAAAGATAACATATATTTCAGAAGAAGCATTGATTGAGAAGATTTTTGTAAGTCTTATTTCTCTTGTGTGAGGATCTGAATGATGTAAATTGATCCCTTTGGTATCACTTTTGGTCTAGAGCTATTAGGTGGAAGGATGTGTGTTTGTTGGGTCAACTTCATGTGTTTTCAATGTTCCCACCATATGATTTGAAGTGTGCGCCAGCTTGGAATAATGTGATAATAAAGAATAGGTCCTGGTTATCACTTCGCTTAAACTACATTGATTTTCTACATCTTTTGGATGTCGATTTGGTGTGGCCTAGCACATTTCGTGAAGACACGTTTCATCTTGGCCGACTTGGGAGAAGGATCTTTGGATTTGTGGAATGTATAAATGAAATATCTTGTTTGTTGAGGGAAGTATGAGTGAGTCAGAGAGTGTGAAGATGTGTGAGCAGATGTGAGAATTTTTGTGAAGGTATGTTTGAGGTAGTAGTGTTTGCTAAGTAGAGAAAGTGAAGTTTTGTGACAAAGTAAAGTGTGCCAATGATGCAGAGGTGGTTTGTTCAATAAGATCTATTGAATGTAATATCAAGAGGTTGTAGCCTTATTCTATAAGTGTCATTGCATTATATTTCAGAGAGTTGCAGCTTCCTTTGGGTTGTAGCCCATAAATAATATTGTAATCCTATTTTATCTTTATTTTGTGAGGTTGGATTTGGACAGTAGATCCAAGCAACTTGCTCACCGTGGTTTTTCCTTTCTTGGGTTTTTCATGTGAATCTGGTGTTGTAGTTGTGTGCTTATGTGTTTTTCTTTAATTGGTTTAATTTGTTGATCTTCTGGTTAAAGCAGTTAGAAGTTTTGATTATTGATGTTAAGCTAAAATAAGTTTAGAGATATACTAATTCACCTCCCTCTCAGTATATCCTTGTGTTCTAACACAAGATTATGCAAATTCTAGAGTGAGAGGAGGTAGGAGATGAAAAGTTGTTATGTGGCAAGGGAAGATTAACTGTTTAGCACTAATTTTGCATACATCTTCATTATTAATAACTTTCCATCATGTAGTCATTTCCCAAATATCTCATCTTTTGGTAATGATTATAGATGACAGTGATGTTATGATGGGACATTCTGTGGTTGTGGGTTATTATGGATCATGTGAATTTAATGTATTTGCAAAGGAAAATCATTATTACTTGAAACAAAATAAACTGCATACCTTGTCATTTATCGTTGATGTCATCAAAGAATCATTATGTTGAGGTATGCTCATACTTGATGTGGTCACGATGTGATGGAAATCTATATTTATTATTAACAACAAAAATCTTATGATAAGTACATGAACATTCTTTGGAGATATTGCCAATATTATTGAGTGAGTGTGAGATCATGATGGGCCAAACAACGGAAATGTAAAAAAATTATGCTAGATAAAAAAGTGTTAACATTTAGACATATTTAGATTTGGATGGAAACATGTTAATACTTCTATCTCAAATATGGATTTTCTTCAAAAATGCCTTCAGATTACCTTAAATTTAAGCAAGTGGGAGTCCTAAAACTTGTCAAACCTCTCATTTAGTGTTATCCTTAAATTTTCCATGACTTCATCCTTGAAGTTGATACACTCTTTTGTAACTAAATTTAATTTAAAAAATGGTTTATAGAGGATATTATCAAGATTTTAAAAATATGGTATATGCCTCATATAATTTTAATATGTAATTATTATTAATTTCCTACATACACTATATCTAATATCCTGATTGATATACATATTGAAAAACATTCATAACCTTCAAACTATATATACTCTTTTAAATCCAAAAGATGCATCACATTATGAGCATTATTGGCTATAGCTTTAAAAAATGGTTTTGAATTTCATATTTTTTGACTAAGTTAGGTTGGCCGAAAAATTATCTTTTAATATTTTTAAGAAATCATAGTAAAAAAATCATAAATAATTAATTATCTATTGAAAATATTTACAACAATATGTGTCGCATCCACTTATGTGTCCTTTACTTAAATCTAAATTTTGGAGGAAAATATTTTCTTTTGCTCATACTTAGGTTGGCCGGAATGACACCTACTTTTTACATTTTTCTAAAACAATTAGTAGTGCCTCATTAAAATATCCAATATTCACAAAATTAATTTTAAAATTTTAAAAGAAAGAAGTAACCCATAAACTACATTCAATTTCCTACAACATTTATTACTACCTTATTTTCACATTATGCATAGATAATTCATTCAAGTTTTGACATAAAGTTACATCTATTTTTTGTATTTTCATTGCCACTTAGGGGTATTGTTTGGCCCATCATGATCCTACACTCACCCTACTATGAATAGTCAAGGATTAATTACCAGAGGTGAAGTTCCAACCGTATCAATGACATGAGTTTTAGGATCATCTCAAAATTAGAGATGATGTGAAAGGCTTTGGAGTCATCATTGAGAGGATGATCTAGTGGAGTGTGACAAAACAATTCTAGAAACATCACTAAGAAGATGTTTTGGAGAGATTAGAATGAATAGCTCTAAAAACATATTTGAGGAGATGTTCTAGGGAAATGGAATGAATGATTTTGTAAACAATGCTAAGGAGATGTTCTAGAGAAATAGAAATATGTTCTAGAGAAATGGAATAAATGGCTTTAGAAACATCATGATGTAGGAACATCCGAGCGGACTGGCGATCAACATCAACCAAAAATAGTTTGCAGGGTTTAGTTTTCATTTTTGGTGTGTTTTAGTTTTGGTTAGCTTTTCTTGGCATCTCTCAACCTTGGGGTACATATGGAGTGATCAGATTTGACAGGATCAAGTTTTCACCATACTTTGGTTTCGGTGCACAATGGGCAATTTTCACCGAAACAATTGTTTAGATAAATTGGTGAGGTTTCACATTGAATCCTCTTGTAGATATATTGTTGACTCCATCCAAGAATTGATTATGAAGGTTTCATGAGTAGACTCATGGTTTTGAAGATTTAATTATTTTTCAACTTGTGCTGACAGACTAGTGAAAGTTAAAAATCTCAAGTTCTATGATGGTTGAGACCGAACAACTTGGTGGAGGTCTTAGGAATGTTGAAATACATATCTCTGCAAGTTTTTGTGAGATTCTAAGCCCCTGGTGAGGAGTTATTGTGAAAGTCAGTTTTCTATTCCATGTGGTCATTTTGAAGAGGATGGGGTGTTATTATTGTTACATGTTAGACCAAATGTTGCAAGGTAAAGACAATGGTAAACATTGATGTAAATTTGGAAGTGGCAAAGACATTCAATGATGTATCTCTGTGTTTTGTTATTCCTCGCATTGATTATCTTTGTTGCTATTTGTCCATCGAAGTGTTGTGGAGGAGTTGTGGTGTGTCGACAGGGCATTTTGGTGATAATGTGAATCTAATGGAGATTGAGAAGACAGGATTCAGTGACCCAATTGCTATACAAGATTAGGTCTGGCTGATAGATATGAAGGGTAGATGTTTGATTGGTATGGATGAAACTGGTTCTGGAAAAACACTTGCCTATCTTTTGCCAGGAATAGTTTTTGTCACTTGGCCAAGAGTTTGTGATATTGAAGATTCGACAATGAAGTGCATATATAAGACAATTCATTTAAATCCACATTGATGGCATTCAAGTATTCTTTTGCAGGTCAGGGAAGTTGAGTTCATGGGATAATTCACTTGCATTTGGGTAGATTACTAGTGCAACAAAAGACAATATTCTAGTTTTCACTTCAATCCATGACAAGGGCATCGACCTTAGTGGAGAGGTTGATCTTTTACCAAATCATTAAAGTTAAAAACCTACAACATTGAAGAATGTAATCTTCATCCTTTAAATGGGTCATTCTTCATCCTTTAAATGGGTCGTGGGCAGTAAAGGTGTTAGAATTATTCTTCTAGCACATGATGTAATGTCTCATATTTTTTTCTTTTGGGTCGCAGTTAGAGAGCAAGGTCAAACCAAAATATTGTTTGAAACTGAAGTTTCATATTCCTGTGACATCGCTTAAGGCAAGAGTGACTTTTCATATGCTGCTTTTTCATATTCTTTCACTCAAAACCACAGGGGCATGGTGTTGATAATGCGGCCTTCAAAACAAAGACATGTGTGTTGAGAAAAGGGGATTCCCACACTGTTACCAGAGGAGGCTCTGTATCAGAATATTGATCAGAGAATAGTGGAAGAGGGATATAGAACACCTTATTTAAGGGCCACATAGGAGGGTCTAAGATAGGATAGGACATGCTGGAGTGGAAGTGAAGAGAGGGTGTAGATTTGATGAGAACATAGCACCATTCAAGCAAAAAAGTGAGGAACCTGTGAACGAGTTGCAGAGTAGGAGTAGGAGTGAATACATGTATACAAAAGAAGCCATGAGGGTTGTGTGTGTGCAAATTTGAACAAGAGAGAGTAGCCATTGAAGATCCTATTTGTAATGTTGTAGAATTTGATTGATGTATGGATTTTAGCATAATAAAGTGAAATATTGTTTTGTTACAATCTTGTATGGTCTATGAGTTCAATTTATGAGCAAAGAGTCTATGATGTCATAATCTATTGTCTATGTGATTTTGTGTGTGGACGTGTTTGTGTTTGAGAAGTGAGAGGGAGTACCTCTTTGCACCAGGTGGTATCAAAGAAGGTAGTCCTAAGAGTGTAGAGGATACACCAGGACATGTGGGTAGAGGTAGCAGTAGAGAAGAGCTCATGTGAGAATTGTTGTAGGTTTGTGAAGTCCTGAGCAGTTGAGAGCTAGAAGCCATGGAAAATTTATCCTTGTAGGTTGCAAGGTAAGTGACAATGAAGGTAGAAGATTGTAGTAGTAGATGAGATGAAGATATATGTGTGGAAACCAATGATTTGGGAAGGTTGGAGATAGTATAAAAGGAAGGAATTCCTTAAAGAGATAGATGAAATGAGTGAGAGGCTGGATAGATTGTTTGAGATGTGGGATAGATTGGAAGCTATGCAACATGGAGAGGTTGCAAGGGACATCTGAGTTTGTAGCGAAGACATACCATGAAGAAGGAATGAAAGAAAAGGATGAGGAAGATAAAAAATTGCATATAATAGTGATTGAGAAATAGAAAGAGAAAAATAAAGAAGTGGTTGAGAATCCTTTGAAGGATGACGAGAAGAAAGAAAAAATGGCAGCAAATAAGAAGAATGAAAAAGAAGAAGAGGAGATGCTTGTGCAAAAAGATCAAGAGGAAAGAGAAGAGATTGCAACCAAGGTTGCAAAGGATGAGAAGAAGAGTTGCAACCCCTTGATAGAAGGGGCATGGAAGGAGAAGCATGTGGGAATAGCCCATACAGTCCCAAAAGAAAGAAAATCAGAAAAGAAAAGAAGCAATTAGAGAAAATAATGGAAGAAGAAAGAGTATTCAGTTGTAGCATGTATTTTTGAAGAGGCAAAACATGACATTGCAGTAGAGAATGATCCATGGAAAGACATAGAATATAAATGGGACAGTGATATGAAGAAAAGGCAATTCTTGAAGAATTGAGAAGAGTGGAGGCATTAGAGATTGCAGCAACATGCCATGAGGAAGGCATGGAGAAATAGAGTGAGGAAGAAGAGGAGATTGCAGCAGAGGCATGTCTTTTGGAAGACATGAATGAAGAGATTGAAATTGATGTAGTAGCAGTAGCTATGTATCCTTTGGAGGATGAGAAGATAGAAGAAGGTAATGAGAATGCAGTTGAGCATGAAGAGTGAAAAGTTGCAGCAGATGATGTGGTGGAAAATAAAGAAGATGCAATGATAGAACTTGAAAAAAATGTAGCAGATGGAGAATTTGAAATGACAGAGTTAGAAGGCCCTAGATTTGATAGGCAAGTGGGAGAAGAGGAGAATGATCTTTAGTGGGAAGAAGAGATGAAGAAAATCGATTGGTTGTTAGAAGGAGATTGGATAGATGAACTTGAGGAGCTGAATAGTGCAGTGAAAAATGAAGGAAAATAAGTTGGAGCAGAGAAGGAAAATGAGGTAAAACTTGAGCATTTTGAATCTAATTTATTTGAAATGATGAATGCAATAGAGGATATAGATCAAGAAGAAAGTAGATACATGGAAGGCTTCAATTTCCATGCATATTTGTGTGAGGATACTACAGATTTAGTTGTTTTTGAGGAGCATGAATTTCTTGAGAAATAAATTGAGAAGATAGAGAAGTTGTTTAGGTTGAGTGAACATTTGAAGGAGATGAATGGTGCAATAAGGAGTGAGAAGATGGATGCTGCAGTAGCAAAGAATGGAGAGGTAACTTTTGATTTTTCTAAATTTTATGATGAGGAAGTTGATATGGATTTGCATGTTGCTGAGGTGTTAGTACAAGTTGATAGAAAGAAGGAAAATACAGTTGCAAATTTGTATGTAGATGTTGCATGTTTGTGTGTAGCTTAGTTGTAGAGGATGGTGTAGGTGGTCAATTTGTGGTCAGTCAAATCCCACATAAGATTGGAAGAGAGAAGGATATATTTGGTGGAGGTGGTTGGATAATGGTGGCATGCATCCCATGAACAAGGAGAGGAGAAGAGAAAGTCTTTGGAGGAGGAGGATGGTTCATGGTGGACATGAGTCCACAAGAGGAAGGAGGAAGATAGTGTAGAATTGTTGGAGTATGACACTTGTTCTGGCGAGATGCTGGAAGAGGAGGAAAAAGAATTAATTTGTGCACCTATCACAATGATGGAGTTCGATCCATGTTGTTTACAACCTAGGAGAGTAGTCCTACTACTCAACTCCACCTTTGTGATCCTATGATCACAAACTTCCTACCCGACGTGTCTGATACAGGAGCATCTGGGTGGATTGGCGATCAACATCAACCAAAAATAGTTTGTAGGGTTTAGTTTTCATTTTTGGTGTGTTTCAATTTTGGTTAGATTTTGTTGGCATCTCTTAGCCTTGGGGTACATGTGGAGTGATCAGATTTGATAGGATTGAGTTTTCTCCATACTTTGGTTTTGGTGCACAATGAGAAGTTTTCACCAAAACAATTGTTGAGAAATTGGTGAGGTTTCATGTCAAATCCTCTCGCAAAAATATTTTTGACTCCATCTAGGAATTGATGATCAAGGTTTCATGAGTAGACTCCTTCTAGTTTTGAAGATTTAATTTTTTTACTTGCATTGGCATATTAGTAAAAGTTAAAAATCTCAATTTTTGTGATGGTTGAGACCAAACGACTTGGTGGAGGTCTTAGGAATGTTGAAATAAATATCTCTATAAGTTTTCTTGATATTTCAAGCCCTTGGTGAGGATTTATTGTGAAAGTATTTTTTCTATTCCATGTGTCCATTTTGAAGATGACAGGGTGTTATTAGTGTTACATGTTGGTGTTGAACAGACAAGGCTACTAAGAGGGGGTGAATCAGTATCTAATCAAATTTTAGATCCTTCGAAGTACATTAAAACTTAAGCATTACAGCATCAACATAAGCATGAAAGAAATTAACACAACATACATCAACACATAACACCAAATATACATGGAAAACCCAAGAAGGGAAAAACCATGGTGAGGATTAACTCACAATATATGAAGCTCAAAATTACAACTTTGTTTTAGGGCTACAACCCAAGGAAGCTACTACTCCTTGAAAACTTTGATTTAGGATCACTCCCAAGGAAGCTACAACTCCCTGAAGACTTTGTTTTAGGGTCACTCCCAAGGAAATAATAACTCCCTTAATACTTTGTATTAGGGTCACTCCCAACAAAGCAACTACTCCCTGAATTGAGAACAAACTTAGAAAAGATTACAGTATCACAGTCCTATTGCCTGAAAACTGACATTGAAATTCACACCTTTGATGATTGTAATTCTTCTTCTTTTGATAATTAGATCAATTAAGCACACTCTTCACTTCCTTCCCATGACACAAAAGTCTTCAAGATGAATCAGGACATCTTTTAACACATCTACTCTTTCTCCTTTAGTCACACATCATAATGCAGTCATTCTTCTCCTTTTCTTGCTTGCTAACCTTATCAATCACTTTGCAATCACACCTCACCTAAATTAGTTTGATTTACATATTATACATGATATTACATTGATTTCATTGCTTGTTGGCTAGAGACAACATGAAAAATACATTTACAAGTCGGCCAAACAACACACAACATAAAAAGTATAGAGGACAAGTGCTAAACAAGACCACATGCTACACCAACAGAAGACCCATGCCTTTCGGACATCAACACTTGCTTAACCAGGTCCAAAGCATCCTTCATAGCATAAAACATCAAGGAATTACATCTGCACACTCTGCTCATTTCAAAATAGGACAACCTTAAGCAAAGACATATGAAACTTGAAACATAACGGCCACAGTAACTTGAAAACCTTGTGTGGTACTAGAAATAAGAAAGATCTTCATGAAACTCTTCCAAATGAGTCTATAGGACTCATACAGCATCTCCAAACACTCCTTTACCTCTGCACATCAAAGATTTTGTGCCGCATATCTTCAACCATGAACTCTAAGAACAACAAGTCATCCAGAACAACTATAACATACTGTCATTGAAAAACTGAGCTTGCGGATCACCAAGAAACTTGAAACTACAAGAAATCATGTATTTCACATCCATAAACATGTCCACAAAAATTCAAAAGAAAACATTCACATCCGAAGGAATGCGGAACAATCCAACATGCCATAAATGTTGGAAACAAGGCAGATAACTGAGAGGGGGGGTGAATCAATTATCTCAAAACTTTCTTACTTCTACTTCCTTTTCTTATCTTAACATTTAGTGATATATCAAAGCATGGAATAATAAGCAATCATAAGAACTGAAATGAAATCAACACACATAACACAAGGATTTTTACGTGGAAACCCTGTTAAGGGAAAAACCATGGGGTGATTAACCCAAGATTGTATTCTCTATTAAAAGAATAAAGAAGTACAAAGTGGCACTTGCCAGTTAGGGCTCATTGCCCAAGCACACTGCTCACAAGAGGTTCACTACCTACTAGAAACTTACAGATGATAACAAAGTGTTTGAACTGATGAACATCCACATATGCAAGAATTCAGTTCCGGTTAGGCTCAATATACCGATCTAGCACATTTCACTCTTCCTCTGCTTAGTGTCACTCTCTTGTCACATTCTGGGCTTGGATTACTACCTTCACACTTCTCTCTACTTTACTTCACACTTAATCCATACTCTTGTCACCACAACACCCTTACAATCTTGAATCCATTAGGTATATATATTTGCATCAAGGATTTCAAACAACTTTCTAGTCGGCAACAAGAACACTTAGGATATTGCAAGATACTATTCTATCGGCTGAATTCATACATGATAGATGATGCACACCAACAACTTAGGTATAAAATTCATTACCTAAGTCATCCAAAAACATATAACACCTCAAGTTACTTGATCAACACCTTCTATACATCCGGATTGAGGTCTAATACCCTGTTGGCCAGCTCTTCCTCTGTCTGCATTGTCTAACTGAAGTCTGATACTCAGATGCTCATATCTTTCATATGTTTTGTCACCAGAGGCTAAATCTCTAGAATACAGTAGTTTATATACTCCTTATTGCTCACCTAAATCCACAACATGTTGGGTTTCACCATCAGAGAGTTTCAGACCCAATCTGTCAGACCCTATCATGTGCTCTGTTCTTGACTACCGGATCAACCTATCTTCAATCTGACTTCTGGTATGAGTAATTTATGCACTATGAATGTGTGGGATATACTTTGTTACCATCAATGACAACACTTATGAATCCTAACAGTTTCTCTTTCCAATAATAAACACCACCAAAGGTTACTCTGACAGAGCACATGTTGGTACTCTATCATGCATAAATTTCATAGCGAAAGGATAGATGATCTGAAACTTTGGAATTATCATCTTCACTAGACCCTGAACATAGTTCTAGAACCACATATCCATAACTACAAATGCGGAGGAATGTGGATCCAAACATTGCCGTATAGAAAATGTTTTCTTTAGAGCCAACACAATCTTCAAACTATCAACTGCAAAACACCTTTCTGGTAATCCAAACACCATGAAACTTGGAACATACATGCTCTAACACTCTATCAAGCTATCTTCCAATCTGTAAAGGCACAACATCAAGAGAATGAAAATGCGAAGCAATCTCCCAAACAATCTTCAAAAGTAGTCATCCTGTAGCAGAAACTTTCACCAACTTATGGAGGCCAAACCTTCTTTGTATCAACACATGCCTTCTTAGTAACAATAGAAGAGATCATATAATATGCTTCCAATAACATCTTCCCAACATCAGCAACACATCTAATTATCATAGTCCATCTAATATTAATGTATCTTCTTGATGCTTCTAATTTCCATCTTAATATGACTTCATACTCAACTCTGCATTGATCAAGGCATGACATCCAAACATGAACTATATCTTTTCTACTGGATAGGACATGACATTCAACCATGAACTTCTAATTTCCATCTCAATGTATCTTATTTAGGAACATGACATCCAACCATGAACACCATCACACATCTATGACAATGTTCACATCAATGACAACCGTGTGACATGTATTGACATCAATTACAACCTTAGGAACCAAATGTATAACAATATTCCCCTTTGGCATTGATGGCAACACATATCTGCACATTCTCCCCCTTTGACATCAAGGACAAAGGGCAACTTCTTCTCCCTTAGTGCATAACTTCTTGCAAAAAATAGACTCCCCCTATCATCAGCAACCACTACCTTCTCCCCTTGTCATCAGAAACCACTACCTGCTCCCCCTGAGAGGTAAACATCATTAGTCCAAGAAAAACATATAACATGAACCACTCCCCCTGGACAGATGCACCACTATGCATCTTGCAAGAAGGAGGGGAAATTACCCCTAAGCTCTACTAGAGATCCTCAAAAGTGTCCTTTGCAAGAGCCTTTGTGAAAATATTTGTAATCTGATCCTTTGTTGGAACATATTCCAACTTCACTTCCTTATTTGCAACCTTCTCTCTCAAAAAGTGATACCTAATTGCTATATGCTTGGCTCTAGAATGCATAACTAGATTCTTGGAAATATTGATAGCACTTGTACTATCACATAAAATAGGAATAGGCTTATCGTACAATACCTTGATATCCTTTAGGGTTTGCTTCATCCACAACACTTGTGTACAACAGGATGTTGATGCAATGTACTCTACCTCTGTAATTGATAAGGACATTGAATCTTGCTTCTTACTCTATCATGAAACCAATCTGCTTCCTAAGAAGAAAGCACCACCACTTGTACTTATTCTATCATCAACACAACCAACCCAATCAGCATCAGTGTAGGCACTCAAATCAAAGTCATTACCTTTTGGATAGCATAAACCGTAATCCAAAGTTCCCTTCAAATATTTGAATATCCTTTTCACTATCTTTTCATGTGTTTGCTTGGGATTGGCTTGTTATATGGCAACCACACATACTGCATACATAATATCAAGTCTAGAAGCAGTTAGGTACAACAATCCTCCAATCATAGATCTATAGGAAGTTTGATCAACCTATGGAGACTCATCATTCTTTCTCAAGTGACATCCAGTGAGCATGGGAGTACTCACTGGTTTCGAATCCTCCATACCAAACTTCTTCAACATCTCTCTAACATACTTAGCCTGAGAAATAAAGATACCATCATCTAGCTAAGCAATTTGAAGTCCAAGGAAGAAAGACATCTCATCAATCATAGATATATCAAACTCTTTTTGCATCTCCTCTACAAACCTCTTACACATATCATCATCTCCACCAAAGATGATGTCATCAACATATACTGCAACTATCAATATCATGTCTTCGTCTTCCTTGTTGTAAAGATTGATATCTATACTACCTTTCTTGAAGCCTTGCTAAAATAAGTACTTATCCAACCTAGCATACCAAGCTCTAGGTGCTTACTTGAGACCATACAAAGCTTTCTTGAGTCTATACACCATGCCAAGATCTTCTGATAGCTGAAAACCATCTGGTTGCTCAATGTAGACTTCCTCCTCTAGATCATCATTCAAAAATGTTGACTTCACATCCATCTAGTAAATCTTAAAGTTCTTGTGAGTAGCAAGGGCAAGAAACATTCTGATTGCCTCCATTCTGGCTACTGGAGCATAGGTTTCCTCAAATTCAATGCCTTCAACTTGTGAACATCCTTTACATACTAATTTTGTTTTGTTCCTCACAACTTCACCTTCTTCATTCAACTTGTTCTGGAACAACCACTTTGTTCCTATGACATTCTTGTTGGTTGGTCTAGGAACCAATTCACATGTCTGATTCTTCTCTATCTGATCCAATTCTTCCTCCATTTCTTTTATCCATCCATCATATTTGCTAGCATCAACAAAGGTTTTGGGCTCAACATTTGATAATAAGCACATATATACTTGCCCACATGTCTTAGCAAACCTTCTCCTTGTTTGCACATCTTCATTCTTATCTCCAATGATCTGATCTACTGAGTGGTTCTTCTAAACATACTTTGCTGGATTTTTAGGCATTTGCTCTGGTTCTTGTTCCTTTTCTTCTTTCACTTCTTCTTCATCTTCAATGCATGGAAAGATATCATATCTGAAGTCCTCTGATTCTTGTGAGGTCTAATATAGGTCTTCATCTACTTTAACATTTGTGCTTTCAATCATCTTTCCCAATCTCTTGTTGTAGCATCTATAAGCCTTACTTCTGGTTGAGTAACCAAGAAAAATTCCTTCATCACTTCTTGAATCAAACTTTCCTAGGTCTTTTTCATCTCTTCTGATATAGCATTTTCTGCCAAAGATCTTGAAGTACATGACAGTGGGAGGTCTTCCATACCATAGCTCATAAGGGGTCTTAGTGCTATTGACCCTGAGTTGCACTATGTTAATTAGATAGACAGTAGTGTGAACTGCTTCCTTCCAGTACATATCAGGCAAATATGCATCTTTCAACATTGCCCTTGACATCTCTTGCACAGTCCTATTCTTCCTTTTAACTACCCCATTTTGTTGAGGGGTCCTAGGAGTTGACAAATGTCTCCTAATACCATGATCTTCACAAAACTTTTCAAATTCATCTAAATTAAACTCACCTCCTCTATCAGACCTTAAACATTTGATCTTAGCATCCAATTCATTTTCAACCATACCTTTGAAAACCTTAAATTTATCAAGGGCATCTGATTTTTCTCTTAAGAAGGTAACCCAAGTCATTCTAGAATAATCATCAATGAGTAATATAAAATACCTCTCACCTTGTTGACTCTTTACTCTTGTAGGGCCACATAGATCAATGTGAATCAGCTCTAATGGCATTAAAGAAGAATACTCCTTGATTTTGAAACTTGTATTTGTCTGCTTTCCCATTTGGTATTCCTTGCATACTATGTTTGTAGGTTTGATTATCTTGGGCATGTCTCATATTGCATGAGTAGAGTTGATCTTTACCATGTTGTCAAAGTTGTCTCCCAATCTTATGTGCCACAACCAACTCTCACTGGACTGAGCCAACAAACATGTTCTTCCATTTACCTCCTTTAGATGATAGATATCACTATATGACTGGATACCTTCTGCAACTAGTTTTATGAACCCTACCTTCCTAATTTCACAACCTTTAGCATGAAAGGTGAGATTGTAACCTTTGCTACAAATCTGACTGACACTGAGAATACTATGCTTTAGCCCTTTAACATATAGGACATCCTCATTCATATTCTTCCCATCAATAGTTATAGCGCCCTTTCCATAGATTTGAGCTGACTCATCACCACCAAACTTGACAGCTCCACCATCCCACTTCTTAAGGCTGATAAACTTCTCCTTGTCACCAATCATATGATTTGAGCAACCACTGTCAATTACCCAAGCCTTGGATTATTCTCTTACATGAAAGGTAGTCCATACAACCATTGATCTATCATTATTTTGGTCTATTTGCAAGGCATCAATCTTCTCACATTTTCCAACATCATCCTTTTTATTAGCAACATTCAAGGCCATGAAAAGCATTTCATCATTTGAACCATCATGATCCTCATCTTCTAATTGTTAGGAAAAGTGTCTCAACCTTGTAACTTTGAAAGATTACTATTCTTCCCAGTTTTGGTCTGTTTGAATACCCTTTATCTTGGAAAATGGTCTAGAACCTTCAAAGTTTCCAAAAGTTTCCAAACGAGCTTAAAATAGAGAAACTTACTATTTTTAGTAAGTCATTCAATTGACCTTGGGTTGACCTGAAATAGAAGGTGCGGAATAGCTAAGTAAACATCTCGGGTGAGTTTCAACTCAAGATCATATCTGGATTGTGAGATATTAAAGTTTCTATTTTTTGAAACTACTGGAAAAGTTTTGAACTCAATTTTTGGGTGTCAAAACTTCTCCAAACATCCCAAAAAAATTTGTAACTGGTGAAGCGGCTTACAAGGTGATAGAGAACTTCACGAGCTTTTCGACACATAAAATAGTTCGTCAATCAGACACCCGGATCAAAAGTTATGGCCTCTAGAAGTTGGACCTTCAATTTTGGGAAATGTAAAAATGTGTTGGACACATAAAAGAGCTGTAAAGGGGAGAGTTACACATGTTGGTGTGTGGTTTGACATATCACAAGTATTTTCTGATTGGAGATAATTTGGGTGCCACTTTTGGGTGGTTTTAGCTCATGGTTTTGTAATTACCGTTGGTGGTGTACTGTATTGTATCTCCTATATATTAGGAGCTTGAGATGAAGGTTGTATGTAAGAATCTTATAGATGTCGAGTTACCTCCTAGATCTTTGGTTGGATATACTCCTGTAAAAGTTTGCTCTATAAGTATATTGTAATCTTCATGATTCCTAAATAATATATTGGGCGTCTTTGGAGTGTGGGGTTTTTTACCTGAAAGGGTTTTCCCCACGTATATCTTGTGTTGTGAGTTTTATGTTTGCATTTGGAAATTGTTATTATCTTTCTGTTAATGTGCATCTTAATCTATAACTGTAGAAGTAAAAAATTTGCATAAGTCTTTCCTGATTGGATCAGTGTAGGAAGCATTTTCTGCATACCTTGCTTCCTTTCACTAAAGAACAACCGCTCTCTATGGAATACATGCTTCTTTTGAGCATATCTCTCTTGTTACTACCCCTTGATTCTTTAAAAGGACACTTAGAGGCAAAGTGACCAACCTTTCTACAATTGAAACATTTGAAAGCTAACTTACCTTTGTATTTGCCAGTGCCTTTCTTCAGTCTTCTCACAAAATTTACTTCAACTTCATTAGGGATTTCATCTTCATCAACAATTTCATCTTTTGTCTTCACACTAACTTTGAAAGTAGCTTCTTTATTTGGAGCATCACTGCCAAACTCCCTCATTTTAAAAGCAGTAAGGGTACCAAACACTTTGTCTATAGTGTATGTATCCAAGTCCGCATTCTCCTCAATGGCAGATACCTTATGGCTATAAGATTTGGGAAGAGATCTCAGAACCTTCTTCACAATTTCATCCTCTTCCACTTTGCCACCAAGACCTGTGATGCCATTGACCACTTCATTCACCTGAAGCATATATCCAGTAATGTCTTCATCCTCTATCATTTTTAGGGTCTCAAATTTGCTTTTAAGATTTGCATCTTCTCTTCCTTTACTTTCTTATCTCCTTCATAAATGGTTTCAAGTTTAACCCAAACTTCTTTAGTAGAATTGCAACTCATTACCTTTGAAAGTTATGAATCAGCTAACCCACTCATGATAGAAAACTTTGCCTTGGCATTGTTATCATACTTCTTAACTTCATCTTAGCCTATAGGAGTAGTAGCAAGACTAGTGTAACCAGTCTTGATAGATTCCCAAACAGTAGATTAGCTTCCAAAAAGCATAATTTGTTCCAACAAACCTAGGTATCTTGCTAGATCCATTAAGTGCCATCCTAGACCTTCCTAATCAAGGGGTTAAGCTTCCTTCAGAGGAACTTGGCTCTAATACCAATTATTGAACACACCAGGATACTGAGAGGGGGGGTGAATCAGTATCTAATCAAATTTCAAATCCTCTAGAGCAGATTAAAACTTAAGCATTACAGTATCAACATAAGCATGAAAGATTAACACAATACACATCAACACATAACACTAGAGATATACATGGAAAACCCAAGAAGGGAAAAACCACAGTGAGGATTAACTCACAATATATGAAGATCAAAATTTCAACTTTGTTTTAGGGCTACAACCGAAGGAAGCTACTACTCTCTAAAAAATTTGATTTAGGGTCACTCCCAAGGAAGCAACAACTCCCTAAAGACTTTGTTTTAGGGTCACTCCCAATGAAGCAACAACTCCTTGAAGACTTTGTTTTAGGGTCACTCCCAAGGAAACAACTACTCCTTGAATTGAGAACAAACTTAGAAAAGCTTACAGTATGACAGTGATGAAGGGGCTAAATCATAAAACACACAATAACATAAATTGCACACAGAAAATAGAATGATATTTTATTAATATGGGAAAAACATTACATTACAGAAGCTCAAATACAATCAGAGGATGAATCCCCTACAGGCTGCAACACATTACAGCTCCCTCTCTAAAGACTCTAGAATCTTCAGCCTTCTGTAATTCCCAAATCAACTGGGGTTTCTAATTTCCCTGCCTTTCTTGACTCTACACCTTCCCCCTTAACTCTACTACCCTAAGGGTTCCCAAAAATGGTTATATATAGTCCTTTTTGGCGACCACCAACTTAATTTCAAAATTTGCATCTCCCTCCAAAAATAGGTCAACTTCGCTGGGCCATAACTTTCGATCCAACCATTGGATTTTCAATTATAATACCTTTTTGGAAATCTCTCGAAAAGACGATGGAGCGCAAGCAATATCAATAGGTAGACTGCTTGGGTTTCCCCCCAAATTTTGGGCCCATCCGGAGCCTCTAATTGCCTCAAATTTGACTTTGAATATTTCAATAGGATTTTTGGAATTTGAAATTTTAATATCTCACAAATGACAAATGATATTGAAGTGATTTCTTCACCATTAGCTTCAATTCACCATTCTGGAGGTCTGTGTAAGATTTTGTATGCAACCGTGCACAAATGCAAACTTACTAAAAATAGTAACCCTGCCAAATTTAGCCCTTATTGAAAAGAAACAACACATTTTTTTATTTTTTTGGTTGATGCAAGATTGCTCTTACACCCTGGATGCTCCTGCATCAGACAGTCCTTCTACTGCCTAAAAACTAACATTGAAATTCACACCTTTAATGATTGCAATTCTGCTTCTTCTGATAATTGGATCAATTAGGTACACTCTTCACTTCCTTCCTGTCACACAAATGTCTTCAAGATTAATTAGGAAAGCTTTTAACACATCTTTTGTTTCTCCTTTAGTGGCACATCATAATGCAGTCATTTTGCACCTTTTCTTTCTTGCCAACCTTATCAATCACTTTGCAATCACACCTCACCTAAGGGTGCTGCCACAATAATGGGTTACACTTTCTGGGACATCCTGATTTTTGCTAAAATCACATATTTTTAGAAAATATAATGATTTAATCCTTGAAAGGTTCCATTTAAAGGATTTTAATTGAAGAGGGTTTGATCAAACCCCCTTAGATAGAACTCCGCTAGTTTTAAACCATACCTATAATGGAGTCTCCCCTACACCTATCAAAATGCTGATAAAAAATCACTTTTGATTTACCTTTTGGGGGATAAAATTAATTCATTTAAAATTTACGTTTTGTAAGTATGTAGTCCTTATTATAAGCTTCCCAAAAAGTATAATTTTAAATATATTTAATTTGATTATTATATTTATTTTTTATTTCTTGTGAATGTAGGTTTTTCACTGAACATCAAGTTCTCTATTCTACACACATGGAAAATTAGTAAATTAGTGAAAAAAAATTCTAAAAAATGTCTATGCCCTAGGTATTGATATCCTTGTTTCAACAAAAAAAAGAAAATTGAATTTCAATATATACATAAAAAAGTAATGTTTTACAGAATACACCTATGTCTAAATTATAATTGGTTTGACTTCAAAACTTAATTAAAAAAATATTCAACAAAACATTATGAAACCAAATGCATGCCCTATATATTGGTGTTACCAATCTAAATTCAAAAGAATCATAATTTTATCCTTTGTAGAAAAAAAGTTATGTGCTACATAATACACATCACTTTAAAAAATGTTGTTTACTATTAAAAACTAGTTATCAAAGGAGACACAAAAAAAAATTATAATTTAACTTCAAATTTTTTAAAATATATATATATTTAGAATCTACAAACAAAATCTCACAAATCTCTAGTTCTCATCATCTTTAAATTCCTAATGGTTTAGTAGCTATAGGTGTCAAAAAGTGAAGATTTAGTTCAAAATGTTGATTTCAATGTCAAGTTTGGCCAAAAAGTGTAACCCATTATTGTGGGATGCCCCCTAACTCAGTTTGATTTACAATTTATACATGATATTACATTGATTACATTGCTTTTCAGTTAGAGACAACATGAAAAATACATTTAGAAGTTGGCCAGACAACACACAACATAAATCGTGTAGAGGACAAGTCCTAAACAAGACCACACACTACACCAGCAGAAGACCCATGCCTTGCGGACATCAACACTTGCTTAACTAGGTCCAGAACATTATTCATAGCATCAAACATTAAGGAATTACATACGCATAGTCTGCTCATTTGAAAATAATATAGCCTTAAGCAAAGACATATGAAACTTGAAGCATAACGGCCACAACAACTTGAGAACCTTGTGCAGTACTAGAAACAAGAAAGATCTTCATGAAACTCTTCCAGATGAGTCTACATGACTCATACAACATCTCCAAATACTCCTTTACCTCCGCACATCAAATATTTTGTGCCGAATATCTTCAACCATGAACTCTGAGAACAACAATTCATCTGGAACACACTATAACATACTGTCATTGAAAAATTGAGCTTGCAAATCACCAAGAAACTTGAAACTACAAGAAAGCATGTACTGCACATCCATAAACATGTCCACAAAACTACAAAGGAAAACATTCACATCCAGAGGAATGTGGAACACTCCAACAGGCCATCAACACCACCTTACTTTACCAGAGCACATGTCGATACTCTATCATGCATAACTTTCACAGAGGAAGGATATATGATCTAAAACTTTGGAATTAACATCTTCACAGCACCTTAAACACAGTTCCATAACTGCATAGCCATAATTGCAAATGCGGAGCCAAACATTGTCGTATAGAAAATGTCTTCTTTAGAACCAACACAGTCTTCAAACTGTCAACTATAAAACACCCTTCCAGTAATCCAAACACCATGAAACTTAGAACATACATGCTCTAACACTATATGAAGCTATCTTCCAATCTGCAGAGGCATAACATCAAGAAAATGAAAATGTGGAGCAATCTCCCAGATAGTCTTCAAAAGTAGTCATCCTGTAGTAGAAACTTTCACCAACTTTCGGAGGCCAAACCCTCTTTGTATCAACACGTGCATTCTTAGTAACAGCAGGAGAGATCATATAATATGCTTCAGGCCACTAATAACATCTTCCCAATATCAAAAACACATCAAATTATCTTAGTGTATCTAATATTAATGTATCTTCTCGATGCTTCTAATTCCCATCTTAATATAGCTTCATACTCAACTCTGCATTGATCAAGGCATGACATCCAACCATGAACTATATCTTCTCTATTAAATAGGACATGACATCCAACCATGAACTTATAATTCCCATGTCAATGTATCTTCTTTAGGAACATGACATCCAACCATGAACACCATCACACATCCATGAACCATCACAAATCCCAGAAAAATCAAGTGGAGGACATAGTTGGATTTTGGTTGCTACTGATTACTTTACTAAATGGATTGAAGCAATTCCAACTAAAAGGGCTACAAGCAAAGTGGTGATGGATTTCATCCTAGAAAATATTATTATCAAATTTGGAGTACCGGTCAAATTGGTCATAGATAATGCAATGTGCTTCAGGTCTGGTGAGTTTGTTGATTTCTGTAATAACTATGGGATTAGTTTGTCACATACATCACCATACCATCCACAAGGAAATGGTCAGGCAGAGTCAAGCAACAGAAGTCTCATGAAAATCATCAAGAGGGTGATAGATAAAAATAAGAGGGCATGGGATTCAAAGTTAAGGTTGGCATTATGGGCTGACAGGGTGACAGTGAAAAGAGCAACTGAAAGGTCACCTTTTGAGTTAGTATATGGTGCAGCAGCTAGATTGCCTATGAACAACCTCCTACCAGTTTATAAATTCGTACAAGAAAATGATGAGGAAATTGAAGACTCAATGACAGAAAGAATAAATCAGTTGGTTGCACTAGATGAGATCAGAAGGGAGGCATATAGGACAAATATCATGAAACAACAAAAGGTGAAGTATCTATTTGACAAAAGAACTACAAAAAGAAGGTTTCAGATAGGTGACCTGGTCCTTATGTGGAATGCAAAGAATCAGGATAGGGGCAAGCATGGTAAATTTGAGCCCTTGTGGGTGGGCCCATATCAAATCAGTAACACCCATGAGGATGATGCCTACATCCTCCAAACCCTGGATGGTGAACTACTAGAATTGCCTATGCACAGTAAATTCCTTAAGGCCTTTTTCTCATGAATGAGGCATCTTTGTGCACACTGTAAACTGAATGTAAATGTTTTGTACATGCCTTGTATAGTCGGTGTTGTCTTGCATTTTGTGTTTTGTCTGGTCTGTCCGAGAGTAGTCTGGTCCTTGCTGCAGTCTTGCGCCTGCATGTCCCCAATCAGAGCTTGTGTTGGTACCCATTTATGTCTAGGGTTTTGAGCTTGAGCATTTGCAGGATTTTTCATTCAAATCCTAAAATTTTTGAGGCATGATGTTATGACATGTCAAGATTTCTGTCTATGCTACATCTTTCAGTATGCATGAGCATCATGTCAAATATGTTTGTGATCTTGAGGTCTGAAATCTGAAAAACTCAAAGTCTAAATCTTGCTTCAAGAGGCCTACCATGTGGAGGAGTGTAAAATTCCAAGCAGGATTGCCTTTTGCATCACCCTGAAATTTGGCCTGATGAGGGAGTTAAGCATGTCAAAGTTCTAAGTCTTTATGCCTCCTCATCATATTCCCGCATGACCCTCTATTTTGAAGGAGGGGGTCATCATCATGTTTCAAATATCAGGTGATCTTAGTTAAGATCACCCCGATGTTCTTTTATCGCCCGATGTTGCTGACATCAGTTTTATGCGGGGGGTGATATTTGCTTCTCTAGCGACTGCATCATTTTCTGAAGGAGGGGGGTGATATCCCAAATATCAGTCATATTCTAAATATCACCCCGATATTATAGCGAAGCTACAGTGCAGCCAGATATTTTGTGGGAGATGTGATGTTTCCTACAAGGTGGTATGTGAATATGATGGTGACGTCATCAGGATATCAGTAGACATGATCATGTGGATCATCGGCGAGACATATGGTATCGGCAAGACAGGAAGATTCTCCTCTAATGCATCAGGTGGTGCCGATGAGGTTGACGTCAGGATGATATTGAGCATCAGAGCATCATGCCGTAGGATCATGATGAGATATATGTTGATGCCGTCAGGAGCAAAAGCACCGACATTATGTATGCTCTCGGCCCAGTTTATATTGTATTGAGGAGGTTGCCGCGGGGTACATATGGGATAATTAGTTCCCTCATATTTTGAAATATCAGGATCATGATTCTTGGCAGGAAAAGCTTTCAAGGAATCATGCGACCGCTACATTCTTAGGACCGCAAGTAGGTGGACATTAATGGCGGATGTTACAGGGTATGGGTGATGATATAGACAGATCTAGTACCCAATTGAAGTTGAGGATCCCCAAGTGGCGGTGCATGGCTCGAGACCCCTTCCTGTCTCCTCCTCCACCTTTTACATTCAATGTTTAATCGCCATTTCCTCAGAATGAACTGTATCTAGCAGACTTTTGACTTTTGCCATGTAATTAATGCTGAGGACCTTCCTGCTATATATAGCAGGCTGTGTTGCTCATTTTTTGGTTGTTGAAAACTGGACAAAATTTTGGGTGCTGTGACACAATACAACTTCTTTGGTGGCCCTTTTCTGGATGTCTTGTGAGTTTATGAGTCTCATGTTGTATGTTTTTCTACATTAATCCACTGATATCATGTTAATCTAAATGAGTAATGCTATATTGCATGTATTCTATCATCTGTCTCCAAACTGAGTATGTTTTTCCTCTGAGTCTGAGCATCTAAGGGATGTTTATGATTCTAGAATACAGGTTTGTTGTATTGAATGCTTGATTTCTTCTACTCAAGGAGTAGATTAAATGTTTTAGATCAAGGGAACAATATATTGTAGTGAGGATATTGTAAGTAGAGATAACAGGATACCCTATCTTGGGAGGTATCTGTAAGGCAGATACTACAAAAACCCCTTGATATCCAATCTTTGGTATATGTTCATGCAGGCCATTCACATGTGTACGTCTACTAACTCTGAGCCCTGGATAGGCACCAATCTAGTCTTGTATTGAGGTTATACCCAAGGTCCTAGTTTTGCATCCACATAAAATCAAACTTAAACTTCAAATTAAACCTTTAGGACTTTAGGAATAGTTTAGGACCCAAATCCTCTGTCTACAACTAAAAATAGGCCCAAAGCTAGCCCCTTTGCACTTATCTCACAGTTTTGGTCTACATAGAGGAGGATTTATCTGCTTTGTATCAACATCCCAATCAATCCATAAGCATATCTCATGGATGTTGAGTAGGGAATACACCCCTTGGTTCTGCAGAGCCTAAAGAAGAAGAGGAGATATTTATAGAGTCTATCTCCTATACTGTTGGCCACTGGCCCAGAGATCCTGTTGATCATTGATGGCTACCTTGTAGGGATAACTAGGAATAAGCATCTAGTCGGATTGAGAACCAACAGATCTGAAAACATCGCTAAGGAGATGTTCTAGAGAAATGGAACACATGGCTCTAGAAACATCACTAAGAAGATGTTTTAGAGAAATGGAATGAATGGATTTGGAAAATTTATTGAGGAGATGTTCCTAAGAAATAGAATGAATGGCTCTAAAAACATCACTGAGGAGATGTTTTAGAGAAATAGGACACAAGAGTCTCTAAAAGTATCACCAAAATATACTTCAAAGGAGTTGAACAAAGAGCTTTAGAAACATCATTGTGAGGATGCTCCAAAAAGATGAAACACAAATGGCTTTGGGAGCATCATTGAAAGGATGCTCTAGTGGAGGTGAAAACATGAGGAGCTCTAGAGAGACATCATTGAGAGGATTCTCTAGAGGAGATGAAGACATGAGTGGCTCCTAAGATATTGTTGAAAGGATGCTCGAGAGGAGATGAAGACACGAACAACTTTGGGAATACCATTAGAAAGGTACTCTAGAGAAATGGAACACAAGGAACTCTAAAGGAATTGTTGAAAGGATGCTTTAGACGGTGGTAAAGGAATAGCTCTAGAGGATGAAGTAATTTATTTGGAGACAATTTCTGAACACTAGTTCCAGAGATGTTTTTTGGAGTATAGCTCCAAAGATATAACTTTTGGAGTGTTTTTCAAACATTCTATTAACCTATTGTGAAAGAAGAGGACCCCTTCACATAATAGAGATCTAGTTGAGCCTAGATTATTGTGATAAATTCCTCCTTGTTGGATGATTTTTGATATAGATGTAATCTGTGCCCATTTACTAGTAGTCTCTTGGTATCTCCGTCAATGGGAATCAATCTTAGAGCTTTGTTGTCAAAACATTTCCCTCTCATAAGGGCCTAACCAACAAGTGTGAAGTTTTTCTTTAATATATTTGTATCTAGAATCAAATAATAGTGTCTAATCTCCACTCTAGAATTTATTCTTGATGTGTTGATCATGTTGTGACTTCCTCTACTGCTACACCAACTTAGTCTACTGAATTGCTTCCAACCTTAGCTCATCTAATTCATTGTGTTGTTCCACACCAACCTCCATGGTTGTTCAAAGAATTTGTAACTCAAAATCAATAAGAAACATTAGTTTCTTGCCAAAAATTAACTCATAAGGTGTGAACTCTCTAATTAATTTGCATGTGGTATTGTAGGCCCAAACAACTTCATGCAATTTGTGTGTCCAATCCTTTCTACTAGTTGATATTATTTTTTTAAAATTATTTTGTAATTCTCTATTGGTAACTTCCACTTGACCATTCACCTATGAATAATATGGTGAATATTTCTTATTAATTACCTGGTAATGGTTTGTGAAAGTCAAAGTACTTTGAACATGAATTGGGGTCTCTAATCTGTAACAATAGACCTCAGAGCTCCAAACCTCAAGGATATTTTGTTATAAAAGAAATCAATGACTTGTTCCACTCTTGCAAACTTTAGTGCATGTGCTTCTACCCACTTGATGATGTAATTTATACATACTAGGATGTATTATTTTCCTTGAGATGGTGGGTCAATAGGCCCAATGAAATCCAACCCCTATTTCTCAAATGATTCAAGAACTACTTGAGGATGGATGGGCATTTCATTGGATGTTGTTGTCCTTCCCATCCTTTGGCATTCATCACATTTCTTGATGTATCTCTTTATGTCCTTATGCATTGAAAGAAAAAAATACCTAGCTCTAAGGATTTTGTGTGTTGTCCTCTTAGTTGAGTAATGTCCTTTGGTGGGTTTGTCATGGAAAGCCTTTAGAATACTATTAATCAACAATGATCAATATCTTTTCAAAATGTAAATTATTCTTGTCTAAAAATCCATAGGAGGCTTAAGGGTACAAAGGGTAATTAATTTTTATTCACTTGTAACACCTTTGCTCATTTTATCTATGGATCTTGTTCATTTTTTGCTAATTCAAGATTTCTACTCATAAATAAATTTGGTCTAGGATTGTGTTGAGAGGATTTGGTTTCATAGTGCATCATTTCTTCACAAAGCTTTGAGTCATCAACTAAAATCATTTAAAGAACTACCCTCCTAAGCCTCACAGAGCTCAAAGATTAGAATAATTTAATCCAATCATGTTGTTTGGCATGTCCACCTATCCTTTTGACCATTGATTATCATCTTACTCTTAAATTTGACTATAAACCCTAAAGGTTTTAGATATTATTCAATGAGATTCATAGAAATTATGAGTACTAGGCAAATCATCAATAAGACCAATAGAGATTAACCATGTATATGCCACCTATTAAATGCACTCCCTTTGAAAAGTTAAATGTCCATTGAGAGGGCATGTTGGGCCTACTATTTACATCATTTTAGAGACACATGGTATGATTTAACTAGTCCATGCATATTGATCCCAACTAAGTTATCCATATCCTTACTCATGGCCCAATGAAATGCCACCATACAAATAGTTTGAATGCTAACACAATACCACTAATGATGAACACTTCACAACTTGTGAGAGATCTAATAATGAATGATAAGGGAGAGAAAGATTTGATAGATAGAATGTAATGATTAAAATAGAACTAAATGATAATAATCACTTACTAGGGATTTTCTATTTTCTACAATCAAAAGATGACATATGTTTGCCATTGCATTGTCTTTTCAATGTAATGCCAACATGTTACTAGGCCCATCATTGATTGCTAACATATAGGTCCTTTGATCATCTAGAGCCCAACATATTAGCACAAGACTCCCACCTCATTATACCATAGCACCCAACTACGACCTCTACAATACATACTTGCTGTGTTCCCTAGTTTATCCTTTTGTTGCATGTGGGAAGGCCCCACCAATCTTGCCACATAACTACATGACACATCATTGTTGGTCCACATGTGTCGATCCCAGACAAACTCTTTACATTAGCATGCTACAACCAATGAAGAGCCACTTCTTACACCATATGCACACTAAAGTAACTGCTAAAGCACCAACACTAAAGATAAAAACTATGCATCTCATAAGAGATTAGGTGGCCAAAACATATGGGAGCCTAATCGAATGGACAATGATTAGTGGGTGAAATGGAACCATTCAAACATAATTTCCTATTGGGGTACTTTTACCCATTCGCCAATATGGTACCACCATGTGGACACAACACATAGAGCAAATGAAAGTGCTAACAAGGATAAGAGGTAAGTAGCATTGGGCAAGCCACTAAATAAAAAATGAATTATATGAGCACATGCTTTAAGTTACACACCTAACTTGTTATCACAAATCATCAACAAAATAAATATTAAAGTGCAAAGCAAGCACATATGACATTAGTTGAGGTATAAAATGTAATGCCCCACCATGCAACCCTAGAGATAAGTCAACTAATGCAATAAAAAGGCAGAATTTTTTTTTTTTTTGTAATAGAATTAATCAATTTAACATAGTCTAATACAACAAATTAACTACATCTCTAGGGATAACATGACTGCATTATTGAAATTAAGAAATATCCAACAACATACATAACTCATTCAAAACATGATTACATTACATGATCTAACTAACAGCCATTGTTTGTTTTAAATCCGGATGCACAAGATGGATACACTCACGCACAAGTTGTAATATCTACCCCAAAAAATATTAGTGATTAACCATAATGAAATCAATGAAATAATAGAAACAATTTACAAGATTAAACTTAGTAAATTTCATATTACATAACGGTGTATATCAATATTCATCGGATATGAAATGTAAGATACAACTTTTCAATTAAATTTATACACCTTTATACATAGTTACCTATACTAAACTTTTCAAATAGTACATCTCATAATACAAGTCTGAACAATAAATCTTCATTGACTATATTCATTGATTAACTCACGAATCGAACCTAAGACATAGCATTCATAAAGGTAGAGATTCACAATTACACTTTTCCACTCTATTTTAATCTCCATAACTAACCAAGGCATAAGTATAACTTAAATATCAAATAGCAATCTTAACTTATAACATCTTAATAAATTGTCAAAAGTGAGGCTTAGATATATCATATAACACTTGTCAAACCTCATTCATTAGTAAATATATATATTAATGAGAGTTCTTTCAACATAAACTATAACATTCAAGACTTATTCAATTAATATATAAATAAATAAAAACTAAATCAACAACCTATCCTTTACTTAACTACTATGTAATTGAGACTTAATAGCTCCCTTCTTAAACCATGAACACAATTAAATCAATAATAAACTTTAATTACTTACTCCAATCAGTAATACATGGTTTTCAAATATAGTACTCATATAAACTAAAACACATGGCTAAGCATTAAACCAAAATTTAGTTTGAGTAACCTAAAATCAATGTGAATCTAGAAAATTATGGAATAACATAAAATTTATTTTCTAATTCTTTTACTATATTTGAATAACATTCTAATTTTATAATTATGCAAACATAACTTAACAACTATCCATCACTATTTGAGAATTTGAGAGAAAGACCTAATTCAAATGATATTAACATTTACTAGCATGATTCTATACTATTAATTAACTAATTACAAAAGAGGATTTAATAACTTTCTAGATATCCTTAGCATCTATATCTCCAAAGATAAGATAAAAAGAATAAGAGAATTAGTTGAATATTGCCTACGTAATTTCTAAACCATGAATAACACCTAAGTTCTATAGAAATATTTGCTTGAGCATAAGTCTATTCTTTCCACAGATCATTAATATTACACAAATATAAATGTGATTCTTACAGATGATTATGTATTAGAATACATTCGTTTGACATCCATATACATAGAAAAAAATTTGTCATAGGCTAATATTAGACCCAATGTCGCTCTAATTTCCTTTATAAGTACTATACATAGAACATTAAATTCTGGCTGACAAGTAGTTTTGAAATTTGAATCATAAAATAATTTTGGTAAACAAATAAGATTACAACATTTACACTGCTTATTTTCTATAATGAGTAAATCATAGATGTATATATAGATACTACTACATTTTCTAAAACAGAAATAGCATTTGTATAATCGTTGAGGCAAGATATCCAATCTAGTTTATTATAGAAATTTACCAGAAACTTGATTTACTGAACACGGAGTTTCTTACAAGATGTTTCTAATTCAAAAAAAATAGATACATAGATTCCTTCTATGGTTTATATTTAAGCAAGGCAATAGGACTCAAGGTTTCAGAGAGACGTGATCTCATGAAATACAATGACAGTAGGTTCGCACGAAAAAAAGATTCCTAGAAAAGGATTAGAAACTTTCAAACAAATCTTGTATTATATACTATCGAATTAGCAGATTGTCATACTGCAATAAAACTTATCTCCAAGGCTGATACAGAAAAATTGCTCTGTAAGATATGATTCAATCTAGCATTAATTAGAGTATTTATTTTGTGGGTATATGTGATGGTACTATCTTAAGAAAATCTAAGCTATAGGCATGCGTTTAGGACAGCTGCACAATGATGATAATCCTACCTAATATTTTCCAGAGGTCTCAGTGTCGATTTGCTTGCCCTATGACTCTGCACACAGTGTTAGATCTCCAACCTAACGGAAGGGAAATTTATTATAGGCGTTAAATTTGCAAGTGCTTTGGTAACCATGCATGCAAAATGTGAAAGCGGTTGGCCTGACCAGACGCTATAGAATGAAAGATGATGTTCCAAGAATAAAGAAAATTATTGTAAGATAAATACAAAAAGATTTTCTTGAAATACTTATGAAATGGCAAATTTGATGTCAACAGTGGAGGCACAAAAGGCGCAGAAGACTGTTAAAAGATCTCCAGGATAATATTTCTCCTATAGATTGCAAATACTACAAGATGTAAAGAAAGGAACTCGGTCTATGAAACATTATTAGGGTTGTCTTTAATAGATACAATGCATGGAATACATTTGGAGCATCATTTAATTTTGACCTCACCAAGTTACCACTCAATGTCCAAAAATATTGAATTCCTAAATAAGTTTTAGCTTTCAACCAAAGGATATTGTTATCGATGTCTGAGAATGTTGACATTCAATGTTCATTTACATCCATAGGTATCTATAACCTTCCATTTTGAAAAGTTTGAAAACATTTACACAGCAATTCCAAAACGTGACAATAGGTCCCAGAAATGACCAGATCCCCCAGCATAATAAGGAGATACCTCACAATGTAGAATATGAATACAAAAAAGGGATGCCAAACATTGTCACTTTCAAAATCACTAAGACAGAGTCTAACCACAGATCCAAGCAATACCATTCAATATAAATGTCAATTCAATCATTTGTGGACTAAACTGTCGATTACAGGAAGGGGATCAACTAATTTAACAGACATGCAGTATTGAACGAACACCATGCAATATTTACACAGTTCTTACCGTACTTCGAATACCTTAAGAAAATGTCTACAAATGGAGATGATCAAGTATTAATACATATCCAATCAATTCATCAAAGCATAAATGTGGTAATATTTACACCGAGAATTTTATTGATTCTCGACAACCCCTATTTGTGATTCCTTCCAACTTTTCTTAAATTGGAAATGATCCTCTATCATGGCAGCGGTCTTGGGTCTAGTTACAAGGATAGCCAACCATTCGGCAATTTGCTCTTTTTATCATGAAACTTTTAACACCGGTACATATTATAGAGAAGCATAATGGGCATCCAATTCGTAAATGTAGACTAGTTTCTGAAGCTAACGAAATCTTCCTAAATTTCAAATCACAATTAGGATTTAAACCCAAAAGAGAAATATTATCAAGGGAATAGATATTGAAGGGAATCATTGACATAAACCCTTAAATAGAGTTTTGTAATGAAACACTCATGCAAACCCAGTCAGTAGTGTATGGCCGGTTTTCCTAAATCAATTCAACAATGTGGGTTCATTTACCAATCTCAAATTAGAAATAGAAATTTAATAATAATATCACTTGAATCGAATCTAGGTTACATAGAAAGAAGAAGAATTACCTGGAACATTTCGATACCATAGGATACCATTCCTTTGTAAAACCCTGACAAGAAATTGAAGCATGCGGAAAAACCTTGATCTCCTTGGTGAGCGGATCACAGTAGTACTTGCATGGTGTCTTTTTGGTGTAACCTCTCATTCGAGAATATTTATCATTGTCATTCATAGATGCACAAAGCATCGCTATCTCCAGACATCACTTGCCCATTTTTCTATCTCCCTCCCCCCTTGCTGCCAAACAAACGCCCTAAAAAAAATATCCGTCATCTCCATAGAATTCGCAGAAAAATGGATTTGATTCTTCACTCTGACTAAAGACAGTAAAAGAATTTATTTTTTTCCATTAATGCCTATTTACTCACTTATTCTTATGTTTTCTAAAATTAGTTTTCCCTCATTTTCTACCAAAACTAACCATATCAAATATCAGAGAAATGTCTATGAATGGGTCCCACAATTTTCAAAATGAACAAGTATGCTACATAGATCTTAAGCTATCATGGAAATGGTTACACCTAAATCAAGGACAAAAGATCGGATGTAGAATCAAAGGTTCGAAATGTCGTTACTCATGATGGGAATACAATTCATAACGTATACTATAAACATGCATTCCTAGACACGCATACCACAAGTTGGTCATAATCAATATCAATATATCACATGTCATTCAATGTCAAGTAACTTATCTATCTAAAAGATGATCAGCTAAACCGATGGCAATATATTAGCAGGATATCAAAGAGTATCAGATTGAATATTACCAAATGATCATAATAGTGTAAAATATTACGGCAAATATTGCACATACTAGGAGGATATCATAGGACGCATTCATTGTACTCACTTAAACCTTTAAATATCCCTATTATGTTACCTTCTTCTCCAGGTCCAAAGCCAACTTCCTGCACAACCAAAGTGAGAACGGAGGGGCACTACATAAAATAGGATAAGTACAAGGATAAAGTGCTACCATAACTGCAATATAAGATCCCAATTAAGCATAGACATACAATGTTGCACAAGGTCAGGGACATAAAGACAAAGGCATAATTTGATACAGGGTAGAACTAGGGTTCTAGCCAAGGGATTTTAATGGGGCCTATTAAAAAATTCAAATAGATTATCAATACTAGGGCTAGGGAAATCATGCGAAAAAGCTAAAATTATGTTATTTATATGAGAAGGGCTAATAGTGGTCTCCCAACATTAACTCTTCCATTTTGCCTCTTGTTGAGACCCTTTTCATCAAAGCTCGTAGAATTTATTGTAAAGGCATTCACACTATTCTATATTTAGCCTCTTCTTGAGAATTGATCCCTTGGCTAGAACTTTAGTAAAAATTATCATCTTATTACTGTGGATATGCCTTCTATCTTGCATATTCAAGAGTTCATTACTGATTCCATACTTCATAATTTTGGCTTCAACCTCCAAAAGTTTGGTGGAAAGTCTGGAAATGGAATTTCACCACTACTTTTAGGAATTATACACTAAACATTAGTATTTATAGAGTTTTGAGTCACTTTTCCCCAATCCTCGATAAACTCAATAAGTGGTGGGGTCTCAATTCTTCCCCACATTAGGAGGTTTAGAATCATAAGGATCTATTAAGATAGGTTTGAGCCCAAAATTCTTATTTTCTCTAGTATTTATTCTATTATGGGTTGTTTCTTGGTGAGAAGCTCACCCATATCATCCTTGTTCATTCGAAGTGTCCTACAGGGCACACAATAAATAATTTTAGACATCATATTTTTAGATAACTATTTATGAGCCTAAAAGGCCTATGAAACACTAATCTATGAGAGGAAATATGAGCAAAAATTAAACTAATCAAAATAGTTACAAGGAAATAAACACAAAAATAATATACCATAACACAATGATATATGTGGGGAAAACCCTTTTAGGAGAAAAACCACCACACTCTAAAGAAACTAAATGTATTATTCAATAATCAAATGAACATTAGAATACACTTGTAGAGTCTAGGCCTTTACAGGAGTATCACCAACCAAAGATCTAGAATAATTTTAGCAACATAATAATACCTCCAAAACTCACTATCAAAACTTTCATCTCAAGCACCCAATAAATGGGAGATGCAATACATAAAACCATCAAATGGTAATTAAGAAACCATGAGATAAAGCCACCCAAAATGTGGCACCTAAAACCATATTTAGAAATCCAACACCAAAATCCCAAGATGAGTCCACAAGCTAAAAATAACATATTCCATCCACCTATCATAAACTTGTCATAACACGCTGATCAACTTGGGAAGTCCATTTTGGCTACATTATATCCATTCAAAGATGCTTATGACATGTCATAACATGTGTCATAAGTTGGTCAACTAGTGTAACTTCCCCTTATAGCTCTTTTATGTGTCCTAGATGTTTTTACATTTCCAATGAAGGAGGCCTAGCCTCTAGAGGCCATGACTTTTAATCTGGGAAACTATTTGGGCCTTCTTTTTTAAATTTTATATATTGAAGAGATCTACATGTTGGGCATCTGAGAACTGATGCTGAATAATTTGGAATATTTATTTTTCCCAAAAATGACCTCTATAGCCCAAAAACTAAGTTCGTCTATTCTATAGCCTTAAAACTACATTATTTGTAATCTTAACATTAGGATCAAAGTTGAGAACCTTTCCTAATAGCCTATAAGTGGATCCATGGCCTTTTTTCTCCCTTATACCCATATTTGTTTCTTGTATGGTTTCCCTTTTGGGGATATAGCTTCTTGGCCATCATATGTTGCTCAAATTGAAAAAAAAATCAAATCTATTATTTTATTTTATCTATGGAAACCTAGCAATGGAGCTACTTTCTCTATTGAATATATTAATTGTACCTTTTCTCTTTCTAACAAAATCAATGGTATTTATTTTATATACTTATAGATTCAAGCGTAGGTAAATTTTTTCTTAGAGGATTTCTTGGGGATATGGCTCCTTGGCCTTCATATATTGCTTGAATTCAAAAAAATTAAAGCTATTAGCTTATTTCATCTATGGAAATCTAGAAATGGAGCTATTTTCTCTATTGATTATATTAATTGTACCTTTTCTCATTCTAATTAAATTAGTGGTATTTCTTTTATGTACTTATAGATTCAAGCCTAGGTCAAGAACGTGGACCTTGAATTTTAGCATTTACAAGATCTCTTGAACCACTAGGGAGGTGTGCCTTGTACAATGAGAAAAGTTCATTAAAATATAAATGCCTAGACCACCCCTCCTCTAACACCCTATCAATAGAGCTTCTCCCATAGTTGAAGGCATTTCTTTCCACCTCCTACATAGTGTAGGTGTTGGTCTACATCTTTGTATGCATGAAAATTAGCACACACTAACATGGATGGATGAATGGATGTTTATCGTTGTGATCATGGAAGAAAAGGTGTAGTGGAGACCCTTATGGTTGAATGAGTGAATGGTTGGGCTGATTTTTTAGTTCACAAGGGAAATGTAATAAGAGATAAATAGGTGGCATGAGTCTAGGTTGGATAGGAACTATCAAAGCCAATATAATTGTTATATGTCTCAACTTTCTCTAATGTGTCTGTTGGGAATTAAGGTGTCTCAACCTTGGTAATTCCTTGCATTATTTATGTTTGTATTTATTAATTAAATTCCTATGTTGTAAATTAATTGTAAATTCTATATTGTCATTTTGTGGGATGTGGCACGGTGATGTGTCATCCTACATGGAAGATGACAACTTGTAATTTTGTCCTCACATGAGGAGATAGGTGTCCCACTTTGTGGTAGGTGCATTTTGTCATGTGTCAGCATCTTGGATGTTGTGTAAGGGAATGTTTGACCGAAACAGTTTTAATGGATTCCTATGATGAAGTTATGACATGTAAGAGTTGAAAATAGAAGCTTGTAAGACAGGTGAAGACATGTGTCATGAAGCATCTTTGAAAAAGGCATTTTGGGTGCCCCAAGGTGGACTATGACATGTTGTAAGAGAATATGCTATTTATAGTCTATGTATGACAGATTCTCTTACAGATGTAAGTTGTAACCATTATGATAGATTCTATGACGGTCGTAAGAGCTTCTGTCATACGCCATTTTGGAAATAGGTGACCTCTTTGGGATGGGAGATGTGAACAAGTGTCAGGAACATTCTACAATGTTGAGCAAGTGTCCTTAGGCATGGGTTTTGGGCCATGAGGCCAAGTTGGACACCCATTCTAAGATAGGACCAATATTACCTTGTATATTTTATATAAACAGGTGCTTGGAGGAGGAGATGCATTACAGGATTGACAGGTACTGTTATGCTGCTGGATTGACTCCATACATGAGTGTTGAAGACCATTGAAGCTTGCATTGCAAGTGTATTGTAAACCATATTCATTTTTGTTAATACATTTTGTAGGTTTCTGAGTGTGGGGTTTTTCACTCGATAATGGTTTTCCCCATGTTATATCTTTGTCTCTCTTCTTCTGTCTTCTTTCTAGTTCATGTGTATTGCTGCAATATCTATGTTACATGTTTCATGTTGCTGTTATTGTAAGGATTAATTTGAATTTGTATAGCTCTCCCCTCATTAGATTAGTGTAGGAAGTGATTTCCGCACACCTAGCTTCCTTTCAGTTGGTATCAAAGCTTGATCACCTTTGGTCCTAGTTGTTGGGTAGGGGTTTTTTGAGCTGATCTTAAGTTGAGTGGGAGTCTGTGCAGAGTATTCTAAATCTTATTGCAGCAAGGAGATGGCAAGCACATCTGGAAGGATAGAAGTGTAGAAATTCAATAGAACTAATTTCAAGCTGTGGAAGCTCAAGATTGAAGACATGCTTGTTGATCGAGACCTCTGGGAAACTATCAGTGGAACTAAACCAACTGTAATGTCACAAGTTGATTGGGATCTCAAGGATCGGAAGGGTAAGGGTCTCATAAGACTTAGTCTTGCTGATTTTGTCCTATTAAATATCCATGAGGAGACTACTGCAAACTTGTTTTGGAAGAAGTTGGGAGATGTGTATCAAGCCAAATCCCTGGTTAACAAACTTTTTCTGAGAAAGAAGTTGTATTCCCTTCGAATGGAGGATGGAGGATCTATTGCAGAACATATGAATGCTTTCAACATGTTGGTTGCACAATTAACATCCGTTGTTGTGAAGATGGAGGAGGAGGATCAGTGTATGACCTTGCTTTGTTCTTTGCCAGACTTGTGGGATCACCTTGTCATGGCTATTGGAAGCACCACATCCACATTCAAAATGGATGAAGTGGTTTCTTCGTTGTTGTTTGAAGAGATGCAAAGAAAGTCTTTTGAGGCAGCCAAAGAGGCTCTTGCAGTTCATGGAAGACCCAAGGAGAAAGGGAATTAGAAGGACAAGAAAGTTGAGAAGGGTATATCCAAATCCTGTGGGAGATCCAAATCTCTTGGAAAGTCCAAGGCTCTCTGTTGGAACTATGGTAAATCTGGGCATTTCTGAAAGGAATGCAAAGAGGAAAAGAAAAAGAAGAAGAACCCAAATTCAGATTCTGACAAGTCACAAGATGATGGTGATGCCTTCATCACAGCCATGGAAACCCATGCATCTAATGATGTGTGGCTGATTGATTCTGGTGCATCATTTCACATGACCTCTCATCGAGACTGGTTCACTAAGTATGAGGAGTTCGATGGTGGAAAGGTGTACCTGGGTGACGACTCTCATCTGAAGATTGTTGGTCATGGAAGAGTCTCTATCTAATTCCCTGATGGACGAGTGAAGGGGATCTCTAGGGTTATGCATATCCCAGGTTTAGTACGGAACCTTCTTTCTATAAGTATGTTGAATGATGCAGGTGTGTAGGTTGTCTTTTCGAAAGAAGGATGGAAGATGACTAGAGGAGCTATGGTGCTTCCTAAGGGTACTAGGAGAGGTACTCTGTTTCAGCTAGAGGCATGCATTTCACAATGCAATAGTTCTTCTGACTCAAGGAAGAGGGTAGTAGTCACTTCATCCCCACCATCTGAATGAGCAGTGAAGAAATCTATTATTTCTAGTTTTGATGGTTGTAATCATGCCTTGGAAGTTAAGCTTCCTGTTGAAAAGACAATGTTATGGCATAAGAGATTTGGCCACATTGGTGAGAAGGGTCTAGGTACCCTGAAAAATAAGAACCTCATTGAGGGGTTAGATGATTGTAATCTTGAGTTTGACTTTTGCAAACATTACATAAATGGAAAACAAAACCATGTTTAGTTTTACGTGAGTTCTCATAAGTCTTCTGGTGTGTTAGATCTTGTTCATTTTGATGTATTTGGTCCTGTTAATGCTCCTTCATTATCAAAATCTGTATATTTTGTATCTTTTATAGATGACTATAGTAGAAGGACATGGATTTATTTTCTCAGAAGCAAATATGAAGTCTATAGTAATTTTAAGGAGTTTAAGGCCTTTGCTGAAAATCAGACTGGTAAAAAGATTAAATATTTGAGAACTGACAATGGTGGTGAGTTATGTTCTATAGAATTTTATAAATATTGCAAAGAAATTGGGATTGAAAGACACAAGACAACTCCATACACCCTGCAGCAAAAGTTGCAGAGAGGATGAACAGGACATTGATGGAGAAGGCTAGGAGTATGCTTAGTGGAGCTGGCCTAGAACAAAAGTTTTGGGCTGAAGCTATTGCCACTGCTTGCTATCTTGTAAATAGATCTCCTACATCAATTCTTGTTGGTAAGACACCCATGGAGGTGTGGTCTGGTAGAAAGCCTTCAATAAGGCATCTTCGTGTTTTTGGTTGTGAGGCATATGCACATGTACCTAGGGAGAAGCGGTCAAAATTAGAGAACAAAGCTGTTAAGTGTATCTTCATTGGCTATGGTGTCGGTGTGAAAGGATACAAGCTTTGGGATCCTATGGCTGAAAAAGTGTTGTATAGCAGAAGTGTCATCTTCAGAGAGCTAACACCTTCTTCCATTGTTTTACAGCCAGAAGAAAAAGAAAAGAAAGAGGATGTTGTTCAGTTTCCTGCTACCCCTAAGAAGACTAAATAGAAAGACAATGTTGGACCTGATTATGAGGAGAGCTCTGGTAGCTTTGAAAGCTCAGGTGAAGAAGCTAAACCTCAACCTCAGCCCTTGAGGAGGTCTACACAGATAAGAAAACAACCTGAAAGGTTTGGTTTTACATTGCTTGATTCTGATTGTGCTTATGCTTTGATTACTAACAGTAATGAACCTAGAACTATATCAGAGGCTATGGAAATGAAAGATGTAGGTTCCTAGAAGGAGGCCATGGAGGATGAGATGGCTTCTTTGGAAAAGAATCAAACTTGGGACTTGGTTCATTTGCTTCCTAGATGGAAACCCATTGGATGCAAATGGGTGTTCAAGAAGAAAATTGGTACAGATCGTAGTGTTGAGAAGTATAAGGCCAGATTGGTTGCGAAGGGGTATTCACAAGTGGAGGGTATAGATTATGGTGAGATCTTCTCTCCCATTGCAAATCTGACATCCATTAGATTCCTTTTGTCTCTTGTAGTAGCTTATCACTTAGAGGTAGAATAGATGGATGTGAAGACAACTTTCCTTCATGGTGACTTGGAGGAAGAAATCTACATGTCGTAGCTAGAGCATTACATGGTGAAAGGTAAAGAAAATTTGGTTTTCAAGTTAAAGAAGTCTTTGTATGGTTTGAAGCAGTCTCCTAGGAGGTGGTACTTAAATTTTAATGCCTTTGTGTTGTCAATTGGATTTCTGAGATTGAAATCAGATCATTGTGTGTATTTTAAGTTTGATGGTGATCATATTCTCATTGTTGCATTGTATGTTGATGATATTGTTAGATTTAGGACAGACAACTGAGAGGGGGGGTGAATCAGTTATCACCAAAATCCTGTTCCTTATTCACTTTAAAACCTTCTTATATTTCAACAACATATCAATTATTCAATTATGAAAGTATAATGCAATAATTCAAGAGAAGAAACAAATTGAACACATATAACACCAAGATTTTAATGTGGAAAACCTGGTTAAGGGAAAAACCATGGGGTGACTAACCCAAGATTGTATTCTCTATTAAAAGAATAAGAAGAATAAATGGTACTTTCCAGTTAGGACTCACTGCCCAAGCACATTGCTCACAAGAGGCCCACTGCCTACAGGAGACACATTGTCTACAGAAGAATATAAGTATTACATACTTGAACTAGAGATTAGCATCTTCACTATGCTTGAGTCAGTTCCATTTAAGCTCAACACCTCTGCTCTTCTTTTCATTCCTCTTCACTACCACCTTCACTTCATCACATCAAGGACGCATTTGAATGACTTTGCAATTCTTATTTATACATGACATCGACTTTGGAATGATCATCAAACTTAGCACAACATACACTTATTTTATTATAGAGCAAATATAAAAATACAACTTGACTTATTACAAAAACTTCATGCACATCACTATACTGTTGGCCACACATAGCTAGGACTTCAATCTTCTTAGAGGAACACGCCATGCTTCACAAAACATCTTCAAGATCATCTGCAACATGTGCAAATCATCCGGTCAGCCAAGACTAGGAAGGACACCATCACCTGAAGGTAAATCTTCAATTATGAGCTCAATCTTCAATGTAGACCATCGACATGAACTGGAACACAATCTAGAGACCCCCACAAGCTTGCTTGAATCATCAAGAACATCCGCACCACTTCTGCTTACTGCAATTATTCGCATCTTCATCTAGAACCTTAAGAAGACAGTCGCCCATCACTATCACATTAGAAGGATTGCTTGTGTACCTCCAAACCATGAACTAATTGGGTTGTCAATTCAAATTAGCCTTCCAAACATGCCACTAGATCCGCAGAACATGATATTGTATTTTTGAATCTTACCAGACCTGTTTGTGTCACTCTGTCACCTCTGAACAGTTGCCAGAACCAGTTTTACTCTCATGGCCATAACTCCTCCATATTTTCATACGGACCTATCAAATCTTAACTAGCTATCTTCAAGCACATATCTACAAACCCTTCGATGTGCATTCTCTGATCTTCATCTAGCTGGGATCTTCACTTCATAGAGCTTCATTGTCTTCATTGATCTTCTTTGTTTATGATAGGACTAATTTTCTCAATATCCTTAGCACACAACTCATCCAATCCTTGATATCAATGCAACAGGAGTATGTTGACATCAATGACAACACCGGTTAGGCCCATACTTGCAACAATATCCCCCTTTGTCATTGATGGCAACATATAATGTGAAAAGTTTTTTAACCATCAAGACAAGAACTTCTCCTCACTGACTAACATAGCTCCCCCTATCAACAACAACCATTCACATGTCTTCTCTTCCTTTACTGCTCCCCCTTTGATCAACAACCACTTTTTGTTTTTCACATGTCTTCTCTCCCCCTTTGACATCGATGGCAAAGGGCACATACTTGCAACTACTTCTCATACTTTAGAATCATACAGACTAGTCCCCCTGAGTAGCAGCCTCCAAACATCAATCCAGATCACAAGATATGACTTTGGTATCCACCGGACTGATGCACATCAGTGCACCTTAATTCAAAACCGGAGGGGTAATAACCCCTAACTTCTCCCTAAGATACTCAAAAGAGTCCTTAGGTAGAGGTTTAGTAAAAATGTCTACAATCTGATCCTTTGAGGGCACAAACTCCAATATGACTTCATTGTTGTTCACCTGCTCTCTTAAAAAGTGGAACTTAATGGATATATGTTTTGTCTTTGAATGAAACACCAGATTTTTTGATATGTTTATTGCACTTGAATTATCATAGAAGATTGTGATAGGTTCTTCATACTCTACTCTGATATCTCTTAGCATTTGCTTCATCCACAATACTTGAGTGCAACTACCTACTGTTGCAATATACTCTGCTTCTGCAGTGGATAGAGATATTGCCTCTTGTTTCTTGCTTAGCCAAGAAACCAACCTTTTTCCCAAAAAGAATGCACAACCACTGGTACTCTTCCGGTTATCCATATCTCCTACACAATTAGCATCTGTATATGCATGAAGAGAGAAATCGTGATCCTTAGGATACCATAATCCATACTTAATTGTTCCTTTTAGATATCTGAGAATTCTCTTGATTGCCATGACATGAGACTTTCTAGGATCAACTTGGAATCTGGCAACAAGACCAACAACATTCATAATATTAGGTCTAGTTTAAGTAAGGTAGAGCAACCCTCCAATCATTGACCTGTACTTTTTTTTATCAACCTTAGGTGATTCATCATCTTTACTCAGCTTACATTCGGTTGCCATGGGAGTATTCATTGCCTTTGAATCTTCCATTCCAAATTTCTTCAATAATTCTTTCACATATTTGGTCTGCGATATGAAGATTCCTTTCTTTGTTTGAGTTATTTGCAAACCCAACAAGAAATTCATTGCCCCAAACATAGACATCTCAAATTCACTTTGCATTTGATCTGCAAAAGTCTTGCACATACTATCTTTCCCTCCAAAAATGATATCATCAACAAATACCTTAACAATCAAGATATTTTCATGATCAATCTTAAAATATAGATTACTATCAGCAGTACCTTTGTTGAAACCAATCTTCAAAAGATGTTTGTCCAATCTTTCATACCAGGCTCTTGGGGCTTGCTTGAGTCCATACAATGCCTTCTTCAGCTTGCAGACCATATCTCCATGATCAAATAATTGAAATCCATCTAGTTGCTCAATGTATACCTCTTCTTCCAAATCACCATTTAGGAAAGTAGACTTGACATCCATCTGATACACCTTGAAATCTTTGAAGGCAGCAAAAGCAAGAAATAATCTGACTACTTCAATTCTTGCCACTGGAGCTAAAGTTTCTTCAAAGCCAACTCCTTCTACTTGAGAATAACCCTTATAGACCAATCTAGCTTTGTTTTTTACTACTTCACCATCTTCATTCAGTTTATTCTGGAAGACCCACTTAGTCCAAATCACATTTTTGTCCTTAGGTCTATGAAAAAGATCCTAAGTGTGATTCTTTTCAATCTGTATCAATTCTTCCTCCATTGCTTTAGCCCATCTTTCATCATTGCATGCTTCACTTACTGTTTTGGTTCAATCTTTGAAATCAAACAATACTTCACTGAATCTTAAGCAATTTTTCTTCTTGTTTGAACAGCTTTGCTTTTATCTCCTATGATCTGATCTTTAGAATGATTCAGTCTTACATACCTGGGAGTTTTGGGATTCTCTTGTGGTGCAGGGCACCTAGGAGCACCTTGGTTCCTAAAGTCACTTTGTTTGCATTTTTTTGAAAGGTTGTGATTTTTGTTTAATGTGTTTTGTAATAAGGCTTTTCATAGCCATGTTGGAAGGTCTATTCTTGTGTGGTCAAGAGGTCTGGGGTAACTTTATAAACCTCATATCCTTCTTAGTCCACTTGGACCTAGTTGTGCCACTTAGGCCTAGAAGGTCTAATATTGGCTTTTTGAGTTTGTTTGAGTTGTCTTAGTGTTTTAGCATGGTCTCAGGAGTGTGATGGCAGTTTGATTCCATTTGACAAGCAAACCTAATCATCATCCTCTTGAAAATGCAAAAACTCCATAGTGTAACAAGTTGCCAATGTTGCCAATGACACATTGGTCGGTTCAAAACTTAGTTTGGGCGGTTGAATCTCCTTTTGGAAGTTAGAAACTGACTTGGATAGGTTGATATGGAGGAAATATTGCTCCAGCACGGAGGAGAAAGTTTTTGTATGGAATTTGGGCACAAAAATCAAGAAAACTAACTGTTTTTCACTATTTTTATTGCTGTGTACGACCTGTACGGATTTTTCAGGGGTGAAAATGTACTTTTTCTGAAAGCTCTTGGAGTCAAGGTTCTAATGCAACTAGTTTGAGGTCTTGAAGTGGTCGGGATCAAAAGTTATAGATTTTTCTTTCAAAACAGGTCCAGAAACCCTGTTTTCTAGGGCAGCCATAGAAATCCGGCCCTAGAATGCATTCCCACAGTTGAAAATTCGCAAAAACTGGTGAAATGCAGGCTAGGGGTATGTACTATAAGATTCCAAAAGATTTTTGTTTGAAAATGCAGTCTTCTATTTTTAATTTGATGCCCTAGGTCAAGTATTCCTATGTATTTGGCCAGAATTGTGCAATTTATTGATGTAGATGACAAAATCTGATAGGTGGGCGAATGAAAGTTGGTTTGTGAGTTTTTTGTAGGTCATAGAAGAGATCCAAGTTCCTGCCCTAGGTTTATGACCCCAATTTTGAGCACTTGCTTTGTAACCTAGCCTAAATTGATCAATTAGGCCTAGAAGACCAAATGAGTGTTCTGGATTGCTGGAGTAGAGTTGGAACAGGAGACTTGGGAGTTTGATAGAGTTCCATAGAGTGTATCTAAAACCATCATTTGTTTTCCTAGACCTTTGGGATTTTGTCAAGTTTTGTTGAGAAAACCTAGTTTGGAGGGCTAGTAGCCTTACTAGTCAAGGTATAGGTTGAAGAGTTTTGGGAAGTTGGAGATCAAACCAACTGCATAGAAAGTGTTTGTTGATCTGTCTTAAGGTGTTGGAGAAGCCTAGAAGGTGGAGCCATCACTAGGATACCAAATCCTTCATACACCCTTGAACGTGCCTTTGGTTGCTTGGTTGAAGGCTGTTTGAAGTGGGTGAGTGGGCAAAGGACAATAGAGTAAACCTTTGTGTGTTGCTTCCCTTGTGCCACTCTACATCAGGTGGTATGAGAGCCATCAAAGAGATGGGAGATAGAGGAGAAGAGGAGGAAATTCCTTCAAAGGTGACTAATGCCGAATTGGCAAAGATAGTGAGAGAGCAAGCAGCCAAGAACAAAAGGATGGAGGCTGAGATAGAAAAGTTGAAGAAAGACAAAGATAAGAAGAAGAAGCCAGAGGCCATCTTGGATTCAGATGAAGAGGATCAAGATGAGGAAGAAGAAGTGCCTATGGAAGAGCCACAAGGAGGCATGTCAGAGAGACAATTCCTAGATGCACTTGGAAAGTTGAGTAGGAAGGACACTAAGGCAGACTTACCGATGTTTCTTGGTAAGATGAATCCAGAGGAGTGCCTTGATTGGATTAAGGCAATGGAGAACTATTTTGAATGTGAAGAAGTGGCAGAAAATCAGAAAGTGAAGATTGCCAAATCAAGAATGAAAGGGCCAGCCTTGAGTTGGTGGAATTTTATTCAAAATGAAAGGATAGAAGATGATAGGAATCCTATCTCTACATGGAGGAAGATGGTACTTGAAATCAAGAAGCAATTTGTCCTTGAGGATTATGAGGTCAACTTGAGACAAAAGGACATGGACGTGAGCACCTACACAGAAGAGTTTCACAAGATGACATTGAAAGCCAAGATGCCTGAGAATGAAAAATAGAAGCTTGCAATGTATCTTAATGGCCTCAAGTTCTCCATTCAAGATGAATTAACTCTCTTTAACCTGGAGACAATCCATAAGTGTTTTCAAATGGCATTGAGAATTGAGGATAAACAAAGAAGAAAAGGTGATTCATACAGCAGCAGCAGAGGCAGAGGAAATCAGAATTTTAGGGGCAGGGGTAGATTTCAAAACAGAGATAATTTCTCTAGATTCCAAGGTGGCGGATCACAAGAAGGCAGCCAAGGGCAGGCTGATAAAAACAGTGCTGATAAGGGTCAGTTTAGGGGTAGAGGTAATCGCAGAGGAAAAAGTGGGGGCCGAGGTCCCAATGTGTTTACTGGAAGGTGTTTCTCTTGCAATCAGATTGGACATCAGTCCTTTAGGTGCCCAGAGAAGATGGGAAACACTACTGCAAATCAGAAAGAAAGAAGAGTACAACTCCTTCAAGAAGAGGACTGTCAAAGCACCACAAGTTACCAAATAGCCTCTTCCAAGTCTGCAGCACCTGAGAGTGGAGAATGCATCATGTTCAACAGGTCACTCATCATGCCAGCCACCAAGGAGCAGCCCCAAAGAAACAACTTGTTCAGAACCACTTGCAAGGTGAAAGGAAAAGTTTGCAAGGTAATAGTAGATTCAGGTTCTTCTAAAAATTTGGCTTCTAATGAAATGGTGACTAAGTTAGGATTAGAAAGAATGCCTCATCCTAACCCCTATAGAGTCTTTTGGCTGACCAAGGAACAACAAACTGTGGTGAAAGAGCAATGTTGGGTTGAATTCAAGATAGGTGAATATCATGATAAGGTTCTTTGTGAGATAGTGGATATGGATGCATGCCACCTTCTTCTTGGAAGGCCTTGGCAACATGACACAAGTGCCCAACATGATGGTAAGAACAATGTGATTCATTTGTCCAAGAATGGTGAAAAGTTTACAATGACTCCTTTGATTGATGATTGCAAAGAGAAAGTCATTTCTAGTTCAGTTATGTTGGTAGGTGAAAAAGAGTTTTTGGCTAACCTCAAGGAAGAGAAAGTGCCATGTTTTGCAGTAGTCATCAAGCCCAAGGATGTGAATCCCAAGAAGGTCAAAGTGCAGCAACCTCTTAGGAGGATTGGACCAAAGGAAGTGGAAGAATTATTGGAAAGGTTCCATGATGTGATAGCCGATGAAGGCAAGGATGCTCTTCCACCAAAGAGGGAGATTAGTCATTGCATTGATCTCATCCCTGGATCCACCCTACCAAACCAAGAAGCCTACAAGTTGACCCCAGAGCAAAATTCTGAAGTGGCAAGACAAATCCAAGACTTGTTGGATAGAGGGCTTATCAGGAGGAGTATTAGTCCATGTGCAGTACCTGCAGTGCTTGCACCTAAGAAGGAAGGAACATGGCGACTATGCACTGATTCCAGGGCCATCAACAAGATTACTATCAGGTATAGATTTCCAATGCCTAGAATAGAAGATTTAATGGATTGCTTGGGTAAGGCTAAGTATTTTACCAAGATAGATCTAAAAAGTGGTTATCACCAAATCAGGATAAGGGAGGGGGATGAGTGGAAAACCGCCTTCAAAACCAATGAAGGACTATTTGAATGGGTTGTCATGCCTTTTGGCTTGTCAAATGCACCAAGCACCTTCATGAGATTGATGAATGAAGTGCTAAAACCTTTCCTTAACAAGTTTATTGTTGTATATTTGGATGATATACTGATTTTTAGTGACAGCAAGGAAGACCACATAAGGCATATCCATCAAGTACTCAGGAGGCTTCAAGAGGAGAAGTTGAGAATCAATCTTGACAAATGTGTCTTCCTACAAGAAGAGTTGATATTTTTGGGGTTTGTCATCTCCAAGGGCAGCCTAAAAATGGATCCAAGTAAGGTTGCAGCCATTCTTAATTGACCAACACCTACAACAGCCTCGGAGGTAAGGAGTTTCCATGGTTTATGCAGCTTTTATAGAAAGTTCATTAGAGGGTTTAGTGGCATTTGTGCTCCACTTGTTGACACCATAAAAGGGGGCAAGAAATGTGTGTTTTTATGGACAAATGAGGCCAACCAAGCCTTTGAACTGTTAAAGAAAAAAATATCAGAAAAACCGGTCCTTGTTCTTCCTGATTTTGACAAGGTCTTTGTGGTAGAATGTGATGCAAGTAAGAGGGCTGTTGGGGGAGTCTTAAGTCAAGATGGGAGGCCTGTAGCATTCTTTAGTGAGAAGTTAAATGAGGCAAAACAAAACTACTCCACCTATGATCTAGAGTTATATGCCATGGTTCAGTCATTGAGGAAATGGAGACACTACTTATTGCCAAAGGAATTTATAGTTTTTACTGACAACCATGCATTAAGCTTCTTGAACAGGCAGCAAAAGTTGAATCACAGACATGTCAAGTGGATGGAGTACATCCAAGCATACACCTTCTCCATAAAACACAAGAAAGGAGTGGCCAATAAGGTAGCCGATGCCTTAAGCAGGAGAAATCTTGTTGTGCAAACTATTCAATTGGAAAGTACAGGTATTCATGCCATTAAAGATCAGTATACAGTAGATGAAGACTTCAAAGAGCCATACCTATCTTGCAAGGCCATGACAGGAAGGTATAATACTGATTTTTCTAATTTTTTGTTGCAAGATGGATATCTTTTCAAGGGTAGCATGTTGTGTATCCCAAGAGGATCTATTAGAGAGAATATAATAAAGGAAAAGCATTGTGGCAGCATGTCAGGTCACTTTGGTATTGATAAGACCCTAGAATTGGTTAGGAGGTACTATTTTTGGCCAAAATTGCCAACCGATGTAAGGAAGTTTGTTGAAACTTGTCAAATTTGCCAAAGAGAAAAGAGGCATACATCAAATGTAGGTTTATACACTCCTCTACCTATTCCTTCAAATCCTTGGGATTCCATAAGTATGGACTTTGTCCTTGGTTTGCCTAGGACAAAGAATGGACATGACAGCATTTTTGTGGTTGTAGATAGGTTCTCAAAAATGGCTCACTTCATCCCATGTCGAACCACACATGATGCCTCACACATAGCAGGTCTTTTCTTCAAGGAAATAGTCAGGTTACATGGTTTACCTTTGTCCATAATCTCAGACAGAGACCCCAAGTTCATTGGACACTTCTGGAGGACACTGTGGAAGAGACTAGGTACAAATTTGTCCTTATCATCTGCCTATCACCCTCAGTCTGATGGACAAATAGAGGTGATTAATAGGTCACTTGGCAACCTCCTAAGATGCCTAACAAAGGAGCAGGGTGCTAGTTGGGATTCAATTTTGGCTCAGGCAGAGTTCTCATACAATGACACTGTCAATAGAAGCACCGAGCTATCTCCTTTCCAAATTATTTATGGCACTCACCCAAGGGGTATTTTGGAACTAAGGGAGGTTAAAGGACTAGAAAACAACAGTGCCTTGGCTGAAGACTTCGTTCAAGTCATGAAAGATGTCCATGAACAAGTACAACAGAAATTGTTGTCCACTTCTCAGAAATATAAATAATTTGCTAACAGAAAAAGAAGGGATTTGCAGTTCAAGGAAGGTGATTTAGTAATGGTTCATCTGAAGAAGGAGAGGCTCCCTGCAGGTAAACACACTAAGCTACTCATGAAGAAGATTGGACCTTGTGAAGTGCTCAAGAAATGTGGAGAAAATGCATATAAAATCAGACTTCCGGATGGCATTGCTTTGTCTCCAATTTTTAATGTTTCAAACCTTTATCCCTATAAAGGATCTGATCCTTAGACTGTTGTTGAAGAAGATCAAACTGATCAGACACTCCAGGAACTCATTCCTTCATCTCTAAATCAGATTGAGTGCATTTTGGACAAGAGGATTGCAAAACAAACTAGAAGGCACACCTATCATGACTATTTGGTGAAGTGGCTAAACAAACCTCAGGAGGATGCCACTTGGATGAGCAGGGTAGACATTGAGAAGGTAGGTTTCACATTTGATAGCATTCCAACTCAAGAGACTTGAGTTCTATTTGACAGTGGGTGTATGGTGCAGGGCACCTAGGAGCACCTTGGTTCCTAAAGTCACTTTGTTTGCATTTTTTTGAAAGGTTGTGATTTTTGTTTAATGTGTTTTGTAATAAGGCTTTTCATAGCCATGTTGGAAGGTCTATTCTTGTGTGGTCAAGAGGTCTGGGGTAACTTTATAAACCTCATATCCTTCTTAGTCCACTTGGACCTAGTTGTGCCACTTAGGCCTAGAAGGTCTAATATTGGCTTTTTGAGTTTGTTTGAGTTGTCTTAGTGTTTTAGCATGGTCTAAGGAGTGTGATGGTGGTTTGATTCCATTTGACAAGCAAACCTAATCGCCATCCTCTTGAAAATGCAAAAACTCCATAGTGTAACAAGTTGCCAATGTTGCCAATGACACATTGGCCGGTTCAAAACTTAGTTTGGGCAGTTGAATCTCCTTTTGGAAGTTAGAAACTAACTTGGATAGGTTGATATGGAGGAAATATTGCTCCAGCACGGAGGAGAAAGTTTTTGTACGGAATTTGGGCACAAAAATCAAGAAAACTGACTATTTTTTGCTATTTTTATTGCTGTGTACGGCCTGTATGGATTTTTTAGGGGTGAAAATGTACTTTTTCTAAAATATCTTGGAGTCAGGGTTCTAATGCAACTAGTTTGAGGTCCTGAAGTGGTCGGGATCAAAAGTTATAGATTTTTCTTTCAAAACAGGTCCAGAAACCCTGTTTTCTAAGGTAGCCATAGAAATCCGGCCCTAGAATGCATTCCCACCGTTGAAAATTTGCAAAAAATGGTGAAATGCAGGATAGGGGTATGTACTATAAGATTCCAAAATATTTTTGTTTGAAAATGCAGTCTTCTATTTTTAATTTGATGCCCTAGGTCAAGTATTCCTATGTATTTGGCCAGAATTGTGCAATTTATTGATGTAGATGACAAAATCTGATAGGTGGGCGAATGAAAGTTGGTTTGTGAGTTGTTTGTAGGTCATAGAAGAGATCCAAGTTCCTTCCCCAGGTTTATGACCCCAATTTTGAGCACTTGCTTTGTAACCTAGCCTAAATTGATCGATTAGGCCTAGAAGACCAAATGAGTGTTCTGGATTGCTGGAGTAGAGTTGGAACAGGAGACCTGGGAGTTTGATAGGATTCCATAGAGTGTATCTAAAACCATCATTTGTTTGCCTAGACCTTTGGGATTTTGTCAAGTTTTGTTGAGAAAACCTAGTTTGGAGGGCTAGTAGCCTTACTAGTCAAGGTATAGGTTGAAGAGTTTTGGGAAGTTGGAGATCAAACCAACTGCATAGAAAGTGTTTGTTGATCTGTCTTAAGGTGTTGGAGAAGCCTAGAAGGTGGAGCCATCACTAGGATACCAAATCCTTCATACACCCTTGAATATGCCTTTGGTTGCTTGGTTGAAGGCTGTTTGAAGTGGGTGAGTGGGCAAAGGACAATAGAGTAAACCTTTGTGTGTTGCTTCCCTTGTGCCACTCTGCATCATCTTGTACTTCTAATTCTTGGACAGGTTCATCCAAACTTGTCTCTTCTTCTTATATTTCAGGATTCTTCGGATCAATTTGAATCTAAACTGGAATTGGGACTTGTTATCCTTGGTCTGAGACATCATTCTGATCATCTGCTTCATACTCATAATATCTTGAGGGCCTTTCCATGCCTTCATCAACCTTCACATTTGTACTTTCTACAATCTTTCTCAATCTCTTGTTATAACACTGGTATGCTTTGCTTTGAGTAGAATATCCCAAGAATATTCCTTCATCAGTTCTAGCATCAAACTTGCCAAGGTCTTCATCTCTTTTGATATAGAATTTACTACCAAAGACTTTGAAATACTTCATAGTAGGAGTGATGCCAAACCAAAGTTCATAAGGGGTCTTACCAGTATTGCCTCTGATTTGTACTCGATTAAGAGTATAGACAACAGTGATTACAACTTCTCTCCAATAGATCTAAGGAACATTTGCTTTCATCATCATGGTCCTAGATGCTTCCTGGATGGTCAGGTTCTTTCTCTCCACTACTCCATTCTGATGTGGAGTCCTTGGAGTAGATAAAAGTCTCTTTATCCCATGTTTCTCACAGAATGTTATGAACTCACCGGATGTGAATTCTCCACCTCTATTAGACCTAAGGCATTTTATGTTTATGCCAGTTTCATTTTCTACCATAGCCTTGAATATTTTGAACTTTTCAAGTGCTTCAGATTTCTCTTTCAAGAAAGTCACCCACATCATCCGGGAGTGGTCATCAATCAGCAACATGAAATACCTATCTCCTTGTAGACTCCTGATTCTTGCCGGACCACAAAGATTAGTGTGCACCAAGTCTAACAATCCAGTTGAAGATTGTTCCTTACTTTTGAATGTGACTCTGTTCTACTTACCCAACTGACATTCTTTGCACAAACTGTTAGTAAGTTTCACCAGTCTTGGAAGATCTCTTACATCCTGAGTGTTGCTTATCTTGATGATATTATCAAAATTCACATGACACATTCTCCTATGCCACAACCAACTCTGATCAATTTGAACAAATAAGCAACTTTTGCTAGTACCAACCAATTGGAAGATGTTACCTTTTGTCTGTGTACCAGATGCAATCTTAGTTCCACAGCTTTCAAAAATCTTGCATTTTCTATTTTTGAATCAGAGATCATAGCCTTTGTCCACCAACTATCCAACACTAAGAAGATTATGCTTTAGACTTTCAACATACAGAACATCATTAGCTTTGTTCTTTCCATCAAAAGAAATGGTTCCCCTGCCTCTAATTCTGCCAGCAGAATTATCTCCAAACTTTACAACTCCACCTTCATATCTTTCCAAGTTTAAGAACTTACTCTTGTCACAAGTCATATGGTGAGAGCATCCACTGTCAATAACCCATTCATCATTTTCTTCAACTTGAGCAGCTAAAGCACTTTCTATCATCTTATGATTGGTAGATTCAATAGGCATTGGATCTTCTTCTTTGATGGTAATAAACACCCAGTCACTTCCAGGTTTGTTTCCTATCTTAGATTCATCATCTATTACTCCTTCATCATCATCTTCTTGAACATAGTAACACTTCTTCTGAAACCTTGATCTATTAGGTTTTGGCCTTGAAAACCTTTCTGTACATCTGGAGGCAAAATATCCAATCTTATTACAGGGAAAGCATTTGAAAGGTAATTTTCCTTCATACTTACCGAATCCTCTTGGCAGTCTCTTTGCAATGAGGGATTCAAGTTGTTCAGCTTCTAATTCATCCTCTTCTAGATCTTTCCTTGCTTTATCATACCAAGTTGATTTCCTTGAGGAACTTTCTCCTGGATCATATCTCTATTTGCCTTTTGTAGAGGCACTAGCTTTGAACATAGATTTAGTCTTGGGAAGTGCATCACCAAACTCAGCCAACTCAAATACAGATATCTTACCAACCAATTGATCCCTTGTAATAGTTGTTAAAGATCTGATTTCCTCAATAGCAACAACTTTGTGTTTGTAAGCAGGAGGTAAAGATCTGAGAACTTTGGCAACAATCTCATCTTCATCCAATATTCCACTAGCACATCTAATGTCACATACAAGCTCATTTACTTTTGACATATATAAAGTGATATTCTCATCTTCACTCATCTTCAAGTCTTCAAACTTTCCTTTCAGGCCTTGCAGGTTGGCACACTAAACATATTTGTCTCCTTTATAAAGATTTTCCAGCTTTGTCCAAATTTCATAAGTAGTCTTCAATCCCATAACATTTGTTAGCTCTGAATCAGATAAGGCACTCAGTAGGGCTTCTTTAGCTCAAATATTATTGTCTACATCTCTAACTTCATCTATAGTTGTTGGACCATTCTTTGGGGGAACATATTTAGTTGTGGTTATGTTCCAATACCGATCTCCCATGCATTGTAAGTGATATTCCATACGGCTTTTCCAAGCAGTGAAGTTTGTTCCATCAAACCTTGGACTATCCTTCTTGTAGGTCAACATCCTAGATCTCCTCAAGTGGTTAAGCTTCATCTAATGGAACTTAGCTCTAATACCAATTGTTAGATTTAAGATAGACAACTGAGAGGGGGGGTGAATCAATTATCACTAAAATACTATTCCTTATTCACTTTAAAACCTTCTTATATTTGAACAGCATATCAATGATTCAATTATGAAAGTATAATGCAATAATTCAAGAGTAGAAACAAATTCAACACATATAACACCAAGATTTTAACATGGAAACCCCAGTTAAGGGAAAAACCACAGGGTGACTAACCCAAGATTGTATTCTCTGTTAAAAGAATAATAAGAATAAATGGCACTTGCCAGTTAGGGCTCGCTGCCTGAGCACACTGCTCACAAGAGGCCCACTACCTACAGGAGACACACTGTCTACAAAAGAATATAAGTATTACATACTTGAACTGGATATTAGCATCTTCACTATGCTTGAGTCAGTTCCATTTAAGCTCAGTACCTCTGCTCTACTTTTCACTCCTCTTCACTACCACCTTCACTTCATCACATTAAGGACGCATTTTGAATGACTTCACAATTCTTATTTATACATGACATCAACTTTGGAATGATCATCAAAGTTGGCACAAAATACACTTATTTTATTGCAGAGCAAATATAAAAATACAACTTGACTTATTACAAAAACTTCATGCACATCACTATATTGTCAGCCACACATAGCTGGGACTTCAATCTTCTTAGAGGAACATGCCATGCTTTGCAAAACATCTTCAATATCATCTGCAACATATGCAAATCATCCGATTGACCAAGACTAGGAAGAACACCATCACCAGAAGGTAAATCTTCAATTATGATCTCAATCTTCAATACGGACCGCCAACACGAACTGGAACACAATCTAGAGACCCCCACAAGCTTGCTTGAATCACCAAGAACATTTGCACCACTTTTGCTTACTATAATCATTCGCATCTTCATCTAGAACCTTAAGAACACAGTCGCCCATCACTGTCACATTAGAAGGATTGCTTGTGGACCTCCAAACCATGAACTAATTATGTTGTTAATTCACATTAGCCTCCCAAACATGCCACCAGATCCACAGAATATGATATTGTATTTCTAGATCTCACCAGACCTATTTGTGTCACTTTGTCACCTCTGAACAGTTTCCAGAACTGGTTTTACTCTCATGGCCATAACTCCTCCATATTTTCATGCAAACCTCTCAAATCTTAACTAGATTGTCTTTAGACACATATCTACAAACCCTTTGATGCACATTCTCTGATCTTCATCTAGATGGGATCTTCACTGATCTTCTATGTTTCTGATAGGACTAATTTTCTTAATATCCTCAGCACACAACTCATCCAATCCTTGATATCAATGACAACACCGGTTAGGCCCATACTTGCAATAGATATGTTGCTCATTGGGAAGGGTAACAATATGATTTCTGATTTTAAATCTCAGTTGTCATCATAGTTTGAAATGAAAGATTTAGGGGCAGCCAGGTACATTATAGGAATGGAAATTAGAAGAGACAGAACCAACAGAAAACTTTGGTTAAGCTAAAGTAAGTATGTGAAGACAGTGTTGGATAGGTTCAACATGGCAGATTGTAGACTATTGTGTGTTCCTATTTCTTTGGGGACAAAGTTGTCTGTTAAGGATTATCCAAAATCTCCTAGTGAGTTGGACATGAGCAGAGTACCTTATGCTAGTGTTGTTGGCAGTTTGATGTATGCTATAGTCTGCACAAGACCAGACATTGTCCAAGTAGTGGAAGTCCTTAGCTGATTTATGGCTAATCCTAGATGGGTACATTGGGATGTAGTTAAGTGAGTGTTCAGATATTTGAGGGGTACTTCCAAGTATTCCATATGCTATCATGGTAATGTTATAGGACCTCCGCATTCTATTGATATTCGTGGATTTGTGGATTCAGATTGGGCAGGTGACATTGACAGCAGGAGATCACCAGTGCTTATGTGTTTACACTATTTGGTGGTGCTATTAGTTGGATGAGTAAGTGACAACCTGTGGTTTCTTTGTCCATGATAGAAGCTGAGTATATGGCAGAAACTCATGCTTGTAAGGAAGCTATTTGGCTTAAAAGATTGTGTTCAAACATTGGTGTTGATGCAGGTCAGATTACGATCAATTGTGACAGTCAGAGTGTGATTTGCCTTGCGAATCTAGCTTTCCATGCTAGAACAAAGCATATTGATGTACAGTTTTAATTCGTGTGAGACATGGTAGAGGATGGGAAGGTAAATTTGGAGAAGGTAGATACTTTGAAGAATGTTGCAGATGCATTGACAAAGCCTGTGAGCACAGAGAAGTTCATATGGTGTTCTAAGTCTATGGGCCTCTCGACTTATAGCAGTTAAATCTTGTTATTCTATTGGCTCTTACAAGGTGTTCAACAAGTGGGAGAATGTTGGAAATTAAGGTGTCTCAACCTTGGTAATTCCTTGCATTATTTATGTTTGTATTTATTAATTCAATGCCTATGTTGTAAATTAATTATAAATTCCATATTGTCATTTTGTGGGATGTGGCACGGTGATGTGTCATCCTACATGGAAGATGACAACTTGTAATTTTGTCCTCACATGAGGAGATAGGCATCCCACTTTGTGGTAGGAGAATTTTTCCATGTGTCGGCATCTTGGATGTTGTGTAAGGGAATGTTTGACCAGTTATGATGGATTCCTATGACGAAGTTATGACATGTAAGAGTCAGAAATAGAAGCTTGTAAGACAGGTGAAGACATGTGTCATGAAGAATCTTTGAAAAAGGAATATTTGGGTGCCCCAAGGTGGACTATGACATGTAAGAGAATATGTTATTTATAGCCTGTGTATGACAGATTCTCTTACAACTATAAGTTGTAACCACTATGACAGATTCTATGACGGTCATAAGAGTCGTAAGAGCATCTGTCATAGCCCATTTTGGAAATAGGTGACCTCTTTGGGATGGGAGCTGTGGATAAGTGTCAGGCACATTCTACAATGTTGACCAAGTGTCCTTAGGCATGGTTTTGGGCCATGAGGCCAAGTTGGACGCCCATTCCAAGATAGGACCAATATTGCCTTGTATATTCTTAATAAACAGGTGCTTGGAGGAGGAGATGTATTACATGATTGATAGGTACTATTATGCTACTGGATTGACTCCAGACATGAGTGTTGAAGACCATTGAAGCTTGCATTGCAAGTGTATTGTAAACCATATTCAATTTTGTTAATACGTTGTGTAGGTTTATGAGTGTGGGGTTTTTCACCCGATAAGGGTTTTCCCCGTGTTATATTTTTGTCTCTCTTCTTCTGTCTTCTTTCTAGTTCATGTGTATTGCTGCAATATCTCTATTACATGTTTCATGTTTCTGTTATTGTAAGGATTAATTTGAATTTGTATAGCTCTCCCCTCATTAGATTAGTGTACAAAGTGATTTCCACACACCTAGCTTCCTTTCAATGTCAATTTGTTCAAGAAGGTTAATGAGAAGAATAGGAAAAATTTCTTCCTATAGCTCTTTTGTTATGTTCAATTGGATTCTATGATACATCAAATGACAAGTTTTATTATTAATGTTTCTTTGTGCTTTTCAAACTTATCCTTGAATATTTCAATGGCTATGTGTACTTGTTACCTTGTTGGAATTTTGTTCAAATGTTTTTTGTTTGCTTGATTGTGAAGCTAAGGATGTTTTTGGTTTGTTTAATTGATTTTATAGCATTTGTTAGTGTAGGTTTTTTATTTTCCTTAGTTGGATATTGTGTATGTTCTTACACATTTAGTTTAGCTTGCTTCATTGTAGTGAGTGGGTCATAATAAGGGTAGATGGAACCTTTAATGAGTGCAACTCCCACCTATTTTTAGGTAGTTAGACTTAATTTTCTTATTGGTTTGTTTTGTATTCCCTTTTTATGATATGTATCCAATCCTATATCTTGTTATTAATTCACCCTTTTGTGAGCTCTCATAATGCTATTTTACTTCTTGAGTATTTGCAATTCTCTTGTAGGAACTAACTCTATTCTACTATTTTGATTTCGTATCATCGCTAGAATAGTTTTATTCAATCTATTTCTTGCACTAGGTTTTGGGTAGCTTCAGTTTACTTTTGAATCTAACACGGTATTAGAGCTTGTTGTTCTAGGATACAACTTTTAGTTTCTAGTTTTGAGATTTAGTGGTGGTTGATCTTTTTGCACGAAGATTCCTTAAAACCTAGTATGCTCTTTTCTTGCATCTTCAAATGATTTAGAAATCAAAAAAGTTTAACAAGAAAAACTAACATATTTGGGGTTTCATACTTAATTTTTGGTAATCTAGACAAAAAATTTTGTTGTTCCATTATGTCGAGGAGGGTCAAGAAAGTCAAATTAGGCTTTCATTTCACCAAAATAAAATTTTAGGAAGATAGTTGCAACAAAAGGTTTGAATGTACCCTCAAGCAAACAAATATTCTTTTAGGATTTTTGAGGCCAAACAAATCCTACCATTGCATTTGGAAGACATCAAAACTTATAAATAGATATATAAGCTCTTTATCAATTTTTGAGTTAATGGTTCAAAGGGTTTTGATTTTTTTAGCCTAACAATATTCATTGATATGATTATACCATTGTACATTATTACAATCATACCAATGTGTAGCATCCATAGTTTGGTAGAAAGCTTAGTGGTTCCCCCAAATCTAACAACCTTCTAAAGTTAGCTAGTAGTTTTCTAAATTTGGAAAGATTTTTGCAAGGGGATTATTTAGAAATTGGGTTGATTTACTAAATTTGGGGAATGTTTCTAAATTTAGAAACACTACTATATTGTATCTTGGAGGAGGTTGTACCATTGAGATTTCCTACTTTTAGGGTCAACTTCAAATAGCCATAACTTGCTTATATGAAGTTTTTTTGGTGCATTTTTTTAAAAATGGGGTAGAATTTATGCTCTTCATAATGGTTGATTGATTTTTATTTGAAACACCATTTTTCTAGAAATTAAGTTTTCTCATAGGTTTTTCTACATAGTACTCAATTTGAGACCTTTGAAGGGTCATATCTTGTGCAAACAAACTTCTTATTGGGTCTCATTTTCTTCAAAGTGCATATTTTTTTGCATACTTCACATTAGTGTTCTCTACTTCTCATTTTGTATCTAAACTATACTTTCAACATTTTGACAATTTTTGGGCCTTGTAAATCTCTACAAAGCTAATTTTCACATTGTAAAATACACTAATCATAAAGTGACAAACATTATAATGGTTAGGGGTTATTTCAATAATTAGTTATTGGGGTTGTCATGTCTTCTCTTGTTTTATTCCACATTATCACATTTCTTTTTTCTAGACACTATCGATCAATTGTCAATTTCTCTACTTACACCATACAACTATTATGAGTGGAAATCTAAAATGCTAATCTTGTTAAGGAGTAAGGGATTATTCAAAATAACTATGGGTGCAAAGATAGAGCCTATCATAAATGTAGATAAAATCAAATGGTTTAACAAATGTGATGAGGCCTATAGATTGTTGTTTTTATCTATATCTTTTGACCTTCTATTTCACAGTGAGTCGTTAGATTCTCCCAATTAGATTTAGACTATATTAGCGACTTTATTTTGGTTTCAAGATGTCATGAGAGATCACTAATTGGAGAATTAGCTCATTAGTTTGAGTACTAGTAGTTTTGACATCATTCAAGACTTATTTACCAAATTAAAATAATTAAGATTATAGTTAAAACAATACAAGATTGGAAAAGAAGACACTTTTTTGATCCTTAGCATTCTCTCCAAACTTTGTTCTAACTATTCAGTCTTTGTTTCTACCTTCTATGCCATAAAGGGTTCCCTAGGATCTTATTTCACAATGCCACCTTTAGATGATATTGCAACCATTCTCACTAGGGAGAAAGATAAGATAATCGAGATGGGTACTCTCAAATTCTCTAAGTCAAATGCCTTGGTTGCTAACCAAAACACAAAAGAGCAAAAAGGATTAGGAAATAAGGCTAAAAACAATAAGGATAAAAAGAGAAAAAGGATAAGAAACCCACTACCTCCAAAGTAGCTTCAGAGACCTTGTCTTCTAAAGGTAGAAAGCCTAAGAAAGAGAAGGCCAAATGTTCATATTGCAAAAGGCTTGGTCATAGTGGATATAAGTGTTTAAAGAAATAGATTGATCACTTGACATATGTTCTAGAGACTTGAACAACATATGTGTTCCTAAGTTAGTGAATCAAAGTTTTTCACATGAGGGGTCTTTTAAGGTAGAAGACAATAACAAGGGTAAAGGAAAGGGCAAGGCCCTTATAGTAGTTATATCTCCACCATCCACTTGGTCTCTTGATTTGGGTGCTTCAAACCACATGGCTTCATCTCAGGATGATTTCACATCTTTGGAGCCTTGCCCTACACTAACTATTTTGATGGATGATGATACTCTTATTGATGTTGGGTATGGAACATTTTAGGATATTATTTGTGTGCCCTTACTATCAACTAATCTCCTATCAATTTATCACATCACTCACACCAATTTGGGCAAGTGGATTGATTGCACTTCTGATTAAATGGTTATTAGTGAGTGCATGGTGGTTCTATAGTTGAAATGGGGAGAGAAGGTCATCAATATTATCTTTATCCCTTTTATTAATTTCTTCTTGATCCTCCTTCTATTGTTTTACTCTCTCATTATGATGAAGTGAGCAAGTTATGACATGAGCAATTTGGCTATGTTAACTATCACTACTTGTAACATCTTAGCCAAAAAGGCATGGTTACAAGGTTGCCTTCTACTCACTTTTCTAATGGTGTTTGTCAAGCATACATCCTTGGTAAACATCTTGAAGAGAATTTTGACAAATGCAAGGCATGGAGAGTTTTAGAGATTCTAGAGTTAGTTCATAGTGATTTGGTTGGTCCATTTCCACATCCTTCCTTCAACAAGACCATATATTTTTTAACATTCATTGATGACTTTTCTAGGTATACCTAGGTGTACTTTCTCTAATATAGGTCTAAGGTAGTTTAGTTCTTGTAGACATGATATTTCTACAGTCCATTAAGATCGATTGCATTGCTTTTGGAAAAAAACTATGTTGTTTTTTTTATCTCAACGTTTCGGATCACACTCTGTGATCCATCATCAAGTGGAAGGAATAGAATACAAATGAGTTCTTTCAAGACTTCAAATCTTTTGCAAAGAAACAGTCAAGGAAAACCATCAGGGTTTTATGCATGGATAATAGTGGTGAGTATGTCAACCCTCATTTTGAGTAATTTTGCATTTTAGAGGGGATTGATTTGTAGTACATAGTTCCATATAGTCCTTAGTATAATGGTGTGGAAAAATTCAAGCATAGGTCCTTGAAGGAAATGGAAAACTACATGATACAGTTCAGATCTCTTACACCTTAATATTGGGTGGAGGCTCTTAACTATGTTTATTATATCTAGAACCACATTCCTCATCAAGCCTTGAAAGGAGTCACTCTTTTTGAATCTTGGAGTTTAGTAAAAAATGAATAGTTAAGCACTTCAATATTCTTGGTTCTCCTACATGGATCCACATTCTTGTAGAGAAATGTAAGGTCATGGATTTATAGATTAGGCCTTACATATTTGTAGGTTATCCAAATGGTGTCAATGGTTATTGACTCCTCCACCCTACCACACATGAATTGTTCATCAAAAGAGTGTTTTTTTTAGGAGGGTGAGCTCTGAGTTCCACTCTTGACACTTCTCATCCTTCTACATTCACATTGGAACTTCACATAGGATTGATGATAATAATTATAAGGATTTAGATCCACCTGGGAAGATTCTTATTGATGAGGACTCTTCTTCCTCCACTTCAAATGCTAAGAGTGATAATGACGATTCACCTCCTCCCTCTCCTAGTCATCATTAAGAGTTTGTGGACTCTCCTCCAAATTCTCTTACTTCAAGTCCACTTTGGGCTCGATAGACACTACAGGCTATAGGTGATTAGATTGGGTATCCATTAGACATCAGGTAGATGTGTTCATAGTTTTAAGGACTTCCACATGTTTACATTACTTTTACCTCTGATCCACAAATTTTGTTTGGAGGTATATGAAATTCCTTAGTGAGATACAACCATGCACGAGGAGTATAGTTCCTGTTTAGGAACCACACTTAGGATCTTGTACCCCTTCCTAAGGGAAGGGAACTTGTTCAATGTAAGTGGATCTATTAAACAAAATCCATAGTAGATGGGTTAGTAGATATGTTCAAGGTACAATTGGTTGTGAAGGGGTTTTTTGAGGTTCCTATCACTAATTACTATGAGATCTTTGCACCTGTTGCAAAGATGAACTCTATTCAATTCACACTTGCTATTATTGTAGTGCATTACTAGGAGTTTCACTAAATGGATGTGAAGAGTGCATTCCTTCATAGAGACCTTGAGGAAATATGCATGGAGCAACCACATGGTTTTCTACAAGTCTCCTCCTTGGTTTGTAGACTTAGGGAATCTATTTATGGCGTAAAATAGGCCCCTTAAGATTGGTATGCCAATATTGATTCCTTCCTTCTCACAGTTGGGTTTTCTCATTGCTATTTAGATCCAAATGTCTAATTTATGTAGCAAGATGATTCTCTCCTCATTCTAGTTCTATATTTTGATGACCTATTGATGATGAGGAGTTCTTCTTCATCCATTTGGGTAGTGAAAACTACCTTTCATGTGACAAGTTCTTGATGACTAACTTGTGCGTATTGCGCTATTTTTTGAGGATTGAGATATCTTAGTCTACTTCTAGGATTACCATTGCACAATACAAGTGTTCTCTTGATTTGGGCTTATAGTTTCACATGGCTAACTACAAGCCTACTCTAACTCCCTTTCTTTTTTGAGTCAAACTTGAGGCTTAGTGCTCTTCATCCTTTGGTTGATGGTACCTTCTATTGACAACTTATTGGGAACATAACTTATCTAACTTGTGTGAGGCCTAATATTTCATATATTGTGCACATGGTCTCTCAATTTATGTAGGAGCTCCATGTTGGCAACATGGTCAAGAGACATTGTTGATATGTTGGAGATTTGATGTTGTCATTGATGGCAACAACCAAATATGATTGGAAACAGTTCTTGAGATAGGTTATGCATAGTATTTTTGGTCCGGAAAGAATGACTTAGTCAAATTGACTAAGTGTTGGTAGTTTACTAAGGCAATGACAGTGATTCAGCTAGTACTCCTCCACAGATGAAGACTTTGGTTTGCAATTCTAGTATGTTGCATATAGTTGTTTGATGGTATTATATTCCAAGTTTCATGTCTTAACAATCTCCAGAAGCCATACTGTGAATTTGTAACAACCCTCCCATTGGACTTTATTAAAAGTCACTTTTTATTTTATTATATTCTTCCTCATGCCACATTCAATGGTTTTTGGGGAAGTTGGTGGTTAATAAATGTAGAAAATTTCTCTTGGGCAATGTAGGAATGGAGAAGGGAGGTGAGTTTATTGTTATATTTTTTATTTCAATTTCTCCCCATGTGATATGATGGCCCTTGGGAGTTAGTGAGGGAGTTAAGAGAGTAGAAATATTTGAGAAAGAAAGTCAGTCAATCATGGAAAAGGAGGGAGGACTCTCTATTTTGGAGAGACCATGATCTCAAAGAAAGAAAAATAGGGGAAAGAGAAAACATGGGGCCTGGGAGAAGAGGGTGATGGGAATTGACCTAGGAAAAATATCAATCTGCAAGCTTTGGAAGTGATAGAGAGAGGGGTGCGACCAGCACACTTAGGTGACCATATGAAATTGCAAGATCTGAGGTGAGCTAAGGGTAGTGCAAAGTGAAAGAGGTATTTATCTCTATTCTTGTCTTTCTAGCACAAAAACTAGAATATGTTTGTTGTGTTTTCATTAAGCACAGAAAAACCAAAACCCCATTATTGTCATTTCTTCAAACCCATCTTGTGCTTATATTGCTATCATTGCATTCCATGAGGGAGCATCTCTTTGAGGCATTTGGTGAAAATAATTTACGTTTCTGGTCCTTGCTTCTAAATTTTGCATACATGTCTTACTGCGCACCTACAGCTCAAACAAATGATAGAAATCCCCCTTCCAAAATGCTTTTATGGGTGTCCATACCCCGTTGGATAGCTGCCCTTTTTGGCACGGGCAGGGAGGATGTTGGTGACAGTTGTGGAACCTAGCTTTACATCTGCCAATCACATTTCTTGAGAGTTTCTAAAGTTGTTTCATCAAATCCATTATGTGCATATCTTACTCTCATTGCAATCCATGAGAGGACATCACTCTGATGCATTCTATCGAATAGATTGTGCCTTGTCTATGCTTCCACATTTTGCATAGATGTCTACCAGAGAATTTCCAACTATAATATCTAATGGAAATTTGCCTTCCATTATGCGTGAATGGATATCCATACCCTGTTCCATCGCTCCCATTTTGGCATGGGCAATGAGGATGCTAGCTAAGGTTGTGGAGTCTAGCTTTACAGCCGCCAGTTGAATTGCTTAAAAGTTTCTAACGCCTTTTTAACAACCCCATTTTGTGCTATTATGTGACCATTGTAGTCCATGAGACCACATTTCTTTAGGTATTTAGTGAAATGGTTCATGTGTATTGTTTATGCTTCCATTTTCTACATACATGCTTACCATGTTATAACACCATTAACGAGTTTAGAGAAGACATAATATTGATGAAATAGTTTATTAATTCTATGTGCTTTACAAATCAAAATCTCAGCTTCCTCTGTGTGTGTGTGAAGTTGAAGTTCTTATTGTTATTAGCCTTCATTTTCTGACAATTGATTTTTTGTGGTAATATTCTTTTCCTAGGTATTAAATCTTAATTTCTTTCAACTTTAGGTACTATAGAGAATGCTTACAAGTGGCATCTAAAATGATTATCTTCTTATCACCATTAACAAGTTTAGAGGAGATGTAATGCTGATGAAATAGCTTTACCAATTCTATGTGCTTCACAGATCAAAATCTGAGCTACCAATTCTATTGATCAAGTTTAAAGTTGTATTGAGATGCCATGCTTTTGATGCCACTGAATAAGACAGTCTCTTATATAACCACTTCCCATAGATCTTCATTTATTTCTTTGTTTTCTCCCAAATGAATTTTGTGCCAATTAAACTTCTTAGAGTTTTGAGATTATATTGACAGGTTCTCATTTTTGATACATTATTTGTAAACCACTATGTTTTGGTAAAAGTGGATAGGAGATAGTGATTTCTAGATAAATGTTTCACAACTGTCAACTTCTCTCAACATTTTTGTAATAAGGACACTATCTTCCTTAATTCTCATGAACATCTTAGTAATACAATATATATGTATTTCAGATATCAGTATTTAGATATTAAACTTAACTTTAAATCAGACCCCTTAGTGTAGTTAAAGATTGATGTACAAAGATTTCAGTCATCAGCAATTTTTTTTATGATTGCCTATAACTTTTTTTTAATGATCGACAACTATATCCAAACAATTAAAGATATTGGATCTTCAGTAGAACAATGAGATCTATCTCTAGTAAATAGCCAGTTTGTTGACTTCAACATACTTATTCTCTAGGTTGTCCCTTGACTTATGCATGCTCATATTGAGACTTTTGGATGTGTGCCTTACTCAGCTTGAAATGTCCTTGATTTCTTAATGCCTAGTCTCTAGTGTGGTACCATGAGTAGTATCTAAGGAGTGGTTAGAGTCCCCTCAGGTCACTGTGCTTGTGGGTTTGTTTACTATATTTGCACCAGGATTTGTGTGTTGTGTCTGCATTCTTCTGCTTGGGCCTTGTGACTACCTTTGAGCACGATGGGGTGGTCTCTTTTGAGTCCAAATGGTTGAGAGGCATTGCCACCGCCATTAGGGACCGACGAACAGGTTATTGGAACACCAGTTGGAGATGTTCTCTCTCTCTGTTACTTTTTTAGTTGTTGTACTCATTTAGTTATTGTACCATATCCATGGCTATGCCATTGTACTTATGTATATCCTTTTATGTAATTGTACTCTCTTAAGAGATAAAATATAATCATGTAATTTAATGAGAAGAAATGAGATGTATTTTATTTGACTTACGGATTCCAGTGTGGGTATCGGATCTGCTTGTACTATGATGATTATGGATTCATGTATATATTTGGAAATGGGTATTAGGAATATTTGAATTTGGTGTTTAAAATGAATGTAGTTTCAGCAATGTTCGCAAGGAGGGTGATTTAGTCCTCTCCTTTGGGTTGTGTATTCAGCCATACTTGGCCATGAATGTTGTTGATGCATCAAGTCAGAAACCATATTATCTGCATGTTATCTCCTTATATTCAAAAAAAATATCTTGTTCTCTTTTGGCCCTTTTCCTTCGAGGTTGCGGGGTGAGATGTTACAGAATTGCCTAAGTTCAGGTAAACAAATTTCAGTCAAGAACAATGCAGAACACCTGAGTATTTTGGTCCACATTCCTCCAGTATTGATTGTTTAAATGTGTGGTTTGGAGGTGTTGTAAACACATATATGAAGTATCTAATTCCAGATTTGTAGATCCTGAAGTTCACTAGAAGATCATCTACAAGCTTCTAAGTATCAGCATTTAGTTGGAGAGTGTTTCACAAACACAAAGTCATCAGTTTAGAGATCCGCATCTTGCCATATAAGAATATTATGATCTGTAGTTATGAAGGTATGTTTGGTGATGCCTAATGAATGTTTGGTATGAATTTTGGAGTTTAGTGTGGTCTGCATAAGAAGTTGTGATATGACAGACAACATGGTCAAGTGTATACTTAAGAATGAAGCTGACACTCATGTTGGATCATTGTACGGTGAAGATATATTACTTGGATCATTATTCTAAGTGGTTCTATAATTGGTCCACATCTATGTGAAGGCTCTTGAATAATTGTATGGGTTTGCATTGCTAATTGTGCAAAGGATCAAGCTGACAAGGTATAATCCTTATGTACATGTTTCATATCTAGCTTGCCGACCTAGTTTTGAGTTGAATCTCATTGTGGATATATATACTTAATAAATTTTGATGTTGGAGTAGTGTGTAGATGTGATTGTATTGCGAAGTTGTTGTGTATGTGATTCTTGTGATCCGAAAGGTGCAGTAAAGATTCAAAATACTAAAGAATAGAGCTTATGTGAACAGGGTAGAGAAACTGAGAAGACATAATGAAGACCTTTGAATATATATATTGAGCTATCAATTGAACTATATTCCAGCATACTGTAGATGCATTTGTAATAGTTCTTTCTTGGCAGTGAGCCACCCTTTCTCTGTCCGCTTTTCTTCATGGCAGTGAGTGTATTGTAGTGAGCACTTCTTTGGGCAGTGAGTCCTTGGGCAGTGAGCCCTAAGGTAGTGAGCCTTTCTATAATTTGGTTTTGATATTATAATATATTTTGATCTAACACTCACAGTGGTTTTTCCCTTTTTGGGTTTTCCATGTAAAAATCTTGGTGTCTATGTTATGACTTTGTGGTTGCTCTTCCTATGTTTATTTTTCTTTCATGTTATTGAATTTGGCAAATGGATTAAAGAACATGTGAAAGGATGGTTTTATAGAATATTGATTTAGCCCCCCTCTCAGTATTCCTTGTGTTCAAAAATTGGTATCAGAGCAAGGTTCCTTGGAAGAAGTCTAATAGCTTGAGGAAGATCTGGCAAAGTCAACACATGGAAACCAAAAGATATACTACTCATCCTGAAGCAATTCATCTAGGTAGTGTTACAATTGATGATTGCACACATGTCAACAATAAAGAACTAAAAATTGCTCTTGAAGATCTTGATAAGTATGAAGCAGATATTCAGGATTTGAAGGAGAATGTCAAAGAAGCTGATGAATACATCCTGAAGCTAAGAGAGCAAGTCAAGAGATCAAAGGAAAGGACCAAAGAGCTAAGTGAACAATTGAAAGTAGCAAATGAAACCCTAAGCAGTTTATCAATTCAAGTTGAAGAGAAAGAAGAGATTGAGGAGCATTTAAACCAAACCTTGAAAGGCAAGTCTGAAGAATGTGAAAAGTTGGCAAAAGATGTGCTTCTGAAGCATGATCTGGAAGTAGCTAATATCTATAAAGAAAAGTTCAAACTAAGTTCTGCAAAGCTTGATGAGTTGATTGATAGCCAGAAAAGTCTAGATGACAAGCAAGGTCTGGGTTTTGAAAGAGGAGAAAGTTCTAAATTAGGACAAGTTATAAACACTGAGATGAAGAGAGTCAAAGGCAACTTGGTCTGAAATCAAAGAAACGGACCTAGAAGACCTCTAGTCAGGCAACCAAATGCTTAAAGGTACCCATCTTTCAATGGTTATTGTTTTAGTTACAATAAGTTTGGTCATAAGGCTACTCAGTGTAGGAGCAAAATAAATCAAAATGTTCCATCATTCTTCAGTGAGTGTTTTAATTGCAAGAGAATTGGTCATAGAGCAAACGAATGTAGAAGTCAGATTAGGAAAGGTTTCAACAATGGAAGGAATACTCAATCTTTCAATGGAAAATGCTTTACATACAATAGATTTGGGCATATGGCTAACTAATGCAGATCAAGAATTAATCCAATCAATGGAAGGAACCAAGGACAGAGGAATGTTGTCTTCTACAATTGCAATAAGCCTGGACACTTTGCAAAATTCTATAGAAGTGAGAATGTAAAAACAAATAATCCTCTAGAAAAGAGGAATACAACGCAGAGGGAAGACAAAGGAAAGAACAAGGTTGATCTAACAAAACCAAGAAGGAGATGAGAAAAATATGGATCAAGAAGGATGTAAATGAGGTCAAGGATGGATTTGCACTAGCTTCTGGTGCAGATACTTCCTCCGGGAAGTAAATTGGGAGCTCTGGCTCAGGGGGAGCTTTTATTGAACATTCTGATCCCCTGGCCAGATAGTGGGTGCTGAGATCTAGCACTAAGGTATGAGTTAAAGAAGTATTGGATGAACCATTTGAAGAAGAAACTGGCAAAAAAAGATCTAATGCGGTATATTTTGGAGCAATCTTAATCGACTATGCTTAATAGTGAAGTGTTTGGCAACTTTTTGGAAAACAACATTTATGGCAATTAGGTCTTGGTAAACAAAGGTTAAAAAGAGTTGCATGGTAAGGATTAATCACTTTGCATTTGAGTTTACAAGTGTCTAAGGAGAGCAGAAGTGAAACCCTAAGTGACATCAACAATTTCCAATGATTCTAAGAAGAGAAAACCCTAATTCGGCATAAATAGGTATTTACAGTTTGAAACCCTACTGTGAACTTGTTTGAATTATTACAAAAATGACAACACCACAAGTAATTGATATCACTAAGAGACCTCGACCAAAATTCAAGAAACATCCATTCAAATCTACGGAAGTCGACTCTAATGTTGTGTTTTCAGGAGTGTTGTATGGTGTAATGCATGAGGAAGACATTAGGGCATACATTCATGTTGCCCTAGAAGAACTTGGTGGTAGCCAACTTATAGACTTACACCTGAAACATCTAACCGGTGATGATTTTGAGTTGAAGGAAGAGTACAAGGCATTGGCAAAAAAGAAATTCATACAATATATTGACTTCCTAACTTTTGCAAAGCACGGATGGGTTCAGTATGTATTGAGCAGAATTCACGATGAATTCATGTGGCTTGACACACCCTTCATGATTACAAAAGAGGCTATAAGGGTTGTAACAAGATTGAATTCTACCAGAATGGTGCCTATGCTAAAGGTTGTAAAGAATAGCACTGTGATTGAGGCCATCGGAGCTCAATTCGATAAAAGGGCATTGACAGTTAACACAATTGCAGACCATGTAGTAAGGTTCGCATTGATGGTAATCAGATACAAGATATACTTCACAAACTGGGAGAACTCTGTCTCCGGTACAGCCATCTACACTACCTATGAGATGGTTAAGAAGAATGTTGATTATGACCTCTGTGATTTGCTCCAACAACAACTAATGGAAATTTTGAAGAAGACCAAGGAGCATAAGTGTCCATTCAAGTATGGTACGTTAATTCTCTACCTATTTTTCTATTTTATGAAAGAGTTGCCCAGAATGGGAAATTTAATCTGGCTTGGTAACAAACCTATTGCCACACAAATTAGAAATCATTTGAATAGCCTAGGCAGTCATGATGCACATAATGAATCCCTATGGGGCTATTTCAAAAACTTTCAAAAGGCCATGCAATCAAGGGAAAGAATACCTAAGACAATTGTGGAAAAGTACAAAAATGGCATATGCTTTATTGTAAATAAGGATCAATGCATGATGGTGGCTATGGAGCCAAGGACAGTTTGGATCCTTCCAATGGGTTATGAAGTAGCTAAAAATGTGTTGGATGGTTATGTTGAGCTCATGTTGAGCAAACCTAGGGACACCATAGAAGAAAGATTTGGCACCTATGAACAAATCTCTGTCAAAATTCATGTTGAACTGAGAAAGCCTAAATCTGTGAAGAATGCTAAGAGAATGACAGAAGAATATGCCTAGAGCAAGGGCTTTACAAAAGAACAAATTTTAGAAGCTAGAGCAAAGGCAGAAGCAACAATGGTAGTTGAACAGAAGAAGCAAGATGAACCTGAAAAGGTTCCGGAAGAGCCTGAGAAGAAAACAAAGGAGCCTGCAGTAACAAGGAAAAGAACAAGCGGTTCAACCTCTACTCAAATTGAAACTACATCCTCTGGTCCCACACCTTCTGTGAGTGTGGAAGCACCTACAAAGGAAACCACTGCAAAAGAACACAAGAGAATGAAAACAAAAGGTAAAAGGACATATGTTAGTATAGGAGCTAATGAAGAGGAGGCTGAGACAGATGAAGAGGTAGAGAAAATGAAGACCAAGGCTAGTAAAGTCTCAAAGAGCAAACAGGACAAGCCCTCTGGTAAGGGCATAAGAAAGAAAAAGCCAAAGCAAATAGAGTCTGAGAAAGCAGAGGCTATAATAAATTTGGAAGATGTCCTTAATGCTATGGCAACACATGGTAATCTAAAGCCAATAGTAGACCTATATGATGAATATAATGATGCAGATAAAAACATCATTGAAACTACAGTGATCAAATTTTTGGAAATGTTTAACATAGCCCTCCTTGATGTAATCACAAATCTACTTGATAGCTTGGGCAATATCATGTCTGCTAGAAAAGAAGCAACAATGGCTAAAGACTTGGAATTAAGAGAACATGCATTGATACAATTGTGTCCAGATATAATAGATGAAGACAAAACAAAAGTCACCAAGACAATTGGAAGAATGCTTGACATAAAGACAAGGACTTACATTTTGATGTCTGGAGACATAAAAATTGGTGGACACAGAAAAAGTAACTCTCAATGTCTAAAGAAAGTTCAACATCCCAACAATCTATAACAAGGAAGAAACAAATGTTGGTGATGACAATCCATTTCTAGAAGTCAGCTCTGAGCAAGACTTGAATCAAACAAAGACTCCTCTGGTAATCCCTAGAAAAGATGAAGAAATAAAGGAGAAAGAAGGAGATAAGACTCCTGAGAATACTGAAGTTCCCCCGAAGAAAACCGAGAATGTTGATCAAGGAAATCAAGAGGATGAGCAAGATAAGAAGAGCCTTCTCCGAAACATAAAATTGATGAGCAAGAAGCTATGGACCAAGATCCTCTGAAGTAGAACAAAGAAGAAGAATTGTCTCATGATAAGACAAGAGACACTGTTGCAATTACACAAGACCCTGTTAGTCAAAGAGTTCTTGGAGAAGCAGCAAGAAGCTCAGTTTTTGGATTTACCTAAGTTGCTACAAGGACCAATAAACCTAGCCTCAATGTCACCTCTGTAGAAATTCAAATTAGTGTCAATTATTCAAGCCAAAGCTCAGGAAGAAATCTTGAGGTCTCATATTCAGGATAGTGAACTTATTGATAAGGCATCTGATGTTTTGGAGAAATCGATGCCTGGACTATAGAAAGATACATCTCTAGCACCATCTGAGCAACTCAAAAGGCTTATAAATTCTATAAGTTCACATTTTGAATCTTTTGAAATAGCTGTTGATAATAAGGTCAGAGAAGAAGTTCATATTAAAAGGTTAGTTGAGTTGAAGGATAAGCTAGTTAAAGATGCAATTTTGTTAGACAATAGCATCAAGAACATAGATACTACTAGTAATGATGCTAGTGATATATACAAATTTTGTCTAACATGTCTTGAGACAACAAAAGAAATGAAGGAGAAAATAGATGACTTGGAACTTCAATTGATAAAAATCTCAGAAACATTTGATCCTGCATCTGACTCCATCAACAACAAAAGGGTAGAAATTGAAGGCATTCATGCAAAGATAAGCAGTCTGTAGAATAAGAAAGAGGCCACTAAGAGTAGACTATGCCAAGTCAGATAAATAATAGAATCCAAGATTGATTCTATGACTGGTCTTCTAGCAGAGGTAACAAAGGTAAAGATAATAACGGATGTACCTGCCACAGTAGACAAAACAGAGGAATTAGTGTTTCAAATGAATGGAAACATTCAAATTTTGAATAGTGCCAAGGCTAAATGGGATGGAGAGATAGCTCAATTGAAAGTCATATACTCAGACATCCTCTCCACCTTTTAGTAGGGAAGCTATATGATTGTACCTGTACATATGCAGACAAGTACAACAATTTTGTAATTTTGACACAATTTTGTTACTTGTACATACACCTTTTCCATTGATGTCAAAGGGGAAGAAGAAAAACCAGTGAAAAATGGCCAAACATCTTAAGGAAAGAAGAAAAATAGAGTGTACATAGTAAGGGGGGGTAGTGTGAGCATTTTTCACTAAGTGTTGCCATCAATGCCAAAGTGGGAGATTGTTGGCAACATGGTCAAGAGACACTGCTGATATGTTGGATATTTGATGTTGTCATTGATGGAAACAACTAGATATGATTGGAAACAATTCTGGAGATAGGTTATGCATAGTATTTTTGGTTCGAAAAGAATGACTTAGTCAAATTGACTAAGTGTTGGCAGTTTACTAAGGCAATGACAGTGATTCAGCTAGTACTTCTCCACAAATGAAGACATTCGTTTTCCATTCTAGTATGTTGCATATAGTTGTTTGATGGTATTATATTCCAAGTTTCATGTCTTGACAATCTCTGGAAGCCATACTGTGAATTGCCTAAGTTCAGGTAAACAAAGTTGAATCAGGAATAGTGCAAAACACCTGAGTATTTTGGTCTGCATTCCTCTAGTATTGATTATTTCGATGTGTGGATTGGAGGTGTTGTAAACACATATAAAAAGTATCTAATTCCATATTTGTAGATTCTGAAGTTCACCAGAAGATCATCTACAAGCTTCTAAGTATCAACATTTAGTTGAACAGTATTTCACAAAGACAACGTCATCAATTCAGAGATCCACATCTCACCATATAATAATATTATCAATGTTTGGTGATGCCTAATTAATGTTTGGTATGAATTTTGGAGTTTAGTGTGGTCTGCATAAGAAGTTGTGATATGACAGACAACATGGTCAAGTGTATACTTAAGAATGGAGCCGACACTCATGTTGGAACATTGTGTGGTGAAGATATATTACTTGGATCATTATCCTAAGTAGTTCTATAATAGGTCCAGATCTATGTGAAGGTTCTTGAATAATTGTATGGGTTCGCATTGCTGATTGTGCAAATGATCAAGCCGAAAAGGTATAATCTTTGTGTACACATTTCATATCTGGCATGCAGACCTAGTTTTGAATTAAATCTTGTTGTAGATATATATACCTGATAAATTTTGATGTTGGAGTGGTGTGTGGATGCAAATGTACTGCGAAGTTGTTGTGTATGTGATTCTTGTGATCTAAAAGATGTAGTAAAGATTTAGAATACTGAAGAACAGAACATATGTGAATAGGGCAAATAAATAGAGCAGACATAATGAAGACCTTTGAATCTGTATATTGAGCTATCAATGGAACTATATTTCAGCATATTGTAGATGCATTTGTAACAGTTATTTCTTGGTGAAGTGAGCCACCCTTTCTATATATTCTTTTCTTAATGGCAGTGAGCCTATTGCAGTGAGCACTTCTTTGGACAGTGAGTCCTTGGGTAGTGAGCCCTAAGGCAGTGAGCCTTTATGTAATCTGGTTTTGATAATATAATATATTGTGAGCTAACACTCACCGTGGTTTTTGATGGAGGTTGATTTTCATTGATGTCAAACAGGTGTTGAGGGTGTTGAGTTGTTGTTCTTCTCCACAAGGTATTGTCAGGGTTCTTGGTATGATCTTCAGGACAACAGGACATTTGATGATCACTTGCACTATTGACAAAGGTGTTTCATAAAAAGGGTTTTGTCATGCTTCATTGTTTAGTTGATGAGGATGCCTCATAGCCTTTTGAATGGATGCTCATATATCTTCATGGTGTTTTGGAGGATAAGGTATTCAGAGTATGTTTCAAGTGATTATTCTTGATTGATGATATATGGTTCAGTTGACATGCCTTGTTATTCATCTTGGTTAATCAATGATGTTGAGAGTTCATAGTATACAAAATCTCAGGAGTTTGATTCTCATTTCTTATAAACATGGTTGTTGGTATTACTCATGTTGATAAGATGTCATACTCAAGATCAGAGGTTGAGATCCTTCAGGGTGTTGAAATAGTTATGTTGTTAATATCATCAATATGTGTTGATCATATAATGTTTCAACTATTGTACTTAAATGCATATATTTAGTCAAGCATATAATATAGAGTATTGTCTTTATTGGTAGAGGTATGGCAGAGGTTACTTGTTTGGTGATGATGCTTCAAGTCTTGGTGTTGATGCTTCACCTTCAGGAGATTTCACAGGAGTCAAATTTTTAAGTGTAAGTCACAAATGCCAAAGACATGTTCTGCTACAATTCTATATCATGTATATCATATCAGTATTCTTAATGTGACCTCAGGAGCTATATGTGAACCAAATTTAAGGCATGATTAGTGTTGTGATGTTCACAACACACCCCATTTTACTCCTTAGCAAAATGAGGACCCCTGCTATTGCTTTTGCTTGTGTGTGTGTTGTTTTGCTTGGTGGTAAAGGAAAAAGGGGGTTAAAATTGCAAACTTTGTTAAAATTTAAAAAAATGCATTTTCAATACCAGTGCATAATATGGTTGGATTCCTTGTGAAAAATGAGCTAGGGTTGCTTTTTGAACCATCTTAAAATTTGCCATATTTTGTAAGTTATGATCATTTTGGTAAAATGTATAAGGGAAGGGTTTGTTGTTTGCATATACAAAGTCCTTTGTATGTGCAAAGGCATTTTATACTTAGTCGCATTTGCAATCGGGTTCATCTAGTAGGGTTGCTTCATGATTGGGTCATTTGAAATATACATACAATGCCCTTTGTATATCACTTTCATATACAAAGCCGATTGTATGTCTTTTTCCTTGTATGCATTTTAAATAAAAGCTTTATGTATACATACAAGATGGATCCGAAATAACTTAGAGTTGAAATGAATAAATGTTTGAGTTTCGTTGCATGTATCTCATGTTGTATATTTGGCAGGTCAAAATATACAGGGCACTTTGTACATCGCGTGGAATTCAAATGTTATGAAACAAGGTTAAATTGTTGTATATCCGCGAGCTTGAAACATACAAAGCATTATACATCGCATGGACCTGAAGGATTTATTAAACAAACTTAAGTCCTTGTATGTATCCCGGTTTGTATATTGGCAAGATACAAGAGTGACATACATTGCGTGGACGTGAAAGAAAGTTAAGAAGAGTTAAATCGTTGTATGTATCCGGGTTGTATATTTCTTCACATGCATTGCAAGATGCATTGCTTTAAATACAACCATCAGAATTGAAAGTATTATGGAATGAAGTTAAATGTAAGTATATCCCGTGCTTTGTATGTATACAAGCCAGATTCGAAATGAAAGTTCAAAATAGAAAATTCATTGTATATTTTAATGCTTGTATGTATCCGACATACATTGTCCGATGAGTAGAGGAAAGTAAGGGCATCGGCTAGAGTTACACCGATATAGAGTCGCATCGGTATAAGTAATGCAATCGGTGGGAAATTGTTAGGGAGCCCTGGCAGGAGAAGGTCATGCTGATACAAAGGAAATGCATACCGATAGAGAAGACATCAGCCAGAAAGTAAGATCGACCAATCATTTTAGGCTCACGCCGATGGTAGGAGGTTAGCCCGATGAAAGAAAGGACTTGGCCGATAAATAATGGAATGTATGCTGAATGAAAAGGCCATATCCGCCAAACAAAGGCAATCGGCCGAGAATTTTTTTGGTCTCGCCGATGGGCAAACCTCATGCCAATAGGTGGGAAAAGGTAGGAGCGATAAGGTTTTTGGACATTTTGAGCCCTAATGCATATCTTCTGGTCAGCGATGGTTGACCCGACTATTTTGGATGCTATATATGCATTTTTGACTCGTGATTTTTATGGATTTAGGGCCCGATACCTGCGTTTGCACCATTCACAGCTGGATTTAATAACTGTTTATCTTCCTACAGGTTTATTAGGTGAAATGGTACTTATTGCTGGTTTGTTTTTGCAGGTTTGCAGGTGAAGAGGGAGATGGAACTTGATGACGATGCTATCACGGAAAGGAGATCTGATCTCAGGAGTAGAGGAAGATAAGGATGAAGGGCGAGGAAGTCAAGGGTCTTTATTGATGAAGACAAAATATAGATGGAGACATTATTGCAGCAACCCACAAAAGTTATTATTGAGATGCTAGGGTTTCCAGAAGGGCATATTTCACCCAAATTTGATGTATGCTCAGAGATATTTTGGGAGACTTGTTCTCCAGCATTTATTGTTGTAAACCAGAGGTTTGAACCATTGTTTAACTAGGGTTTTGAGCTATATTGAGGACAATCAAAGTCTATATATTGTGCCTCTCTACATTGTAATATTTTACACAGGGGCTACACAGGGATTTTTTTAGAAATTAGTTAACAGTTGTAGTTTATCTTAGCATTTAGAATAGAGGGACCTTTTAGTCTAGCAGTAGAAGAAGGAGGTCGCTTGTGTCTGCAACAAGGAGCGTGTGGAACATCCTACCTCCTTATTGTATCTGTAAAGCTTGTAAGTTTTCTGTAATCCGATCAATGAAGCTAAGAGTCATTCAGACATTGTAAATCTTATATGACTGACTGTTTCTAATACAATTGAATCTGGAATTCTGCATCTATCTTCTGAGTGTTTTCTTGTTCTTCATTGTGTTTGAAACATTTTCTCTTAGATCTTGCAATCTTAAGTGTATGTTTGTGAAAACGCTCAGAACTTACACTTAAGGTTTTTGTCTGTGGATTTGATCAAGTTACTGTATAATTTACAAAGTGCATAATAGAACAATGAGATCCTTTGGTAGAATGAATGAAGTTTAGTTTAGATCTTTCTAACTTTTCCCAACCCATCTAAAAATACTTAACTTAAAATATAGAAATTTAAAGGAAATTGTTTCATATTTGAAAGAAGCATGCATAGTTGAGTTAAAAGTAGACAGTTTTCATAATATTTAAGAGGAGAAAGCTGCAATAATTCAAGAAAACCATTTAAAGATTTGCAGCACAGTAACATTTTTATGCAAAAGGAATGAACAACATGTTGATATTTATGATCTTTTGCATAGTTGGAGTCCAGTAAACCATCAAGAAACCCTAAATCACGTAAGGCCCCTTGAACATTACAGCTTCACATCGACCAACTAAATTTGCCCAACAGGTCAAGACCTGACCATATTAAACTTGGGATTAAGCGAATCTTAACCAATTCCTTCATATCTTTCAAGTCATTTTTGGTTCATTTTATGTGAATTTTAACTATTGTTATGACTATCTCAAAACAATCATCAACAGTTTTTTGGTGCTAGAAGGAGGGCCAACTTGAGTTAGGGTTTGTTTCAAGTAGAACTGGCTAACAACAGTAGTAGAGTGACTAGATCTAGATCCAATTCTGGGGATATATTTGTACAATTACCTGATATAAGGCGAAGTAAGAGTCCTCTGATTTGGAACCCTAAAATAACACACCTAGGAGGCTCATCTAACACACCCCCTAGATCACCTTATACTATCCATAACATTGTGAGTCCTGACATTTCTTCATTCAGATCTTTAAATCTTGGTTTAGGTACTCCTAGATGTCCTAGTCCTCCTAGAAATCCTATCCCACCACTAAATCCAGGTATCCCTATAGGCTAAGGTCAAGCACAAGCACCTGCAATGGCTTATTTCAATGTCCATTCTCCCATAGTGTTCAATGATTATAATGAGATGCCCAAAACTCCTAAGAAGATATGTCTAAAATACTAGTTACATCAGAATCTAGAAGATCATAGTAGAATATTCAAAGAGGCATGCTTTAGGGCCATATTAGAGCACGAGGACGTTGTGTGTAGATTATTTCCCTACACCTTCAATGAACAAGCTTCTAACTGGTATGTAAACTTACCCAATGGCTATATTTCTTCTTGGTCACTTATGGAAGAAGCATTTTTGTCTAGATTTAGAGGACCCATTGATCCTTGCATTTTGTATCATAAATTGGCTACCATAAAAAGAGGTGAGGGAGAGTTGATTGATAATTTCAATGATAGATTTCAAAAGGCCTACTCTAGGTTGGTGGCCCCTTACACTGTTGATGATGATACCTTATTAACTATGTACTATGCTACCTTGGATCCCTTAACTGCCATGTTTGTCAAAAGAAAACCTGGCATAGATTCAATAGCCAAAGCCTATAAAGAGGCAGCCTCAGTAAACTAAGAGATGAGGCATACAACTTATAGTCCATTTGTTAATGGAGGAAATTTTGGGATGCAAAATTAGGTACAACCTTGGAATGGAGCCCCTATGCATCACACTCCATTATTAAATCTAGTTCCTACATACACACCTGTGTATAGTCCTACCCCAATCCAAGCTATAGCTCCTTACATGGGTAACACTGCTAATAACAGTCAAAATAGTGCTCAGCCTTTCTTCCGACCTCCTAGAGACACAATTGTAGCAAAAGCACAAGAGGAAAGGGAAGAAATCAAAGAGATCACTGCACATTTGAAAAGATTGACCACCGAAGTGACACAACTAAGAAATGAGAATCTTTATGGAAGAGGCAACCAAGGATTTAATCAAAATCAAAATTATAACCAAGGCCAAAATTAGAACTACAGTTCAAATCAAAATCAGCACTACAATCAGAGCCATAGCCAAAATAACAGTCAAGGCCAATGTTCAAACCAGAGTCAAAACTATAATCAGCATCAAAGTCATAACCAAGGGCAACCAATGCGTAATAGAGGGCCAGTGATAGACAATAGGATCTGGGGTAACAATAACAAAAATTAGAATCAACCTAGGCCACCCAAAGCATGGAACACTGGACCAAACAACGGTACTCTAGCTTCTCCTTTCAAGAATATAGATAATCATGATGCAAAACAAACAGTTGGCATCCAAATGGCCAATACATCACTAAAGAGTTGGTGCAGGTTTCACAATACCAATGCCCATGCTGAGCTTGACTATCCACAATTCCATTTAGCAACCAGCATTTTTAATATAGATGTGCAGCCCCCTACTTTTGAATTCCTCATTCCCAAGGGTAATGAGGTAGTACCCTCAGGGTATGATACAACTCTAGTTTTAGAAACCTTTACCTTTGCTACTATAGAAGAGAAAGGAGATGAATTGTTAGAAGATGAACCATACTTTTGTGAAAATCTTTATCCTGAATCTGCCTTTGTGTTAAATGCTTTTAAGTTTCCCTTTGAAACTAAAAATGAAGTATTGACTGAAATAGAAGAGGTGCAAGCTTTTCAACAGACAAATAAAAACCACACCTACAATTTAAGGAACAACACTAGGCCAGGAGGACCTTTCACCACTTCCATTCCTCCTAACAACTTCAATACACCCCTAGATCAGAATGCTAGCAACAATCCTGCTATACTTAAAGCTAATTATCATGCAAACAATGGAATAACAGCACAAAAGGCCCAAACAAGTAAAAATGAAGCAGTAGAGACAACAAGATTAATGAGTTACTTGTCAGAGGAAATAAAGAAAATTAAGGTCAGTATACCTCTGAATGAATTATTGAAAACTCCAGGGATCAGAAATGCTTTTATAAAATCTCTGGATACATCCATGACAGATGAGGTTGCTGCTGATATAGCTGTTCCTAATATAGATTCACCGCCTAAAGAGAAAAGTAAGAAAGTTGAGCTGCCTTCCAATACAAATGTAGTAATGTATGCTGATAAGAAGGATGCTCCTCCTTTCTTGTTAACTGTTAGATTGTGTGGGAAGAACATACACAATTGCATGGTGGACTCTGGTGCATCAGCCAATGTAATGCCCTTAGGGATATGTAAAACTCTAGGGCTGACTCCCACCAAGTCTGCTAAGGTTGTCACACAGTTAGATAAAACTAAGGTTAGTGTGATAGGAGAACTAATGAACATTCAGATGCAATTAGCTTCAGACCCTAGGGTAAGCCAATTCATTGACATTCAAATAGTGGATATACCCATGAATTATGGGATGTTGTAAGAAGGGATTGGTTCAAGACATTAAACGGATATATGGCCACTAATTTTTTGCATATATGGCTACCTTGGAGAGGTGTCCCAAACCAGATTAGAATAGAGGCAGAACCTAGGATGAAACATATGATAACAAAGTATAATCAAACAAACAAAATATTATATGCTGCTGTTGAACCGGGTGTCTATAGGATTACTAACAATGGGGTACAAATTGAAGAGATCATGATGTTAAACTTAAAAAAAAATATGTCAGCAAGGAGACAACATTATTCATTGAGTCTGATGGAAATTCTTCGGATGAAGAAAATAATGCAATGGACAAATTTGGTCATGCCATTAGACAAGAGGTGGAAGAGTGCATTAAACAAAATCTGTCCGCCCAATGTAAACTGTATAAGGACAGATGTAGAGTTCACAATAGGCCACATTCTGAGGAGAGTTGTGGAATGTGCAAAGACATCATTGAATATGAATACAAAAAATGCACGAAGACGGTACGGTTGCAAGAGGAAAATGTGAATCCTGACCAACCACAGAGATACTCTCAGAGTAATGTAGATGCTCTGATTTCAGATTTAGAAAAGGAAAGGGTAAAAAATGAGAGGAGTTGTCTTTCTGATTTAGAGACTAAAAATACACATATGCAAGTTGACCAAACAGAAATACCCATAAATAAATAGGCCAGCACCTCGCAAGAGATAAAAGGGACAAGGCATGCCAAGGTAAAAGGTCAGAAAAGTAAAGATGGCATGTGGACACTAAAATGTGATGGATCCAAATCAAAACAGGGTGCGGGTGCAGGTGTTGAACTCATAGATTCTCAGGGTAAATCATATCTAGCAGCATATAGACTGCAGTTTTCCTGTACTAACAATATTGCTGAATATGAAGCCTTAATTTTGGGACTTGTCATGGCCATCAAGAAAAAGGTAAAAATGATTAGGGTATTTTCAGATTCTGAGCTAGTGGTCAGACAAATAAGGAAACTATACGCATGCAACTACAAGAAAATGATTAGTTACAGACACAGAGTATGGGGTTTAATAGATTCATTTAATGCTTTTAACATAGAGCATATCCCTAGAGAGCTGAACCACAGGCCGGATGCACTAGCAGTTGCTGCTAGCACATTAGAACCCTTGACACTATCAAGATTGAGGTGATTTGTTGTTGAATTAGTTAATGTTCCCAGTTTCCCAGACAATGTTACACACTTTCAAGTATTTGGAAGGGATAAGAAAATTATTGATTTTCTAACTTGTAATGAGGTATTTGAGGCTCAAATCATTAGTGAACAAGAAAGGCCTGAGATAACATGGGATGAAGAGAATATAATCAACTTGAAGAGTAACTTCTTACCCAAAGGAGTAATAGAGTTAGAGCAAATCTTTGACTTTGATGGAGTAATAAAACAAAAAGACTTACCCAAAACAGAGGGGGGTAAATGTGATTCACACAACTTAGGGACAGAGCAAAATCCCCAAAATGTGCTAATTGGAAAGGCTTGCCCTAAGAAAATAAGAAGAGAAATTTTAGGTGTCCTAAAAGAATACAAACACGTCATAGCATGGACATATGAAGACTTGAAAACATATGATACGTCCATCATAACTCATGTGATACCTTTGAGACCAGATCTTAAACCATTTAGGCAGAAACAAAGGCCTGTGAACGCCATTTTGGAGCCTTTAATCTTCGAGGAAGTTAAAAAATTGTTGTCTGCTGGAATAATTTTCCCAGTTAGACATTCGGTCTGGGTAGCTAACTTAGTACTAGTGAGGAAGAAGAACAGAGACATCAAGTTGTGCGTAGATTTTAGAAATTTGAATAAAGCATCTGAAAAGGATAATTATCCTCTTCCTCCAATAGATGAAGTGTCGCAAGCAATAAACGGGGCAAGGATGATGTCTTTTCTAGATGGTTTCTTGGGCTATAACCAGGTCTTAATAGATAGAGATGACAGATTAAAACCCATCTTCACTTGTAAATGGGGAAATTATGCATATAGGAGAATGCCTTTTGGTCTGATCAATGCAGGTGCCACTTTTCAGAGAGCCATGGACATTGCGTTCCGTGGGTTATCAAGTAAGTGCATTATTGTGTATATGGACGATCTGACTGTGTATTCTAAGGATGTGTCCACTCACGCCGAAGATCTCAGGAAAATACTTAAGTGATGTGAGAGGTACGGAATTTCCCTTAACCCTAAGAAATGTTCATTTGGGGTAACTGAAGGTAAATTACTAGGGCATGCCATTTCTGAAGATGGAATATCGATTGACCCAGATAGAATAGAATCAATAAAAAATTTGTAAGTACCGAACAGTAGGAAAGAGTTGAAATCATTTTTTGGTAAAATTAACTTTGTTCGGAAGTTCATCACGGGTTTTGCAGGAATCATGCAGCTGTTAAATGCCATGTTGAAGAAGGATGTGCAGATGGAGTGGGCGCCAGTGGCTAGGGCTACATTCGAAGATATCAAGTGGGCCATTTCTGACACCCCAGTACTGACAAGCCCAGACTATGCCAAGCCATTTTATATCTATTCCTTTGCATCCTCCCATTCAGTCGCGGTTGCCTTGACGCAGAAGGGTGAAGACAATGAAGAAAGACCCGTTGCATTTATGAGCACGCCTCTGAAGGACACACAACCGAGGTATCTGGACACCGAAAGACAAGCATTCGCACTAATGAGAGCCGTGAAGAAATTTAGGCATTATATTTTGCGCAGCCAGATTAAAGCCATAGTGCCAGATGCAGCAGTAAAGATGCTGTTGATGCAGAACGAACCTGGAAAAAAAAGGGCCAAATGGATCACCACGCTGCAAGCGTTCGACATGAAAATATTTCCCATGAAGCTGGTCAGAGGGTAGGCGTTGGTGCAAAAAATAGCAAACACAAACCCAGATTTGATAAAATAGCAATATGTACTGAATTCCCATAACACATCAGACTGGTATGGCAATTTAAACACTTTCCTGATATCTGGAAAGTACCCAAGTAGGATGAAAGCTTCTTAGAGGAGAGCTTTGAAGATTAAAGCACAAAAGTATATGGTACAGAGGGGTCTTCTGTTCAGGAAGAACCATGATGAAATTTATTTGAGATGTCTAAACAGAGCTAAAGTGGATAAGGTGTTGATAGAACTGCATGACAAGTACAGAACCAGCCATGGTTCCCATCTAGCTACAACACATAAAATATTGAGGGCAGGCTATTATTGGCCTACGATGTTCAAGGATACAAAGAGTCACATTAAGAGTTGCCACACCTGTCAGACTGCAGTAGATAAAGGAAGAAATCAGGCCAATCCACTACAACCTGTGATCGAGTCATGACCATTTGCACAATGGGGCATAGATTTTATTGGAGTCATCAATCCTCCATCTTCTGCAGGACACAAGTTCATACTGACGGTGATGGACTACTGTACAAGGTGGACTGAGGCCACATGCTACAAGTTCTCCACAACTAAGGTAGTTATCAAGTTTCTTGAAGAGAACATCATAACCAGGTTTGGAACTCCCTATTCATTGATATGTGACAACGGCCCTGCTTTCTCTTCTTTGAAATTTTCCAAATGGGCATTTGAATACGGGATTGTTTTAAAGTTTTCTTCAAATTATTACCCTCAAGGTAACGGATTAGCTGAGTCAATAAAAAAAATCTTATAAGATATAATCAAGAAGCTGATTGCAAAGAGTCCTAGAGAGTGGAATACCTTGTTAAAGTATGCACTATGGGTAGATAGGACCAAGTTCAAAACAGCCCTAGGCAGTACACCTTATCATTTAGTTTATGGGACTGATCCCATACTTCTAGTAAATCTGAGAATACCAATCTGGAAGTTTGCCAATGAGCATCTAGGCTTTGATAACCATAGGGAAGCCAGGATAGTATAAATGCTACAACTAGACGATAAAAGAGGTCAAGCCATCGAGAAATTTGCCAAACACCAAGTAGTAGTTAAGAGGTGGTTTGATAAGAGGGCAAGAGTCAAAACATTTAGGATATCAGACTTAGTGTTGTGATAGGATAAAGCACATGAAAAGAAGGGGAGTCATGGAAAATTTGACAAACTATGGTTAGGTCCATTGTAAGTCTCAGAAATAATAGGAGACAACACATTTAGACTTAAGACCTTGACTGGGGAGGATGTGCCATTACCAGTTAATGGCCAACATTTGAAACACTACTTCCAGGCTTGAGGTAAAGAGGCAGTCCATTTCTGTGTAATATAATGTAAGTAGTGTATAGTTTTGTTTTTGTTTATTTCTATTTTGCTATTTTTTGTTTCTATTTATTTTTTGTACAGTCTGTTTGTACAGTCTTCTTTTGCTTCGTTTTGTTTTTCTTGTACAGTCTGTTGTTGGTTTGTTATTGTCTCCTCAGCAAGGATCTTTATTTTTCTTTAGAGTATTAAGGAACAAGCTAACAACCATTGAAAACAATATAAAATTCAGAATATTTAGGTTAACCATTTGCAATTTATGCATAACTTGTTGTGACTGTCATGAATGTAGAGAGTTGTTTAGCTTCTACAATTTAGTATTCAATAATAGTCATTGAGAATTCAAGGGAAGTTTCTCACGATGACACACCTAAAATCCTTGGGTTTGTTGAACTTACCAATTTATATATTAGGTGAAAAATCTGAGGTCACCCTTGCTACCATTACAATTCTCAGCTTAATTTCAGCAAGTGCTCATTCCTTGCATCATAAAGTTACAAATTGCTATATCTTGTGAAATTTCTATTAAACATCAAAATCAATAAAATATAAATTATGAAAAATATAATAAAATGGATTATACTAAAAATCCAAATTAAGCCATCTAAGTAACTCTACTGAGGCTATGGATGCTCGTTGGCAATGGGGCTCTACTTAGGAGAATTGTAACGATAACCTTGCTGGGGCTATGGACGCTCGCTGGCAGCAAGGCTCTATCTGGTCGGCTATGAGGGAATATCCTCAACTACGTAGGCTAATATCAGTCACTGGTTTGTTCAACTGATCTTCAAGATGAGGATAATTAATCACGTGCACACACTTAAACTGAAGCTGAAAATTCATGCACCCTTATTGAATACCTTAGGTCTCAAGTTGGATAACAATTTGCAGAAAAGATAGTTGGAAGTTATGGATTTATTTCACTTAATTTTTTTGGATTCTTTGAATTTAATTGTTTTGTTTGGTTGCTAGTTGTTGTAATGTTCACAACACGCCCCATTTTACTCCTTAGCAAAATGAGGACCCCTGCTGTTGCTTTTGCTTGTGTGTGTGTTGTTTTGCTTGGTTGTAAAGGGAAAAGGGGGTTAAAATTGCAAACTTTGTTAAAATTAAAGAAAAAAATGCATTTTTAGTACCAGTGCATAATATGGTTGGATTCCTTGTGAAAAATGAGCTAGGGTTTCTTTTTGAACCATCTTAAAATTTGCCATATTTTGCAAGTTATGATCATTTTGGTAAAATGTACAAGGGAAGGGTTTGTTGTTTGCATATACAAAGTCCTTGTATGTGCAAAGGCATTTTATACTTAGTCGCATTTGCAATTGGGTTCATCTAGTAGGGTTGCTTGCATGATTGGGTCATTTGAAATGTACATACAATGCCCTTTGTATATTGCTTTCATATACAAAGTCAATTGTATGTCTTTTTCCTTGTATGCATTTTAAATAAAAGCTTTATGTATACATACAAGATGGATCCAAAATAACTTAGAGTTGAAATGAATAAATGTTTGAGTTCCGTTGCATGTATCTCATGTTGTATATTTGGCAGGTCGAAATATACAGGTTAAAATATACAGGGCACTTTGTACATAGCGTGGAATTCAAATGTTATGAAACAAGGTTAAATTGTTGTATATCTGCGAGCTTGAAACATACAAAGCATTATACATCGCACGGACCTGAAGGGTCTATTAAACAAACTTAAGTCCTTGTATGTATCCAGGTTTGTATATTGGCAAGATACAAGAGTGACATACATTGCACGGATGTGAAAGAAAGTTAAGAAGAGTTAAATCATTGTATGTATCTGGGTTGTATATTTCTTCACATGCATTGCAAGATGCATTGGTTTACATACAACCGTCAGAATCGAAAGTATTATGGAATGAAGTTAAATGTAAGTATATCCCGCGCTTTGTATGTATACAAGACAGATTTGAAGTGAAAGTCCAAAATAGAAAATTCATTGTATATTTTAATGCTTGTATGTATCCGACATACATTGCCTAATGAGTAGAGGAAAGTAAGGGCATCGGCTAGAGTTACACCGATGAAGAGTTGCATCGGCATAAGTAATGCGATCGGTGGGAAATTGTTAGGGAGCCCTGACAAGAGAAGGTCATGCTGATACAAAGGAAACACATACCAATAGAGAAGACATCGACTAGAAAGTAAGATCAGCCAATCATTTTACGCTCGCGCCGATGGTAGGAGGTCAGCCCGATGAAAGAAAGGACTTGGCCGATGAATAGTGGAATGTATGCTGAATGAAAAGGCCATATCGGCCAAACAAAGGCAATCGACCGAGAATTTTTTTGGTCTCGCCAATGGGTAAACCTCATGCCGATAGGCAGGAGTGATAGGGTTTTTGGACATTTTGAGCCCTAATGCATATCTTCTGGTCAGCGATGGTTGACCCAACTATTTTGGACGCTATATATACATTTTTGACGCGTGATTTTCATGGATTTAGAGCCCGATACCTACGTTTGCACCATTCACAGCTAGATTTAATAACTATTTATCTTCCTACAAGTTTATTAGGTGAAATGGTACTTATTGCTGGTCTATTTTTGCAAGTTTGCAGGTGAAGAGGGAGATCAAACTTGATGACGATGATACCATGGAAAGGAGATCCGATCTCAGGAGTAGAGGAAGATAAGGATGAAGGGCGAGGAAGTCAAGGGTCTTTATTGATGAAGACAAAATGCAGATGGAGACATTATTGCAGCAGACCACAGAAGTTATTATTGAGCTACTAGGGTTTCCAGAAGGGCATATTTCACCCAGATTTGATGTATGCTCAGAGATATTTTGGGAGACTTGTTCTCCAGCATTTATTGCTATAAACCAGAGGTTTGAACCATTTCTTAACTAGGGTTTTGAGCTGTATTGAGGACAATCAAAGTCTATATATTGTGCCTCTCTACATTGTAATATTTTACATAGGGGCTACACAAGGATTTTTTTAGAAATTAGTTAACAGTTGTAGTTTATCTTAGCATTTAGAATAGAGGGACCTTTTAGTCTAGCAGTAGAAGAAGGAGGTCACCTGTGTCTGCAACAAGGAGCGTGTGGAACATCCTACCTCCTTGTTGTATCTATAAAGCTTGTAAGTTTTCTGTAATCTGATCAATGAAGCTAAGAGTCATTCAGACATTGTAAATCTTATATGACTGACTGTTTCTAATACAATTGAATCTGGAATTCTGCATCTATCTTCTGAGTGTTTTCTTGCTCTTCATTGTGTTTGAAACATTTTCTCTTAGAGCTTGTAATCTTAAGTGTATGTTTGTGAAAATGCTCAGAACTTACACTTAAGGTTTTTGTCTGTGGATTTGATTAAGTTACTGTATAATTTACAAAGTGTATAATAGAACAATTAGATCCTTTGGTAGAATGAATGAAGTTTAGTTTAGATCTTTCTAGCTTTTCCCAACCCATTTGAAAATACTTAACTTAAAACATAGAAATTTAAAGGAAACTGCTTCATATTTGAAAGAAGCATGCATAGTTGAGTTAAAAGTAGACAGTTTTCATAATATTTAAGAGGAGAAAGCTGCAATAATTCAAGAAAACCATTTAAAGCTTTGTAGCACAGTAACATTTTTATGCAAAAGGAATGAACAACATGCTGATATTTATGATCTTTTGCATAGTTTGAGTCTAGTAAACCATCAAGAAACCCTAAATCGCGTAGGCCTCTTGAACATTACAACTTCACATCGACCAACTAAATTTGCCCAACAGGTCAAGACCTGACCATAATAAACTTGGGATTAAATGAATCTTAACCGATTCCTTCATATCTTTCAAGTCAGTTTTGGTTCATTTTATGTGAATTTTAACTATTGTTATGACTGTCTCAAAACAATCATCAAGAATTATTTTAAGGGTTCATATGTTTTGTCTTAGCCTTACAAATATCCTAGGGTTCATTAAATAATATCAAAATTTCCAGAACCCTATCTTTCCTTCCTGCTAGCAATTAGAATCTACATCTTTCTCATGTTATAAGCATACCTATAGTTAGGATTTGATCTTTTCTAGATGCATTTTCTTTAAAACCCTAAAACCTCTTACTAAACCCTAATCCATATCCTTACAAACTATGTTGTAATATCTTATAACTAGCCGTCACCAAATGAAGTCACTTTATGTTTTAATTTGAAAGTGACTCCCTATCGAAGGTTTCATGTCACTTAAGTTACAATTTAAGGGTGCTGTCACCATGGCCTAACTGACCCCTTCATCTAGCACAACTGGCTTTCCCAGTCTCCCTTTTGAGCACATGGGCGCCAATTACAAATTAAAGGCTCATGTTTGAAAGTTGAAGGGTGCGAGATGAAAGATTGAAGGTCAATATTCAAACATGTCCCTCATTCCCCAAGCCTGTAATTTGACGTTCCTTGGAACATCAGTTTTCTGTGACTGAAAGGAAAGTGGTTTTTTAAAGGCTATATTTAGTCATTTTAAAAGGTAGTTATGTGGGTGTTTTTTTAAAACCATTTTTTTAGGAGATTTTTATGAAGATTTTTTCTATTTTTGATTCCACTCATGGCATGGAAGACAAAAAGGTGAAAGTTTCTAAGGAGGGAAAATTTCTTTATGGAGATATTATTCTTTTTAAGAATGGTGTTTAAGGACTTTTTTTTTCTTCCTTATCTTCATACAGAAGGTTTTTGAGTAGTGGGTCTGAAGATAGAAATGGTTTATTTTTGTCTCTCAAGGTAGATTGAATAAAAGTTTTTTTTAATGTGATGGAAGTATTTTATTTTTTTTTAAGGTAGAAGGAATACAGAGAGAAGAAAAAAAATGAATATAGTGAAAGAAGAGGAATATTAAAAGTCTTTCTTATTGCAGGTGAATGGATTTTTTGAAAATGATTTTAGGCAGAAAAAATGAAAATGCAAGGAGGCTCTGAAGATGGAAGATTAAGGGCTTAGTGTTCATTGAGAACTAATATATATGCAGGTTGTGAAAATGAGGGAGTGTAGTTGTGGTTTTAAATGGCTCAAATTGAATTAAGACTTTCAGTGTATGAGGGGTTCAAATATACATTTGGCATAGGTTTCAAGAGTAATTTCTTAGTGTAAATAGAGATGTAAAATATATTCTTTTATATGTAGAAAAAGAGGTTATTGGAAGGCAGATTGTTTGACAATATGATCCATGTCAAGGAGACAAGAATTTTGATGACAAATATATTGCAGGTTCAGAGACTTCAACATAGAGGATAAAGGAGTCTTGATTTTGTATTTGAGAAGGTTGTATTTGAAGTATGTATTGGTTGTATACAAAAGGAGATATTGTTGAATGTCATGAACACTAAGAGGGGGGTGAATCAGTGTTCTAAAAATATTTTGATGCACTTTAACTTTCAACCATTTTCCAAAATTAATTAAACAAAGGCACAACATGCATATGCACAACCATAAAAACATGACACATGGACACCAAGATTTTTACGTGGAAAATCCAAAATGGAAAAAACCATGGAGAGGATTAGCTCTCAAATATATATTACAATATTTACAAATATTGATGTTCAGGCTTGGTCACTCCATGGGCCTGGAACATACTGGCTCACTACCATGAAGTACAACTAAGTCTAGCAGGCTCACTGCCTCAACCCTAAACCTAGCAAGATTACAATAAGGGTTGTTAAACCATGAGGGCTATTAAACCCTAATGGAGGCTCACTGCCTTGAAGAAGAAACCTCACTGTGAAGTACAAATTAAATTGTTCATGAAAACTGAATACTACATAAGCATCTGTCACTATGCTAGGGTGCAGTCATTTAGCAACTGAATTATGAATCCCAAGTCTTCATCACTGTTGATCTTCTAACTCTGCTATTCGCATACTACATCAATCATACACACCTCTTACATCTCACAACTAAAATTATCACCTTTATATTGGCATCATGATTTGATCCACAATCAAGTCAGCATCCAAGAAATGAAACGTGTACATAGAAAGATGTAGCTTATTGGCTTAATCCAATGCACTATATGTTGTGTCGACCCAAATCTTTAGTCAAATGTGATCATATAGGTCAGCTCTAATCATTAAATCACTTAAATAGATCCTTCACATACTATCTCTTCTTTGCACAATGATTTATTATACTAGTCGACTTGTTCCTTAAGAGCATGCTTATCAGGTTCATCTGTTGACTTACGTATTTTACTGCGGATCACAAAACACTTCCAAAATCATATCAAGGATTCTTCACACATCCCCAAACTTACCCTCAGAACTGCAAGGCATGACATCATCTTGTAGAGAATTGCAGACCATTGGAGCTCAAACTCTGTCTCAATCAACTCTATCAAACACTCAGCCAATACTCAGTAGCTTGCAACTATCTTTCTAGTGGACTTCAGATCTCATAGCTCTAGAATTAGACACTTCATACAAGTGTTTGCAACACCTTTAAACCGCATAACAAAATACTCACCTACGGAGGAATGCGGACCATTACAATGTGCCCTGTTCACTATCTCTGCTATACCTTTGTTCACCTGGACTTAGATAATTCTTCCAAATGACTTCCGAAGGAAGTCAAGACTTAATCTTTGGAGCATAGCATCATCAAACAATTACTAACATCATTCTTGAACTACATTACCATATCATCATCTGTGGAGGCATACTGACCCATTTACTATGCTCTACTCTATGTATACCCATACTTAGCCATTTTCTGTCAACTGGACCTGAAATCCAATATGTCATTCTAGAGAAATGTCTTCTTTTCATGCTGATGAAAACTTCTAAGCCTTGTTTCCATCAATGACAACATACAAGTCTATACCTGAGCAGTGTCTCTTACCAACAATCTCCCCTTTGGCATTGATGGCAACACTTAGTGAAAAATGCTTGACTGCTCTCTCTTACTATATACACTTCATTCTCCTACTCCCCCTAAGATGTTTACCCCATTTTTCATTGATCTTCTTCTCCCCCTTTGACATTAATGGCAAAGGGTGTGATCTGGATTCAAAAATTGTCAAAAATGTTCAAAACTGCTATATTTTGTCGCATATATACAGATACACATTTTTGTCTTAATTTGTCATTGAAGGTAGAATATCATTATAGATGGTCTTTATCAAGGCTATCTCTCCGTTCCATCTATTTCTTGCACTTTCTAGGATATGGACATGGCCATTCATCAGAAAAATTAGCTTCTCTGCCCTGTGCACATCTGATGGTGTATCAACTAGTGTGAGTGATTTCATGGATTCATCTACCAGATTGGTCAGGGAGTCAATTTTTTAGACTTATTAGTCCCCTTAGCTGGCACAACCTGTCTTTGATTTCTTCCCTTTTCTTCATCAGAATGCTCAGATCATTGTGAATATTTACAACCTATGTCTCTTTAGCACTTATTGACTCAATTGTCGGATTATATGTCTCAGAAATGTTAAGCAGTTTGAGTTTCATATCCTTGATTTTATCTTCTAATTTCTTTGTAACTTTTGGCCAAGATAAACAAAATTTGTACAAGTCACAACCTTCTTTTATGGAACTTTGTATACCTCTTATTCCTTACTCTAAAGAGATTTTATCATTGATCAACATGGTTTTCAACTCGGCTAATCGTTTCTCATCAAATTCTTTTCTGACCTTTGTTTCTATAGATTTTTTAAAGCATTCAAAATGACTGCTGATTGATTTTATCATACCTTTCAGTTGATCAGTAGATGATGTCAAAGTGTCTTTCTGGTATTCAGGCATCAAATCTCCCAATATATCAGATACTGTTGTAATGAGCTTATTGTTATGCATGTTAGTTTTCATCAATTCTTCCTGAGATTTTGCTTGGGCAAATGATGCTAATTTAAATTTTTGTGCCGAAGAAAAGGAATTTAGATTTATTGGTTCTTGAAGAAACTTGGATGGATCTAGGATTTGTGCATTTTATAACTTTTCCAAGGTTTCTGAAACAATGTCTCTTGCCACTTTTTCTTCACAAAGTGAGACTTTCTTTTTCTTCTTTCCTTCAATTGTGGCTTCTGTAATGGATGAGGTCCTTATTCTTTTTCTGGGACTAGATGCTATTCTCTCCTCTTCATATCTCTTATCTTTCCTTTGTGGAGTGCTTGATGCCCATTCTACCAGAGTACTTGTGAACTTGGATCCTTATGATTTGATTTTTACCTTACTAAATTGTTCATCTAAAGTTCTCTCTGACTGCTCAGGTTCTATCAACATTTTGGAAGATAATTTTGAGAATGTCCCAAATCTGTCCTCTTTGGGATCAATATGTTTACTTAGTAGTACATCAGCTAATTTAGTCAAGACATCTTCTGCAACTTCATAACCTAGTGCAGGGACCCATATAGTTCTTGGTTCCACAGCTTCCATAAAGCATTTGTCTTTATCCACCATGAATACAATATCCTTTTCATACTTTATCACTACTTTTTTAGGTATCTAGAACCTTCTTACCATTTTCTGTTGAAAGTCTCTGAAATATTTCCATATGATTTCATTTTGCATATCTACATTACCCAAACTTTGTAAGTGATTTCTTATTTGAGTAGCTACAAGTATGTGATCAAGCCAGATAATGATTCCTAGACTAGGTAGCTCATTTAGGAAGTAAAAGAGTAAACATGTAATCAATGTTCCATATTTGAAAGGATGATTAGTTTCTTTTGCCCTTTTCAATCTCCATAAGTTCACTCCGGAGCAATTCACAAAGTTCATAATCCATATTGTTTCTGATCATGTCATATGTTGTGTAATAGCTTATGTAGACACAGAATTTTCCTTGTTGGAGAAGTATACTCTATATCCAATAATCATTGATGCAAATATGATAGTTGGATCCCTGATATCATTCACTGTAAGGCCATTCTTCTCAAATTTGGCTCCTATTAGCTGCATTACCACATTGTTCTTCATTTTCTTTATTCCTGGAACCCTTCTAGAGGAGCTCATACCGGTTACAGCTTTAATGGCTTCTTTAGTTATCAAATAGGGTTCATCAAGCCATAAAGATTCATGATGAATTCTACTTAGAATAAGCTTGACCCATGCATCAATCAGAATTACGAGAAAGTCCAACTAGGAATCAAATTTCTTTTCTCGTTGAACTTTGTAATCATCTTTTAGCACAATGTCCACAGTAGTCAGTTCGTCAAAATACAATTTTCCTAACTTCATATGATCATATTCTTTTAGACTAGTATGAATGTATGCCTTGACATCTTCCATATGCATGACCCATGTGGAGTAATTGAGAATGCCCCTAACGGATCGTTTTCTAGCAATTTGAAGAATTGTTTCTTAAACTTGGGGCAAGGCATTTTTCCTATCTCGATTGCATGATGAGTAAACATTTTCCCAGAGCAATTGAATTTTCATAGTAGGGTTTTAAGTTGTAAATACCTCTTTTGTCGGAATAGGGTTTCCTTGATCTCGATCTAATATTCTTTGGAGAATACTATAGTTGCTTTAAATTTTTCTTTGGTTCGCCTTTGTCACTTGAGTACAAAGTGATTTTGAAATCAAACAAGTCTCTTTTTATCCTCTGCATGACTTGACCTAAGTCATCATAAATGCTTATTCCCAAATAGCTGTTAAAAACCCTTTACTGCAGAATATAGTCGATTGTGATTACTCTGCAATATGCCGCACTGACCCATTTCATTCTAGTTTTTCTTTTGAGAGATGTGTTGCATCAAATTTCATCATACACCGTCGTGCCAAATTCTAGCACCTAATTTCTGGCAGGGATTTAGATTTTCAACATTGCTCCCCCTGAGCCAGAGCTCTCAATTCACTTCCCAAAGGAAGTATCTGCACCAAATACTAGTGCGGATCAATCCTTAACTTCAATTACTTCTTTCTTGATCCATACCTTATCCATTTCTTTCTTCTTTTCAAATAGATCAACTTTCTCTTTTTCCTTATCATTTATCTGCTCTGTTTTCCTTTCTTCAGAATAGTAATTTCTCTTCACATTCTTGCTTCTGCAAAATCTTGCAATATGTCCAGATTTATTGCAATTGAAGCACACCACATTCTTTTGACCTTGATTCCTTTTATTTATTGGATTTGATCTGCATTGATTATCCATATATCCAAATCCATTGCATGCAAAACCCTTTCCATTGAATGATTGATTGTTCCTTATATTTTGAAAAACATCTCTTACTAAACTTCTGCATTCATTTGATTTGTGTCCTATTTTGTAGTATGCATTGCACCTAATAGAATTCTGACTCACTTTACTTCTGCACACAACTTCTCTATGACCAATTTTATTGCAAGTGAAGCATTTACCTTTGAAGAATTGTTTATTCCTCCCATTGTTGAAATTTTTCCTAATCTGATTTCTACATTCATTTGCTCTATGACCACTTTTCTTGCAATTGAAACACTGACCAGAGAATGATGGAACCTTTTGATTTATTCTGCTCCTACATTGAGTAGCCTTATGACCAAACTTATTACATGAATTACAATAACCATTGAAAGATGGGTACCTTTGAACATTTGGTTGTCTGATTGGAGGTTTTCTAGGTCTTCTTCTCTAACTTCTAAATTGGTTTCTTCTGTTTTGCTTTAATTCAGTGTTTGCTTGACCAAAATTTGAACTTTCCCCTTTCTCAAATCCTAATCCTTGCTTATCATTGACACTCTTATGGCTGGCAATCATTTCATCAAGTTTTGCAGTACTTATCTTGAATTTTTCTTCAAACCTTCTAGCCTTTTCTAGATCTATTTTTTAGACTTACAATTTCTTTTTCAAGTTTTGCACAATCTTCTGATCTGTTCTTCACAATTAAATTTAGATCGTCTTCTTCTCTTGATCTTTCTATAGCTTCTACTTGTAATTCATTCAGGGTTTCATTTGCTGATATCAATTGGTCATTAACTTCTTTGTATTTGTCTTTAAATTTCTTGACTTGCTCTTTTAGCTTTGAGATGCATTCATCAGCTTGTTGCAAATTTTCTTTCAGATCGCTGACTTCTGATTCAGAATTTTCAAGATCCATAAGAGCTACTTCTAGTTGTTTGTTTCTTTCAAAATTTCCAAATCTTCTTGCTGCCATGATAATACTATCCCAGGTCTTCCTTAAGTTGTTAGACTTTTTCCAAGGAACCTTGCTCTGATACCAATTGTTGAATGTCAGGAACATTGAGAGGGGGGGTGAATCAGTGTTCTAAAAATCTTTTGATGCACTTTATCTTTCAACCATTTTTCAAAATTAATTAAACAAAGGCACAACATGCATATGAACAACAACCATAAAAACATGACACATGGACACCAAGATTTTTACGTGGAAAACCCAAAATGGGAAAAACCATGGAGAGGATTAGCTCTCAAATATATATTTCAATCTTTACAAATAATGATGTTTAGGCTTGGTCACTCCACAGGCTTGGAACATGTTGGCTCACTGCCATGAAGTACAACTAGGTCTAGCAGGCTCACTACCTCAACCCTAAATCTAGCAAGATTACAATAAGGGATGTTAAACCCTTAGGACTGTTAAACCCGAATGGAGGCTCACTACCAAGCTCACTACCTTGAAGAAGAAGCCTCACTTCCAAGTACAAATCAAATTGTTCATGAAAACTGAATACTGCATAAGCATCTGTCACTATGCCAAGGTGCAGTCATTTAGCAACTAAATTCTATATCCCAAGTCTTCATCACTATTGATCTTCTATCTCTACTCTACTATTCGCATGCTCGCATCAATCATACACACCTCTTACATCTCACAACTGAAATTCATCACCTTTTTATATCGGCATCATGATTTGATCCACAATCAGGTCAGCATCCAAGAAATGAAACATGTACATAGAAAGATGTATCTTGTTGGCTTAATCTAATGCACTATATGTTGTACGGACCCAAATATTTGGTCAAGCATGTTCATATAGGTCAACTCTAATCATTCAATCACTTAAATAGATCCTTCACATACTATCTCTTCTCCACACAATGATTTATTATACTAGTCGGCATGTTCCTTAAGAGCATGCTTATCAGGTTCATCTGTTGACTTACATCTTTTACTGCGGATCACAAAACACTTCCAAAATCATATCAAAGATTCTTCACACATCCCCAAACTTACCCTCAGAACCACAAGGCATGACATCATCTTGTGGAGAATTGTAGACCATTGGAGCTCAGACTCTGTCTCAATCAACTCTGTTAAACATTATGTCGATACTCAGTAGCTTGCAACTATCTTTCCAGTTGACTTCAAATCTCACAGCTCTAGAATTAGACACTTCATACAAGTGTTTGCAACACCTTAAAACTGCATAACAAAATACTCACCTACAGAGGAAAGTGGACAATTACAATGTGACATGTTCACTTTCTCTACTATACCTATGTTCACCTGGACTTAGATAATTCTTCCAAACGACTTCCGGAGGAATTCAGGACTTAATCTCTAGAGCATAGCATCATCAAACAATTACTAACATCATTCCTTAACTACATTACCAGATCATCATCTGTGGAGGCATACTGACCCATTTATTGTGCTCTACTCTGTGTATACCCATACTTAGCCATTTTCTATCAACCGAACCTGAAATCCAATATGTCATTCCAGAGAAATGTCTTCTTTTCATGTTGATGAAAACTTCTAAGCCTTGTTGCCATCAATGACAACATACAAGTCTATACCTAAGCAGTGTCTCTCGCCAACAGATATAAGGTTGAATGTGTTGTAGAGAATCAGCGTAACCCCTAAATTATTTATTTTCTCTCTTATGCTCACATTGTAGCCAGTGAAGCCTATTTATTGCCAATGAGGCATGTATGTCAGTGAGACAATTGTTGTAATCAATAAGATTCTATTAAGCTAGTGAGGCAAAGTTTCAGAGTGGTTTTTTATCCCTATGAGGGTTTTCCACTCATCAAAAACATGTGTTATGGTTTATGTTATTTGCCTATATGTGTGTGTTTCCTAATGTTATGCTCATAAGGTCCAGTTCACACTATTCATTATTATACTTGTGCATATGTGTTTGATAGATCATTGAAGTATCTTTCATTCTCTGTCTTGTAAATTTAAAAGGTGCAAAAATACATAAAAGTTTATAGACCACTGATTCACCCTCCCTCTTAGTGGTCATGTACTCAAACAAGTGGTATTAGAGCATAGGTTCCATATAGAAGTCTAACAGGCTTGGGTAGGTCTTGATAGTGGAGTACCATGGGAAAGTGTAGAAGAAATAAGAGCAAGAGAAATGTCAAGTCACATACTGGTCAAAAGACACCATCAATACCAAATTCAAATGTTGATCTAAAATTTGTTGATAGAAATGTCTCACAAGTTGAGTCAAGTATTAAATTAGAGGAAGAGTTTTCAGGAGTTCCTTTCTTTGATGGTTTAAATTTCTCTATTTGGTGTATTAAAATGCAAGTATATCTATCTTCTTTAGGGTATGGTGTGTGGATGTCAGTTGAGAATGGGTATTTTATTTCCTCTCAATCACCTAATACTACAAGTAACAAAGAGACTTATGAATGCAATCATACAACAAAGAAGGTCATTTTGTCTGGATTATCTAAATGAAGTTTCATGTAAAGTTATGCATTGTGAAACAGCTCAGGATGTGTGGAAGGAATTGACAAGAATCTATCAAGGTGATGCACTTGAAGGAGAGGACAGCTTGGTGTCTAAGGAAAGTGACAATGATAGAAGAGATTCACATGAAGGAGATGAGGTACAATCTAATTTAGAAGAAGAAGAAGGTCAATTTATGAGTGATTATGATCAGGAGTATGATGAAAAAGAATGTGAGGTTGATGTTGAAGGAGAAATCATGTGTGCTCTAGGTGAGATCAAGAATTACAAAAAGGAGAACCAAAGATTAGAGTTGCATCTACACCAAGAAAAAGACTCCAAGTACAAAGCACTTTAAGATCTTGAAAGAGTATCTTTTGATCTTCAAGAGGCAAGAAATCATATTATAGACTTAAAGAGTCATGTTGATGAATCTGACAAACTAATTATCAATCTAAAGACTAAAATTGAGGAAGCCAAAAGAATAATAGATGTAACAAAATCTGACCTTGAGGTGAAAAGAATTGAATATCTAAAATTAGAGGCTAAAATTGTCAATCTAAGAAAAGATTATGAAAGTCTCAAGGTTTTGTCCAAGAAATATCAGGAGTTTGAAGAAAGCACAAACAAGTTGTATGAAATGTTGGGCAAACAAAAGCATCATAAGGACACTATTGGTCTAGGTTATGAAGAAGGAGAGTGTTCTAAAGTCAGAGAGACTCCTAGAAAGAAAATTGATCTAAGTTATCATGTTGTTTCTCCTGAAGACAAAAAGAAGATTGAAGCTAAGGTGAAAACCAAAGAAGAGTTTGTCAAAATGCACAACCAAAGGAGAAATCTCAGAAGAACTACTCCAACAAGGCAAGCATATATATAGGTATAATTATTCATTTTTTGGTTATTGTTATACTTGTAATCATTTTAGACACAAAGCAATTGATTAAAAAAGAAGTCAATCTGCTTCAATAAGGAATGTTAATCTTGTATGTTTCAAGTGCAACTCTCTTGGTCACAAAGCATATAGTTGCAAAATAGCATCATCTAGTGTGAAAAGTTGGAAAAGGAAAGAGGCTAAAAAGGTTTGGAAGAAGAAACTTGAACAGAAGAAAGAACCTGTGAAATTTTGGAAACAGAAACAAAGTCAAGAGAAGATAGATCCTAAACTTGTGCATAATGCACAAGACACATCATCTATTGCATGAGATGCAGCATGAAGTAAGGGGGAGTTGTCAAATGTCCTATCACTTACCCCCAAGAAGTTTCAGGAGGAGATCATTTGGTGCTTGTCAATATGGTGATATTTTCTTGTTTATCATGCTATTGGATTCTTGCCTAATGCTACTCATATCAGTCTTATGAAATGAAGTTCATGTAGTTGATGATGGTGTTGATAACTATGTTGATCTTCAATGTATGTTAGTGATACAGGTGATCAATGCAAACAAGATGTTGATAAGATGTTCAAGGGTATAATTCACAAAGAGTTTGATGATGTTGAATAACCTTGTTTATAAATGATCCTACTTTTATTTTGTTCATATCATGTTGATACTTTCAAAGGTTGAGTTCATATGATGTTGATCTTGTTCATGATGATATAGTTCAGAGTGTTCTTGATATGTTAGTGAGAATGTGAAGTGTTGGTTGTCATAGAAAAGAGTTGTTCAGTGGTGTTGAGGAGTACATGCAGTGTCATTCTAGTTAAGATGTACTCAAGGAGCTTTCATCAGATGTTAGTAGATGTTGGCTGAGGAAGTTGCAAATGGAAGAAGTTAATTCATAGCACATGTCTCTGCATTTGGTATTCCATAGGTATTGATAGTGGTTTCATATTTGACATAACAATATTTCATCATTGGTGTGTTGTGATTGTGTAGTAGTCTTTAAAATAATGGCATGATAATGCTTAGTTGCTGACTTGAGTCATATGGATTGTGAAAGAAGACTTCAAAATGAGCATTTGAAACATTTTAATCCTACATATTGTTGTAAGCATATGCAAATGGTGGGTATAATTTCAAACTTCTTAATCTCTACCAGCATGTTCTCTTCTTCTATTCAAAAATGGAAATTCAAGTTATTAACTGTGTGACAATATGAAGGATAGAATAGTAGTGATGGTATATGTCTTCAAAATAGTGTTTCTTGTCAATGGTAGTTTTAGGAAGGACTTGATGGTGCAGTTAGTGTTGTTGCAGACATAGGACATGGTTGTAACAATATAACCTTTATTGTGCATGTGTTCAAATTATCATATGTTGAAGTTGAGGTATGTCACATTGTGGTGTTTCTACAAAATGATCAATGTCACATACCTATTCTAATCTCTTTCATGATTTATAGTGCAAGCAGTGATATGAATTGATATGGTTTATATTGGGTGTTCACATTTTTCTTAGTGATGGTGTTGATTGCAAGTCATGCTTATGGATAATCATGGTGATGATCATGTTGGTTTGTCAAAGTTGTCTTCATTAAATCAAATGTGCCTTCTTGGAACAATAATTTATGTTGAGTTAATGAATGGATATTTAGTCTAAGTTGAAGAATTTGAAATAAGGAATTTGGACTCAATGCTAAGTGAGTATTGCTATTTAGAATCCAAGATAGGGGGAGTTAATTCATCCTTTGTCATCTGATGTTAAAAAGGGGGAGAGAGAGAGAGAGAATGCATCATGTAGTTTTTCCATCAATGACAAAGGGGGAGATTGATGGAGGTTGATTGTCATTGATGTCAAAAAGGTGTTGAGGGTGTTGAGTTGTGCTTCTCCACAATGTATTGTTAGGGTTCTTGGTATGATCTTCAGGATAGCAGGACATTTGATGATCACTTGCACTATTGACAAAGGTGTTTCATGAAAAGGGTTTTGTCATGCTTCATTGTTCAGTTGATGAGGATGCCTCATAGTCTTTTGAATGGATGTGTGTTCGAGAAAACTTGGACAAATGAAATGTAAAACAAATAAATGCAAATACCTTTTGAACAAAGCCTTCTCAAATACCTCAGAGGATGCAAGATGCTAGTTGACTAATGTTGTTGGTTGCTCATAGATGCAGCATAACAGTTAGAAGATAATTTGACAGAATGGAGCTACATGAAATTCGATTGCTTCCAAATGACTTGAAAGAGGGGATATTTATAGATTTTTAGGGATGAGGAGAAGAAGATATGATAAGATAAGGTAGGATTTGATTTTTCAGATAAGCTAGGGAAAAAGATAAAAAGATTTGTTTTTCTGTTTTAAATCCTCATAAATCTTCGAAAAGAATGGGATAAAAGAAAGCAGAATCTTTTTAGGATTAATTTGGGTTATGATGGGAGATGATGTGGAAAGATAATTAAATAAATACAAATTTATTTAATTATAGGAAAATAAATAAGTAACTAATTAAACAATTAAAAACAATTATTTAATTAGAGAAGATTAAATGGCCATGAATAATTAAATAAATAAAAATTTATTTAATTATAGAAGATAGGATTATGGGATTGAAAGGGGATGAAATAAATTAGTGAAATAAATAAAATTTATTTAACTAATTAGGTGATGACATGGGTACCTAGGGAAAAACATGCTAATAACAAGGTGTTGGACATTTTTAGGTGTCTACATTTTGCCCCTCTTTGAGATGATGTTTGAGATGATGAAATTTGTGTCGAGTAACATCATTTCAAAGACGCTAAGGTATGGATAGAAGAAAAAGGTGGTAATGGAAAGAAAGATAGGATGTGGATGGAATGATAGGATGAGGATGCCCCCTCGAAAGGATGGGCGGGTTGGACAAACATGGGTAGGCTCTCAACATGAAAGGGATTGGTCAAGGAAGAAATGAATGATGTGTTATGTTGCAATGAAAGTGAGTAATCATGGTGTTTGATGTAGCACTAGACGTTATACACTAGGGTATGAGGACCAAGATGACGATGTGTCTCATGCCCCAACGTAATACAACCTTGTATAGACATATGAGGAAGAAAAACTTAGAGCATTAAAGTCCTAACACACAAATGGTATGATGTGACCTTAGGTACGAAGGAGAATGCAAAAAGACAATCCAACATACACAAGATATGAATATTAGCTAGAATGATACATGTGTGATACAAATGCAAGATAAAAAGATAACACACACAAGCAAGCATGCATGCATGCACAAATGATACAAAAACAAACACGGTATTGCCCCTATCAAGTTGTAAACCATGATTAATTGTTGATTGATGATGATAAAAGTGTTGTCATGGTGGGGAACGATATATCCCTAGATCAACACAAGGATGCGGGAACGATATATCCCATTGATGATGAGGATTGATTGATTGATTGGTTTGGTTTATGACAAGATTATGATAAAGACCAAGTATGTGATTGGATAATTTGAAAAGCTTGATTAACTTGATTGGTATGGATAAAGGATGACTTGCATTTGAGTTTATTGCTTAGAATTTTGATTTGATAAGGATGAATGGAAGAAGTGATGGAAGAAGGGTGGAAGATGAAAGAAAGATATCACCTATGCCTAAGTCTAGATACTTCCTTCATATTCTAGACTACCTACATACTCGTGTCCACAAGATCAAGGCACTTAACGATAGAGATGATATGTAGTTCTGATTTGTGATCATGATGATGGTGATAATGAAGGTTTGGATTGATGAGATTGATGCTATTGCTGGGATTCGAGTGATCTGTGATTTTGATTGATAGATTGATGAGATTTGATGATTTGATTGGATTTGCTTGAGTGATGTGATGGATGGATTTGAGTAGATTTTTTAGGGATATTTGATTTTTTTGTATTTTAGGGAATATTTTGATTTTTTTTGTAGTTTTTTTAGGATATTTTATGATATTTTTGGTATTTTTTCAAGACATTTTTTGATGTTTTTTGGATTTTTTTAGGACATTTTATGATGTTTTTTAGATTTTTTCAGGACATTTTATGATGTTTTTTGGATTTTGATATGTTTCAATTTTTTTGAATTTTTGGTATGTTTTGGGATGTCAATGGATTTATAATTTGGGGTAGCCTTTTACGCTAGATACCAATGACAAGGGAGGACCAAGTCTAGTTGCAAGGAGGTAGGATAGATAGGATTGGATGGATGAAAGGATGAGTGATAAGGGATGGAAAGGATGCACGCGTAAGAGAGCAAGGATGTGATCTCCAAAGACTATGTCACATAGGAATAACATGCCCCATTCTAGGTGCAATACTTAGGATTTTTCATGACAAGGCTCATGATATGATAGTGATAGGACTATGTATTGGTTTGGATAGGATGGGGTATATCAAGAGTTTTTTCCAAAGCTTGTTTCAACATTTTTGCCCCCAATCTTTATCAAGATCAAAAGAGGAAGGGATGAATGGATGCAATGGGAAGGTATGTGGATAATGGCTAAGGATGGTAAAATAGGATAGAATAAGATGGGAAGTAGTAGGATAGGTTGAAATGGTATGGTGGATGAGACAAGGTGCCCCCAAGTGTAGATGACATAGAAGATCAATTTACGCATGATGCCTATTTGCCAAGTTTTCATCATGGTACTTATCCAAGGCACCTATTTACCAGGTTTTCACCATTGGAAAAAGTGATTTCTCTTTGCTTCTTTTTTTTTAACTTTTTTGACTTTTGGATGGGAGAGGGGAGATATGGATGGGAGGGACTCAAGTGTCTAGTGCCATGAAAGGTGATAGTCCCATTGGAGAAAGATCTCGTCACATGGACCATGTCAAATATGCTCATAAGTGTTGGTTGGGAGATGGATGAGAGGAAGATGGATTAGGTAGATAGTGGATCATGAAAGGTACAATAGTGGATTATGATATGAATTATGGATGGAGGGATGATGGATTATGATATGAATTATGTATAGAAGATAGTGGATTATGATATGGATTATGGATGGATTTATGAATGGAGGGGTTATGTAAAAGCATCAACCATAGGGAAGTGATGAGGAAGATATGTTGGATAATAGTTGAAGGATGGGGAGATGGAGGTATGTGGAAATGTTGTGGGATGGAATAGAACCATGACCAATGGTTGTACACACTGTGGTAAACATTGAATCTTTTGGTTAGATGGTGGTGTAGGAAGTGATGGGGTTGTTTGCTTAGGAGATGGATGATGTAGGCATTTAGGGACCCACATAGACTTAGTATTTTTCTATTTTTTTCTTTTCATGTGGGATGGAAGGATTTGAGACTTTTGGATGGAATGAGATTTTTGGATGGAAGATGAGAAAGTAGATGGTTGGGATTTTTGAGAGGTGGATGCCTCATTTAACTTGATGGCTTTTTGCTTAGGGACCCACACCTTTTTCAGATTTGCTTTGAGGTGGGTGGTTGTATGCAGCTTTGGAGATGGATTTGAAGTAATTGTTTGTTGCTTGGGGACCCATACCATTTTAGTTTTTGACTTTGCTTTTGAAGTTATGGGTTTGGATGGATTTTGCTTTGATTTTTTACATTTGTGCCCTAAGGCATGAGGCTCATTAAGATTTTTTGCTTTATGAGTGTAGGAATCAAACTTTTTTCTTTGGAATCCCATGGGGTGAGTGGAAGGAGAGGAAGCTTCATGTTTACATGATGTGTGCCTTTGTTGGTCATGATTAGGAATATGAGGATATTTATGGATGATAGGAATGTTAGGTGTTGGAAGCAATGGTGGCAAAGTGGATGGAGGGATATTAGGAGTTGGAAGTAACGGAGGCAAAATTTATGGTGGAAGGTCAATGGTCACATGCTTTTAACATTTGTAAGAGGATGGAGGTGGGATGGCAATGTATGTTTTAGGGATATGATAGGATTTGTGATGGAAAGTGGTGGATTTAGGAGGAATGGAGGAAGTACCAACATCGTTAGATTGTTGACCTTGAGGTGTATATCCAAGGCCAAATGAGCGTGGGGGATTTTGACATGGATAGGTTCCAAAATTCCTTGTTCGTGAAGGCCTAAGCCTTTACCTTGATAATTCATGTTTTGGAGCATGCGATTGACTATGGGACTAGATGTGGTTTGGACATTAGACTTGATTTCTTTATTAGATGGAGAAGGTGAGGTGGAGGATAAAGGTTGGTGTTCCCCTAGGGAAGAACATTCATGGATGAAGGCGGATAGGCCAAGTGGATATGATGGTGGATTTGGAATGGAATTGATGGTGGATGCGGAAGGACCATTAGGATCTTGATTTTCATTTTGCTCATTAGGATCCAAGTTATTGGTTTGATCTTTTATGTATGCTTGGGAGGCATGTGTCTCATCATGACAAGTGGAAGTTGACTCATTAGGGTTAGATGGAGGATGGATAGGAGCAATTTGGATATGTTTCTCATGGGTGGGTATGGAATTAGGGATAGGTGTAGTGATAACCTCTTGACCATGAATTGTAGAAAGTTTGGCTAAGAGGCTCATTGTGGTTTTCATGATCATACATAGAATCTTGATCATAAATGTGAGGATAAAGAAGATCAATTTGGCTATGAATGGGATATATTTGCTCATGAATAGGGTCATGAACATAAATAACATCTTGATCATAGAAAACATGAAAGTCATGGATTGGTTGATCTTGGAGATGCTTTGATCTTGACTTAGTTGAGGGGTTGAAGTTTCCACATGCGTAGGAGTATACTCTTGACATAGATCTTGCGGTTTCACAGAAGTAGAGGTAAGAAACTCTTGGACAAGCTTGATGGTTGGTGGGTCACATGATGGGATTGGAGGAATAAGCATGATGTTTGAAGGCTCATTGCTAGGTGCTAAGATAGGTATTTAACATGAGGGTAAGTTGTTTCTAGCTAGTAGCCAATGGATCACATCCTTTGCAAGGGTATGTGTGGAAGGACAATGTAGTGGATGAACAATAATGGTGGAAGTTAAAGGTTTAGGATTTGGAATAGGATCACATGGTGGGGTTAAAATAGGACAAGTAGGCTCATGAAGTGGTACTTGAGTGGATAATGATGGAGGATTCTCATAAGATGCTTGCTCTAGATTGGTGTTTCCCTTGTCAAAGGTCATTAGGTCTTGCATAGGTGGACTTAGGTCTATCAATGGTGTTTGTTACAAAGGTGAACTTGGGCTTACTTGGTTTATGTACATAGGGCCATTTGGACTCATATGTGCTTCTTGGTTGCCATGTGGATAGGTTTGGTGATGAGGTGGCATGATAGGATTTGTAGGTGAAAGGTTTTGTGATGTGGATTGTTGTGGACATTGGTTGATGTTGGAAGAAGTAGGGTATGGTGATGTAGCATTGGTTTGACATATGGATGGATAAGATTGGCATGAAGGGGGATAGGTTGATGTGGCATTGGTTTGACATGTGGATGGATAAGATTGGTGTCAAGTGGGATAGGTTGATGTGGCATTGTTATGAAAAGGTGTGGGATAAGATGATGTGTCATGGAGATGTGGGATTAATTTGACATGTGGATGGGTTAGGTTGATAGGATGATAAGAGAGATTCCACATAAGGATGCGGTGGAATTTGTTGATGTGGAATGGATGGAGGATTATATGTTTGCCATATGGTTATGATGCATTGGGATTGCGCTATGAGATGTTTCATTTGAGGTGGTAAGTCTTCACGAAGTTGACATGTTTGAATGAGGTCTTGGAGTAATTGAATGGTGTCTTGGTTTATAGATTGTGGTTCTTGGTAAAGTGATTGGAGGAGATCTTGGAATCTAGATACTACGTTGTCTAATGTTGGCATGATGTCTAAAGATTAAGAGCCTTGTGACAAGTGTTTGACTATGATTATGATGATGATATGGAATGATGAAGATGATGATTAGGAGGTGAATGTGATTTGGCTTGAAGTGATTGGATGATGTGTAATGTTTAGGAGGATGTTGATGTGAAGGGATTAAGATATGATTTGGATATGAAAGGATGAAGTTGATTGAGAAGTGATTAGGATGAAATTATCTTGTGATAAGGAGTTTTTTTTTTGATAGCTTTGTGGCAATTTTATGGCAAGAAAAACAAGATAGAAAACACTCATGCACAAACCATTCACGAACACTTACTACCTAGACTGGCTGAGACGATACCTATTGGGTTCCCACTTGGTTTTACCTAGCCGCGTCTACCTATGGTGTATAGCTCCAAGAACTTGGGCCATGGGCTCCCCCTTATAGTGCACTCACTTCTTAGACACACCAAGTTCTAGGTCCTCAAGACGTGCAGATCTTGAGGTACCTTGCTATCTGGTGTGAAGGCACCCAATCTATAGTGGCCTTCATGAGGCATTAGCTATCTTAAAGTTGTTTTATGTTTTCAATGAAGTCCTAAACGGACATTAAATGTAATAAGGTCTGAATTGACCATGCTTTGCTATTTTTAAATAGTTTGTTAAGAGTTTGTTAGAAAGTCTGTTAGTTTGTTAGGATAGCTGCATCTCCCAGCCGCTGGGAGTCATTTTTTGTACTACCCCGTGAGGGGATAAATATGTGAGATCTGATCGATCTCAGGACAAGGAAGAACAACAGTGTTAGATCAGAAAGATTGTAAATTAATTATGTGAAGAAATAAAAGAATTTTGTGTTCTGGTGTAATCGCAAGGGATATCATTCAGGGTCATTCCACTACTGGATTTCTTTGAAATCAGTGGAATGACCTCTATGTTATTAGTTAGTTTTTTGTTTTGTTAAATTTGAAATCATTTCAATGTATTCTGTTCAGTTACAGTCAGTGCAAAGGAAGTTGTCGGCATAAGATGTATATCGGTTATACAGTTTGTGAGTATACTACAGTTGTATATCACAGACAGGGTATGTATATACCACAGTTGCATGTCAATCATTGAATGTATGTTCAAAGAAGTAGGCATCGACGTAAGTATCGGTATCAGAGGAGAAGAACGAAGTCCGGCCAAAGAGAGAAGTTTGGCCGATGGCGAGAGTTGGGTATTAAGTCTTCGGCATGAGTAGCATCATCGGCGGATGAGGAGGAGGTGCTACCAACGGTCCAAGTCACGCCGACGATTCAATGACCATCGGGAGAGGAGATGAAAGTCTGAGTGATGGGAAGAATTGACCGGAAAAGGAGAGATTGAAAAGGTATCAGGGTGACAACTGCAAGTGTCACCGATGAAGAGTATATCGGCATAAGACGGGGTGTCAGTTTGAGTTTACAAGCGGTTGCCGATGGAGAGTGTGTTGCCGACAAGGACGTTGGAGAGACAATAGGTGTCAGGGTGACATTTTTGAAGGAGGCCGATAACATAATGTTTGGCCAATGCACTTAAGGGTTTCAGAGTGAAAGGAACCATCAAAGAGAAAGAATGTGGGAAGGCTGACAAGGCAAGTCAAGCTGATAAGGAAGGAGAGGTCTAATTCGATGAGACGATAGCTGTTATCTTGCCGATAGGAAAGTGAATGCATATTTTGACATTGTATGGTCTTTATTGAAGGGGTTTTAAAGGAAATGAAGTATAAACCCTAGGTATGGTGGGTTTTAATGGGTTCTCACCCTATTTGTGAGCATCCACTACATGCTCTGCATCAGATTGGTATCAGAGCTGGTGAAAGATTTAGGTGTTGTATTTGAACCTATCACTGAGAAGGCAGGTGAAGAACTGAAGGAAAGATTGTGTTGGTGACCATTATTTGTTTGCTAAGTTGTTTGGTTGTAGGTGCTTGGTCCATCTAGTTGTGAGAAGGATGTTTTCTAAGGTTGTGTGTGAGGGCAGACAAGATGAGGTCTATCATGACCATTCTCTAATGGAGATTAGGCTAGATAAGGGTGCAGAGAGAAACCACTAAGGAGAGAGTGGTAGGTACATCACCAGAATCTGCTGTTGGGTGAGATGAATGGTTTGGTGAGTTGGTGTTGTGAAGCAGTGAGAGAGATGGATACCTGACTGAAGAAGCACTTGATGTTGCAGCCTGAAGAGTGCTCCAGTGATGGGAGTAGAAGGAGCCTGAAGAATCTCTAAAGATGATGGTAGTTTAGATTTTGTTGGTTGGTTGGTCACTAGCTATGGATGTGAAGATTGGAAGCCTAAAGCTGAGAAGATTGGAAGCCTGAAGCTGAGAAGATTGGAAGCCTGAAGCTGAGAAGATTGAAGACAAAATGAAGTTGTTTGCAGCATGTTGGTTTTTTCCCAGACTGGATGCTTATTCCCAGATTTCCCTACAAGGTAGCCATTAATGATCAACAGGATCTCTGGGCCAGGGGCCAATAGTATAGGAGATAGACTCTATATTTTATCTCCTCTTCTTCTTCAGGCTCTGCAAAACCTAGGGGGGTATTCCCTACTCAACATCCATGGGGATATGCATACAAAGGCTGGGATGCTGACAGAAAGCAGATAAGTCCTCCTGTAAGTAGACCAAAACTGCAAGATAAGAGCAAAGGGGCTGGCTTTGGGCCTATTTTCAGTTGTAGACAGAGGACTTGAATCCTAAAACTAATTCTAAAGTCCTAATGGTTGTTTTAGAGTTTGATTTTGATTTTATGTTTGGATGCAAAGCTGGACATGGTTATAATACAAACACAATGCAAGATTGGTGCCTATCCAGGGCCTAGAGTCAGTAGACATACACCTGTGAATGATATGCATGAACAACTAAAACTAGATTTCAGGGGGATACATATGATACCTGCCTTACAGATATCTCCCAATACAAAGTGTTAAGCTATCCATACTTATGGCATCCCTATTGCAGTATATCCTTCCCAATATTCAATCTAAAAACAGTTTAATCTACCCTTGAGCAAAAGTTAAGAGATCAAACATTCAACACAGGAATTCTATGTTCTAGAGTTTTAAACATTCCTTGAATATTCAGACTCAGAAGAAAGATACATGCAATAATGGAGATAGAATTAACAAAACACATGCTAACATAGCATTTCTCATATAGAATTAACCATGAAATCAATGGATTCACGCAAAGCATACAATAGGAGATACATAAACTCACAAGTTTTTTATGGACAGAGCAGCCAAAACCAACTGTATTGTATCATAGAGCCAAAAATGTTCAACTTTCAACAACAACAAAATGAGTAACACTTCCTGCTTATAAAAGCCAGAGAAGTATACTCCGCATTAATTACATGGTTTTTTGACAAAAAATCCACCAGGTACAGATCCCACCAAGGAATGGCGCTTAGAAGATATTAATGCAGCAGACAAAGAGGGGTCTCGAGCCATGCGCCATCATCTGGAGTCTTCACTCAAAATTTGGGCAACCTGATCGCTCGTACCATTGCCCATATCTCTGCACTGTCGCCATTAAGGGCCTCAACCACCTGCAGCTACTCAGAAACTGTAGCAACATTTCAAACAGAAGTTCCCACCAAAAGTGGTTCGCTCAAAGTTTGAAGATACACAAGGGAATAATCCCACATGCTTGGTGAGGAGATCACATCAGTAGTTCATAAACAAGGTCACACACATACCAAGTGTCGAGCGCTTCTGCCGCGCTCAACACACAAGCCTTCGCCCGAGAGCCCATTGCCAAGACTAACACTATCGGCCTGACCCAAAAATCTCTCACCGACCTCAGAAGTCTCCCCGACCGCTACATTACAATTCCCTATCGGTAAGAGCAACACTTATCGGCCAACCTGAAAATCCTCCTGCCGACACCCTTCTCACCGACAAAGCCTCCGCACTCCCTTGTCGGCCAGACACCAACCATCGGCGGACCTCTCACCAACTTGCCCGATAGTCTGTCACCCCAATGGTCACCTTCCTTCCTTCATCGGTAAGACCCACACCATCAGCAAACCTCATACACGTCTGCTCGACACAGAGAGTCACCCCAATGCCCAACTTCATCAGCCAAACATAGACTATCGGAGCGACTGAAAACTCCTTCGCCGATCACCAAGTCACTCCGATGGTCACCTTCCTGAAAACCTCAACCCAAACAACACGTCGGCGTGACCAAAACCATCGGCCCAACAAAAAGCTTCCCTGCCGACCATACCACGTTACGCCGATGGCACACCACTACCACCAACCTAATCGCCAAGAAACCTGCGAGGTCATGCCGATGGGCAAGAAGATATAGGGTTCAAATGAAGAAACCCTCTAGACATGAAAAACCAACCTCCAGGTCAAAATGAGCACCAACACTGGCTCCGAATGGGGACATGCAGGTGAAAACCTGCAGCAAGAACCAGATCTCCGGGCAGACCAGGCAAAAACCAAAAAGGCACGAACATGTACAAGACATTTACGATATATACATATTTTTTACACATGCGCACAGAGACAAGTCATCTATGCAAAATAGAACTTAAGGAATTGGCCATGCATAGGCAATTCTAGAAATTCACCACCTAGGGTCTGGAGGAAATAAGAGTCCTCCCCATGAGTACTGCAGATCTGATATGGGCCCATCCATAAGGGTTTGAATTTACCATGTTTACCCTTGTCCTGATCTTTTGCATTCCATACAAGCACCAGATCATTGACCTGAAACTTCCTTTTTGTAGCTCTCCTATCAAACAGATATTTCACATCTTGTTGTCTCTTGAGATTGATTTGGTGTGCTTTCCTTCTGTTCTCATCCAGTGCAACCAGCTGGTTCACTCTTTCTGTCATGGAGTCTTCAATCTCCTCATCATTATCCTGGATAAATTTGTAAACTGGCAGGAGATTGCTTATAGGCAATCTGGCTGATGCACCATATACCAGCTCAAAGGGTGACATCCCAATAGCCTTTTTCACTGTCACCCTGTCAGCCCATATTGCTAACTTTAATTTTGAGTCCCAAGCTTTCTTGTTCTTGTCTAGTATCCTCTTGATAATTTTCATGATGCTTTTATTGCTTGATTCTGCTTGACCATTTCCTTGTGGGTGGTATGGTGATGCATATGATAGATTTATCCCATATTTGTTGCAAAAATCAACAAATTCACCTGATCTGAAACACATGGCATTATCAGTGATTATCTTGAATGGTACTCCAAACCTGATGATAACATTTTCTAGTATGAAATCCATCACCACCTTACTTGTAGCTCTCTTAGTTGGAATGGCCTCAATCCATTTGGTAAAGTAATCAGTTGCCACCAAAATCCAACTGTGTCCCCCACTTGACTTGTCTGCAATTTCCCCTATGAAGTCAATTCCCCATTGCTGAAATGGAGCATCCACAGTTACAGTTCTGAGGGGTAAAGCACCATCATATCTCAATTTTCCTAAGAATCTCTGGCAAGGGTCACACTTCCTCACTAACCTTTGTGCATCTGAAAAGAGAGTGGGCCACCAATATCCTGCTCTGAGAATTTTATGGGCTGTTGTTTGGGCAGTATAATGTCCACCACACAATCCTTTATGCATGTCATTCAAAACATTGTTAGCTACATCTTCATCCACATATCTCAACAGCACACCATCAGGGTTTTTCCAGTATAGCTCACCTTGAACAATAACATACCTGATTGCATGTAACTTTAAAGTCCTCTTAAGACTGTCACTGAAATGGGAAGGACAATTCAAATTTTGCAAGTAGTATATAATGTCCTTGTACCATTCAGATCTTGATACATTTACATTCTCAGTTTGGACTGCATTAACTTGGCATGCTTCCAAGTTTGACTGTGCCATCATCTTGGCTAATCCTTGTCCTCTTATCAACTTGGTAATTTGTATTTCTATGTTGAACTCCTGCAGTTTGTTTATCCATCTACACCTTCTTCCAGTCACCTCCTGTTGAGTGAATATGTCTTTGACTGCTGCATGGGGTACATATGCAATTATATGTGATCCTACCAGGTATGGTCTGAAACTTTTGATGACTTTGACTAGTGCATATGCCTATTTTTCTATGATATCATACTTCAACTCAGAAGCCTGCAAGGACATACTGAAGAAAGCAATGGGTTGTTCAAATCCATCTTCATTTTTCTGTAGCAAACATGCAGCAACAGTGTGAAAGGAAGCAAATGAAAATAACTGGAACGGCCTAGAAAAATCAGGAGATTTAAGAACAGGGGCCATTTTGATTGCCTCTTTGATACTTTGAAATGATTCAATTGCTTCACTTTCCCAGTGAACAGTTACATCCTTCTTCATCATCCTGGAAATGTTCCTTGTGGTTTCTGCAAAGTTGGAAACAAATCTCCTAACAAAATTTATTTGTCCAAAGAAGGACTGAACTCCTTTTACAGTCTTTGGCATTTGAATTCTGTCAATAGCAGCCACTCTCTCTGGATCTATCCTAACTCCATCCTTGGAAACAATGTGCCCTAGGAGTTTTCCTTCAACTACCCCAAAAGCACACTTCTTTGGGTTGAGAGAAATGCCATACTCTAGTGCTCTAATGAAAATATGCTCCAAGTGCATACAATGCTGCTCTTCCTTCTTTGAATATGCAGTCAAATCATCTTGATATACAGCCAGGATTGAATCAATTAACCCTGCAAAAGCAACATCCATTGCTCTTTGAAATGTAGCACCTGCATTTGTTAGTCCGAATGGCATTCTAACATACACATAACTTCCCCATGGAGTGGTGAAGGCAGTCTTATATTGTTCTGATTCCTTTACCTTCACCTGATTATAACCTGAAAATCCATCCATCATGGACAAGAGTTCACAACCAGTCACTCTCTGCAACATAGCTTCCATATTGGGCAGTGGATAGTTATCCTTTAAAGAGGATACATTCAAGTTCCTGAAGTCAACACAAAGCCTAATATCACCATTCTTTTTTCTGACTGGGACAAGGTTAGATACCCAAGTTGAATGTCTAATTGGCAGAATTATTCCAGCCTCCCTAAGCTTTTTGAGCTCTTCTTGCATCTTTGGGGCTAAGGTAGGATTAATAGGTCTTTGCCTTTGTCTAAATGGCTTAGCTCCAGGCTTCAATGGGATCTCATGCTAGAATAGGTCTTCCCTATAGGCTTTTAGGTCCTCATATGACTAAGCAAAAACATGTTTATACCCTTTCAATAATGCAATCAGCATACTCCTGATGTGTGGTTTGAGCTGCTTACCAATATATACCTTCTTAGGGGCCTGAGATGTTCCCAAATTTATCTCTTCTAAATCTTCCTTATTTGTGGGAGATATCCTTGTGACCAATTTGTCTCTACTGTCAAAAGCTCTTTCCAAAGCTACTAACCCTCTAGGGATTTTATTAGTCTTCAACTGAATTATCTCTTTCCCCATAAGAGTTTCTTTTCCATCTATGGTTTCTACAAAAGCTTGGAAATCAATTTCTTGATTCTCATATTCATCTATGCAGTGCAAAAATTTTAACAAGTCCCTATCATCATTAAACACTTGCCAACTGCATATGTTCTCTGGTACTGCAGGCCTGATTTTAACTTCTACATTTGTAACATCTGACAGAGTGATGTCATCTGGCCTTATTGCAACATTAGCTAAGAAATCGGCCATAACATTCTTGGATCTCTCTACCCAGCCTATTGAAAATGCATCAAATAGTTCAATGGTATCCCAAACAACATGCTTGTATTGTTTCAATCTTTTTTTTTTAAGCATACCTATCTCTAATTTGGGATACAATCAGCTCAGAATCACCAAATACTCTTAGCATTTTGATTCCATGTTTGAGGGCTATATTTAGGCCTAAGAGTAAAGCCTCATATTCTGCAATGTTGTTTGTGCAAACAAATCTCAGCAAGAAAGAAAATTTGAGGAGCTTACCATTTGGAGACAAGAAAACAACTCCATCTCCAAAGCCTTCTTTTGCACAAGCTCCATCAAAATACATGGTCCATAAACCTTGCTGGTCCAGCTCTTTAATGCAGACATTTTTCTCTTTATCTTCCTTATCATATGAGACAACCTTGAAGTTATCATAGTCAGTGTTTACAAAGCATATATGTTCCTCAGCTTCTTGGTCTTCCACTGTCTCTAATGATCTTTGTTCTTTGATTAGCTTAACATCCCTGCCATTCATTGGAATCATGGCATATGACAGGTCCAACTTCATACTTCCACTAATTAGTGCTGCCCATCTTCTTGACAGCAACATACCATACTGTGGCTTGATGTCAACCACCGTTATATTCATTTTATATCTTTTTTCAAGAAATGCTGCCAGTTTGAAATCTACATCCTTCATGATTCCAATAACTGGTACCTCTCTGGCATCCATAGCATAACATTTTCCGCATGCCTTGTCAATTTTCAACCCAGCTTGTTGCATGATGGCCAAAGGCATGACATTTGTAGATGCTCCAGAATCAAGCATACAATTTCTGATTATTTTTCCATTTATAACCAGGGATACATAAAATGGTTCCACTTGTGAAGGACACTTTGTCATAGTCACTCCTAAATAAACCTCAGGAGCCTCATCTTCTTCATTACATATGACATGTTTGTCACCCTGGATTTGAACATTTTGTTTAGCTTGAAAAGGCACCCCTGAAATTAGGGATACTGTCCTATTCTTGATTTCTTCCACTCTCATCAGTTCCATAAGCGGAACAGAGACCTTTACCTGGGAGAGGACTTGAGCTATGTCAAATGGAGCATAATTTTGTATAACAGTTGTAGCTTGCTCCACAATCTTGTTTTTATCCTGAACTGACTTAGCTTTTACTTTCATAGTTCCCTGATCATCATTCTTGTCTTGGGAACCTTTGCTTTGATCTTCAGCTTGGGGGATTCTATTTTCTGGTCCTTGAGATTCATGACCTGTTCTTTGTCTAAAATTCTATTTATTATTAACCCACTGCCTCTTTTGTGATTCAATCCCCTTATGACCATGCAGTGGCTGACCTGCAAAAATACCTTCTGGCTGATGTGGGCTGCTTACTTGATTTTTACCTCTGAGATTGTAGTTGCTTTTGACTTGAGCAACTACTGCAGCTGTGAAGGCCCTAATTTTCTCATCAGAAGGTCGTTGTAAGTTACTCAGAAAATTGTGTGAGCTCTGAGTATACACATGGCTTTCTTCATTACCTTCATCATAAGAGTCCTGTTGACAGGCCTGAATTCCATCATCTGTACTCTCATCAGCACTATAAATGGGGTATCCATTGTTTATGGACATCATATTAACATGATCATCTTGCACATAATGTGGCTTATTGCACTCATTACAAGATGTAGCATTATCACACAAGGACTGAGCAATCATACACTGTGACTGTGAATGTGGCATCTGACAAATCATACACCATGGAGTATCATCAACAATATTTATAGCTTTCTTTAGAGGATCAGGAGTTTCTTTGACCTGTTGAGCTCTCTGATTTGTGTTGTTGTGTGGGAATATAGGCTTACCATTATGCCAATTGGTATTATAAGGCATATCATGCAATGATGGCCTCTTTTCCTGCCTTTGATAGACTTGCCTATCAGGACCTATCCCTTTTTCACTTCTAGCTATTCTATAGCTTAGGACCTTAACAACATTTGCCAATTTGTCTATCTTATCTTCAGGGGTAGACGTATTACCTTGAGTGTTCTGAGGCTTGTTTGGATTCTGTAGAATTTTCACATCATCTCTTCTGTTTGTCTTGCCTGATGCTTTCCTGTTGTTCTCAATATTCACTACAATTCTGAAAGCATCCCTGATAGTAGCAGGACTTTTATCTCTTAATCCATATGCAGTTTTTGCATCAAAGGCATTGATATACAATATTATGCACATAGGTTCATTTGGCCTCATGTGATGTGGCAATTTGTTTAACACTTTAGTAAATCTTGCATTAAAATCTGCAACCTGCTCATTTGACCCTTTAGTGATACTGGTAAACTCATTTACAAAAAAGCTAGGGTCAGTTTTGTCACCATATTGCTCCTTGAACATCCTTTTAAAATCATCCCATGATGAAATACTCCGGTCAAGCAGATTCTTATACCATTCCTTGGCCTCATCAACCAAAGATTGCATGAATGACTTCATGAAAACATCCTCATGTTCTACCTCAAAGTTATCCATGACATTTTGAAAAGCTTTTAGATGATCTTCTCCTGACACTATGTTGTTTCCTAAAAATTTAGGCACTTGCAGCCTTAGATGTTTGTCAATGGGGTTAGGATATCCAGGAATACCATCAAACACCAGATGTCTGAATCTATCTAGCTGCATGGGCTGTCTGTCAAACTGATTAACATTGATATTTCTATTTGCATTCTGGTTTCTTACATTGTTCAGTGGTATCCTAACATCATTCACATTTTGTCTTTCATCATTATGCTGATGCTGCACTTCATTTCTCTGTTGATGTCTATGTACATTTGCATTCTGAAGGGTAGGAATTGAATTATTTTGGGCAGTCCTTAAAGCTTGCACTTCTGCCTCATGTCATCTCTAATTTTCATGGCTTGCAGATACTCTAATTCTGTTCTCAAATTTCTGATTTCTTCAGCTAACTGTTCTTCCTTAGGCATGGAGGTAGACGGTCTCATACCATTCTGGTCATCATCTTCATCATCCCTTAGAGACTCTGCCTCTTCAAACCTTTCACTAGGGTCTAGAAATGGGCGTTCTTGGAACACCTCCGACCTCATTCTCACGCTACCACCCTGTTGCCTCTCATATGCACGCTAAATATTAGCTTCTGCATTTGAAAAATAAGGTACTGTCTTGTCTGAAGACCTTGGATTATCTTGCGTATCATCACTTTTTCTGGGGGAACCCTCATGACTGACTGAGACAGCTCCCTTCCTTCTGTACATCATTCTTCTTGTTACTGGTAACTCTTCAGATAAAGGATTTTGTTGGGATCTTCTCCCCTGCATATAAATTTTACTTTGACTGGTTAGGAGATTACTTCAGAGTCGCCACCTATTACTAGGAACTGTTTTCTTTTTTCTTTTGTAAACTAGGGTTCTTTCACAAGTCCCCAGCGGAGTCACCAATTTCTGTTGGTTTTTTCCCAGACTGGATGCTTATTCCTAGATTTCCCTACAAGGTAGCCATCAATGATCAACAGGATCTCTGGGCCAGGGGCCAACAGTATAGGAGATAGACTCTATATTTTATCTCCTCTTCTTCTTCAGGCTTTGCAAAACCTAGGGGGGTATTCCCTACTCAACATCCATGGGGATATGCATACAAAGGCTGGGATGCTGACAGAAAGCAGATAAGTCCTCCTGTAAGTAGACCAAAACTGCAAGATAAGAGCAAAGGGGCTGGCTTTGGGCCTATTTTCAGTTGTAGACAGAGGACTTGAATCCTAAAACTAATTCTAAAGTCCTAATGGTTGTTTTAGAGTTTGATTTTGATTTTATGTTTGGATGCAAAGCTGGACATGGTTATAATACAAACACAATGCAAGATTGGTGCCTATCCAGGGCCTGGAGTCAGTAGACATACACCTGTGAATGATATGCATGAACAACTAAAACTGGATTTCAGGGGGATACATATGATACCTGCCTTACAGATATCTCCCAATACAAAGTGTTAAGCTATCCATACTTATGGCATCCCTATTGCAGTATATCCTTCCCAATATTCAATCTGAAAACAGTTTAATCTACCCTTGAGCAAAAGTTAAGAGATCAGACATTCAACACAGGAATTCTATGTTCTAGAGTTTTAAACATTCCTTGAATATTCAGACTCAGAAGAAAGATACATGCAATAATGGAGACAGAATTAACAAAACACATGCTAACATAGCATTTCTCATATAGAATTAACCATGAAATCAGTGGATTCACGCAAAGCATACAACAGGAGATACATAAACTCACAAGTTTTTTATGGATAGAGTAGCCAAAACCAACTGTATTGTATCACAGAGCCAAAAATGTTCAACTTTCAACAACAACAAAATGAGTAACACTTCCTACTTATAAAAGCTAGAGAAGTATACTCCACATTAATTACATGGTTTTTTGACAAAAAATCTGCCAGGTACAGATCCCACCAAGGAATGGCGCTCAGAAGATATTAATGCAGCAGACAAAGAGGGGTCTCGAGCCATGCGCCATCATCTGGAGTCTTCACTCAAAATTTGGGCAACCTGATCACTCGTACCATTGCCCATATCTCTACACTGTCTCCATTAAGGGCCTCAACCACCTGTAGCTACTTGGAAACTGTAGCAACATTTCAAACAGAAGTTCCCGCCAAAAGTGATTCGCTCAAAGTTTGAAGATACACAGGGGAATAATCCCACATGCTTGGTGAGGAGATCACATCAGTAGTTCATAAACAAGGTCGCACACATACCAAGTGTCAAGCGCTTCTGCCGCGCTCGACACACAAGCCTTCACCCGAGAGCCCATCGCCAAGACTAAGACTGTTGGCCCGACCCAAAAATCTCTCACCGACCTCAGAAGTCTCCCCGACCGCTACATTACAATCCCTTGTCAGTAAGAGCAACACTTATCGGCCAACCTGAAAATCCTCCTACCGACACCCTTCTCACCGACGAAGCCTCCGCACTCCCTTGTTGGCCAGACACCAACCATCGGTGGACCTCTCACCAGCTTGCCCGATAGTCTGTCACCCTGATGGTCACCTTCCTTCCTTCGTCGGTAAGACCCAAACCATCGGCAAACCTCATACACGTCTGCCCGACACAGAGAGTCACCCCGATGCCCAACTTCATCAGCCAAACATAGACTATCGGAGCGACTGAAAACTCCTTCGCCGATCACCAAGTCACTCCGATGGTCACCTTCCTGAAAACCTCAACCCAAACAACATGTCGGCGTGACCAAAACCATCGGCCCAACAAAAAGCTTCCCCGCCGACCATACCACATTACGCCGATGGCACACCACTACCACCAACCTGATCACCAAGAAACCTGCGAGGTCATGCCGATGGGCAAGAAGATATAGGGTTCAAATGAAGAAACCCTCTAGACATGAAAAACCAACCTCCAAGTCAAAATGAGCACCAACACAGCAAACCACATAACTCTTGGGACAAGAGTTTTTTTCAACTTGGGGAGTATGGTGCAGAGGCACCCAATCTACAGTGGCCTTCATGAGGCATTAGCTGTCTTAAAGTTGTTTTATGTTTTCAATGAAGTCCTAAACAGACATTAAATGTAATAAGGTCTAAATTGACCGTGCTTTGCTATTTTTAGATAGTTTGTTAAGAGTTTGTTAGAAAGTCTATTAGTTTGTTAAGACAGTTGCATCTCCCAGCTGTTGGGAGTCATTTTCTATACTACCCCGTGAGGGGATAAATATGTGAGATCTGATTGATCTCAGGATAAGGAAGAACAACAGTGTTAGATCAGAAAGATTGTAAATCAATTCTGTGAAGAAATAAAAGAAGTTTGTGTTCTGGTGTAATTGCAAGGGATATCGTTCGGGGTCATTCCACTGGTGGATTTCTTTGAAATCAGTGGAATGACCTCCGTGATATTAGTTAGTTTTTTGTTCTATTAAATTTGAAATCATTTCGGTGTATTATGTTTGGTTACAATCGGTGCAAAGGAAGTTGTCGGCATAAGATGTATATCGGTTATATAGTTTGTGAGTATACTGTAGTTGTATATCACAGACAGGGTATGTATATACCACAGTTGCATGTCAATCATTAAATGTATGTTCAAAGAAGCAGGCATTGGCGTAAGTATCGGTATCGGAGGAGAAGAATGAAGTCCGGCCAAAGAGAGAAGTCTGGCCGATGGTGAGAGTTGGGTATTAAGTCATCGGCATGAGTAGCGTCATCGGCAGATGAGGAGGAGGTGCTACCGATGGTCCAGGTCACACTGACGGTTCAATGACCATCAGGAGAGGAGATGAAAGTCTAAGCGATGGGAAGAATTGACCGGCAAAGGAGAGCTTGAAAAGGTATCGGGGTGACAACTGCAAGTGTCACCGATGAAGAGTATATCGGCGTAAGACGGGGTGTCAGTTTGAGTTTACAAGCGGTTGCCGATGGAGAGTGTGTTGCCGACAAGGATGTCAGAGAGACAATAGGTGTCGAGGTGACATTTATGAAGGAGGTTGATAACATAATGTTTGGCTGATGCGCTTAAGGGTTTCAGAGTGAAAGGAACCATCGGAGAGAAAGAATGTGGGAAGGATGACAGGGCAAGTCAGGCCGATAAGGAAGGAGAGGTCTAATTCGATGAGACGATAGCTGTTATCTTGCTGATAGGAAAGTGAATGCATATTTTGACATTGTATGGTCTTTATTGAAGGGGTTTTAAAGGAAATGAAGTATAAACCCTAGGTATGGTGGGTTTTAATGGGTTCTCACCCTATTTGTGAGCATCCGCTGCATGCTTTGCATCACTATCTCTGCCATAAGCCACGAAAGTGTGGGATGACTATCAAAGGCCTAATCAGCTGTCATCTTGTACCAACAGATAGAGGGTTTTGGGCCACTACACAAAGGTTTCTAGTAAGGGCTTCCATTCGGGTGGCTATACATGTGGTGATTCGCTCCGTTAATGGAGGCTTCCCAACCTACAGAGGTTACACTCCATAAGGTTTTGGGGGAAACATTCATCGGTATATCACAACAGCACCCGTCGTTTGCGACTTTTAGCACAAACGCGTTATTTATATAGTGGCTTGGAATGGCTTAGCTTTAGCCAATTTCTGCTTGGGTCGTACCCCTTCTCACAATGGGAAGGCAGGCCCTCTAGAGTTGGCAATGATTTCTCGTGCACCCTAGATCTGTTGGTTAGGCAGGGAGAGAGGATACTTTCATTGCCAAATTGGGTAACACACAGACTTAGCAAGCAAGCAAAGAAATGAAAAGTAGACATAGAGTAGACAGAGTTAATTTTAATTCCCAAATTAAAATGTGCCTACTCTAGTGATAAATAGGATTCTTTGACCGCTCGAACCTGCAGAAGATATGTCAGTAGTTTGTTTGCTCCATTCTTTGACAAGCGATTAGGACAAGCTGCACAGATAAAATGTTGGCTGCCAAAGATATGATCAAATAAAAACCTACAAATGAATGATCTGATATAGCCAAATAGACAGCAAAAACAAAAAGTTTAGATGATTTTGTGCAATTTTAAAAAAAAATCGTTAAATTTGGATGTGTTTTGCTTAAAATATGATCAATTGAAGTTTAAGATGAAGTTGATGTTCGACAGAAAAATACCTGACAAGATGATAAAATTACCTGTCGAAACCTTCACAACTACGAAGTTCGTCTTCTTACCTTTCTGATGAGTGTTTACAAAAATTTGATGTCGAATGCCCCTGTTATGATGAAAAGAAAATACCCCTCCTTGGCAAGTAGAAGAAACAGGTTTGACTAGTTTGACTTTGTTTGACTTTTTGGATTTTGATGGTTTTGCAAAAAAAATTGGATGGCACGTGCCTGTTTGTGTTTGGTGATTACAGTTTTGAGTTGAAAGTTTAGATTTTAACCCCAGCCCCCTTTTGAAAATTTCAGACTCCAAGCATTAAAAGCCAAAAACCAAGATTGTGATGTCGACAATAATATTAAACCCTAAATTATAAGTTAAGACTTAAAGTCGAAACATAAACATTTAAAGGCTATGTCAAATGGTGCAGATAGGGTTTTTAAATGCTGATGTGGACCTTTCTTTTATCACAATCTTAGAGCTTAGAATGTCAACCTGCCAACTTTCAATGTCGACTTAAGAGTTTTTTTAAAAACGGCTTTTACTTGTTACTACTGACCAAAAGGGATTTTACTACCGACCTTAGAGTTTTTAGCACTGGATCTTGACTATGGTTGACTTTGACTGGGGAATGCTCGTAGAGTGCAACCATGGACAATTGGAGGCTTATGGAAGAACGGGTCTAAGGTGTGACGACCGATTGAAATGGAATAGTGACTTAAGTCTCCAGAGCGGTGACTGGGCCAAAGATGGAACAGGAGTCTAATGTGAGATATCGGCAAGATTTGGTTGAAGTTTAAGTGTTGGTGAATGCTTCGACAGTGGTGACAACCTATTAAGGTGGTGACTACAAGAGTAAATTGGTGGCGACTATTGGTTTTGGAATGTTGACTGCAGTTTGGTTTTGCACAAGTCATGATGACCTAGCAGAAAAAAGGTTGTGATGGGTTTCAAAGGCCATGCTTGAGTGGTGACCTAGCATAGGCTAAGTTGATGGGAAGGTAGATTGAAATCCAGAAGATGTAGATGAAGGAACAAAGGCAATAGTGACTGGGATAGATTTAGGGTTTATTGCAAAAGTTGACAAGATCACAATAACTACGAACTCACAGCATCATAAAACAAACCTGCAACAACATTCAACCATACAAGATCTGATATCAAACTTGATGCAAAATAGAGACCCTATGGCAGATCCTGTTGTACGGATCCGTATAGTACGGCTGCCAAATTAAAAAAAATTGAATTTTTACAAGAAATTTTATGGTGACAAATTATATGCAAATTTATAGTTGATTTTTATGGAAATGACCTCCTAAGCATGATGGCGATGTCAATTTTTTGCCCTGGAGATCACTTGTAGCAGATTCTTGCAAAAAATTCACAAACGAGGGTTAAAAAGCACAAATTTTTATACAAATCTGCAAAAAAGATTGGACGAAGTGAGTCCCACCGAGCATGCCAGAATGTGTTTGAGAAAACTTGGACAAATGAAATGTAAAAAAAATAAATGCAAATACCTTTTGAACAAAGCCTTCTTGAATATCTCAGAGGATACAAGATGCTAGTTGACCGATGTTGTTGGTTGCTCATAGATGCAGCATAATAGTGACAAGATAATTCGATAGAATGGAGCTACATGAAATTCAATTGCTTCCAAATGACTTGAAAGAGGGGATATTTATAGATTTTCAGGGATGAGGAGAAGAAGATATGATAAGATAAGGTAGGATTTGATTTTTCAGATAAGGTAGGGAAAAAGATAAAAAGATTTGTTTTTTTGTTTTAAATCCTCATAAATCTTCAAAAAGAATGGGATAAAAGAAAGCAGAATCTTTTTAGGATTAATTTGGATTGTGATGGGAGATGATGTAGAAAGAAAATTAAATAAATACAAATTTATTTTATTATAGGAAAATAAATAAGTGGCTATTTAAACAATTAAAAATAATTATTTAATTAGAGAGGATTAAATGGCCATGAATAATTAAATAAATAAAAATTTATTTAATTATAGAAGATAGGATTATGGGATTGAAAGGGTATAAAATAAATTACTCGAATAAATAAAATGTATTTAAGTAATTAGGTGATGACATGGGTACCTAGGGCAAAACATGTTAATGACAAGGTGTTGGACATTTTTAGGTGTCTACAGGATGCTCATATATCTTCATGGTGTTTTGGAGGATAAGGTATTCAGAGTATGTTTCAAGTGATTATTCTTAGTTGATGATATATGGTTCAGTTGACATGCCTTGTTATTCATCTTGGCTAATCAATGATGTTGAGAGTTCATAGTCTACAAAATCTCAGGAGGAGTTTGATTCTCATTTCTTATAAACATGGTTGTTGGTATTACTCATGTTGATAATATGTCAGACTCAAGATTAGAGGTTGAGATCCTTTAGCGTGTTGAAATAGTTATGTTGTTAATATCATCAATATGTGTTGATCATATCATGTTTCAACTATTGTACTTAAATGTAGATATTCAGTCAAGTATATAATACAGAGTGTTGTCTTCAATGGCAGAGGTATGGCAGAGGTTACTTGTTTGGTGATGATGCTTCAAGTCTTAGTGTTGATGCTTCACCTTCAGGAGATTTCACAAGAGTCAAATGTTCAAGTGTAAGTCACAAATGCCAAAGACATGTTCTGCTACAATTCTATATCATGTGTATCAAATCAGTATTCTTAATGTGACCTTAGGAGCTATCTGTGAACCAAATTCAAGGCATTATTAGTTTAAGGGTTCATATATTTTGTCTTAGCCTTACTAATATCCTAGGGTTCATTAAATAATATCACAAATTTCTAGAACCCTATCTTTCTTTCCTGCTAGCAATTAGAGTCTACATCTTTCTCATGTTATAAGCATACCTTGTTGGAGTCCAGGACAACACTAAGAGGGGGGGTGAATCAGTGTTGTATAAATTTTGAAACCTTTTTGTATTTCTTAACTTTTAAGACACAAAGAGAGAAAGTCATCAATGATTTGTTACACATATGCACATAACTTAGAATGAAAAGAGTGAACAAAAAAACTCATGAGCAAAATATTAAAATACACACATACAAATGAAAACAACATGAATCATGACACAAGTTTTTGCACGAGTGGAAAACCCTCCTAGGGTAGAAAAACCACTCCAAAACTACCTCACTGGCTTAACTGAAAAACATGTCTCACTGGCTACATATAGGTCTCATTGACCAGGCAAGCCTCACTGGCTACAATATGTGTCTCACTGACCTACAAGCCTCAGTGGCATATTGTGCCTCACTGGCAAACACAATCACCATTAGAAGAGATAAACAAAATCAAAGGGTTACTCTGTTTCCATTCAATTCATTATTCCATCTTTACATAATACAAACTCCTTCAATCAAAATAGATTTCTCTATGTATGTCTTCATGCACAATCAATTCACTTGATCCAGTGTATCTCTGTACAAATAGTTGCATATTGTCTTGACACGGTTAAATTTGTAAGTTTGTTGCATAACGTCTTCATCATTGTTTGATTCATTCCTACATAAACATAATCTCATCTATATTTTTAAAATATGTCTTTATCACTGCATTTTGATTCACACAATCATTCATATGTATCATCAAATTATCTTCATCATTGATCTGCACAACAACAACTTATCCATCAAAAACACCTGTGATGACATTAAATAAAGAAATTAAATGTCCTCTCATGACTTTCCACATTCTTCATCTTCTCTATTTTTTTTCAATTTCACTTTCATTTTCCTCTTCTCAAAAATATGTTCCACCTGCAAAAATAAACACATATATGTATTTCTTCTTGCATCCATGTAAGAGAAAATAAAAATCTTTCCATATTCCATTTTTATTTTTCTCTAAATATCTTTTCATCTTCTCCTTAAAGAAATCCTCAGTTAATTTTGCCCTACATACAACATATAACAAAGAGATATATATAAAAAATTTCAATCAAAACATTAAATCAAATTCCTTGTCACCAAATATTCTTCAACCCTTGATCTTTCATTGTCCTCTCTCTGTCAAAAATCTCTTCCTCTGCTTTTGAAAATAATCTTTATTTCCTCACAAAAAATTCTTTCATTTTATTTTCATAAATCTTGTGTAAAATTCCTTGATCCAATATTTTCCTGCAAGCTCTTTGAAAAATCTTCTCACCTTCTTAATAAAAAATATTCAAAAGTATTTTATTAGTCTGTAAAGAAGAAAAATCTTTCAATCATGTATTCGGATCTCAAAACTCTTAAGCTTCCTTCTCAATTCCTTCTCAAAAAGAAACTTTCTTATTTTTTATAAAAATAAATAAAAGCTCCTTCAATATAGCTTTTAACACTTCGGGAGGCTTACTATGAAATCTTAAAAATAGAAGGAAATCTCTAAAAAATAGCCACAAAAAAATCTACCACCAAACATACTAAAAATAACCTTTTCTAAAACACCTTAACTGCAAATGATGGCCATTTGAATGTCAAAGTTAACAAGGAGAGAGGAGGTCTTAGTTTCAACACCGACCATGGATCTTGTAATTCGGGCTTAGTCTATTTTTAAACATGGCCATTGATATAAAATTGGCGCTCAACTCATTTAAAAACAAACTTGATATATCGGTGGATGCCCTTAGATGCCCAGTCAACTTAATGACCCCAATCCCCTTTGGAAGGTCATCACTTAAGTGATGACTTGTAATAACAGGTCACTTTTAATTTATAACAAAAAGCAACATCATTCTAATGACAGGAAAAGAAAGATGATTTAAGGAAATTAAAGCCATTTAGAATCTACAATATCACTACCCTTATTAACAAATATTAACACTATAACACTCTCTACGTTATCTCTATTAAACACTACTCATACCTGCATTATTTCTATCAAAATCTGCCATATCTGCCACATTTATGCCCTGTGAACCTAATTACAATGATGCATTTTCATAATGAGAATTATGAAAACATCCTCCCTGACATCATGCAACATGCATAACACTTCTTCAACCTTTGTCAATACTATCTGCAAAAACCTTTGATAATAAACCTTGCATCTTATAGAAATATCTTGTTATGTCAACATTGATCATCCTGAGCACCCAACCATTATTCTTAATGGCAAACAATCTTTCATGAACACATCAAGAACACACTATTAAGAATGCAAGAGTACTGCATGAAGATGAAGATTTACTGAGGTAAGATGATGAAGACTAAATGAAACAAGGCATTAAGCAACATACCATATGTCAACTCTCTTCAGATCAAGAATCATGATCATCATAACATGAACAACAATGGTAAGAATCATGCCAACAACCAAACTTTTAATGTTGAACTTTGTCACACTATGAAACTCTTGATTCAAAAGAAGACACATTGTGCTCTTATGTCCTTGATAACACATTATCATCATGAAGAGATCCTGAACACACTGAAGCAACACACATCATATCATGAAGTATCATACCCAAGATCCTAAAGCATGATGAACTATAAATAAGATCCCAATGTATCATATAACTTTCAACACCAACACTATCCACACAACATGAAGCCATCTACAAAAGCCATCTAACATAAAGCAATTCTTCATGACATAACATCCTGATAACAAGCCATCTGCAAAAGCCATCTAACATAAAACAATTCTTCATGACATAACATCCTAATAACAATATCAAGGCATCCTGACAACATTAAGATATCCAATCATCAACTCAACACTTTTTTGACATCAATGACAACCTGTCTCCATCATACCTGCAGTTAGGATTTGATCTTTTATAGATGCATATTTCTTTAAAACCCTAAAACCTCTTGCTAAACCCTAATCCATATCCTTACAAACTATGTTGTAATATCTTATAACTAGCCGTCACCAAATGAAGTCACTTTATGTTTTAATTTGAAAGTGACTCCCTATCGAAGGTTTCATGTCACTTCAGTTACAATTTATGGGTGTTGTCACCATGGCCTAACCAGCCCCTCCATCTAGCACAACCGGCTTTCCTGGTCTCCATTTTGAGCACATGGGCGCCAATTAAAAATCAAAGGCTCACATTTGAAAGTTGTGAGATGAAAGATCGAAGGTCATATTCAAACCTGTCCCTCATTCCCTGAGCTTGTAATTTGACATGCCTTGGAACGTCAATTTTCTGTGACTGAAAGGAAAGTGGTTTTTTAAAGGCTATATTTAGCCATTTCAAAAGGCAGTTATGTGGGTGCTTTTTTAAAAGCATTTTTTTAGGAGATTTTTATGAAGATTTTTTCTATTTTTGATTCCACTCGTGGCATTGAAGACAAAAAGGTGAAAGTTTCTAAGGAGGGAAAATTTCTTTATGGATATATTATTCTTTTTAAGAATGGTGTTTAAGGAATTTTTTTTTTCTTCCTTATCTTCATATAAAAGGTTTTTGAGCAGTGGGTCCAAAGATAGAAATGGTTTATTTTTGTCTCTCAGGGTAGATTGAATAAAAGTTTTTTTAATGTGATGGAAGTATTTTTTTTTTTAAAGGGAGAAGGAATATAGAGAGAAGAAAAAAATGAATGTAGAGAAAGAAGAGGAATATGAAAAGTCTTTCTTATTGTAGATGAATGGATTTTTTGAAAATGATTTTAGGCAGAGAAAATGAAAATGCAAGGAGGCTCTGAAGATGGAAGATTAATGGCTTAGTGTTCATTGAGAACTAATATATATGCAAGTTGTGAAAATGAGGGAGTGTGGTTGTGGTTTTAAATGGCTCAAATTGAATTGAGACTTTTAGTGTATGAGATGGGTTCAAATATACATTTGGAATAGGTTTCAAGAGTAATTTCTCAGTGTAAATAGAGATGTAAAATATATTCTTTTATATGCAGAAAAAGAGGTTATAGTGGTGCAAGAGCACCCTAGGTTTAGTAGTTTCAAAATTGGCATTTTGGTTTTGTTTGAGTTCTTAATATGTAATAAGGTCTAAGAAGACTATTTTAAATGTGTTGGTGTCTAGTTTAGGTCAATAGATGTTAAGTTTGTGTGCAAATGTAAAAAGTGTCAAGGTTGTTGAATGTTGTCAAGTTGCACAAAGCAACTTTTCCTTTTGTTGCCAATGTGGGAAGATGAACAATCATAACTTGAAAAGTTGGTTGTAACCATTTGGGAATAGTTGTAAATACCTTAAAAATACTTTGTAAGTTCAAACACAAGAGGGAGAGGTGGTTGGAGATGGTGATTGTTGAAAATCTTGAAGTTGGAGTAATAAAACATCTCTGTTTTCTGCATTTTGAAACATTTTTCTCTATTCTGATGAATGGATGGACCTATATGGTCATTTCATAGCATGAGACCAATTGTAAATGAAAGATAATTGAATCTACTTTCTACTTCTTTTTGTTGCACTCAATTTCATTGTGTTTTGAAGGAGTTATGTCCATTTTACTGCAAACAAGTCTGAAACCCTAGTTAGGGTAATAGTGAGCAAACAAACCAATTTTTGAAGAGTTCCGTATAAAGTGACTGATGAGGTATAAATAACCTCATTTATTTAATAGATCAAATTGCTTTTTTTTTTCACTATCCAATTCCCTAGCCTTGCCAATTTATTTATTTTTATAAGCGGTATTTATCTATTTCTAATAAAATATTGTACAAATCCTGATTTCCTAAATTGATTGAAACTAGCTTGTAAATGTTGATTTAATGGCATAAAAATTTGCGTAACTGTGCAAGTTAATACATTGCCTAAGAAGTGGACATCATGCAACTGTGAACGAGTGCACCGGAAGTTGTGGGCACCAGAAATTTTAGGCTTGCATTTAATGAAGATTTTGTTTTATTCTGCTATTTCTGTGGTTACTCAAAAGACATTATGACTCCACTCGGAGTCCTGCTTATGTTTAAAAAGATAACAGTAGTTAATTTTCTATTTTTCAATTATAAGACTTCTTCAAACTGGCATTTTCCCGCCATCGGAAGTTTAGGAGTTTGGAAGTAGTTCAGTTTTGTTGTTGCTTGAAATATGGATATAAAATAGACACAATGAATGAATGAAATCAATCTTTTAGTTCTCAAAATCATCAAACCTGTGTACTTGCAATTTTTATGAATGGAAATTATATTATGAGTTTTAGTTTCTTTTTAAATATGGAGATTTGAATGGAGTACTCGTGTTGTTGAAGCGATTGAATGTGATTTGGATTAAGGCAAACTTCTCCCATGAGCTGGCCATTCGTAGGACTGTAGGATAGATAAGTATTTTATTTTTGTGGATGTTTTTATCTAGTTGAAAGTAGTTCATGTTTAGCTTCTGTCATTAACTTGCAAGGTGTGTTCTATAAGTGTTAAACTGTTGCATACTGTTGTTTGGAACTTTCTGTGTTTGTTGCAAGTTTTCTGACGCATCTACTTTAGTTAGAAGTATTATTTTCTAATGATTAGAATTTGAAGTTGTAAATTGTTAGCATAAAATTTGTCTACTTTCTAGTGTAGAGTTTATCTGCTTTCTAGTGTAGAGTTTATCTGCTTTCTAGTATAGAATTTATCTGCTTTCTAAGTGTAGAATTTAAATGCTTTCTAGTCTAGATTTTTCATGTTTCTTAGTATAGAATTTGAATGTTTTTGTAGAAGGATAAAATTGTTGTTTCATTTCATGCACTGTTTCCACTTTTTAACAGATCTAGAAAACTATTTTCTCAATGAAATATCTAAATGCCCTATTGCAGACAGCCTCGGACACTACCCCAGTCGATAAAGTGATAATTTTTATCTAAAGTGTTAGGACCTTACAACACCCTGTTAGTGACCACCCCTGATTTTGAGGTATGTTGTATAAAGCCCAAATGGGTGTCTGAAACCATGTTTACATTCTTGATATCATGCCTACACTAAACATTATGGATGAAAAACTCAATTTGCTACTACCATGCTTTAGGCTCAAGAAATAGGACAGTCAAATTTTGAAACCCTCTGTACCAAAACAACCCTAGCCAAGTTTTGGATATATTGTAGAAGAGCCAAATGGGTATCTAAATATGCTTTTAGATTTTGAATCATATGTCTGCTCCAAAAGTTATGGTGGAAAAGGTTGAGTTGCTGTCCCACTTTAAGCCTAGTTAAGAAAGAGGACAGTAAGTTTTTAACCATTCCGTACAAAAGAACCCTATCTAATTTTGAGATATGTTTGTAAATGGTGAAAAGGGTATCTAAAAATGTCTTTACATTTTGAAGGTCATGCCCACTTTGAAAGTTATGTTTGAAAAACTAGTTTTAAAAGGCTACTAGGAGAATGAAGGCTTGTGAGGAAAAACCCACCATTGGATGTTTGAAAGATTGGTTGTTTATAATTATTTTGGAGTTGTCCACCCCTGCTCTACATCAAATTGGTATTAGATCCCAAAGATCTGGACAAGATAAGTTTTTTAGTGTTTGTGTATTGTCTTTTTTGTAGGTTGAAGGAAGAACCTAGATGCCAAAAGATTAGGCCAAGAGAAAATAAAGGGGCCTAAGGTGAGGTATCACAAAAATAAGAAGCAATGAAGAAGAAGCAAGGTGAGAGAGACTTGCTTAAGAAAGAAGAATGGAAATGTTGAGAAGATTAGTCCGTGGAGACTTGTACAGTAAAGAGGTACCAAACAAGAAACAAGAGAAAAGAAAAGAGAGAAGTGAGAAAAAGAAGAAAAATGAGAAGGAAGAACAAATAAATGTTTAGCAAGAAATAATAGAGTTGAGGCACGCCTTGGAACAAATGGAAAAAGTTCAAGAAAGAATATAACTTGAGATGCAGCAGTTGCTTGAGATAGCAAACCAAGAAAAAGTTTGGCATTTACCAATAAGGAAGATGGTAAAATGGCCCATCAAGGAAATCATTCAGAAGAGAAGGATGCAGGAGAAGATAGCAGAACCAGACATTGAAGAATCTTCGTTGATGAAGGAAGATCAACAACCATCTAAGAAAGAGGAAGAGGTAAGTAATACAATGGTGACCAAGCCTAGGACTATTTTGACATCAACAAGCATTGAAGAATTGCCTTGGGAAGTTCAGGAGGTATTGAAGGATAATATGAACATAGTTGTGGATGAGTCTTCACCTTCTTTAATACCAATGTAAAGGATCAATCATTTTAAGTTGTTTGAAGAAAGTGAATTTGATTCTAATGTACAAGTTAAGCAAGAGAGGGATGTTGATGGGGAAGATCAAGTTGCTATTATGGATTTGTAGACCAAGTTACGTCAATCAGATGTTGCCATGTTGACAAGGTCACTGAGAGAGTGTGAGAAGCAGGGCAAAGAAGGCATATCCGCTGATGGTGTTACACAAATAGTTTTAAAGGACAATGCTGCCATTGTTATCATCCACATGAAGGAGGAAGAGTATCATCAACCTGATGGGAAGACTAATCAATTCTATCTATCATTGCACACGATATCTCTGGAAGGTGCTTGCAACATAGTTTATGTAAATGCCTTTGCCAAGTGTTCAAGAAACCTACAGTCAAGATGAAGCAAGCATGGGTCTGTTTCAAAGAAGGTAATATGTAGGGATCTAAAAACATCATTCAAGAGCTTTCAAACATAGTTCTCATGTTGCTGTTCTCCATTCAAGTGGAGCTTAAATCTTTCTTCCCCAAGAGTATGGTGCAGGAGCACCCTAGGTTTAGTAGGTTCAAAATTAGCATTTTGGTTTTGTTTGAGTTCTTAATATGTAATAAAGTCTAACAAGACCATTTTAAATGTGTTGGTGTCTATTTTGGGTCAATATATATTAATTTTGTGTGCAAATGTCAAAAGTGTCAAGGTTGTTGAATGTTGTCAAGTTGCACAAAGCAACTTTTGCTTTTGTTGCCAATGTGGGAAGATGAATAGTCATAACTTGAAAAGTTAGTTGTAACCATTTGGAAATAGTTGGAAATACCTTAAAAAGGCTTTGTAAGGTTGAACACAAGAGGGAGAGGTGGTTGGAGATGGTGATTGTTGAAAATCTTGAAGCTGGAGTAATAAAACATCTCTGTTTTCTACATTTTGAAATATTTTCACTATTCTGGTGAATGGTACGGACCTATATAGTCTTTTCATAGCATGAGACCAATTGAAAATGAAAGATAATTAAATCTACTTTCTGTTGCTTTTTGTTGCACTCAATTTCATTATGTTTTGAGGAAGTTATGTCCATTTTACTGTAAACAGGTCTGAAACCCTAGTTAGGGTAATAGTGAGCAAACAAACAAATTTTTTAAGAGTTCTGTACAAAGTGACCACCCCTGATTTTGAGATATGTTGTATAAAACCCAAATGGGTGTCTGAAACCATGTTTACATTCTTGATATCATTCCTGCACTAAAAATTATGGTCGAAAAACTCAATTTGTTGCTACTGTGTTTTAGGCTTAAGAAATAGGACAGTCAGATTTTGAAACCCTCTGTACCAAAACAACCCTAGCCAAGTTTTGGATATTTTGTAGAAGAGCCAAATGAGTATCTAAATATGCTTTTAGATTTTGAATCCTGTGTCTGCTCCAAAAGTTATAGTGGAAAAGGCTGAGTTGTTGTCCCACTTTAAGCCTAGTCAAGAAAGAGGACAGTAAGTTTTTAACCATTCCGTACAAAGGAACCCTATATAATTTTAGGATATGTTTGTGAATGGTGAAAAGGGTATCTAAAAGTGTATTTACATTTTGAAGGTCATGCCCACTCTGAAAGTTATGTTTGAAAAACCAGTTTTGAAAGGCTACTAGGAGAATGAAGGCTTGTGAGGAAAAACCCACCATTGGATGTTTGAAAGATTGGTTGTTTTTAATTATTTTGGAGTTGTCCACCCCTGCTCTACATCAAATTGGTATTAGATCCCAAAGATCTTGGCAAGATAAGTTTTTTAGAGTTTGTGTATTGTCTTTTTTGTAGGTTGAAGGAAGAACCTAAATGCCAAAAGATTAGGCCAAGAGAAAAGAAAGGGGCCTAAGGTGAGGTATCACAAAGACAAGAAGCAGTGAAGAAGAAGCAAGGTGAAAGAGACTTGCTTAAGAAAGAAGAATGAAAATGTTGAGAAGATTAGTCCGTGGAGACTTGTAGAGTAAGGAGGTAACAAACAAGAAACAAGAGAAAAGAAAAGAGAGAAGTGAGACAAAGAAGAAAAATGAGAAGGAAGAACAAATAAATGTTCAGCAAGAAATAATAGAGTTGAGGCATGCCTTGGAACAAATGGAAAAAGTTCAAGAAAGAATAAAACTTTAGATGCAGTAGTTGCTTGAGAGAGCAAACCAAGAAAAAGGTTGGCATTTACTAATAAGGAAGACGGTAAAATGGCCCATCAAGGAAATCATTCAGAAAAGAAGGATGCAGGAGAAGATAGCAGAACCAGACATTGAAGAATCTTCATTGATGAAGGAAGAGCAACAACCATCTAAGAAAGAGGAAGAGGTAAGTAATACAATGGTGACCAAGCCTAGGACTGTTTTGACATCAACAAGCATTGAAGAATTGCCTTGGGAAGTTCAGGAGGTATTGAAGGATAATATGAACATAGTTGTGGATGAGTCTTCACCTTCTTTATTACCAATGCAAAGGATCAATCATTTTAAGTTGTTTGAATAAAGTAAATTTGATTCTAATGTACAAGTTGAGCAAGAGAGGGATGTTGATGGGGAAGATCAAGTTGCTATTATGGATTTGCAGACCAAGTTACTTCAATCAGATGTTGCCATGTTGACAAGGTCACTGAGAGAGAGTGAGAAGCAGGGCAAAGAAGGCATAGCCGCTGATGGTGTTACACAAATAGTTTTAAAGGACAATGCTGCCATTGTTATCATCCACATGAAGGAGGAAGAATATCATCAACCTGATGGGAAGACTGATCAATTCTATCTATCATTGCACATGATATCTTTGGAAGGTGACTTGCAACATAGTTTATGTAAATGCCTTTGCCAAGTGTTCAAGAAATCTATAGTCAAGATGAAGCAAGCACGGATCTATTTCAAAGAAGGTAATATGCAGGGATCTAAAAACATCATTCAAGAGCTTTCAAACATAGTTCTCATGTTGCTACTCTCCATTCAAGTGGAGCTTAAATCTTTCTTCCCCAGGAGTCTGGTGCAGGAGCACCCTAGGTGTAGTAGGTTCAAAATTAGCATTTTGGTTTTGTTTGAGTTCTTAATATGTAATAAAGTCTAAGAAGACCATTTTAAATGTGTTGGTGTCTAGTTTGGGTCAATAGATGTTAAGTTTATGTGCAAATGTAAAAAGTGTCAAGGTTGTTGAATGTTGTCAAGTTGCATAAAGCAACTTTTGCTTTTGTTGTCAATGTGAGAAGATGAACAGTCATAACTTGAAATGTTAGTTGTAACCATTTGGGAATAGTTGGAAATACCTTAAAAAGTCTTTATAAGGTTGAACACAAGAGGGAGAGGTGGTTGGAGATGGTGATTGTTGAAAATCTTGAAGTTGGAGTAATAAAACATCTCTATTTTCTACATTTTGAAATGTTTTCTCTGTTTTGGTGAATGGTATGGACCTATATAGTCATTTCATGGCATGAAACCAATTGGAAATGAAATATAATTAAATCTACTTTCTGTTGCTTTTTGTTGCACTCAATTTCATTATGTTTTGAGGAAGTTATGTCTATTTTACTGCAAACAGGTCTGAAACCCTAGTTAGGGTAATAATGAGCAAACAAACTAATTTTTGAAGAGTTCTGTACAAAGTGACCACCCCTAATTTTGAGGTATGTTGTATAAATCCCAAATGGGTATCTAAAACCATGTTTACATTCTTGATATCATACATGCACTAAAAAATATGGTTGAAAAACTCAATTTGTTGCTACTATGTTTTAGGCTTAAGAAATATGACAGTAAGATTTTGAAACCTTCTGTACCAAAACAACCCTAGCCAAGTTCTGGATATGTTGTAGAAGAGCCAAATGAGTATCTAAATATTCTTTTAGATTTTCAATCATGTGTCTATTCCAAAAGTTATGGTGGAAAAAGCTAAGTTGCTGTCCCACTTTAAGCCTAGTCAAGAAAGAGGACAGTAAGGTTTTAACCATTCTGTACAAAGGAACCCTATATAATTTTGGGATATGTTTGCAAATGGTGAAAAGGGTATCTGAAAGTGTCTTTACATTTTGAAGGTCATGCCCACTCTGAAAGTTATGTTTGAAAAATCAGTTTTGAAAGCTACTAGGAGAATGAAGGCTTGTGAGGAAAAACCCACCATTGGATGTTTGAAAGATTGAAAGATTGGTTGTTTTTAATTATTTTAGAGTTGTCCACCCCTGCTCTACATCAAATTGATATTAGATCCCAAAGATCTAGGGAAGATAAGTTTTTTGGAGTTTGTGTATTATTTTTTTTACAGGTTGAAGGAAGAACCTGGATGCCAAAAGATTATGCCAAGGGAAAAGAAAGGGGCCTAAGGTGAGGTATCACAAAGACAAGAAGCAGTGAAGAAGAAACAATGTGAAAGAGACTTGCTTAAGAAAGAATAATGGAAATGTTGAGAAGATTAGTCCGTGAAGACTTGCAGAGTAAGGAGGTACCAAGCAAGAAACAAGAGAAAAGAAAAGTGAGAAGTGAGAAAAATAAGAAAAATGAGAAGGAAGAATAAATAAACGTCTAGCAAGAAATAAAAGAGTTGAGGAATGCCTTGGAACAAATGGAAAAAGTTCAAGAAACAATGGAACTTGAGATGCAGCAGTTGCTTGAGAGAGCAAACCAAGAAAAAGGTTGGCATTTACCAAAAAGGAAGAAGGTAAAATGGCCCATCAAGGAAATCATTCAGAAGAGAAGGATGGAGGAGAAGATAGCAGAACCAGACATTGAAGAATCTTCGTTGATGAAGGAAGAGCAACAACCATCTAAGAAAGAAGAAGAGGTAAGTAATACAATGTTGACCAAGCCTATGACTGTTTTGCCATCAACAAGCATTGAAGAATTGCCTTGGGAAGTTCAAGAGGTATTGAAGGATAATATGAACATAGTTGTGGATGAGTCTTCACCTTCTTTATTACCAATGCAAAGGATCAATCATTTTAAGTTGTTTGAAGCAAGTGAATTTGATTCTAATGTACAAGTTGAGCAAGAGTGGGATGTTGATGGGGAAGATCAAGTTGTTATTGTGGATTTGCAGACCAAGTTACTTCAATCAGATGTTGCCATGTTGACAAGATCACTGAGAGAGTGTGAGAAGCAGGGAAAAGAAGGCATAGCTGCTGATGGTGTTACACAAATAGTTTTAGAGGACAATGCTGCCATTGTTATCATCCACATGAAGGAGGAAGAGTATCATCAACCTAATGGGAAGACTAATCAATTCTATCTATCATTGCACATGATATCTCTAGAAGGTGCTTGCAACATAGTTTATGTAACTGCCTTTGCCAAGTGTTCAAGAAACCTATAGTCAAGATGAAGCAAGCATGGGTCTTTTTCAAAGAAGGTAATATGCAGGGATCTAAAAACATCATTCCAGAGCTTTCAAACAAAGTTCTCATGTTGCTTCTCTCCATTCAAGTGGAGCTTGAATGTTTCTTCTCCGGGAGTATGGTGCAGGAGCACCCTAGGTTTAGTAGGTTCAAAATTGACATTTTGGTTTTGTTTGAGTTCTTAATATGTAATAAGGTCTAAGAAGACCATTTTAAATGTGTTGGTGTCTAGTTTAGGTCAATAGATGTTAATTTTGTGTGCAAATGTAAAAAGTGTCAAGGTTGTTGAATGTTGTCAAGTTGCACAAAGAAACTTTTGCTTTTATTGCCAATGTGGGAATATGAACAATCATAACTTGAAAAGTTGGTTGTAACCATTTGGGAATAGTTGGAAATGCCTTAAAAAGGCTTTGTAAGGTCGAACACAAGAGGGAGAGGTGGTTGGAGATGGTGCTTGTTGAAAATCTTGAAGTTGGAGTAATAAAACATCTTTATTTTCTGCATTTTGAAATGTTTTCTCTGTTTTGGTTAATGGTATGGATCTATATGGTTGTTTCATGGAATGGGACCAATTAAAAATGAAAGATAATTGAATCTATTTTTTTCTATTTTTTGTTACACTCAATTTCATTATGTTTTGAGGAAGTTATGTCCATTTTACTGCAAACAGGTCTAAAACCCTAGTTAGGGTAATAGTGAGCAAACAAACTAATTTTTGAAGAGTTTAGTACAAAGTGACCACCCTTGATTTTGAGGTATGTTGTATAAATCCTAAATGGGTGTCTCAAACCATGTTTACATTCTTGATATCATGCCTGCACTAAAAATTATGGCCGAAAAACCCAATTTGTTGCTACCATGCTTTAGGCTCAAGAAATAGGACAGTCAGATTTTGAAACCCTATGTACCAAAACAACCCTAGCCAAGTTTTGTATATGTTGTAGAAAAGCCAAATGGGTATCTAAATGTGCTTTTAGATTTTGAATGTTGTGCCTTCTCCAAAAGTTATGGTGGAAAAGGTCGAATTATTGTCCCATTTTAAGCCTAGTCAAGAAAGAAGACAAGTTTTTGACCATTCCATACAAAGGAACCCTATCTAATTTTGGGATATGTGTGTAAATGGTGAAAAGGGTATCTAAAAGTGTATTTTAAAGTTCATGCCCACTCTGAAAGTTATGTTTGAAAAACTAGTTTTGAAAGGCTACTATGAGAATGAAGGCTTGTGATGAAAAACCCACCATTGGATGTTTGAAAAATTGAAAGATTGGTTGTTTGTAATTGTTTTGGAGTTGTTCACCCCTGGTCTACATCATATAGGAAGGCAGATTGTTTGACAATATGATCCATGTCAAGGAGACAAGAATTTTGATGACAAGTATCTTGCAGGTTTAGAGACTTCAACATAGAGGATAGAGGAGTCCTAATTTTATATTTGAGAAGGTTGTATTTGAAGTCAGGGTAACCCCTTGAATTATTTCTTTTCTCTCTTATGTTCACATTGTAGCTAGTGAGGCTTGCATGGTCAGTGAGGCCTATTTATTGTCAGTGAGGCATGTATGTCAGTGAGACAATTGTTGTAATCAGTAAGATTCTATTAAGCTAGTGAGGCAAAGTTTCAGAGTGGTTTTTTTATCCCTATGAGGGTTTTCCACTCAACAAAAACATATGTTATAGTTTATGTTATCTGTCTATATGTGTGTGTGTCCTAATGTTATGCTCATAAGGTCCAATTCACACTATTCATTATTATACTTGTGCATATGTGTTTGATAGATCATTGAAGTCTCTTTCATTCTCTGTCTTGTAAATTTAAAAGGTGCAAAAAGACATAAAAGTTTATAGACCACTGATTCACCCCCCCCCTCTCAGTGGTCCTGTACTCTAATAGTTTTTCCCTTTTTGGGTTTTCCACATAAAAATCCTAGTGTCTATGTGTTATGACTTTGTGGTTGATCTTCCTATGTTTATTTTTCTTTCATGTTATTGAATTTGATAAATGGATTAAAGAACATGTGAAATAATGGTTTTATAGAATATTGATTCACCCCCCCTCTTAGTATTTCTTGTGTTCAACACTCCATGAGTTGCACTAGAAGGTAGACAAGTAGATTCTCCACTATATTCAGGGTACTCACAGTTTTGGGATTCACTACACAACAAACATTGATATTGACTTGGTGGAGTATAAGAATTTATATTCGGTAGGTAATTCTCAAGATCACAAGTCTACTTTAGGTTAAACTTCTCACTCAATTTAGGTCCTATTTGTTAGTCAAGCAAGAAGTGTTTTTTTTATTTCTTTATCTTTCATTGAGATTGAGTATTAGGCAGTTGTTGATGCCACCACTGATGCTATATAGATTCAACATATTCTCACTAAGATTGGTATCCAATTTAGACAACCATCAGTCATATTTTGTGACAACCAAAGTACCATATAGATTTCAAAGAACCCGGTCCATCACTAATGGACCAAAGGCATAGAGGTTCACATGCATTACATTCGAGAGCTTATTAATAGATAGGTCATTGATCTTTGGTACTGCCTAACTTTTGAATAGATTACTAACATCTTCACCAAGACCTTCACAGAAAGAAAGTTTATTCATTTATGAGCTTTGCTAGGGGTGCAAGAGGCTACTTCTTTAGGAGGGCTACTTAGTCCTTCCTTTCTCTCTCTACTTTGAGGGGTCTTTTGTCTCTTTATTTGGGAGCTTCTATCTCTCTTTTTTGGGGGGTCTTTCTCTTGGGACATCTATTTGTGGGTACATCATCAAGTTTCATTTGTTAGGATCCATTTTTTCACTCACTTAAGCTACACTTAAGGGGGAGTATTGATGTAGGTTTTTTTTTCCTTAGTTGGATATTATGTAATTTCCTACATATTTAGTTTAGTTTTCTTAGTTGTAGTGAGTGGGTCATAATAAGGGTTGATGGAATCTTTTATGATGTAATTCACACCTATTTATGGGTAGTTGAAATTACTTTTCTCATTGATTGGTTTGCCTCCCCTCTTTTCTATATGTATCCACTCCTCTAGCTTGTTATTGATGCATACTTTTGTGAGCTCATATAATTCTATTTTTCTTCTTGAGTAATTTTATTTGATCTATTTTTTGCACTAGGTTTTGGGTAGCTTTAGTTTATTTCTGAATCTAATACTATTTTTTAGTATTTTTGTTTTGAACAAATAAATGAATCTAATGAAAATAAAACAAGTTCTATCTAATTGAGAGAATATAACTAATTTAATCTAATGAAGAATGTTACAACTAATTTAATCTAATTGTTTGAATTAATCAAATTAATTTAATTTTAACTTCAATAAATAAAAATGCAAATTTTCTTTTCTTTTAAATTTTTTGAAATATAACTAAGTGAATGGAATAAAATAAAAGATTTCCTTTTGTAATTTTCTAGAGATTGGATTTAATGATAACATAAAATAAATTTCTATTTTAACACAAAACAAATAATATCTTTCATAGACAAAGAGGGAGATTTTAGAAAAGTCAATAGTTTTTATGGAAGAATAAATCTTTCAATCATAGGAAATAAATCATAAACAAAACGACAATTTCCAATCAAAATTCCACAATGATGTCTCTGTCTTAAGAGCTTTCTACTAATTAATGCTTGAAGCTTTATTTTTTAAGTTTTTAAGGACCTTGATTTCCACTAAGGGATTCCTAGTATCTCCCTAGAATTTACCTCTAAGAAGTCTAAAAGGACTCTTAGGAGGATGTTGTGGGGAAGTTCTCTCAACTCTAATTTCTTCTAAAAATTTATTGAATGTGTCTTTTAAAGAATTTATTGTCTCTTATAATCTAAATACTTGAAACAAATAAACAAAAAATGACAATAACAATCAATAAAATGAGCACATAACAATTATATAACAATTCCATTATTAACAAATGAAGCTACACTAATATAATATACTACAAGCAATCTTTTCCTGATCTATTATGAAAACCATTACAACTAACTAATTAAACTATAATAATTAGACCATTACAATGCTTGTTCGAGGTATAGAACAAATATTTTGTGGTAAATTGTCCTAAGAATCCATTTCTTCATTCTTCCTTCTTGCAGTTTTTTATGGCTTAGTCTCTAGAGACAAGAGGGAGAGAAACACAAATCCAAGAGGAAACTAAAATTGTAATGTAATTGACTAGATGAGTAATGGCTACGATGATTTTTTTAGCAAATTGAAAATAATTGATTCACCAAGAAAATGTTGGTAGTGTATAAGCTACCAATAAACAATTTTTAGGGACCCTCTAACTAACTCAAAATGGATGATGACAACAAAAAATTCATAGGAATTGTGGATCTAGGTTGTGGCTAACTAGAGGAAAGATAATAGAAGAAACTAGGAGAAACTCATATTTTAAAATAACATCATGAGTACAAACAAGTTGAATGAATTCACTACTCTTGCATAAATTCACCACTTTTAACATATATGAAGTCATTGGGACGAATGCTAAAATACAAGGAAAATATTGTAGAGGATGAATTAAATGCCACGATGAATGGCGGAATAATCCAACAAATGGATTTAAATACTACGGTGATGTTAAAATACTACAGTGAATGAGAATTCCCTATGATGAAAATGCTCAAAATGTTGTGAGGAATTCACTAAGATACCAAAAAAACAAAAAAAAAAAAGTTTGAACTAAGAAATGTGAAAAAGCACAAGGCAACATGGGGTATAGATTAGGGGCAAACATAAGGTATTAGAACATTGGCAAATGGGACCTCACCTTGGAGACATATATTAGGTGCCATAATTTATTTCATGAATGACATTTTTAGGCTTATTAGGATTCACAGTCATCATTAGACTTGCTATGTCAACCCATTCCATTTTAAACACTTATAGTCTCCACGTGGCTAAACTTATGGGCATCGATAGAGTAGCATTAAGGCCATAATTGTGACTCTACCACAAGGGTGGGTTGTTTTTGTCCCCTTGGTTGTGTAAAATACATAGGAGGTGTGGGAGGCTCCTAATCCCCTGCCCAATAAACACTTCTAGTAGGTGGTTCTGTAGTATGATGTTCCCCATACACCACCTCTTAACCCTACCACTTATATTTAAATTCCTTATTTATGACTTGGACTTATAATTTTGTCTTTTAAATATATTTAATATTGTAAAATATAAATACCAACTACCTTTTTATTATAAACCTTCTAAACATATGTTTTTAATATTTTATTATTAATATGATCTATGAAAAGAGTTTCTAATAACTAATAATAATAATCCTTGATCATAATACACCATGGTCTGTTGTATTTAGTTTATGTATAAATTGCATCTAGACAAATGTGCAAGAAAAATAATAATACAATATTCCAAAAAAAAAAAAGGACAGGTGATAAAGAGGCACACCCACAAAGTCTAAGCTAAATCAAGTAGTATTCATGGAGAAAGAAAAAAATGTCACTACGTCCTTCCTTGGACATCTAGGTATACAATAATAAAAATCCAATAAATTAAAAAATGCTATCCCATTTGTCATTTAAAGTTTTTTTATTCTGTAATAGACAAAATCATTCATCTGGCACATTCAAACTTGAAGCATTAACCAAGAAAGAATACACGAACAATGAATAATCTGATCCATCCCTAATTTTCACTTCATCTATTCTCCTCCATTATAGTGTCTGTTTCTTTTATACTGCCCTCTTTCCCCCAATATCTTGACTCCCATGTACCTGCATTTCAAAAATAGATATCAGAACCTTATACCATTATAACTAAGATTTAAAAACTATTTTTTGCTTTATACTTTTTTAGTCCTCTCCTTTTGAACAAGCTCTATATTAAAAGAGTTCAAAAAAATTTCTGAAGGGTATGTTTGGAAAGTTCATTGAAAGATTTGGGAACCTTGAATATTCAAAAGATACTATTATTTATAGGCTACAGTTGAAAAACAAAGTTATTTTGTCCAATCTCAAACAGTGTCTTTTGGTTTCTAGATAGAACTTGGTAGAGTTGAACAAAAACTTGTACCTAAAATTTGTTGTATGTAGAAAAGCTTTGGCAAATGCCTTCCTGATAAAACCTTTGTTTTAGAGAAGCAAACTGACCTGCCAAGCATCATAACAGTGGCTTGAGGATTGGTGCCTGGTGAAGAATTGAAGGTGGAGCCATCAATGACCCTCAATGCATCCACTCCAAAAACATGGTAATTCTGATCTACTACACGTCCAACTTGACACCCTCCATGGTAATGCCAAATGGTCATCACTGTGTCCTTGCAGAACTGTTGCAACGAGGAGTTGACATTCTGGTGCTTAGGAAGCACATTGATAGGCCAAGTGGTTGTGAAGTTTAATAGCTGCTCCACTGTGGTTGAAGGATATGTGAAGTTGATAAACTTGGGAGATTTTACTATATCTTCAATGATCTGCATGCCTGCCACACAGCGTTGCAGGTCCAGTGGGTTCTGAAAGTAATTGAATGTCACAGATGGGTTGTCATCAACGTTAGTGGTGCGGAGTCGAAGTTGGCCTGAAGAAAGGGGGCCAATGATCTTTTCAAGAAGGAAGCCTCCCCTGAATGCTATGTCTGGCAGACTTTTCTGAATCTGTACTGCACGGGCTATGGCTTTTCGTGTTCTTTGCTTTGGAGGAACTGTGGCCAGCTGCCCTATCTGTACATTCATATGAAATTAAAAACAAGTTAAATAAGCTGATTCTGTGCAGAAAAAACATGATAGATGCTAAGAAAACTTCATTTGTTTATGAGGCATATGTTAGAGGAAACTAGAGCTGGTCCCAACTGAAGAGGACGTTTATTTATGTTGGACGAACCGTCACACCTCTGGGAATTGATCTTGTGGACTAACCGCCACTCTGGATTTAGGTGAAGGTGCTGGTTTGGAAAATTCACTAACACTCGCAAGATTTGGTGTAACAGCAAAACTACAATTTATGCATTCAACTTAGTTTTTACTATTGCTTCTGGGTAGAATATTATCCTCAGCTAACCAGAAAGGATCTTTATGTATTTACCAAACTTTATATTAAAAAAATGGTTGAGTTATGAGAATATTTATGCCTTTCAAATGTTAGGAGAGTGGTTACTGAAGTTCCTTTTGCAAGCATAGTTTATTGTTGATTTGTTATTCGGGGTTTAAGGTCTCTCACATGAACTATAAAAGAGAACTGGGAAGGCTTATAACACTACTATCTAAGAAATATGGGTGAGTTTAAATCAGAAGGAATTGTTTTCAAGTTTGATTTTGAACAATCCAGCTATCCTAATGACTTGGAATTACCCATTTGCAGGGATTAAAGAATAATCTGAGATAAGGTGTCTCAACTTTGCATATTTCCCATGAATAGTTATTTTTTATTTAATATTTTCCTACACCTGTTACACATTGTCGGTGCTTTGAAAATTGGATTTTTAGGTGTCAAAAGATGTCCACATGGTGGTACATTATGTAAGGCCTAATTTTAGGCATATTATGACAGATTCTATGACATCTGTAAGAGTTAAAAATAGGGGATTTCATTTTGGACGTGAGAGCTTATTTTTAGACTGAAATGTTGGCTGAGAAGCTTCGCACATGGTTTTGTAAAACCACAGATGGTTTCTTGTATAGCCAAAAGTCTATAAATTGGAGGCTTGAGGAGTAGTTTATATAGTGTGAGTTTGCAGGTATTGTTATGCTGTCGGAATGCTACTGGAATTCTTCCAGAATTGTTTACTGGTGATACTCCCGTAATAAACTTGCTCTGCAAGTGTATGTGATCTTGGTATTGGATTTGAAATACATTGAGCAGGCTTTTGGAGTGTGGGTTTTTCACCCGAAAGGGTTTTCCCCACGTATATCTCGTGTTTTGTGTCTCTTTGTTTATTTCATGTTTTTAATGTGCTTCTGGATTTTCTGAAATTGTCAGATCAGTTTTAAAAGGTTTTGCATAGTTTCTCCTCAAGATTGGCGTATGAAGTTGTTTCCGCTACTTTAACTTCCTTACACCCACATGAACTATAAAAGAGAACTGGGAAGGCTTATAACACTACTATCTAAGAAATATGGGTGAGTTTAAATCAGAAGGAATTGTTTTCAATTTTGATTTTGAACAACCCAGCTATCCTAATGACTTGGAATTACCCATTTGCAGGGATGAAAGAGTTATCCGAGATATGGTTTTGAATTTGAATTTGAACTGTTGAGTTCCAAGGTCTAAATGTAGATATATATATTTCTTAACGAAGGTATATACCCATCAAGTACCCAGCAGATCTTAGTGAGTTGGGGATTACCAAATTGTTGGAAGCATTACCCCATCCCTGCAAATGGGTAAACACCAAAATCTCATCTTTGCCTCTAGGAAAAAAAAAATTCCCCACACAATTTAAGTATGGGATAAAAGAGGTATCCTACCATTATGAGGAGGTGCACCATATGAATGTGTAACTCCGTGATTTTAACAGAGAGTTTGTGCTACCAGTAAGAGAGGCGCCAAATGAATATCTGAGAAACAGACTGAGGACAATAGTCGTACATCAAGTAATGATTGCAATCAAGAAAGAGGTTAACAAAAGAAATAAAGAAGTAGATTTTCCTGATAAATGAGGAGTTGTTTGGAACTTCCTAAATAAGTTTAATATAGTATCTAGAAGCTCTGGCAGGAGATTTTCATAAAAATTATGAGATCTTATAAACATGATATCAATATGATGGTTACATGAGTTAAATGAAGCCTACTTTAGGCAGAGTCTTTGTTAAAGTTTCATTGTAATGTATTCTCTATTAATCTACAGAGCTTGTAGAGATTTGTGGGACAAACCAGAATGCTACAGATAAAGTAAAGATTGACTCAATAAATCCATTTTGTAGAGACATGGCGTATTCATACCTCAGGAGACATCATTCCATAATTTCTGCGGGAGGATGAAGTATAATCTATGCTGGCAGCCTCAATGTAACTTCCCACATTAGTGATACCCACAACTTCTATGAGAGAAGCCTCCACCAGGTTTGGGGATGGAACATATATTGAATTCATTGGATTATCTGCCATGCCGTCTCCTACTGCAGCCAGATTCACCACCACTGGAATGCCAAAAGATGTCAGATGATCTGCTGGTCCAACTCCACTCAGCATTAGCAGCTGTGGGCTTCCCAGAGCACCTGCTGAGATTATTACCTCACTTCCCGTCCTCCTTGTCAGATAAGCAGTATGTTGTTGGCCATTTGCATCGGTATACATAACACCGGAAGCTGCAGGCCTGCTCAGTCCTGCACCACACCAATTAAGTACCCATATTAATAACTACTCTGCAATATCATCACAGAGTAACATTACCTCCAAGGAAAAGTTCCATAACAAGATTATATAATTTGTGAGTTCAGTGTAAACTCTTATTAGCCTAACATTTGAAGCCTGGAGATAATAGAAGAGAATTCCAGAAGAATGTCTTATGTTTCCTTTGAGAGCAAGGAGAAAATTAGAAATTGAGGATCAGAGGCATGCCATGTAATGGCTTCATTGTAGTGTGTACGGGCAACGAATTAGAATTACTTGAGCAAAGTCTTATGCGGCAGATTAGATTATTTTGTTAAGTAGTTACTCTTCAAATATCAGAAGTTATTTGGAGAGCTAGTGGTCAAATTTTAATTTTTTTGACCATATAAATTTAAAAGAAAAACAAAATATTTAGATCTTTAACAACAGCTAGACTGCCTTCTTTGTTAATGGTACTAAATTGATAATATATATAATATTTATTTTGTAATAGGTTTGATATTTTTCTTCTAACAAATACACAGGGAGAATGATATTCTGTGGCAGTGTACCCGAGGCATAAGTTTGCCTAATAATAGGCAATCAAGTTGGCAAGCACAAACAGCAAAGAAAACCCAAGGTTGGGTATTATGGACTACAATAATTTTGAAAAGAAAAAAGAACTGCGTGAAGTTTGATGGCAAGAAATAAGAAGGAAAGAGTATTGAAGAAGCTATAACAATATATACAATACCAAAAAGATTAACTGTCTACAATGGATGATATTTTTCTTAAATGAGCACATATACATATTATTGGCTGATTGGGAATTGAGGGATTTACACCATTGCAGTGGATGTATGAAACCTTCAACTTCAAGAGTTGGAAAATAAGTGGTGTAATTTAAAACCAATCACTTGTAAATTTGAGTCTACTCTAAAAGATCAAACTTCAAAAACTAGCATAGGATTCTAGATCTCAACTAAAATTATGCCTAAAATCAATTACTTGTAAATTTGAGTTTAACCCTTAAGAACCAAACTTCAAAACCAGCACAGGATTCTAAAGCTTAACCAAAATTCAAATGCTCGTGAGTTTGGGAATTCACAACTAAAGGCCAAAATTGGCCTTCAACTAAGAATTCATCTTTTGGAATTTTGGCTTGCACGCTAAGGATGTAAGAAATAAATAGGTATGAGGGTAATAGCTCCTATCATGAGAAGGAAGTGGTTCAATAGTAGGAGACAAGAAGAGAACTAATAGAGTGGCTGCTCTTAAAGCTCTGAATCTTTTTGCTATTGTAGGACAGCAAGCTCTACAACTAGTTCCTTTGGATATAAACTGTTAATAGTACAAAAGAATGCATCTATACAATTTGCAACCCTTTTGCAATGTCAGTCTAGTATGGTATAGCAATCATTTGAAGGCCTACTGGTATATTTCTTTATTCTGGTATTAAAGAAAAACAGTATACACAATAGAAATCAGTCATGCTGACGATGACGGCTGATGGAGGGTATAAAGCGTTCCCAGAAATATTGATGCCTCTTTAAAAACAGACTGTTTTACCCAGCATGTTTGTCTTACTAACATTATTAACTGCTGAAACTTGAAATTTTCAATAATGTATAAATTCCATACATACCTTTCGTGGTAAAGTACACCTGATGTACACTTGCTCGAAGCAGCACAGTTAGCTTTCGAGGATCTGCATACCCAAGAAGGTCAGCTGCCGTGTGTCGATTTCCTTGGTTGTCAAAGATAGATCCCCCAACCTTAGTACCATATATATGGTCATATGTAAACCCATTACCAGGAGTAATTCCCACATCAATAAGTGCATTATAAACAGCAGTTTGCCATTGTCTGAGGACAGGCCTATTGGCAACTATTTTCTCCACCCAGGGATAAGATTCATTCACAAGCTGCCCATCCCATCCTGCAGCTTCAACATAATCAGGGGCTGCTCTGGTGTAAAATCCTGCATTGAGGCAGCTTCCTCCTCCCAACACACGGGCTCTGTGATTATATACACCATCTTCTGAAATGAATTGTTGGGAGGGTGAAGTTGGGGAATTGTCCCCCAGGTTTTCTGAAAAATTCTCTAGCCTTGTAATGTTTTCATTCCCATATGGGCTTCCCCCTCTTTCCAATAGCAATACAGTGAAGTTCTGTGAAAGTGTTGCTGCCAGTGGACAACCTGCTGTTCCACCTCCCACAATTATGTAGTCATAAGTGGCTACTGTGGGAGATTGTGTCGCCTCCTTTATGAATGGCGCTGCACCTGGTTTTTACACACAAATCAATGTTTAGGGTCAATGGCTGTATATAATATAACATCTAATATTGTCTAATCTAGAAAGAAAAAATCATATTAGTGACCACGGCCAATGGCTGTATAGTAAAGTATATTATAACGTTTAATCTAGAATGAAATTGTATTAGTGCCTGCAAATGACCAAATTAGGCAAATGACACTGCACTAATAGTAGTGCAAGTGACAACAAGAGGCAAGATAACCACACAAATACTTAAAATAGGTCAAATTATGGGACTCTATACATGTATATAGAGTTAGTAAATTGTTAGAAATTTAATAAAATTATTTTTAAATAAGATTTTATTGTAATTGTTCAAGGGGTTGAGTTTGATTTGTTAAATTATTGAATTTTTATTATGGAAATCCAAATCCAGATTCTCAAAGTGACATCTGATCTTAAACTTTTTAATATTAATATATTTATATTGAAATAATTAATTTTCTGAATCTTAAACTTTTTAATGTTAATATATCTATATTGAAATAATTAATTTCCCCAATACAAGAGAAAGTACACCAATAAAAAAATCTTACTACAATTAAACTCACAGTTACATTCTCAAATAAGTGACAATTTTTTAGTTTATCAAATTATAAAATATTATATTAAAATTAAATCAAATTCTTTAACCCATATTTCATAAGTAGTTCATATATGAAATGAATCTCCTAAATGACGAATTGGAGAGAATTCTGAAGAACTTAAAAAGAATAAACTTTGGTCATGAAAAGATTGCTAGAAAATTTCCAATAAGATGTGACATACTGCAGGTCCAAGACGGTATAGAAGCAACATGAAATCGTAGTTGGAGTATAGGACTCTTTCATACTCATATGTGGAAGAAAAGCATTTCATAGCAATGAAAAAATAAGAGAAAGATGGAAGAAGTAGGTTGATCATGAAATCAGAACCAAGTTGTTGATTAGGTTTATGTAGTGATTTTCAAGTTTGGGCAGATCGCTGAGGATTAAAACTATGTACTATGAGAAAATGATGCCTATATAAAAACATGAAAGTATGAACACCAGGTATTTATGACATCAAGCTTGCCAGCCAACAAGTGAATTTTTTTTTCACTGTGTTAGAACATGAAATGGCTATTCCCTTACTTACCTTTGAAAGTTATGCACTGAAAGCAATTTTATTGATAAGTTATGTCAGTTCAAATCCTTCCATATTAAGGATTCTTAATATGCATGTAACTTTGGAAAAACTTGGATGTCCAGAATGGGTTCACACCCACAAAAATCATAACTAAGTTTAGATAGAACACCATGTCTTTTATAACACTTATAAGAAGAAACCAGCAGGAAGCCGTGCACACAAATTGTAGTAGCAACGTAGAGCAAAAGATATATCTGGTATTTGGATTTCAGACATGAACTTCCTAGAACCTTTTATAATATCTTCAGAGCGTTAATTATCTTCACAAAGTTCAAAACAAACACTGTCTATATAGTAAAACAGCATCAAAAAAACTTCAAAGCTTTACAGAATGAACTAAAAGCCATGTTATGCAATTCACAGCACAAATTTCTTGTTACCCGTTGTTACTGATTAACAATTCAACCAAGATTAATTACAAGAAAATCACAACCTCGTCTTGCCGAATCACAAATGCAAAAGCTGCACAATACTCCAAACAAAACCAGAATGTTCTTCTTATTCTCCATATCCTTCTCCTTAAAACCAATGCTGTCCTTCACCTGCAAATGAGAACATTAAGATCTGCACTGTATCATATGCATTTCATCCAGACTGAACATAATAATAGATAAAATGTATTTAACATTCATACATGAGTAAACTTAACAGAGTTTTAATAGGCATACAAAGACTATGGAAGCTTGCATGCATTCAATGTGAGCCCAATACCTGCAAGGCTACCACATTCTTAACAATAAATAATAAATAAGCCAATAACAAGTGTGGTCCTTTTCATGGTGAGGTGCAAGTGAATAAGCCTGCCTGAAGAAGAGGGAAAATGCAGCCCACATGAGCATAGATTTGGCAGCTTTTGCCAAATAAAAACAACCTAATAGATTCTTCTATGAACTAACATTTACTGGATCATTATTAAGATATCCTTAATTTACTTTACACGGTTGCAATAGTTGGAGATCTCTAAGCTTTATGTTGATTGAATTTGTGTTAATAGGATGAAAAGAAAGCATTGAGCATAGCATGACTTCGTGACTTATATAACTTACCTATATGCCTTAGATTTTGATACAGTTCATGCCATTTCAATGGTGGCACCGTGGAAGATTTTTAGTATCATACGTACTAATTTATGTGGCTTTAATTAATATGGTCAAAGTTAAAGGTCTCGGCTTCTCAAAGTTATAGCGTTGAAATCTCATTTTGCAGCCTATCTCTATCTTTCACGGGATAGGCATGACATTGGTCAACTTCTGACCGTTAATTAGCAAATATATGGTAGGGGGAGAGGACCCACTAGTTGAGCACCCTAACTTCACGTCTCTGAAAATCATACGTGCCAATTTTGAATCACTCTAAAAATTTTACAGTAGTTTATTTGGCGATGCCCCTCCTTATAACTAAGTTTTCAGGGTCAAATCATCAAATATGATGCCACATCAGCACGCTTTTTTGTTGACGTGTCAAATAGTTCCCCCCAAAAAAGGGTGGACCAATAGGTGTGCATTAAGTCATGTTTTGTTGGTGCACTGATGTGGCATCACATGATTGGTTGCTTTTTAAATCTAATGAGCACATTTTGTTCAATTATAAGTATTTATAGTAACACTAACAATCTTAAAGTCACAACTACTAGTGCTAAACTTTTAAAAATATTGGGCCTTAAATATAGAGATACTATCACACCTATTGTAACATGGTGAGGTCCTCTCCCCTACATAATGTTACTTTGTTTAAAATTTAAACAATCAATGAAATTAATTATTTGTAATGGAAGAAATCTATTTAGTTTTCTGTCTGTTTTAACTAACTATTTTAATATAATTGTAGAGCAAAAGCCCTACATTTTGATGCATTCTTTATTTTGTTAGTTGATGGGGTCAAAGTCATTTTTGGGAGTGTATACTGGTCCGTGTCTTGAGGCATCAATAGAAACAATAAATAAAAGACAAACAGGAGCCCAAGGCGTCAAAACAGTCCGTGGCAGTTTCATCTTCCCGTCAAAGTTTCTTGCGGAATCAATGAAAGAAAGGAAGCTCCATGTGTCATCTTGGCGCACCATTTTGAGTTTTGATAGTTGCGGCAGAGTTTTCTTTTGCGCTATTGGCAGGAGGATGCAACATGTCACCACGGCGCATCATTTTTAACTGGCAGATTTTGGCAGGGTTTCCTTTGTGCCATTCGCTGAATCATTTGTAGTAGAATCCACGTGTCTATTTTTCAATCGTTTCAAGGTTGACAGTCCTGACAGTATATTGTGTTGTGCCATTGGCTCGGGATATACACGTGGCATCACCGCACATGGGATGTAGTTTTAAAAAGGAAACGATGCATATTGGTGTGCCATTGGTTGGAGCGTGTAACGTGTCAACACAGTGCATCATATATGGTGGGTCCCAACGGAAAGAAAAGGAAATGGCCATGTGGTGGCGCCATGCATCTCTAAAGCAAAAGGTTTCTGACAGCGTTTTCTCTTACGCTATTGGTCCAAGCTGGACTTAACATAATGACTCATTCTTCATGCAGAGTCACGGGAATGTTCAAGCCACAATCCGAATAGTCATCGGCACTTTTGATGCTCTTTAAGTTTTAGTTAGTTTCTGAGTAGACTGTTGTTTTCCTTTAAGAATCTTCGGTTCAGGATTGGTTTAAAATTTGTTTCAGAAGTTAGAATGCATGTAAGAAATACCAGAAAACAATAAGAATCTTGTAAAAGCCTTGATGGGCATTTCTCAGATAGGATTTAATATTGTATGCCTGTCCAAACTTTGGCCTCATATTTTGTTCTCCAATCAACAATGATGAGTGGTGACATTCTGTGCTAATTTGTTTTAGGATTCTTGTTTGTTATATGTGATACATTTTAGCCTATGTGATTCAATATCAAAGTGGTGACATTTGAATATCGATGGAAAATCATGTGTATATGCTCTTTTAAAGGCTATGATTCATTGTTATTATCAGTAATTGGATGCGTTGTGTTATTTTATCTTTCAAGCATGAGATCATGTTTCGACGCATCTCCATAGATTAGATTTTATATGCAGTTGCTTGTTATGCGGTGTTTCTCTCTTTTCTTCCATATATTAAAGATTCAAGGAAGAGTATATTAAAGATTCAAGGAAGAGCCAACTTCTATAAAATCTAGATGTTGTCTCATGAATCAAGTCCGACGTTTATGAGATTTCTCATTGTTGGTAGTTAGATGCAAATTTAATCAACAGTTTTTGGCACGTTGTTTGATTAGAAGTCAGATCACGTGAACCGAGGACCTACGACGAGAGCTCGTTCAGCCAATAATACAAGATTTCTAGTTACACCATTGGTAACTGTTACTCGAAGAAGGACAACCGGATCAGGCACACTACCAATACAGATGGTTGCACCAGTACCTCCTATAAATTTTGTCAACTGGAATAGCGATAGCCCGCTTATTCCCCCAGTAGCTCCAGATACATGGGATCCTATCTCGACCAATGCTATAAAGTCACTCCCCAAATTCACAGGAGAATATTCTAAGACTCAAGCTGAACACTTGCAAGATGTAGCAAATGTGTGCATGGTTCATCATGTAACAGAGCACAATGTGGCTTTACGATTGTTTATTGCATCTTTAAGGGGAAGGCTCTAGAGTGGTATCAGACTCTTTAGTCAAATTCTATTAGCACATGGGACCAATTGGGAGAGGTATTTTTCAACAAATTCAATGAGAAATGAGACAAATCATCACTTCTCCAACAGTTGATTACTATCAAAAGGGCCCCGCAAGAAGCCATTACAGATTTTAACACAAGATTCCAAAAGACTTGGCAGAGGATTCTAGTGGCAGCCCAACCTCAAGCAAGTATGACAATTATTTTTATCTAAAGGATTTCAATTCAGACATATCAGTTATGATTCAATCATTAGGAGGATAGGCTCTCCCATTGGCCTACAATTTAGCCATAAGGGCTAAGAACAACTTGATAGATGAGGCAAGCATAATCATTTGAAAAAAAAGATTTGAACCCGCTATATGAAAGTGCCACCAAATCCAAGAGCCCTAAGCATGGATACTGTGAAACTGTGAGGCCTACCCTTATTACACTAGTGCAGGAGGACCATGATAGCTTAAGTTTGCAAGTTTTGTAAATAAGGTCATGTGATAAATTTTGGTGTGTTAAGTATTTGTCAAGAAAATAAGGTCATGATAGACCACTTCTAGTGTAAATTAAGTCATGTGGGGTTCATGATTGCAAAAAGAGTCATATTTTGTAAAGTTGTCACAATGTTATCTAAGTGCATACCAAGGGTCATGTTGTCTTGTGAAGAAGGTGAACAGACACCTTTTCAAAATATGCTTATGAACCATTGTAACTAAGTGCCTCAAGCATAAATAGGTTGGAGAAACTTGTTTTGGTTGTGGGGAAGTTGATTGTTGAAGAAATAATTGAAATAAAATGCCATTTTCCTGAATTTGAAATGTTTTACTATATTGCAGGCCTCTGCACGTGCTTGTACGGAAACTTGGTGATCTCAAACCAATTGGATATCATGAAGGAGTGAATTAAATTTGTTTTGCTTCAAGTTGCACATAATTTCATTCATTTTTGAGTAAGTTATCCATGTTTTTTTTTTGAAAAATATCCATTAACTCTGTTTTTGAGGGTTTAAGGCACCTTGATTGTATTAAATCATCCATTTGTTGTTAAATTTGTCTAAGGCTCGGAGTAGTAGAATAAGCATGTGCAGATAGTAATTGAATTGTTTGAGTGATTGGTTGGCCGGATAGAGGTCTGAGATATCAATTTCCAATAAACCCCTATGAAACCTAGCCTAGAATGGCTTAAACAAGGGTTTGATGTTTTGGATAATTAATGATTGTTTTACCTGGTGAAAATTGTTGATTTTGAGGTTTTGAAACATGTTGAGAGTGTTGGAGTAGAGTTTGGAAGTTTGGGAGGAGGTTGACATAGGGTTGCTTTGTAAAAGTGACCTAATTGGAGGTTTTGTGGTAGTGGAACAGTTCAATTTTGGGGACTATGGTCCAAAGGAACCTATACTGAATTTGAGATATGTTTTAAAAATCCTTAATGGGTGTCCAAAAAGCCCTTCACAGTCTTGAATTGAGGTCTGAAAAAAAAGACAATGAGTAACAGTCCTATTTGGAGGACTACTAGCGTTTAGTGTAGCCAATAAGGAAATGGAAAAGAATTGAAGGGGCAGACTTTGATAAGGGATTGATTGAGTTGTGTTTGAGTTCCTAAGGTGAAAGAGAGACATTGGAAGTAGTGTTGGACTTTGAGAAGTTGGAAACCCATAGTTTGTGCCCTTGAAATAAGAAATTGCCTTGAGAAGATTGCTTGTGAAGCTTGTAAAAGTTACTTATTTGAGCCCATTGTTGTGAAATAAGTCTCCTAGGGATTGAGTTTGACACCTTCATTGCATCAAATTGGTATCAGAGCTTAGGGAATAGATCTCTTGAGGGAGATTGGTTAAAGTTTGCATAAAGGAAAGGTTGGAATTTGAAGACTCAAGATGCCTCCTAAGAATAGTGGCACTGCTAGAGAGTTGCAGGAGTTAAAGGAGAGACATGCTAAGTTTTTGGAGTCTCATAATGTTGTTTTAACAAGGCTTGTTGCCTTGGAGTCAAGTCAACGAAGAGGTGTGATTATAGGAGATGAGAGTGAATCCGAGGAGGAAGAAGGGGAAGAAGATAATGAAGCAGAGGTAGAGCAGATGGACCCTGATGAATAGAGGACAATAAGGCTTTTGAAGGCAGTAAAAGGAGAAGATTATAAGACCAAGGTTGATTTTTCCATGTATGGAGTAAGTTTGAATGATGAGGAGGTTCTAGATTGGATTGTAGCTTTGGATAATCATTTTGAATGTGAAGATGTTCCTGAAGAGCAGAAGGTCAAGATTGCAAAGACAAAACTCAAGGGACATGCCTTGTTATGGTGGGACTATGAACAAGCTGAGAGGAGAAAGCAAGGTAAATCAAAGATAGTTTCTTGGGATAGAATGGTTGGTAAACTCAAAGGTAAGTTTCTTCCTAAAGACTATGAAGTTCAATTGTTTAAGAAACTCCAAGGTTTTAAGCAAAAGGACTTAGATGTTAAGACCTATACTAATGAATTCTATAAGTTAAGCATAAGATCAAGTAGAATGGAAGATGAAGTTGAAAAAGTTGCTAGATACCTTGGTGGACTTAGATTTAACATTCAAGATGAACTAGTTGTGGCAAATCCAAGAACAGTGGAAGAATGTTTCTAGTTGGCCATTAGAGTGGAAGAGAAGATCAAAAGAAGGCAAGACAAATCTATTAGAGGAAGAGGCAGCAATTAGAGAGGAAGAGGATCATTTCCTACATCAAAACAGTCCCATGATGAACAAGAAGATGCAAACAAAGGTAAAGAACAAGTTGTTGATTCAAGGGGTGGATTTAGAGGCTCTAGAGGCAGATTTGGTGCATGTAGGAGTTCCAATACATTTTCAGGAAGATGCTACAATTGCAATTAGTTTGGTCATCCATCCTTCAAGTGTCTTGAAATACAAGGCTCTACTTCAAGAGTTGGTGACAAGAGGGTTCAAATTGTTCAAGAGGAGGATAAGGAAAGTCTGAATTCACCCTCTCTACATGTTGTTCCAAAAGTTGGGGAAACATTGATGGTGAATAGACAACTCTTGAAGGCACCCAAGGAGAAGGAGATGACACAAAGAAGAGCACTATTCAGGATAGCTTGCAAATGCAAAGGTAAAGTATGCAAAGTTGTGATAGATTCTAGTTCTACTTCAAAAATATGGTGTCTAATGAAATGATAGATAAGCTGCAATTGCAAAATTTTCCTCATAAAAATCCATATAAGATATCATGGTTGAATGATAACCAATCCATCTTGGTTAGTGAACAAGCTTTGATTGAATTCAATATTGGTGGTTATAAGGATAAGGTTGTTTGTGATGTTGTGCCAATGGATTTTTGTCATGTTTTGCTTGGGAGACCATGGCAGTTTGATAGGCATGCACTTTATGATGGTAGACAAAACACTTACACCATTGAAAAGGATGGGAATACCTTTACACTAACACCATTATAGGAGAGTGATGAAGCAAAGGGTAAGGCAGCTAAAGTGATTATGTTTGGCAAGAAGGAGTTTGTGAAGCTAGAAGAAGACAAACATGAAGAGTTTGCAGCCATTGCAAAGGTTGAAGATGCTAGGACAGTAGGTAGAAGGAGAGAAGAAGATGTGGAGACAGTAAACTTGAAGAGTAATCTGATCTTGATGGGAAAAGGTGATGGAAAGATGACAAAAACAAGCCAAGAAAAGGTCAAGGAAGTGCAAAGTTGCTTAGAAAAGCATGATGAAGTCATGGTAGGGAGTGTACTTTGTCCTTTGGTTTCAAGAGAGGTTGGAGGGCAGCCTAATTTGGTCAAGCTAGTGGTGTTTAATTCTGACAGGACAGTGACAATAAGGGCAGAAAACCTAATGATAGAGATAAGAGAGAAAGGTGAAGTGAAAATGGGTGTTTGGCCAAAGAAAGAGGGTGAGTCCAAGCATGCAGCAGGGGTAATGAAGGCAAGAGCTCATGGAACAGTTGGTAAAGGTGTGAAGGCAGGTTCAACATCAAATCTTGATGAGGCAAAGGATAAGAGGCAGATAATAGGGCAATTTGTAAAAATGAGACAATGGCAAGGTGGAAACAAGTCCAAGGATGCAAAGGACAGTGCAAGACTACAGTACCTGATCCAAAGGAGAGGATTTCAGTCAAAGGAACATTTGGAGATCAAGGAGGTGATGTGAAGAGGTAAGGTTCAAGGCAGTATAGTCCTCATGGGACATGAGATCTTCTTCTAGGCCAGGTGTATGGTGTAGGAGCACCATGATAGCTTAAGTTTGCAAGTTTTGTAAATAAGGTCATGTGATAAATTTTGGTGTGTTAAGTCTTTGTCAAGAAAATAAGGTCATGATAGACCACTTCTAGTGTAAATTGAGTCATGTGGGGTTCATGATTGCAAAAAGAGTCATATTTTGTAAAGTTGTCGCAATGTTATCTAAGTGCATACCAAGGGTCATGTTGTCTTGTGAAGAAGGTGAACAGTCACCTTTTCAAAATATGGTTATGAACCATTGTAACTAAGTGCCTCAAGCATAAATAGGTTAGAGAAACTTGTTTTGGTTGTTGAAGAAATAATTGAAATAAAGTGTCATTTTCTTGAATTTGAAACATTTTACTGTATTGCAGACCTCTGCACGTGCTTGTACGAAAACTTGGTGATCTCAAACCAATTGGATATCATGAAGGAGTGAATTAACTTTGTTTTTCTTCAAGTTGCACGTAATTTCATTCATTTTTGAGCAAGTTATCCATGTTTTTTTCTGAAAATTGTCCATTAACTCTGTTTTTGAGGGTTTGAAGGCACCTTAATTGTATTAAATCATCCATTTGTTGTTAAATTTGTCTGAGGCTTGGAGCGGTAGAATAAGCATGTGCAGATAGTAATTGAAGTGTTTGAGTGATTGGTTGGCCAGATAGAGGTCTGAGATATCAATTTCCAATAAACCCCTATGAAACCTAGCCTAGAATGGCTTAAACAAGGGTTTGATGTTTTGGATAATTAGTGATTATTTCCCCTGGTGAAAATTGCTGATTCTGAGGTTTTGAAACATGTTGAGAGTGTTGGAGTAGAGTTTGGAAGTTTGGGAGGAGGTTGACATAGGGTTGCTTTGTAAAAGTGACCTAATTGGAGGTTTTGTGGTAGTGGAACAGTCCAGTTTTGGGGACTATGGTCCAAAGGAACCTATACTAAATTTGAGATATGTTTTAAAACTCCTTAATGGGTGTCCAAAAAGCCCTTCACAGTCTTGAATTGAGGTCTTAAAAAAAAAGATAATGAGTAACAGTCATATTTGGAGGGCTACTAGCATTTGGTGTAGCTAATAAGGAAATGGTAAAGAATTGAAGGGGCAGACTTTGATAAGGGATTGATTGAGTTGTGTTTAAATTCCTGAGGTGAAAGAGAGACATTGAAAGTAGTGTTGGGCTTTGAGAAGTTGGAAACCCATAGTTTGTGCCCTTGAAATAGGAAATTACCTTGAGAAGATTGCTTGTGAAGCTTGTAAAAGTTACTTATTTGAGCCCATTGTTGTGAAATAAGTCTCCTAGGGATTGAGTTTGACACCTTGCATTGCATCAAATTGGTATCAGAGCTTAGGGAATAGATCTCTTGAGGGAGATTGGTTGAAGTTTGCATAAAGGAAAGGTTAGAATTTGAAGAGTCAAGATGCCTCCAAAGAATAGTGGCACTGCTAGAGAGTTGCAGGAGTTAAAGGAGAGACATGCTAAGTTGTTGGAGTCTTATAATGTTGTTTTAGCAAGGCTTGCTACCTTGGAGTCAAGTCAACGAAGAGGTGTGATTCTAGTAGATGAGAGTGAATCTGAGGAGGAAGAAGGGGGAGAAGAGAATGAAGCAGAGGTAGAGCAGATGGACCCTAATGAACAGAGGACAATAAGGCTTTTGAAGGCAGTAAAAGGAGAGGATTATAAGACCAAGGTTGATTTTCCCATGTATGGAGGAAGTTTGAATGATGAGGAGGTTCTAGATTGGATTGTAGCTTTGGATAATCATTTTGAATGTTAAGATCTTCGTGAAGAGCAGAAGGTCAAGATTGCAAAGACAAAACTCAAGGGACATGCCTTGTTATGGTGGGACTATGAACAAGCTGAGAGGAAAAAGAAAGGTAAATCAAAGATAGTTTCTTGGGACATAATGGTTGGTAAACTCAAAGGTAAGTTTCTTCCTAAAGACTATGAAGTTCAATTGTTTAAGAAACTTCAAGATTTGAAGCAAAAGGACTTAGATGTTAAGACATATACTGATGAATTCTATAAGTTAAGAATAAGATCAAGTAGAATGGAAGATGAAGTTGAAAAAGTTGCTAGATACCTTGGTGGACTTAGATTTAACATTCAAGATGAACTAGTTGTGGTAAATCCAAGAACAGTGGAAGAATGTTTCTAGTTGGCCATTAGAGTGGAAGAGAAGATCAAAAGAAGGAAAGACAAATCTATTAGAGGAAGAGGTAGCAATCAGAGAGGAAGAGGATCATTTCCTACATCAAAACAATCCCATGATAGAGATTTTTTTAGTGGTGAATATTCGCTAATTGGTGAATATCACCGATCGGCCAAGTCGAAATTGGCGAATAAATCGCATCTAATAGGGTGGTCAAATCGCCCAGTTTTTATGTATTATTGGTCAAATCCATATCCATTCGCCATCAGTTTATTTTATGAGAATCAATGAAGTAAGATTTTCTCCATAGCAAACTATGCGTTTCAAATGGGCCAACTAATATTCTCACCTGGAATTTTGGAAACAAGTACTAAATCACCTATATATTCTCCAATACTATTAAAAGAACATTGTGTATCAGGACATGTTTCACCAACTCCATTATATGGTCGCTACGTGTGAGGACCCATTTCGCCAACCCCATTACATGGTCACTGCGTGTGAGGGCCCATTTCGTCAATTAAAATTTACAAGTAGTTGATTATGAGGGGCCATTTCGCCAATTTGCATGACACCTTTGTGCTAATCTTAGGGCCATATTCACCTTGGAAATTTCAATGTATGTAGTCCATCAAGGTTTGATTCACCGACACTTAAATGTATTCCTTATATAATCACGCGGGATTCGCCAAATCTTTTTGATATACCATATAGAATTCCCGTGGAATTTGCCAAATATGGAATGATATAAATACAATTGAAACTTTGATTTATTCTTACACATTTTGTTCAGTTTTGAACTTGTGAGTTGTGAGCTCTCGATTCAGATTTCAGAAGTTGGAGTTGGCACCTTGAAGTTGATCGTAGGCAAAGTTACAAACTTACAACACAAGCATTCCTACATTAGCGAATAGCAAGTCAATGAAAACCTAAACTTAAAGGTGAGTGATCATTTCTTCATAGTATTAGTGTTTTAAGATTTCTTTATGGATTTATCCCTCTTCCATTCTTGATTCAATCTTAAAGAAGATATTTAGTAGGGAATGGGATCTATATTCTATGAGTATGTCCTTAAACAAGAAGACATTTTTTCCAGCTTTTATTCGAAGTGGGAGATCAAGATGTCAAGCGACAAGGGTAAGACTCCTCAGGGTGGTGAAGGGACTGGGAGGCCAACAAAATGTAGAAAAGGTGGAGTTAGTATACAGTCTTACTTTGGAACTGGCAATGTTTCTGATCCATCAAATCAAGATGGAGCTACAACATCAACTCTTGCACCAAAAAATAATGAAGAAGCCATTCCCAATACCTCACCACCACCAGAAGGTGGGATTGCCATTGAGTTAAATGAGGATGGCAATACCACAGAAAATATTCCAAGGGATACCCTGGTTAGCCAGAATGAGGATGGCAATACCGTAGAAGATGTTCCAAGGGATACCCTGGTTAGCCAGAATGAGGATGGAAATACCGCAAAAGATGTTCCAAGGGATACCCTAGTTAGCCAGAATGAGGATGGCAATATTGCAGAAGATGTTCCAAGGGATACCTTGGTTAGTCAGACTAAGGATGACAATACCACAGAAGATGTTCCAAGGGATACCCTGGTTAGCCAAAATGAGGATGGCAGTACCGCTGAAGATGTTCCAAGGGATACCCTGGTTACCCAGATTGAGATAATTGACTTGGATGAAAAAGAAAATGATGGCACTGTAGATGATGTTGGCAAGAAGAAAAGGCAAATCAAAAGATTCAAAACTGGGGCGCGAGTGGGAAATGTCAAGGAATTTTCAGCTTGATTGGGTGTCAAAGTACCCATTCATTGAACTAGTCGAGAAAGCAAACAAAGATGAACAACCAATAGAATGCAAGTGTGTGATTTGTAGTTGGAAATGTAAAAGAGATAAGAAATTGCAGCTAAAGCTTAACACTATAGAAAAGCATATAGGTAAAGTTTATGAAAAACAAATCATAGATGGAAAGGAAACATCAGTAGTAAGATGGAAATCAAAGGAGGAATGTCTTCATGTGAAGTATGCTATGGAATATGATGATCATAAGAAAAGAATGATGAAGCTTGCTGCAAGTGGAGGTACAATCAAGGCTCAATTTGGAAAAGTAATGGAAGGAGCACAACTGGCAAAAATTGTTCAGATGAGTGTTGTTTTTCATATTTTGTCCAGAAGGCATCCTATGACAGACTACCCAGAGTATAGTAATTTATTATCTTTTTTGAGTGTTCCTCACTATCCTAGCACACATTGGTCAATAAACGCTGGATGGGAATGGGCAAACTGTCTCGCTGCGGTGGAAAAGCAAGATTTAAAGGAGAATGTAAAAGAGTCAAACTTCATTGCATTATCTTTAGATGAAGTTACTGCGGTAGATAATACTTCTTGGGTTTGTATGCATGTGTATATTATAAAAGAACATGTACACTGAGCTCATCTACTCTGTGTTCATAAAATGAAGGATAGTTCAACATCACAACGTATATTTGAACTAGTTAAGAAGTCTTTGAATCAAATTGTAGGTATGGATGACTTGACAATTGCCAAAAAGTTGGTGTGTGTAGGAGCTGATGGAGCTGCAGTAATGCAAGGTCATAAGATTGGTCTTTGCAAAAAATTACAAACTACTTGTGCACCATACATGCTTGCCATTCACTGCATGGCCCATAGAATGAATTTAGCATTTAAAATTGTTAGCAAGTTTCCTGCGATATCAAAAGTTGAAAATGTAGTCCACGAGCTCCACACATACTTTTGCTGAAGTCCCAAACGCTTTGCAGAATTTCAAAATTTTGCTAAGGGAATAACAGCAAGAAACAAGCTTCTTAAGGATGTTGATACCAAATGGATCTCCTTGCATGGACCAGCTCAACGAGTTCTTTCAAAATATCCATCCTTGATTGGAACAATGTACGAGCATCGCAACACAATAGACAAAGCTCCTAACCTCTTACATAGGTTAAGCGATATAGAGACACTCTTAACTTTAGCTAGTCTTCTCCCCATGCTGGATGAAATGAACAATCGTGTGAAGAAAGCCCAAGAACAAACTATGTGTATCTATGAGTATAGAAAACTATGTAGAATGACATGCATGGCCCTCGATAATCTATATCTAGATCTAACTTCTCAAAGCTCAAATTTTTATAGGTGGCAGATAATTACAGATTTGAATCATCATGAAAATTATTTACAGTTTAATGCAAGCAGGGAGTTATGCGTCTTTGTACGTGGATTTGAGATACCAATGCACCATTATAAGATAGTCAGGCGCTCTATCAAAGAAGTACCTGTTAGAAAGGATGATTTTGATGGCATTGTTAAATCTGTTAGTAGTAATTTGAAGGAAATTACAAGCAATCTGTCAACAGAGATTTATAATCGATTCCCTCGAGATGAAATACTTGATGCCATGTCTATTATGTATCCTCAATTTTGGGTTCAAGGCCACCGAGATAGCCCAAGCTTTTTTCATCAAAATGTAACTACGTTGACCGCACACTTTTCAAAAAGTGTGGAATGCAATGGACAACAAATAGAAGGAATTATAGATGGAAATAAGCTTAAAGGACAATGTAGTCGGTTTGCAATAAGTATGATAGACCAATTTAATGCCATGGAGAATCCCTTCGAAATGAGATCAATAATAAAGGCCTAGAAAAACTTGGGTCAGAGTGAAATATTGCGTGATTCGATATCAGAATATTTCAAACTTGTTGATTTATGTCAAACAATGATATTGGGTTTGGTGGAAGATGAGAGAGTTTTCAGTGCATTGGGGTTTTTGAAATCAAAGATAAGAAACAAACTAGACAAGAATTTGGAAAATTGCTTGAGGGTGTTAGGAAGTGCGTATAATGTCAAAAAATTTCTTTATGAAAGGGCACTTACAATCTGGAAGTCCATATGTGAAAGAAGAGGGTTGTGCAACTCTTCAAGTTCAAACACTGGTAGTGGTGGGACAAATAATAGTGACACAATGACAGATGAATTTGACTTTGGGACTCAGAATCAAGATGAAGAAAATGAAGACCAGACTCAAAATCAAGACGACTCTTTTTCTTTATCTGAACGTCAGTTTGAGGACCCTAACTCGATTTGGGAAATGGAAGCGAATTAGTAGTTTTTAGGTATTTATACTGCATTTCATGAATTATATTCCAAAATTGTAGTTGATGATATTTTAAATTTGTATTCCTTGAAATTGTGAATCAAATTGAATACATTAACTATTATTAATTATTTCATATTTTAATTGTGTCATACTGATAAGTTTTACATGTACTCAGTGATTCATCATTCAACTCAATGCTTAATATTTCCTTGCTAAAGTTTATTTATGCATAAAACATAAAATTTGTAGTAAAGTAGAATTTTGGTTTTTGATTTGATATGGTAAATAAAATTAATTTAACATATTAACAATAGTAGGATATAGAACAATGAACATCGGCAATCGTTGAATGTGTATTTAGTAGTTGAAACCAAAGTTTATTTTCAATTGATAAATTAAATAATACAAATAATTGAACATCAACACATTACTGAATTTGAATTTTCTATTGATTTTTAAATGAAAGAGTACATAGAGGCAATGAAAAATCTTGCTCAAGAGTCAAAGACAACTCTGCACAGAGCTGAGTTGGAACTCAGAAAGTTGAAACTCATAATATCAATATCAAATCATTCTAACATTTTTTTTAGCAAATTCCACTATTCAAGTGGTGGAATTGTCATTTCTTCTAGATGATGTTGTCTGACTTGAATTTTTGTTAACAATGTATGATCGAATTTCAATTTGGATCCTGGGTCTGACTTGAATGTTTCAGCCAAATATACATTCAAGAGTAGCAGTTGTTTGATGAAATCCAAAAAGTTTGCCTCATTTGGGTTCCCAAGAATCTGGTCCAAATCAATCTTCCTTGCATCCTCCATCTTCTTTCTAAAATTATCCTTTCCAATGAATCAGTCATTTGTGTCAAAACCCTATGGCAAACCAAGCTTTGTCAAGTTCCTTACCTTTTCATCCTCCTCCTTAATCTTTGTTGTAGCCTCAATCACAAATTCTGTTGTTTCACTCATTCTCGAACACTTTTTAATGATAGATGTCACCTTCATTGCGGCTTCAATCTGATTAGTAATGCCTTTTGAAATCAATTCATTGTCACTGGCTTTGTAGACTGTTTCTAGAACTTGATTTGTAGATTTCTCTTCTGCCTGTAGTTGCAGATTTGTGTTGTCCATTAAATACTTGCTCAGGTTATCAAAATGTAGTCTCATGGCATCAATGACTTGAAAGAATTCATACAATTTATCAAACCTCTGCATTATTTCTTCCTAGATCTTTTGTTTCATGTGCTTAATTGTTTGTCTACAAAATTCAGTTAACTTTTTTTGACAAGATTTTATTTCATTTTTTGCTTCCATAAGCTGTGCAGCCAATGTTCCATTTTTTTGCCTCTCTTTCTCCAATTTTTGTTCCCACTATTCATTTTCTTTCCCAATGCTTTGTCTTAATTTTTCTGAAGTGGATTTTTCCTCATTATATTTCTTTTTGATCTCATCTAACTCTTGCTTCAGTCCATTCAATTCCACCTTTGTTTGTTTATCCTCTTTGCTTGCTGATGTAAAGGTAGATTTTTTTGTTCTTTTTTCTAATTCATTGCTCTTTTTATATTGTGCTTTCCTGTTTGCTTTCTCATTTGCTAAATCTGCCTATAGTTTTTCTATTTGATTCTGCAACTTTTTTTCTCTCTATCATGCTTTAGCAATGTGTGTACACCAATTCATTGTTCTTCTTTGATATATTAATTTTGTAGTATTTTTTAATCCAAAAAAATCAAATTGCAAACTGCTCACCTGAAATTCAGATTGATCCATCTGATTTTCTAGTTTATTTTGAACTGTGGGAACAACAATTGTGTACTCCATGATTTCTTTATTTGTGTCAAATGTGGGTAATATCATGGTTGTTGCAGGATTTGAAGTTACAGTAGACACACTCTCCATGAATTGCTTCTTATCCTTTTTATACAATTCTAATTTCTTTTTAAACTCTTGAATGTAATCAAAACTCGAGGACACGAGAATAACGGAATGCTTGAATGGTGAAGGAATAGGAGTACTTGTAATTTCTATTATAGCCACACTAACTGGGGGAGTGCCTAGAAATAATTCCTTTTTAGTGGAACTGGTAGTTAGACTTGGACCTGCCATAATCCTTTGTCTCTTCTGTGTCCCTTGATCACTGAGTGTTTGTGTGATATCTTGTATTGGTGTCCTCTTGTGTGTAACTTGTTGTTGGACCTATTGTTGTAGCACATGTTGACTAAATTCTCCACCAGTGGCAGTGCCAGTCGCACTAGGCTCTCCACCATGGGCATGTCCAAGTTGTGATTGCATCTGACCATGAGGATTAGGATTTGAATCTGTAACAAAATCAATTCTTTCAGTTCTACTTGTATGAACTTGGTGTATTTTATCAGCTGATCCAGCTCCAAGGCCTCATTTATCAAATCATTTTCTAGCAGTGGTGACTACATCTATTGGTTTCCAAATGCCTTGTCCTTGGGACCCCAAACCACCACTTTGATAACCCAACTTTTCTGCTATGACTTCTCCTGAAGCATATGATTTTTTTGTGTTCTGACTTAAACCAGGTTTGTAAATGCTTTGTTCATCCCTATCATCATCAGGTTCATCATCTCTATCACTTCCAATTTCTTCATCTTCACATTCATTGGGATGCTCTATATTCCACAATTTGCTAAACTCTTCATCTTCATCGATTTCTCCATAGTCTGCATCAGTTCTCGGTTCACCTAGATCCTTCCTCATAGACCAAAATGCAGCAATTTTTTACCGTGTCCAAGATTTTCTGATAACAGAATCATCTAGATAATCTGGCATTTTTGCTCTAATAGATGGTTTATCACTTTTTCTATAAAAATTATTGTACCTCCTGATTTCATTCTCTGTTGGTGCTCCTATAATTTGGACCTGGTGCAATGCCATAATTTCTGCTGACAACTGTTCAAAAGAAATACCTTTCTCAACAACATTTTTCTCCATTGCAATTTTGACCTCATCCTAGGAATCCTTGTTTCTCAAGTTTTCAAGTGAGGGTTTACTTTGATGTTGAATTCTATTTGCAGCATTCCTATTGGCCACAATCATTGTTTTAATGGTGTCACATGGATCATAATGCCAATGATAGACAATATCAAAATTAAAAAATTTCAAAAGATCTTGTGCCACCTTAAATGCTTTTCTCTCAAATGTGAACCCTCCACATGAAAAAGGTAAAGAAGGAAATAAGGTCTTCTTTTGCTGACTGGCAAAGTGTAGTTCATCAGTACTCTGCATCTGCCTTACATATTCCAATGCAAAAACCCTTTCTGTCACATGTATTGGAAGTTTGTATGGTTCTACTTCTGATCCATAAAATCTTAGCATAATATATTCTTCCAATAAGTATCAATCAGCCAATTGTATTTCTTTTCCTAGTTGAATGAAATCTCTACATGATATAGGCAATCTAGGCATTGGACTATTTGTAATTGCTTGATGCAATGGAGCCAAAAAGTAGTCTACAAAATGATTGTAGTTCCTTCGAGAATCATGCATCCTTATCTTAGTGGTCCAATCATATACTGGAGCCATTTTACTTTCCTCAGCATTGCTATAGGGTTGAATCTGAAGCTTGTTGTTCTAAAACATTCCACTAAATTTGAATAGAAAAAAATAGCACAAGTATGTTGTGAACCTAAATGTCTTTGTGGAACCTCCTTTAATCATTAAAAATTGTTTATGCATGGATTCTACAATGTGCTCAATAAATTTATATTTGACATGTACACCATTACCATAATGGATATTATATACCATTTCAAGGAGGCTTCCATCCACTTCCCAATTGCTATCCAGTCTGAGGCAAAATGCTAGCATGGAAATAGTATCCTGAGCCCATGATTTAAAAATTTTCAAAGGATAAGGAGGCTTACGGTTATCTTTCAAGATGTTTTTTTCTTCAACTATTTTATTTAGGAAAGAATTTTTGCTCCTTTCATCCGCTGCTTCATAATCACTAGCAATCTTTTCTAGGTCAATGTGGACATCTCCAAATTCTTGGGTTGTAAACCCCAACACTTTTCCAAATTCTTCTGTATTAATGGATAAAATTTCTTCTTTGGTATCCTTATTTACAATTGCTCTTTTGTTACCATCATAATTGTGGGCATAGACCATGATAAATTTTGGGCAAGGGAAAACCTCATGTAACATCATGCGCCCTAATCCAGTTACCCATGGTGCATTGATACTATCAACATTCTTTTTCTTGGCAGCCTTAATCTCACATGAAAATCTAAGTTCTGAGGTAAATCTACCATACATGTTAGGATCATAAATATCATGGTATTCATCAGTCAAACCTGAGGTTTTAAGCAATTCAGAATAATCTATTTTTTTATCTGTACTTGCTCTACCTTTCCCAAAAACTTTGTCTAGTCTACTAGTGGTGGTAGACATGCTTATACATGTGAAATTTTTCTTAAGTCTCTCAACCCTAAACGCAAAATTTGACAAAATAAGATTTTAAGAAATGATGAAACGTAACCTAGGGTTTCTATGTTTTGACTTACTGGCTTTGTTGGAAATGGCACTGCAATGAGCAATCTAAAATCTACCTGGTGCACTACAATGAGCAATATGAAATCTCCCTGACACCCCATGTGCTGATCCTCTCGGCTCTCACTTAAAAATAAAATCACTTAGCAGTAAAAAGTAGAAACTAGAAAGTTTGCTTTTTTTTATGAAGTGACTTTTTTAGCGAATGAAACATTAAGTCAAGTTTCAATGTGTCACTATTAGTACATGTTTGATAGCTGTCCTGCATTGACAGCTCACAACAATCTCTAAATCGTTGATCTTTGTAAATCTAAGGGTTTAGGGTGATTCCAAAGATTTAAGTTTGCAAGCCTAGACTTCTGTGCATTTCATTCTGGAATGTAACTAGAACCATCCATCAAATGTTCATCGAACGATGAGTATTTTATGATATAAACAATAAACATAATCTACATTTCTTCATTCATTTAAAGTTCTAGAATCTTGAATAACCCTGATCTATTTAGATTCAGAATAAAAACACACACAACTTGGAGACAGATAACCACATACATGCAACAAGCATTACTCATTTAAAAACAACATGAAACTACTAAATATATGCCACCCAGCAAGACTGTATCTTATTATTCCATCAAAATTTGCCAAGTCTAAAACAACCAACCCTATGAAATGACTCAATGAGCAAGACAGTTCCTTTATAGATCAAGAACGTGCTATCAGTATTGAATACATTATACTTTTAATTGTTACAGATACAGAGAACAAAAGCTTGACAATCCTCAGTTCCATATTTGTCATTCCACTCATCATATGTCTCCTCTGTCGGCCAAGGGAATGAAAGTATTTCTTCAATCTGGCCATTATGGGTGACATACCTGGCATCTAACATACTTTTTATGTGGTTACAGAACATAGAAAGATTCCTTTCAAGAGTGTACAGATTGTCCAACGCTAAGCTCAGTACTTGCATACTTATAGTTGGATCACTTGCAATTACATCACAACAAGTGGGAATTAATCGATAAAAATTGTCTACAATCTCATTTCTCCACTTGTCCAAGTCTTTTGTTTTGCCATCACCATCCAAGATGGGAGGTGACCACTTAGTGTCCAACCCTTCAAAACCCCATAACCTCTCTTTCACAATTGAATCAAATTTCAACTAGAAACTGGCCACATCATGAAAACACTTCAACATGTTAAGCACCTTCTGTATGTCAGGAGGTGCATTGGAATCATACCTTGCACACCTCATAAATTCTTTGACTTTTTCAGTTCTATGTAACCATTTTTTTTAAACTCAATAGTCTTTGTTTGTCAGACTCATGCTTTTCATAAGCTTGTCTCAACTGTGAGTAGGATTTCCAAGTCTCATCAACTCTGGTCAAAATGTTTGTCACCTTGTTCTTGATCAAGTTGGTGACCATCTCTTTAACCTTGTTATACTTTTCCTCCTTCAATCTCTTGTTATCCTCCAACTCTCTAATCTCTACAAGGAGAGGCTATGTATCCACTGGAACAGATTCTGCAGTTGGGATCACTAGAGGGGGGCTGAAGTACTGGCTACCAATGATAGTTACTGCTTCAACATGTTTATCTCTACAATTGCCTGAGAATAATCAAGTTGCAGCTGATTGTAATCCTTTTGCAATTTATTAGCAGTTGCTTCTGTAAATTGTACAATCTGTACATTTAGGCTTGCAGCCTAAGGAGCAGGGGTATCAGATACTCTTTTTATTATTACATCCCATATCAGCTCTCCTAATTGAACCCTAGGCTTTTTCTTGTTTGGGGCTAGAGCCCATATTGCCAATGTTTCAAATTTAGGGTTGAAGGCTGCACCAAAGAGGGCCTTTTCAATCTCTTCCCCTATCACATTTGAATCATCTCTGGTGATTGTATCAAATGGAATGGCATCTGATAGAGTCCAGTGAGGTAGAAGCAGAATATTACTTTTTGCCACCAGTGCTCTCCCTTCCTCTGGAGTCATTTTACTTATAAATTGTTGTACTTCTTTTAGGACCCTCTCAGTAATAACATCATACTCATTTGGGTCTACTCCAGCCTTGGCATCTTCAATTTTCTTCTGAAATTCCTCACTCCTCACTTTCAAAACATAGCTCCTAAATTCAGGAGTGTTGACAAATTCATCATCCTCCATAAACTTGTCATAGGCCATCACCCTAACATCTTCAATATCAAAAGTAGGGTTTCTCATTACTCTCACTGCCCTATTCTCTAGGGATGAATAAAGTCTCAGTCTATCAGGTGAACGAGGGCCAGTTTCTTGTGCATGTTCCTCCTCCCCCTCTAGGTCAACTACCTCTATCTACTCTAGGTTCTCCAAATCAATAATCTTGGCCCTTTTGGCAGGGGAGGGGCCAACTAATTCCCTCTTTACATCATACTCTCCACTTGAGCTACCAGGATCATAAGCATATTTTTGTTCTCCTATAGGGGCAGAGGCAATCAACTATTCTACATTATCTAGCATTTTCTCAATTCTCTTGATTGGGTCTTGCACTTCTACAAATGCACCTGGATATGCAGGATTCATGTTTCTCTTCATATTCTCACTAGCCATGATAGTAGCCCACTTGATCCTCAAGTGGTGGACTTCATTCATAGTCAAACAATTCCTAGCAATGTCCTCATCGTAATCCACTTGATGAAAGTACTTGACCCTTCCCTTGTAGTTGTTGACTCTGAATCTAGTTTCGCTGATGAATCCCTCAGGGTCAAAAGACCTTGGTTATTCCAAATGCATTCCAAAACATTGCATAACTAAATAAATTTGGTCCAACCCACTCTTATCAGGGATCACAAAATCACAAAATCTAATGGAGGAAGGGAAGAATGAACCTTTCTTGCGGTTCCTAAAGTGCTTTTTGTCAGAATCATTTAACTGCCTTATAACTTCTAAAAATGCCACCCTCTTTGGCACATATTTGGGCAGTATGTGAGGTGCAGTCTGGCATCCATAGACCCCTATGCAAGTAGTATGCTCATGATAGAACCAATCACCCCAATTGTGATCAATTCTAAGGTGGGGAGTCCTGTCCAGAGGTCATAAGAAATCCATTACATCAGGATGCAACCTTTCACCCTCTGGCTCCAAAAATCCAAGGATTCTCCTCACAAAATATTCTTCAAAGATGACATAATCTATTGTGACACAGTGCATATCCAGCATACATGTCCATACTTGCACTGACATCTTGTTCCCTTGAGCATCTGAATCCTTGACATGTAAATTGGGGTGCCACATCCCTGATAAAGCAAATAAGTACATATGGCACAACAAGGAGCACCATATGAATTCAACTTGGACATCCGGTTTAGACAAATTATTTTTTATCTTTGTCATCTGATCATGCATATGGTCAGCTATGAAAGTGGCATAATCATATGGTTCCTTGACATCTGGTTTCTGAATATCAACAACCATCATCATCAAAGAAATAGACATTCTTTCTAAAGCATCTCTACCTAATACTTGACACAGACTGTGATAGGTTCTGACAAAATATTCATTAAACATACTGCAATGAAAAGGCTCCTCCTCATCATCTGAAATCTTTACCAATTTCCCACCAACACCCCTTGGCTTGTGCTTTGGTAAGTAATATTCCCCGTAATGTCATTTCACAGTCTGGTATTTTTTCTTGAAAGCCCTGAGGTCAATTTATTTGTTGGCTATAGGGTCCAAGTTGAATACAGTGGCAATGTATCCTTTGGTAAACTTGATCAATGTTGAACCATTTCCATCTATTACTGTCCTAGTGGCTAGATTATACCTTAATGTTGTTGACCTAATTAAGTCAGGGTTGGGGAAAACATTGGGACAAATGAGATTGGCTAAATCATATTTCCAAGCATGACAAATAGGGGCCTTATAGTTCCTCTGCTTATGCCAATGCTCAAAGAGGATCCAACCTAGGACAAGTAATTTGGCATCCCGACAATTATAGCAGTAGTCAAGAAATCTATCCTTGGCTCCGCCTGGGCCACGCAATTTCAAAATTGTTCTAGCGGAACCAAGGAGTTGAATCATAAGATTCTCATCTAAGCTTCATTTTGAAGTGGAAGGCTGGCCTGACTGACTCATTTTTCTTTTATGAAGGTAGCTTAGGGATTTTATGGTTGACAACAGCCCTAAAAGCTTTAGAATTAACCTATAGTTGGAAAAACTAGGCACAGAGGAGGAACAGTTACTTACCAGTTTTCTGCGCTTGCAGAAGCTTGAGATTACTTTTTCCTACTCGTTCTGATGATTTCTTCTGAATGCAGTCGCGCTCTCGAGAATACCTTAATTCTTGAATTCCTACACAATTCTCTGTATTAATGAACTTCATGCGGCAAGAATACCTGCACAATTCTCTGTATTAATGCACTTCGTACTGCAAGCACTTCGAAATCTTTCTCTTTTGAAACTTTGAATTTGGGCCATTGATCTTTTCCTTACATTCTCAAAACCATGGTCATGATTGGCTGACTAGATTTGACAATCTTTGTTGCCATTCAGAAAATGTACAAGTCAGATACGTGGCAGCACCTCGTAGCGTAACAGCCTGTGATGGCCCACCTCTTACCTACCCCGCACTGGCATGCCTCACTTCTCAAAAAAGAGAATGCCACATGTCACGATATCATGATCGTGCAGCATAGATTCCAACCAAAGAGATTCTCCTTGCGACGATGTGCAACCGTTGGATCAAGTCTTTTGCCAGCTTAGATTTTTTGACATGTGTCATTCTGTCGCAGTTGTGCAGCAAATATTCTCTCCTGACAGATTCATCATGCGCCCTTGCACGACCATTAGATTTTTCCCTTCCTGCAACCATTGGATCAAGTCTTTAGTGGGATAGGATGCCAGCTTTGATTTTTTGACGTGTCATTCTGTCGCAGCAAATATTCTCTCCTAACAGATTCCTCATGCGTCCTTGCGTGACCATTAGATTTCACCCTCCCTGCAACCAATGACAACGGGTAACCTCTAGAATCCTAGATTAAGGGGCCGGTCAACTTATGAATATTAGGACATGAAGTCATGACTTCACTGACTGACAACTTGCTTGCATATTAACTTCTTAAACAATTAAAAAGTGGACCCTGCTAGCTTGCTAGGTTAACCCGTTCCCCACCAAGCCGTAATCGACAAGATTAGGTATATGGGGCTGGTAAACAATACGGTTTTGATGGCTCAGGTTTCAACTTAGACAACCGGCAACCGAAGGTAGCAAGTCAACATAAGATTATGCAGAGGGTTTCTTGTATAAAATGTCAACCATTGATATTTGGAAATCTAACGGTTCAAGTGTCAAAACCTAATTATGCAAATATTTCAAGCATCATGCATGTAGATGAACTACACTATCAATAGAAAGTGTAATTTTACTTGTGCATATAAAATTTCATAATTAATTCTATCTAAAAACAACCAAATTGAAATCAAATTAAATCCAAAAAGATTGAGAGTTCACATATATTATAGCTCTCTTAGTTGTGCCTATCTCAAGAGTCAAAAAGAAAACAAATGCCAAGCAACATTAGAAACCTCTAACCATAACAGAGAGTTAGAGACCATCACCAAATCCATGTCAACATATATAAATTAAAGCAAACATATAAGAAGCAACATTAGAAACCTCTAAGTTCTAACCATAACAGAGACCAAATTATATTAATACAAAAAGTAGAAATTATATTAATACAAAAAAGATTTACACTTGGGTAATTATATTAATACAAAAAGATTTACACTTGGGTAATTATATTATTACAAAAAGATTTACACTCAGGGAATTATATCAATACAAAAACCACTCCAGCGATCAGCCCAAGCTCCAAAAAACACACAGCCCCAGAGAGGGTACCACAATACCATAGAAATCCCTAGCCCCTTGACTGAGTGACTCCTTGAAAACTTGCCACCCTACCACCCCAGCACAGAAATCACCAAAAAAGTGGCCCTAAGAGTCGGATGACTCCTACGGCCACTGCGAGTAGAATCCCCCCGTATTCACAATGGATGCGAAGTATTGAAGCCATACTAGAGTATCGTCTGTGTCCATTCCAATTGCCCGTCAAAGAAAGTGTCTCCCATGAGCTACCCAAAGCATGTGCCTTCCAAGTGGTTTCTCATTCATGTTTAGGAGGAACAGTTGCCTAGCTACACCCTCCTGTCCCTCCCGCAGCTTCTCTAGGTCTCTCGGCCACAGGATACCAACCCCCAATTCTGTATTAATCACCACATCTAAGTCATCCAAAAGAATATCTGGATTGAATACCCCCCGTAGAATGATCAGTGCATCCACCTTTGCCTCTCCTAAGTCCAACAAAGAAGCCAGAAAGTGTGAGGAAATATCTGAATTTACCCTATATCTATCCTCAGAGACCAAGAAGTCTTTACTAAGGACCATCTTCACTGCCTCAAGGAAGAATAGGTTTTGCTAGTTACAAATGTTCATCAGTCTGCCATCTTTGATACGGCCCAGAAAGGTGACCTGGCGATTATTGCAGCAGAGCCTTATGGGAGTCTCCATGCTATATTTTGAGCAAGCCAGTCGAGTGTCGTTTTGCTGGAGACCTCCAGGATTTAAAGGAAGATCATTAATGAACACACGCTTCAACTGACATGCATTTATTCATTTATACATTGTCCAAATTTTTTGTAGCGTCAATCTTCGGCTCGTGTAAGGATCGACCATTACCAAAAGCTCTTTAATAACTTGTCAGATCTATTTAATAAATTAAAAATCAATGCTTGGAAAAAAGTATTTTGTAGGCCACCAAATGAAATCGATATCAATGATTCAATATATAAATTTATAATAATATCATATTTTATATAATATAATATATAATTTTATATTGAAAATTTCATTCTTTGAAACATCTATGATCTGTATACATTACAATTTCAAACCGTAATTACTTCTATATTATTTAGTAAAATTTAACATCACCCTTCAAAAAGATTGGGGAATTACATCGTACATGAACCTTTAACCAACCTTAGTTCTAAACAAAACTCCTATCCTTCGACATTCAAACCTTGCTTTGATCCTCCAAAATCTTTTTGGTTCCTCTTTTCGATGACACGCAATGAATATTTCACTGTAGTCCATAATTATCCTATTAACATGCAATGGATCCGTTACAAATTTAATTGTGTGCTCATTCACAATGTCAGTCAATGATTCACTATAGAACCTTGCATTATATGTACAAGAAACCACTATGCATGGGTAACAATAAGGCCAGTAAAGGAGAATTAAATTGATTTTCTTGAGGTCACTAGCAATTGAGTTGCAATACCAATTCCATGCGTCAATTCAAATTTCTAGTTTCTCATACATGCATGCATGTGTGAGAGATTCAACCCACCACCCAGATTAGAATGCATCATTTGCAAATGTTAAAAGTGTCGATTCTTGACACGATTTATTCCACTTGACGAATGCTCGTATTTCTTAATTCTAAGACATGCAAAGTAATAACAACCTGCATAGCCACACACAAACAAAATTTTCCATCATCTTAGATTCTTATTACTATTCTACATCTGTGAACTGAGAACTCTATCACACAGTTAAAATCAAAATCATGAATGATCACAAAATAAATACTTGGTAACTTACTTTCTTCGCATAGCTGTTGTAATGAAAGCCATTACTTTGAACTTTTACAGTCTATTGATTCTTGACCTATCTGAAACTTAGTAATGCAATATAAGTTTGAAACACTAAATACTATCATATATACATTACATGTACGTCTGTGACAAATGGGTAATAAATAACAAGCAACTTCGTTTAATTCATATTGGCTAATCTGTGTGGTTTGTCACGACTCAGTACTCACTTGCCATTGATGAACTTAATTGAGCATTGTCTAATCTATGTGGTTAAGTGCATTCAATCAAATCAATCGTACCACCACTGACCATTTGATGCACCCTAGAACGAAAGATGAACGGTTGTAGTTCAATTTCGGAAGGTAGATCTCCAACGCCACACATTGCTAACAAAATCCTCCGGAATCAACTAGCAGTCATTAGATATTATTAGATCAACAGTTGACATATATATAAAATATATAATATATTTTATTGATTATTGTGCAAAGGTGGCAGCACAGCAGAGCGTAAGTCCTCGGTTGTAGAACTACAAATTTGGGAAATTGGGTGTGTCAGTACTTATGCCGTTGATTTGCGATCATCTGACAACCAAAATCTATTAGAATTTTTCCATTTAATGACATCCACGCTCGAAGTGACCTCTGTCCTTTTGTAATAAATAAGGAATGTTGTGAAAAGCACAATTGCATGTATTTGGGAAGGCAATTTATGCAGCTCAATTAAATAATTATCTATTCATTTTCATTAATCAAAATCGTTGTTACTTGACACTTGTCTCTATTCCAGAGACTTTATGTAGAAAGATGGGTGTGTCAAAACTGCAGCCTGGAATGGAACTTCAACTAAAGTCTGATGCCATTCACACAGTATGATTTTTTATTGGCATAACAATTTATTTCACCAATTAATTTTTTATTGGTTTGAAACTATATTTAAATTCGCCAATAATTTTTTTATTGCTTTGAAAATTGGTTTAATTCGCCAATGTAAATATATTTTCTAGTTTGAAATTAGATTTTAATCGCCAGCAAAAATATTTTCTTATTTTGAAAACAAGTTTAATTCGCCAATGTAAATATATTTTCTGGTTTGAAATTAGATTTTAATCGCCAACAAAAATATTTTCTTATTTTGAAAACAGGTTTAATTCGCCAATGAAAATATTTAATTGGTTTGAAAATAGGTTTTAATCGCCAATGAAAATATTTTATTGGTTTTTAAAAAATTACAATTTGCTAGGATTTTCCATAGACCTCTAGCGATTAGAAAAGATTCGCCAAATAAGATTTTTTTTTCTCGAAAAAATGAAAAAATTCGCCAATAAAATTAATATTTTTCTTGGGAAGTATACATGATTCACCAGGATTATACACCTTCTCCAGGGGGGGTTCTTAAAGTTATCCGTGATGAACAAGAAGATGCAAACAAAGGTAAAGAACAAGTTGTTGATTCAAGGGGTGGATTTAGAGGCTCTAGAGGCAGATTTGGTGCAGGTAGGAGTTCCAATACATTTTCAAGAAGATGCTACAATTACAATCGGTTTGGTCATCCATCCTTCAAGTGTCCTGAAAGACAAGGCTCTACTTCAAGCATTGGTGACAAGAGGGTTCAAATTGTACAAGAGGAGGATAAGGAAAGTGTGAATTCACCCTCTCTACATGTTGTTCCAGAATTTGGGGAAACATTGATGGTGAATAGACAACTCTTGAAGGCACCCAAGGAGAAGGAGCTGACACAAAGAAGAGCACTATTCAGGACAAGATGCAAATGCAAAGGTAAAGTATGCAAAGTTGTGATAGATTATGATTCTACTAAAAATATGGTATCTAATGAAATGATAGATAAGCTGCAGTTGCAAAAATTTCCTCATAAAAATCCATATAAGATACAGAGATACTATCACACCTATTGTATATACAGAGATACTAACACACCTATACTCTACTCCAATTGGTTTAATAAGATTACACCTATCTCTGTATCTTATATAGAGAACTATTAAATACTGTACTATCACACCTATTATATATATAGAGAACTATTGTATCTCTGTATCTTATATAGGTTTGAGACTTGCAAATTGGTTTCATACCATCCCCTTTCTCTGCCTTAAATATAGAGATACTATCACACCTATTGTAACATACTGAGGTCCTCTCCCCTACATAATGTTATTTTGTTTAAAATTTAAACAATCAATGAAATTAACTATTTGTAATAGAAGAAATCTATTTAGTTTTCCATCTATTTTAGCTAACTATTTTAATATAATTGTAGAGCAAAATCCCTACATTTTGATGCATTCTTTATTTTGTTAGTTTATGGGGTCAGAGTCATTTTTTGGAGCGTATACTGGTCCGTGTCTTGAGGCATCAATAGAAACAATAAATAAAAGACAAACAGGAGCCCAAGGCGTCAAAATAGTCCTTGACAATTTCATCTTCCCATCAAAGTTTCTTGCGGAATCAATGAAAGAAAGGAAGCTCCATGTGTCATCTTGGCTCACCATTTTGAGTTTTGATAGTTGCAGCAGAGTTTTCTTTTGCGCTATTGGCAGGAGGATGCAACGTGTCATCACAGTGCATCATTTTTAACTGGCAGATTTTGGCAGGGTTTCCTTTGTGACATTTGCTGAATCATTTGTAGTAGAATCCACATGTCTATTTTTTAACCATTTCAAGGTTGATAGTCCTGACAGTATATTGTGTTGTGCCATTGGATCGGGATATACAAGTGGCATCACTGTGTGTGCGGGATGTGATTTTAAAAAGGAAACAATGCATATTGGTGTGCCATTGGTTGGAGTTTGTAACATGTCAACATTGTGCATCATATATGGTGGGTCCCAGTGGAAAGAAAAGGAAATGGCCATGTGGCAGCGCCATGTATCTCTAAAGCAAAAGGTTTTTGACAGCATTTTCTCTTGCGCTATTGGTCCAAGTTGGAGTTAACATAATGAATCATTCTTCATGTAGAGTCATGGGAATGTTCAAGCCACAGTCTAAATAGTCATCGGCATTTTTGATGCTCTTTAAGTTTTAGTTAGTTTCTGAGTAGACTGTTGTTTTCCTTTCAGAATCTTTGGTTCAGGATTGGTTTAAAATTTGTTTTAGAAGTTAGAATGCATGTAAGAAATACCAAAAAATGATAAGAATCTTGTACCTTAATGGGCACTTCTCAGATAAGATTTAATATTGTATGCCTGTGCAAATTTTGGCCTTTCATATTTTGTTCTCCAATCAACAATGATGAGTGGTGACATTCTGTGCTAATTTATTTTAGGATTCTTGTTTGTTATATGTGATACATTTTAGCCTATGTGATTCAATATCAAAGTGGTGACATTTGAATATCGATGGAAAATCATGCGTATATGCTCTTTTAAAGGCTATGATTCATTGTTATTATCAGTAATTGGATGTGTTGTGTTATTTTATCTTTCAACCATGAGATCATGTTTCGACGCATCACCATAGATTAGAATTTATATGCAATTGCTTGTTATGCGATGTTTCTCTCTTTTCTTCCATATATTAAAGATTCAAGGAAGAGCCAAATTCTATAAAATCTGGAGGTTGTCTCATGAATCAAGTCCCATGTTTATGAGATTTCCCATTGTTGGTAGTTAGATGAAAATTTAATCATCAACAGTTTTTGGCACGTTGTTTGATTAGAAGTCGGATCGCATGAACCAAGGACCTATGATGAGAGCTTCTTCAACCAATAATACAAGATTTTTAGTTCCACCATTGGTAATTGTTACTTGAAGGACAACCGGATCAGGCACACTACCAATACAGATGGTTGCACCAGTACCTCCTATAAATTTTGTCAACTAGAATAGCGATAGCCCTCTTATTCCCCCAGTAGCTCCAGATACATGGGATCCTATCTCGAACAACGCTATAAAGTCACTCCCCAAATTCACGGGAGAAGATTCTAAGACTCCAACTGAACACTTGAAAGATGTAGCAAATGTGTGCATGGTTCATCATGTAACAGAGCACAATGTGGCTTACGATTGCTCATTGCATCTTTAAGGGGAAGGCTATAGACTGGTATCAGTCTCTTCAGTCAAATTCTATTAGCACATGGGACCAATTGGGAGATGTATTTTTCAACAAATTCAATGAGAAAGGGGACAAATCATCACTTCTGCAACAATTGATTACTATCAAAAGGGCCCCGCAAGAAGCCATTACAGATTTTAACACAAGATTCCAAAAGACTTGGCAGAGGATTCTAGTGGCAACTCGACCTCCAGTGAGTATGGCAATTATTTTTATCTAAAGGATTTCAATTCAGACATCAGTTATGATTCAATCATTACGAGGATAGACTCTCCCATCAGCCTACAATTTAGCCATAAGGGTTGAGAACAACTTGATAGATGAGGCAAGCATAATCATTTGAAAAAAAGATTTGAACCTGCTATATGAGAGTGCCACCAAATCCAAGATCCCTAAGCATGGATGCTATGAAACTATGAGGCCTACCCTTATTACACCTCGTGATTTGACTATGAGACTTGTTGTTTGGATTATATTTTAACATGTGGACATTTTGGGAACTGTCAATCCCGTATATTTAGACATTCGATGGCTTTATTTTGTGCTTTTTTTAGATAGATGAGTTATTATATGATGATGCTATATCTTTACATGCTAGATTATAATCTGCTTCTATGATGATGAATGTGTTATAATATTTGATGCAATTGAAATGGTTTATTGAGATAATTGAGTTGATAAAATATTATGTTGATTTGTGATTTCATGGTCCTGATTGTGTTATTGAAAGTATAATTGATTTGGGAAACAAGTGATTTTTATCATGTGATATAATTGAGAATCTATGAACTGGTGTGATCATGTGTGTGCATAATTTAATTTCTTCGGGTATGATATACATTGTGCCCTATTGATGTGTTTGTGTAGTGTGCCAGTAATTTCCATGGCTAATGGAAACTCGAGGTCATACAAATAACCCTAAGTAATTATCCCTGTGATTCCAACCTAGTCCCTAAGGTGGACAAAGGTTAATTGTTGTTTGAGCATGAATGTAATGTGTTAATACTTGATTTTGGTTTTTAATTTGAGTCTCCTAAAGTTGTCTTAGGATGGGTGGATGATGAGTGTCATCTATGTGTCATTTTCGTTCATAAGTTTTAAGGGTTTTTAAATGATGTTTTTTGAGCTTTCTAATGTTAATTTCAAGTGTTTAAGGGTCCTAGGTCAAGTACCTATGGGTTAGGTACCTTATAGACCTCAAATCATGAGTTTTAACTCATGTTTGACTCCTCTTTTGACCCTAGGAGTTAAGTGGCGAGATTAGGGTTTTGGGTTGAAAGTTGGGTGACTTGTCACATCCAATCCCGCAACCCAAGGTTCATGTAAGGGCTTGGGAAAAGAACCCCTAGTGCTTCCATGTTCCCCATGCCTCACACATGTGTGAGGAGGTGGGTGAGGAGGTGTGCTCTTGAGGAGGAATGAGAGGATGACAAGTGTCACCTCCCTACTCCTCATTATCTCACACGTGTGAGAACACATATGGGGAGTGGTGCTTGTGAGAGTGAATGAGAATGTGACAAGTATCACCTCCTAATTCATGGGGATGGTTTTTGAAACCCTATTGTTGATGGTGATGTTAGTCACACACAAACACAAAATAAAACTTACACAACAACCCTTATTTATCTTGAAAGATACGATGAATTCAAAGAATTCATGATCCCAAGTCTCCATTGATTAGTTCATAATCTACTAACGTTACTCAGTGGTTGATGTGTGTTGTTGCTAATCATTCAGGGGCCTTACGTTCATCAATAATTTCTGCCTTTACACTAAGAACTTAATCAAATAATGTGCCTACAGTTTGCATGATATTTTCAACACTACATGCATTTAGCTCAAATATGCTAATTATATTCAGTTATCTATGAGATGTCAGCATATTTCTCTTGTTCTGCTTGTTATTTATCATGATTTGTAGTTATGAAAGTGATTCAATGAAATTAAAATGAGAAAAAGGGTTAGAGAATGAGATTCCCAAAATTACTTGACTGAGATCATTGATCCACATACATGTTCCCATATAGCAATGAAGAGAAGAAAACTAGAATCATATTTCACCCTGACAATCCACAAATCCGCATGATCTAGTGCAAATCTTCAAAGGAAAAGTTGACAACATGTAATAAAATGAAAGCGCTTCTATTGAACACAACATTCACCAGTACATATCCATAAATCAACTTGAAGATTATGTAAAGTTTATAATCAGGATGTAATCTAAAGTTTCATCTCCATTCAGTATGCTTTAGAACAAGTACATTTACAATGATCTGAAGAAAGAACCTTGACATTTCAACAGTTCAGTCCTCATCAGTCTCAGTAATCAGATCTCTTACATGAAATTGTTTTAGGTTAGATTTAGAATGATTGACCTACTTTCTGTACAATAAAGGGACTCAATATATAGCTCTGATTATCCCCAATACAGTCACAAAAAACCTTAGTTAATCAACGGTTCACACCTCAAGTTGCAGCATCAACGGTGGGAAAAATCCCACCCAAAAATATCTCTGAGCAGCATACTCATCCTAAGCGTAAGATGCCCTTTTGGAAACCCTAACAGCTCAAAATATCTTCCGTTGTCTGTTATAATAATGTTCCTCCATCTGCATTTTGTCTTCTCATTGAAGGCCTTGACTTCTCTCGCCATCCTTATCTTCTTTTGTGATCTGATCCGCCCTCCATGATGTCATCGCCATTAAGTTCCATCTTCCAGATATCTACAACCCTGCAAATAGACACAAAAAAAATGGATTAAAACTATATCAAGTTGCTTCGTCAATTTATTACCTAGTTAGAAAGTTAGATGGGCATCAATACAGCAATTTTGGCACCTTTAAACTTCCCTTTTACAGTCGGTCTAATTCTGCATATACCCCCTTGTTCGTATCACGCTCTATTTTGTTCTGTATATCTCCATCGGCATGACCCTCTCGATTGGGTTGATCTTCAAATTTCCCTCCGATCGCTTATGTTAGTCTGATGTCCTCCTTATCGACATGCATTCCCCTTTGTATATCAAGTATGTATGTTATAAACATACAAGCATTAAAACATTCAAGGATTTTTCTATTTTGAACTTCTCTTTGAAATCTGGCTTGTACATTTTGTTTTGCATATTGACTTGTATATCGCAACATACAAACACATATGCATACAAAGAATATTCTGTATTTAATTCTCTTTTGACATCCGGCGCTTTGTATCTATCGCATTGTATGTATCGTGTTGCATACCGCATATACAAACCCTCAAATATACAAAGAGTTTCTTGTATTTAATTCTTTCTTCACATCTGGCTTGTATATCAGCTTGTACCTTCCAATATACATTCAGTTCCGATGCAATCATTATATCGGATTTTAAACTTTCTGAGATCCGCCTTGTATGTTTCTGAATGTATGTATTGCAATGTATGTATCAAAACATACAAACCTAAAAATGTACCCAACGAACTTAACTGAACCCTCATTATAACTTTGAACCTGCATCGGGTCCACCTATGCACATTAGTTTAACTAATATGACTCTCTTCATAGATCGGGATATGATGATGATGTCATCATTATGGACAGGCCTCGTTGAAATACAAAAGGATGACGTAATGGTCACCTCGAAGGAAAATCAGGAGTTCAAGAAATATGACCCTGATATTTAAGAAATATCACCCCTGAATAAGATGACGTCACGTTCATGTTGGGTCCTTTGTTTAAGAGTTGTGTTGTAATGACGTCACTATCATATTATTGAATAGGGTGATTATCGGATATATATACCTCCTTGAGGTAAAAAGAATGATGACGTCACCATTAGGGTGATTTCCTTTGTTCATCGAGCTTAGATGATGTCATCGTCATATTGGCATTGGGGTGATATTTTGTGATAGGGTGATATTTGTAAGATCAGGTGATATTGAAAATATGACCCCCACAAAATATATGAAGCTACCTGACTGGCAGATATAGTTATTACATAAAATTGATGTTTGGATTTTGCGAACCAAATGATTATCGGGTTATAAACCTATATCATGGTGATCTTACATAATGTGACTAATGTTTAAAATATGACCCCCCTCCTCGAAATCTTAGGTTTGACTGAAACTTTGACCTATCATAACTTCCTTATTTGGCTGAATTTCAGGGTGATGCAAAAGGCAAACCTTCCTAGAATTTTACACTCTTTCACATGGCAAGCCCCCTGAGGAAAGATTCAGACTTTGAGATTTGGGTTCAGACTTCAAGATCACAAATACACTTGACATTGGGCATATGCATACTGACTGATGTTACTTTTACCATGACTGCCCAAAGTACAAAAGCAAGGGAACAAGCTAGCAAAGATGGGTCCCTGTTTTGCTAAAGCAAAGATGGGTCCCTATTTTGCTAAAGCAAAATGGGGCGTGTTGTGAGCATCACAACAACTAGCAACCAAACAAAACAACTAAATTCAGACCATTAAAGAAAACTAATTAAAATAAATTCATAACTTCCAACTATCTTTTCTGCAAATCATCATTCAACTTGAGACTCAATGTATTCAATAAGGTGCATGAATTTTCTTTTTCATTTTAAGTGGGTGCACGTGATTAATAATCCTCATCTTGAAGATCGATTGAACAAACCAGTGACTGACATTAGCCTACGTAGTTGATGTCATTCTCTCATAGCCAACCGGATAGAGCCTTGTTGTGAGCAGGCGTCCATAGCCCTGACAAGGTTATTGTTACAATTCTCCTAAGTAGAGCCCCACTGCCAGCAAGCATCCATAGCCCTGGTAGAGTTCCTTAGATGGCTTAATCTGGATTTTCAGTATAATCCATTTTATTTATTATTATTTTTGTATTTGATAGAACTTCATAAGATACTGCATTTGTAACTTCATGATGCAAGGAGTGGTCACTTGCTGAAATTAAGCTGAGAATTGTAATGGTAGCAAGGGTGACATCTGATTTTTCACCTAATATCTACACTGGTATGTTCAACAAACCCAAGGATTTTAGGTGTGTCATTGTGAGAAACCTCCTTGAATACTCAACCCACAGTTATTGAATACAAAATTTCACAAAGCTAAACAACTTTCTACATTCATGACAGTCACAACAAGTTATGCATAAACTTCAAATAATTACCTGAATGTTTTGAATTCCACATTGTTTTCAATGGTTGTTAGTCTGCTCCTTCATACTCTAAAGCAAAACAAAGATCCCTACTGAGGAAACAACAAAACAAACAAAACAAGCAGACTATACAAACAACTATACAAATATGTACACTATGATACACATGGTTGTCATGGCACTGCTTCAGGCTTGAAAGTAATGTTTGAGAAACTGTCCATTAACTGGTAATGGAACATCCTTGCTAGTTAATGTCCTAAGCCTGAAGGTGCTGTCTCCTAAAATTTCAAAAATTTGAAAGGGACCTATCCAGAGTTTATCAAACTTACCATGATCTCCTTTCCTCTCATGTGCTTTGTCCCACATCAAGACCAAATCTGAGATTCTAAAAGCCTTAATTATGGCTCTTTTGTCAAACCAGCGTTTGACAACAGCCTGATGTTTAGCAAATTGTTCAATTGCTTTACTCATTTTTTCTTCTAGGTTTATCAATTGAAGCAACCTGACCTCTTGTTTATTATCTATGCCCAAGTATGCTTGTGCAAACTGCAATGTAGGAATCCTTAGGTTAACAGGGAGGATAGGATCCACCCCATACACTAGATGAAAAGGAGAATTTCCTAATGCAGGCTTATTCCTGGTTCTATCTACCCACAAGGCATATTTCAATAAAGTATTCCACTCCCTAGGGTTCTTTTCTATCAATTTCTTTATGATATTCAATAGGTTCTTGTTTGTGGATTCTGCTAATCCATTCCCTTGGGGATAGTAGTTTGAGAAGAATTTCAATATGATCCCATAATCAAAAGCCCAGCTTGATAGTTTAATTGAAGTGAAAGCAGATCCATTATCACATACTAAAGCATATGGAACTCCATACCTGGTCACTATATTTCTTTCCAAAAAATTGATGACATCCTCAACATTACATGTTTTACTGTTGACAGCTTCAGTCCACCTGGTACAGTAATCAGTAATAGTTAAAACATACCTGTGGCCTGAAGATGATGGAGGATTGGTAGGTCCTATGAAGTCTATTCCCCATTGAGCAAATGGATGCATCTCCATAATTGGCTGCAAAGGTTGAGCATCATATCTTTCTCTGTTTGCAGCAAGTTGACACATATGACAATATTTGATGTGTTCAGCAGTATCTTTAAAAATAGTGGGTCAATAATACCCTTCCCTGAGGATAGCATGAGTGGTAGCTAAAGGTGATCCATGTGCAGTCCCAAACTTATCATGTAACTCTGCTAACACCTTGTCTGCTTCTTGTCTTTCCAGGCATCTAAGGTATATCCCCTCATAGTTTCTCTTGAAAAGGATTCCTCCTTTTATCATGTATTTATGTGACCTTATCTTCAAGGCTCTCCTCTGTGAGGCTTGCAGTCTTGAAGGACATCTTCCAATAATCAGGATGTGTCTGATGTCTAAGTACCATTCTCCATCTTCCTTTGCATTTACAACATACTGTTGGCTCATGATATTAGGATCAATCTTTGATATCATTTGGCTCAATGCTTGTCCTCTCACTAACTTCATGGGTGTAATGTCCATATCATACTCTTGGAGGACAGTGATCCATTTAGCTCTTTTCTCACCTGGTTTGCTTTGCATTAATATCATTTTTACTGCTACATCAGGTACTACAGCAATCACTTTACTTCTCAGAATGTAATGCCTAAATTTCTTAACTGCTCGAACCAAAGCAAGCACCTATCTCTCAACGTCCATGTATCTAAGTTCTGCATCTCTGAATGGGCAGCTCATGAAGGCTATAGGCTTTTCCTCCTTTTCTTCATTTCTCTGTGTCAACACTGCTGCAGAAGTATGCTCTGAAGCAAATGAGTAAATGTAAAAGTCCTTGGTATAATTTAGACTGATCAGAACTGGAGCATTTGATATGGCTTTTTTGATATCTTCAAAAGATACTCTAGCTCTAGGTGTCCATTCGATTTTAGCGTCCTTCTTGAGTATGGCGTTCAAGGGTCAGACAATCTCTGCAAAGCTAGTAATAAATTTCCTAACAAAATTGATCTTACCAAAGTAAGATTTGAGCTCCTTCTTAGTTCCAGGGAGCTGCAGTTTCATGATTGATTCCACCCTGTCAGGATCAATGATAATCCCATTTTATGTTATTAGGTGGCCCAATAGCTTCCCTGTGGTTACCCCAAATATGCACTTTTTAGGGTTCAGGGATATCCCGTATTGCTCACATTTCTTGAGCACCTTTCTCAGGTCCTCGACATGGTTTCCTCTATCTTTAGAGAAAACCATTAAGTCATCCATGTATATGACTATGCATTTACCAATCAACCCTATGAAGGCTATGTCCATTGCTCGCTGAAATGTTGCCCCAGCATTTATTAACCCAAACGGCATGCTCCTGTAGCCGAAGATCCCCCACTTTGTGGTGAATGTAGTTTTTAGTCTGTCAATTTTGTCCACCATCACCTGGTTATAACCAGAGAAACCGTCCAAGAATGACATCATCTTGGCACCATTCACAATCTATAAGACCTCATCCAGAGAAGGCAAAGGATAATTATCCTTTTTAGAAGCTCTGTTTAAGTTTCTGAAGCCCACGCACAACCTGATGTTGCCATTATTTTTCCTTACTAGGACCAGGTTTGCCACCCATGTGGAATGTCTCACAAGAAATATGATCATGGCATCAAGCAGCCTTTTAACCTCTTCAAAAATGATGGGCTCCAGTAAAGTATTGACGGGTCTTTGTTTCTGCCGAAAGGCTTGACGTCTAGCTTCAAAGGTATTGTATGAGTGATGACTGATGTGTCGTAATTTTTTAACTCATCATAAGTCCAGGCAATGACATGGATATAATCTTTGAGAGCTTGGGTTATTCCTTCCAAGTCCTCCTCTATGCAGACCTTCCCAATCAGAATGTTTCTTCTTTCATCATTTTGTCCAATACTGACCTGCGAGCACTATCCTCCATTGGCCTTTGGAAGATCTTTCTGTTTTAGCATACTGTCTAGATCAAATGCTCTTTCTAGCTCTATCATTCCCTTAGGAATTTTGTTACTAGGCAACTCTAGGATTTCTTCTTCTTCCCAGACATGATCTTCTACATTCCTTTCATCTATGATCTGTGCCTCAAAAATATCCCTGTTGGAAATAAAGTCCAAAATATGCTGATCATCATCAAATACTTGAAGATTAGTTACATTGTCAGGCACAGAAGTTATTGATACTAATTCAACTGAGAATCTTTTCAGACCAAATATGGATAGTGGTTCCAAAGTACTGACAGCCTAGGCTAAGGCATCTACCCTATGATTTTGTTCTTTGGGTACATGGGTGATATTGAATGCATCAAAATCTTCTATCAAGTCCCACACCCTATGTCTATAATTGGACAGCTTCCTATAATTGCAAGAGTATATACCTCTTACCTATCTCACAACTAATTCTGAGTCTCCATAAACATGCAGAATTTTCACTTTTTTCCTAAATGTGAATAGTATCCAATGAATTAGAGCTTCATACTCTGTCACAATGTTTGTACATGGGAACTGCAATCTGTATGCTGCTAAGTAGGATTTTCTAGATGGATCAATAAGATCTACTCCTACTCCAGCTCCTTGCTTTGACTTGGATCCATCAAATCTGAGGATCCATGGCTTGTCTTCAATTAAAGGTTTTCCTGGGCCTTCTTTCTTCTTTTTCACTCTGGCAGCTGCACCATTTGATATCCACTTTAATTTTGGTGTCTTAGCTTTCTCAAACTTCACCTTTTCTGCCTTATGTAAAGCTGATATTTCCTCTTTCTTTTTATCCTCAGAAGAAAAATCTTCTGGACTAGGCAACGTCTGCCTTTTCAGAATATGCAGACACAATGAACAAGTAGTTTCTGAATGAGGTGCTTCATGTAACTTGCACCAACCTTCAATCAAGACATCCTGTGGAGATCTCTGTTGTTGTGTCATCTTTTGGATCTCTTTTGATAAATACTCTTCAGATTTGGACAGATTACTGCCCCTATCTTCATCAGATAACTCATAATCTAATTCTACTAAACAATCACTCCCTGGGGTGATTCTCTTGTTTCTTTTAACATTACTCTTGTTCCATACTAGTACCTCTTCTGTCATCTGAATAGAACTCTCATCATAACGTGTGCATTCTCCTTCTCCCTCAGATGACAAACAAAAATCAGTGTCACTATCACTATCTGCAGAACTTACCATGGACGATGATGATGATGATGATGCCTCACTGCATGCTTGTTCCAGCTCCAACATGTCTAAACATGCATCACAAGTCTTTTCAGAATGTACCTCATCATGCAACCTGCACCATCCATCAATTAGAATATCATGAACATGTATTTTTAACAACTGACATCGTTGCACCTCTTTAAACAAATGCATCTCAAAGTCCTTGAAATGATCTATCTCTACTTCATTTTCATGGTTACAATCAGATTCCAAAGTCATTTTATCATCCTGAGGGCCATCATCATGATTATGAAAGTCAAACATCAGGATTTCCTCTATGCTGACAGCTTGGGGTCTGATGGAGTAAACTCTAGGTTCCACATCCATATACATGATTTCATTGGTTTTGTTATATTCAGTGATCATGTGTTTCATGCGAGGCTCAACATCTATCCTTATTTGATTTGGTATCCCCTTCCAAGGCAACCACATATGATTGAAATTAGTTGACATGTATCCATTAAGGGTTTTTAACCAGTCTCTGCTGAGTAACATCCCATATGTATTAGGTATATCAACTACCTGAATATCAATGTAATACTGAATTCTAGGATCTGATGCCAGCTGCATATGAATGTGAGTTAGTTCTCCTACCACACTCACCTGTGTTTTGTCTAATTGTGTCCCTTTCTTTAATGACTTAGCAGGATGCAACCTGATGGCATTGCACATGGACAGGGGCATTACATTAGTAGATGCTCCTGAATCTACTAAGCAGTTGTTCAAATTTTTACCAAACATCCTTATGGTAAGGAGGAAAGGAGGTGACTCACTCTTGTCTTTGTATAGGGTCGTGTGGGAAGTCTCTGCAGCTTGAACAGTAGCTGGCATTTTATGTTTAACATTAACCTCCCTAGCAGCATGATCTTTATTTCCAAACTGACCTGGGGTATGACTATCCTCCTTTTGAGTAGGGTCATCTAATGATTTCATGAAAGCTTTCTTGATAGCAGGGGTTTTAAGCAGCTCTAACAATGACAGGCTTATTTTAACCTTTTTCATTTCATCTGCCAGATATGTAACCAATTTGTCAGATTCAGGAGGTAGATTACCAGCTTTTGGTGTTGTATTCTATGGTGCTAAGTACTGGGCATTGACCTTGGGAAATCTAGGGTTATTACTTGCCTTGGGATTAGGTGGGGTGTTGAAATTGTTTGAAGGCAAGGATGTGATCAAAGGACTAGCAGTTCTGTTTGAGTTATTTCTCAGGTTGTAATTATGCTTACCTTGATATTGCTGTTGATAGGTATGTACCTCTTCAGGTTCATTTGATGGCTCATTCTCATCCTCAAAGGGAAACACATAACTAGACTCAAAAGCCATGGCAAATTCTTCACATGTTGAGATATAGTTCTGGTGAGAAGACACTGTCTATTGATAGGGCTAATTAGTGAAGCTTTCTAGCATTAAGGAAGAATCATATCCACAAGGGACAATTTCACTTCCTTCTTAATGATGTGGATTTCCTGAAGTATTGTATACTTCAGTTTGGAATATACTGGCAGTAATCTGAAATTGAGGACAATCCAGCTCTGCATGAGCATTGGTGTTGTGTATCTTGCACCCATTTGTAAGTGTTGCCTCTACAAGGTTTACTCTAGTGGTCTGTCTGGGTTCACTAGGAGGCTGATTGTCTAGGGGTGATGGCAAGGAACCATTGTTTGGCCTAGTGTTCCACACTCTAGGCTGTCTAGGAGGATTATTGTTGCCATTGTTATTGTAATTATTGTTGTACCCCCTATCAGGATAATTAGGTCTGTCATTGGCATAACCTCTGTTCTGATTAGGTTGAGAAAAGAAGTTTTGACTCCTCAAATGAGTGACCTCAGTGGTAAGTTTTCTTAACTATGTTGATATCTCCTTCATTTCTTCTTTCTCTTCCTGAACCTTGGCCACTACATTCTCTATCCGAGGCTTGAAAAAGGAAGATCCATTGTTATTGTTGGATTGTTCCACAACCTGAGGTACTTGTGTTTGTCCAGGATATTGTAACATTTGGCCATTTCCATTTGGTGGTGGCATGATACTGAGTGGAGGTATTTGCGGGCTAGCATCATAGCTGGAGGTATCATGGCTCCATTAGTCTGTTGGTGAACAGGATATGTAGAATAACCAGGAAGTGTAGGGAAGGTAATATTTGGTGTGGGAGCAGGAGCCAATTGCTGATTGACTTGGATAGCTTCTTCAAAAGGTCCTGCCAAAGTTGTTACACCAGGATGTGCTCTCCTGATAAACATGGAAGTCAAGGGATCTAAAGCTGAATAATAAATGCTCCTAGCAGCCTCATCTACTACAACATAAGGTGCTACTACCTTTGAGAGCATTTTCTGGAATCTTGCATTGAAGTTAGCAATAGGTTCTCCTTCAAATCTCTTGATGGTGGCAAACAAATGATAATTCATTGAAGGATCTATAGGAGTTATGAACCTATCCTTAAAGGGTTTTTCTAAGGCATCCCATGAATCGACTGAACCCTGACCAAGACTAGTATACCAGTTATATGCCTCTTCCCCTAAGGAAAATGGAAATAACCTGCATAGCTCAATTCTAGCCCTACAACAAGCTTCCTTGAAAGTTCTGATGTGATCATCAGCATCCTGATATGGATGATACTTAGGACAAATTTTATTAGGATTCTTAGGCAGAGCATGATATGCATTAAAAGTTAGAGGTGACTCTGCAGCAAAGAATGACATTGGAACTAGTGGAGGTTGAACCTAAGGTATGACAGGTTGAGGCTGGACCTGAGGTGTGACAGGTGGTCTTGTAGGTGTTTGAAACCCAAGACGAGTTATAGGAGCATGCTCTGGTGAATCTCCTGACGCACTAGAATCAGGGGAGTGATGAATGTCCATAGTTCTAGGTCTAAATCCCCTGATAGGTAATTCTTCAAAGAGTCCACTAGATCTGGACCTAGTATTTGGCTTGGGAGCTAGGATTTCTTAAATTCAAGGAAGATTGGCTGGTTTACTATAGAGATCAATTGAAACTCTCTGGCCAAGGCTATATTTATGCTTGATTTTGGAAACTTCACAAATGATTTAGCATGCACAAACTTAAAATAGCAAATCTTTACATATAACTTGAAATACAAAGATGCTTGAGTGTTACCTTTCTTTCTGCATCATCAAATTGGGCAAGACTTATTGATGATGAGAGGCCCTCCTTCTAGTGCCAGTTTCTGTTGATGGTGATGTTAGTCACACACAAACACAAAATAAAAGTTACACAACAACCCTTATTTATCTTGAAAGATATGATGAATTCAAAGAATTCACGATCCCAAGTCTCTGTTGATTAGCTCATAATCTACTGATGTTACTCAGTGGTTGATGTGTGTTGTTGTTAATCATTCAGGGGCCTTACATTCATCAATAATTTCTACTTTACACTATGAACTTACTCAAATAATGTGCCTACAGGTTTATATTTGCATGATTTCTACCATTATTTGCAAGTCTTTGCATGACATTTTCAACACTACATGCATTTAGCTTCAATATGCTAATTATATTTAGTTATCTACGAGATGTCAGCATATTTCTCTTGTTCTTCTTGTTATTTATCATGATTTGTAGTTATGAAAGTGATTCACTGAAATTAAAATGAGAAAAAGGGTTAGAGAATGAGATTCCCAAAATTACTTGACTAAGATCACTGATCCACATACATGTTCCCATACAACAATGAAGAGAAGAAAACTAGAATCATACATCACTAGGACAGTCCACAAATCTGCATGATCCAGTGCAAATCTTCAAAGGAAAAGCTGACAACATGTAATAAAATGAAAGTGCTTCTATTGAACACAGCATTCACTAGTACATATCCAGAAATCAACTTGAAGATTACGTAAAGTTTACAATCAGGATGTAATCTGAAGCTTCATCTCCATTCAGTATGCTTTAGAACAAGTACATTTACAATGATCTGAAGAAATAACCTTGACATTTCAATAGTTCAGTCCTCATCAGTCTCAGTAATCTGATCTCTTACATGAAATTGTTTCAGGACAGATTTAGAATGATTGACCTGCTTTCTGTACAATAAAGGGACTCAATATATAGCTCTAATTATCCCTAATACAGTCACAAAAAACCCTAGTTAATCAATGGTTCATACCTCAAGTTGCAGCATCAACAGTGGGAAAAATCCCACCCAAAAATATCTCTGAGCAGCATACTCATCTTGAGCATAAGATGCCCTTTTGGAAACCCTAATAGCTCAAAATATCTTCCGTTGTCTGTTATAATAATGTTCCTCCATCTGTATTTTGTCTTCTCATTAAAGGCCTTGACTTCTCTCGCCATCCTTATCTTCTTTTGTGATCTAATCCACCCTCCATGATGTCATCGCCATTAAGTTCCACCTTCCAGATATCTGCAACCCTACAAATAGACACAAAAAAAATAGATTAAAACTATATCAAGTTGCTTCGTCAATTTATTACCTGGTTAGAAAGTTAGATGGGCATCAATACAACAATTTTGGCACCTTTAAACTTCCCTTTTACAGTCGGTCTAATTCTGCATATACCCCCTTGTTCGTATCGCACTCTGTTTTGTTCTGTATATCTCCATCGGCATGACCCTCTCGGTCGGGTTGATCTTCAAATTTCCCTCCGATCGCTTATGTTAGTCTGATGTCCTCCTTATCAGCATGCATTCCCCTTTGTATATCGAGTACGTATGTTATAAACATACAAGCATTAAAACATTCAAGGATTTTTCTATTTTGAACTTCACTTTAAAATCTGGCTTGTATATTTTGTTTTGCATATTGGCTTGTATATCAAAACATACAAACGCATATGCATACAAAGAATATTTTGTATTTAATTCTCTTTTGACATCTAGCGCTTTGTATCTATCGCATTGTATGTATCGTATTGTATACCACATATACAAACCCTCAAATATACAAAGAGTTTCTTGTATTTAATTCTTTCTTCACGTCCGGCTTGTATATCGGCTTGTACCTTCCAATATACATTCAGTTCTAATGCAATCATTATATCAGATTTTAAACTTTCTGAGATCTGCCTTGTATGTTTCTGAATGTATGTATTGCAATGTATGTATCAAAACATACAAACCTAAAAATGTACCCGACGGACTTAACTGAACCCTCATTATAACTTTGAACCTGCATCGGGTCCACCTATGCACATTAGTTTAACTAATATGACTCTCTTCATAGATCGGGATATGATGGTGTCATCATTATGGACAGGCCTCATTGAAATGCGAAAGGATGACATCATGGTCACCCCGAAGGAAAATCGGGAGTTCAAGAAATATGACCCTGATATTTAAGAAATATCACCCCCCGAATAAGATGACGTCACGTTCATGTTGAGTCCTTTGTTTAAGAGTTGTGTTGTAATGACGTCACCGTCATATTATTGAATAGGGTGATTGTCGAATATATATACCCCCTCGAGGTAAAAAGAATGATGACATCACCATCAGGGTGATTTCCTTTGTTCATCGAGCTTAGATGACATCATCATCATATTGTCATTGGGGTGATATTTGTAAGATCAGATGATATTGAAAATATGACCCCCGCAAAATATATGAAGCTACCTGACTGGCAGATATAGTTATCACATAAAATTGACATTCGGATTTTGCAAACCAAATGATTATCGAGTGATAAACCTATATCAGGGTGATCTTACATAATGTGACTAATGTTTAAAATATGACCCCCCCTCAAAATATCAGGTTTGACTAAAACTTTGACCTATCATAACTTCCTTATTTGGCCGAATTTCAGGGTGATGCAAAAGGCAAACCTTCTTAGAATTTTACACTCTTTCACATGGCAAGCCCCCTGAGGAAAGATTCAGACTTTAAGATTTGGGTTCAAACTTCAAGATCACAAATACACTTGACATTGGGCATATGCATACTAACTGATGCTACTTTTACCATGACCACCCAGAGCACAAAAGAAAGGGAACAAGCCAGCAAAGATGGGTCTCTATTTTGCTAAGGCAAAATGGGGCATGTTGTGAGCATCACAACACCTATTTATCTCCCTCTTGTTGAGGTGAGAAGGGTTCTTTTCTTTTGGCTTTGGTTATTGATTTTGGGAAGAAGCTTAGTCTTGGAGAGGAAGATTTGTGCAAGGAACTTGGATTTGGCTCTTTGAGGTCTTCACCAAACATCCTTTTTTCACTTGAGACTTGAGAGGTAGGCTCTCAAGGCCTCAATTTCTCCTTATTCTTATTTATTTTTGCATCTATGCTTGTAGTTGTGTTATGCAGTTTGTTCTTGTGATTTTCTTGGTGTTGTAATGGATTTATGGGTTGTAGTAGTGAGGTCTCCATGGGAAAGAGCTCACCATGTGATGGGCAAGAGAGGAGATAACCTCCTTGGGGAAAACCTCTCCTTAAAAAGGAGTTTTGATGGCTATGGCCTTGTTTATGATAAGATTTGATAGTTTCATGTATGGAAAGAGTGCATTGGTTATATTTTTGGAGTTATAAGTGGTTTTTGATAGCAAGAGGCTATGAGATTTGGGTGTTATGAGTTTTGAGTACTTTTGTTTGGTTTGATTTTCCCCTTGAGTTGAGTGAGTCCACTCTCTCTCCCTTAAAATCCATTTGTATGGATGTAGTTTGTTGAGTCTCCTTGGGTGGGTGTTCTTGTGTATTATTTTGAGTGTGTGTGTTTTTGGAATCCATTGTGTGAGTATGAACCCAGTTGTTATGTTGGCCTCCTAGCTCGGGGGTAACTTGTTTGCAAACCAATGGTTGGGAGGTGAGTTTCCCTTATCCTTGGGAAGATGTTTATTGTATTGTAGGTTTGACTCTTGGAGAAGAGATTGGGAGATGGTTTCATGAAGTGATAGAGTGTTTTTTTGATTTATTGTAAAATTTAAGGCAATGTAAATGCCTTGGCTCTTTTAGAGCCTTGTAAGGGTTGAGTGAATGAGAGAGAGTAAACCTCTCTCTTGAAATATTTCTATTGTTGTAATGATCCTCTTTAAAGATAAATATTTCTATTTGTAAATAAAGTCTATGGCATTTTAGTTTACTATCTTGTTGTCTTGGAAAATAAAATAATGTGTAAATCTTTCTCTCTCTCCCTTCTTCTATGTGTTATTGGATATTTTGCTTATGCAAGAAAAGAAAAATAGATCATGATTATATTGTTGTTGCAAAAATAAAATGACTATTTGTATTATAAAACAAAAAAAAAGATATGATTACTTGTTACTTACCTTGCTTATAGAAATATGAAAATGAATAGTTTTATTATTTATAAAAAATATATATATTTTAGTCTCTTATAAAAATTTCCCTATTGCTTTTGAAATGGAAATATATATATATAGTGCTTTTAAGATTTTGTTTTTTATTAATTTATAGGACAATAAATTATATATATATATTAAATTATAGTTTAAAGTTTATGTGTTATTTGCAAAGTGAAATACATTGTTGAGTTAGGTTTATGTTTTAACAATACAAACAAAAAAAGATGAGCACAGTGGTTATTTTCCTGCGCTTTGTGTTAGCACAGGGGCGTGGGGGTCATGGGACCCCCGTCCCCCATAGAGCCCTTGGGCTTTGTGGGGGTGGGAGCCCCATCCCTGACCAGGCTGGCGGCAATTGTCGTAGGTCGTTGGCCGCGCGGCCCTGCCCCCGGTAGTTCGGCCCCCTCTATGGCGTTAACTCTGTATTTCATTTTAAACTTTCACTTTGTATTAAATTTTATTCTTTGGCACCTTCTCTATGATATCTGCTACTTGGTTATTATTGTGCATAGAGATTTATGTGTTATGTTGGGGTGTTATATATATATATATATATATACTCTCTGTATATACACAACACTGTGTATATACAGAGCTCTTTATATGTACACAGTTCTATGTATATACAAAGAGTATCCCTCTCTGTCCCTTTTATTTTAATCAGTATTTTTAATTGTGTACATGTGTGTGTTTTAGAACCTATTTATCATGAGATAAAAAATAAAGAGAGTTTTTGAAAACTTTTGTACAAGCTTTATTGAAAAGTAGAGTTGTGCTTAAAATATATTTTCTACTTTTAAACTATTGCTAGATATTTCTAAACAAGTATTCAAAAAGCTTGGAGAGAAAATAAAAATGGAAAATGCTTTAACTTTTAAAACAAAAATGTGGAAAACTAGAAATGGAAAAATGGAAACTATAACTTTTAAAAAAAGGGAAACTTTTGCAAGCTTGACTTTGGAGAAATAACCTTCCCATTTGGGAAAGGAATTCTCTTTCCTTTTTCCTCTAACTTGTAAATCAAAGTTAAACTTGTGTCAGACAAATGTTATCTTGGAGTGCTTTTATAAACTCAAGATTAGGGCTAGTTGTGTTGCCCTAAATATTAGGATGTTAATCAAACTCTAAACTATATTTACCTTCAAAAACTCACTTATGGGTTAATTTAATTTATTTGCTTTAGTTCTATAGTTGGAATTTGTTTTATTTAATTTTAATTTATTTTTTACAATAGTTCTCTAGGTGGCATTATGGTGCCGAAATTTTAATAAATTTTTATCCTGAGAAATGTTATGCTGGCAAAATTTTGAGACACAGTATTAGATTGTTGATGTATTTTATGGCAATTATTTTGAGATGATTAAATTAATTTATTTAGTTGGTTAAACTTTTCTTTTTTAAGTTATTATAGATTAATGTATTAGAAAGGCTTTAAATTTAATTATTTTCATAGTTAGATTATAATGGTTAAAATAGATTTATCTATCTCTAGTACGTTTATTTTCCACATTTTAGTTCTATATTTAAAATCCTTAGATTATTTCTAGGGTTAGGGTTTTGACTTAGGTCAAAGCCATTTTTCACCTTCACCTAGGAAACCCTAGGGATGGTTCCTTGATGGAGACCACCCCTCTTAATGATGGTTGTTGTGGCACACACCCCCTTAGTTGTTGTCATCATCGTAGGGATTGCGAAAGGAGTTTCACATCATCATGCACCTTCTTTGACTTCCCTGACTTTGTGCAACACACCTAACGTGTGTTGCGAATACAACCACGTTACCTGTGTGTGTCACCGAGTGCGCATGTTGCACACTACGGGATTTTAGATTCGGGTGGGAAAAAAATTTGATATTTTGTGTTTCATGACCACATGGAAAATGTGGGCATGATAGAAACACCATTCAATTCTATCATGGGCCTTTTTAAAGTTAATTTTGATGAAGAAATCCTATTGATTTGAATTGCCTACTCATTTCATACCTATCCAAATTGTAATGACATTGTTAAGAATATATTTGTTTTGAATAAACCTAGTTTGTTTAGGTTGAACCACAAGCTAGAGGAAATGTCTAATTTGCATGGCTAAATCCTTGGAAATATTTTTTTAGGAGACATTCAAGAGAGTGATGGGCCTCCAATTATAGATCAACTTGAAGGATCCCTAGCTTTGGGTATGAGTTTGATATTTCATTTATTAATGTTAGAGAATAATGTTTTTTAGGGATCATGCATTTAATGTAAATGGCCCTAAATAACATCTATAAGACTATAATTTATAAGGTTTATCCCTTTATTAAACTATAACTTTAGTCATATTAAGTTAGGGGTAAATTTAAAAAGTTTAACTTTATAAAGAATTAATTAATTTAATAACCAAAAGGTTATAAGGTGAAAGGTTATGACCTAAACACCAACCCCTTGGATTACCTTAAATATAGGCAATCATATTAAAAATAATATCACAACATGAGTATATGGCATAGAAATTTATATGTGCAAGAGACAAAACTGTATGTGAGCTAAATACTTAAGAATGCATTGTATATGCATGAGAGGTTGTTATGGAAAGAACAAAGGGAAGAAGATATTATCAAAACCATGTTCTTGATATGTTTATTTATATACATACATTATTATAAGTTTCCTTAATAATGAATGATTTCTAATGGAGGTTTTTACCCGTAAGGGTTTCCCCATGTGTATACTATGTAATGTATTATCTCTTACTTACTACAATTCTTGTTTCATTTCTTTTTATTTTATATGAATGGTTAGTTTCCTAAGATCTTATTTTCTATCATGGTATAAAATCCATATTAGGAAATACTAATCGTTGTTTATAGGTTAGCATTCCTCAACTTGCATAGTTTCAAAAAAATTATGAGCTACCATTGCTCAAATCGACAAGTAACTCCTAGATTTTTCATCACTCTCTATTTTAGATATAGATCGCTTGTTTTTTTTCATGCCAATTTGAAATCATATTCACACTTCCCATTTGAATTATGATCGTGAACACTATTGGTGTTTCTTATAATGAAATAACTTGCACAAGAGAAGAATATAATAGGAAATATGTTTAAGTACTTGATAATAGTTGAGAATAATAAGCCACTTCGAGGGGCCAAACCTCCAAATATCTTCAATAAGCATACAATTCACAATATGATGATGATAAAGTAACCACTAGCTCCTATATATACCTTACTCATGTCTTAGATGCCACCTAGGCTAACTTAGATACCTAAATATAACATCTAGGATGACTTAAATATCTAAATAAGACTATAATAATGATCTTATAACTTAATTAAGAGTTAAGGTAGCCATAAACTGACTACTCATAGCCCTATACACACTATACGATTAGGGGAGTAGCATATCCCCCTTTACAAAAGTGTTAAATCCTTGTTGCTAATCAATTGTAGATGATTTTATATAAAATCTTTATCTTCCCATTGGTAACTTAGGCTAGTAAATACTTCCATGTAATGAGGTACTTTGGGATTTTTCTAGTCCTTAGCTACTTCATCAGTGACTACAAAATTAACTCAAGCTCCAAGGTGGGTCTTCACTCTACATATGGCTTAGGTATCACTATCTATGTTAGAATTTTGCATTGATCCACTTGCCTCTTCATTTTTATGTCTTTTCCTTCTTCACCTTGTGACTATAGGGTACCTATTGCTAGTGTTGAATGTGTTCTTTAATTTTGCTAACATTTTTGTGTACCTTTGGAGCAGATGTGAATGATGGTAGATGGTACCCTATCATTGATTAAATGGCTTGATCAAGATCTCCTTTAGGAGGCAATCCTTTTTTAATTTCTCCAAGTAGTGATAATGCATGGCAAGATGTTATCGGTTTGCCTTCTTCTCCTTCTTTTTCCTCTTCTCCATCTTCTCCTTCTCCTCTTCCTTCTCCTTCTCCTTATTTTACTTCTTCTTCACCTTCTTCTTCTTCCCCTTCTCCTTCTTCTCCTTCTCCTTCTCCTTCTCCTTCTCCTTATTCTTTTTCTTCTCGTTCTTCTCGTTCTTCTTCTTCTCCTTGCATGTGCATCAATGGTAATGGGTTCTAACATCTTGTATGAGTGCTAGCATTTGGATTAGGATAGGCCTATTTGGATGATCCACCTTGATTTCTTGAAACATCATCATGTGCCTTTGATTTAGATGTCACATGGATAGATCCTTGGAGTTGGGAATCTCTAAAACCTTGGCAAGACTTTACTTGTTCAACCATTTTCTTGATATCACTTATCTTAGCTACCCCTTGCATTTGCTCTACCACCATTGATGAGATTGCATCCTTCATCTTGTTGGTTTATTCCCTTATAATATCAATGTATATGGTACCCCTCTCTTCCACTAATAGATCCCCTTTGTTAGGAGCCTTTCTAAGAGTGATAAGATTCCTTCATTTTCCTCTTTTTAAAGCCTTTATCATGATGCTCCCAAATTAGTTTTTCCAATAACTTATTCAAAACAAATCAAAATAATTTTAAAAAAATTGTAACTTACTTGGGCCTAGATTTCACATCTCAAGAAAAATCTCTAAGAAATTTGTTGATTTGCAGCCTTGAGAGTGAATTTGGTGTAAATCCTACTTTCATAATAACTCCTTGAAATCTACTCAAAATAACCTCAAATCTAGATTATAGTAGCTTAAATATGTTCCTAATCAACCCTCTAGAAATTTTCTAAAAAAAATATTAATTTATAGCCTTGGGAGCAAATTTAGTGGAAACCCTAATTTCACAATAACTCATTCAAATCCTTTCCAATTGACCTCAAATCAAGTCTTAAGTTGCTCAATATACCCTTGTTCAACCCTCTAGAAATCAAGAAAAAAATTACCGAAGTGAGGGAGATATGCACTTCCCAATATGACCTTCAAAATAAATAAAAATTTGCTAGATTCTTGCCTTCACATTGCCAAGGTCATGCTATGATACCAATTGTAATGAAATAACTTGTACAAGAGAAGAATATAATGGGAAATATGTTGTAAATACTTGATAATAGTTGAGAATAATAAGCCACTTCAAGGGGCCAAACCCCCAAATATCTTCAATAAGCACACAATTCACAATATGATGATGACAAACTAACCACTAGCTCCTATATATACCTTACTCATGCCTTAGATGCCACCTAGGCCAACTTAGATACCTAAATATAACATCTAAAATGACTTAAATATCTAAATAAGACTATAATAATGATCTTATAACTTAATTAAGAGTTAAGGTAGCCACAAGATGACTACTCATAACCATACACACACTATAAGATTAGGGGCATAGCATTCTGCTTTGCCAAAAGGCCTATTTCTCATTTTATGTTCAAATCCTACTTCCATATCTATGTTGTTTTGCTTTTATTGAATCCAAGTACTCTTGCAATAGAGAATTTATATTAGAAAGAACATTACATCTCTATTAATTCAAAAGATAGAGTACATCAATGCAATTTAATTTTTTAAAATATACAATGTGTAAGCACAACTCAAAAATGAGCTCAGAAATCTCCTCAAGACTACTCTAAATAGAAATAAGAATAGTTCAAGTCTCTAGGATAATAGGATTTGAAACATATGAAATGTAAATGTGAAATTGAAATCCAATATCCCTTTTGAGGGACCTTTCCTTTGGCTATTGTTGACTTATAATGAACTCCTTTGAGATTTTAGATCTCTAACAATTCTAGTTTTTTTGTAGTCCTCTAATGCCATTCAAAATTAGTAGTTTTAAGTCATCTCATACAATAAGCCTCATTATTTACATAAAAGTCGGTACTCCCTTATCAACCCTCTTAATTGTTCGTTGTTGTAGACATTTTAACGATCTCCCCGCACACTAGTTTAACTTTGTATCCTAGAAGTCCATTCAATTTAACAAAATATAACAAACTTACTTAGAACAACATTTGGCAATTAACATTGTGAAGCATAGAGTAGCGATACTTTGATCTCCTATGTAGTAGCATACAAATTGTCATCCAAATCAAACCAAAATTTGGATTGTCCCACCTTGGGTTCTCCTTTCACTAAATAAACAATTTCTAGATGGAAATATATGCTTCATAGTTTATTGGCACCACTATTTTCTCCAACATTATATTTAGAAAATGTGAGATTTTCAATCTTGTAAGTCAAGCTTCCCTGGTCATCTCTAAAAAATTTATATCATCCCAAATCTAATATATCCTAGTAATTCAGATTTTGAAGCTAAAGAAGCAGCTAAAAGATACACAAATACATAGATCGAATGGCCACTGGGACTAAACATCTTTTAATTCTATTCACCAAATGTAATAACCAGTAAATGAATGGAGGTTGGAATCCCCTAATGATAATTTCTTGAAAATTGCATGTATTGGTACACCAACATGGGAAACCCTAACAGTTTGATTGCAAATGCACCATTTCCTACAAAAGATCCTCTTGCATAATTAGTTATCAATCTCAAATGCTAGGAATGCCTTCTTCTTGCTCTCGCACAATTGCACGTAGCCTTCCACGCATTATCCTTATTTCTAGCACAAGAACTACTAGATCATCACTTGTTTTTATGTTGTCAATGTGGATAAAAACTCTTTTGCACTTTTTTTTTTGAAAAAAGGTGGTATACCACCCATACTATTATTGTAAAAAATATGTATAGATTTATAGGAGTTTAGCAATCAAGATACCATCCAGATATAACAAGAGAGGCGCCCTATACTGGCCATTAAACAACAAAAACAAGAAAATATAGACTGAAACCTCAAACATAGATGGCCACCAGCAAAGGAAAACCTAAGATAATCGTGCTTGAACCAATCACCACCCTGTTGATTGGCACTTGCTTCCATATAGCCAAAAGCCCAGAAAAAACAACCACTTCATGAACAAAAAGGAACTGGACTCAACCATTCACCGCTGGCTATCCCAAATTAGAGTCGTGTTCTTCTTCTGGCAGGGAGATAGGGAAAGGCAAAGTGTGGAAGGGGGTACCAAGTACCCAGGGAGGACCTGGAGCTCTATTCGGTGCATGAGAACGGAGAAAGCAGATTGCATTATATATTTCCTTGGCTCTATGCGCTACACCTCCCGCCAATTGAAAAGTATGGGCATTCAGGTGTTTATTGAATTTGTTGAAGCAGTCAAGGTGAAGCCCCCGTTGCAAACTTGCGTACACATAGGTTGCGTGATTTGAGGAGCGCAGGTATTCCCAGTCGAAGACGCCACCTATAATTGCATCACTCTCTTCAAAGTCATAGACCGCCACTGCTCTTCGCCATTTGGAGGCAGAGAGGAAGATAGGTTTAAAAAACACGGAGCCTATGATAAAAGAATATTCATGCTCCTGTGTGAGGTCAAAGATATTTGAGAGGAATGTAGCCGCTAGCATAGATCCTTTAACCTGTCTGTTCGCCAGCTGAAAAAGATAATACCCTAAGACACAGTGAATTGCAAATTCAACTGCATCACATTCAATATGAAAAACCTATGCAAGATGAATAGAATTGATTGCACCATGGAACTTAGGATCACCATTCACCTGTGGAATAAAAATTCTCTAGTTTTGGCAGCCATAGATCCATTGTGAGCAGCTCAGCAAGATGAGTGAGAAGGCAAAATAGTTGGAGGATGGGAGTTGCCTTCGAAGACACACCCATCAAAAAGAAGTGTAAAAAAGGAAAGGCCCCATTAGGCGGTATAAGGGAAGTATACAAGCCGCACTGAATGAGAATGAAAGGAAAATTTAATGCAATTTGAGCTGGCATTGATCCCTTAGATCTCAAAGATCTTAACTGTACTATACCATGCCATGGCTAACGAGATATGAATCTTGAAATGTCACCTAATAGCGAGGGACATGTACTTTAGCATTGAACACAATTTATGAGCAATCTATCCAAGGAAATAAGAGTTTTCACACAAAACCATCGTATTAAATGATTTCCTTGCCACCATGATTTGAGATTATATCCATTTAAAACGCTCATAAAAAACATCTAGTCTCCCATAAATGCCCGTCCTGTCTTAGAAATCATAGGAAAAAGTGGCATGATGAAAATCAAAAAGAGAAACGGCTCCAGCACATCATTCAAGAAGCTAGTTTAGATACACCACTTGTAAGATCTGAGACCATCCTACGTGGCTAGGCAATCTGTGGCAGCTAGAAAACATCCTAGGGAACTATTGAGGGAGAAAAACATATGAGTTGCACTGAAGAAGACAAAAAGAGGCAAACTAAAATGGCCAAGGAAGAACTGAATTGAAATTTTGTCTGGTCTACTCTCCACAGAGAGACCCGCCACCCAGACTGTGTCTTGCATGACACACAAAGAGGAAAAATTTCTCATGCCAACAAGAATTCCCCATGTCAAGTAAAAGACGCACTATCTCAAAAGGGACAGAAAGGTCAGCCCTCGGGCACTAGATTCTAAGAAATCTCCTTGTCTTTGAGTAATAAGTTTGTCAACCCACAGGGCCAAAGTTTTGTATCTGCAGAGAAAAACATTGTATTATCCACTTGATCGATTGCCTGGTTGGCTAGGCAATTTGCCACCTTGTTTGCCTCACGGTAGCAATGGGAGATTTTGAACGACTCGAAGCTGTCAAGGAGAGACCATACTTGATTGATGATGTAAGAAAGGTGTCAGTTTATCACCTTCCTATGTTGGATCGCTGAGACAATAACTTGGGAGTCGCCTTCGATCCAAATATGCTTAAAACCATGATCAAGAGCTAATTGTAAACCATGAAACAAAGCAAAGCTTCTGCTACATTGTTCGAACCTTGGGGGAGATTTGTGCTCTTCTCTATTAACATGGATCTATCTTGGTCTCTTATTATACAGCCTGTACCTGAAGGTCTTGGATTGCCCCGGCTGGCTCCGTCAAAGTTAATCTTCACAAAAGGATTGTGAGGCGGGCACCATTTAATACAATTCCTGTCTACCTTAGGGGTGCCACTCGAGCATTGATATCTTGGAGGAGGTCTTTCTAATCCACCCCAGTCCTTGACCATAGAATCATCCCAGTTAAATCATTCTAACATTCATCATTTTTTATAACTTTCAAAAGACATGTAATAGTTTGCATTCCCTAGTGTGGATCTCAACTCCATTTGTGCAACTATTTTGTTGACTTTGTTGTTTTTTTTTGGTTGTTGCCTGCAACTATTACCTTTGTCGTATCATGCCTTCTGGTAAGGGTATGGATTGTGTTTGCATGTTTTCCACCTTAGAGTGGTTATGTGGGTTGTTACCAAAGGCTCTGGCGTGAACTTTATCTATCATAATTTTTATCTTCTTAGGAGAGACCTTTTGAAGTGATTGAGGCCTACTAACTTCAAATGATGTCACCATGGAATCTTGCCTTGTATCAACCAAACCATGATTCTAATAGAGGTAGGAGAGTGGAATTCTCCTGTTATCTAATAGTTTTTGAGCTAACATCAAATTGGGTGGGGAAAACCCTTTAGCTAGGTATGCAAATGTGAGACTATTGGGCCTTTACCATTCACATGGCTAGGCTGATCGTTATCTCATCAAAATTTCTCACTACATTGAAATGTTGAATCCGTTAATGAAATTGACTTGATTTTTTTTTACTATGGACTTGGGTAGTTTCGTCCTTGTCATCATGTAATAACTAGCTTGGATTATACATGAATTTGATTGTGGTTTGTGGTTTGTGTGAGATGTGATTATCATCTACCATTTGGTTACCATGTAGGAATCTTGATGATTGTTCATTCTATAATCATAAAACGGTTGCTTACTAGATGAGTTATTCCTATGTAGTCTATGTTACTTTACTATCTAGAGGCAAATAAGTGTCTCAGTTTGTTAATGGATGTATCATTGGGTAAGGCTGGTTACAATAATTCTTTTAGAATAAAGTGATTGTCATCATGTAATTTTTAATTTAATGACCAATTTCATGTTGGCAGTGGTATAGCTGAGATACCACCTATCGGAAGCATTGATCAATCTGATACCATTCAATGAAGGAGAGAAGAAAACAAACAAACAAGAGAGAGAGAGAGAGATGGCACAAACTGAAATATAGAAATTTGTAATACTATGCAAATATATTTTACATGCAATAATAAAAACACTAGAGCTACAGCTCTATTTCTTCTATCCCTACAAATATTGCCCTCTCTGGAGCTTGTTGGACATTACTTTTGTCCCTCTCTCTCTGGAGCTACTCTGCTCTGTCCTACAACTAATCACTGTGCCAATCTGGAGCTACTTGCAATCTAGAGCTCTGTTCTCCCTACACTCTCTGCAATATTCTCCTTGTTGCTACTGCAACAAATCTTCTCTCTATTTTTTTTGTTGCTACATACAAAACTTTAACTACTATGCTATTGCATACCTTCTACTCTAACCATTCTTCATTATCCCTTTTGTCTTTTTCTTGTCCTCCCAAAAATTTGTCACTCAAACCTAGATTCAAATTCACCTACCTGCAATAAATGGAAACTGACCAACATTCAATCTATTTTCTGACGGGCCAGTAGAATGGCATTTACTTCATGGTCAGGATAACAAGAAGGAGATCTCCAAATGATCTCTGACGAGGTAGGTACATTTAATGCATGCTCCAAATTAGAATTTCCAACACTCCCCCTTAATTTGGAGCCACATACCTCTTTCATTCTGTATCTCTGGAGCTGTCTAGAGCTCATTTCTAAAGTTGTTGCTCAGGGCTAATTTCTGAGCCTGTTCTCCAAAGTTGTCTAGAGCTGTCTTTCCATAACTAAAATCTGGAGTTGTCCATGATGCCCAAGTTTTCTCTTAGGTGATCAAAGCTCTCTTTAGATAATGCCTTAGTAAATATATCGACGACCTATTGCAGCTCGGACCTACAAAACTATAGTTTAATCTCTTCACACTCTACTAGCTCCTTATGAAGTGATAATGAATCTCAATGTGTTTGCTTCATCTGTGGAAGACTAGATTCTTTGTTAAGGCTATGGAGGAAAGATTGTCATAAAATATGGTTGTACCATCTTCTTATTGTTCATTCAAAACTGTAAGGATTCTTCTCAGCCAAATAGCTTGACATGTTGCATTTGCTGCTATGTACTCAACTTTTGTTGTGGAGAGAGAAACTATGGGTTGCTTCTTTAATGGTCATGAAATGGGTCCTGAACCCACGTGGAATACATATCTAGATGTGCTCTTTCTATCATCTACACTTCCTGCTCAATCAATATCTGTGTAACCAACCAGCTCAAACTAATTAGATGTGGTGTACAAGATGCCATAGCTTTTGGTGCCACTGACATATCTCAATTATTTTTCTTGCTTGCCAGTGTGTGTAGGCTTAGGTTTCTCCATGAACCTAGATATCAGGCTTACTGCATACATTAAATTAGGCCTTGTAGCAGTCAAATACATCAGACATCTAACCATACTCTTGTAGAGGGTTGGGTTTACTTCATTGTTGTTGTTCTCCTTGCTCAGTTTCAGACATGTAGCTGTTGGTGTTGGTGCAAGCTTGTTGCTCTGCATTTTAAATATTTCTAAGATCTGTTTGCCATAGTTAGTTTGTGAAATAAATATGTCTTGCTCTGTTTGTTGTACTTCAATACCAAGGAAATATCTTAGCAGACCTAGGTCTATCATTTCAAACTCTTTCTTCATTACCTATTTGAAACCAATAATGAAGAGGCCACTATTCCCAATGAAAATCAAATCATCTACATACAAAACAACAATTAAACTCTCACAATTGGCTACTTTGATGTAGAGTGTGGGCTCACTGCCACTTTTTCTAAAGCCATTTCTCAATAGATAGGAATCTATTATATTGTACCATGCCTAAGGTGCTTGTTTAATCTTGTAGAGAGCTTTTCGGAGCCTACACACAAGTTATCTTCTTGCCTTGGGACTTCATAGTCAGGTGGATTCTCCGCATATACTTCCTCTTTGAGGACTCCATTTAGGGAGGCTGATTTCATGTCCATTTGATATATCTTCCACTTGTGTTGGGATGCAATTGTTATGATTGCCCGCATGGTTTCCAGCCTTGCAACTGGTGCATATGTCTCATCATAGTCTCTTCCAAGTTGTTGTTTGTATCCCTTGACAACCAGCCTTGCTTTGTGCCTTTCAATATTTCCCTTAGCAGTACTCTTAGTCTTATAGACCCACTTAACTCCAATCACTTGTTTACCCTTGGGTAAAGTGGTTAACTCCCATACATCTCATTCCTTTCTATTACATCCAACTCTTCATCCATAGCCTTACATAATTTTTCTTCTTTGATAACCTTTTCAAAATATGTTGGATCACCATGAGAGAACAAAGCAAAATCTAGACTTTCATCAAAATCATCATACCTTGTGTCTTCATAAATCTCCCTCACGCTCCTTGTCTTTCTCAGCATTAGAGAAGCGAGCATAGGATCTGAACTACTTCTAGAGTTACTATTGCTTGACTCCATAGTGTTTCGGAGATGATTTTACTGCTATAGTCTTAAGCTACCTAACTTTGGAGAGCTCTGTAGTTGGCTCTGGAGGGCTCTAGAGGCTGATTCTAAACTATTATGGGGATGGCTCTAGAGAGCTCCAAAGTTGAATCCAGAGTGCTCTGGGGCTAGTTCTGCTTCACTGCTAGAAGTTTCTCCTTCATCATTTATGGGTATTGTTGCTGAGATACATGTGGTGGTAACAACCAGGCCATCCCACGATTCATTCTCAATGAATTCTACATCCCTGGTGATCACTACCTTCTTGGTAATAGGGTTGTACAACTTATATGCTTTGGATTCTTCACTATACCCAATGAAGATGAACTTTTCTCCTTTGTCATCAATTTTTTTCCTTTTCTCTTTTGGCACTAATGCATATGCCACACACCCAAAAATTCGTAGGTTCTCCACACTCCATTTGTCATTTGTCCATGCTTCTTGTGGAATTTTGTCCCTTACAACCTTTGTGGGACTTCTATTTAGCAAGTATATTGTTGTTGCTACTGCCTCACCCCAATAATCATTTGGCAATCCCTTAGCCTTCAGCATGCTTGCTACCATCTCTGTGATAGTTTTGTTTTTCATTTCAGCAACTCCATTTTGTTGTGGAGTGTATCGTGTTGTGAACTGTTTCACAATGCCTTTATTCATGCAAAGATTCATAAATTCCTTGGAGACATACTCTCCCCCTCTGTCCATTATGAGGACCTTGATGAATCAGCCACTTTGCTTCTCAATCAGGGCCTTAAACTCCTTGAAATTCTCAAATGCCTAAGATTTATTCTTCAATAAATAAACCTATCTTTCTACTCTAGTCATCTATGGAGGTCATAAAATAGATATTGCCACCTAGAGTGTGGGTTTTCATTGGACCACACAAATCTGAATGTACTAGCTCTTGGTGCTCTTTCCCTCCTAGAATACTTTGATTGAAAGGGTTGCATGTGTTGCTTTCCTAAAATGCAAGCTTCACATTTCCTATCGGGCTCTATAATTGCTAGGAGCCCTCTAACCATGTTTTTCTTTGACAAAAGATTCAAACTAGAAAAACTTAAATTCCCATACCTAAAATACCAAAGCTTGGATGGGTCTTTGATGACTGTCCTAAAGGCTGACTGTTGAGTCACTACTATAGACGCCATCTGGTTAACTCCGAAGCTCTCCAGATCCATCTAGTTCTTGAAAGGTGCAGCTCTAGATAGCATCGAAGACTGCAACCTAAGGGGAAACATTATATTTCTTGTCATCTACACAACTGCAATGACTTTCTTGCTACCATCCTTGTCATAGATAATGCATTCCCCTTTCTCCATCAAGATTCTATAACCATTTTGGACCATTTTTCTAATGCTCAATAGGTTATGTTTTATGCCTAGGGCATAATAAACATCCTGGATCTACCTTTTCTCACCTTGTTTGGTTAAGATAGTGATAATGCCTCTTCCTATCACAAGAACTTTTTCATTGTTCCCCATCATGATCTCAGACTTGACATTCTTGTCAATGGAGGCAACCAGGTTTGCATTACCACTTATGTGGTTCCTATATGCATTTTCCAAATATCAAACTTCAGTACTGCTATGCTCAGCAAGGTTGCATGCAATAAACACCTTTGACTACTTTTCATTTTCAATCTTATCCTTATTTCCTACATGAGCATTTTGACTCCCTTGGTCATGTTGTTTCTTCCTGCATTCATTTGCATAATGACCATACTTATGGTAGTAGTAACATTACACATTTGATTTATCATACCTCTAGTTGGAGCTGCTACCCTTCTTGTTTTGGGAGTCTTCTCTGAGGTGCTTGGTCCATCTTCTTGGTTGTTCGAGCCTCCTCTTCTAGAGTTGCTTCTACTTCTGCCTCTACCTCTGTTGTTTCTTCCTCTTCCCCTACCTCTCATACTGCTTTGAGCTTTGAAGGCTTACTCTAGGGAAGGAGCGGATCTATTCAACTGCTACTCATGGGTTTGAAGAGAACCCATCAACTCATCTACTGTCAACTTTGAGAGGTCCTTGGCCTCTTCTATTGCTATGACAATAGGGTCAAATATCAAAGGCAGACTCATAAAGATTTTCTCTAGAATCCTTTGCTCTTCCTTTATTTCTCCATTAATCCTCAACTGATTTATCAAGGTAGAAACCCTTGTATGGAAGTCTAAAATGGACTCATCATCCTTCATCTGCAAGGTCTCAAAATCTCTTCAGAGGAGTTGAAGTTTCACTAACTTCACCTTGTCAATACCTTTATAATTATTTTCAAGAATTTGTCAGGCCTCCTTTGCATAGTTAGCTAATGCTATTTTGGGAAAAATAGCCTATGTCAAGGCTACCTCAATCAAATTGGGGGCTTTTGCATCATTCCTCCTTGTTTCCTTTAGTTGGTTCTTCTAGGCATTTGTCAAGGTTGCAAAGGCATTTGGGTCAGTCACATCTGTTAACCCGTTTGCCACTAACTCCCACAAATTGTTAGCAACCAAGATGGTCTGCATCTTCTTTACCCAGACATCATAGTTTTTTCCAACAAAACTCAGTGGCTGCTGCCAACTCCTACTATCTCCTCCAGCCATTTTTCAAATTAGGGGAGACTGTTAATACCTAGAAAACTTCTAGGGCTTTTACTCTCAATACCTAGATAGCTAAAACTCTAGCTCTACTAAACTTGGCTCTGATACCACTTTTTGGTGGTGGTATAGCTGAGATACCACCTGTTGGAAGCGTTGATCAATCTTATACCATTCAATGAAAGAGAGAAGATAACAAACAAATGAGAGAGAGAGAGAGATGACAAATTGAAATACAGAAATTTCTATTACTATGCAAATATATTTTACATGCAATAATACAAACACCAGAGCTACAGCTCTGTTTCTTCTATCCCTACAAATAATGCCCTCTCTGGAGCTTGTTGGACATTACTTTTGTCCCTCTCTATCTAGAGCTACTTTTCTCTGTCCTGCAACTAATCACTATGCTAATCTGGAGTTGCCTGCAATCCAAAGTTCTATTCTCCTGACACTCTCTACAATATTCTCCCTATTACTACTGCAATAAATCTTCTTTTTTCTCTTCTCTTCTACTGCATACAAAACTCTAACTACTATTCTACTACATACCTTCTACTCTAACCATTGTTCATTCTCCCTTTTGTCTTTTTCATGTCCTCCCAAAAATATATCACTCAAACCTAGATTCAAATTCACCTACCTATAATAAATGGAAACTGACCAGCATTCAATTTCTTTTCTGATGGGCCAACAAAATGGAATTTACTTCATGGTCAGAACGGTAGGAAGGAGATCTCCAGATGATCTCTGATGGGGTAGGTGCATTTTTAATGTGTGCTCTAGATTAGAATTTCCAACATTTCACTTGTTCTTTGTCTTATTTAACATGCTTTCCCTCTTTAGTTTGTTGCTATATTTTATTATTTATGATATTTGTTATGTATTGGTCTATTGTCTTTGTGTTCACTTCTGAGGTCATACTATCTTCCATGTAAGGGTTTTCATATTAGTTATACATGAATTACTAATTTGGGAGCGGTTGTTTCACTATTCTAATATCTCTATGTAAGCATCTATCTAGATTCATGTTATAGATTGTGATATCATGTTGGCAGACTCACTTTTAGTTGGGGATGGTCCAATATTAGTAAATCACACCTTAGATATTTGTTGGTCCAACCATGCTTTGTACTGCTTTCTTTGCATGACATCTACCTTGAGTATTATTTTGACTAGGAACATCATTAAGTAGTTTGTAGATCCCTTAGTTACCTATAGTTTAGATCTTTACTTTGCATAAAGAATATGCTTAGACAATTGGTGAGTTTTGATTATATCTGTCTCACAATTTTGGAGTCAACCTCAACAATAACTATAAAGATGTGTAATCACAAAGAACATTATGTATCCAAGACCTTGTTTAATTTCTAGCACCTCTTCACTATCATTGGAAGTTGGTCCAATATTTTAAAATAAACAAGCTTTTACATGAATTGCTTCATGTCTCTCATAATCTTGCCTAGGCTAGCTTCGCCTAGAGTTGCTCTTGATGTTCAATTTGTATCCTATCATTCCAAGTCATTTGCAAATAATAGGGTGGGTGCAAGAAGTTGAGTCCATTTTTAGTGGAAGTCCCATAGGGTAAAAAAATTCCAACAAGAATGAGTACACGTTGCAAAAAATGGGTACCCGTTTAGGAATAGGCACCCAAACCTAAACTCCTATCCATATGGGATGGGTACTTGTTACGATTCAAGATCCATTCCTACACAGGTGCCCATTAGGAATGTGTACCTATTTAGGAACACGTACACTTTTATAAATTGAATGAGTACCCATTTAGGAATGGGTAACCGTTTGTAAAAGGTTTTTTTTTGCCCTACGAATTCATTTTCTCCTTTGTTCACACAATGAGGCGGCTTGGAAAAAGCTCTCCAGAATGCATACCCACATCAGGCAACCTCACCAGTAATTGTTTTTTTATCTCCTCCCTCCATGTGAGTCCACTTGTGTTTTCAAGTAGGTGGCTTTCCTATTTACACATTTTTATGTCTTTTTTATTATTTTTCCATATTTCTAAATTTAAATTTAGTTTTCAAACCTAACACCCTAAACCAAACTATGTTCACTAAAAACAAAAATCTTAAAACCTATTCTAAACCTTAGGACCTTTAAACTGGAATATGTAAACTCTAAATTTAGGGTTTAAGGTTTTTTAACTTGGTTAATTTAATTCAATTTATGATACAATAGAAACCCTAAAAATATTGATTGATATATCGATTAATAGTTTGATTGATATTTCTAGGGTTTAGGGAACTTGTGATTCATCTAAAGGTTAATTTAATTTAATTTATGATACAACAGAAATTAGAGGTTAATTTAATTTAATTTATGATACGATATCTAAATCCTAGAAATATAAAATAAAACATAAACGAATGAAATAAAAGAAAACAAAAATAGGCAAAAACCAAAATAATGCTCGCTAGCATTAGTGAGTTTCTCTACACTAGACAAGAGCTTGATGAACCAATCACCCACTTCATCCCCTAATGGAGGCAGGTGCACTTGATTCACTACTCCCCACATAGATGTAAGATAACCTTATGAATTATTCCTCCATTCATTAAATGCAAACATTTGTGAAGGGGTTCAAAAAATTCCTTTCCCAACTTATCATGAGGCCATGGATAGCACTTTATGCATTGACTAGGTAGCTATTAAAAGTGGTAGGCAAGCATATGGTTTCATTTTAAATTAATATGGAGAGAAACTTGAAATAGCATCCCCCAAAATAGCATAATGTGTTCAAAATATAAAATTCATGTCACCAAAACTTCAAAGTGAATTCCCTTTCCTACTAGTAGTGAAGGTAATATAGAAACAAGCACAACATCCTGCCTCCACAACATAATACTCACTTATATTGCAAATTTCATAAGCTTAGGGAGAATGGTACATCCACCTATAGAGATTATAATAGGTCCATTCAATGTCTTCTTCAAAGTGAATGACAATAATCTATTGAGTTATTTTCTTACTCACAATATGAAGAACCTAGGCCTCAACCTTGACCATGTGCACTTTCCCCTAAACAAGATACGTGTTGGGGCTTGTAGAACTTGACATAGATATGGAAATATATGTTATTTGTGGATCTAGATAAACCAACCTTAGTCATAGTGAACCTAATGATTTAACTTTTTCCTCAAATGTTGTACCTTATTAAGAACTCTGCTATTCATAGAAGTTCATTTCTTGATCCCACTATTCTAGGCTATTTAGCATAGTTGATTCCAATCCCTCATGTTAGTAATGTTAACCATGACCTTCACCCACTAAATTTTAATTCTAATGATATAGTTTTCACATTCACTACTAGACAAATAACTTCATATAATGAGATGATTAGATTAGGTAATCCCTCCATCTACCTACAAGTTTAGGTTTATGACAACTATATTAAATGGGTTAATCAATTATGGTTACTCTAACCCTTATATTGGTACTTGGATATTATATAACCACATATGTTAGTGTTTCAGATGTGTTCAATACCCATGCCATGTGGAGAGATTAGCAAAGGGAAGTCCTATAAGTAAGAAACCTAAAAAATAATATGACTACTAGAATTAAAAGGCTAGTTCCTTTTTCATTCTAGTACGGCCTAATTCTAGTTGGGATCAAAAGGGGAGAAAAACCTAAAAATAGAAATCATTTAAATGGTGATGTATCAAAAAAAACAATTTTCCATTTTAATATATATTTTAGCATGGAGTTTAATACTTGATATCATTTAGATTCAAGTATGAAGTTATAATAATGTAAAAGAAGTTTTAACTATTCATCAATAGATATAGAAGAAGGATAAAAATGATATTCATAGCTTCCACATTTGCACATTATAAAATACTTAAAAGATGTTAGACATATGAACTAAAGATACCCTAAATATATAAATAAAAAGATAGGAGAGGGCAAAGTGAGTAAACAAGGCTTGAACGAGCATGGGTCTATAAACAATCCATCCTCCTTAAATGCTTGAAAAATCTTTTCACATTTATAGAAGAGAAAATGTGTATAAAACTACCTCCTTGAAATAGAAAATCTTAGGAGCTATTCAATCTATCTTAGGATTAGGTGTGCTATTCACCTTGTAAATCCCAAGGGTCTTTTGTACATTAGGTGAACTTGAAATAGTCATATGGTTTGAAACTCGCATCCAATGTTTAAAAAATAAATTATAGATGGATAATTATATATGCATCTCTAAAAATCATGGAGTGGGCAATTGGGATACCCTACTTGATGCAAAAAAGAAATCCTTTATTACAATTTTTTTTTAAAAAATCATTAAATTAAGATGCTATTTAGAGTTTTGATATAATGTGTCACTTATAGTGGTGAAATACAAACTCAATAAAAGGGTGATAATGCCAAGTTTTGTCAACCTCCGAGCACTATGAAATCCAAAAACAAATAGTTTTATGGTGAGATTGTATCCAATTGAAGACTATGACCACAAAGATTTAATAGAAAAGACAACACCCGTGCAAATCATCAAGGACACAACTATCAAGAATCAAGGTTTTAACCATCTAATTAATTCACTATTTATTTAATAATAAAAGTGATCTTTTTAGCCCTTGTGTTTACCATTAATCTATCATAAAATTACCCTAGGATATTCAAGCTAAATAAACTAAAATTAGTGCTTATCATTTTAATAATGTTAATCCTATCAAGTGGGATCCCATGTAAATGTGAGGATAATTATTATCCTTTAGACCTAAGATAAATTTTGAGTGTGAACATCAAGAGTTTCTAAATGCTTGAATATATTGTGATACTTAGGTTCATGTAGAGATATAGGCTACATTGAGAGTACCTTAGAGGATAGTACGAGAAAATCCCCAAATAGTTGTTTAGGGTTTCTCCCTTAGTTTTTATTACTCAAGAAGAATGTGTGCCTACAATGGTGGCACAATCTAGGAGATTTTCCTCCTTGGTTAAAATATAACCGAATTATCCCTTCATAATATCCTTTGTCATATACATTTGCACAATAGTCAATTTTTCACCAATATATTGAAGTAAGGGCTGGATGCTCACTATAACACTTGCATAACATAAACCTCAACTTCATGAAGTAGTAGATGTTTATATAGAGGATCAAATACTTTCATCAACTTGCTTATGGGATCTAAATACTCTTCCACTCCACATATCTATATGTAACAAGTTACTATTAGATTTTAAAATATAACAATGACCTTTTATATGTTATTTATACCTCAACTTATATTCCTCCTGCATCTTTAAAATTTTGGCAAATACACATCCTTCTAGATATGATTGGACCTAGGATTATTCCCCTCATCTCTCAAAATTGTTCAAGTATTGGGGGTCTAGTTCCATATTAGAATGTAGCCCATGAATTCAAGAATGCAAAGGTACAGAATATTAGAATTAAATAGGATTGTTATGTATTATTTTAAACCATGTATTTATATAATTGCAAGTTCTAAACGTATAAATATTTTAAACGCATGTATTGTTACTTATTGTTATATTTAAATATTTTAAACACACGTATTGTTATGTATTTAAATGTTTAAATGTATTGTTATGTGATGTATTATTTTAAAGCGTGGATTATTTTAAACCATGTATTTATATATTTGTAAGTTTTAAATGTATAAATATTTTAAACGCATGAAATGTTTAAATGCATGTATTGTTATGTTTAAATGTTTAAGCACATGGATTTTTATGTATTGTTTATGTATTTTAAACCATGTATTTATATATTTGCAAGTTTTAAATGTATAAATATTGTGCATTTAACATTTCAATGTACAAATAATTAAATTTATATTTCTTTTATGTAATTGCAGCTCTAGTTCAGGTAAATACTCATATATGGATCAGTTACCAAAATATGAGTTTTTATTAGAACAATTTTTGCAAAATGAGCCCACACCCCAAAACCTAAACCCACAAAACCCCCCACCCCCTCCATTTAATGAGGCTCAATTGTGAGCGACTATAAATGACAACATAACCACATTACAAGAAATTTTGATTTTATCCACAATGAGCCAAATATGCCCCCTCATATTACACAATTTGCATCTTTGATGCAAACGATTGTTGATTATGTTAGATCTATTGATGCAGATCTAGACAAATCTTGTCTTCGGAGGGAGGAGAGGAGGAAATTCTATTCAAATGGACTATCATATAGACAAATCCTTGATTTACATATTTCCAAGCACACCCTAGCCCCATATTTTATTGACCCTTAGACAAACCAACCCATCGCTCCAAATAAAAAAAGAATTTAAATTAAATGGTGTAGGAATCCTCAAATAGTAGCAAACTTCAATTTTGAGGTGTCTTTATATTTTTTGAGAAAATTATGGGTTGAGTTTTAAATGGGTTTAAAGCCCAATTATTTTGACATCAAATCATTCTATGGTGTTGGTGGTGGCATGCCATAGCATAGACTAGGGGCACATGTTGATCCAAATTGATGTGTTCCCCCTCCACCCATTGTTGCTCCTTCTTCGCCTACTATTCCTATACCCATTCAACAACAAGAAGTGGTATCAACATTAGGAGCATTGAGTACACTCTCAAGAAACTTAACTAACCAAGATACTCACCTAGCAGTTGAAGTTAGTGCTAGAGAGCATGGTGGATATGGTGCCACTCCTAGCACCTCACACACATCGACACCACTACAATCTATAGGTCCCATTTTTGTTAGAATTGTAACCACCCATGTTTTGGTCCTATTCATGCATCCATTGTGGGGGCTACAACAAAGAAGTCTTTCTGATGTAGGCGCATCCATAGGTGTAAGAGCAATCTTGCATCACCCAAAAAAATTGTGTTGTTTTATTTTTAGTAAAAGGATAAAAATAGTAACCTGTTATTTTTAGAAAGTTTGTATTTGAGCATGTATGGACCTAAAAATTTTAGCCAGAGCTCCAGAATTGTATTTAAAGCCAGCCTTTGGTAAAAAAACATTAGCTAAAGATCATTTGCAGATAGTGAGATATTAAAGTTTCAAGGTCCAAAAAAATCCTATAAAAATATTAAAATTAAATTTTGGACCTAAATTAAATGATCAATTGGGGATAAGATCAATGTTTGATTAATTCTTGATCTAGGAAAAGAACCACATAGATCTCTTCATGATCTTTCCAACACATAAAACGATTTGTCAATTGGGTGCCCGAATTAAAAGTTATGGCCTCTGAAAGTTGGGCCTCCTGTATTAGGAAATGTGAAAATGTGTTAGACATAGAAAAGAGTTGTAAGATGGAGTTACACATGTTGGTGTGTGTTTTGATACATCATAAGGCATCTTTGATTGGAGATAATTTGGGCACCATTTTTGGGTGGTTTTAGCTTGTGGTTTTGTAATTACCATTTGACGGTTTCATAGATTGTATCTCCTATATATCAGGTGCTTGAGATGGAGGTTGTGTATTAGAATATTATAGATGTGGAGTTGCCTCAAGATCTCTAGTTAGTGATACTCTTGTGAAAAGCTTGCTTTACAAGTATATTGTAATCCTGTTAAGATTTCTAAATAATTTATTGAGATGTTTTCAAGTGTGGGGTTTTTCTCCCGAAAGGGTTTTTCCCACGTAAATTGCTATGTTTTTCCCATGAGTTCATGTTATCATTGATTTGAAGTTTATAATTTACTATTGTGAGTGTGTTTGACAGAGTACACCCTCATCACTTTCTTAGCTACACTATTCACTCTTATAGAGGTATGTCACATTTCATGTATGTGCTAATGTACATATTAAATTTAATAAATATAGATCTATTTTAAATATCAATTATCAATTTATTTAATGAATTATATATTGTGTTGTTTGTTGCAGATGACTGGCTCAGCCATAGCATCTCAGTTAGATCATTTGGTGTCAACTGTCATACAACTCAGCACACCTTATATGATAGACCAATAAATTACCCTTAACCGTCTAGAGTTCATTAAATATGTTTAATTAGTTTCTTAAAATTAGATACATTTTAATAATTATATACTAATTTGAAAATATGAATCATAATTACACCAGCTAGGAAGTCACAACACTTCCATGTTAGACTAACCAGAAGGTGTGGTGAGTGCTCCTCCAACATTAGTTGTTATGCCTAAGTCATACCTAGTGTGTAGTTGAAAATTACATTTGTACTTTACACTTGAAGTGTAATTTTATAATTTTAAATTCATCAAGTTGAAAATATATACATGTACATATATGTAGGATGATAGCACTATAGGGGTAGCAGTAGGTCCTACCACTGATGAGCTTGGATAAATTCATGAGTTATCCATAGGGCTTTAGGTCCTACTAGTAAATCCTATGTAATTTCTAGGTCTTTTATGGTTACATTTTGTAAATACTCTAGCCTAATTCATGTTTTATTTAAATATAGGAATTAACAACTAAGACTTTTGGTACACAATCAATAGCTATATCATGGTAGTAGGAGGTGGGAGATGATGAGGACCATGCGGTATGTATGCACACAAGTCTAGATTTAAATATTTAATTTCATGGTTTTGTTTTAAATATTTGATTTAAATAATATGCATGCAATTTTAACATTAATTGATTTGAAGCTTCTTTTTCTTCTACAACCCGAGCCACCATCTATTTCACATGGAACCAAGAGGCCTCTTGAATTTGATGATGACAAAACTTAGAGTGTAATGTTGTATTTATTTCATGGACTATGAGTATTTTAGTATTTATATGATGGACTATGACTATTTCAATATTTATTTCATGGACTGTTACTATTTCAATATTTTTCATAGACTATTTCAGTATTTATCTCACAGACTATTTTAGTATCTATTTCGTAGAATTTTTCAATATTTATTTCATAAATTATTTCAATATTTATTGAATGGACTATGTATGTATATGTTTTTATTTCATATACTATTTACTTAAAATCGCGTATCTAATTGTAAAATTGCAAGTCCTAATTCTAATTCTAAGATGAAATTATAACTACATGTCATAATTGTAAGTTCTAATTCTAATGTGGTAGTCAAAATTACAATTTCATGTCCTAATTGCAAGTCCTAATTCTAATGTGAGTTAAAATTACAATTAAATATTAAAGTCCTAATTGTAAGTCTTAATTACAATTCTAAGATGAAATTATAATTACATCTCCTAATTGCAAGTCCTAATTCTAATGTGGCAGTCAAAATTACAATTAAACATTGAAGTCCTAATTGCAAGTCCTAATTCTAATTCTAAGTCAAAATTATAATTTCATGTCCTAATTGCAAGTCCTAATTTTAATGTGACAATCAAAATTACAATTAAACATTAAAGTCTTAATTGCAAGTATTAATTACAATTCTAAGATGAAATTACAATTACATGTCCTAATTACTCCTAATTCTAATACGGCGGTCAAAATTCCAATTAAACATTGAAGTCCTAATTCTAATTCTAAGTCAAAATTACAATTTCATGTCCTAATTCTAATGTGACAATCAAAATTAAAATTAAACATTAAATTCCTAATTGCGAGTCTTAATTACAATTCTAAGATGAAAATACAATTGCATGTCCTAGTTGCAAGTCCTAATTTTAATGTGGTAGTCAAAATTACAATTAAACATTGAAGCCTAATTACAAGTCCCAATTCTAATTCTAAGTCAAAATTACAATTTCATGTCCTAATTCTAATGTGAGTCAAAATTACAATTAAACATTAAAGTCATGCTTGTAGGTCTTAATTACAATTCTAAGATGAAATTACAATTATGTGTCCTAATTCTAATGTGGCAATCAAAATTACAATTAAACATTGAAGTCCTAATTCTAATTCTAAGTTGAAATTACAATTTCATTTTCTAATTCTAATGTGACAGTCAAAATTACAATTAAACATTAAAATCCTAATTGTAAGTCTTAATTACAATTCTAAGATGAAATTACAATTACATGTCCTAATTGCAAGTCCTAATTCTAATTCTAAGTCAAAATTATAATTTCATGTCCTAATTGAAAGTCTTAATTCTAATGTGAGTCAAAATTACAATTAAACATTAAAGTCCTAATTACAAGTCTTAATTAAAATTCTAAGATGAAATTACAATTACGTTTCCTAATTGCAGGTCCTAATTCTAATGTGGTAGTCAAAATTACAATTAAACATTGAAGTCCTAATTGCAAGTCTTAATTCTAATGTGACACTTGACATTAATGTTTTACTATGTTATGGTTATCATGGACTCATGGCCTAAGAATTTGATGTCTCAAATAGGAGACAATGTATCTCTACTTTAGTTACCATTTACTTTGAGATATCTTGTATTGATAATGTATGTTATTGTGATAAGACAATTTACATGGAAAAATTACTACTTGTTTGGTATACTTGTATAGTGAATTATAAGTATGAGTTTGAAATAGAAAAACAGTAACATGGTGAATTGTGACATAAATACTTGAATGTGAAACTCTAGATTAAATGATATTGCTTAGTATTTTTTATTTCAAGGTTTAAGACTTAATTCTAATTTATCCAAGATTCTTAAGGGCAAATTTCAATGTTCTAAATTGAATGAACATAGTCAAAGAGATGTAGTATGTAAGAATAAACACTAGTGCATTCTAATAATTTATTGAAAATTGGGACAACAATTGATTTTGTATTGTTAACTAAAATGGTTGAAAGTTATTGATATTTACATTGTGACAATGGTCAATATCCTTGAACAAGTTAATTAAGAAATAATGATGAATGGGAAAAAAATATATATGTCTATATTATGATGGGTAAGGCTCTTTGGACTATCAAATTAATCATTCTAATTTTAAACATCATCTAGAAAGAGTTAAACTAAATTACAATAAATGATATCAAAGAACTAACAATACCATTATAACATTCTAGAAGTAAGAAAATTACAAGTATAGGAGTCTTAATTCTAATTCAAAATATATAGTCAAAATTACAATTACATGACTCATAATCCTAAGTTCTGGACTCCTAGATTATAGTAAATTGTAGAATAAAATTTCATTGCTTTCAAGCAATGTCATCACACATAGAATTTACAATTAATGACAATCATGTCATCTAGTTATAGGATGCCTAAAACAAAAATGATAAAAAGTATAATGAACAAGTAAATATGTGTATAATTAGTGCAAGTAAGTAAATTAATTATAAATGTACATGAGTCCTCAATGTAACCCAAGTGGGAAAATTATAATAAATCAAGTTGGAAAATTACAATAGAAATTCAATACCTTCAAGTGATGCCTAGCATATGAAAATCCAATATGTTGTCACACATTGAATGCACAAGTAGTGACAATCATGCCAACTAGTTGTAAGAGATATAAATAAAAATGATAAAAAGTATAATGAACATAGGATCACAAAGCCAAAAAAAAATTATCTACAAAAAAAGAGTGAAGTGTTCTATTGTAACATGTTTGATAGGTAAGGAGATGGATTAAGGTGAGTTAAGGGGGCATTCAACCAATTATTAATTGGCTAAGGGCATGGAAATAGTTATCAATCCACTATAACTTTACTTAATCTTAAATAAGTTACTAAACCAAATCCTAAAGTTATTAAAATAAATTAAACTTACCTGATTTTTTGAACGTAGTTTGGGGATGGCTTAAGGGGAGTTAAGAGGATGGCTTAAGGGGACATGCAATCAATTACTAATTGGCTAAGGGTGTGATAGTAAATCAATTAACTATAAACCTACTTAATCCTAAACTCACATCCTAGACCAAATTCCAAAGTTATTAAACTAATTCGTACTTACCTAATTTATGGAACATAGCTAGGTAAAGGCTTAAGGGGAGTTAAGAGGATGGCTTAAGGGGACATGCAATCAATTACTAATTTGCTAAGGGTGTGATAGTAAATCAATTAACTATAAATCTACTTAATCCTAAACTCACATCCTAGACCAAATTCCAAAGTTATTAAACTAATTCGTACTTACCTAATTTATGGAACATAGCTAGGTAATGGCTTAAGGGGAGTTAAGAGGATGGCTTAAGGGGACATGCAATCACTAATTTTCTTAGGGCATGATGGTAAATCAATTAACTATCAAGTAAATATATACAACTATACATTAGTCAAAAAATAAAGATTAAAAGTTTAGAAATTTCTACATACCTGTAAACCATTTTAAAAATTCACTCCATGTACCATATGCATCCTCTCTTTTTTATAACACATCTATAATTGCCTCATGCTCTTCCATAGAAATTTTACATAACTCTTTTGTAACAAGTTTCCCTTGATATCTCACTAATTGTATATTTGTTGCCAAAACCAAATGTGAGTAGTGCACAATTTTCTTATGTGTTTCATAGTCTTCAAATGCAAGTAAACCATTATTTCTTACCAGATATTTCCATAGCCAAGTACCAACAACAACCATAGAACATGTTGGATACTCAAATTTACCATCATATACTCTAGGATATAACAAATTATGTTTTGTCTCAACACATTGAACCAACCAATACTCTATTTCCTCTTCATTGCCCTCGGGTTCAACAACAACATACACATGTCCTACAAAAACTTACAAATTCAATAAAGTAGGACATGATATATAATTCACAAAAATACATGTATGTATAGCATTATAGATTACAAAACAATATATATAGTTCAAATATAAAGGATGTTAATACAGAAACAATGGAGAAAATCATAAGTATCAAGTATATGGTAAAGCCTCTGAAGCTTAGGTTGAACAAATCATTCTTGATGGCTTGAATTATATTGAAGAGGTACAGAAATTGTAAAAAAATGATGATGATAAAAATAAAGAGTTGGACATCGAGCTTATTGCAACTAAGAAGGAAGATACAATATAGAAAGGCATAACTAGAGACCTAGATGAAATGGTAAAGTATGACATTCAGAATTTAGTATCTCAGAAAGTTTTAATTAAGATTCAAGAATATGATGTCGTAGCGTGGTCCAAAAGCATCTAATTGAAATTGATGATTATCAAACAAACTATTTCTTAATTCAAAAGATTGGAAAAGCTATGTCATCAAACTAAGTTTGATATTTTTGCAAATTTTTTAGCCTTTGAAGTTAATATTTTGAAAGAAGATGACTCAGAATTAGAAGATTTACAAGTAATTAAGATTGAAATTCAAGGATATGGCTTATGAAGAATTGTTCAACAAGAAAATTGTCGATGTGAATACATTGAAAAAGCTAGGATCAATGTCATGTATCATTATTGGTTTCTATAAAGATTTATCAACATTTACTAAACATATGAAGAGTGTAGATGAGACACTGGTGACTTGGAGGTAACGATTACTAAATACTATAGTCCCAAAGGCCAAATTGATTGCACCCATGGTGAAATAATTCAAAATTTTAAAGGAAATTTCTTCTTCTTCAGAGCAATCAAAGACTTAAAAGAGTAAAATTTTGAACAACAAAGCTAAAGACTCTCCCTTTTATTTAATTCACTTTATTAGTATTTTTGAAATGTAAATTAAGTCATTTTATATGACTTAATAAAGTGACTTTTGTTTATAACTTTAAGTTAGAGAAAGTAATGACTTTTTTATTTGTCATGTTAAAATTGTAAACTAAAAGTAGTTTCAAATTAGTTATTAGAGGCAATCCTATTTATAAAAGGCTAGGATGTAAAGAAAGGACTTTTGATTCCTTCACATTAGACAAAAGCTAAAGGGTCTTTGTGCTCTCTATTTTGGAAGTTAACAAAAGAAAGAATATTGCTAGTTTGTAAGCTTGTATATTATAATAATTATGCTGTTATTTTTCCTTACGTTGAAATTATAGCCTTTATTGATCCATTTTCTATTATTTGACGTGAGAATTTGTGATGTTTTTAGTCATTTGATCATCTAATGTAATCAGAGTAGTTTTAAAGTGGTTTATTTATGATCTGTGAGTCTGAATATTCATAAGAATTAAATCTTTCTTATGTTAGATGAATATCTTCCCATTAAACCCTAGTTGCATTCTCTATTAATATAAATCTTCAAAAAAGGCTAAATCTTCAAGTTTACTCTTGTGTTGGTCTCGAGTTTTCCCTTTCCTTTTCTAAAAATTTGAAACTTGTAGCTTTGTATCAACCAACCTAGGGTTTTCCCTTTCTCTTCTTTAGGTTTTCAGTTAGTTCATGTCTTTCCTACTTTCTAGTTAAAAGCATACCCCCCAAAAAAAACTATCTTATCATACAAGGGAGCCACCCCTCTCAAAAGTAGAGGAAAGTTGTTAATTAATAGCAACTTCTCCAACTGTTGAAACATTTTCTACTTCCCATTGGGTAAGTCTTATCAAATCTGTAGTGACAAATATGTTTACCAATAGGTGGTACACCTCACCAAGTTAACATCAAAGCTCACATCATGGTAGTCATAATTTCTAATGTTAGGAGCAATTGAATAATCCAATTGATATAAGTTAGTATATAGGTCAATAGAAAAAGAGGAAAAGGCCTAAGGTCTACTACAAGAAATCTCCCTTATCATGAATGCCTGTAACATTATTATCATCTGCATACATCCCTTCAGGAGTGAAAATCTCATGTCGCAAGTCATTACCACCCACCTTATAAACACATTCATTTTGTGGTGTAAAAATTCTACCCCATTTTCATGAGGACAAACACTTGTAGTAGGAAAAACTATTGTCGATGAGGATTGCACCCTTATGCAAAGCTGTGACACTCTACAATCCTTCAAAACATGGGGACAAACTCAAGTTGTGGATGACCTATAGTGAATTTGAACCTCCAGATTGTGGGTTGGTTCCCTTAAAATATTCTATTTTGAAACTATGATTTTCTATTTTGGAAAAGGGGAAGAAAGAAACTATAAGGAAACAAAACTGTAAAATTTTGGTGATGCACCTAGTAAGGATGGAAAACTGCAATCTGGTTCACAATAGAATTCAGGAATTTGACCCACACAATCCAATCTTGGTATAAATATCACAAAAAGTATTTTTGAGGAAGGCTGGAAAATAAACTCTTTATGAAGGAAAATAACTTTTCATGACATAAAAGAACTATTTTTTGTAACACAACCTAAGACCTATAATATCACTATACTTAATACTTCAGGTAAGAATGAGACAATAGTATTAAAGGTTTTGATAATTAAACACAGTAAAACTTCATCAAATCACCTCATACAATTAGTATGCAACTACTTGATTCTAAAAAAGTAAAGGAAATATTGCAAGAGAGACAAAAATGGAACTTGTAACCTATTGTAATCTCTGTAAAACTGTCAAAATAATGAGCTACAAAACCTAATTCTCTCTCAAAGTGTAAAAGAGCAAAAAGGCAAGAACTAGAAAAAATAAGTTTTGCTTTACAATATATAGCTTTCTCTCACTAAGAGGCATGCAAAAAATAAACTGCAGCTAACTGCCTCTAAAAATAAGCCCTCCTAAGCGATCCACGAGCAAACTAAAAAATCCCTAAAAATAAGGGCTCAAACTGCCACAAATCGAGCAAAAATAGCTCCAATTTGGTCTTCTCCATATGCTTGACCAAGAAGTTGACCAAAATCCCTCAAATCGCTCCTCAAAACATGCAAAAAACCCTTAGATGGCCTAGTTAACTCAACTCATCAATTTGCATGATTTTGCATTTGCAAAATTGATTGTGAGTAAATAATAAAGTAATTAAAATAATTACTCTATTATTGGTTACAACTTGTACTACTTTTGATTTTACAATTTGTGAAAAATAATAAAGTAATTTGAAGAATATTACTTTATTATTTATTTACATTTGATTTGCTTGTAAAATCATGCATGAAAAGAAAAAACTCCTTATCTCTCCAAATTACACATCCCTAATTTGCATAATTTGAGCAAAAATAGGACTTTGAAGAAAATAAAATCCCCTTATAGCTCCATGTGAGAAAACATCACCTTGTTGCATGACATATGCATTTAAGGCAAAATTACACCCTTATCACTCCATTTACAATATCAAAATGCCATACACTAAGGAAAAAATAATAACACACTGCCTTATTACTCCATGTGAGAAAATTACCACCTCACTGCCATAACACCATTATGTCAAAAAATGAGCCCTAACATAATGTCATCTCTTCAAGTCTTAATCTGTATCACATTGTTTTATGCATCTTGGAAACAATTTACTTATCTTCACATGCTGCCACTTTGCAGAATTCACCTTATCCACAAATGATGTACTCAATGCACTAAGAAGGGCATAAATCATGTTGACCCCCCTAACTCCATTTGGCCACCTTGCTTGATCATTATTCACCAAGGAGGAGACACTTTAACCTTTCCATGTTTTGTAAAAAATACAAAGTGTAATTGTCGACCATGCATGAGTAATAGAAGGGCTAACTCGACCATACCATAGTCAAACACAAGGGAAATAAAGGTATTTGAAAATACATAAGGTATAAACCTTATTTCTTTATGATACTGACCATTGACCTAGCAAATAATCAAATGGGAAAAATACCTGTCAGCCCCTCCGAACAATGATCACTAGGTATCTTTGATTTTTCAAGTCTTGACCCCCCTGGCACTTGGATAAGATAATGATATATCTTTTGTGAAGTCAAAACAAAAAGACAAAAAGGAACTCGAGCACTTCAAAAACAAGTTGAAAACCCTAAGATCGTTTCATTTTCATTTGGCATTCTCAATTTACCCTCGTTCGACCGATACTAGGGTTTGGCAAAGAATTTTTTCTCTCTGGTAATCATTGCTATCTTGGTGGCTCTCTTGCTGAATCTCATCCATTTAGATGCAAGGAGGAAAAGGTGAGTGTCTTTTGACTTTTAACTAGCAATTTATATTACTTTTGTGACATTTTTTCTTTATCTGTCGTGGCCATTCCACCATTTTGGATCTTGTAAATTCTCTTTACTCCACAGATATAAAAAATGTGAGGAACTCTAAAAATGGAAATGAGGGTTTAAGGAAAATCTTGAAAGACAATGGCCTTCTTGACCACAATAGAGGACAGATAACAATTATTTCCTTTATATTTCCTTTGACTATATAAAAAAATGAAGTTAGGGTTTTAAATAACGAACTAGGTATGTGTCTTTTCTACTCCATTATTTGTTCTGCACACTTTCTTTTCCATTATTACTCTACTCAGATAAAAGAACCTTTCTTCATGAGGAAGGAGGATGAGGGTTTATAGAAATTTCATGGCCACGACTTTTGTGCTATGTATTTTGTGCTTTGAAGAAATGAGTTGTTAACTATAACTTAAAAGAAAACGTGTTATGTGACTTGTTATCACAGTTTTCCAAAGTTGTTGTTACAACTTACACCTCATTCACAACAAAAAGTGATAAATATTTGCTCTATTTTATGTCTGAGCTTACTGCCTATGCTACTCTTCTATGGTTCCACTTGAGATTTGTAAAATATATGACCATCATGATCTTCTGGATTCTGTCTTCTACAATGGCTCTACACACTTCAAACTATGTACACAAGACTATACTATTTTTAATAGATGGAGTACCTAAAAACTTATGTCTTCCATCATTTGGTGTTAGGCTATCCTTAAAACAAGTATCCATAGGACTGTCACTATCCTTCAGCTTCCTACTTAATAATTCATGACTGTTGTAATTTCCAATGTGAATGATGACATGCATCATTGTCTATCTTGTTACTTGGTCTTTATCATAAGCATTTTGATAAGATTTATCTAGTTTGAACTAATAATAAGACACTTCTTTCATATATTGTTGTGTTCTGCTCCATGGGTCACTGTACTTCTGCATGAGGATCTTCTTTATGTATACAAGATGAACTAATGTTGTTCTCTATTTGATTTATCACTTCATGGTTGAACTGGCTATCTTCGCCGACCATGATATTCTTGTTGAGACCCTGCTCTCAATGTCTTCCATTGTGATCTCCTTATTGGTTTACTGCACCCCTATTGATCTTTGCTTGGCTTCTATTTATTCTGGAGGCTTCTCATGGATTCATAGCTACCTCTTTCGTTGCAATACAGCTATGATTGTTTTCTAACTTTTATCATGTAGCTGTTATCTTTGATTTAATGACTATTATATCAATATACAGTCCTCTGGCACCTGTGGATCTATGTTGGGTTCTAAACAAATTTGTTGTCTCTATTATTGCTACAGTTCCTCAATGATTGTTATATAACTGTGATTGCTCATTCATACTTCAGACTTATCTGATCAACTGTTCTCAGAGGCTTTTGTGTCTTTCTTGATATCATGATGGACTCTTATTTAGCTTATATTCTCTAGTTCATCTAAATTTTTATAGTGGCTATATATGCATTTGTTCATTAAGGAAGACAATCAGAAAGAGATTAAAAATTACCTTGATTGTTGTTTTTCTCTCATCTACTCTGTGATAAAGTTGTACCTTTTATACATGAGTAATTGATATCTTCTTTTGATGCTATCTGTACTTTGATCATTTGAATTGACTGTCTCATATGGCATGATATGATCTAGCTATTTTCTTCCTTTATACTTGATTTTGAGCATGTTGGGCTCAACCCTTATGGGAGCCCATTTTCTCCACATGCTTGAAAAGAATCTGAAAATGAATGTTTATCTATACCTGCACATGAAACACACATGTTAGTCATAAAAATATACCTTTGATTTCTGATGTAAGGCACTTGCTTAGCTATTGCTCTGATACTCATATCTGATTACTTTCTAATTCTCTTAGTTGATTCTGATCACTAATTGCTTGTGGCATATGAAGTGCATGATGTTTGCAAGTTGATAAATCTGTTTGATAAAAACATATGATAGTATTAAATATCCGGAGCTCTAACATGTTCTGTCCCATTTTTTGCAGGTTCAACTGATACAACTGGAGCTAAAGATGAGGACTGAAGATCAACTGTCAACAAGCTTAACAACCTCCTTGCTTAGGCAATGATGGATATTTAGTTTTATCATGTGTTCTTACTTATTTATTTTATTATCATATGTATAGCTTGCATATGTCTGCATTGCTAGTTTAGTTACTCCCACAGCTTGTGTGGGACACATTTGAACACTTCTTTTAAACATGATCAGTTAATCTATCTTATGCACTTGATGTATATATATTTCTTTTTCAATCAATGCATAGAATAGAGTAATAGATGTTGAATTGTATGTTCCAAATATGACATGAAATAACAGTTCAAATAAATTTCTTTCTTTCTTTCTTTCAAATATGATCAACTGAATAATCAATCTGTCTTATAACTCCTGAAAGATAAGGCTATGTTAGATCAACTATATTTCTTGAATGATTGATTCCTTGACATCCTGATTCACTTGTTATGATGATTCATCAGTCCTGACTGGACTGATGGGTTATCTTGACAACTGAATATCTATCTCTACTTTGTCAAGATATCAACTGTTCATAAAATGCAATAACTTCAAAGTTTTCTTTTATTCTTCCTAAAACAACTACACTTAGGTCTAACTAAATTTAGTAATAAAATCATCTGAATCATCATTGAGAGGGATAAAGCATGGGAGTTCATTAATTAGATAGTTATCCTCATGTTCTTCAAGATCAACATTAGCACACTTATCATCAATTTCATCTTCAAGAGATGACCCATCTAACTACAAATCAATGCAAACACTATCTAGTTCATTTGCATAGCTGCCCCATGATGCCACATCATACTTCTCAGCCTCCTCTAAATATTCAATAATAATGAGGCCCTCATGAACATCCTTAATATATCCACTTGTTGCTTAGTAGTGTCTCTATTTGAAGACAATAATCTCATTATGTACTTGTCCCTCATCTTTTCAAGGGAGTCAACCCAACCATAAGCCTACTCTAAACTTGTGGGCTTTATCTCTTCTAAAATTGAACTTAGACCAATTTCATAGGCTTCACAAAACATGTCAATACATTTGGCCTAAACTTCCTTGGAATACGAGAAAGAGTGACAACAAACCTATGAATAAAATCATGACTTGAGTCTCCCTCTTGCCTTTTTATTTTCACTAACTTTTGAATAAAAGAATTAGGGTCAACATTTCTTGAATAGTTCTCAAAAATGCAGTCACAAGGTCATTCCAAGAGTAAAATAGGTGCTCAGGAAAATTATTGAACCATTTTTGTGCCTTCCCACATAAATAACTAATAGAAAACCTCATCCACATGTCATTTTCAAAACAAAATTCTTTCATGAAATCTAAAAATGTGTCAACATATGACTCCCCTTCAATGACATCAAGCCCATTAAAGCTAGACATTTGATTTAAAAATCATCTATTCATTGTCTTTAGTTCATAATCCATGTAAGAAAGATCAAGTTATTTGTAGGTGGTATCAAGGGGAATAATGGGAAACTAAACAACTTGGTTTTTTGTAACAATAGGTTGGGCATTGGCACACAATCTAGACTCAAGTAGTTTGATTTTGCTTTCAATTTATTTATGTTTTCTAATAAATTCATTTTGTTTTTTCACGGATGCTTGTAGACTTAGGGAATAGATTAGAGATGGAGCATGACTACTAGAGCAAGAATATGATCTATCACTATAGTAATCTAAGTCATATTCATCAACATAATAAGAAGGGTTTGAATCATGAGGAAAAACATGAAGAAGGAATAATCCTATTAGCATATTCAAACCTAGAGGCCATGATTACAAATTTATAGCATGCTAAAACTAGACTACACTTCTTATAAGTAGATGCTTCCTTTATAAAAGAAGCGTAGTCTTTCCATGAAGAGGAGGAGAATAAACATGTACCTTATTATACTATAGCACCTTGAGATATGATTTTGTAGTACTGTTAGTAGACCATTATTAGCAATAGACATTTTGATTCATAACAATAGAGTCACCGCCTCACTAAATAAGGAAATCCTTGGAGAAACAAAACCACCAAGGATGGAACATTTTTGGGTTGTCTTCCATCAATAGATTCTTTAATGAACTTCAACCCTTTAATGTCTCCCCGATAATGGTGTCATTTGTTGGTGTAAGTTGATGGTATGCCAATTGCACACAAGCAAAAGAGCATGGCTGCAACCAATTTTTCTTCATTGAGTTGTAAAGGTATGTAAGATAGAAACCAAGGTTAAAGGTTCCTCAGCAATGACACCATTTGTTGGCTCTCAAACATGTATCTCCATATATCCTAAATACTAGCACCAAATCCTAAGGCTAGGGATATTGTCAACAAAGGTAATGGACGTGACTTATGCTTAGATAGTGGCATGAACGGACCGATTCTTATGAGTGGGTAAACGCACCTTCATATTTAGGCTCTACAAGGCTAGGGGGTATTCCCTAAGGTCTCTACAACTAGGCAATTAAAGAGAAACAAATTATTAGACCCTAGGCCCTTAAACTTAGCCATACCAAAATACTACGAACCCCAAGATTTGTCACTAAGTTCACACCAAGATTGACTGCATATAAACCTACAATACCTCTAATGAGTAGATGATAACTCACTCTTACCATGTATCAAAAGATAACAGAATTATTATATCTTTGAGAATGAATCTACTTAACCTTTCACACACATATAAGAGGATGAGAACATTAGTATGATCCACAAAAGATTTATCATTTTTGGGGCAGACAAGATATGGCATAGTTTGTAACATTAGATCATACAAGTATGGTGGAACCTAAAGCTACTCCTACAACTAATAAGAGAGATGTTTAAATGAAATGCATTTGGTCCTTCAGCTCCTAGATTGGTGCCTACTCCATTGGGTAATAGAGTCATAACTTGCAAGGAAGAGGAGAATACACTTGTAAAGCATACATGGAACTAGATGTGCACATGCATACAAATTAGAGACAACACTTCACGAAATTGGACATACTTATTAATCCATCTTAGAATTACAAATATGCATATCCACAAGGAAATACTATTACAAAAAGATTGTAGTGCTTTAGAAGATATAACACATGCATTTAACCATTATTACATTCATACTAGCAAATGTGGCAAGAGAGGATCTACAACTAGGTTCAAGCATCCCCCTGAATAATTACAAACTACCATGGAGGCATCCATTTACATATATTGCATTCATTGAATACCCTTCCTATGATTTACACAACATATTTCATTACCTTACAAACCAAACTTGCATCACTTGATGCCTTAGAACAACTTGAAATGCTATGCAACTAGGAAATTAGCTCAACCACCAACCCTTATTACATCTTTTTTACTAGTATTTATAATATTTTGTTACAATGCATTTTGGGTACCTGAGCAGGATTTTAGGGGTCGTAAGGTTTCCCTACCAATCAAAGCATGACACTTGTGTTGATGGGTGTTTCTACACACAACAACTTTAGATAAAATACTGAGTATTTTACCTCTCTTGAAAGGAATCGTATCCCAATGACTCAGAAAAGGAATACCCCAAGGTTTATACTGTCAACTCTTGACTTGTGAGACAACTCAGTTGTTTCAATATATTTTGTTGTTTCAATCAGGGGGCCCTAAGTGAATTTGGACAAAATTCTATATGTAGGGTTGAACTGCACACAAAATGATCAGTTTTTAGATTCAACAATACATAAAATAACTGATCAAACACATATTGTTGTAAAATGTACTATTCCAACTCATAACTAGCAATGTATTTTAATTTGAATTTGTAAAATGTAAACCTTATGACAACAATCTGCAAGTTTTTTTTAAAATCTTATTCTAACCAGATCTGATAAAAAAATTGCAAAAGAAGAGGAGGAAAGGGAAGGGATAGATAATTCATATATATAGCTACATGAATGATCGATAATTTCAGATAGACAAATCCCTGAAATAAATAGATCTTTACTTAATCAGGCAACCCACAATGCTACAGAGATTGTGCAATCTTCAAAAGAGACAAAGGATTTTCAAATTGCAAAAATTCATTCAACACCTAATTTCTAGCGCAATTTTATTAGCTTCCACAATCGAACAAAAACTATTGTGTTCAGTATAACCATGCACAGTAAGTAACAATGAGCAAGTTACCAATGGTATGAACATGTAGGATCCCTCAAATATATGAATAATCAATCATAAATGCAACTAAATAACTAATCAGAAGGGTGAAAAGGAACCATGAAAACCAATTCTGCAATCAACAAAACAACTCAATTTGACAGTAGAAAATGAATCTTCTATTTACATTTATTCATAAAATTGGCATAGTTTCAACAATTTGACTTCTTTTCAGTCCTTCCTTACCCTTTACAATGAGAAAGTGATTTCCTTTATATAGGAGAGGCAAGAACATTGAGTTTACAATGAAGGGTGAGGATCAATCCATCACCAATGGTTTAGATTTCCTGGGCATTTAATGTTTGTGGTAGGGCAATTACAAACTCAATTTTGCTTTTGTTCTTTAGGAAAAAGACAAAATTGTAGCCTTGAACCTTGTACAGATAAGATGAAATAGCACCTTTTTTATAAGTCTAATAAGACAATCATCTTTTCACTGAGTTAACACGTCAAAAGGAAAATGTGGCACATTTTGGATGGAGGCACTTTAGATTGAATCTTCCTAGACTAATTTGTTGATTGGAAACAGGTGGAAACAGGGCCCAAAATTGAGTACATCTTTTGTCTTCAACAGTAATCTAATTTTTATGATCTTTAGCCTTAGAAATCTTCAAATAGACCTCCAATGTTTGATACACTGGTTTTCTCGATCTGGAAATCTTCCTGATGCATTTGCCTCCTCTGCATTTCAATTATCCATCTTCAACATTTGATTTACAAGAAAAGAAAATTCATAGTAAATAACCTTTCATAGATGTTTTCATTCAAACCAATGTATGAAAACCTCACATTTAACATGATTCAATACTTTATATCAGGACAATTATATCAGGAACTTATTAAAATTGACATTTTATGCTAATTCCTGGAGCTTGCCAATTGTTTCTAGAATCTCCATAGGATGCATTGATCTGATCATTTTCTTGGATTAATTTTGAAAGTTTCCTGGGCATTCCAAATGAACCTCTTAAGATTTACAGGCATAGACCATGAGTTATCACCACTGAGAGCAATCTCTTCGTTTATCTGACTCTAGTTTCTACAACCCTGAATCAAAACATTTAAAACTCCTCTTATGGTTTTCAAATCATCTACATGTTCTAGTAATATGTAGCTAGGATTCTAGTTTTCCTGACCAATCTCATACCTATAAACATTTTCAAACTCTTTCTTTTCATCCCTGAAGAATCTAGTTTCTGTCACAACATCCATACCATTTTGACAGTTGATCTTAATGGTCCCATTATATTTAATTACGATGATACTTATGCATTTCACTTGATAAACTTTGTATACTACCTCACATATCATCACAAACCTTACTTAACACCCGATTGGTCCCGTTTCTAATAAATTCCCTCATTGTTTGACCAGTTTTAGCTTCCAATTGTTGGGCATGTGGCATCAGTGAAGCCCAATGTAACTGTTCTTCTATATTCTTCTGCAGTCCTAGACATATTCCTGGCAACCGTTCCTTATGTAACTACAATTTCTTGGCATGCGGTTGCATCTATGCAGAAGGTCTGAGAATGGATAATAACGTAGGAAGAAGTTATGTAGAACATAGTGTGGTGTGAATAGCTGTTGTTCAGAAAATAGAGATGTGTTAGTATGTAATACACAGAGAGAGATGTATTATCTAAATGAATGAATGCCCTTCTTTGTGGATGTAGCCATGAAATGGTGAACCACGTTAAATTGCTTGGTCTTCTGTATGTGTGTTGTTTTATATTCTTTTCATTCTGAGAATTCATTTGATTTGTTGTTCTTCTTTTGGTTCTGTTATTCTGTTTATTGTATTTACAATTGGTATCAGAGCTCTGTGTGAAGCTCGGTCCAGGAGATAGCCTGTGAAGTTTTTTTGGAACCTGTACAGCAATCAAAATCGATGATACAGAAAAATGGAAAATAGAAAAATTTACAGGCCAAAACTTTGGTCTTTGGAAAGTGCATATGGAGTCTCTTCTTATCAAACAGGACTTGTCACTCATCTTACTGGGGAAAGACAAAGGACAAGGTTCTATGAAAGATGAAGACTGGGAAAAACTGGACATGAAAGTGAAGGCAACTATATTTCTCTCATTGTCCAGCAATGTATTATTTAATGTCTCAAATGAGAGTACTACGAAAGAGCTCTGGGAAAAGCTCTCTAGCATGTATGCAATTGCTTCGGCTTCAAATGAGGTATTTGTTATGAAGAAATTATATAACCTGAAAATGAAAGAAGGTGGGGTTATGTCCAATCATCTGAATGAATTTAACACCTTAGTTACTCAATTAACTTCAGTGAGTATAAAGTTAGATCCTGAGATTAAAGCAATTTTGTTGTTGTGTTCCTTACCAAATAGCTGGGAAGGTGTTGTCATGGTTGTGAGCACTTCTGTAGCAACCAAAAGTACATTGGTTTTTGATGATGTTGCAGCTACTCTTCTTAGTGAAGACATGAGAAGAAAACATCAGGAACCCTCATCCGACGATGCTCTAACAGCTGTAAGTACAAGCAGTAGGGGAAGAAGCCAAGACAGAGGTAGATACAACAACCGGAGAAGATCACAATCTGGTCCGTGATCAAAGTCTAGGGACAGAACTGGTGCGTGTTGGTTTTGTGGAAAACCCGGACACAATAAAAAGAACTGCTGGAACTATAAGAAAGCTCAAGGAAAAGTAAGCACAAATAATCAAGAAAACACTACATGTGATGGTGTTTTGGTCCTATCAGCTAGTGACACAAATGCAGATTCATGGGTCCTCGATTCCGGTGCCTCATTTCATGCAACTTCATGTCATCAAGCTTTCACAAATTTTCAATAAGGCACATTCGGTAAGGTGTTTCTTGGTGACAATAAAGAATGTGACATTTTAGGAAAAGGTGATATAATATTGAATCTAAAAAATGGAGACAAATTAACTTTGATGGATGTTAGATATGTACCCATGTTAAAATAGAATTTAATTTCTGTTAGTCAGCTTATAGGCAATGGATGCAATGTTAAATTTTCTCTTGATTAATGGAAAATTACAAAGGGGCTTTTAGTAATGGCAAGAGGAAAGAAGCAAGGTAATCTCTATATTCTAGACTGTTTTGGTGAAGTGGGAGCTGCCTTGCCGGCTATGGATAGTGGGTCTGAAATATGGCACAAACAGCTCGGTCATATGAGCCAAAAAGGTCTTCAAGTTATGCTTCAGCGCAATCAGTTTCCAGGCCTCACCTCCGTTGGTTTAGAATTATGTGAACATTGCCTTTATGGAAAATAGTGCCAGACCAGTTTCTTGAGAACAGGGCATGACCAGAAAACTACTCTGTTGGAATTTGTTCATTCTGACGTATTCGGTCTAACTCAGGTAACTTCTTTCGGTGGAGCAAATTATTTTGTAACCTTTCTAGATGACTGCACTCAAAAAATCTAGATTTATATGTTGAACAAAAAATTTGAGGTATTTTCAAAATTTAAAATTTTTAAGGTTGTTGTTGAAAATCAAATTGGGCATAAAATTAAATGCCTACTAACAGACAATGGTGGAGAATATTGCTCTTTGAAGTTTGATTCATTTTGTGCAGACCATGGTATTCGACGGATAAAGACTGTTCCTTATACACCTTAGGAGAATGGTGCAGCTGAGAGGCTCAATCGCACGATACTTGAGCGAGCTAGATGTATGATCTCCAATGTCAGATTGGGAAAAGAGTTTTGGGCAGAGGCATGTAATACTGCAGTGTATCTAATCAATCGAGCTCCATTGCCTAGGCTAGATTTTGACATACCTGAGGAGACATGGCTTGGCAAACGAATTTCCTATCATCATTTGCGGGTGTTTAGTTGTGTCGTTTTTGTTCACATTCTGAAAGAGCAGAGAACTAAGTTATATTTCAAGTCAAAAAGGTGTGTTTTTCTCGGCTATGGTGAAGATCAATTTGGCTTTCATCTTTGGGATCCTATTTCAAAGACCATAATCCGTAGTCGCGATGTTGTATTTGATGAGAACTATTTTCCAGGTTTACAACCTTGCAATTCATCTCCGACAGAGTATGTTGATGTGGATTTGTTTGATAATGGTAAGATAAAGCAACCTACCATTACATTTTCTCAACCACTTGTTACATCTATACATTCTTACATCACAAGAGCTCCTATTTCTTCAGCTACTATGCCTTCGGTTGGATGCATAATTCCCAACCAATCCTCAATTGGTATGCCCTACATTGTTGCTACATAGTCTCCCAATGCCCATTCGCTGCCTATACACACTCAGATGCAACCACTTAATCATTCACTGCCTCTAGAATCACCAATGCATATCAATAAGTCTCTTTTCAATCCACCGCAACCTCCCAGTGGTCATCCATTGCCTTCATAGACTCCAACGCAGCATCTATTTGGTCATACGCTGCCTTCTAAATAGCCACCGCAGCCTTTGTTTGACAAACCACTGCCTGTGTTATGTCAAACGCAGCCTCCCTTTAGTGATTCGCTGCCATCTACTTGTCCCACATAGCCATCAAACTCTTCACCGCTGCCATCTAAAACTCCAACACAATCCACTAAATGTTCAATGTAGCCTTCCACACACTCTACGCTGCCCTTTGACTGTTCAACGCAGCCACTCCCCTTCAATATCCTACCTCTGCCACTTCCAACACAGTATAGAGGAGAGTCAGTCACCACGTCCTTACAAGGTGAGCATTCAAACCTATACAAAGGTCACTCTTCTACACAGATAGGAGATATGTGGCAGGACAGTGTAACTGGGCAGAGCACTCTCGGTGCACAAATACAGAGACAGGGGAGTTTTCCTCAAGGTCCTTTACAATCAAAGGTTGATGATGTTCAACACTTACTCCAGAGACTAAATCTGGACTCAAATATACAGCCAGAGCAAGGTCTGACTTTGAAGAGGTCTACCCGTCAGAAGCAGAGACTTGCAAAATATGATGACTATGATTTATTGCTCTCTAATTATACAAAGTCAGCAACATATAAACAAGCCTGCAAGCATGAAAATGCACACAATTGGATGGCAGCCATGAATGAAGAAATGGAGTCATTGAGAGTCAATCACACCTAGGATTTGGTTTGTATTCCACCAAATTGAAAGCCTCTCAAGAACAAATGGGTTTATCATTTGAAAGACAAAGATAGAGGGAGTAAAAGATACAGGCCAAATTAGTCGTCAAGGGGTTTGATCAACAAAAAGGTATTGATTTTACTAAAAAAAATTCTCCAGTTGTTAGAATGGACACAATCCGTGCTATGTTGGGTTTGGTAGCTGTTTGGGATTTAGAACTTGAGCAACTCGATGTGAAAATAGCGTTTCTACATGGAGACATTGATGAGGATTTATACATGGAGCAGCCTGAAGGCTTTGCTCAACTAGGTAAGGAGCATTTATTTTGCAAGTTGAAGCAGAGTTTGTATGGGTTGAAGCAAGCTCCAAGACAATGGTATTTAAAATTTGACCGCTTCATGACTGATAACAACTTTATTCGGTGTGAATCAGATCCTTGTGTTTACTACAAGAAGCTCAATACTGGTGAGTTCGTCATCCTTTTGCTCTATGTTGATATATGTTAGTTGCTGGTACTAGTGTTAAGATTATTGCTCAGCTAAAGCAACAATTGGTTCTTCATTTTGCCATGAAAGACCTCGGACTAGCCAAAAGAATACTTGGGATGTACATATTTAGAAATAGAAATAAAAGAGAACTCAGGTTGTCCCAAGCAAACTACATTGCCAAAGTGTTGGACAGATTTAATATGTCTCATGCTAAACTGGTATCTACTCCTTTGGTTGATCATTTCTGCCTATCTTTAGCTATGTCTCTGAAAAATTAGGAAGAAGAAGAATAGATGAGGTCTATTCCATATACATCTATAGTTGGCAGTATAATGTATGCAATGGTATGTACTCGTCTGGACATTGCACAGGCAGTTGCAATTGTAAGCAGATTCATAAGTCATCCAGGCAAATTACACTGGCAGGCAATTCAGTGGATTCTATGGTACTTGAAAGGTACTTCACATTTTTGTTTATGTTTTGGAGGTACTGACTTTCATCTCGGTGGTTATGTTGATTTAGATATTGCATTTACACCAATTACGTATCCAGAGCAACCTTAATAAGTTGTTTGATCTCGTTCTTTTTCTTCTGAAATTATTTCATTGATAACTCCCATGGTTGCAGTATCATAGATTGTGTCTCCTAAATTTTTCATATGTTTTCATATTTTATGAAGATTTTGGCATCAACGGGATCTACGGAGGTTGTGAGGATATTCAAAAGTATCTAAAGGTATACGGCAATCCCATAAGAAACAACATTCCTCTATAAATGTATCCTTTAACATCACAACATTTGTACCAAATCTCACTAGTCAAGAGGGCATTCCTTGCAAGGCAAATAAACACGAGGAAGAAGCATCATAGAGGAGCATTAATAAAATCAAGAAAGCATAGATATGTATTGCAAAATGTGCATTCAAAGGTTGTGAATGGCCATCATAGTTCCTTCTATTTTTGACCCTTCATTTCGTAGTCGAAGAAAATGCATAAGCTACCATGTAGGTATGGATTTGCATGTATCTAGAGGCTCTTCATTGTGTAAAAATAATGCAAAACCTACCCATCACCAAACCATGGACTAATAATCGATTAGAGTACATGTTGTGGCCCATACTCACATTTATATTCACAACCTACATTAGCAAGTTCAATGTACTCCAAAGCGAAGATCTATAAGGGAGAGGGGCCAGTAGCCACCTACCCTAACTTCGCGCACGTCAAGTACATAGTTAGTCATATCAAATTTTGACAATTTTTTTTGGGTTTTTCCATATGCGATTGAAGAGCTTAAAGATATTCTTTCAGCTTCTAGGCACTTATACATTTCCCTGTAGGATGCGTTATGTGCACATGGGTCAAAAAATGGTCATTTCAACATGTCGCCCCATACATCCGCATCGATGTGCTGGTAACTTCTCGCCATCACATTTATACACTTGTCTTAATTTCATTGGTTAATTTACAAATGTATTGGTGCATTTGTGAACATGTACAAATGTTGTGAACATGTATTGGTGCATTTGTGTTAATTTATTTGGTTGGTATTTTACATGTATTGGTTCTTTTTTAAAATTTAATTGGGGGGTCAAGTGATTAAAAACATAGCGGTTATTGGGGTGTGGGTAGTAACTGGCCCCTCTCCCTTAATCATACTTATACTACCAAGAGCTCTAAGAACGCCCAAAATACACTCGAAATCAGTCAAAGCAATCAGTGTTCCAATGCTGAATTCAGATAAACTGGGATTTCCCTATGAACACAAAAGCCACCATATCGACCTAATCAAGATGCATCAGAACTTGTAGAGGCACCTAAATCAATCATGACTAAGGAATGCATCAAAACTTGTAGAGACACCTAAATCAATTATGACTAGGAAAGGTATCAGAATATGTCAATATTAATGCAACAGACCACAAATTTATTGATCAACTCAAGCTGAGGAATCGAACCTAGAGCACTCAAAACATGCAAAAAAAACTAAAAAGAGCCAAGAAACTTACTGAAAACTCGTGCCAAAAGAGGGGGTTCCCATTTTGTTGGTGCAAAAAGGTGGGGTGTGTGTGCAAGGCACAACAACCTGCATGTACAACAATTTGCACAAAAATCTGAGCCTTAGCTATGTTACTTTTAGGATTAAGGTGCCATCAACCTTATAAATCCTATGTATTTAATTATTTCAAATATTATTTGTAAATGCACTCATAAGGAATGATGGATTCACCATTAGCTATATTTACTCTTTTACTAGTATGATAATTAATTAGTTATTGGGGGTAGTAATTAATTATTTATTGGGGTAGTAATTAATTATTACTAGCAAAGAGTTACTATTTACTGGTCAAGTATCTTGATGGTTATGGAGAATCTAGGAATCCAACTTATTGGAGGTTTGTTATGGCACTTGTCATTGTCTTTTCATGGCTACTATTAGGCCATAACACCTTGTACAAGAAGACAAAAGTTAGCTTGAGAGAAAGGACAAACTAGGTGCCCATTTTAGAGGTTAGTAAGTTGGTTACAAATTGTTGTGGGCTATGTTGGGATATTTCCAAGGTAGGGAATTGGGATTTATAACCATTTGGAATGCTATATTTGGTGGAAGGTGCTTTGGGTGGCAGTAATGTAATGGTATGAGAAAGAGTGAAAAACCTATATATAGGTGCTGAAGTATTGAAGACTAGAGAGGAGTAAGGAAGTGATTGTGTTGTAATCTCTCTTTTGAAGATAATACGGACCTGGCCTCTCTTCTTCATGGATTTTTTCACCAAAAGGGTTTCTCCATGTAAAAACTATGTTATGTGTTGATCTCTTATGTTCTCTATTTCTTCTTGTTGCGGTTATTTACATTATTGCAATCTCCATTTGACTATCTATTGATTAAGTTCATATTTGCAATTGAATTCCAAATTTTCATTTTATAGTTATTTACCTTCATTTCTAATATTTGGTATCAGACCCTAGCCATCTTTTCTTCTTGGGTGGAAGGGTGAAGGTTTTATGAGCTATAGTAGGAGTTCTAGTTAAATTTATTTTGCAAATTTATGTGTAGAAGCCATGGTTGCATACTCATCTCGGTTGGATATTGAGAAGTTCAATGAAACTAACTACAAGTTGTGGAAGTTGAAAATGGAGGATCTCCTTGAAGAGAGGGATCAATAATTGGCTACAACAAAGGATAAGAAACCTGATAAAATAGATCAAGATGAATGGGATAAGATGGACAAGGAAGCATGAGGGACAATTTGACTCTACCTTGTAGATTCAATTTTGTCAAGAATGTAGTTGAAGAGTTCACTGCATATTCTTTATGGAAATGGTTGGGTGAGATCTACCAAGCTCAGAGTTTGGTAAAAAAATTATATTTGAAAAGAAAATTGTTTTCTCTAAAAATGAAGGAAGGTGATTCGATTGTTGAACATTTAAATACCTTTAATTTTTTTTTAGTCAATTAGCCTTTGTTGATGTTAAGATTGAGGAAGAAGATAAATGCATTATGTTTCTTTGTTCTTTCTTTGAGTCATGGGAGAATTTCATTCTTTCTATTAGTGCTAATCTCAAAGATCTTGAAATGGATGCTCTTTTTGCAACATTGTTGTCACAAGAAATGAGAAAGAAAGTTGTGGATATCTCATCATATGCTCTTCATGGTAGGGGAAGGTCTAATGAAAGAGGTGGATCTTAAAAAGATCATAAGGGGCCTAAAGACAAGTCTAAGGGCATATCTAAGAATCCTTATAAAAATAATAGAGTGAAGTGCTGGATATGCAGAAAGAGAGGACATATGAAGAAGGAATACAGAAACAATAGGATTCTACCACAAAAAACTCCTCGGAATCAAGTGATGAAGTGTTTTTTTCTTCATGTAATTTTATTTCTAATGAACATTGGTTGGTTGACTCAGGATGCTCTTACCATATGATTCCTCATAAGGAATCATTTTCCACATATGAAGAATATGATGGAGGTGATGTTTATCTTGACATTTCATAGCTTATTGTTGGACGAGGAAAGCTACAACTGTGTTTTAGTGACGGAAGGATAAAAACCTTCTTTGGTGTTTTACATATTCCTGGATTAGCAAGAAATTTAATTTTTATATCTAAGTTGAATGATTCAGAAATGCAAGTAACATTTGATAAGCATGGTTGTAGATTGGTGAGAGGAAGCATGGTGATAGCAAGGGGGAAAATAATGGGAATTCTATTTAGGCTAGATACCACTACTATTTATAACTCCACCAGTGTGACTGAAAATGTTTGACACAAGAGGACAAGAGAATCCAATGAAGGATTGCCCCATCATGCAGCCCAATCATCTTCTCTTATGTGCATTGTGATAACAGCAATATTCATACCTTCAAATTATCATAATCGTGTGCTCAAAACTTCAAAGATTGAAACAAAATGTATGTGCCAACATATCCTTGTTAAATTTCAGCCTTAAGATTGTTATTTGACAAGATTACTCCTCTTCTCTTAGATGAAAATTAACTTTGATAATTTCCATCCATTAAGGATTTTTGTTTGTCCCTTTGATTCCTTTAGGTGTAGTAAAATAAATGTATATTAATCTCTTAAAATTGCAGCCCTTAAGTTCAAATAAATTGTGAATGTTGTAGCAACAATTTCAGCTATGAAGTAACACCATATCTTGAGAATTTCATAAAACATGAACACAAGCAAATAATTACAACCCAAATATTTTTATGCAGCCAATCAAGATGGTAACACACATACATAACCTCCACAAATCCAACTATGAAATACCTCCAACAAACTTTCCAACTATCCACCTCCACAAGCTTACAAATTCAGAAATTTTTCATCTAACAAGTCACCATGGACGTTCACCTTCTTTACCTCATCAAAATGGATGTATTTCCCTTAGAGAATTATATTCAACATCACCTATGGACGTCCTCTTGATGACCTACAAAAATCAAAAATAAATTTGGGCTCTTCTCTTCTTTTCCAATGCCTCTTTGGAGCCAAACTTCAATCTATTTATAAGATCTCCTTTGCATAGTTTCATCTTTCTTATTTTGGGCTCCAATGACTCTTGGTATTCCTCTTCTTGCTTGGTGGCATCAAACTTGGAGAAAAGTGACTCTTGGGATTCTTCTATTTCTTTCTTTTATGACTTGGGTGCTTGAAAACTCTTCATTGTCCAATCTTTGTCTTCTAGCATGTAGGTGACTAGGATTTTTGTCCATATGCAACTTGCCTTGTCTTTTACTTGGAGTGTTGGAGAATTAAAATATTTGTTTTATTTCCCCAAATTTTGTGTATGATGTTGATTAGAAATCTGTAAGACAAACAAAAGGGTAAAAGAAATAAAATATATATTTTTTATTGATGCAAGATTGCTTGTGATCCCGGATGCTCCTGCATCAGACACACCAGGTAAAAAGTTTGTGAGCATAGGCTCACAAAATTGGAGTTGAGTAGTTGAACTACCCTTTTAGGTTGCAACCAACCTGCAGTGAACTCCATCACTGAGTCATGTGCACAAAGGTCTTTTTTTTTCCTCCTCTTCCAGCATCTAGTTGAAATATTTGCCATCTTCCTCCAATAACTCTTCTCACCACTCTTCCCTCCTCTTGTGGATTCACATCCACCATGTATTGTCCTCCTCCGCCAAATGCTCCTTACTCTTCTCTCCTCCTTCGTGGGATCCAACCCACCGCAAACTGACCACCTCCACCAAAATCCACCTGCATCATCCTCCACAACCTCTACAAACAAATATACAAGATCTACAACACACTTTTGTTCTCTATCCACCACTTTTTCTACCATCTTATCCAAAAATAAAATATCATCATGATAAAATAAATTTACCTCAGTTTGAACATCAATTTCTATTGCGACATCTTTCGCATCCTCGTCACTCGCAACTTTTTGTTCTTCTCCCTTCGCTGCAACAACGAGCTTTGACATCCACTCTTCTTCAATTACCAAAATCTGCAACATCAAATCATCTTCCGCTGCAACCTCTTCATGTTCTATCGCTGCACCTTCAATCTCTTCATCCTTGTTGCCCACTTCTTCATCTTCAACCATTGCAACTTCTTATGCTACAATCTTTTTCTTTTCTCCATCTTTTTCTTCATCTTTATCCTCATTTCTTGTACACACAATTCCACCTGCATACAAAACATCATTAGAAGAAACATGGGACTCCTCTTTACTCATTTTCTTTTCCATCTAGACTTTCTCTCAGAGCATGTCGTGTCTCTTATCGCAAATCATGTAGGTAATGATCCAACTTTGCCATCATCACTCTTTCTCTCCTCACAAGGAATGAAATTCCTAAAGGCCTTCTCAAGACCAACCTCATACTTTTCCTCTTCGACATTTTAGCAAATACTTACCACTATCCTCTACCCAATAGGATTCTGGCAGATGCACCCTCACAATCTCTTCTACCTACTTCATCTCAGTGGAAGAGATTTGCACACCTTCTACCCAGTCTCATCTCTGTTGGAGGATAGTCAACATGATTCCCATGGAACCAATAGCCTCTCAAGGCTTCTTCACTCCTCACAAACTCTTCAGCCATGGTCCTGGTGGATACTCTCCACGCTCAGGATAACCAACTCTAATACCAATTGACGTAAGAGGACAAGAGAATCCAATGAAGGATTGTCCCATCATGTAGCCCAATCATCTTCTCTTATGTGCATTGTGATAACAGCAATATTCATACCTTCAAATTATCATAATCATGTGCTCAAAACTTTAAAGATTGAAACAAAATATATGTGCCAACATATCCTTGTTAAATTTCAGCCTTAAGATTGTTGTTTGCCAAGATTACTCCTCTTCTCTTAGATGAAAATTAGCTTTGATAATTTCCAACCATTAAGGATTTTTGTTTGTCCCTTTGATTCCTTTAGTTGTAGCAAAATAAATGTATATTAATCTCTTAAACTTATAGCCCTTAAGTTCAAATAAATTTTGAATGTTGTAGCAATAATTTCAGCTATGAAGTAACACCATATCTTGAGAATTTCATAAAACATGAACAACAGCAAAGAATTACAACCTAAATATTTTTATTCAGCCAATCAAGATGGTAACACACATACATAACCTCCACAAATTCAACTATGAAATACCTCCAACAAACTTTCCAACTATCCGCCTCTACAAGCTTACAAATTCAGAAATTTTTCATCTAACAAGTCACCATGAACGTTCACCTTCTTTACCTCATCAAAATGGATGTATTTCCCTTAGAGAATTATATTCAACATCACCCATGGACGTCCTCTTGATGAACTGTAAAAATCAGAAATAAATTTGGGCTCTTCTCTTCTTTTCCAATGCCTCTTTGGAGCCAAACTTCAATCTATTTATAAGATCTCCTTTGCATAGTTTCATCTTCCTCATTTTGGGCTCCAATGACTCTTGGTATTCCTCTTCTTGCTTGGTGGCATCCAACTTGGAGAAAGGTGACTCTTGGGATTCTTTTATTTCTTTCTTTTATGACTTGGGTGCTTGAAAACTCTTCGTTGTCCAATCTTTGTCTTCTAGCATGTAGGTGACTAGGATTTTTGTCCATATGCAACTTGCCTTGTCTTTTACTTAGAGTGTTGGAGAATTAAAATATTTGTTTTATTTCCCCAAATTTTGTGTATGATGTTGATTAGAAATCTGCAAGACAAACAAAAGGGTAAAAGAAATAAAATATTTTTTTTTGTTGATGCAAGATTGCTTGTGAGCCTGGATGCTCCTACATCAATTTTGAAAATGAAAGGAAGCAAGGTGTAGGGAAATCACTTCCTACACTAATCTAATGAGGAGAGATGGGTGCAAATTCATTTTAACCTTTATAATTACAGAATGTTTAATACAACAATAGAGATATTGTAGCAAAGTACATACACATAGAATCTAGATAGAAGAGAGAGAGATAGATAATATATAATGTGGGGAAAACCCTTTCAGGTAAAAAACCCCACACTCCAAAACCTGCACAATGTATTATCAAAACAACAATGTTTACAACACACTTGCAATGCAAGTCTTCTTAGGAGTCTTCGACACTCGTATCTGGAGATAAACTGGCAGCATAACAACACCTATTAATCACCTCTTACATCTCCTCTCCAAGCACCTGTATATATTGAAGTTTTCAAGGAAAAACTAAACATATCTTGGAATGGGCGTCCAACTTGGCCTCATAGCCCAAAACCCACACCTAGGGACACTTGTCCAACACTACAGCATGGTCATGACACTTGTCATATCACCCCATCCCAATATGGTCACCTATTTCCAATTTGGGCAATGACAGATGCTCTTACACACCAACCTGTTGTCATAGAATCTGTCATAGCTATCATAACTTACAGTTGTAAGAGAATCTATCATAAATAGGCTATAAATAGCATATTCTCTTACAACATGACATAACCCTCCTTGGGGTGCCCAAATATGCCTTCTTCCAAGATGCCTTGTGACACATGTCTTCACCTGTCATGAAACGTTCTATTTCTGACTCTTACATGTCATAGATTCTGTCATAAGAATATGTCATAACTATTTCGGTCAAGATTCACTTACACACTAGTCAAGATGTCGACACATGGAAGAAAACCTCTACCACACAAAGGGGACGCCTATCTCCACATGGAGTGAGTTGACGATCCTAGTCACCTTACAAGTGGAGTGACAACTCATCATGCCACTTCACACTAGATGATAAAACAGGATGTGCAACAAAATTACAACATAGGCTAAGTAAATAAATTACATTACAATAATAAATGCAAGGAATTTACAAGGTTGAGACACCTTAATTCCCAACATTCTCACACTTGTCGAACACCTTGTAAGAGCCAATAGAAATAACAGGATTTAACTGCTATAGGCCGAGGGGCCCATAGGCTCCGAACACCATTTGAACTTCTTTGTGCCCACTAGTTTCGTTAATGCATATGCAACATCACACTCTGACTGTCACATCAAATAATAAACTATCTTGCACCAACACTAATATCTGAACACAATATCTCTTAAGCTAAAAGGCTTCCTTGCAAGCATGAGTAGCTGCCAAATACTCAGGTCAATTGAACTCCACTATGCTCACTAGCTTTACAGAAGCACCTGTAACATCTTCCAAGTGATCACCAACATGATAAAAATATTAGAATGCCAAAAATATGATGAAACACTAAATGCCACATAGACACACCAATGTATCCAACTTCAAACCAGTTAACAGAACATAACTTTGAAGTCCAAACATCTTCAAAACAAGATCAAGCACGTAAGATCCAAAATAATTAGAACAACTACAACTAGTTGTTCACATCCAACTAAATAACCACCATTGATAGAACTTTTGCACATGACATATTCATCCCATATTGCAACTCTCATCCCTGTATAATCCAATGTCCTGCACAAAGTTAATGTCTCACATGATAACAAACATACCAATAACCATTGATGTGCAAAAAATTTGAAGACCTTTGATACTGCAGTCCAATGAAAAACAATCTACCAAAGATATACATACATCCTAGGAATCAAATTGCATGAGCACTGCCAACCAAAGCAACTCAAAGTCTACCAATCAGCACTTACATAAAGGTGGCTTATAATACAAACATATAATACAAAGAACAATTACAATGATCTGCAAACTACAACTGACTGCTGCAAAACAAAGCATACTTCCACAAATAGTTTTCTACTCATTCTCTCACCTATGTTCTCCTCCACTTCTCCCAAGTCCACATCTAAAAAGAACACATACTGTTGAAAAAAACAATAAAGTACAACAACAGTAGATGACCACAAACCTAGTGATCATACTAGATGAATAAGAACCTCTAGGAAGAAGAATGAGACCATAAAGAGAAACTGCAAACCATATCATGTCCTTTTGCCAACATCACCAAGTGCTAAGCTATGCCAAGTATGATCTCCTTCACAAAACCCCAACTGAAAATCCTTAACAACACCCAACCATTCAATCTCATAAGATCAAATAAACATCAACATGGATGTAAGCCTCTCTAATCAAGGTAGATCAAACTCATAACCATTCCATAACAAGGAATAAGCCCAAACACATCTCCTAAACTCCTCATAAATGAACATCATAAAGAAAACTATACGAATCAAGAAGATAACCATGCTATCATCCCTCAAATGAAACCTCTAGAACCAATAACAGTAGCTCAAGATTCATATCCATGAGAAACCAAAACATAAAACAACATGAATCTGAAATAACCTGGGCAATACCTATCAGACCATTTTCTGTCGAGTGAACTGAGAGTGGGGAATGAGAATGATCCATTGAGATACACCGAGTCTCATATACTCTCTCCAAGAACAATCTCCTCTCAAATTCAAATATGAACTCATGTCCATAACAAGTGAAAGCTTCTCGGTCTTTCTACTAAAAATTTAACCACTCCAACACATGATCCCTACAACAAGAGATCTCAAGCCTAACCTCAAGTCTCTCTAGTATCCATGAGCATCCATCAACCAATACATGCCAACTTAAAATGCATCCTACAAAATCATGAAGCTTCAAGAAAATGATTAATACTCAAAACCAAAGAGAACAAACAAGATCACTATCAAAACTCCCACTGCACATCTGCATGATCAAGAAGCCCTTCATGACATTATGATCTAACCATCTCCTCGTAAGAAGATCACATACAACAAAGCGTACAATGATGCATACATCCTATCTCAAGAGAACATGTATCATGCCAAAACTTTAAGCTAGCATCAAGAGTAAACCATGACATAATAACAACATCTCTAAACAAAGGATAAACATGTCATACTGACAAATCATAAACTCAACACCTCAATCAAGATGTCAACATCTCAAACATATGAAGATAACCATCTCCTGAAAACAAAACTAAAAATGTCAAAGAACTCTCAAAACCAAGAGCTCCTCCATGACACCAATATCCACAGTAGAAGATCATCCTTCACTTATGATGAATCCAACATCATTGCTGAAGCTCCCACTGAAACTGTGATACTGAGCTTATCAAGGCATCATGATAACCATCCTCTCAATGAAGATCATCCATGGCTCTAACACAATCTAACAATTGTCCAGTGCAATATCAGCAACACAAAAGAATAAAATATAACCAAGATCGCCAAGTCAAGAAGATAAAACCATCACTGTCAAAAGCTCGCACTAAACTGTGTAACCAAGCTATCCATGACATTATGATAAACATGCTATAAGTCCCAATAACTGACTATCCATGCACTCTAATTATCCATCCTCTTATCCCAAAGCAACATACCAAATACACAAATGACCACAGACAAGGCCAACTAACAAAGTATGCATAAATACTGAATCAATCTTGTGGATAAAGACAGTCCACATCCGAGTCATCCCACTACAATCAAATAGGTGATGAGCCCACAAAAATGCATAACTCGTAGATCCCAAACATGAAACATGCAAACTCATCATCACATTAGTAACTTGCAAACTGAGATACCAAAGAAGACAATCTGTAGACTTCAAGACTCAACCATCAAATCAATTCTAGATTCAATTTGCCAACAAGTCCACAAATGAGTGATCGTAGTCAAGGAACTAATCAAGCATATGCTGTAGAAATGATGAGTGATAAATCACATACCAACATCTCCACACTGAGAAAGATACAAACCTCCTCACATTATGCACAAAGCATACATACAAATCTGCAACTATCTTACATCCAGAAACACTCTCAAGGAATCGTAATCTGAAAAATAGTTTGTCTGCAGATTTACAAAACCACAAGTTTTGATTAACCATGTAAAACCTGCAAAACCACCATGTCACTAACATACATGCAAATCCATATCCACTTATCATCTGACAAAACACACCAGTCTGAAAATCACCAATATAGTTAAACCAGAATAATGGAATAACATAGATAAGCATAACCATAGATTTTTTAACGGAACATCTACAAAACCCTCGGATCAAATCAATATGAAACTGAGACATGCAAGTACAACCAACTAAATGAAATAGAGGTCCAGGAACTTCAAGCCCACTTGTAGGCCAACTCCACAACCATCACCATGTACAAGCATACAGAGAAGCTAGGTTGTTCCAGAAGCTTTCAAACCATCCAATGATTAACTCCATAGCCTACGTGCATTTGAGGTTAACAAAACAATGTCTTCCAATGCCAGGGACTAAAAACAAGCACCCAACATAAGCACATCAAACCACAGTCATGACAACCCAAGTTTCTCCATGTGATCAGGGAGCCAACAACGAACACCCAACATGAATACTTTGTTGCAAATGACCATAGAATGATAGAACATAACCACCATGCATGAGGGTTATTGCATACTATCAAACAGGAGCTCCAGATCAATAACATACTAAATGTAACCGCATGATCAACTCCACAACACTCCATCTTAAGTTTCCATAACTCAAAATTTGTGTCATTAAACATCCCTGTCTCTATTCTTCCGGATGTGCCTGCTATCTCATTCCTACAACAAGATTTTAGAATACTCTGCATAGACTCCCACTCAGCCTAAGATTAGTACAAAAAACCCCTATCCAACAACTAGGACGAAAGAGAACTTAGCTCTGATACCAACTGAAAGGAAGCAAGGTGTGCAAAAATCACTTCCTACACTAATCTAATGAGGAGAGATGGGTGCAAATTCATTTTAACCTTTACAATTACAAAATGTTTAATACAACAATAGAGATATTGCAGCAATGCACATACACATAGAATGTAGACAGAAGAGAGAGAGACAAGATATAACGTGGGGAAAACCCTTTCGAGTAAAAAACCCCACACTCCAAAACCTGCACAATGTATTATCAAAACAACAATGTTTACAACACACTTGCAATGCAAGTCTTCTCAGGAGTCTTCGACACTTGTATATGGAGATAAACCAGCAGCATAACAACACCTGTTAATCACCTCTTACATCTCCTCTTCAAGCACCTGTATATATTGAAGTTTTCAAGGAAAAATTGAACATATCTTGGAATGGGCATCCAACTTGGCCTCATGGCCCAAAACCCATGCCTAGGGACACTTGTCCAACACTGCAGCATGGTCATGACACTTGTCATATCACCCCATCCCAATATGGTCACCTATTTCTAATTTGGGCAATGACATATGCTCTTACACACCAACCAGTTGTCATAGAATCTGTCATAGCTATCATAACTTACAGCTGTAAGAGAATCTGTCATAAACAGGCTATAAATAGCATATTCTCTTACAACATGACATAACCCTCCTTGAGGCACCCAAAGATGCCTTGTGACACATGTCTTCACCTGTCATGAAATGTTCTATTTCTAACTCTTACATGTCATAGATTTTGTCATAGGAATCTATCATAACCGTTTCAGTCAAGATTCACTTACACACTAGTCAAGATGCCAACACATGGCAGAAAACCTCTACCACACAAAGGGGATGCCTATCTCCACATGGAGTGAGTTGACCATCCTAGTCACCTTACAAGTGGAGTGACAACTCATCGTGCCACTTCACACTCGATGACAAAATAGGATGTGCAACAAAATTACAACATAGGCTAAGTAAATAAATTACATTACAATAATAAATGCAAGGAATTTACAAGGTTGAGACACCTTAATTCCCAATAGAAAATTCATGTATGTTGTGGAGTAAAAGCATAGATCGGTGTCACACTTTCGACCAACTAGATAATTTCTATAAAAATGGTTTCACCCTAAATAGTTTTGGGCAAAACAGTTTCGCCCAAAACCACATAGCACTTGCATGGCATTATGTGGCATAAAGATTTTCCTCAAAAACTTTTAAATCTATAAAATTTGATTTTGAATTTGAAAAGGGTAGTTAAATTTGTATACAAATTTTTGGGCGAGATAATTTCGCTCAAAACCTTTCTGAGTGATATAATTTCACCTGAAACTATCTAGGTGGCATCCTATGTGGCAGCCAACTTCCCCCACTTCAACAATTAGCAAAAAACTTGAGCTTCACCTAAATATTTCTTCAGTTAGAATTTCTTTTTCTAAAAATCCAAAAATACCCTTCTGTAGAGGTCAGAGTCTAGAATCCAAAAGTATATAATTTTTTATATTTTGATTAGTTTTATTATGATTTTTTAAAATTTATTGCAAGTCGATTTTTTTTCGATACATCAAAATGGCACAAGAGGGCCATACTCGAAACCAACACAAAAACCAAACAAAAAATAATCAGTCAAACACAAAGCACACCAAAATTGGCATAAAGCCAAGCACGAGCTATCTATCAAACTTCAATTATCTAGTACCACTAAATCAATCCCTTCGATCCTACTGGCTTCTTCTTCCACTGCTATCTCCATTGATGCCTTTGGTAGTGCCAGAAGTGGAGCAATCATCCTCCTATTGAAGCCATAAATCTCCTTTAACAGGGTTATGAAACTGCTAACTTCTAGTATCCAAATACAAATACAAATACAACTTTGTACTTTTACCTTGTGGCATCGTAGATTGGGCCACATAAGTGAAACTAGTTTAAAAACCATTTAAAATAAAAAATTCTTAGACAATTTTTCTTATTATGATGAGTATTTTGATTTTTGTGAGCACTATGTGTTTTGGAAACAAAATAGAACATCATTTCCTTCAGGAAGCAATAGAGCAAAAAGTAAATTAGAAATTCTTTATACGGATGTATTTGATCTTGTGGATATTAATTCTATTGGAAAATCTCAATATTTTGTATCCTTCATTGATGATGTTTCAAGATTTACCTAGTGTTAGGACTTGCATTTTTCATGCATTTCCTGCCCAAGGTTGTGTTTATTCAGGCTTGCTAAAACCCTAAGAGCCTAATGTCTTTCAATATTTGCCTTTCAGAGCCTCTCATTATAATCCTTTTTTGACTGTTGATTGGCTGTCCCCGTTTGCTTAAGTAATAAACTTGAGTATTTTTTACCATTAGGTTACCGACCCCTTCCTGTTAGGAATTGCATGTAGAAGATATCAATTAAATGCAAATAAGGATTAAACAGAGGAATGAAAATACACAGAAATAATAATAGCGAGAAACCAAATTTTTAACATGGTTCACCCAAACTTGGGCTACATCCACCAATAGAGAGTCCAATTATATTATCTAGTAAATCAAACCAATTACAACCAGCAATCCTTGCAACTCAATACCGTTGCAAATGCTACAATACAATGTCAAATCCCACCCGCAACATACATCCTAGCCGCTTATAACAAGCTTTTTGGAAGCTTCTAGAATTAGGGTTTTTTACAATGTCATTTTTCTTGTCGGTTAACAAAAAATTAACAACCGACTCTGAACCCTGGTGAGGTCACATTACGAGTGTACAGTACTTGCATGATCAGTCGCCACATACCAACACTTCCCTAGGTAGTTAATAGCATGGACCTGCTTTAAAACAACTTATGAGCATGTGTGTAAAAAATCTATTAAGTTGTGTGGCTTGGCATCCAAGTCATCAACTTCTTCCTTCTTCATGGGAGTTTCCTTATTTGTGGGGCCTCATTTTTAGTCCCAGCGACACCACAAGATCCGGCATGGCATCCATGTCACCAGCCATTCATTTTCGCCAGAGTTTCCCACTTCACTGAAGCCTTTCCAAGACTTTAGTGCAACTACGAACTCTCCCTGAATATCCAACGTGGCATCTCCTAAGGCATTTGGTCCAGTGGGCATTTGGGGCCTATTTGTGGAGTTGTGTAAAGGTGGTAGCGTGGTAGTTCAATTGACATGGTGACATTTCGTGGAGACCATACGCTTTATTGGGCTTTCCAAATAGCCTCTGCGAGACTGTGAAGTCTGACGTAGCTGCCAGCGTAGCCTTTCAAAGGGCTTGATAGTGCTTCACGAGGACTCCTTCCCTTCACTAAAGCTACTCCAAGCCTTCAACACAGCTATGAAGCTCTTCTAGGTGTTCCAGTGTGGCACTTCAAATGACGTGGTAGCCTTCGCTGAAATTCAACGCTTTGTTGGGCCTTCTAAAAGCCTTCAACGCAGTCGCGAAGCCATCTTTAGTACCAACGTGGCAATTTAGGTGATTTGGCAACCTTTGCAGGGACTCCTTCCCTTCATGGAAGGCATTTAGGGCCTTCAATAGGACCGTCAAAAGATTAAATGTAAAGGCAGTAAGCTGAAGCCCAACCCCGACAGCTTCCAGACCTTCCATGCTCAATCAAACACGTTGAAATCTATTCAAAGGTCCATTACATCTACGAAGGCAATATTTTGCACACCTATGGGATTTCAAAAGACTATTAAAGAAATGAAACTAAATTGTAATAGTATTGGCCAATATTTTGGAGGCTAGCTGATTTGAACTGGTGCATGCAATTGCACGGGTAGTTGCACCTGTATGTTGTGATCAAAATTATCAAATAACATCCAATGCAACAAATGTATGCAAATTTGAATTTCAGTTAGCACAAAGATTGCACTCATGCTTGTGTCATCATTGTGAGGTAGTGTACCTACAAAACATGCAGTTGCAACTCCCAGGCATGGATGAAGTTAGTTTTGAGAGAATGAGCATCTTCTTTGATTTCTATTTCAACAATGCATTCTCTCTCAAATATGTTTTGTCCTATTAAGCCAAAAAGATATCTTGGGTATATTATGTTCCAACAAGAAGTTGTTCATGGCCTAAAGCTTGTTTTTGGTCCCATGTTTGTATAAATGGGAAATCAAGGCCATTTGGTAGAGGTTATAGATTTTGTCTTGAAGTAGTAGTGAATTCGTGTCTGAGTCTAGAATGTAGAAGATAGTTGCTTGTTATTATGTGTTCAAATCTGTAGGGAAATACATCATTTTCAAAGTTGAATGTATTACTTGTTGTAGGGTTATGTACATAAGTGTATTCCATTGAAGTTAATATGATTGATGAATATCAAGGGTATTTTGATTCATCTTTATAGTCTGCTATAATGTGTGTATTGTAAATTCAACTTTCTCTCAAGGAGAGGAATAATTTTCTTACACAATACTCTGTTAATTTCATTCTACACTATGTTTTAAAGGATAGTTCTACAATTCTGAGTATAGGAAGCATTGATGTAAGGCATAAACATTGTTAGTCCAATTGTAATGAAGAAACATTACTTGAAAGATACATTTGATTTATGCAACTTGACTTTGTAACCCTGAATTAGGCACTGATCTCTCACTAGGATGATATAGTGATTCATTTCCATCTAAACAAAATAAAATAATTTCTATTTCTCTACTGTTTTAGAATAGAATTGAAGTTTTTACTATTCTCAACCAAGTCTGAACTGTATTGCCAAAGGATTAAGCCAATCCAAGAAGACTCAGTCATTTCTTTGGTATATTGTCATTGAGAACCTTTGTTTAAACAACAAGATCCAACATTAGTCAAGATATACCCCTTGGATGTTGTATAGGTACACCTGCCTTGGTCTTGCAGAACCAAAAGTGCAGAGGACTTCAACCAATTCAAAAGTTAAATCTTGTTCGTTGGTCATTGACCTAGAATCCTTAATCACAATAAATTGGATAAATCTTTAGAGGATTTTAGACAAATAGTTGGAAACACCAACACCTGGATTTATTTTATGAGACATAAATATGAAGTTTTCACTAAGTTTAAAGAACTTAAATTCTTAGTAGAACAACAATCAGGACATAAGATAAATGTTTTGAGACTTGACAATGAAGGAAAATATTGTTCTAAGGAATTTGATGAGTTTTGCAAGCATGTAGGTATTGTTAGGCAAAAGACTACTTCATACACTCATCAATAGAATGGGGTGGTAGAAAGGATGAACCAAACTATAATGGAAAGAGCAAGAAGTATGTCAAGTGGTGCATAGTTAGATAGATGCTTTTGGATAGAAGTTGTGAATACTGGTTGTTACTTGATTAACAAATCTTCTTGTAAGGCTCTTGATTCGACACCTTATAAAGTGTGGATAGGTAAGAAACCTTCTATTTCACATTTAAGGGTTTTTGGCTGTGGGACTTTTATTCACATGTGTACCTAAAGAAAAGTGCTCTAAGTTGGATCCAAAAGTAGAAAGATGTATTTTTATTAGATATGGTGAGAATGTTAAAAGTTATAAGCTTTGGAATCTTCTAACCAATAAAGTTATCTATTCTAAAGATGTGATTTTCAGTGAACTTAGAGCTATTTCTAATCTTAAACAACCAAAATACAAAGAAAGGGAAAGGAAAGTGCATTTTGAAATTAAGCAGGAAGATGCACACCAGAAAGAATAGAATGATGGATTAGAAGATAGAGAGGTGGAAGAAGAGGAAGCAAATGAAGAGAGTTCTAAGCAAATTGAAGAGGTTAGGGAAGATAACCATGAAAAAGTTGAGCAATCTCAAGAGTAGGTAGAGCCTCATACTCCCATCTTGAGAAGATCCACAAGATAGTGGATGCCAAATATTGACAGGTATAGCCGACCAATTTATCGTTGTATATTTGATTTATTAAGTACTGACAATGAACCCAAATCCTACAGGGAAACCATTCTTGTAGATGATGGTGAGTCTTGGAAACAAGACATGTTGGAGGAAATGATGGCTTCAAACTCATGTGACACTTGAGATCTTGTTCATTTGCCCAAAGGAAAGAAGGCCATTGGATACAAGAAGAAATTTGAAGTACATGATTAATTGGAAAAGTACAAGGCCAGACAGGTGGCTAAGGGCTACTCCTAGAGAGAGGGAGTTGATTTTGATGAAATTTTCTCTCCTAATGCTAAATTATCCTCAATTAGATTTATCTTATCCATAGCTGCTGGTAATGATTTTGAAACTAAGCAAATGGATGTTAAAACCATATTTTTGCACGGGGATCTGGAAGAGAAAATTTACATGAAACAACCTAAAGCTTTTGAGGTAAAAGGAAAAGAACACTTGGTTTGTAGATTAAAACGATCTCTTTATGGTTTGAAACAATCACCCTAGATGTGGTATCAAAAGTTTGATTCATTTGTTCTAAAGTTGGGTTTTGTAAGAAGTGAAGAGGATCATTGTATTTATATTAGACGAATTGATGATTATATACTAATTGTTGCCTTGTATGTGGATGATATATTATTTTTAGTAACACTAAGGGTATGATTAGTGAGCTGAAAGCTCAAATTTTAGGTACACCTGACATGAAAGATCTGGGGGCAACAAGGTATTGTTGTCATATAAAATTGCACCCTGCTTGGAAAGAGTCCAAGCATTCTAATGACACAATGGGAATGATCTCAAAAGTGTGGGACTTTGCAAATTGAGATCAAACCTCCAGAGAAGGATGGTTCCTCATTCTAAGCCTAATGCTTAGAGAAAACTATCTAAACCTAGTGCTAATGCTTGTAGGGGAAAAGGGTTAGAAGGGAACTGAAATGAAAGGGGTGATACACCAGGTTGAATAAAAGAGCCCTCACAGAACTAAGAAAATGCACAAAATGACTAGATACAACCAATAAACATACACAGATCAAGTTAATTTAAACAGGGGCAAGGAGTAAGAGATGATTAGAAGGAATTAAACATTCACAAACACATCATTCTTAGATCACACAGAGTCAAAATAGCATGAAGAGGTAAAATAACCAGCATGTATTTAACCAGAAGGTAAGGTTGCAATAGAGGAATGCTCTGTTTGGAATCAGAAACATAGATTACTAAATCTTCCAACCTTTTTTACATCTCATGTTTAATCATATATAGCATTTTGCATTTGACCTAAGTCGGTTACAATGAATTCGCCCCATGGGCTCTGTCAGAAAATATCTACATCTGAAGGGAGTGCCAACATACAAGAATTCATGGCATAAAATATCTGGAATAGGGGCAGATGGAAGATATTTTGAATCTTCAATGTGAACTGTGTAATCATCTATCTGTAACAATGAATATAGAAAATATCTGAAGCATGGAAGTTAAGAGATCAGATTTGCATTGATGACAGATGGGACAGATCGCCCCTTGACAAAGCTTTTACAACACTTTAAATTCCTAAGCCCTTTGAATTCTCTATATTTTCATCAATTCTATGTTTGAGGGATCTTTGCAAAACTTAATTCAGCCACTGAGATGTCTTGTCACCAAAACTGCACATTCATCCTCAGAGTCGGCGACCATTCCTGACTAAATGCAAATTGGCCGTCAATTTTATCTTTGTTGCAAGGAGAACCGTCGTCTGTATGCATACAGACATACAAAAAAAATTGGATGCACTTTGAAAAGTATGATGAGATCATCATCCTGCAGAACCTGGTTGAAGAGGAGACCTGGATGACGTCACCTACATATCGGGTCCTTCAAACTGTTCAACTTGCACTTATGCGATTTCTTCATTCGTTGTATTTTGCATATCAAATTTCTTTGCATATGTCTTTGTATCTCTCTTTGTATATGCTTTTGTATATGCATATGTATATACAATACAATTGCCAACATACAAAAGCGGGCTTTGATTTTTGTATCACCTTTTGCATTTGCCCTTGAATTAGTCCTAACACGTGTCATCATTCCATTGGGTCCTCAAGTTGTGGCTCCATCACTGCAAAATAGACCAGCAAAAAACCCCAATCGGGCTTGTATATGCCTTTGCATATGCGATTGCATATAAAAAACATACAAATATACAAAACTAGACTTCAACATTTTATGAAGCGAATTAGAATTGGAATTGGATCCAGCTTTTGTATTTCACATTTCTTTTGCATATCACATATACATGCAGCTCAATATACAAAGGCGAGCCCCATTATGTTTATGAAATAGATTTGAAACAAGCTTAGATCCGTTTGTATATCGCCTTTCTTTTGACTTTGGATCTAACTTTGTATGTGATTTTGTATATGCAAATGTATATGGGAGATACAATCGCCAAATATACAATTGTGGAACTCAATGGATTATCAATCAGAATGGAACTTTAAAACAGGTCCGGCCTTATATCTTGCTTTTGCATATTTCATATACATGCAATTATACATACAAAAGATGTTTGACTTTTCTACCTTTCGGCATGTACAAATGCACTTGTACCTTTTGATTTTGCATTGGTGTCCGCAACTGCATCTTGACTTTTGTATATCGCATATACATGCAATCATACATACAACTGCGGACCCCAACCGAAGTCCGCCAGGATTAAATTTGCAGTCACATTCGGGCTTGCATCTACCTCCTTTGTATATCACTTTTTGTATCTGACATATACATGCAATCAAACATACAAAGGTGCATACAACACCTTCACTTCCTTAAACCAATTGCATTTTACTTTTGGGTCCGTACTTGCATCTCCACTTTTGTATCCCGCCTTGTCTATGCATTTGTATTTGCAAATATACAAACAAATATACATGCAAAGATGCATACAAAAATGCATACAAAGCAACCCGATGTACATTGAACATGCAGAACGATATACAAAAATCAACAAAAGATAGAAAACCCCCAAACAGAAGATGACATCACCTTTAGATGCATTAAAATGACTAAGTGTGGAAATGAGAAATCCCTACGATGGAAGACACTTGAAGCTTAAGGATTTCTGGGTTTTTCTGGGTTTTCTGCAAGGATACTCTAGACAAGTTTTGGGGATTTTTTTGCAAGGCATAGCATGGGGAAATGTGGGATTTAATCCTTTCCTCCTTCTATTTAGGCTTTCTCTAATCGGATTTCTTTGATAGAAGGAGGGAAATAGAAATATTTTGGGGCCAGGCAAAATATGACAACATTTTTGGTCACCTCTCGGGGATGTTTGTCTGCTAAACATTAGATCAGTGGCCTTATGCATCACTATTGTATTTGACTACAAATTCTGATGAATGTTTGGTGACATATCGACCAAATACTGTCGACTTACCGACGCAACACTGATTTAATTTTTGTCGCTTTAACAACCAATGTTTTTACATCAAAATCGTGACCTGGTATCGTCAGTCAGCGCCACAGAGAATGTTGGCGGTGTCCATCACAAAATAGACGTAACTTCATCCATCTATTGATGCAAAAAATCACAAACCTTCATCCATTTTTCGACGAGGTGGAGCAAACCACGACCCAGCATCGTCTGTCAGCACCACGAAAAATGTTGGCAATGTCCGCCGCACATTCGATGTAACTACATCCATCTATCGAAGCACAATATCAAAAAGCGTTGCAGAATGCCCATATGAACTCCTTGAAAACCCACCAAATGTTTGTCCATTATCCGACAAGGTGGAGCAAACCATTGTTGCCATTACGACGAACACTACGTCGTGTGTACAGCAACCTCGTCGCAAATTTTGTGTTTCATCGAAATCGCGACGAAACTCTGCAGTATTTTTTTTTAATTATTCATTCAAACATCTTTTACTTTCACCGATGGTGCCTTATTTTATGAGGGGTACTAATGACCCAAAACATTAACTTGAGAAGATTAACTAAACTTTCAACAAAAATTTCCTTTATTTACACTTGATTCCAAGAGGTGAACAATGCACCAAAACACCCAATTAGGGTTCTAAACTCACATCAGACCCTCATACACCATAAACATCATTATTTTGATAGAAACAAAATAGCAACATTCTCTTCCAACACTGTTATATCAATTTTCCAATAGCTTGCACCCAAAGGGCAAATTTCTTGTAGAAGTTCACAGACCAAAAACCAGGCATATCTTTTGAAGGAGGTGGAGATTCCCAAAACCAGTCATAGATTCTAGGACCCATTTAGGCCTACTAAAACATACTTCAAACTCAGGGTATGTTTTTTGTAAAGATCAACCTTAAACATGACTGTACCGTAGCAAGAAGGCTCAATTAGGCCTATTTAACAAAGCAAATGCCATCAAAATCACTCCTCAACATCAAATAACCCTGGACAGTCTTTTATCAGGTTATAAAACTCCAGAAATCAACAAGTTTTTTAGCACTTAAACCCTTCCAAAGGCCACAAAAAAACAAACCCCTGTTTCTAGGCTTAATAATGTTCAAATGATGAGGGTTTATTGAAAGTATGCATACCCAACCTCCAAACACCTTGCAAATGCTTCAAACACCTTGGAATATGCCTGCACATGATAAATAAACACATTCCCATCATTAAACACTTTAGTTTCATCAAAACCCTACTTGTAGCCATCCTCTTTAAACCAAAAAAATCAATGAAAAACAATGAGAACAACAATGAAACTTTGCATCAAGACTTCCCCTGCACCTGCCAACACACTCAAAATGAAAAACACCCTAAAATGACCCATTGCACCAATTTACAAAGCCTCCATCGGTGGTCATGGATACATATAGTGAGTAAATAGCTTATAAGAATAATGGTAGAAGACCCAACAATGAAGACTTGGGTAAAAACTGCCATAGAAATTGCTAGATACGTCTCACATGACCTGCAATAATGCAAGTCCCAAAGTATATGGGAATAGTGTTGAAAACCCACACATGGAAACTACAGACCCAAATTTGTGTCTTAAGGTTGTGGAATCCCTACAAAAACCCTCATTAACGAATCAAAAAGTAAACAATTGTCTACTAATTTGAAAGGATTAATCACAAAATCGGTTTTAATAGTTGAGACAGGTGTGAATGAAAAAATGGAAGACTTATGGTAAAATTTCAAATATGTGAAGATCTCCTTGGGAAAAAATCTAATAGTCACCTTCTTCTCTCATAGTGGAATAAAGTAAAATATGTTCTTAACATTTTACAAGCAAAAGTTAGTGTAAAGACAACATACAAGTATGATGATGCTATCATTGAACTACACACCAAGCTCACGAATCAAAACAAGTATTGTTCCCGCAACGTATGAAGCCCACCTGATTACAATTGAGTTCAAATAGAAATTAAATCCACAACTAATGATTTCCAAACAGTACATTCTATTTTTGGTCAGTTGTGTGTGTGAGAGAGCGAGAAAGTGAGTGTGTGTGTGTGTGTGAGAGAGAGAGAGATAGAGAGAAGGTCACTTTTGTGATGGATCTCTAGCAAAATATGTGTGTGCTTTCTCATATGATACCTGGGCAAATAAAAATAACAATTAAACCCAAACCAAAAACTAAACCAACAACATATAATACATAACTATATTAATTATATCCAATGAAATTATTTTATCATCAGTGCATGAAGCACATGATAGGTGATTACTAGGAGCAATCCATCCACTCACTTATTCCATTGGTCACTAAATAAGAGAATCATCTATAAAATTGCTACCCAGATTGAAAGGTGCCCCTCATATGGATCAAATGGCATGCAAGTAACTAGAGATGATTATTGGGAGCAACTGCAGAATCAATAACCTACCAAACAATGGCATGACATCATCACTAACTACTCATCACATAGTGAATTGTGGATGATTTTAGCATTAACCACATAATTACAATATCTGTATGTTTAATGATTTAATACCAGCTGTGTTAAAGGGCTCTCTCCTAGACCCCTCATTCCCAGACCTAGTTCGAACTACGTACCAGTCTCAAGCCAATTCTTGTACTGAAATGGCTGGGCTCTTCTCTTTTGTTTCTGTGCTACATGAGTACATCCCAAGTTTTTCTAATCCAAACTCATATATCCCCAGAAGCGGGATCCATCCGTGGATAGCTTCCCCTGCAAAAGTTGTCATCCAGGGTAACATATGAGATGTGTTAAAAAGTAAAATAAGTACAAAGGGTAACATATTGAAGCAAAGAGAACTAATGAAAATCACATAATCTTAAAAGTGCAGCATAATGAAATATTGAAAAGTGCATTACCTTATTGAGCTTCTCTTTGTTTCGAGAATAGTTTAATATTCTCTATTTAACAGGGCCAACCATGTGATGGTGGAAGCTCATTTGGCCCCTCCCCCCCCCTCACATCACTCTCAATTCCCCATACCTGATCATATAACATTAATCATTCATTCATCCATTAATAACATATAACATTCATTCATTAACATATAACATTCATTCATTAACATATTCACATTCATTCATTAACATATAACATTTATTCTTTCAGTTTTTACATATTATCAAAAATATGGTTGTCAAAAATATCAGTTTTTAACATTCATTAACATATTATCAAAAATATGGTTGTCATAATATGATTACAATCACTTTTTTTTGTTTCTTTTTTGCAGCTAAAAAAAGAAGTGGAGTATCATTTTCTAAATCATCTATCCCCCCTTCAGTTGTTTTGCCCTCTTCTCGTGATCTTAATGTATGCCTAGTCGTGTACTTACAACGTGGAGGCTGCTGCAATTGGGGGTCTACTGCAATAACAAAGAAATGTTAAATTGATATGTTTTATTATTATTGTTACAAGTATTTCATTAATTAAAATAATATTAGAGTGGCGCTCTTTACCTGATGGGGCCACATCATGTTCCTAATCTTGTCTTATAGCCTCATGCTCAACATGCTGAACACCCTCTAAATCCTCTAGATTTGAAACACGAAAGGTTACATTAATTAATACACCAATTGCAATTAAATATGGTTAAAAGAACATTACAGTGGTCCTCTTTACCTGATGGGGCCACATCATGTTCTTGATCTTGTCTAGCCTGATCATGCTCATCATGTTGATCACGCTCTACATGCTCTAAAGTTGAAACACAAAAGGTTACATTAATTAATACACCAATTGCAATTAAAGATGTTTAATTGTATTAATCCATACATGAATACATCCAGTACTGGGATGCACACCATGACCTTCATCCACAGGTTGTGCTCCACCCTCACCAAGCTACATTCCAATGTCATGTGTAGTATTATCATTGCTTGCCTGTTTAAAACAAATAAGCACATAATTACTTTATGGTGGAAATTAATATTGACTAGATTGCACAAGTATTCAATTTTAAATAAAATTCAATGAGTTTATTTACCTGCGTGTCGGATGCATTGGAAGCTTGTGTTTGCCCAGTCAAGAGTCTTAGGCGTTCAGCCATGGCTCCATAGCCTTGCTGGAAGGCAATCTTCAAGTCCTCTTCTGTGGGCACTCTGTTGAATTCAGAGCCCTGCATTTTTGCATAAGATCATGAATTTTGCTTCTATGGTGTGATAAAACCAAAATTATTTGCAATTTATTATTTGGATGCAATATTTCATTTATTGATACTTAGAATTTGTACGGCTAATTTCATATAACCACCAAAGCCAAGTTTGTGCTACCTGTGTTTTTCTAGTCTTGACTTTGTTGTCTTCGATGTGTCGGGCAGCCTATGAAAAGTTTCAAATACGTTAGATTATGTAAAAAGAAAGAGTAATCAGTATATAATCATATTGTTGATAGTATCACATACCTTCCTTGGCCCGATGGTGTCTTTCCTTTTTTCTTTTTAGCCTTCTCCTTTCCATCCGACACCAAGTCCTTCCACTCCCTTTCTGAAATCATGGGGGGACGCTCGTACTTTTTATTCTTCTCTAAATGTAACCTATATTGGTCCCTCACATACTTTAGATAGGTACCAGCTTTCTTAAGGACCTTGGTTTGGTTGAATGTGGTATTACTGAACAGCACAACTAAACGGTTAATGAGCTCATCTTTTAAATCTTGATTTTGGGCATTCCACCGTTTACGTATGGTGCGCCCGAAGATCTCCAATGTAATATCATTTAGATGTTTATAAAAAACATCATTTCCTGCAAAATGATCATGGGATCATTAGTCTAAAAAGAGTGATCAATAAGTAAATTTCAATTGGATTGTATATAATAATAATTAAAACATTTTAAAGTACCTGGGACCTTCTCTATCTTTATGGGAACGAAATCCTCAGTCACCACAAATGTGACCGGCAATGTTCCCGTACTAGTAATACGGGAAGATCTAGCAAACGTTGCTAAAACATCACTAGTACTAGTGGCCTCTACATCCCCAGGTACATGTCCTGATGCATGTTATGGCATGTGTTCGCTGCCAGAGGGTGCACTACCCGATGCCTGCATGCTATGTGTTGCTGACATTTCAGTCGACAATATAGGCACGGATGATGGGGTCGGATGATGTGATGTATGCGTAGGAAGATCAGGATCAACACTTGTACTAACCCCTACTCCCCGGACAGCACCTACAGGATCATGGCCAGCAGCATCGTGAGGACGCAAAAAATCCTATAAAAACAACACATATTTTAGTTCATGACATAAAAGAGTACAAAATATAAAACCATGAATTAACTTATGTTATAATTAAAGATCTCATGACAGCTTACTTGCAAGTTCTGTGCTCTCTTAGTCAATATTTTAACCCTTTCTCTTATCTCTTCTGTTTGAGGCACTATGAATAACAACTGAAGGATTTCTTCATTGTATTTTTTTGGGGTCTTCCTTATCACATCCAGAGGGTTTGCGGAATATGTGATGTCATCATCGCATAGTAGTGATTGCACCTCCCTATGGATGCTCTCCTCTATTGCTAGTGCCTTTCCCCGATCATCCGACTGTGACAAGAATATTAAAAACATTATCGAAATTAACCTAATAAACTTATGAAAAAAATGTAATAATAAAACATTTTGCTCGTATCTAATTTGTACAATTACAATGAGGTAAACCTGTCGGGTAGAAGTGCCTAAAGATGCATTATGATATGTGCTCTAGGCTGGAGCCTTCCCCCTACGATCAATGTCCCGTTGTGACAAAAATTAAATATAAAAAAACATTACCGAAATGAAACCAATAGACTTACAAAAAAAAATATAATAATAAAATGGTATATTGGAGTCATTAATTAGAGTTTGGGTAAAATGGTATATAGTATGTACCACCCCCATAGTAACTATGTTTGTATCTATATGATTCAAATTGTAATCAATTAGCAACTCTTCCCATGCAGTTATTGATTTTATCGCACATACGAATACACGGTTTCCCTCGCACGCCTCGAATATGCAATTTGGGTTTCTTATTTGTTGACCCAAGTCGTGTACTATTTATAAACCCTGCAATATTCCCTGATGCTTTTAGACTTCCATCAATGTACATAACCACTCCTTTATTTTGATCCTTATGTTTTAGCTGTATATAATTTGCTGACAGTGCATACCTACGCATACTTTGTGTATATCGAACTAGCTGCATCCAATCTTTGTAACTATAACAGGGTCTGACATACTCCATCAATTCAGTAACTTTGTCGTAACAGACCTTTATGCCATCCATGCAAAATAGGCCCAAACCATGTAATGACAATGGTGCTATGTGATATATCCTCTCGTTGACATAAAAATCAGTGTTTATTGGAGGAAGTTCCTTGGGTACCCATTGTTTCCGTAGATGTTTGTATCTCAAGGGCACCTTGATGTTGCCTATTCTCTCATCATCATAAGAACATGACCCCCTTCAACAAGAAAAAATTCCATGCATTTACAAAATTTTCTTCTAATCTTTTGACCTCTAGTTGATCTCCCTCTTTTAGACATACTACATGTCTCACTTTCCTCTTCTCTTCCTGAATTTCCCTCGCTCGAGGAAGACAGATCTGACAAATACCTATTTGGTGGTACCTACAGTCATAAGGATGTTGGATGAAGTTCTTTCATGGTGATGTGATCCCAAGGTATGGGGTTGGAGGATTAAAAACCAAGGTTGTCACTACTAGTCAAATGCATGTGGAGGTAACAATAGTTTGTAGGCATGGGAATGGTTTGTAGGGTCACCAACCTTGTGTTTTGAAGCCATTTCCAAGTATTGTACAGAATTGTACGGCCTTGAAGGCATGGTAGAATGGTTGGATATGGTAATAATCTCAATCACCTTCCTGGTACATCAAAGTTCATGCATTTTAGTTAAGATTTGTGTGAGTTATTGTGGATTTACTTCAAACTGCTAAAACCCTTAGTTAGGGTAAGCAGAGACAGAAATAATTATGTTTCTCCTTTATTAATTGGTGGAATCTTCTAGTTTCTTGTGAGATTATCCTACTATGAATGTTCTTTCATGTTTCAGTAGATTTAGGGAAAAATCATAAAGATAAGATGCGAGGGAATGAAGTTTCTTGACTGAAAAATTGTGTGTACAATCTGTGAAGAGAGTAATTATGAAGGTTAAGCCCTTAGGGTTTTGTGAAAATACTTTGTAAATGGACTTTGATGCTTTGAAGAGCATATACCAGTCAAACTAAACATGTCCCAAGCACTGGACAAGTATACTTTGGTCAGGAGTTAGTAAAGCAACAAACCCTTATGCAAATTAAGCCTCTAATTAGGCCTAAATCTGTCTGAGTCAACAATATTTAAATCTTGTGTTGTAAAAGTTTTGATACCCATTTTGAATATGTTTTAGATCTACAAGGAGGGCATTGAAAAGTGTGGATAGACTTGTGTAATAGTGCTTAGATTGTGAATGAAGCCCTGACAAATAGGTTGGTAGACCTACAAGCGTTGCAAATAGGGTATGAAGGAACCAATGACAATAAGAACTTTAAGGGCTTTTGATGATTAAGTGTGAGTTCTTGGTTGTTTTGGTTAAGAGATTACCAAGGTATAATTTGATCTCATTTGATATAAGGTTTGGTGTAAGCATGAAGTTAAAAAGTCCATTGCTTTGACTGATCTGTCTAATAATAGCCCTGTTTTGGAGACAAAAATGAAAGTACAGTATATGATTTTGTTAAATTGTCAAGAATAAAGGATCGGAGATGGTTTACATTTTTTTGAAGTAAATGGAATGGAAATTGTGTGGTCTATATTAGCCTAAATATTGTTTTGGGTCAGATTACTTTATGTTGAGTTGAAATTGTGAAGTTTAGGACAGTCATAAAGAGAGTTAATGGTAAAATGAAAGGACAGACTAGATAATTGTTTGTTTTGATCAAGATGATTGAAGGTCTGGTAATGGTTTGGAACTCTAAATCAAAAGTTGAGTGATTGTGTTGAGTTTTGTGAAGGGAAATATAGTTGAATAAGTGTGTCAAAAGAAGGAAAGTTCAAGATTGTTTGTGACTTGTCAAATGAGATTGTGTGAGTTTGTTTCCTTCCTCTGACTCTGCATCATGTACTTCTATGCATTCTCTTATGGATAGGCACTAGGCATTTTTCATTGCACTAGGACCATGTATTGTTTTCAGTCCCTTTGATCATTTGTGGACCTCAATATGTAAAGTTATTTTATCGAAGTTTAGACATTTGAACCCTAGTGAACTTCATGTGTTGTTATGTGACAGGAATTCCTTTCAATCTTATAGTAGAAAAAATATGCTAAGATAGATACAAAAACTACAGTTCACAGGCCAAAAATGGCCACCCAACTGATTAAACATCTCAAAGCTTGGTTGTTCAAACTAACTAGACACTAGTACTAGGTAGTACTTGGGTTTGTCAACGGGACATTGGCTCAAATTGACCAAAATATAGCATGCAACACCTCGATGGGAACAAAAAGAGTCTAAATCACTGTACTTGCAACAAGATTTCTAAATGTGGGGGAGAAATCACTTACATTCATTGTCCCTTGGTCGATTTTCCCTTTTTGAGTGCCCTCACCTCTCGCTCTGGCTTTCCTCCTACCAAATGGTTCCTAGTCTTCCTCCTCGACTCAATGGCCTTGCAACACTCGTCTAGTGAAGTCTCGCAACTCTCCACTCAGGGGCTGGATGCAGTGGTTCTCAGTGCAACTCTCCAGTTAGGGTCTCGGTGCAGTATGTTATGTCGTGCTCCTGCGCGCGCAGAGCCAAAATTCAAAATATATAGTTTATATATATGCTATGTCAGCATATAGTTTATATACAAAATATATATGCTATGTCAACATATAGTTTATTTTATTTTCTACAAAATATAATTTTTGTATGGTGGCTTGCTAAGTTTATATAGTTGGTTTTCTCTTTCTTTATAATTTTTGATGATTTATTTCGTATGACATGATTGAATATTATCTACAGTCCTAGTGATTGTTAAAGGCTTATGATATGTGATGTTTAATCATGATGGATGTCTAAGAATCAGTGATTGAAATACTACTTGACTAAAGATTGAGCTATCTGATATTTTGTCATTTAAACATCATGGAAGAAATGCTTGCAATCAATGTCTTATTAATGTAGCCTACAAGGTTTCTTTTCCTAGTTTTTTTGGGTCCTATTCTTGTTAAGACTTATTTTTTTCCATTGGTCTATTACAGTAATGGGGAGCATATCTAGTGAATCGATTCTTTTAGTCTCTTTGATTCTTATCCTTGTGCATAACGAGTTTTCTTCTATCCTATGATTCATTGATTATTGGTTTAAAACACTCATTACAACTAACATGGATATGAATTATGATGTGGGTGTGAGAAGGAATTGTTGAATATGAAGGAATGGTTTAGGAAAGTACTCCTTAATCCAAATGAGTCATTTTCTTGTCATGGAATGTGTTAAGAGACTTTAAAATTAATATATTCAATCTAGTTAATATTGACACATCTAAAGCATGCCAAAGGCACTTTAGAGATATGCTATGACATAAAAAAGATTGTTAAGGTGATGTCAAGTCTTGATCCATTAGGGTAGGAAAACATAGATGCATTGGTACAAAAGGTTCCATTCAACTTGGAGGAAATGGATAATTACCTAAGGGGCTAATGTGAGATTGGACCAAGTTTATATTATGATACAAATAGCTTGGGAAAAGCGATGATGAAATGGTTAAGTATGGGAAATTGTAGAGATAAATATAACACCAAGGGAAGAACACTAGAACTAATTTTAGCACTATGGATTAATCCAAGACTCAAAATTCCACTAAGAGGCATCCCTTACCTCTTAAATTAATTCCATAGGTGGGTTTATCCTCCAATATAGTGCCATTGGTTAGCTTATCATGTGAACTTCCGTTATAAGTAGGATTACTGTACACTTTCATAACATGCATGTGTGGTTTCAAAATGTTTATACGTTCTTGTGAATTTGAAAGAAAGGCATGTTTTGACTTTTCCAATAGGTGTTAGGGGTTAATTTGACTTGGTTTTAGAATTAGAGTGACAAACCTTGTGGTATAGGTTCCATAAACAAAATATACTAAGTTTTTTAGCTTCCTATTATCATCTTTATATTCAATGAGCTTTTTAAAGATCATCTAAATATTCATTGCTAATGAAAATGCACAAATTGATGTGTAATAGATCCAAGGTGAGGCTCAGAGAGCCTCATCTTTTGAAACCATTAACCAAAGAAATGCTAAGAACAATATATGAAAGAGATGAAGAATAAGGCAACTTGTATTATTAGGAAGGACAAGATGCCTTTATATAGCATGACCTCATGTTTGAGTCTCAAAACCCTCCCATATCGTCAATACATGCATCTAGTCTAACCATGTCAAGTTTCACTCCATACAAGCACAAATTGAAAAAATTTCAACATTGACCCCTTTCACATGTCACTATGCGGGGTCAACATGAGGAAACGCTATTTTTTTGGGATTGAAATAACAAAATATGATCAAATAATATCTAATCATAAAAAGTCGTAGAGTAATTAGGATTTGATCATATGGAAATTTATAGGAGAGCAACATTAATAGTTGTAACATCATAAATTAACAACATTAAAAAGTACATCATGAATTAATTATGTAATGGCATAAAAATTAAAAACATCATGAATTAATTATGTAACCATATAAGTCAAATATAATTCTATCAAGAAATCAATATCAAATAGATAATATAATTGCATAACTCATACATTTCAATGTCATTGATCTTCTTCTTCATCCAACTCTTTGTTTGTATCATCCAATCCATATTCGACATTGTAAGGATTGGTCATATCATCATCATCATCATTGATATCAATTTCGATAATGTCATCATCCACACGGATATCATCTTCATGAACATTAACTCCTACATCATCATGATCTAGTTCCTCTTCTTCGACATCTTCGTCAGGCACATTATCAACTAACTGTTGATCCTGATCATCATCTACATCATCTTCTAGTTCTTCGATATCTTCTTCTTCCACCACATTATACTTTATCAGCCTTCCTCTTGGATCATGTCTAACAATAAATGACCAACCCAGTTTACCTAGAACCTTTGAGTAAAATACCTACTCACTTGGCTTGGAAGAATATAGGGCTCATTTCCAGCTCGCTCGATCGACCTTGTATTAACCATGGTAAATCCATTATCATGTTCAATAACAGTTCTCTCAGGATCATTTTCATTCAACCGTAGCATGTACCATTGGACGACTAACAGAACTAATTTGAAGGACTTAAAGTTACACTCAAGTATATCATCCAAAATCCCATAGTATCAATTTTCTAAGACTTCTAGATGTATGTTACTTCTAGATGAAACATTAGTCACCTGAAAGACTATAGTTATCCTAGAATCACAAGTTTTCTTCGTGTCATCCAACTTTTTGATTCAAAATTTATGACCATTGCACCACATAGCCTTGTGGTGTTTCACCTGCAATATGTCAAACATGTAAATATTATTGCATCGTCAGTTGATAAACATATTTATTCTTGGTCGAATGTATGCAAAGAAAAAAAAACTCAACATATATATACATCAATATAATTGAAAATAATTAAATAATATGGGTGATTAATATATTTATATGTACTTGTTTATCTCTCAAACCATATGCTAAATCAATTTCCCTTGGTGTAACATTGGAATCTCCATTATGATGAGCTTCTTTAACCAATGAAGCCACACCTTCTCATGTTAATGCGTGACTGGATTGTTGACATCGTTCAATCCATATCGTTATCCAATCAAGATTGTTTGTGACGTACAAATGTAGTGCATCCCACTCTCGACCAACTGTATCAAAAGAAATTGAAATTCACAAACGACGTATAATTATTTAATTACCGTGGTATACAACCTTAATTTATAGTTGATGTACCTGAAAACCTAACATCCCACTACCAATGATCTTATTATCATGACTAAAAATTAGTACCATCGCCCTAGTTACAACTGACCAAAATACCATTACATCCACTTCAACAAGACTTTGTACCCTTCATACCAACCCAAAAAGCAACAAGGATTTAGACTCGTGAAGAAAATAACTTACACAAGATTTGAAATCTTATGACTTAAAGGTATATCGGCCTAGAATAGCCCCATCGTTGGAACCTTTCATTATGCTACACCGATAGTCTGATAGAGACAAGTTGGTATTATATCGGTATGACAATGAACTATTGGAGTAACTTTTGAGTCATCCCACTGATAGATTGGTGAAATTAAACACAGTGAACTTATTGGAATAACATGCAGATATCGGTGGAAACCGCATCATGGTCCCGCCGATAGGTCAACAGAATTGGTAAAAGCATATTGTATCATCACAACATAAAGACTTCGGTGGAATAGACATCACACCTTCACCGATGAGCCGATGAACTCAAGTTAGCTGGAACATGTCGACTTCGGCGGATCTTATATACAAGTTCCCCCGATATGCCAATAAAATCTCACAAGGACAATAAGCATCACTGAAACATATAAGGATCAGTGGAACCAAGGATAAAGTTTCACCGATGGCCTGAGATAACTGAAAAGCATTACCAATATGATAAGTATCAGTTGAGCTAGGGTATATTGGAGTATCTACATACAGAATCCCGCTGATAGACCGAGAAAAGGAAATCCATCGATGGAAGAAGTGGGCATCGGTGAAATATAATGCAAAGTCATAGCGATAGTTATTAGACATGACTGACGTGACACTCCAAGACATTGCTCAAATATTTGCAATTAATATACCAACCCGATGGCAAGATATGGTGCATTTATGAGCTGAGATTCTAGTAACTTGCATTGCTTCTATAAAATTTTGCTGAAAAAAGGAAAAAGGAAATTTATCCCTTGCAGAATGAAGAAGAAGAAAAAGGCCAGCTGGAAGCTCAGTCCAAGTAAGTACATTAACCTGGTCTATAAATTCATATTGTGTAGAAGCTTTGAAGTTTGCATCATGGAAGATAATCCAGAAAAACCTAAAGCCAAGAGACAGAAAATTGAGAAGAGGTCATTAAACCAAGATTTAATCGACCAATGTCCAAGGTCTGAACTAAGACCTAAAAGAAGTACCCAGACTAATCCTTCCTCAGATAAATTATTAGACAACTATAAGGAGTTAGGAGATATCTGGACTCCTATTCGAGGGTATCAATTGTTTCTATATCATTACAAGAAGCAATACATATATGATCCTATTTGCAACCCTTGGAGGCTAAATTTAGCTAGGCTCATAGTGCCTGATGTGTTTGTCAACGAGGATTTGATGAAAGCTTTAGCCAGCCATTATAACCTGAAAACAAGGGCTATTAAATCACACAATGGTGAAAACATACTGGTGCTTTCTAGGGACCTCATTTCAAATGTTTTTCATTTAGAGTGTGGCTTCAATATGCCAATTACAGTCAGAGACTTGTTGCTTGAATCGACATATGGATACTAGTTACAAGAGATTCAAATTGGCCCAGCACAGACCAAGGGATGATAAGGGTCAAAAGAGAAAATTTTCCAATACTGAAAACCCCTCTTTTTCTGAAGAACTGTTTGAGGAATATTTTCGTTATACCTACTATGCTGTTGGTCGAGTGTTAGGTATTGAGGTCCCCCCACAGATGTCAATTGCACCTATGGTGTTAGCTGTAGACATTCAAACAAAAGGAGCAAGGCCTTTTGATTATGCGAGCTACATAGCCAATGCCTTGAACCAAGGACTAGACAAAATCAAACACAATAGTGATCAAATTAACTTCAAACATTATTCTTTGTTAATGCATTTACTTTTGCATGAAGGGCATGGCAGAGGATTGTGGAGTACACAGATGAAAATTTGGGACTCATTTGATAATGGGGATCCAAGGCCAGTGCAAATGTGGACTTCTCTATGGGATTGACGTTTTGATAGATCTCATTATTTTTGCTTTGAAGATTATTTTGTGAAACTTGTAATGCAATGGCTGGGATGTTCTCATGACTATTGCCTCTCCCCAAAAATACAAAGGTTCCTTAGGCCAAAGGAAAATGACTTGAAGAACAAGGTGGATCATAACTGGGGGGACTGGTATGCATTTTCAGACTGCACTATGATAAGGGTCTATGAATTTGAAGGCTCCCCTTATTTTTTACCTAGAATTGTCCCAGACAGAATTGCACATTTGGAAATTGTTAGACAATTGGCTAAGTCTGATGCTATGCATTTGAAGAAATACAGCAAACAGTCATTCATGCCCAGTACTTTGTGCTTTGGGGAATTCACAGTAGTCATGAATGAGGGCTATGAGGAAATAAATGCTAAATTAGCTTAGTATAATCTCCCAATAGGAAATGAAAGGCAAAATTTTGATACAGAAGGTTTTATCAACAAAGCCAGGGTATCACAAGGACTATCTGTTTATGAACATGTTTTTTCAGAAGTAGATATAATCGAGAATCAAGATGAATCTTCCACTGAAGACAAAATGGCCATTATTAATAAGATTTTGCTTGCAGAGGATTGGAAGAGCAAAAATATTCCCACATATTCAAGGGCTTTTTCTAAGATTCAAGACCCACTAACAAGAGTTGAGCATCTTATTGCTCATGCTAATGAAATCATAAAAGATGTGCCATTAAGTGCTTTTGATATAGCCTACATACAGTATTCTGGGACTCAGGCTCAAGAGGTGCAGCCATTGGCTCATATACCCTTTCAGCCAACTCTTGAAGTGTCATTTTTTATAGATATTGATGAAGAAATGAGTGATGATGAAATTGCACAAATGCAACCAATAAATGCTCCTATAATTCCACATTATGAACCTCCTGCAGAATTAGATCATGTAAAAATTGAGACCTCAGAGGATCTGTCTGATGATATTAGAGTTGTGGCTGCATAGAAGTTTATCTCTGATGATGAGTTTATTAAAACCCCTGAGTTTAAATCCTTTGTATATGAATACCAAGGAAATAAAATGAGGCAAAGAATGAAAGATGCTACCCCTGAGCAAGAAGTTGCTGCCTTGGAAGACTTGAAAAAGGAAATTGTCAGAGAACTGGAGTCTATCACTCTATAAAGAGGAAGACAATTGCTCCTAGAAGCCAAAGTATTTATTTTGCCAGGTTGGGACATGAGTTCTGCTATAGTATTTGACACATTTAGAAGAAGGGAAGACAAAACACTGAATTTGACAGAAGAGGCAAGTGACAAGATATACTCAGGGTACAATACAGATGAATCCACCCTATTGATTTGGTCATTTTATCCTCAATATAAGAGACCAACAACAGTTAGTGACCCAAATCAAATGTTTGGCCACCTTTAGGCAACTGAATTGAATGTTAATGTGGCAGAATTTACCAAAGCTCAGATTGAGAAACTAATCAAGGAGAACGATAAGTTGAGAAAGGAATTGGTATACCACAAGGAAAGAACATCCTCATCCTCCACATCTGAGGTGCCTCCTCCATGGTTTCAGAAAGATCAAGAAACACTAGATGCATTAACAGATGCAATCTATTGGAAAGAATGTCATGCCAAGTCTCAAAAGAAGTATGAAAAGTTAGAAAAAGAATTGAAAATTCTTAAATACAATATGGCTACTGAAATATAAAAGAGAGGTTTAATAAAATGTGGGAATATGCAGATGCCTATTGGAAGGCGTTCTAGCAAATAGACTCATCCATGACAGAACACAAAAGATTACAAGAAAGGATGATGGAAAAGAAGAAAGAACTTTCTGATAGCATTACAGGGCAAAGATTGCAGATGTATAATAAATTGGTTCAGATACATGAGGAATACCACAATGAATTAGGTAAGGAACTGAATTCCTTTGATCTTGCTCCCTCGGTTCATGATGACACTAGAGAACCAAGAAAATATGAAGAGTGGAAGGAAGATGTGTTCATGGTTCTAAACACAGCATCACAAGAAATAAATGATGAAGATTTGATTATGCATAATATCCATAAACGTCTTGAGAAAATAATGAACATGGAGCATGACATGAAGGAAGTAACCCTCAAGTTGAGAACATATGCCAAGCAAGAATATATTGAGCATTTATCTGAAGTCAATTTGTTTCTTAGTAAAGCAGTTGATGCACCTGTTGTTCAGAAGGAGTAGATCAACCAACACACAGATGAAACATCCTATGAGAAAATAGAAAACCTTGCTCAGGCCTTGAATGGTCACGAGTTTCTATGCGAAGAGTAACGGATCGGTGTTTTAATTATATTTCTGTTTATTTTCTTAATTCAATTAGTTATGAAAAGATGCGACTCTTCCATTGTAACCGACCTGAACCTTGTTCGCTTACCAATATATAAAGGGAACCCAAGGCCGTCTTTTGAATCATCATCAAGATTAGATTAGAATCAGTACCATTAGTAGTAGCTTTCATCCATTCCATTCACTATCAAAATGTTTTAAATCATATCCAAAGACAATGTTGCACATAATATTTTGAGGAAATCAATTGAAGACCTCAGATTCGGTGGCTCTATACTGGTATCAACTGTTTGTTAAGATAAGAAATTATTTGGCTGTCTCCAAGTTGGTATTCCTTATTATTTGAATTTATTCCAAGTAGAATATTAAATTCATCAAACACATTTGTTGTTCCTGTGTAATTTGCTTAACTGGTTTCTTCAAGTAGGAATTAAAATCCTTTTAAACAGATTACAGTAATTTGGAAATATCAATTGGATAGATAAGGAGAGTCTATATTGAAGGTTGTTATATTGTCTCCAGACAATACTATTAAGTTGTTCAAAATTGAATATATCAAGTATATTTTCATTTTGTTGGTGCACATTTTGTTGTCATTGTGTGATCCCTCTTAACTGGTTCCTTCAAGGAAGGATTAAAATCCTCTTAGATAGATCATAGTAATTTAATAGATCTTGATTGGATCAATAAGAGGAGTCTTCCAGTCACATCCCTGCACGTTTATGCAAGTCATAAACTAGAAACATTGTGCCAAACAATTTATACCAAATTACCATCATTTCATTTTAGAATTCCATAAAATCAAATTATACAATTTATACCAAATTTCCTGGTTGGGACCTCAGTGCCTCTTTAATTTTTGATAGTTTTTTTCATAACAAGGAAGGAGAATACAAGTTAAACATAGAGGGTGTGAAGGAAATTTACATAAACCCTGATGAAAATTCAATGTTGATATGGGCACTATACCCACCTCACAAAAGGCCAAAGATCATCGATATAGAAAAAGACTTTGGACACATGATGACCCTTAAAGTTGGGGAAACTGACCCTGTGGCTTCAGCAGACATGGGCATAAGCATTGCCAAGTTCAACAAGGCACAAACAATACAGTTGATGAAATCCAGAAATTATTACAAAATGAAAAGTGAAAAATTAGATTTGGAAATTACTACCATGAAAGATGCCAGAATGAGGATCACCTCTGGAACCGATACAGAGTTGCAGAGTGAATATGAGCAGTTGCAAGAAGAACATCAACAGCTAGTAGAAAAGATGAAGGACCTTCAGTTTGACATTGTGGCAACGATGTTGCACAAGAGATTTACAAACCTGAAGATATGCCTTGATGATTTTTGGCATGTTCACAAAAAGAACTATGAAGCCATTCTTGAGCATGGGAGAGTGAAAAATAGATTGGGTACTAAGAGACATGATATGCAACTACATGAGGGATCCGACACCAATTCCATCTCGGCCATTGACCCAATCATGAGAAAGCATGACAAATATGATGAAGACTTACACTCAGAAAACACAGGGTTTGATGATACTGTGAAGTTGGGATTACCCAAATTATGTGATAAGAATGGGTTTCTGAAGGAACGAGATGATTAGATGGATGAATGCAATAGGATACTTCAGGAAGCATTGGATACAGTCAAAGCAGAAGGGCTATTGCTGGATGGAGCATGCAAACATATGGAATTGATGATAAAACTCAAATATGAACCCGGAATGCAGTGCATGATGCGGATACCCATACCTTGGAGAAGTATAAAAAACATCTCCCGGTGGCTAAGTCAATGTTAGGAGAAGATTAAATTGTTTTATAAGTTTAATTAAGATCAGTAGTTTAATTATTTGCCAAAAGACAATCCGAAGAGACACCTTTGTTGGGTCTTCTTCTTATATATATGAAATTTGAATTGTAATATTTGATCATCAGCACTTTTTAAGATTTTAATACTTTTCAGTAGTGAAAGACTTATTTTCTGGAGTAATAAAATACCAGTACTTTTCTATTTGTGTGTGGAAGATTCTTTCATTTGGACTAGTTCTCTGTTGTTTATTTTCAAGCAATTGAAGGCAATGTAAAATGTATTCTAATTAATCCCCATAACCATCTTATAATTACCTCTCACTTTCCTCAATCTACCTTTCCCCATCAGGTACTCCCCTTTGAATTTGTTAATGGAGTTGGGATCCCAAATGCGATCTACATGGATCATTGTTGCCAACTTAGGAAGATATTTAGTAATGTACACCATGGTCTGGTATACCATATATCCCTCCACCATAGAACCCTCAAGATGTGCTCTTTGTCTAACCAAAGCCTTCAAATATTTCAAGTGCCTCTCAACCATCCACATTGACCTTGTGTGTACAGGTCCACACAATTCAATCTCCTCAACTTGGTGTATGAGGTAGTGTTCTTGTGCATTGAAAAATGTCAAAGGTAGACACTTTTGCATTTCACACATTAGACGAGGAATTTTTCTCCTCCAATAATTTATATCTTCTTTATGGATTTCTTTCGATGGCAACCATCTACAAGTGATTCAAGGCGCAAATATATTAACAAGATTTAACAAGAATATACAATATATTACTGTTGCCACATAGAATTGCACCTTGCTTGGAGAGAGTCCAAGCATTCTAATGACACAATGGGAATGATCTCGAAGTGTGGGACCTTGCGAACTGAGATCAGAGCTCCAAAGAAGGCTGGTTCCTCATTCTAAGCCTAATGCTTAGAGGAATATATCTAAACCTAGTGCTAATGTTGTAGGGGAAAAGGGGTAGAAGGAAACATAAATAGAAAATAGGTGATACACCAGGTTGAATAAAAGAACCCTCACAGAACTGAGAAAATGCACAAAATGACTAGATACAACCAATAAACATACATAGATCAAGCTGATTTTAATAGAGGCAAGGAGCAAGAGATGATTAGAAGGAATTAAAAATTCACAAACACATCATTCTTAGATCACACAGAGTCAAAATAGCATGAAGAGGTAAAATAACCAGCATGTATTTAATCAAAAGGCAAGGTTACAATAGAGGAATGCTCTGTTTGGAATCAGAAGCCAAGATTACTAAATCTTTCAACCCCTTTTTTACATCTCATGTTTATGCATATATAGCATTTTTCATTTGACCTAAGTCAATTACAATGAATTCTCCCCATGGGCTCTGTCAGAAAATATCATCGCCAAAAGGGACGTCCACCTGCAAGAAGTTATGGAATAAAATATCTGAAACAGGGCAGGTGGAAGATATTTTGGGCCTTGAATGTCAGCAGCTCAATCATCTATCTTCAACAATGAATACATAAAATATCTGAAGCATGGCAGTTGAGAGATCAGATTTGTATTTATGGTGGATGGGACAGATTGCCCCTTGACAAAGCTTTTACAACACTTTAAATCCATGTTCATTTGAATTTCTGCATCCTCACTTGCTGAGATCATCTGCACAATCGGGCTCTGTATCTATATAATCAGCCTTTGAATTTTTCCTGTTTGACTGAACTTTCATTTTTGGCTTCTGAGTTAGCGACCGTCAATTTTATCCTTGCTGCCAAGAGAACCGTCGTTTGTATGCATACAGACATACAAAAATGGATACATTGTAAAAAAACCATGATGACATCAGCATCATATAGAACTTGGGCAAAGAACAGGCCTAGATGACATCATCATGCTATCGGGTCCTTCAAATCCTTCAATTTTGCACTTCTGCGATTTCTTCATTTTTTTGCATTTTGCATATCAAATTGCTTTGCATGTCTTTGAATCTCCCTTTGTATATGCTTTTGTATGTGCAATTGTATATACAATACAATGACCAACATACATAAGTAGACCTTAACTTTTGCATCACCTTTTGTATATCTTCCCTTGCCACATGTCATGACTCCATTGGTCGCTGAGCTGAACCTGGGACCCACCGCTGCATCCTCCTTATCGGCCATCGAAAAGACCTTAAACTGAGCCATCGATACACATTGTCTCGCCAAAAATCTATTGTATGTGTCTTTGTACATTGCAATTGTATATAGGAGATACAATCGCATGTACATACAACTATGGAACTCAATGGATTATCAACCAAAATGGAACTTTAGAAAAGGTCTGGCCTTATATCTTTGCTTTCTTGCATATTGGAATATACATGCACCTCAACATACAACTATGGAACCCACCGCTAAGTTTGCCAAATTTAATTTCCTAGTTAGGTCCGCATTATATATCCATGTTGTATCTAACCCTTGTATATGCAATTGTATAAAGGATTGTATATGGGATGATACAATCGCATATACATACAATAGGCGGACCCCAACTTGAAATCTGCCACATTTGATTCTTCATTCGCGTCCAGATTGTATGTATTCCCTTCTGCATCACCTTTTGTATATCGCATATACAATGCAAATATACAAACAAAACTGCATATAATTGCATATACATACAATCATTGTATCTGACTTTTGCATGTTACTTTGTATATGCTTTTACATCAGACCATCGGGGAGACCTCAAACTGAGCCACCGATAAGGCCTGTCTCACTGAAAATCCTTTGTATCTCTCTCTTGTATCTGCCTTTGTATATGCACATACATCAGTGAATGTATATGTGAATGTACATACAAAAATGCATATAAAGAAACATACAACGAGACTAAGCATGAAACTGAGAAATCCCTACGATGGAAGATACTTGAAGCTTAAGGATTTCTGGGTTTTTATGGGTTTTCTGCAAGGATTCTCTAGGCGAGATTTTGGGAAATTTTGCAAGGCACAGCATGGGGAAATGTAGGATTTAAGACTTTCCTCTTTCTATTTAGCCTTTCTCTGATCAGATTTCTTTGATAGAAAGAGGGGAATAGGAATATTTTGGGGCTAGGCAAACTATGACAATAATTACATAACAAGTAAAACAAATGGCAAATATAAGATCTATACAATGAATTGAACAAATATCGCTACGTACCTCATGTATTTTCCAAGATCATATATAACTTGCTTGACATTGTTGTCAAAGTTGTCTGGGAGAGATAGAGGTAGAACGTACTGCAACAATTATAAAATGATCTTTTCATTATTTTTCCAAAGCTAGTAAACATAATACACTGAAAAGTACATGCAGTATACAAATATATATAAAATATACCAGAATAATTACCTTAATGAAGGTATGTCAATCATGTGTTTTCATCCCTGACCTAAATTCACCTTTCTTTGTTATGATATTGTTTATGTTCGCAGCAAATCCTGTGGGAAATTGAATTTTTTGTATCACTTCTTTTATAACATTGATTTGCTGCTCCATTAATAACCAAGGAAGGGCGCTTATATTAATTTGGTCTCCATCACTATTTAATTGAATGACATTTTTCATTGCATGATTGGCTTCCTAAATGTCACTACAAATTTTGATAATTTTTTCTTTGTCATGCCCTCCATCCAATATTTTCCATAACATTTCTGTTATATTCTTGCTGATATGCATTGTATCAAACAAATGCACAATTTGTAGTTGCTCATAGTAGGGCAACCTACTAAATTGTCTGGGATAACTTTTCAGTCCCTGTGGAAGCCGGCCATTAATGCCTTGATGACCTTCATGAAGCATATAAGTTAAACAAATTAACGACAATCATTGTCAATTACAGCATGAGTAAACAAAACACAATATAAAAATATAAATTCCAAACTTATCATATATGATAGATAAACAATTTGATCCGATGTATAACCTTGACGATTAATTCTATTATATTCCAACTTCTATAGGCGAGGTGTCATTCTTTGTGGTTTTGATGTAGTCTCTTCTTTCCCATTGAAAAGATGTTTTTCAGTAGTTCGATACTTATGATTTCTGTGGAGGAAGTGCCAATACTCATCAAACACCTGTTTTCCTAAACTTGTTAAACGACAAGATTTCATCTTTGGACCACAAACTGGACATGCAAATTTTCCCTTTGTCTGAAGACCTGCAAGATCATATATAATTGGATTAAATATGTCAATTTTTATAATTATATATAATGAATTAGATTATTTAAAAAACATGCATGATATCTACTTCATAAAATTAAATATCGTTAAAGTGCAGTTGAATGTTATAACATACCACAAAAATGTGTTAGCCCTGGGGCATCATGAATTGTCCATACATAGTGACGTCATTCCATAACTTTAGTAACTCGTCGATAAGAGGTTTGATATATACATTCATATCTTTAACTTGGTACTTACCTAGTTGAATGAACATAAACATTACATAATTATTATAACCATTTTACTGCAATATATATAAATTAATGTACATGACTATTAAATGAAAAAAATATAAGTCATTATGCAACAAATAAGACAAATGATATGCTACTACGTTAAAGAAAATTGATGTAAACAAATACCTAGAACAATCATTTCCAACATTATGTGCTCCCTCTTTATTGACATCCATGGAGGAATGTTATTGTTGATAACAAAAACAAGCCACACCGAGTAAATAGATCTTAGCTCTCCAAATGGATTGACACCGTCCGCTGCCAATGAAAGCCTGAGATTACGAGGTTCTTCTTTAAAGTGTGGCCATTTTTTCTCCGTGTCCCTAAATGCAAAACCATCCGTAGGCATTCAAAGAATGTCATCTCCATTTCTATTCCGTGCATGGTAATCCATAAATTGCGCTAAGCTTTCACACCTAAATAATCGTTGCATACGTGGAATAATGGGAATATAACGAAGAACCTTGCGAGGCACCTTTTTTGTTAGTTGATCTGTTTGATATCTACTAATATGACATTCCGGGCATTCTGTTGCAAATTCACGTTGTTTATGATATATAATATGATCATTGGAACATGCATCTATTGCTTGATACTCCATTCCAATATCTTTCATAATGGCAGATAAATCTCGGTATGACTGAGGTAAAATATTTGATGGTGGTAACAAAAATTCAACTATCAATCTACAACTAAAAAATAATTTGTTAATATAAAGAATATTAATGGTACATATTTCATCCTTTATTTACTAGTGATGAACTAACAACAAAAATAGATGAAAAAAGATGACATATATGACATACCTTAACATCTGTGAGATTGCTATGTTGGATAAACCATTCATAACCTTCAAGTTCACCAGCAACAATACAGTAGAGAGAAGAGTTGTTTGGGAGCCTTCATAAAGGGGCTCGTATGCCTTCTCAAGTACAGGTAAATCATGAACATCATCAAAGTCATCTCGATCATCATGATCAGCTGTGCCACTAAATGTGTCATGGATCAATGTATTTGTACCATCATCTTCAACTGTGTTTTCTAGCACATGATCATCTTCTTCCATAGGATCATTAACTTCATCTTTGATATTTACAGCTCCATGTTCCTCCACTTGCAAAACCACATTCTCTGGGCCGTGATAATCCATATCATGTGCCCTAGGGCGCCCCACCTTTATAATAATGATCGACACAAATAAACCATGATCATGATCAAGTGATTTTTTTTATATATAAAAAATGTTAAAATGATATAAACATTTACAAATTGAATCAATATAAAGACATATAATGAACAACTTACCAATGGACGATCATCATGCCCCCCTTAAACGTGACCATGCTACCTACAATGTTTCTTAGTTGTTGTGATTAAAAGTCTTCTCGTCTTTAAGCACTTACAATTATTGCAAGGACAATAACATTTCCCATCACCCTTTCTTTTCAATCTAGCCCACAATCTAGCAAGTGTCTCTTCATTTTGTTCTGCACTAATATTATCTGACATGATTTTTCTTTACCAAGCTTGAATATTTAGATCTTCAAAAAATATCAAACTCACACTCCAATAATTTTTAATCATAGACAGGTAACAAAATCTAATAATTCTGATATTTTGCACCAAAAAAAATCGGCCTATAGCCTCCACAAACTGTCACAAGTATAGAAAATTCATAAGTATAGCAAAACACTGTCACAAGTATAGATAAATTGTTGAACTCACTTTTATTTATTAAAAAAACATTCGTCGGAACCCCGACGAACACTAACCATATACCCGTCAGCCCACAAATTAAGGAGGCTAACCATATGTCGGCCCACAAATTGATGGAGGGGGATGGTTGACTTTAAGTGTATGTCGAAATGCCGACGCAAATTATGGTGCGTCGCAAGTTTGACAAACATCAGGCATAAATTTTTAAAAAAATTAAAAAATTCACATTAAATACATAGGTACCCGATGATACATCTAATTATACATCTTTCGTCAAAAAGTTTCGTCGTATTTTGCAATCAAATGATTTAGTGCATCCATTGGGCAAAGAGTCAAGTATAAAACATGCTGGAAAATTGGAACCTGCCTCCAAAACACAAAAAGAAGAAAGGGCCGACATTCTCCTAATGACAATGCAGCCTATGCAAGAGCACTTAGGAAAATGGGAAACCTAAAACTAAAAATAAAACTTAAAACAATATATACAAACTCTCATACCAGCCTTAATGGTAAGGTTTGAGATGGACCCCATTGACTGGGATGGGCAGAACTTCTCCATTCAGCCTGGAAAGTTGAAATGTATTAGCCTACTTGCAATCGATGATGATGTAAGGGCCACTCCACAAAGCATCAAACTTTGAATGTCTTCCACCTTTGGCTCTATCTGCATCCCACTTCAGCACTATATCTCCTTCATTGAATGTTCTATTAGTAGATTTTATGTCAAAGGTTCTCTTAACCTAATCTTGATGAGCCTCAAGAGTCTTCATAGCAGCATCTCTCTTCTCTGCGAGTTCCATCAACTCTGCAAGTCTGATTGTCATGGCATCATCTTCCATTAATTCCAACTGGTGTGCTAACTCAAAAGAAGGCAACTCTAGTGATAATGGGACTCTTGCTTCCCTTCCATATACCAACATGAAAGGGGAATTGCCTATGGCTCTCTTGGGAGTGATTATGTCAACCCAAAGAGCAGTCTTTAACTTAGAATTGTGAGGCCTACCTTTTTTATTTCTGTTCATGTGACTATTTACCTTAATGTTGCTGATACATTTAGACTTGTGGGACTGTTGATCCCGGATTTCCAAACTATTAGACTTTATTATGTTAAAGGAAAACTAATTGGGTGATGTTAGATAGATGCTTGTATTAAGAGAAAACAAATTGGGTGATGTTAGATAGATGTTTATTTTATAGGAAAACTAATTGGGTGATGTTAGATAGATGTTTATATTATAGGAAAACTAATTAGGTGATGTTAGATAGATACTTGTATTAAGAGAAAACAAATTGGGTGATGTTAGATAGATGTTTATATTATAGGAAAACTAATTGGGTGATGTTAGATAGATGCTTGTATTAAGAGAAAACAAATTGGGTGATGTTAGATAGATGTTTATATTATAGGAAAACTAATTGGGTGATGTTAGATAGAAAATTGTAATGTGATTTCCTTTATGCTTAAGAGAACTTGTGATATCTTATGTGAGTGCAAGTTTTAAACTGCTTCGGCTATGTTATTGATATGTGGAATTAACTTTGCAACTAAGTGCGCAAGTATTTCTAACCAACCACAAATACTAGAGATCATCCCACACTTGATGTTGTATTCCCTTGTGAAGCCGATCTAGTTCCACGAGGAACCAAGATCAACTATGTGTATGATGAAATGTTGTAATGTTAATTTGCATAAGGTTAATTGGGTTAAGTCTACCCTCTTTTAATTTGAATTATGATATGTGTTGTAAGAATTGTCTTTGAATTACATTTTTAAATTTTAAATTTTTGGAGACCCTTTTCTTGTGTTTTAACTTGACCCTAGGTGTCCTAACTAGGCTAAACTTGACCCTAAGTTATACCCCATGGGTCTAGGGTCCCTTTTGACTTGGGTAACCCTTGGTAAACCTCCATATGGTCACCTTAACTTCACACTGAAGTTAAGTGACGAATTTGGGGGCATGGGAGGGATAGGATGAGTGGTACCAACACTCAAACCCATCCCTTTTCACTTCCCAAGGTTAGAGATGACTCCAAGACCCACCAATTGTGGAGGACTTGACTTCAAGCCTCTCTCACAATTGGTGAGAGTACCCATGGAGTTGTGTGTTCCTTCATGAGAGGAAAGGAAGGGGACACATGTGTCACCCTTTCCCTCTTTAACTCCCCTTTTCTCTCCCATGTGTTGGAGAGAGGACATGTGGTAAGGGGTGAGGGAGACTTTGGGGATGGGTGAGTGACATGTGTCAACATCCATCCCTTGGGACACACTTGTAGTGGGGAGGAAGAGTGAGGAGGTGACAAGTGTCACCTCCCCATTCCTCTAAGCTCATGGATTGGGCTTATTTTAATCCCACTTGGGATAAGGTGAGGGGTTGTTGAATTTTTGAGAATTTTAATTGTTTGAAATTGTTTTTGGGAAAAAAGATAGAGGGAGTTTGGTGGCTTAGGTTGGAGGAGATTTTGGAGGAGCTCTACATCAACTTCTTCCATAATAGGGCTTTTAAAGGTTGGTTTTCAAGGCTAAGGCCTTCCCCTTGTATTTCAATTTGCTTGCATGATGAATGTGTGAGATATATTTTTCTTGTGTTGTATTTTGTTATTGTGGGGAATATTTAGTAGGGTGTTGTAAGAGCCTCTCCCACTTGGGAGAAAATGCTCAACAAGTGTGGGGTAGGGGAGGAGTGATCCTCCTCGAGGTCATTACCTTGTTTTGGGATGTTGAAAGCCTTGAGGGCATTTTATGTGATTTTGAGTAATTTGTTATATGGCTTGAAAGCCAAAATATGAATTCTTTTAGAAATTTTGTTAACATGTTGGCTTGAGGCCATAAGACAAATTGTGTTGAGTTATTTTGAAGGAGTGGCACTCTAGAGTTGAGTGTGTCCACTCTCCTACCCCTTTTGAAACTCGCCTTGGTTGAGTTTGTGTGTGGTAAATTTCCATGGGTGTAATATTGTGTTTTTGAGATGTTTTGCTTGTCTTGTTGAGAAGTGGATTTGAGTTCCCTAGGTGTGTGGATGACCTCCCTAGCTCGAGGTGACCCTCTTGCGGGTCTATGGTAGGGAGGAGAGCAAGATGTGTGGTGTTTCTTTTCCTTGTTGGGAGATGCAGGTTTCATGGAGCTTAGTGTGAGGTTGAAGAAATTCCTTATCTTGGAAAATATTTTATTTTCCTTTACTCTTAAGGCTCTTGAGGAGAGCTTGGTCTTATTAAGAACTTCATTTTATTGATTGTAAAATTGTGTCTTCTAAAGTAGTGAGAAAGCCTCTTTCATTGTATTGATAGTTATAGTTTGTTGATTTAAAGTTTACCATTTAGGTAAAGATGAAGGAAGGAAATTTTGTTTTTAAAAGGATATTGTTTGTTTATAATTTTTAATACTTCTATTAGCAAAGCTGAGACTTAGTTGTTATTGTGGCAATTAAGAAACTATAAATTGTTATTTGGAAGAAATGAAAATTGGTTGTAGCTAAATATTAGAGTTTTTTTTTTTTTTTTATTAATTATTTGCAAATACATTTATTTCTTTCCTTTAAAGAAAATGGGTAAATATAAATTATATGATGATTATATTTTAAATAAGTTATTACCTTGAAGTAGATTTGGTTTAAACAAAAAAAAAAGAGATCGATTTATTTATCCATGTGAAATGGTAGAAAAAGAAATTATAATTTTATCTTAGAGGTGCATTTGTTCATATATATTATATGAAAATTAAATATATACTGATTTTTTTATTCTACCTTACAAAATTAATTGACAGTAATAATTATATATATATATATATTGTATATATACAGTTATATGTTTTATTAATGAAACTGTGAATTGTGTTAGATTGAGAAATTGTTGTGTGTATATATATATATATATATTTTTTAATAAATAAAATTCAATGAGGAAATAAATTACAGTTCACAGTCACTGAGTAAATAGACTATGTCAAGATAAAGAAAAAAAGGAAATTTTGAAAGGAGTGGTGGGGGGGTTCCAACCCCCCACTGATGTTGCTATTTACAATGGGTGTGGGGAGGGGGCGGAGCCCCCACCCACACCCCACGCTGTGGGATGTGGGTGGGGGCTCCGCCCCCTCTGCACACTCCCCCATATGCTATCTCTCACAGATCCTCCCTTATACCATCCACCACGGCCCACAGACAACCCTCCTTCCACCTCCGCCAAGCTTATAACCCCCACGGCCCCTCTGTCTGTAGCGTCTACTCTCCTCCACCACCGAACACTGTCATCTTCCCCACAGCGGAGCTCCACTCCATGCGACCACCGCAATCTCTGCCCTCCGCCTTTCACCACCACCGTTACTACTCACAGCGACCACCGGACTCTGCCGCCTGTATTCTCTGCCCCACGCCCACTGCGAACACGGCCCTCTGTCTCCCGACCTCTGCCCATCTCTGTGGCCATCCACAAGTCCGCTGCCACCATTCTTCTCGACCCTGCCAATCAAAACAACAAACAAGAATTTTATTAGGGTTCTTCCAATAGATTTCACCAAAAAGATTTAGGGCATCACCCCTTTTTAAAATAAAAAAAAAATACAAAGGTAATATATAGTTCATAATTATAAAAGAAAATCTAAAAATAACAATTATTTAATAAGAATATATATATATATATATTAATTCTAATTCTAAGAAAATGTGTTTTGGGGTTTGACAATTTTCGCAAATGAAATACAAAGAAAAAGAAAAGAAAAAAAATATATACAAATATTTTTTATTTAAAAGAAAACTTAGTGTTGTAAATACATATGTGTGTGTGTGTGTGTGTGTGTGTGTGTGTGTGTGTGTGTGTGTGTATTTATAACTTCACATTTATTTGAAGCCATCATATGCATTTCATATGTGGCCATTTAAACTCAACCTATAATTTGAGAAGACGACAAGTTGAGAAAAAGAGAGAAAAAGAGAAAGAAAGATAAAAGTGAAAACAAAGAGGTGAAAATGCACAACCTTTCCAAAATAGGGCTAAGAGTACTAATTAAGATTTAACATTCCATTAATCTTGATTGGGGGCAATTTAATTAACAAAATTAATTCAAACATTGAATTAAACCTAGAGCGGAAACCTAGTGGACTTCATCAAACGAAGTTAGTAAGCCTGTTTACATGATTTGATCTACCAAGAAATTAGGAATAATGTAAAGGATGCAGTGATAACTCTAATTGATAGAGAACTGATCTACCAAGAAATTAGGAATAATGTAAAGGATGCAGTGATAACTCTGATTGATAGAGAACTGATCTACCAAGAAATTAGGAATAATGTAAAGGATACAATGATAACTCTGATTGATAGAGAACGTGAAGGAGAACAAATTAATATTAAATTTCAAAAAACGTGAAGGAGAGCAAATGATCGTGCTTTGTTGAAAAATGTTCTATTAACTTAATCAACTGAATTAGTGAGATGTAAGAAACTTATTAACCCAAATCAAGAAACCTCTTGAACGGAATTAGTGTTAGTACAGTAAACCCTACTCACGCCCGTGAGGCGTTATGCTGCCAAAATTTCCCATAAATTAGGGTTTGGTTGGTTTAGTAAAGTTGAACCCTATTAGTGACATTAATCGTGTCGCGATGACCCCCTTGATGGCCTTCTTGTGATGGGTATGCGTACATGTGTGTATTACCCCACTTTCAACTATTTTGTTTGCACTTTAAGTGTATGCCACCGAGCACGCTTACGCGTGCGAGGGGGTTTCTAGGGAAGTGTGGATTTTTTTTTGATATTTCATGTCATGACCATATGACAAATGTGGACATGACATGTGTGATGCATGTCGTGACCGCATGGGAAATGTGGGCATGACAAGAATGCCAAGTCCTTTGATTATCTTCTATTATTTTCTTGATGATTCTGATCAAGTTCTTGTTCGTGGACTCAACCAAACCATTGCCCTGAGGATAGTAATTGGAAGAAGTCTTCATGTACACTCCATAGTTTGATGCCCATTCACTAACCTTACTGCCTATGAAGGCCTTAGCGTTATCAAAAATGATGGTGGATGGCACACCAAACCTTGTGGCTATTCCTTCAAGGAAATCCACAATGGATGCTTCTGTGGCATCCCTTAATGCAGCTGCCTCTATCCATCTAGTGAAATAATCAGTGGCTGTAAGGATCCATTTATGACCTGCACTAGAAGGAGGATTGATTACTCCAATGAAGTCTAAACCCCATTGAGCAAAAGGCTGATTTGTTTGGATTGGATGAAGGGGAAGAGCTGCCAGTCTTTGCATTCCAGCAAATAATGCACATTCTTTGAAGTCATAATTCATCTCATAATCTTTGAGAGGCTGGCTAAAGAAAGCAATTGGTTGCTCCAACTTCTCCTCATTTTGTTGAATCAGGACAGCTGATATACCCTCTTTGCCTCCAAAGGCATAAAGAATGAAATCTTTCTCATAATTAGGGTTTATTAGTGTAGGAGCTTGTGCAATAGCTTGTTTGACAACTTCGAAACTGTCCCTACCTTCTTTAGACCATGTGAAGGCAGCATTCTTCTTTAACATAGCTGTGAGGGGTTTTGCTATTGAGGCAAAATTAGGTATGAACCTTCTCACAAAATTGATCATTCCCAGAAAACTCTGCAGACCTTTCTTATGGCTGGGAAGAGGAAGAACAAGAATGGCACTTGTTCTTTCTGGATCAATGGCCAATCCTTCCTTGGAGACCACATGTCCTAGCAATTTACCTTCAAGGACAGCAAATATACACTTCTTGGGATTTAATGATATCTCAAACTCTTTACATCTTTTGAAGACTTCTGTTAAATGACGGCTGCATGCTTGGAATATACTATTAAATCATCAAGATATACTAAGATAAGATCATTGATCATGCCTTTGAAAGATAAATCCATTGCTCTCTGAAAGGTGGATCCAACATTTGTCAGTCCAAAAGGCATCTTTTGATAAGCCAAAGTACCCCATTTAGTGGTAAAGGCCATTTTGTACTGATCTGATTCTTTTACAAGAATCTAATTGTAGCCTGAGTAGCTGTCTAGGAGTGAGAACCTCTCAGCGCCTGCTACTATTTGTAGGATCTTCTCCATGGAAGGGAGTGGGTAGTGGTCTTTCAGTGAGGCCTTGTTCAAATCTCTAAAGTCCACACATAGTCTAATTTCTGCATTCTTCTTCCTAACTAGAACTAAGTTGGCTACCCAAGAGGAATGTTTAACAGGATAAATGATCTTAGCTTCTATGAGTTTGGATAGTTCTTTTCTCATTAATGGTTCTATTTTAGGATTGACGGGCCTTTGCTTTTGGCAGACAAGCTTGGCAATAGGGTCTAGGTCAATAGTATACTGGATTAAACCAGGATCAAAGCATTTTAAATCCCTATAACCTCAAGCAATTAGATCATTAAATTCATCACAAAGTTCAATGAAACCTTGCCTTTGAACTTGAGTATTTACCTTACCATGTTTTAGAAATTTGCAATGTGCAACTTCTACCTCTTCATAGTCTTGCTTCTTTACTATCATATTCATCTTTTCTTTCTTTTGCTGATCATCAGGCCCAAACATGTCTTCTAGGGTGATCAGGCCTCTAGGCAATTTGTTGGTTTTCAACTGGATCACCTAGTCACCATATTGTTCTTGTAACACTGACTAATTTTTGCCAGCAAACTCTGCCTCATCTTGTAAAAAGTTCACAATTTGTTGGTCGCTTTCAAACACTTGCCAGCTTATCACATTGTTAGGCACATCAGGCCTAACCACAATTTTTATATGCTGATCTGAAATTTGTTTGACATTTTGAGGGATATCAAACTAGGTGCCAACTATATCTAACCTATCAGCATCCTTGTTTTTCTACCTGGGGACGGCCTGAATGTTGAAAGCATCAAAGTCCTCAATCAGGTCCTAGACTCTGTGTTTGTATGACTTTAATAAGTCATTCTTTGAAGCACTTAACTTTCTAATTTGGTGAACAACAAGTTAACTATCACCAAATACTTGCATAATTTTTATCCCTCTTTTTTTAGCTAGTTGTACACCCTGAATCAAGGCTTCATATTTAGCCACATTGTTAGTACAGTTGAATTGTAGTATGAATGAAGAGAAATAACTTTCTTTTTGGGGTGAAATCAGTACAACCCCAGCACCTACTCCATTTTTGCTTCTGGAGCCATCAAAGTACATCTGTCATATCCCCCACGGATCTAATTTTTCCTTTTCAAGATTAGGGCTATTAGCATATTCTTCATGGATACAATAAGTATCTAGCCCTGTATCCTCTATACAATCGAGAGTGTCAAACTACAAGCAATCGGCCCACTCATCAAGTAGGATATCTGGTACTTCATCCACAGGAGTGGCAACCTCATGTCTATTGTTATCTTTCTTCTCCAACTCATGTATTGTATAATTCATGTTGTCAGGGTTTGGAGAGTAGAGTTCTATGTGGTCATTGGCAATTGGTTCAGCCCTAATGGTTACTTTGGTACCATATATGGTTCTAAAAAATATATGTGACCAGTCAGATGACAAATATCCACCTATTTTTGCAGTGAAATCCCTAGACAAACAGATACCAAAGTATGCAGGGAGGTCAATAATAGATATGTCTTGTGAAACAGAGTAGCTAGGGCATGCATGTAAGGTGAGCTATAGGCCTTTAATAACACCTACTGTTTTGACAGCAATACCATCTAATTGAACTACACCTTTGCTTACAGCCTCATACTCTATTTCTAACTTCTCAGCAATGACCTTTGGCATGACAAAGGTACCCGCCCCCGAATCTATCATACAGTTATGCAACAATTTATCACCTATGACTAGGGAAACATAGAATGGAGGGGGCTTCTTAGCTTTGCTTGTACTTACCTCTTCCTTGGGCTGACAAAGATTAATTCGGGCAGCAGTCCTTTCACTTGACAATTCTGCATCGTCATGACTGATATCACTTAGAGCCTCCTAGAGCAGGTTCCTTTGAGATGGAATCAGCAATGCATCCCACATACTAACACCTATGTTTGTTTTCTTCATTTGCTCCACTATGTTGAAAGGTGTTTGGCTACTCCATTGAGATGTCTTAGTGACTGCATAGTCACTCTTCTTTTGTTGTTCATTGGACTGAGGCTAAATAGTTGGCATTGTTTCTACCCCTTCCACTATTTGATCTGCTTTCTTTGATAGAATGGTAGGCATCTTTTCCTTTGCAAATTGGGTTGGAATCATATTAGGGATAGGTGATTGGTTGATTGTAGGTACTGATGTGTCTTCAACAACCCTTCTCTTTGATCTTGTATTGAATGCAACTGGACCAGAACTTTGATTAAGACCACAGTGATCATCATAAGTCCAATTCATTAGAGTTGCATCATTTTGCATTTTTTCTTGACTGTCAACCACTCCTTGGTTGATGTTAACCTAATGCTCCGAGCTTGATGGTTGATCTTGCACTGTCAAATCATGACTGAAATGTCCTCCTTGGCACAAATTTTGGTCATGTGGTTGATTGCAAGGGTGACACCAGTCACTATCTTGAGCTAGATTGTTCTAGATCGACACAAGGGACCCTGAAGTGGTAGCCGCATTAGGATTAACAGCATTAAGTGGTCTGATGTAGCTAGGTTGTCCTTGTCTTTGCATATTATTCTGATATGACAGCCTATTCTATTGATAACCCTGATTGAAGGGTTGATAATGTTGATTAGGTTGTTGATATGGTCGGCTTGGTTGTGCATTCTACCTCCTCGCCAATGTCAATTCATTAGTTAACTTTCTGATCTGAGCATCTCTTTCCTCTATTTGTTCAAGTGTAGGTGAAGCTAGAGACAGGATAGGGTTGACTGAGTGGGAATTGGAGCAATAGCAGCAGGCTGCATGACAGGGGTTTCTGGAAACAGAGGCATAGGTGGCCTTGGAGCAATCTTCCCTACCTGGATTAGGTAATTTTTTGCCCTAATGGATGTATCATAAGCACCAGGTAAGACAACTCCACCCATGGATTGAATCATAACCGCAATATCAGGATTTAAAGACCTCAAATAGTATATAAATGCAGTGTTAGGAGAGGGCTTCACCAGCTGAGGGATCCTATCCCATGTCTTTGGAAAATAGTAGTTGAAATCTCCCATGTACTCATGTGAAACCCTTTTGATTGAAGACAACTGTTCCATAAGTGACAAATGGTCACTTCTATCTTCAAAGTGTTGGCACAATTTAGTGCCCAAGTCATCCTAGTTGTGTATTGAATTAGGTTGGAGGCCTCTATACCACTGTAAGGCCTTGCCTTTGAAAGAAGAGGCCAGCAATCTCATGGCCACGTTGTCAGAAGTGACATGGTGGACAGAACAGACACTGGCAACATCTTGTATGTGCTCAGCAGGGGTGATAGAGTTCTCACCACTAAAAAATGATATAGCCTTCAAGGCTGATGTAGGGATGAGGGATGTCTCCTTGAAATGCAACAAATGGCAAATTCCTTGCCATATTAAATATATTCAGGTTGATAACAAAGGGGCTATGAAAAGTCCTGACTGTATGTTGAGACCTAACCTGAAAATCTAATGGAGGAGGAGTGGGATGTGCCCTTGTATGATTTAAATGACGGTTTATATTTACCCTCACAGGGGACCTAGATAATCTTGTTCTTCTCCTTCTATCAACAAATGAGAGTTCAACAAATTGGAAGTTACCTCTAGAAGAAGACCTTGTCTGCACAAGCATGAAATGTTGAAATATGATGAAGGAACTAGATCAGCAGAGAGTCACCAGGTGTATGTTGACACTTTCACAGCGGCATGTAGACCAAGAGTGACACCAAATCCTCAGTCTAGCTCTCACTCAGAGCAGAGTAGTCCCAGGAACTATTGTCACATAGAATTGCACCCTGCTTGGAAAGAGTCCAAGCATTCTAATGACACAATGGGAATGATCTCGAAAGTGTGGGACTTTGCAAATTGAGATCAAACCTCCAGAGAAGGCTGGTTCCTCATTCTAAGCCTAATGCTTAGAGAAAACTATCTAAACCTAGTGCTAATGCTTGTCAGGGAAAAGGGTTAGAAGGAAACTGAAATGAAAGGGGTGATACACCAAGTTGAATAAAAGAGCCCTCACAGAACTGAGAAAATGCACAAAATGACTAGATACAACCAATAAACATACACAGATCAAGCTAATTTTAATAGAGGCAAGGAGCAAGAGATGATTAGAAGGAATTAAACACTCACAAACACATCATTCTTAGATCACACAGAGTCAAAATAGCATGAAGAGGTAAAATAACCAGCATGTAATTAATCAGAAGGCAAGGTTACAGTAGAGGAATGCTCTTTTTGGAATCAGAAGCATAGATTACTAAATCTTCCAACCTTTTTTACATCTCATGTATATGCATATATAGCATTTTGCATTTGACCTAAGTCAGTTATAATGAAATTGCCCCATGGGCTCTGTCAGAAAATATTTGCGTCTAAAGGGAGTGCCGACCTACAAGAATTCATCGCATAAAATATCTAGAACAGGGGCAGATGGAAGATATTTTGAATCTTCAATGTGAGTTGCTGAATAATCTATCTGTAGCAATGAATACAGAAAATATCTGAAGCATGGCAGTTGAGAGATCAGATTTGCATTGATGACAGATGGGACAAATCGTCCCTTGACAAAGCTTTTACAACACTTTAAATTCCTGATCCCTTTGAATTCTTTGTATTTTCATCAATTTTGTGTTTGAGCGATCTCTGCAAAACTTACTTTGGCCGCTGAGATGTCTTGTCGCCAAAACTGCACATTCATCCTCAGAGTCGATGACCATTCCTAACTGAATGCAGAATGGTCGTCAATTTTATCTTTGTTGCAAGGAGAACTGTCGTTTGTATACATACAGATAGACAAAAAAATTGGATGCACTTTGAAAATCATGATGACATCATCATCCTGTAGACCCTGGTTGAAGAGGAGACCTAGATGACGTCACCTGCATATCGGGTCCTTCAAACTGTTTAACTTGCACTTATGCGATTTCTTCATTCGCTATATTTTGCATATCAAATTGCTTTTCATATGTCTTTGTATCTCTCTTTGTATATGCAAATGTATATACAATACAATTGCCAACATACAAAAGCGGGCTTTGATTTTTTATCGCCTTTTGCATCTGCCCTTGAATTGGTCCTGACACATGTCATCATTCCATTGGGTCCTCAAGCTGTGGCTCCATCGCTGCAAAATAGACTAGCAAAAAACCCCAATCGGGCTTGCATATGCGATTGCATATACAAAACATACAAATATACAAAAGCAGACTTCAACATTTTATGAAGCGGATTGGAATTGGAATCAGATCCAGCTTTTGTATCTCACCTTTCTTTTGCATATCGCATATACATGCATCTCAATATACAAAGGCGGACCCCATTATGTTTATGAAACAGATTTGAAACAAGCTTAGATCCGTTTATATATCGCCTTTCTTTTGACTTTGTATATACATGCAATCATACATACAACTGCGGACCCCAACTGAAGTCCACCAGGATTAAATTTTCAATCGCGTCTGGGCTTGCATCTACCTCCTTTGTATATCACTTTTTGTATCTGACAAATACATGCAATCAAACATACAAAGGTGCATACAACACCTTCACTTCCTTAAACCGATTGCATTTTACTTTCAGGTCCGGACTTGCATCTCCACTTTTGTATCCTGCCTTGTATATGCATTTGTATTTGCAAAGATACAAACAAATATACATGCAAAGATGCATACAAAGAAACCCGATGTACATTGAACATGCAGAGCGATATACAAAAATCGACCAAAAGATAGAAAACCCCCAAACAGAAGATGACGTCACCTTCAGATGCATTAAAATGACTATGGAAATAAGAAATCCATATGATGGAAGACACTTGAAGCTTAAAGATTTCTGGTTTTTTTGGGGTTTTCTATAAGGATACTCCAGACGAGTTTTTGGGATTTTCTGCAAGACATAGCATGGGGAAATGTGGGATTTAAGCCTTTCCTCCTTCTATTTAGGCTTTCTCTGATCAGATTTCTTTGATAGAAAGAGGCAAACAAGAATATTTTGGGGCCAGACAAAATATGACAACAGGTACATATTGGGAATGAAAATCAGGAGGGATCATGTACATAGAAAACTTTGGATATCTTAGAATAAGTATATTGATACTATTTTGCACATATTTAGTATGTAGGACTATAAGCCAGTTAGAATTCCTTTATCAGTTGGCACTAAGATTACTTTAGATATGTGTCTGAAGAGTGAAGATGATTTTGGGGATATACAATGTGTCATATGCTATTGCAATAGGTAGTTTGATGTATGCAATGGTTTGCACTAGGCCAAATATTGCCCTTAAGCAGTGGGAGTATTGAGCAGGTTTTTGTCTAACGCTGGTAGAGAGCATTAGAATTATGTGAAAAGGGTGTTAAGATATTTGTATGATACTTCTGATTATTGTTTGGTTTATTTTGGTACTAATAGTGTAGATAAGACATTGGATATATGGGGTTCTGTTGATGTAGATTGGGTAGATGACTTAGATAGTTGAAGGTCCACTAGTGGGTATGTATTTACTTTGTTAGGTGGTGCAGTGAGTTGGATGAGTAAGAGGCATCGCACAATTTCTTTATCAACCACTAAAGTAGAGTATATGGCTACTACCCATGTCTCTAAGGAGGTAGTTTGGTTACAAAAATTGTGTACATGTGTTGGTTTTGATTGCAGGACAATTCAAATTGGTTGTGATAGTCAAAGTGCAATTTGTTTAGCCATGAGTCCTATGTATCATGCTTGGACTAAGCATGTGGATGTTCAATACCGCTTTGTTTTTGAAATGATTACAAATAGACATATAGAGTTAAAGAAGGTTAACACTCATGAGAATGTTGTAGATTCTCTTACCAAGCCTATGAGCATAGAAAAATTCATTTGGTGTAGGGAGGCCATGGGCCTTGTATCTTGTACTTATATGAGTTATGTTTTCCTATGGATGTATTTATAATGTATGATGTCAAGTGGGAGAATCTTAGGATTAAGGTGCCATCAACCTTGTAAATTCTATGTACTTAATTATTCCAAATATTATTTGTAAATTCACTCATAAGGGATGAGGGATTCACCACCAGTTGTAATTATTGTTTTATTGGTACAATAACTAATTATTTATTGGGGATAGTAATTAATTATTATTGACATGGAGTTACTATTTATTGGTCAAGCATCTTAGTGAAAGGAAGCTAGGTGTGCGGAAATCGCTTCCTACACTAATCTAATAAGGGGAGGAGAGTGCAAATTCAATTTTATCTTTACAATTACAGATTATGTTAACCCACTAACAAAGATATTGCAACAAACACATACACAAGAATGTAAGACAGAAGAAGAGAGACACAAGATATACATGGGGAAAACCCTTATCGGGTGAAAAACCCCACACTCCAAAATACAGCTCAAATATATTCCATAAACAATGAAGGTTACAATACAGTCACAGAGCCAATGCTTTTGCAGGAGTCTTCGACACTCATATCTGGAGATGATCTGGTAGCATAACAATACCTGTTAATCACATAATGCCTCACCTCTCCAAAGCACTTGTTTATAAAGAAAATACAAGGCAAAAATGGCTCCACATTGAGATGGGCATCCAACATGGCCTCAAGGCCCAAAACCCATGCCTATGGACACTTGTCCAACACTGTAGGATGTCCCTGACACTTGTCAAGTCACCCCATCCCAAGGAGGTTGCCTATTTCCAAAATGGGGTATGACAGATGCTCTTATGACTCTTACAATCGTCATAGAATCTGTCATAGCTATCATAACTTACAGTTGTACAAGAATCTGTCATACACAAGCTATAAATAGCATTTTCTCTTACATGTCATAGTCCACCTTGGGGTGCCCAAAGATGCCTTTTTCAAAGATGCTTCTCGACACATGTCCATACCTGTCATAGGATCTTCTATTTCTGACTCTTACATGTCATAATTTTGTCATAGGAATCTGTCATGACTGTTTCGGTCAATATTCCCTTACACACATTCCAAGATGTCGACACATGGAAAAATATTCCTACCACTAAGTGGGACGCCTATCTCCTCATGTGAAGACAAATTTACATGTGGTCATATGCCATGTAGGATGACACATCACCATGCCAACTCCCATAATACGACAACATAGGATTTGCATCCAAATTATACAATAGGCAATAAATAAATAAATACAATAAAATAATACAAGGAATTACCAAGGTTGAGACACCTTAATTCCCAACATTCTCCCACTTGTCGAACACCTTGTAAGAGCCAGTAGAAATAACAGGATTTAACTGCTATAGGTCGAGAGGCCCATAGACTCCGAACACCATCTGAACTTCTTTGTGCCCATTGGCTTCATCAATGCATCTGCAACATTCTTCAAAGTATCTACCCTCTCCAAATTTACCTTCTCATCATCTACCATGTCTCACATGAAGTGAAACTGCACATCAATATGATTTGTTCTGGCATGGAAAGTTGGATTCTTCGCAAGGCAAATCGTACTCTGATTGTCACAACAAATCGTAATCTATCATGCATCAACACCAATATCTGAACACAATCTCTTAAGCCAAATGGCTTCCTTGCAAGCATGAGTTGCTGCCATGTACTTAGCTTCTGTAGTGGACAAAGCAACCACAGGTTGTCGCTTACTCATCCAACTAATCGCACCACCAAACATAGTGAACACATAGGCACTGGTGGATCTCCTGCTGTCAATGTCACCCACCCAATCAGAATCTACAAATCCACGAATATAAATTGAATGAGGAGGTCCTATAGCATTACCATGATAACATATGGAATACTCAGAAGTACCCCTCAAATATATGAACACTCACTTAACTGCATCCTAATGTACCCGTCCAGGATTAGCCATAAATCGACTAAGGACTCCCACTGCTTGGGCAATGTCTGGTCTTGTGCAGACCATGGTAGACATCAAACTGCCAACAACACTAGCATAAGGTACTCTGCTCATATCCTCCACCTCACTAGGAGATTTTGGACAATCATTAACAGACAACTTTGTCTCCAATGAAACAAGAACACACAATGGTCTACAATCTGCCATGTTGAACCTATCCAACACGGTCTTCACATACTTACTCTAGCTTAACCAAAGTTTTCTATTAGCTCTGTATCTTCTGATTTCCATTCCCAAAATGTACCTGGCTGCCCCAATATTTTTCATCTCAAACTATGCTGACAATTGAGACTTCAAATCAGAAATCATATTCTTACCATTCCCAATCAACAACATATCGTCAACATATAATGCAATAATGAGAATGCGATCATTGTCAAATTTGTAATACACACAATGATCTGATTTCAATCTCAGATATCCAATCGACAACACAAAGGCATCAAACTTCAAGTACCACATCCTAGGAGACTGCTTCAAACCATACAAAGACTTCTTTAACTTGCACACCAAATTTTCTTTACCTTTCTCTATGTAATGCTCTGGCTGTGACATGTAAATCTCTTCCTCCAAATCACCATGAAGGAAAGTTGTTTTCACATCCATCTGTTCTACCTCTAAGTCATAAGAAGCTACAAGAGATAATAGGAATCGAATGGATGTCAGCTTTGCAACAGGAGAGAAAATTTCACCATAATCAATTCTCTCCACTTGTGAGTACCCCTTCGCAACCAATCTAGCCTTGTACTTTTCAACACTGTCATATGCACCAAATTTCTTCTTGAACACCCATTTGCATCCAACGAGTTTCCATCCATCAGGCAAAGGCACCAAATCCCATGTTTTATTCTTTTTCAAAGAAGTCATCTCATCTTCCATGGCCTCCTTCTAGGAACCTGCATCTTTCATGCCCATAGCTTCTTTCACAGTTCTAGGCTCATCAGTGTTAGTAAGTAAAGCAAAAGCACAACTAGAATCAAGTAATGAATAACCAAACCTATCAGGTTGCTTTCTCATTCATGTAGACCTCCTCAATGGTTGATTCTACTTCTTCTTCTGAGCTTTCAGAGATGCTAGAGCTCTCCTCATCTTCAGGTCTCACAGGGTCTGTCTGTTCAGTCTTCTCAGGGGTAGAAGGAAACTGAACCGCATTCTCTTTCTTTTCTGTCTGTAGAACAACGGGAGAAGGTGTTAGCTCTCTGAAGATAACACTTTTGTTGTACAACACTTTTTCAGCCACAAGATCCCAAAGCTTGTATCCTTTCACACCGACACCATAGCCAATAAAAATATATTTAATTGCCTTATTCTCTAATTTAGACCGTTTCTCCCTAGGCACATGTGCATATGCCTCACAACCAAAAACATGAAGATGTCTAACTGAAGTCTTCTTACCAGACCACACCTCCATAGGTGTCTTACCAACAAGAGCTGATCTAGGAGATCTATTTACCAGATAGCAAGCAGTGGCTATAGCTTCAGCCCAAAACTTTTGTTCAAGGCTTGCTCCACTAAGCATACTCCTAGCCTTCTCCATCAGTGTCATGTTCATCCTCTCTGCAACTCCATTTTGTTGCGGGGTATATGGAGTTGTCTTATGTCTTTCAATCCCTTGCTCTTTACATAACTTATCAAACTCTACCGAACAAAACTCACCACCATTGTCAGTTCTCAAACACTTAATCTTTTTACTAGTATGATTTTCAGCAAAGACTTTAAACTCCTTAAACTGACTAAAGACTTCAGTCTTGCTCCTAATAAAATAAACCCATGTCCTTCTACTATAATTATCTATGAAAGATACAAAACATACAGATTTGGAAATCGAAGGAACATTAACAGGACCAAACACATCAGAATGAATAAGATCCAATACATCAGAAGACTTGTGAGAACAAGAGTAAAACTGAACACGGTTTTGCTTTCCATATACACAATATTCGCAAAAGTCAAACTCGAGATTACAATCATTTAAACCCTCAACGATGTTTTTATTTTTCAGGGTTCTAAGACCCTTCTCACCAATGTGGACATATCTCAAATGCCATAACATAGTCTTTTCAACAGGAAATTTAACTTCTAAAGCATGTGCACTACCATCAGAATGTGTTACAATAGATTTCTTCACTACTCATTCAGATGGTGGGGATGAAGTGACTGCAACTCTTTTCTTCGAGTCAAAAGAATTATTGCACTGTGAAGTGCATGCCTCCAGCTGAAACAGAGTACCTCTCCGAGTACCCTTCGCAAGCACCATAGATCCTCTAGTCATCTTGCATTCATCCTTCGAAAAGACAACCTGCACACCTGCATCATTCAACATACTTACAAAAAGCAGGTTCCCTGCTAGGCCTGGGATGTGCATAACTCCAGTGAACCCCTTCACTCATCCATCAGGGAATCAGATTGAGACTCTTCCACGACCACCAATCTTCAGATGAGAATCGTCACCCAGGTACACTCTTCCACCATCGAACTCTTCATATTTCGTAAACCAGTCTCGATGTGAGGTCATTTGGAATGATGTACCAGAATCAATCAACCACACATCATCAGATGCATGGGTGGCCAGGGATGCAATGAAGGCATCACCATCATCTTGTGACTTGTCAAAATCTGAATCAGGAGCATTCTTCTTCTTCTTTTTCTTCTCCTCTTTGCATTTCTTTTGGAAATGCCCAGTTTTCCCACAGTTCCAACAGAGAGCCTTGGACTTTCTAGGAGATTTGGATCTCCCACGGGATTTGGATCTGCCCTTTTCACCTTTCTTGTCCTTCTTCTTCCCTTTCTCTTTAGGTCTTCCACAAACCGCAAGAGCCTCTTTGGCTGCCTCAGAAGACTTTCTCTGCATCTCTTCAGATAATAGCGAAGACACCACATCTTCCATCTTGAAGGTGGTAGTGGTACTTCCGATAGCCATGACAAGATGATCCCACGAATCTGGCAAAGAACAAAGTAAGGTCATACACCGATCCTCCTCCTCCATTTTCACACCCACAGATGTCAACTGTGCAACAATCATGTTGAAAGCATTCATATGGTCCGCAACAGATCCTCCGTCTTCCATCTTCAGAGCAAACAACTTTTTTTTCAGAAAAAGCTTGTTCACCAAGGACTTGGCCTGATAAACATCACCCAGCTTCTTCCAAAGGTCTTTCGTGCTCTTCTCCTCATGGACATTCAACAAGACAGAGTTAGCTAAACAGAGTCTTATGAGACCCTTAGCCTTCTGATCTTTGAGGTCCCAATCAGCTTGTGACATTGATGTAGGTTTTACACTGAATATAGTTTCCCATAGGTCACGATCAACAAGTAGGTCTTCCATCTTGATTTTCCACAACTCGAAATTAGTGCCATTAAATTTCTCCACCTCTAATCTTCTGGATGTGGTTGCCATCTCCTTCCTACAACAAGATACATAATACTCTACACAAACTCCCACTCAACCTAAGATTAGCTCAAAAAACCCCTACCCAGTAGCTAGAACCAAAACTAGCCAGGCTCTGATACCAACTGAAAGGAAGCTAGGTGTGCGGAAATCGCTTCCTACACTAATCTAATGAGGGGAGGAGAGAGCAAATTCAATTTTATCTTTACAATTATAGATTATGTTAACCCATTAACAATGATATTGCAGCAAACACATACACAAGAATGTAAGACAAAAGAAGAGAGACACAAGATATACGTGGGGAAAACCCTTATCGGGTGAAAAACCCCACACTCCAAAAAATAGCTCAAATGTATTCTGTAAACAATGAAGGTTACAATACAGTCACAACTTCAATGCTCTTGCACGAGTCTTCGACACTCGTATCTAGAGATGATCCAGCAGCATAACAGTACCTGTTAATCACATAATGCATCACCTCTCCAAAGCACATGTTTATAAAGCAAATACAAGGCAAAAATGGCTCCACATTGAGATGGGCATCCAACATGGCCTCATGGCCCAAAACCCACGCCTATGGACACTTGTCCAACATTGTAGGATGTCCCTAACACTTGTCAAGTCACCCCATCCCAAGGAGGTCACTTATTTCCAAAATGGGCTATGACAGATACTCTTACGACTCTTACAACCGTCATAGAATCTGTCATAGCTGTCATAACTTACAGCTGTAAGAGAATCTATGATACACAGGCTATAAATAGCATATTCTCTTACAACATGTCATAATCCAACCTGGGGCGCCCAAAGATGCCTTTTTCAAAGATGCTTCTCGACACATGTCCATACCTGTCATAGGATCTTCTATTTCTGACTCTTACATGTCATAACTTTGTCATAGGAATCTGTCATGACCATTTCAGTCAATATTCCCTTACACACATTCCAAGATGCCGACACATGGTAAAATATTCCTACCACTAAGTGGGATGCATATCTCCTCGTGTGAGGACAAATTTACATGTGGTCATATGCCATGTAGGATGACACATCACCATGCCAACTCCCACAATATGACAACGTAGGATTTGCATCCAAATTATACAATAGGCAATAAATAAATAAATACAATGAAATAATACAAGGAATTACCAAAGTTGAGACACCTTAATTCCCAACACTTGGTGGTTATGGAGAATCTAGGTGTCTAACTTCTTGGGGGTTTGTTATGACACTTTTCATTATCTTTTCATGGCTATTATTAGCCCATACCACCTTGTAGAAGAAGACGAAAGTCAGCTTGAAGAAAAGACAAACTAGATGCCCATTTTAGAGGTTAGTAAGTTGGTTACAACTTGTCATGGGCTATGTTGGGATATTTCCAAGGTAGGGGCGTTGGGATTTGTAACCATTTGGGATGCTATATTTGGTGGTAGAAAATACTATATAATAGGTGCTTTGGGTGGAAGTAATGTAATGTTATGAGAAAGAGTGAAAACTCTATATACAGGTGTTGAAGGATTAGACTGAAGAGGAGTAAGGAAGTGATTGTGTTGTAATCTCTCTTTTGAAGATAATACAGACTTGCCCTCTCTTCTTGGGTAGAGTTTTTTCTCGAAAGGGTTTCTCCATGTGTAAAAATTGTGTTATGTGTTGATTTCTTCTGTTCTCTATTTCTTCTTGTTGCAGTTATTTACATTAAAACAATCTCTATTTGACTATCTATTGATTAAGTTTAGATTTGTAGTTGAATTCTAGATTTTCATTTTATAGTTGTTTGCTTTCATTTTATAGGTACTGGACATCTTGGAGCGTTAAAATATTCTTTCTTGTAGTCAAAAGAGTAGCCTGGTACATCATCTTGGACACTTGTGAGTAGGGTTTGCATTTGTGGCATTTAGAATGCCCATACCCATTTTTCTCATCTTCACATGGCTTTGCAATTGGATTCATGTCTTTGAGGAGCCTAATGGCATTTTGGTGGGATGTGGATGATTGTACGTGGGATGTGGATGATTGTACAACTCCATCGCAGTCAATCTTGGGCATTAATTATGTCCTTGAAAGTGTAGGGAGGTAAGTGGGGTTCTTCTTTCCAAGGGTGAGGGTTCGACACATTACATGCCTAAAAGCTAAATAGAGTAAAAAATACTTCAAAGGTCCAAAGTTGGGGGTTCGGGGTTTTGCATGCCAAAAGGTGCACCAAGATGAAGAGGGGATTGAGGAATCAAGGGTCCGGAGACTGGGATGCAAGGTGAATGGGAAGGCAAAAGTACGTGGGCCTAAGAAAATAGAGCATTGAAACAACAAGGACTCGGTGAATATGATCCTTGCAAACAATTTTGCAAGAGGGATGATGGCATGGAGAACCTTGAAGGCCTAGAAGGTGAGGCACATGACAAGGATGGGAGTCTAGAAAATGTGACAACGAGTGTAGTCTGAGAATGAGGGATGAAAAAGTCTGAAAGCCCATGATCAACTTTCTAAAGGCAAGCAAGGATTAGAGATTTGATGGACCCAATATTGCAGGGATCAGAGACTGACCATACTTGATACGATGGAAAGGAAAGCCTGAAAGGCCACCAAGGTGGCAAGGTTCGGGGTTTCATGACATGACATCCTTCAAGGTATGAGGGTAGGGAAAAGTCTAGGGCCCTGCCAAGGTAGAGATTGGGACTCGGGGGATTCGACGTGGGATATGCAAGGGATGTCAAGTGTCAAACTTCAAGCTTAATGCTTATGCAATGTAGGACTTGTTGAAACCTCAAATGCCTAGGTTTGAAAATATAGAAGGCAAGCAGGAGTCAGGGATTGGGGTTGTGGGGAATAATAGAAAATGTAGATAGGTATGGAGATCCCCAAAAGCCTATAGGAATTAGAAAAAGAGGAAGCACAAAAGAGTGGGGAATCGAGGGTTGGAGGAAAGGGATGCTAATAAAGCAAGATTGGAAACTCCAACAAATGAGTTAAGGAAAGGGTTTTGGGAATGGTGAAATAGAGGAAAATGTACCAAGATAAGGAAAGTCTCGAAAACTTGCCCAAGCTTGGAAATTGACCCAAAGACCCTCATGCTTAGAAATTTTTGACATTTTTGAAATTTAGGCATATGACAAAGATATGAAGGGATACAAAACACGACACTAAACACAAATTGACCAAGGGGGCTCGTTAAAAGAATTCTTTGATTGGTTATCAACGAAGGGCAGAGGAAGGCCAAGGCAACAAAAATGACACAAGACTTCGGGAATTTTGCATTTTTAGGACATACAAGAAATAGTCTCAACATGTCCAATCATCTTCAATATTCCTTAAATGAAGGTTGGTTTAGACTTGGAAGTAACTAAGGGCCAATTTCTAACTTTATGATCAAAGGCTTGACATAGAAAACATGTATATACAAAACAAAACATGCTAAATATGGCGCATGTTGCAAATTTATAGATCAAGAGTTTCCTTAAGTCTTGAGAGAGGTCTATCTTCACCTAGACTTGGCGTTGCAATCAAGTCAAATGAAACTATTGAATGAATGAATGAATGAAAGATTTTAATAACATCCATGAGGCCAAGTAGCCTAAGGGAGCAGGGAAACATCCCCTTAAGATATTTTCAGCCTCCTTTCGAGATCAGATCTTCTGCTATGGATCTTGATCAATAAACTAGCTGTATTGAGAATCCGAGGCTCCTCAAATAACTCACTAAGGCTATTCACATTCCAGCTGTTATCAAACTAACTATGAATATCTGCATACGCAGCACACTTAGTGATTTAATGCCATTCTGTTTCAACCACCCATTTGTCACACAAAATGCATGTTCTTTCGACCCACTCTTCCTTGGGAATCATCCATCTACCTGTCTCACATCTAAGACGATGGACGACATCATACTATTCTACCACACTATTCCTAGCCATCACAACACAAGGATATTCTAAGACATCACAACACATCAATGGGGAAGAATGATTGAACTAGCACTTGCAACCATAGGAGGTTCAAGGAATACGCCGATCGGAACAAACGACGAGTTTAGAAAACTTCCCGGCGTAAATTTTTTTACGGCGTGGGACAATTCCGATCGCTATAAAAGCCGATCGGCTAATAAGAAACTCAAGGGGAGAATCTTGTACCGGCTACTCATAAACTATTCTACTTACCACAGTATTCCCGGCCAAAATTCATCCTATAAGAATTTCCTAGAACGGCGCAAATTTCTCGTCAAAAAATTGTACGGGACGGTCTACATGCACTCCAAGCTCTATGGAATGCACTCCAAGCTCTGGAATGAATCTGCACCTTACATGTTGGCAATCCAATAAGCCTTGATGTGCCAAACAGAATCTTTTTCTTCAGCCCTGGATCTAGGAAGGATCGAAACCAATACGAGAGGGTATATGGTGTCTGCAGATAAGGTTTATAGCCGTGAGAACAGGAGCATCCCAGTCAAATACCCAACAGAAGTTAACACAGAAGAGGAGTAATGGGTGAGATTGCAGGTGAATATGAAGCAATAGTTGTAGGAGCAGGCATAATGGGCAGTTGCACTGCCTATCAAATTGCCAAGAGAGGCAAGTCTGTTCTTCTTTTGGAACAGTATGATTTTCTACACCACAGAGGCTCTTCACACGGGGAATCCAGAACTATCAGAGAAACTTATCCAGAAGAATACTATACTGCAATGATGGACGAGGCTTTTTCCCTCTGGGAAGAAGCTCAGCAGGAAATTGGATACAGAGTTCACATCAAAACCAAGCAGCTAGACATGGGTTCAGTCCAAAACAGGAGCCTCCAAACTGTCATAGCTGTCTGCAGAAAACTAGGGATCCCCCATGAAGTTCTCGATGCAGAACAAGCTTCCTTAAGATTCAAAGTATTGACTTTGCCTAAGGATTGGATTGCCCTTGTCACAAATAGAGGAGGGATACTGAGAGCCTCCAAGGCAGTTGCAATGTTTCAGTCTTTAGCCTTGAAGAATGGAGCCACTCTAAGGGACAATGCCCGAGTCATGAAAATTACCAACGGGTGGAAATTGAGGGATGGGTCAGATGGGGTTCTGGTGTGCACCAGCAGGGGCTCTGTACTTGGAAGGAAATGCGTGATCACTGCAGGTGCATGGGCTCGGAAACTTGCTAAAGAAATAGCAGAGATTGAATTGCCTGTTCAACCTGTTCATACCACTATTGCATATTGGAAAATTGAAGAGGGCTTGAACAACTTTTTGCCTGAAAAAGGGTTCCCCACATTTGCTTGTTATAATGATCCTTATCATTATGGGACGCCCTCTTTGGAATACCCTGGTTTGCTCAAGGTTTCAATCAGTGGAGGTGACCCATGTGATCCAGACAAGAGGTCTTTGCTTCCTGATTTGGATGCACTAAAAAAGAAGCTAAGCCCTTGGTTAGCTGAGGGTTTTAGAGGGCATATTATGTCAGATGGCCCTGTTTTTGCAGAGGCATGCATGTGTACAATGTCTCCGGATGAAGACTACATCATTGATTTTTTGCCATTGACAAAGACTTCGTTGTCAAGAGACAAGTCCCCTATCTTGATTGCTTGTGGATTCTCTGGCCATGGATTTAAAATGGGTCCATTAGTGGGACGGATAATGGCAGATCTTGCCCTGAAAGGAGAAGCCCATGGGGTACCCTTGCAGTATTTTTCGATTGAACGTTTTCTTCGAAGTCCCAGAGGCAATGTCAAGGACTACGTAGAGAAAGTTTGTCCTTTCGTGACATTATAAAGGTACCAAATTGCAGTTATTCTATAGCAATAGAGCTGCTTGAATGTCAATTGCATTTCGGATTTCCCTAATGATATTTCTGGGTTACAACCTATTGACATGAAGACTGAAAACCCAGGTACTTGCAATTCAATTTGTCTTTTGATGTCAAAGTTTGCATTTGCATGACATGATTGTTCAGTTTGAAGGATGAATAGAGCTCAGAGGACACTGTATATACTATATAGTATTTAGAAAGTATATCTTGTTCAGCATTGATTTCTTGTTATTCAGTATATGTAATTGTTCAGCCTTGTTTTCTTGGTTGAAATACGTAACATAAGCTTCTGAGAAGCCTTTATTATGGTAATCTCAAGACTTTAACCCTGCTCAACCCTTAAATGTACACAATTCTAAACCTGGGTTACACACTTACAATTGTTCCCAATTACCATTTCAACACAACCCCTTTGCACAACCCCTTTGCGTATGTTAATGCACGGCCTCGACATATCAACATAAATTTTATTTTGGTTGCATTCCTCAGTTGGCGCATTGATTGCTTGTGTAAGTCCCAAGAGCTCAAACAGAATTTTGAATGCAGTTTTTTTGTTTAATTAATCTCAGATTCACACACACATATATAGTGCTCTAAAAATATAGAATAAAGTCTGAAATTACTTGTATATTTCTTAACATATATTCAGTAATTGCAAGATCTTTTCATCTTGTAGAAAGATCTTGCTCCCCCTTTATAATTGCCTCATTATGCTGTCTACAACTCATATAAAATCTTTCATATCATAAGAATTTTAGATTTAAACTGCTCGCTAACACATTTCTCTTGTTAATGCCATTCGATTGCCGGAATTAGTATATTGATACAGTGGTGAGCCTTTTAACGTAGTATCAGCCCTACTCTGTTGGTTAGCTGGTGTTGTTGTCTCCTTTATCAGTTGCAAATTGGATATCACTATGGTCAAAATGGCATTATCCGAGTCTAGTGAATCTTATACTGGTCCTTACAACTAGGAATATAGCTTCTTCCTATTTGCCCCACAATATCTTGCAATAGATGGCACAGTGCGATTTATTGCAAGATATGATGAGACTGATCGCTGCTTCAAGTTCAACATTAATAATGCAGAAAATTCTAGCATCATGTGTAAGGAGCTACAAAACAATCTGCAAAAAAATGATTGCTTAAGGCATTCTGGCAGAGTAAAGTTATTTTCAGCTACCGAAAATCTCTTCTAGTTCTCTTTATGTTTTCCCCCCAGTAAGAGACTTTAAAGGAGTTAAAAGTCTCCCTCTTTTATTATTGGCACTCCAACCTACAAAATGTAGCAACAAGAGGATCAAATAGCTGGCTAAAGATATAATCAAGACTGAGAAGAAATTAGAGTGTTATGGAAATGTGGAGCAAGTGCCATTTTAGAGAAATGAGGCTGTTAAATGGGGATTAAATACCTTAATGGATCTCTTCTAGCTCTTCACTGAGGCATAAATGGGAGTCCTGCAAAATGAAGCTGTTGGAGTAGAAGACATCCTCTTTCACTATAACACATTCAATTAGAAATATCCAAGGATATTTATGAATTTGGAAATTATCCAGGGATGAAAATGCATTTTCATCCTAGAATATGGAGAATGGAATCTGAAAACTTGAAGGCATTATTGATTTATTCATTTCAGTCTGCTCGTTTTTTCATAAATCAGGGTAGCTCTGGAGGAGCTGGTGCATCTTGTTAAAACTATTTCAAGTGAAATCCACTTAAAAATTAAAAGCTTCCATGTTTGGCACGTAAATGGTATTAATCCAAAAGATTGCATGAAGTAAATTCTTTTCTCCATTGAAGAACCCATGGAATCAGTTGTCTGGGAAGCCATATTTCAATAGAATTCAGATAAGGATAAAAAAGTACTCACAATGCTGTTTCTAGACCAAGAACTGGAAATAAGAGCTCAAACATGGTGAAGGTGTTAGAAGAGTTTGTCTCAAGAGAGTGAAGTTATTTCGTACAACACAAGGGACATATTTTTAATTTTTTATCATATTTGAGAACGTCCAAGAAACTAGGTACACCAGGAAAAATTGGACATTTCTAAGATGGCAATTCATAGTAGAAAGATATATGCAATATAGGTGATGAGTGTTATAGATACGACCTATGAGACATGACAAATATTGGTAATGATAAATTGGTGGGGCATGGGAGTATTTATCTAGATATAAGGATAAATTTTATTATGTATATTTGTTGATTCCATGGCCTATTTAATCAATCAATGGCATATAACAGATAGCAAGCACAAAGATAGAGGTTATGATACTTATGCTAACAGATAGCTAGTACAATATACCTTCTTCCTACCACACGTGCACACTAAAAAACAGGTTCATGATTGTCGCCTTCCCTTGGTCTAATTTTTTTTTTTTTCTTGGCCTTGATACCAAAGCCATGATGTCAGATTGACCTCCTAGAATTTTTTTTTTCCACGTTTGTTGTCCATAATGTCTCAAACCTTTTTTGCTTTATCTAAGTTCTAGTTCTCCAATACATAATAAACAAGGCGGGCATCACTTGTCACAGGCTTATATAAAGTCCAAGCCCATCTCTTCACTAGTGATAGGGAAGCTTCGGTATAATTTTTATTCAGGGCATAATTTACAGCATGTTTTTGAAATAACTCCTTTCACTTTGACAATCTTTTTCATTAGGATGACCATATTATGGAAATTAAATACATTGTCCAATTAAAGAGTTCATATGATTAGTCTGGTCTATAAAGGATTCAAGGGTCTCTTAAAGTAGGCTGTTTTTTTTGGATAGATCTAGATTCTGGACATTAAGAAAACCTATCCTAATGATTTTTTAATGTACCTCTATGGAGAACAAAGGCATCAATGGAAAAAACACAAGAAAACAATCATTAAGTTTTTCATGAACAAGGTAGAAATCATAGCAGAGTTGTATGGCAACTTGAGAAAAGCTCAAGGCATTACATAATCCACTCGTCACACACTATGACTTCACTCTTTTGCTCTAGTAAAACATGGCGAATATGTTTAATGATCTGCTCTTGATCTCGCTTTCTTGAAACAAGTTCATTTCAAATTATCCAACTTATCATGGATCAAATTAGTTTATTCCTTAGTGATTCCTATTCCTTACGTGTTTACAACAAACTCAATTTTCTCCGGGACAACATAAGCCATTTAGCTATTTAGTAGGACTTCATCCTACCCAGTATATGTTCATACGTTGCAGACCTAAACAATCAAGCGTAACCCAAAATTAGGACGATCATGTGATGCAATCAATATACATTGTCTAAATAGGATCCCATATGATTAATCTGTACTACAGGATTTAAGGGTCTAAAAATGGGTTGTATGTGTTGATTGATCCATAGATTTAAAAAACTATGGTAATGAATTTTTTATGTACCTTTGTGGAGATCATAGTAGAATTGCATGGCAACTTAGAAACAGCCTACGTCTTCTTTTGCACAAGCATAAGGTAATCCACTCATCTAAACTCTTTTGCTCCAGTAAAACATGGTTGGTATTTTCTAATGATTCTCTCTTGATCTATTGAACATAGAAACAAGTTCAATATAGCTTAACCAACTTATCTTTTTGCTCCAATAAAATGTGGTTAGTATTTTCTAATGATACACTGTTGATCTAGATGTTAGAAACAACTTCATAATAACTTAGAGTTTATCATTGCTCAAATTAGTTTATTCCTTACAAGTTAACAACAAAAGGCTCTCTTCTCATGAACAGTATAAGTCACTTAGTTACCTGGTAGGTCTCCATCCTGTCCAACATATGTTCTTCCAGTGAAAACCTAAAAGTATTTCTAAACCAGAATGTTCTGGCTTGCCCCATTTCTGGAAATGATATGTTATCATCCTATCTCTTTTAGCAGGTTTTGCTTACCCAATTACTCTCCAGTTCCATTTACCTAGTTTAATCATTTGCTGAAATTAGTATAATTTAGTTTCTATCTGTTTCTACCACTGCCTCATATTTTCTGTTTATTGAGATTCCACATGCAGCAGGCCTCAGCTGCATGTTTTGTAATTAGCGTGTTAACATCCTTCTCTGTCTGATTGTACCACTGGTTCATGTTTTTTTGGTGTGTTAAGACTCCTTATGCAAAAGAGGAGTTAATCCCATTCCACTATCTTGTGATCTTTTATGAAATGTATGTAAATATGACACTACAATCATAGTACACTCTCCTGCTAGTTGGTCTATCTTCCCACACTTGCCCATTTGTCTTTCTATTTGGGATTTTTCTGCGTCAAGCAAATAGGTTCATCTAAGGTATTATCCTAGTCATTCTTAGCCCCAAAACCTTCTCAACAATGGATTAGTTTCCTTTACAAAAGAACTAAAAGACACATCCAAAACAAGCTGGTACTTTGAGCACGACCAGACTCTTAAACGCCTATAAAATTCATATGCAATCTTCACTTCTACATATACACACAATATTTCACAAAGTCTATATTCCATCACAAATAAAAACATCTTCATATAATCCATAAAGATTAATCTATATTATATTGTATGTAAAAGGATTTATACAAACAGGAGTACACACTTATTATTAGTTACGTAACCCCATGATTCCTAAACATTGATAACTTACGCATTTGCTAATCAGGTCAATCATAAGAAATATATGGTCATAAAATTGTAAAATGTAGATAATCTCATCTGACATTTCATATGATAGGAAATCTGTCAACGTAGAGGTTTAACACTAACTTTTACGGATACCCCCACTAGTCGACAGTTTGGTGTCTATGTGATGAGCTCATGAATGGAAGGAATCTGAAACAAAAGAACAATTGGCATGCTACATGGATACAAGACAAATTCGTGTCCTCAAAATTGGAGTCGCAGATGACATTCAAACTCGTCAGAACATTGCACACTTTTATATGGGCTTTCCTCCAATCACGCCACCATGATCATTCAAAACTATGTGCCTTAAAATATATATATGGCCTAGGAAACCATAGTTTTCGAAATTCAAACCATTTTTTTTTAACAGTTAACCCTTCAACAAAAACTATCCGATGAAAAGAGTACTTAATATAACTTGACCTAAAAGCGACACTTTTATAATACTGAGCATTAGTAACAGCTTCAAAGGTGCTATAAAAGATTGTTGTTATATTACCAAGTAATATATATTTATATTAAAGATAGTGTTTGGTCAACAAGAGCATAAATATTTATATCTATGGACCATTTGATAGTACCTTTGTTACTAGTTTTCAAGAATTAGCCATAAGGAGGACTAATTTGTAATTTTTAAGGTATCTATCTTTCCAATAACACTAGTTTTTTCAGGATACATCATGCAATAAGCCATGTTAAAAATACATTATTTATTACAACATATTGTGTAGATACATAAAGGTTGACCAAGACAGTTAAATAAATAGCAAAGCATATATTTTAACAACATGAATATCATGACTATGTCTTATAGGATATCATATGAAGAAATCATATTGTAGTTAGCTATGAGAACATCATATTAATAATATTTTTTACACCATTAAAATTGCATGGACATAATTGGAAAATAAAATAAAAATTAAGATTACAATTCATGAATTGGTGCAATGAGTAAGAGTAGTTTTATGGCAGCTATGAGCTTTTTACTTGTTAAGAGGGTGGTTATTTGTTGATAAATAAATAGGTGGAGATGACTATTCTCTTGCTAAAAAGCATGTTAATCTTATTTATTTTTATCTTTTTGAGACATTGTGGAAGGAGAAAAGTGATTCAAAAGGCATTGATGTTTTAGCCAAACTAATATGGTAAGATTTGAGTGTAATATTATTTGTTAGTAGTGATGAAACTCAAATTGTTATTTAGGGTTTCATGAGATATGAGGAGCCTTGCACCCTAATGGTTGTCATGGGGCCCTCTAGGTTTGGAAAATCTTCTCTTCAAGATGACTTTGCAGGTAAAACCAATTGGATCTGTATAAGCGATCAAGTTAATCACTTGCTTAGAAAATTGTGGATGTCCAAAGGTCTCATTTTATTTTTGAATCAAAATTCTACAAGTTTTTTTTTTAATTATTGTGTTGATATGATATTTATGTGCCTACCTTATTTTATTTATTGTATAGCTACCATTCCTATCCTTTATCTCTATTTGTATGGTGTATCATTATAGAATTATAAAGTAAGTAGTTTAAACATTAAATGAAATAGGTAATAATTTGATAGATCTATAGTTTACATAGTATTTTAGATTGAAATATGAGATTTTAATGTCCTTTATGCGAGTGTAGCACCAATTAAAGTGGCTAATCAAATAGACTGGTAGGTAATGCATTTTAGTCTAAATAGATATCAAGTTGAACATTGACAACAAAATCTCTCCTTTAGAACCACAATATGATTTAATCATAGCTTACTCATTAATAGTACATATTATGATGTAATGTACTCACAAGGGCTATTAATGGAGTTCTTTTTGGGTAATTTTTATGATATTTGACGTTTTATGCTTACAAAGGTTTGGATTTTTGTACTTTCCTTATAAGCATATGTAACTTAAGATGATACTTTTATTAGGACTTTGATTGTGTGAGAAACTATAGCTTATTCTGCTCATTTAAAACTCCCTGATAAAATGCCCTAGTTAGAGAAATTTGCATTAGTAGAGAGTACACTAGTAGAAATGGGCCTGCAAGAATGTGCAAACATTGCCATAGGAATCTAGAATTTGAGGGGAATAAGTGGCAAAGAAACTAGAAGAGTGAGAAAACATTGCCATGCTAGTGGAGGTGATGCCGAACCTATGAAGAACCATGTACATAGGCTCCACCAAGTAGCCACATAGCCCAAGGCTTGGATGAAGACTTGGCTCATGGTTTTGGGAAACAATTTGTGGTTTTCTAGGATCTCCTTAGCCTATAAATTGAGGGCTTGGAACAGAGACCATATGTTCAGTTTCATGTAGGTTTATGATGTCAAACTTTCTCTAGATACATAGTTTTGATCTCCATTAAAGCACTACAACTCAGAGTATATTGTAAGGACATCAAATTCCATAGTCCATAATATTAGATATTGATGTTTCTTGTTTTAACTGTGTAATAAATTTTCCTATCAATGTTTCGAATTGCACTCCATGATCCATCATTGGGATGCAAAAGCAAGATAAGGTAAAATGAGAAAAAAATGATCACAAAGTGTGTTCCAAAATGTTGATGAAAAAATTATTACAGAGTTAAATCTAGAAACGATCAATATTAGTATTTTGTAAGCTATTTGACAATTAATATGGTTGAGTGTGCTTTGGAGGCTTGAACGGGGATTTTCCAATTGTATATTTCTTGTTTGTTGTCATCACTCTTGAAATTATTTTAGATCTAGTTTATTATCTTTGTTTCTCTATTCAAATTAAGTAGGAATTAATTATATTTTATCTTAATAATGCATATATATACACATATATTTATAAGAATAATGGGAGCACTTGTTTTTTCCAATTAGCTTAGCTTCTAGAATTAAAAAATTGTGTCTTTTTTTTAACTGTTTATTTCTATTATTTATAGTTTTTAGATGGAAATTTGACTATTAAACTAGATAATGTTAAAACACAACTCTATATAATAATTGTGGTTAATGATACTATATTTGCTACCCTCATCTTCTCTTTTAAATTTTGTTTGTTTGTATAAAATGTATTCACTACTTTCCACGGAGATCACATGATTTATGCCTTATGTAAAACAATTCAAGCATCTTCTAAATACTTCAACATCCTAAATACATGTTTAATAGGGCAGTGCATTGTGGCCAAATATCAATATTGAAATTTTATATCTATAACATCATTGTTAGATAGGAAAATATATCAAGACAATTCTTAGCTATTACAATATTCCCCACAATCATATGACATAAATTTTGTAGTTGATGCACACACTTATTTTGATGTGATTGTGAGCATTAAGGTTATGAACATATTTATAAAACTAATAACAAAACATTTTAAAATTCTTCATATTTAGATAAATTATAGTTTACATAAATTTAAAAAAATTATTTATATTTAATTTTACATTGTAATTGTATTTATAAATATAAACTATAGTGGAATATTTGTTAATATATTTGTTTAGAAATAGTTGATAATTTCATTTGATATACAAGGAAGCTTGTAGCAATCCAATTGATCACTCTAGAATTTTGCAAGGACTAAGTAAAAGAATCTTCTTACTACAATATTTAGGGTCAAATGTATAATACAATAAACAATATGAACTTTCAAACTTTGAAAGTTGTATTCTTTTCTTAATACCATTGTTGGTGCATTAGAGTTGTTTGAAGCATACAATTTATATTGTGCAAACTAGGGGAAATCCACCCAAGTACATTAAAATACTTCCAACAATTTATTTCTTTAATATTTTGAATCTAACATACATAAAAATAAAAAAGCTTTGAAATAAGAATACATGACAAATAAAATAGTCTATAGTAAATTAATATCATTGGAATATGAGTTATCTAGGCACTTAGCAATGCCATGGTTTTTCTTGAGCTTCACCTCAGCATTATGCTCGTACAAATGAATGATAAGAGTTGCAAAGAGTATTTCTAGAGTAATACCATGTGTGTGTTAGAAACTTGCTAGTGTTGTCATTGATGTCAACTCCTAGCAGATGGTTCACTTGGTTTCCAAGTGCTTTTGAAAAAATTTGATAAAAAGATGTGTAGTGTAACATAAGTACTCTTAGTATTCTGCTCCGCATTTCTTCCTATTTGAAGATATGCTTGTGCGGTTTGGAAGTGTTGATTAGAGGTGTTATATTCAGAGTTTCAAGTTCTAGACCATGCGGAAGTAGAAGATGTGTTTGATAGAATATTTGACTGTGAAAGAGGGTGTTTGGGATAAATTAGAATGCTATGTATTTCTCCGCATTGAGCTTTTATATCTTGTGGATCTGAGAGAGTGCTTATATTATCTGTATCCACCTTCCTTTGGAGTTTCCATTGTTGGAATGCTCTGCAAGTTTAGTTCTTGTGTTGGTGATCAGTAACAGTTTGTCCTGATGTGCATAATGAAGACATTCTTTGATTCAAATAGTTGTGGCAGTATTGTAGAAGTTTATGATGATGATGAGTATTCTGGGAAGGTGTGTGAATGCTTTGGAGGTCTCTCTCTGGTCCGCATGATGTTCTTGGACTTGGACACACAGATGCATGCTCATGCATGCGAATTGGAGGGAGAATAATAATAAAAGAAATAATAATGCAAAGAGAGAGGCGCGCATGCAAAGAGGAAGAAAAAAACGATGAAGGAGGAAAAAGGGGATCTTAAAAAAGGAGGGGAGAGATATAAAAAATTTCCGTCAGAAGGAGAGGAGTGGCATCATTGAACGGGGTGCAGGTTGCAGCTTATCGCCCAGGGGACAGGTTGCCTCAGAAAGCACCGTTTGCGTCCATTACACAGGTATTTTTCCTTTTTGATTATATGCAGCATGTTTTTGAATATTATGATAACAGAGAAATTTATTCAAGGTTATTATATCGATTTATTTTTTATGTATCCTATCCGAAAGGTCCTTTCCAACGATCTTAATGCTTCCACTGGGTTTGAACTTGGAGTATTTTCATGCTAAGGTGCCCTATGCACTGCTTCCAGAGTTTTGGACCTAGATCTCTGTCGTGATATGTGTTTTGTTACACTTTCTTCGGTTGGATCTACACCATAATTGGCCTAAGTGCCCAGTTTACCGCTGCCTCACTGAACATGGGTATCTTTTGGGCTAAATGAACTTTCTTATCGCCTTATCAATTCTGAACTTGGTTAATCGTGACCTGCTGTGTTCCTTATGATCTTGCCTCAACATCTTAGTGCCAGCGCCCCATCTTTTCTCCTCCTCACCGCTGAATTTGGGTCATTGTTAACTAAGTGTCCCTTCTTCGCTGGCGTTGTTGTTTTGAGTGTCCCTATGTTGAACCCGGGCTATTGCTGAATAAGCGTTCTGTATACCTCATGCCCATCAGTAAACTCGGATTCTTGTTTGCAAATTTCCAATTTCCTCACCCACGTCGCATTCAGTATCCCATCTTACCGTTCGTTTTGGCTTGAACCTGCACCATGGCTGCGCTAAAGCTGGGTCATTGTTGTTACTGTTGCACCCTGGCCAACAGCGAAATAAACCGTCTGTTCATTCTTCTTCACGGAGAGTTCAGAGTGGTATTGTATGCGAGATTCTTCATGCAACAGAGATGTTTTATAGGAACCTCTTTGTGCATAGTCTTTTCTATTTTTGTGATAATATATAGGGATGAGCACCAGGTTAATTTTATGTGGTCGTCCAACTTGTTGACCAAGGCCGCTCTCCACTATTTCCACACCTTCGCTATATCTTCCAGAAAGAAACCGCTCTGCATTATATGCCGATCCATGCTGTGGACTGTCGTTGCTATGTATGGTGTCTTCCACATATGCCGACAAATCCCTTCTGTTAAAGCCCGTGATCAGAACACGTCTGGCTTGTTTTCCCCTTCAGCAAACTTCATTACCTCCGTCTTTAATTTTGGTCATCTAAACAGTTAACTTTGGGCCAAATTCATAGAACGAAGGTTTAGTGGGAACATTTAGTGAAGTAATAAATTGTGGCAGATTGATAACCATTGAAGTGGATGATATTTATATGTCGTGTAAAGATCAATTAACATTCTTGATGATTTTTCCTTACCCTTAGGCCATCTGAATTCTAAGGAAAATATAACATGTCCGATCAAGTAAACCGATTCGATATTATATATAAGAAAATCTTTCAATCACATGTAGAAGCGTTAATGTAGCATATTGAGCTATTTGTAGGGTTAGTAGAATTGTTTTTATTTCTTTTTATTTTTACTTTTTCTATTATCTATTGGAAGTAAAAGTAAATATTAATCAATATCGCATAATGAATAAGTGTTTACTTTAATTGTGAGGACTTTATAACATATGGTGGAAATCTTTTATCTCATATGAATCCTTATATGCTTAATAGCCAAAGATGTCTGTTTATATATGAATAGATGTGTCAAACTATGTAATTTCACTCAATAATGGTAACGAATAATTAATGCCTTCTACGACACGGGACACATTAAACCGTACAAACCCAGACATATAGAAATGAAATGCCAACATTGTAACTTCACTCTAGGAAGAGAGTACTTTTTCTTTTCTTTTGCTGTGCTAGAGGAGATTAGTTTCGTGCTTCTGTTTTGTTATGTATTGAAAGATTGCCTTCTGGGACGGGTATCGAATGTGGGTTAATGGGGAAGTGAGTTTTCTTTTTCAAAACTTGCATGCCGTTACTGCGGATAAATGCTTTGGCCAAAGCAAATAGAATGTTGAAATAGACATGCGACATTGAAATAGATGACTTTTCCTAGCTATACATTGTATATTTTCCCTACCATATCGTATTGATGAGATGCTGCATTAGATTAGTGATGCATGTAGATTGATAGGCACATACCAGATTCCACCCTGCATATGTTTTCAGGTTGCTAGGCTCTTCGAGCAAGGTCGGGCATCCTTCAGTTTGAAGGATACCGGGGAAGCGCAAGCTTCGTGGTTGGGCGGAAAAAGCGCCTGAACCATGTTCTTGTCCTTCGACGCAGCAGATGGCCGGTTGGTCGATGGCGGTCGAGGACTCCTTGATAGATTTATTTTACATTGATTATAATTGTACTTCTTGTATTCAATGATTGTAAGGCTTGATGCCATTATTCGACACTTGTAATATTTATTTCGACATACTCTGTAAAGGACTTCAGATGTATTTATGTATGCTTTGAATTTACGGTTGTACTTCTACTTATAAATCTGAAAACTTGCTTGGATTCTCGAATGTTATCTCAATTTCTTACCTTTGCCATGATGATTAAAAGTTTCTATTTTGTCGAACTTAGAAGTACTTTTGGTAAATCTTTGTTTACTCCAGTTTCTTGTGATGTGAAATTTTAGTACTTTACAGGATGTGATGAGCAGCTTGGTGATACAGATTTGAGTCCTAGTTAACCCTTGATGTGGTCCACTTTCACTTCTTTCCACTACGGAAATGTTTAGTGTCGACCTAATTGGTGTTGCACGTTTGAGGTGCACACGCTTCATTAGGACCGACCTAATTGAGATAGGTCTTGGTTGTAGATGGTATAAATGCAAGATGAAGTTGAATGGAGCAAGGTAGAGAAGAGAATGCGAAAGTGAATCAAGGGCAGTGAGTTGTGTGCGAGCTTAAATGTTTATGACTCTGGAATGCAGTGAGTAGAAGGTGTCTACATTTCAAAGTGTCAGAAGTTGCTGGAGGCAATGAGCCAAAGGTTGCAGATGGCAAGGAGTAGCAATGGTGGATTTCTCCTGTTTCTTTGAGATAGTGAATCTCTCTATAACAGTCTTCTTCTTTCTTCTCTCTTCTGGGCAGTGAGCCTTTCTTCTGAGCAGTGAGTCCTTGGCAGTGAGCCTATTGATTTTCGGTGTTGTTATTCATATATATGTGAGCTAATCCTTACCGTGGTTTTTCCTTTATTGGGTTTTCCACATAAATCTGGTGTTCTTATGTGTTTGGATGTGTTTGCATTGATGCTTCATATATTTACATTATGTTAATGCATTAAGTGGATGATGTTTGAAATTGCTTTGAGGGTTTAAAGTTTTAACATTCACCCCCTCCCCCCCTCAGTTGTCCTGTGCATTCTAACAGTGTGTATATCCTATATACATCAAAATTGCCCAAAATTTGAAGAACTTGAAGCCAATATTATATTATTTTGTTTAAAACAAGACTTTAAACTAATTGCTCAACCTTTGTAACAAGAAATTAGAAATTCACGTCTAGAGTGTATAAGCTTGAGAGTGGTTTTCATAGTGGGCTTTGAAAAGTTATAAGAAAAGGAAGCACCAGTATTGAACTCCACAGTACCTCTCTTACGGTGAGTCTATTAAACATTAAACAGTTTAATACATCCCATTCATATTAAAAATGATAAATAATTATCCAATTTTTTTTATCAAATCAATACAAAATAAAAGCAACAAAGAGCTACAAATAAAAGATTACAGTATATAGACTATACAAAACATTGGCAGCAGAAAACTGGAGCCAGTACTGTACCTAAGTCAATAGAGAAATGAACATGGGAGGAAAGAGTCTAAATACAAAAACTAAAACAATCTCTTGAAGACTGTAATACAAGGACATTCCATCCTCGAAGTGACAACACTACAATCCATGTTAACATTCCAACCATCCTAGATACAACACTATTCATCATCAACCTAAAGCCATAAAGATGATCAACCAATAAATAATTGAACCAGAACCATTCACAACCACTTAAACAGCCTAACTGGAGTCATAGAACGAACAATACTTCAACCATCATCCAAATAGGTACCATAAACATCCAATCGTGAACCACCCACATTGACAAGGATATGAAAGGTTAGACAACATGGGAGAACCATAACCCTGCTATCATCTAAAGGAGCAGGGCAAAACAAGGCACATAAAACCCTCAACCCCTAAGCATGAAGAAACTACACAATAAAGCAAAAAGAACCACATCAAACCTCCTCTATTCAAAGCTTATAGAAGGATCCTTTAAGGCAGATCATAACTGAACAAAAGCATGTCACAGTGAACATTCCTTATAAACTGGGATACAATCACACCAAGCACATAGAATCATCCCCTGTATAGTTACACCATCCTGGAAGAAAATGTCAACACAAAAATCTGTGATGCCCCCGTCAAACAGATAAGGAAATGCTGATCTAAAAGAGGTCGACGTCCTTAATAAATTATGGTCGACCACCTTAACACTGGCCAACCATCTTATAGTGAGCAGCAGGGAATAAGACAAGGATGCGATTGGTTTAGGAAGAGGTTTATTAATTAAAAGACATACCTGTTCATTAAGACACGTCCTTGCAAGAAATATAAAAGGGAAATCGCCAAAGGAAAAGGAGGAATAAATCGGTCAAGGAAATCATATCACATCAAAAAATATATCTGCACTTAGCAGACAGGAGCAGCATCAGCAGTCAATACATATATTTCTGAGAGTACAGCAACCTTATATTTTAATAGATATTGTGGTATGCTCTATCATGATTACGGTGTATAATAATATCTTTATGATTGTATAATCTCTATGATTCTGGATATATTTAGTGTTGTAATTCTCATCAAGCAATCACGAGGAGAGTGGGAAATACCAATAGGGTGAGCAGATACTAGATTCTTTTCTAAGTACCCCACTCCATGATGGATGGCCGTGTGTCTACCACTTGGAGCCAAGGGGGTGAGTGTTCACCCTTGGGCTTAGAAAAGTAAATCTATAGGCCTCCTATTGTAGCTTTCCTTAATCTCTACATGGTTTGGTTTTTGGGATGGATCCACAAACAATAGGATGATCTCATGCATGCCCAAGGTAGTATAACCTTGCCTAGATGAGGGAAGGGGACTCATAGCATAAGTTCTTTAGTACATAAAATATATGATTAACCTTAGATACAAATAGGGAACAATATGCTAGAACCGACACTACATCTTCAAGATATGAATACCATACTTGGAGTAATGAGACCATCCCACAAGCACGGCATACAAAACAATTACCATGCCCCATTCTAGGTGTTTTCTGCCACATACCATGATATAGTAAGATCAAGGTAGCTTTGGAATGATCCCTAAAATGAGATAAAAGATAAAAATCAATAATCAAAAAGACCAACGAAACATACAAATTGCCATTGTATCTCTTGCCAAGATAAGTGTTGATAGGATGATGGATTCTACCTATTGTAGGAACAATATATTCGTTAAGGCAAGAATCGGTTGGATGTTGTTGGATACATTTCGAAAGGTGGACAAAAGGATAGTAGGCCATATGTTATGATTATGGTTGGTTTGTTGATTGATGATTTTTGTGTAAGATGTGATGTTTTGAGGATATTCTTAGCTTGTGTATTGTTGGTGTATTTAGTAAGATCAAAAAATAGGGACCATCCAAACGGGTTGGATGGGTGCATCTTTTGTACCTAAGTACTGGATACTTCCTTCGTATTCCAGATTGCCTGCATACCCTGTGTCCACAGGATCAAGGCACTTTAAGATGTGGGTGATGATGAATATGTAGTTCTAGTTTAGAGTGATGATGTAGGAATGGTTGGGGTAGATGAGATGATGTGTTGGATGTTTTGGATAATTGTGGTGATGGTTGAGATTATTTTTGGAAGTTTTGTGATTTTTTTATTTTTTGGGGGGTTTTGGATTTTCTATTGTTTTTGGCTTTTTGTCTTTACTAATTTTTTGGATTTTTCTATTTTTTTTATGTTTTTGGGTTTTTTTTGGAATTTTAAGTTGTACAAGGAGAGCATACAAGGATCCTCTTTCCAAGAATTTTCTTTGGGTGGGGTGATGAAGGGTGTGGTGATAGGATTGAATGTTTTAGAATTCCAAGCCATGGGATGTGGGTGATATGGAATGTCGTGGTGGATAGGAGGACTTATTAGATGGTAGAACCAGCCACTACACATGGCGCCTGATATAGGTTTTCACCATGGTACTTATCCAAGGCGTCACCGAAGTGATTTTCACCATTGGACGACTTTATTGCACTGGGGTTTTTCTTGATTTTTAGATTTTTTTTAGATTTTTTTGATTTTTTTTTGGATTTTTTGGGATACTCAATGGGTTATGCATAGAACCTTTTTAGGTGCATGATGTTCATAGGTTCATCTAGAGGCTACCCCTCAAGTGTAGCAAGCTGGTAAGCTCCTGATCCATAGCTAGTTGTGATAACATATGGTCCCAACCAATTAGGCTAGAACTTTCCTTTCTTGTGGTGCTCTTGTAGGTTTCTCTAATTTTCCATAAGGACAAGGTCGCCTATCTCAAACTTGTGGTTCTTGATCTTTTTGTTCTAGCTTCTACGTAGGCGGTTCTGATAGGTTTGAAGGTGATTCAGAGCATCCAGGCATTTTTCATCTAGGAGTTCTAGCTCATTCCGGCGTGCAACTCGGTACTCCTCCTCAGTGATTATGTTTTGCAATGAAATCCTGAGAGAAGGGAGCTCGACCTTAATAGGAAAAATGGCTTCGAAACCAAATACTAATGAATATAGAGTGGCTCATGTGGGTGTTTGAATGCTTGTGTGGTAAGCCCATAGGGTGGGGTTGAGCTGAAGGTGTCAGTCACGGCCGGCTTCGTTAACCATGTTTTTCAAGATGCGTAAGATGGTTTTGTTAGAAGCTTTGGCTTGACCATTACCTTGGGGGTAATATGGTGTGGAAAAATGATGTTGGATGTGGAATTTCTCGCATAGGGTGTGGACTTCTTGGTTCTTAAATGGTTTCTCATTATCTGTGATAATGGAGAAAGGAATGCCATAACGGCATATTATGTAGTGGAGGATGAATTTTGTGATTTGGATGTCAGTGGTGAAAGCGAACGAAATGGCCTCTACCCACTTGGTGAAATATTTGGTAGCGGCTGTTGGGTCTCGAAAATGTAGGTTGTGGATTCTAAGGGGATGCCAAGCCCTATGGTCAAATCTACAACATTTTTGAGCTAATGACTGGAGTTTGACCTTAACGATCAACTTCTCCCTACACTTCAGGTCCTGCTACAACCTAGGCGGGTGAACCTTTGATTTTCAAAGCAGGTTGTATGATTAAATCGATGTTGGTTTGCTGCTAGTTTATCTGATTACACTGGCATACTTGTAAATCAGATGAAATACTATAAACTATTTCTAAGGAAAAGTAAATGATTTAATCTAAATTTTAACAGAAATAACAAATAACATGAAATGAATCTACAACATAGCAAAGATTTTAAATGTAAAATAAATCAATAATTAGACTGGTGCTTTGTCTGTTTGGGCAACGGAGTCAGGATATCAAAAACAAACAACTTGTATCAGGTAATAACTCGATCTGATTGGCACATATAACTGTTTGCAACTTGTACAAACGTGCAAGGAAGAAATCATTAATTCATTCTTAATAATCCAAAGGACATAATTGTATTAAATGCAAAACATTAAAAGGATTTTAATCTTTCCGGAAAGAACCAATTTAGATTTGCAAATTAACAAATTAGATCAACTATGGAGACAAATTAATAACCTAATCAATTAATCGTACTTAATAATCCATTCAATATTCTAAGATTACTATAATTGATAAGAAAGGATTTAATTCTACTTGAGAAACCAATCAAATCAAATATACTGAATTAGCAACTGTAATCAGACAATTTGAACATATCCTTAACACATTCGAATTGAATAATCAGAAAATGAATGACATGGAGATAATTAAATTGATTGAATGAAAAACAACAAACAGATGATACCGTCACAGTGTATTTCGAATTTGAATCCTCAACAACGCTGCCTCAAAACATATCACGCACCATAATCTTTCTCAGAACGACATTGCACAGAAGGATAAAATTTGCATCAGATTGAATAAAATCAAACCTAATTTAATCCTAAAGTATTTCAAATGTGTTTTTGTAAAATCTAATCCTAACCTAATTTCTAACTCCCTTCTCCGGGTCCTGGGATCTCTATTTAAAGAGATGCAACAAGTCTCAGACCCGTTACAATAACTGACATAACAGATAGATGGTTTTAAGTAATAAGAAAATAAATCGACCATCTATTTAATCTTCATAACTGCATTCTTTCATCTCCGGCTTGAAACGCTTGATTATATTAATCATAATCCTGCAAAAACAAATCAAAACATTTGTTAGATAAATCATATATAAACATATAATTTATATTGAGTAATCCTTAGGACCTGTGTCGTGAGGTATCATTCCTTATTTCCGTATATTTTCTCACTGCTGTGTATTTAGGGTTTTTATCACCGTGACATTTAATCATACCCAAATGTTTAATAATAAATTTTTTCAATATTTTGTTTAGGGCTGCAATATTTTTTAAAAAAGGACTTTGGAATGACCTTAGGTTTAATTTATTGTTTTTAATATTGATCTTTTACCGTCAGGAAATAAAATATTGGTCAATGCTTTAATATCTCCTTTTCTCCTAGTAAAAATATTTCCCATCTTGGTGAAAAATACTTTACAATTTCCATTTTGCATTTTGACCGGGAATCTATTTCTTACTTTAATAAAATATTTTATTTGCCTGACATTTTGATTTTCCTCCAAATTTATTTAGATCTTTCTCATCCTCTTTTTACTCATGTGTGAAATCATTTACCTCGGCACCTTTTTTACTTTCATTTGGCAAAATTAAATCACTTGAGTGAAAATAATTTCTGCTCCTCCTCGGCAAAAATATTTTATCAGCTTTTGTATGCATTTGAAAAAGGATTACTTACTTTGGTTAATTTATTCTAGAAAATATTTTATCTCCAAGTGGAAATAAATTTGACTATTGAATCTGTGTTTGGTGATTTGATTATATCCCCGAGTAAAATGATTATTCACCTTGTATCTGCATTCATATTTTGTAATATTGTTGGGAATCTTATTCTGTCAGATGTCATCATAGTGATTTAGACATTTCGGGAGGTCCACAGTTCTTGTTTGTTTGTATTGTGGCAAATTCAGTGATTTTTAGTGGCATTCATGAGTTCCACACTGTAGATATAATGGACTATTTCAATTTTATCTGGTCCGAGGGATCTGATATCCACCAGCTTGATGGGTATCTGTAAACTAGAAGATAACTCAAAATCTTGGAGCCAACCATTTCATCCCTAATGTCAACTAAAGGTACTTTCCATTGCTCATTATTGTGCGAAATTTTAGGCATAAGTCTATCCAGAGTCCTGCAAACATCCTGGCCTTCACCAGCCGTATCCTCTTTGGTGACAGTCGTTACTTCAGTTATTCACAATATTTACAATACACGACATTAACATCTTGACATGTTTAGTGTTAACCCCACCTTTGGTTAACCTCTGTTAGTTAAGCTTTTTAATGGTTGTCCTTTTATTAAGTTCTAACTTGAAGCTTCTTTCTTCTCTCTAATATTTTCCTCTTGGTTGTACTTACAATCCATTGTATTTTGGTAAACCACGGACACTAATACAGTCTTTCTTCATTTCTATGTCTGAAAACAATGCGCAAATGTGGAATGTGAATTTCTTGATACCGACGCCTATCATATCAATCTTACTTCTTTAGCTATAGATATATATAAATGGCAAATATACATATCCTTGGTTGCGATCATATGGCACGTTCTAACTCAGAGGAATAAAGTTCAATTACTAATCATGGACGAAATCTTGCAATGCCTTGAAACAAACATGGATCAAATCCCAAAAATTAAAATATAAGGAATAAAGTTATCCATTGAAAAACTATGGTTTCTCTTTTCAAAGTTTAATAAATAGACTTCATAACGTAATTCAAAGCAAATTCAGATGTAAATCCCAAAAATTAAATCAAGCTTTGTGCTCATCACAGCAAAAACATGTGTGAAATACTACCTTCTATTAAAATGTTGACCAAAGGATGCCTTTAAGCGCAGAAGTAGAAAAAAGAAAATATTTAAATTAAAATTGAAGGCAATATCTGTATATAGGCATTGAGTGGTATGTTGAATGGGCTCCGAAATAAATTATGTGAATCATACAGCATGACCAAAATACAGGAAATGATACCCTAGAAATGATTAAAATTGTATCACCATATGGCTAATATTTTTTCCCTGAGAAAACAGATAGATAAATCCTAGTTGATGTTTTGATGAAAGTACATGTTATCTAAAAATTAATAAGTCAAGACGAGTTCTGCTTGACACAGCACAAGATGGGTACAATGCTGGTTTTCAAATAAATGCTTTTGGATTCCCTTAAGCAAAAGAATGGGAAAGGAAATGCTACAGTCTCAGTGCACAGGCATTTCCTTGTATTTTAGTTGATGGTCTACCAAAATAGCACTTACGTGTAGGCCAAAATAATGAAATCAGAACCCAGAAACCCGGAATAACCTTTCAGATGAGGGATGGTTTCATTACAAGCAGAAACATATTTGAAGGTTTTGCACTGTACTTCCAAAATCCACCTCCAAGAAAACCATCCTGCAGTTTTGATCGTTTCCTAAATATAGGAGCAACAAAGACCGATTTCTCACCTGTCCAAGAGATCTCAAGCAGGTTGAAATAGCTCTCATTTTCTGAGTAGCTTAGTAAGCGTTGTAAGACTTTTGCACATGCAACAACTATGGTGCTGTGGGAATCATCTAGTGCCATCCTTAGTGTCGAGACAAGTTCTGGCTCTGGGCCAACTGCATATGATGATCGCTGCCTTTGTAAGGTTGGAAGATGAAGAAGAGTCTTCAATTATGCTGGTATATGACGCCAATACTGCTGCTACAGATCTGCTAGCAGATCGGCCTCCGAAGTAATGCCAAGGATCAATAAGTAAGCACTAAATAAAGGCGATCTTCTCCAGCTCAAGTTGGCGCTCAACACAAGAATCTACATTGTCTTCAAAAATGATGCCTTCAATGTCTTCCAATCTGTAATTCAAATATGATCTCTGAATCTAAACTAACCACACAATAATGGCGCCCAAACCCTGATTTGAAACCTCTGCCTTGAAGATATTCGATTTTTGTTAAACTGAAAAGATGAGCTTTTCCAGCCATGTTCTTCAAATCTTCGCTGTCATCGGCTAAAGAAAATCTTCTGTTCCTTCTCTTCTTTCTTAAAACCACTAAGAATAAGCACAGTAGAATGCCAAGCCCAACTATAACTCCAATAATAATTCCAGTGGTTCTAGTTTGACTGCGCTTGCTGGAATTTTCAACGCCAACAGTTGCCTCATCTACAGCCTTGCGACTGATACTACACTGCACTTTCTTTGTTGGCGGACTTACGTCCGTAGGCTTAAAGAAGCATCTACGTGATGAAAAACTGGCACGAGTTTGAGAAAAACAGAAACATTCTTCATGAGGCACTATTGCTGAAGAAACCAAAGCTTCTGCCATCTCTGTGGAAATTCTATGTTCAATAAAATCTATGGTAATTGTAAAACGTGAGGGTTTTAGTATAAAGACCGTTTCCTGTGCTTGAAATATTCTAGGGTTTTGATACGAGCCTTGATTCCTATGGTTGAAAATAGTAAGGTTTTTATGGTTCTAACACAAGCCCTAACCGGAACCCAATTTTCAAAACTAGGGTTTCAGGCTTCTGCCATCAGATGTTTCTTGAATCTATGCATGTGAAAAGATTATCTAATTTCATTGTTTTGTTGTTGACATGTATTAGTAATAATACTACAAATGAATATTAAAGAGAAATTTTGTTTCTATTAAAACAATCATTTATAATTGCAAAGTTGATATGTTGTACGAAGAATACACGATCTTACATTGTTTGTGTGTTAAGTCCATGCTTGCACATTTTGCATACATATCTATTAGTGCACTTCCAACTTTAAAATATGTTAGGAATCATATTTTTTCTTCATTCAACCTTTTCTCAGATACAAAAAGTGCATCTTAGGCTTCTTTTCCCTTCATTTTGTCCACAGCTTAACACCACCCCTGCCCGAAAACAGAATAAAAGGTGTTGGACTAAAGCTACATAGATTATTGAGATACTACAATAATCCCAAAGATAACCCCTGTTTCATAGAATAAAGAAGGCTTGTGTCTTCTTACCTCACCTGTGTTTGTTTTAATAAGAAGAACGTTGTTGTTTCTTCTTCTGAAAATGTAGTCCAAGACCGAAAGAAAAAGAAAAAAATAAAAAAACTTTGTTGGTTTTTTATAACTTTGTACTGACGATTGAATTCAAAATTTGAGGATGGTGATTGATTTTATTAAGTCTCAACAGTAAGGTGATAGCCTTTCCACCATTGGAGAAGGCGATTTCTACAAGTTGTTGATTTTGAAGTTTTGCTCGCTCACAATGTTGTCGAAAATATTCTTGACCCAAACTTCTTTATTATTGAATTTCAATTTGTGTCATGTTACTTTTGTTTGATTTTTCCAATCCAAGCTTCTAAATTGTTGTTGAATTTCAATCCACACTCTTTTAATTTTGGTGGGCCAAATCTTGGTTTGACTCTATTAATGGTGTTGAGAATCTTTTGAATTCAAATTTCCAAGCATTAATGCGTTTGAAGTTACTCCTCTATTAATGTTGTTGTATTCTTCTCAATTTGGTTCCACTCGTTTGTGCAGCAATCATGGCTATTTGCTTCCTTTTTAATAGAACTTAAAAGAGAGATATATTTATGTTAGATTATTCCAGTCAGCTGGTTATTCACTCTCATGGTATCCTCTCTCCTCGCCTACAAGAAGATCAAACTAGAAGACACCTTAATACTAATGGAAGAACAGTCTCTCTCCCTCTTCTGAAATATTTCTTAAGTTGTATCTCTAGTGTATATTTGTTTGCCATCTAGTAAGATTGTGAAGTAAAATACAATGAAATGTCAAGTATTTTGAGATCAAGCTTGCTATTCACAAACTCATGTGAATGGACTTACACAAGTTCAAAGGACTCAGATGGGAAACTCAATCACACTAGAATATGACACAAAGAATGATCACTCTGATACCACTGATCTAAGGCCCAAATGTGCCAGAAAACACACACTTAAAGAATTGGTGTGTTATAAACAGAAATGAATGCAAGAATGATAGTACAATCATTAATCAAAGTGTTATTCTACAAGAGAGCTTCTAAAGCAAGAAAACACTATGCTAGAAATCTAAATTGTGAGATAGTATTATGTAGTAGCTCTAACTTATAAGCAAGATCAAACAATCAAATGTCTGCCACAAGATGTCTATGTGTGCCATTTTGAGTTTTCTAACTAACTTATCAAAAGATTAGTCATATTATACTAACAGAAAATGGGGGGCAGAAAACTTTCATGGCAATTACAAGACATGCAACCATTCACCTTGGGGCAATATGTGGAGGAATTTCTTAGGCAAATCTAGCTAGTCTCCAGTTCAAATATGCAAGTACAACTTCAGTCAGTGGTTTCCAAAGCTCACTTTCTCCAAGATTCCAAACATCCCCTAACTATCCCAAAAATTTTGTATTTAGTCGGGCATCCTTTTTTGAAAAAACTAATTGAAAATTTCTAGTTCCAACAGCAGTAATGATGAATTTTTGGCTATTGGATGAGGGTAGGTGAATTTTACCTATGAGGTCGAGTCCCCACCATGAAAAGGGCCAAGGGGTTGTTATTGGCTACAGCTCCTGTGAAGGTGCATGGATAAGATCACCGTGTTGTTGACATGGTAAACATTTCTTCACAAATCTGTAGGCATCTCGTTCCATGGTTGGCCAATAATACCCTGTTCTGAGAATCTTCTTTGCTAGAGTAGGTCCACTAGAGTGTGCCCCACAAATACCTTCGTGTACCTCTTGCAAGGCCACTTCAGCTTCCCTAGAATTGAGACATCGCAAAAGAGTACCATCAAGACTTTTTTGGTGTAGGGTATCTCCTATGATGGTGAAGCAGGAGGCTCGTCAGATGAACGTTTTTCATTGTGTGGATGTTAGATTGGGTGGGATGATGTTGTCATGAAGGTACATGTAGGTCTCTCGGTACCAAGGAGATAGGGGACCAACAATGTCGCATACTAACTCAGATTGTGGTACGTCATAGGCCGGCATTAGTAGTTCTTCAATCAGGAACTCACATTTTTTGCTATCCTTTTTCATGTCAACTAGGGATCCTATAGTAACCATAGCATTTGTTGCTTTGTTGTTCAATCTTGGAATTTGTTCAAAATGGATATCATGAAAATAGTCCTTGAAATCATCCACCATTCTCTTGTAAGGCAAGAGCTTGTCGTCTTTTGTTTTGTACTCATTATTGACCTGTCTGATGACTAGTTGGGAGTCTCCATAAACTGTAAGCTTTTCAATCTTTCACTGGATGGCCATGCGAAGTTCTATAAAAGGGCCTCATATTCTACTACATTGTTTGTACATGGAAATGTTATTTTGTAGGACTTTGGAATAGTGTCTCCTTGAGGAGTAACAACCAAAATATCTGCCCCTGAGCCACGATGTGTGTAGGATCCGTCAAAATACATTTTCCATGTGTCTGTTGTTGGTGCTACTGTCAATATTGACTCATCTGGGAATTCTGAAAGAAATGGTTGTTCTATTGGGATAGGTACATTGGCCAATTGATTGGCAATCACTTGTCCTTTGATATCTTTTATCTTTGTGTACTCAATGTCGAACTCACTTAGGATCATAACCCACTTAGCCATCCATCATGTGAGAGTTGCTCTAGTCAATAAATACTTGAGTGGATCAATCTTGGCAATGAGCTTTGTCTTATGGTTGAGCATGTAATGTCTTAGCTTTTGAGAAGTGAAGACAACAGCAAGGCATGCTAGCTCAATAGAAGTGTAATTTAGCTCATGTAGGTTACCAAGGTGCAGATAATATAGTATATAGCTCTCTCTTTTCCTTTTTCATCATGTTGTGCTAGCAAGGCCCCTATTGTTGTTTCTATTGTTGAGATGTATATGAGGGGTTGCCCTTTCTTTAGTGGAATAAGGACGGGTGGTGTAGCAAGATATTTCTTTAGCTATTCAAAGGCATTCTCACACTGGTTATTGTTGCAAGTATGTGCCTAATCAGTGTTGTCATTGATGTCAACATATCTGTGTTTTCATTGGTGTCAACTGTGCTATTACTTTGTTGAGGATATTGAGAAAATTAGCCCCTCTGGATGAATCATAAATGAAATAGTGAATCACAATGAAGATAGTGAGTTGCATACTGAAGAACAGTCCAGAAGATTGCTCCACATTTCTTGATCTTGGTCTACGGATTGGAAGTTATTTAGAGGCATGTCTAAAGATGTAAATCCTAAGTTTGAGCCTCTGGTATGAAGAATTGAGTTACATTCACTAGAGTAAAACCTGCTTTTTCTAATTATTCACTGGTGCCAGGGAGAAAGTATTATGCTCCGCATTCCTCCGCATTGAAGTATTTTGCTCTGTGGTTCTAAAGGGAAGTCTGGGATGATGATAAGTGCCTACAACTACAATGGTTCATGATTTGGCGGTCCGCAAGCTATCTTTCTTTTATGACAGTTGAAGATAGCGAAGTTCATGTGCTCCAATGTGAAGAATCTCATGGATAAAGTGGTTAGACTTTGTGCAGTTGCTCCTGGTGATTACAACGTGCCTGTGGATACCTCCTGATCGTGTTCCTGCCTTTACATTGGTCCGCGTTAAGGAATTGAGATCATGTTTGAAGATTATTCCCAGATAACATAGCGTGTAACTAGTCTTAGCCGACTTGGTTGATTCCAGTGATTCCGGAGATCTCTTGAAGATTGTAGAAGCGTGTTGTGCCGTGGAAGATCATGTTTGAGTCCCAGCTAAGGCATGGCGTGATCTGCATACATCTTTACTACATTTCCTTAGCATAATTTTGTATTAGGTCAAGACCTATTTTGTAAATTTTTGTAATGCCGACCTTGGAGATTGTTCCAAAGGTTTATGAATGTAATGTCGACCTTGATGCACATTCCAAGGTTGATGTAGTGTATAAATACTTGTAATTGAGTCGTGAAAAAGTATCCAAGAGCGAAAATGCGAAGATAGAAGTGAAGTAAAGTAGCAGAGCATAGCAGAGGTGTTTTGAGCTTCAATGGAGCTAAACCTTGGCATGGAGTAGATGTTGTTATCTCAGTTCAACCTTTTGGCAGTGAGCCATCCATAGACAGTGAGCCTTTGTTTGCAGTGAGCAATTTGGGCAGTGAGCCTCTGATTTTCGGTATTGATATAATTTATATATTCCTGTGGGCTAACACCCACTGTGGTTTTTCCCTTTTAGGGTTTTCCACGTAAAAATTTGGTGTCTCCTGTGTTGATTATGCATTTGTGTTGAGCTTCTCATTTTATGTTTTCATGGTTATATCTAAATATAAGTAATTGATAAGTTGATGATTGAAATTGGTTAAAGTTTTAGGACAATTGATTCACCCCCCCTTCTTAGTTGTCCGGTGCAGTTCAACAGTTATCCCATACAAATGTTGTGTTTTTTCGGAGAAGATATTGAAATGGTTGACATTTGTCTACAAGTTGTGCTATGAAGCGGAGGATAGACTGAAGTTTCCCTTGAAGGCTATGAAGTTTCTTGAGTTTTTTAGGTGGAGGCATCTCCATTATAGCCTTAACCTTAGCAGGGTCAACTTCGATTCCTCTTCTTGACACAATGTATCCTAGGAGTTTTCCAAAGGTGACCCCAAAGACATGTTTCTTGGGATTTAGCTGGACTTTGTATTGCTCTAATCTGTCAAAGATTTTAGCCAACACATTCAAGTGGTCTTCTCTAGTCTTTGATTTTCCCAGTAAATCATCTATATAATATTCCATTATGTTGTGGAAAAGGTCATGGAAGATAACTATCATGGCTCTCTGATAGGTAGCTCCTACATTTTTCAACCCAAAGGGCATCACAAACCAAAAGTAAGTTCCCCATGGACATATAAAGGAGGTCTTATGTTGGTCTTCCTCAGTTATCCTAATTTGGTAGTAACTGGAAAATCCATCCATTAAGGAAAACATCTCATGTCCTCCGATAAGGTCCATGATTATATCTATATTAGGTAGCAGAAAGTCATCCTTAGGGCATGCCTTATTAAGGTCTCTGAAGTCTATGCAACAACAGATGCCCCCAATGACTTTTTCTATGGGTAAAATGTTTGATATCCATTCAGGATAGTCTATAGGATGAATGAATCACACATCTAAAAGTTTCTTGAGTTCTGCTTTGATGAGAAGTTCTACTTGTGGATTAATTTTTCTTAGCTTATGTTTTACCATTCTTGCATTAGGATTTACATCAAGATGATGGACAACTAGAGCGGGATCCAATCCCGGCATATCGGCATATGTCCATACAAAATTATGACTCCTTTGTTTGAAGAAAGCTAAGAAAGCTTCTTGTTCTATTGTTGTGAGAGATTCTGCTTGGAATGTGATCTTGGGTGCCTCTTATGTTCCAAGATTCATCTCATGTGATGCTTCTACAAGGATCGGTAACCTTTCTTGATAGAACTCGGGTACTTCAAGGAGGTCCATTCTCTCAACACATAGCACCTCGTGGAGGTTTTCACTAGGGGATACATCCTTTATTTTAATTTTTTCTTCATACAAAAGTGCCACAAGGTGGTTTTCACTAGGGGATGTTGATTTTATTTTCATATTTTTGTAACTAAGAGTTTGGATTGTCTCCCCAAAGTATGCAGATGTGTTTAGTTCCATGATATAGCCAACTTTGTGGTCTCTAAGGGGAAAGTGATCTCTAACTCCCATCATTTCATCTATTGCTTCATCATTTTGTGCGACATCAAGGACAGGAGGTCCTTGTTGGTCCTAATCTATGAGTTGGGGATAAACAAGGGGTAGCTCATTGGATGTAGATAGCATGGTAGTTAAGGTGTAGATGGTGCATATGGATGATTTGAAAAGTTTAGCGAAATCATTGAAAGAGTCTTGATGGTCCTCTTCGTTGATGTTATCTATCACGGGGAAGGCCTTAGCAACCTCACTTAAGATATACTCTGTATCGGTAGAGGTGGACTCTTGTTTTCCAAATCCTAACCCATGGAGATATCGATTCCTTATTGCTTGAATAGGCTCGACAATTCCTTGTTCATTAAGACCTATACCACCTTGTCCTTTGTAGCCTATGTATTTGACAATCTCAAGATCTTTTCCATAGATCTTAGTTGGGAGAGTAGGAGCTTCTTGTTTATCTTCATCTTTGTATAACCAAGAGGATATGTCTTCAAGGACATCTTGTTCAAGGAGGTGCCTTTTCTCAAAGGTTGGTGACGGCTTGCATTTAATGACAATCGTAGAGACTTTGTCTTCTTTAGGGGTACCAAATTTCTTAGGGGATGTTGGCAATAGGCCCACACAAAATGTGCCATGTAGGTCGTTCACCACATCCCATGTCACTTACTTTGATCTTAACCTCGGGAGGAGTGGATGTTTGTGATGTGGTTGCGATGTTGGAAGGATCAATATATGAAGTGGATGGTGTAGGATTAGCATGGGAGGTGGATGTCTTAGTGGCATTGTTATAAGGATAGAAAGTTCAGTCATGTCCTTCTAAGAAGTTGTAGTATTGGAAAGAGCAAGGATCAGCATAGATAGTGACTTCTGTGTCGTTGTGTGGAAATTTTAGGCATTGATGGAAGGTCGATGGAATGGCTTGCATGGCATGAATCCATGGTCGGTCAAGGAGTATGTTATATGGGAGGTCAAGTTCAAGTACTTGGCATTTGGTTTACAAAATATTTTGCCCCACTTTGATGGGAAGCTTGATGGTGCCTTTGGACAATCTTTCAGAGTCATCATATCCTTTGATAGTTATACACTCACTAGAGTCCACAACCACATCGGAGTATCCCAAATGTTTTAATAGTTTTAGAGTGCAAAGATTTAGGCCAGAGCCACCATCTATTAAGACTCATTTGATGGTATGTTTATGGATTAGGACTTCGATGTGTAGGGCTTCGTTATGTGCGGCATTAGAGGTGGGTAGGTCCTTCTCCAAGAAGGTGAGGCAATTAGGTGAGGTGATGTGGCCTACCATGGCTTGGAATTGATCAACATTCAAGTTGATAGGGACTTGGGTTTCCATCAAGGCTTTGTCGAGGACTTCCTTATGGAGGGGAGATGTGTGTATTAATTCGAGGATGGAAATTTGTGTGGAAGTTTTTATGAGGTGATATAGGAGGTTGTACTTGTGGGTAGATGGTGGATTAGTAGGTGCGGGTGTAGAAGGTTGATCATTGGTAGGGGCTCCACGAATGGAGACACGGCTGCGACGAGTAGTAACGGCGCAATTAGGTGTTTAGGCTCTAATTGTGATGGTATTGACATGGTTGGAATAATCTTCTATTTGACCCACAACAGAATCTAAAGAAGGAGGTGGCATGACATTGTATGTCTGGTTGGAAGACGAGGCTTTTCCTTTTTTATGATCCGGAATTGGATCCTTGTATACTCCTAGATTGGCATTAGGTGATTTTTTTGGAGGTTTTTCAATGGTTATATCACCTCTATCTATAAGGTCTTGGATGCAATGTTTCAACTTCATACAGTTAGATGTTTTATGCCCTTTCACACGATGATTTTCACAATAGGCATTTTCACCAAACCACGAGGGTTTAAATTGATTTTCATCATAAGGACAAATAGGGGGTAATGTTATCAAATCTGCCTTCACAAGGTTGTTCCATACATTTTCGATGGGTTCTCCTAAAGGTGTGAATTTCCTCTTAGGGTTGTTTTATCTTGGCAGTCCCCTAGGAACATTTACATTGTTGTTGTTAATGGATGTACTTGGTGGAATGGGATTTTGTACATGTTGGACGGCCTTCACATCGATGACACCGTTGTTGAGGGTATTCTTGTTTTTACCCCAAAAGTGGGGTTTGTTGTTGGATGGTGCATTGATGTTCATATGGGAAGTGTTGGTATTATTGTTGTTGACTTTGTTGTTGTTGTTGGTCTTGTTGTCGTTGTTGTAGAGTTTTATAGAGCCTTTAACAATAAGAGCTCTTTCAATGGTTGTCTGTTTGTCTATAACCTCCTCAATGATGCACATTGGATTTGTAAATGGAACCCCATTTCTTGGTTGAGATTATTCACAAACATGGTGACTAATTGTTTTTCAGGAATGGGCCAAGGGAGTTTGCTTGCTAAGCTTCTCCACCTTTGTAAAAAGGTGGTGAAGGATTCCCCACTCTTTTTTTTTTGTGTTGCAAAGGTCGATCATGGATATTTCATGTTCAAAGTTAAAGGAGAAATGATTTACAAATTTCTCCGCAAGCTCATGGAATGTCTTAATACCAGGGGGAAGATGAGCAAACCATTTGGTAGCTTGACCACTGAGGCTTCTAGGAAAGAGTCTCATTAAATATGTGTCATCGTATGAGACCACTAGGCAAGCAATGTAAAATTCCCTAAGGTGTTCCCTAGGGTCTCCCTTTCCTTTGTATTTATCAAATTTTGGTGTTTCAAAACTTTTAGGAAAGGGTGGCATGTGGATGGTTCTATCAAATGGGTATGGTAAAATATCCTCGAAAGAATATTTCTTTCTTTTGTGTCCATGTTCCATATCATCAACCTTTTGGATCAAATATTGCACAATTCTAGGTAAATCTTGGGTAGGTGGTGGTTGTGGAATGTGGGTTTGTTGGTTTTGGATGAGGTGTTGAAGAAAATTGGGAATTTGTTGATGTTGGGTAACTTGATTTTGTGGGGTTTGATTTTGATTTTGATTTTTATGGGTGGGGTATTGTTGGTAGGTGAGGAGTTGTTGTAGGACATGTGGCGGAATTTGTCGGTTTTTATTGGGATTTTGTTGTGAGGTTTGGGTGGAAGATGTAATAGGTGGTTGGGAAATTGGAGGTTGTACGTATGTGAAGTTGGATGAAGGTTTGTTACATGGATTGTTGTTAGGGATGTTAGACATATTATAAGGTGGTTGGGAGAATAATTATGTCATGAAGGCTATGGTTTTGGCGTCAAATTGAGGCACACTTGTGGAAGCACTTGTGTGCATGGTGTTGTTAGGAATGTTAAGGGTGATTTGTGGCATGGATGTAGTGATAGTAGATGTTGATATGGTTGTGGGATTTGGTGTGGTTGAAGTGTTAGTAGGAATTGTGGATGTGGTGACTGTTACCTATTTGGCTTTCATGGCCAAATAGGCAACGGGAAGATCAAGACCTTATCATTTATTATTGTAGTCATTAAGTCATAAGAAGCCATCATGTGATACAAAGCTAATAAGGTCAAAAGGTGATATAACATGCACTTTGTGTTTATTTGGGGTCTTAGGGATTTTAAAGGAGTTTTTTTTTAAAAGGGATCTTGTAAAGTTGGGTTACGAAAAGATTGCTTTTAATGGTCTAAACAGCCATAAAGGAGTCTTGAAGCAGTTCCTTCACTTTAAACTTGCCAAACATACTTCCACCATATATGAAAGGGGTTACCTCTACGTTGCATGCATGCCTTTTTGAGTTTCAAATGTTAAAAAGCAAGTTTCCAACGTCCAATGCATTTTTATTGTCAAAAAGACCTGTGCATATGCCTGACGGGAGATTTTCCTTGAAGTAGTCAAGCCTTGTGTATTTTCATTGAGTTCCTTTTGTTTAGGTTTAGGGTTTTGCTACACTAACCTATAGGTTTCATGGAGGCAACTCATTTCCTTTTTGCATGGCATGTTGAAAGGAGAAGTAATGGCTTTAGGGGGTTCATATACATGATTTTGTGTCTCCTAGTCTCTTCAAGAAAGAAAGATGCATGTAAGTTTTTCTTGTAGCATTTTGAGGAAGAAACCAATATGGAAGAAGCTATCAAATCGATACAAAAAACCTATGTTTTTCATAGAAAACTGATCTAGATGATCTGAGAGTGCAAGAGTCAGTGGAGGAGTAATAAAGAAAGCCTTGGCATGCATTGTGAAGATTGTTTTACTCTCCTTCATAAACTTTGGTAGATCTCAAGAGATTACATTGGTAGAAACATATCTATCAGAGAGGTACCAGAGGGATCAAAGAAGGTTTCAAACAACTCATGTGGGCAGATTCTTTCAAGATGAAGCAAGGCACAAATAGCAGTGACAACAAGAGAAAATGCAAGCCATGGATTTGGAGAAGCAAAACCATAAAGTAGAGTATCTTTCACATGGGTTAAGTTTAAGACACATTAGTGATTGCATGACATTGTTGCAAGGCCTGTGTAAAACCATTATCATTTCCAAGAACAGTGTGAACAGTCTTGTATCCCTTCAAGGTTTTGAAAAGGTAAGGTTTGCCCACAATCAAAAATCTGCATATAGTAGCTTAAATTGATCTCCTATTTATCCTTGTGGTCTTGATGATAAACTTCATGAAAATTTTTGCAAGCTCTTTGTGCAAACTTAATGAGAAGTAAAAAGAGTAAAAGCAACAACCAACAGAAGAGGCATGTAATAGTCATAGAGAGGATTTTCAAAACCTAGTGAAACTTTATCAAAGTTTGATGTTTCCTTGTATATCCTTGTTTAAACTTCTGTGATGCCTAAAATTGTTTAAGGTCCATGAAGTCAATACAGATAGGTGTGATGTCTTAAGAACTACATGTTGTCTAGATCCTGTTATAGTCATTTTAAATATTAAACACCAAGAACTAAGCAGGTTTTTACCTTTGTACGGGGTAGGTAACTATGTCACAGAGTCTTATCCATTTTCAATATAACTAAAGGAATCATGTTCCTACACCTATAAGCCTTGTTAGGTCACATTGAGATGTCAGGATCTTGTTTAAGTTTTGTCAAAGAATCAATCAAGAGAAGGAAAGAAACAGTTTGAAAATGAAATAGTATTTATGGCGGTCCTTTGACTGTATATAGTAGTAGACAGTCTGTAGAGGAAACAGAGAGAATGAAGAATAGTCATTAGCAATAAAGATTACATGGGACAGTGAATCTAGTCTAGGACAGTGGTAAGAAGACTAAAGGATATTATGAGGTTTAAATCCCTAATAGGTGAGCAAGTTTTAAAAGAAGTTTCCAAATCTATGTAAGCTTTGACCATCACTGCAAAGGAGTTACAATAGAGAAAATGAAGAGCTTTCCTAGAAGGTCTTAGGGTCTAGTAGCAATCTATGGACCTGCTATCAAATCCTTAAGTTTGCATCCTCATTCTAATACAAGGACTAGAACATAGCACTAACAAGAGTGACTTAAGAAGAAGAGAGGGTCAATAGTGCTAAGACTGCTCAAAAAAAGGGAATCATGGAGATAGTCACCAATGCATGGCAGTGTTGGAAAAAGGAGTACTTGTCAAGAGGAATGGAAGAGCCTTAAGAGTTTTTGGAATGAGGAAAAAGAACCAGAGTGAAGGCATTGTCAACATCTGCAAGACTATTTGAACCATAAGAAGGACTGCACTGTATGGGAGAAACATAGCATAGGTAAGGACAAATTTCATGAACAGATCTCAAATGAAATAACAGTCACAAACTTGCTAGGTCTAACAGAGATCATACAACAAGACTGCAAGTTTTTTTTTGAGACATTGCAAGTAAAAGCATGATGTAAAGTTGTTGTAGGCCTAATACAGTTACAGTGTTGCAGCCATTTCATGACACCACGGAAGGTGAAATTATGTGATTGACCTCATTGACAAGGCAGAGCAATCAAGTGCACAGACAATCATCAAACAGGTAGAACAGTCAACAGGACCTACAGAGGTCATTTGCAATGATAGAGATCACAATCACATGCAAGTAATAGTGAGTCCCAATGGCAAGAAAGAGGGTATTATGACTCAAAAGAAAAGGTGATAGAGGGGTTCTCTAAGCAATGCTATTGGAGCATTACTAGGAACAAAGATCTAGCACAAGTATTGCTTGGGACTGAGACATCATTAGCACATATAAGTAGTAGGGTGAGATAGTAAAAAAAAGGTAGTGGCTTCCAAGGTTAACTACTAACAGTTGTGTTTTTTCAAAGATTCCTAAAGATGGAGGTCAATCATTAAAGCAAGGACAAAAATGAGTAGTTTGAAGACTCCAAGTGAGGAAAAACTCTTTCTAGACGCCCACAAGAGTTATAATGACATCAAACACATCAAAATCACATGCCCTATTATCATGCGAGGTGGGTTTGAAGATGTAATGGCTAGTGTGAGTAGTTGTGATAGCACTACAACTAGTTTGACCACTTTGCAAGCATCAAGGAGAAGCAAAGCAATTGTTGGAGAGTTTCAAGAAGTAGTTCCACTTTCTGAGGTTGCACAAACCAACTGACCTCCACTTTTCAAGCCACAATGGAGCATTTCAAGGAGCTTGAAGAAGACCAAATCAAACTAGGACTCTTCGTGGGCGTCCAAAGTAAGTTAGCTACTTTTAAGGCTTTGTAACTTGGTCAAAATCAATTCCTATATGCTCTCCTATGTTTGGGATGACATATAGGACCCTTAGACTTAGTTTTTAGAGAGTTCTTTTCATGTTTTTGAGCTTCAGAAGCCTAAAACAGCAGATGGTAACTCAAAAAGATAGATATTCAGTTGTATGACAGCATTTTGTAAGCATTTTCAAAGCATATCATTCAGTTTTCAGACTTTTTTAGTTCTAAGAACACATTTTCTCAATAAATATTTAGTATTTTACCTTCTCAAACTTCTACTCTACTGTGTATAAATGAATGATTGACGAATGTTTATGTGATGTTAAATGCATTTCCTTAAACATATGTCTCATTTGATACCTTTAAATCAGAAAATACATGTTTTGTGTAGGTCATAAGCTATGTAATGTTGTAAAATAGTCTTAGCTATGAAAATTTCAATCTTTTCCTCCTAAAACTGCCAAACATCAAACCTCCTAATGAAACACTGATATGCAAAACATGAAATGAGTTTGAGTTTGTGTAGAGTAGCTAGTTTTCTTGAGTTTTGTGTGTCAGAACAATAGCATGTTTAAGTCTTAAACTTATGATGAATCACCTCCATCCATACTAAGTTCAGTTTATGTCATTTCCTACCCTTTTCCTCTGAGAACATCAGTAGATTAGAGTAGTTTAGGTGAGAAAATCAAGGGAACCAACCCTTCATCTAAAGGTCTAGCTTCAAGGTCCCACACCTAGAAGCTATTCCCATTGTATCACGGCATCTTGTTGAATCACATTCAGCAAGAGGGTGCAATCTCGTTGATAACAGTGACATTTGAAGTTTGGGATGTGTTAGGAACATTGTGGGATGTGGATGGTTGTGATGAGGTAGTGACATTGGGCATACTAGCACCATTTTTTATGAGGAATTCAAGATATTTTGTGTGATCCGATTTTAGGACTCTATCTAATATGTCCATGGAATCGACATCTTGCATGAAGTCTAAAACATCTTCGTCCACATTATTGATGTTAGCTGATGGGGCTAGTGGTATATTGGCGAAAGGCCTTAGCATAGCATTTGCATCAAGGGATGATTGTGGTTGATTTGTGGGATTATTGTTTTGATCGGTTTGAGGCATCCCAATGCTAAAATTAACTCTAAAAGAGTCCATGTCCTTGTTTTTCTTAGCTTGAGACCTTGTCAAGGGAATACAATGAATTGGGTGTGAATTTGGTTGTATTGTTGAAAGGTGGATGAAGGTTGAGACCTTAGAGAATGAATTTCAAAATATTGGACCCAAGGATAGGTGATGGTGAACTCTGGTGTGATGAAAGGGAATAAAGATTTAGCCTTTAGAGAATAAAATCTCAAAATTCTAAACCTAAGGATGAGTAATGGTGGATATGATATGGATAGGTTTGGTAGAGGTTTTATCTTTAGATAATAAATCTCAAAAATTTTAAATCTGAGGATGATGAAGGTATGAGGATGGATAAGAAACCTTAGACGTTAAACCTCAAAGATAAATGGGTGAATTGATTTTCAAAAAATTTGGACCTAAAATGATAGATGAGTGGAAGGATAAATTAAAAATGTGGAATAAAGGATGGATGGGATGGATAATGACCTTAAAAATTTGGGAAATGATTTTGGGATAAAGGTATAAGATAACCTTTAAAGATTAAATCTCAAAAGGATTTCTTAGACCAAAGTGAAAATGTATATGTGGGTGAATAATGATTTTGAGGATGACCTTAGGATGAATTTGAAAGGGATGATGATTTAGAAATGGATGACTAAGGTGTACTTAGGATGGTTTGGATGATAATCAACAAAGGAAAACCTTAGATGATTTGGATATTGGATGACTAAGGATGTTGGATAATTTTGATGATGTTTGAAAAGGATTTTCAAATCAAAGGAGAGCTTGAATAAATCTAGATCTTTGGATTATAAAAGAGATGTCCCTCCTTACTTAAGGTAGACTAATGACCTTAAGCAAAAAGGGGAGGATTATTTTACTTGAAGGTAGACTAATGACCACCAAGCAAAATGGGATACCTTAGAATATATCAACTTAGAAGTTGTCTAGGCTCTTAAATCAATTATTCTAAAAGTTAATAAAGGCTAATTTATAAAAGCACTTAAGGTAGACAAAGTCTTAAGTACCCTATAAACTAGAGGATGGTAAGATCTAGATTTAATTCTTGCACAAAATTGATTTGAGTTATGGTTTTAAACGTTGGTTAATTTTTGGATTTTGGATAAATCTTGATTTTGGATGTTGATGTTGGATTTTGGATAATGTGTATAGGATTTGGATAATGTTGGAAAATGAATTTGACTGAATTTGGACTAAAGTTGGGGATGACTTGGATTCAAAATGGACTTTGGAATGGATGTAGAAAGGTCCAAGGGTGAAAATCAAAATGTTCTCCTAATGTTAAGTGAATAATAGAGGGATAATGAATTTGGACTGGGATTTTGGAATGAAATGATTAATGAGTTGACAAGGTATGACCAAAGAACAAATATCAAAATGATGTTTATCTAAGGTCAAATGGATGGGGTAAAATGGAGTTGGACAAGAGTTGGACTTAACAATTGATTGGGGATTTGAGATGAATGGGCTATAATCAAGGGTCCAATAATCAAAATAATTTTCTCTAAGGTCTAAATGAAAGGATGTGGGTGGATTTGGACAAAGGTTTATGATTGGGAAATATGATCAAGGGTGGATTTTGGTTTTGATGAATTTTGACAAGGTGACCACAGATTTTGACTGGACAAAGTTCAAGGACCCTAGAACAGGTCGGAGGACATGTGTAGAATATGGCCCCCAAATGGTGCCAATCCCTGGACTTAAGGTGCTAAAACAGTGAAGTATGGCATCAAAATAGAGACAAATGGCATTGATGGACAAGTTTATGGCGCCACAGGGGAATTTTATGGCGCCAAACAAAGAGGTTATGGCGTTGAACTGTGATAGTCTCTAAGATTTAGACTAGGGTTTTGACAACTTTTGGGAAATTTTAGATTTTGGACTCAAAATTTTAGATTTTCAAAGGTCAAATGCTCTAATTTCAAGGCTCAAATGTTTGATTTCAATATGGTCAAATGTTCAAATGTTTGATTTTCAAAGGTTCAAATGATTTTGGACAAAGTTGATAAGATTTCTTAGCAACTAGATACAAATCAAACAAAAAAACACAATGGCTTTTGACTCAATGTACTAAAATAACTTTTGCCTTCATGGGGTATAACATGAAGACACACCAAGCGCATGAACATCCTAGAAATTATTCAAGTAGGAGTGTATGAGACCATAAGCCCACTTCACTGCCTTTATATAGGCATAACGTGCAAGTCCCATGAGGAGGAAACTAACCGCTTTTGATCACCCAAGATCACTCATTACATTGCAAGGGGAGAGCATGCACACCCATTTTTAGAGGACATTTTCACTTGGTGATAGATTCAATGTGGCTTGTGCAGTGAGTAACTTCACGGGCCTAACTGGTATCTGTTGCATTACAATCTCATATGGTTGAAAGGTCTTAAGTTAGGATTGTTACGAGCTTTTAGGGGAGTTCTCTAGAGTACTCAAGGTACTTGAGGCACAAGTCCATGAATGGGGATGTCCCAATTGAATGATGCTCAAGCACTCAAGTCTTGGAGGACCAAGGGTCTTGGAGGTCTATTGCTTGGAGGCAAGAGGGACCTTCCTTTAAAGCTATCTTTCAAATCACAATGCTTATATACTGCACTAGAACACGCGATTGAGGTCGTCCCTTGGGGTGATGAAATCCCCAAGTAGGCCTCTTAAAAAGAAACTACCCTCTTGTTTTTCATCCCCAAGATTACACTAGGTGCGAGGGGAGAGAATACACAAGAACAATAACCCCTTTAGGTTAACACTTAAAAGCATGGAAAATGCCCACACATAGACTTTTGATCCCCAAGATCACCTTAAGGTGCGAGGGGAGAGCATACGTCTATAAGTGGACCAAACAAAGCACCCGAGTGTTCATTAACCTTCTAACTAATTTAATGCAACTATACTAGTGAGAAATCAAAATCTTCGACCAACAAAAACTTGCATCAAATCAGTTAGTAGTTTCAAAAATGTCTTTGGCTAGCGTTCTTTTTCCTACAAAAAGATGTTAGTAACCTGCACAGTTCCCAAAAACCTATCAGATAGATGGCGCCAAAACAGAGAGCAAAGGTGCTAAAACATATTAAGAAGGTGCTAAAATAGAGTTAAATCGTGCTTAAAAAGAGGCAAATGGCGCTAAAAATAGAGAAAATGGCGCTGAAATTTTCAAACTCACAGACCAGATAGACAGCAGATAATAAAATGGACAGGGCGCTAATTTTTTCTTAAATGTCGGTACAATTTTCAAAAATGGCACTGAAATAATTTTTACCTCGCTTACCTTTTGTTGTCTGGTTCAGTGGCGTTGTTCTAGGTGGAGATGGTGCTAAACTACAAAGATCCAACAAAACCTACTCAACAAGAGATCATAACTCAAAATAAACAAGTTAGGTTGTAGTTAGGATGCTTCATACCTTGTCAAAGAACACCATGGGTCAGATTATGAGGAAAAACTAGTTAGTTGATAACAAAATAACCTAGGGTCCTATAAAAATTCTTTCTCATGCATTTCTAGGTACATTTCGCCATTAGGACAACCTGTACATGTCATAATCTGATGAAAACAGAGAGCAAAGAACAGTAAAAAATGTCAAAACGTCTAAAAATGAACTAATTTTTTTTCTAAGCCTAGGATATCAAGGGAAGTCGTAGAAATAAGGTGCTAAAACAACACCATATGGTGCTGAAATAGATGGGAATGGCGCTATTCTGTTGAAATATGGCTCTAAATCGAGAGGTTATATCGTTGAAACTCCTATTTACTCAGATCCTTCAAGAAAACACTCAAACAAAAGGTTAGTTAGGCCCCATAGGGTCCCACCGGGCGTGCCAAATGAAGATGAAGAAATTGGAAAACATGGAAAACACAAAAGGAACTCAAAATACAAGAGAATTTATACCTTTGAAACTTCCAAACCCCTCACTTCTTGATAAGGTTGAGGAACCTACACCCTTGAGCTCCTAGCTTTACCCAACTAATTCTTGCATGTGAAATACTTTCCATAGTCAATGCAAAATTCATTATAACGTAGCTATGATGGAGGAAATTGAGAGAAATTTTAGTATAATAGACTTGCTCTAAAATTGGATGATGAAATGGCTTGTGGAGGCTTGTATTTATAGGCAAATTAGAGGGGATTTTGATCCAACATTGGAGATTGGATGTTGAGATCAATGGGTGAGATTGATTGTGAGATGGAGGGCTAGGATTTGATCATCAAAATTGGATGGTGGAGAATAAAAATGAATCTTTTATTCATTTTGGGGAGGACTTAGCATTTAATGTGATTTGGATGTGTGAGGAAATTAAAAATTAATTTCCTTGGGAGGAGGTGGAATTAAAAATTCCATTTTATGTGGGAATGTGAAGGTCATGTGACACAAGCACATTTTTGGGGCCTTACATTTGTAAGCTAAAAATGTGGAAGATGTTTTAGCATGAAAATGACAAAAATGAGTTGGAGGGGTTATGTATTTTTTGTAATTTTTAATTTGTGGGTGCGGGAGAAGGTGTTAAGCATGATTTGACCAAGTTAATCAAGGTGATTAACTTAGTTAATGTGGCTGGAAAAAATTAGTGAGTGGGGTAATCAGGGTTTAGGATTAATTAAATAATGATTTATTTAATTAATCCAGGTCTAGAGGTCATATAGGCTAGGGTAGCTAATTAAATAATATCTATTAAATCAACTAGGCTTAGTGTAGGCTAATTAGTAGGGAAGATTAATTAGATAAGTATGATTTACCTAATTAATTGGGTTTAGGAAAGTGGTCAAATTAACCAAATAAATATTTGTCATATTTATTTAATTAATTGGGATGATGTTGGTAAGGTGTGAATGTTAAATTAATTAAATTAATTCAGTTTTAGGGGTTAATTGATGAAGGATGAATGGATGGCTCAGGAGTTGGATAGGTTAATTAATTAATTAAAATTTTAATTAATTAATTAAAATTTTAATTAATTAATCAAATGAGAAATTAGTGGTATGGATGATGTTGGAGGGTGGTTGAAGGGTCGAGACATTTTTAGGTGTCTACTTGTACCATGACAACTTGTAAGCATGGTCATCAAAACCACCTACTCTAATATGTGTGAATCTCAAAAACTAAATATAATAGATGTCATATTGAGTAATCAGACTTTCTACTTCAAGGGAGATCCTTAATCCAATAGTCCCATCTAATTCTCTCACTATAAACATGGTAAATGCATTGTTGACACACCTAAAGTTCTTGTTACTAATATCTAGTTGTAGTTATGGGTAGAAATCATAAATTTTGGTTGTATTGTCATATACTCATCGCCTATAGCCCTAGGCATGACTTCATACTTGCAATTGCATAAAAAAGATAAGAGGACATAAATAATTATTGGGTTGTTTGAAAATTTACCACTTGGTTGTGTAAATTATCACTTATTATTTTTCTCCAATCAACATGATGTGAATTGTAACCAATGACGATTATGAACTAGAACATCCAATATTCAAAAGAATTTGTATCTTTGTTTTCCCATTAGCCTATTCAATAGGGTGATTATGTCTAAAATGTCTTCATTAAAATGAGATCTCTGCAAGTTCTTTAGAATCTGAGACTTGTCCTTAGATATTTTCAACCAATGTTTGGTAATGTTAGTCAGGAAAAGGTCTCTCTTGTCTTGGAAGAAAAAGGTTGTTTTATCCTTGTCTATATTTGCATAGTCATCTCGCTATGCAAATTTGAGTGTGATACCGATAGAATGGCCATCTAATCTAACAATTAACTAATCATCAACACTTCTAATTTATTCGGTATCTAGTCTATAATGCCTCACACAAGCAAGGACTAAATATGTGCACTATACTAAAGTGGGGAAACCTCCAGCATGGGCTAGCCCACTTTGAAATGTTGCCTCTGCAATGGGAGACCTAGGATTTTCTCTCATACGGTCCAAAACTCATCTAGACTTATGTGCCCTAATTTGTCAAGCCTACTACTTCTGAGAGCGAGTTATCCAAAATTACAATGTGTTCATAGCCTTGGTACTTGAATTTTATCTTGTGAGGTTTGGATATCAACCAAATAAGATGAGCTAAGGTTTTCAAAAGGTTTTGGCGAATGACAAGAGAGAGGATTTTATCTTGGTAATTGGAGTAGCTAGGGCAAGTGCAGTTCATTAATACACGCATTAAAATTTGAGAAAACTTTAAAATTTCAATGATAAGCAGACAATAAAGTACAATTTATCCAAGCAAATGTGTATGGAATTTGGCAATGATTTTGTATGGAAAGTGTTGTACCTACCTCACAACATAAATTAGGATTGGTGGGAGGAAGATTAGTCGATGATTTGCAACAAATTTTGCAGCAACAATGTGAACTTGGTCAATTGACAAAGCTCCTGTAGCGCTTAAATATTTGGTAGTTGTGAATGAGTAGTGAAAACCCCTTTTATAGCTTGCACTTCTATTTGTCGATGTTTTTGCACTCTGTTGAACTTCATCAATAGTTTGAAAGGTTTGCAGACCTTAAAATGTGTTTCCCCTTTTATTTTGATCAATGAGTTGTGCCTCTTTCAACAACTGTCTATGTTTTTAGAAACTTTAAAACTTTGTTGGTGATTTCAAGAAACATCGAACTCACCAACTTACAACTTTAGAAGCTTTCTTGTTGAAGACTATGAACATTTTGAAACCTTTGTTTATGTTTCGGCGATTTCGCAAACTCACGAACTTGTTCATGAAGTATTAGCAACATTTCAGAGGTTTCAGTAACTTGTGAACTTGCCAAAAGCTTTTGGGTGTCTTGTTTCCTTTGCTTCTTTTGAAAACTTCTTGGCATTTCGAGAGTTTTGAAAACTTGCGGACTCACCAACATTGCTTCCTTTAAAGTAGCGATCGGAGCTTTGAATTTCTTGCAAACCTTGTCAGAGATTTCTAATGTTCGTGAACCTTTAGAATCACTGACACCTTTGTTTCTTAAAGATTTTACAAATTTGTGAACTTTACAAAAAAAAGAGGGAAAGGAAGACTAATTGTCGAAGACTTAGAAAGTTAGAGAACTAAATAAAACACCGACGAAATCTTAGGATAAAGATTTGTCAGGGTTTTGAGGAATTCAAGAGCTTGAGGAAACACTGACAAGGTCTATAAAACTTAGAATTGCTGACAGTGAGGAAAATAGACTTGGAGAAATGGAAAATTTAAATTTTTTGAAGTTTATTACTCATCAGGATTTGACCAAGACTTGATCCTAACTAGGCAAAAGGCAACCCAAAATTTTTTTAAAGGACTTGAGCAAAAATTGTAGAAAACACAAAGCATGTGAGAAATAAGATCAACATGAAGTGCATGGACAAATGAAAATGTACATCTAAAAGAAAAGGATGAGCGCTAACCAAATCTACAAAGGAAGGATAAGCAAGTACATTGACAATACATCCTAACATAGATCAAGATTCAGGGGCTTTTTCAAGCTACTGAACCGAGCAGCAATAAACCAGTTAACTCACCAAAATGAAACAATAATCTCTCATTTATTAGCAGTAGGAGTACAAATGATGTTACAGCCTTACGTGCATTGGCCTCAACCTCACATTTAGTTGATACAACTCACAAAGTCAAATTACAGATCTTCCTAAAGAAGTTACATTAGATAACTCTACAACTTGACCGTTCTCGATCGTCCTCGACTCCCTCCTGAAAACATGAAATTCCCCTTTTAAAGGCAATAAATACAGTTAAGGGCATTAAGACAACCACCACCATCATCACGTGAAGAGAACAAATGTCATCCCCTTACAGACATCTTGGAAAAATGACATCATATTACTAGTTCTTTGTATCAACATTGACATGCAAGCTCTAGATTGGTTGAAATGGCAGTTGTCAACTGTATTTCCTGCTTCTGGAAGTTTCTGGATGATTCTACAAGCTAACTGGATATAATCAAGCAATAAGACATGTTACAGGACCTCCGGATGGAAAATGTCTAGTTAGAAATGAAGCATTGCAACCAACTATGGATATGTAGTAGGATGTCTGGATGGGAGATGTTTGGTTAGAAATGTACAGTTGGAAGATGAAATAGGCAACCGGAATTGGATATGTCAACATGACATCTAGATAGAAAAATGTCCAATTAGAAATGAAGCATTACAACTGGATTTCAACAACAACCGGATCCGGATAAAGAAGTGCAACAGGATATCCGGTTTGAAATATGTTCAATTGAAGACAAGCAGTGTAATCGGATGTGTAACATGATATCTAATTCAAAATTTGTCCAGTTGAAGACAAGCAATGTAACCAAATGTATAACTTGATATTCGGATGAGATATCCAGATGGATGATAAAGCATTGTAACCAGATTCAAATATTGAAACTCAATAGAATATCCAATTAGTAAATGTCCGGTTGGAATATAAAGAAGTGCATCTGGACATGAAATACAACAGGATCGGGATGTGATAAGGTAACAGGATCCGGATAAGATGTCTGGATGAACTACAAAGAAGTGCAACCTAATTTGGACATGAAATACAACCAAATATTTGTATGTATGGATGTTTGGTTGGAGTGATGAGCATAACTTAGCCAAAATTCATCATATCTTCACCAAATTTGAACTGTAGGTACCCATTTGGCTCCTTAACAAGATGCACTTCTTACTTGAGCATGATTCCAACTAGATCTATCATATTTTTAAACATCTACTCCTACAAGCAAAAACAAAGGAAAACACAAAAAAGCAAACAAATATTTTTGGGTGATGAGGATTGCTCATGGACCCAGGCTCCTGCATTAGACATGCCGAGTAACTGAAATGTTCCATGAGTTGAACTCATGAACATTTAGGTAAGTCGGGAATTGGTATCCCAAACTTAACCAATTCTGAAACTGACATCCAAGAAGCTTCATCCACTGGTCGATCCTTCCAATGGACAAGATAATCCATATATTCCTTCCCTCTTGTTCATTTAGCCACACAGAAATCAATTACCTTATCAACCTGCTCAAACTCCTTCTCAAGCAACTGATGTATCCATTTATGTGCATCTTGCAAATCTATAAATAGATTCCCCTATAAACTCAGTTCGCCCTCATAGTATTTAGACAAATCAACCACATTGAAAATGGGAGAAATGTCAATACCCGCTGGAAGTTCAACTTCATATGCATTGGATGAAAATTTCCTCAAGACCTTACAACATCCAATCTTCCTCCACTTAAGTTTATTATATGTTCCTTGCAGGAACCTTTCCTTCCACAAATGTACCATTACCAAATCATCAACCTGAAATTCATGTTCTCTCCTGTGTATATCAACACGCTCCTTATATTTGATGGCACTCTTTTCCAAAGATTGTTTCACTTATGCAAATTATGAATATACTTCGCAAAATCTTCAGCTACTGCACTTTTCCTATGCAAATCTGCACTATTCCTCAACTCATCCACACCTTTTGGACTATATCTATAGACAACTTGAAAAGGAATTTTCCCTATGCTTCATTTGACTGAATTGTTATAAGAAAACTCTGTCTAAGCCAATATCAAGTCCCATTGATTATGCTTGTCCCCTACTAAACATCTCAACAAATTTTCCAAGCTCATGTTGACAACTTCAGTTTGACCATCAGTCTGAGGATGGTAGGCTAAACTAAAACCCAAATGTGTACCCATCTTCTTCCATAAGGTATGCCAAAAATGACCTACAAACTTTACATCACGATCTGAAACAATACTCATAGGAAAACCATGCAGCCTAACTATCTCCTTAAAAAATAACAAAGCAATGTGGGAAGCATCATTATTCTTTTGACATGGTATAAAATGTGTCATTTTTGAAAATTTGACCACCACAACAAAAATGGAATCGTTGCCTCTTTGTGTTCTAGGCAATCCTAAAACAAAATCCATGCAGATGTGTTCCAATGGTCTCTCTAGTATAGATAATGGTTGATATAAACCGATATTATGCCTTGTTCCTTTTGCATGTTGGCAAATTCGGCATCCTTGCACCAACTTTTTCACATCTACAGCCATACCAGGCCAAAAATACCCTTCACTCAATTGTGCCAATGTTTTATCAACACCAAAATGTCCACTCAATCCACTGTCGTGCTTTTCCTTCAGAAAATTATCCCTCATTGACCCCTGAGGTATACATAATCTCTTCCCTTTGAATAACAATCCTTCTTGTATGAAATATTCCAACCATGGTGTCCTATCCTTTTCAACTGGATTCACACAAGCAGCCCATGCTTCCTTGAAATCTGGATCTATCTCATATAACTCTTTTAAAGAATCAAAACCAACTAATTCACCTTTAATTCAATCATTAACAGACACTTTCTACTCAATGTATCAACTACCCGATTAGACTTTCCACTCCTATGTTTCAACACAAAAGAATAACTTTGCAGAAATTCAACCCACTTCATATGATTTTGACTCAACTTAACCTGTATGTTTATGAATTGCAAAGCATGATGATTAGTATACAACACAAACTCCTTAGGTAGCAAGTAATGTTTCCATTTCTTCAATTCCTACACAATTGCATATAATTATTGATCATACACTAAATATTTCCTTTTTTCCGCATGTAACTTCTCACTGAAATATGCAAAATTGGTCTTCCTTCTTGATTTAAGACTCCTCCAATGGTTGTTCCAGTTGCATCGCAGTCAACTTGAAATTCTTTTCAAAAATCTGGGAGCACCAACACTGACTATTTAGTCACCTTTGTCTTCAACAACTAGAAACTCCTCTCTACTGTTGTTGTCCAAACAATTTTTTTCCTCTTACCCTTCATTGTTTCCATAATAGGTGCACAAATCCCACTGAAATTTCAAATAAACTTCCTGTAGAAGCTCACCAAACCATGAAAACTTCTAGCCTCAAACAAGCTATGTGGTGAGGGCCAATCCACAATCACCCTGACCTTTTCCAAATCCATTTTCAATCCATCATCGGAAACAACAAATCCCAGATATACCAATTCTTCCTTCGAAAAATTGCATTTCTTCAAATTTAACAACAATTTCTCTTCTTTCAATCTCTACAATATTGCCCTAACATGTTGCAAATGCTCTTCTTTTGTCTTGCTGAATATTAAAATGTTATCCAGATATACAATAACAAACTTACCAATAAATGGCTTCAATACCTCATGAAGGTACTGGGGGCGTTTGTCAATCCGAACGACATTACCAACCATTCATACAATCCATCCCTCATTTTGAATGCAATCTTCCATTCGTCCCCTTCTCTTATCTGGATTTAATGATATCGACTCTTCAATTCAATCTTTGTGAAGTACCTTGCTCCACTTAAGCAATCCATCATGTCATCCATTCGTGGCAATGGGAACCTATACTTGATCGTTATCTTGTTGATGGCTCTTGAATCTGTACACATGTGCCACTCTCCATCCTTTTTCAGCATCAACACGGCTGGTAATGCACATGGACTCAGACTTTCCCTAATCCATCCCTTATCCAACAATTCATGTACTTTCCTATGTATCTCTTCATTCTCCATAGGTGTCATCCAATACAGTGCTTTTTTTGGCAAACTCGCACCAGGTATCAAATCCATGCAGTGACTAATGTCCCGCACAGGTGGTAGTCCATCTAGTAACCCCATCATGATATCTGCATGCTCATCCAAGATCTAAATTTCAACCGGAAGATCCTCATTCTTCTCTGCGGTCATCACTATTGTTGGCGTGGGAATGATTGCAAAACATGTCCCCCCTTTCTTCAAATCCTTCAGGAGCATCTTCTCCAAAACTAGGCAAACTTTGGAACTATTTTCTACATCATCATCATTATCCTTTAGTAGATTCAAAACAAACTCATGTCCATCCTTTTGAATCGTATATGTGTTACTCCTCCCATCATGAACAGCTTGTCTATCAAATTGCCATGGTCTCTCCAGCAGGATATCACATGCATCCATCAACATTATGTCGCACAAAATTTCATCCTTATATTTATCAATCTGTAAACTCACCAGGCATTGTTCTGTTACCATTAAATGATATTCTTTTTGCAGCCAGGAAACTCTGTAAGGGCTAGGATGTTTTAACCTCTTCAATTTCAACTTGGTAACCATCTCCTCAAACACAATATTGTCTGTATTGTTGTTGTTTATGATCACTTTACAACATTTACCACCCACTTTACATCTAGTTCGGAATAGGTTCCTCCTCTGAACAGGTTCAGGTTTCTCTTTTTGAAGATTCAGCAGTATCCTCCTTAACATTAAGGATTCTCCCTTGGGATCTTCTCCAACTTTAGGTGAAACCACACTCACAATCCACTTTAGCCACATGTACTCTTGCCTCTTGTCCTTTTCCACTGCTCCGGTGTATATGAGGACATTCAAATGCCCTATGTCCAGTCTATCCACACTGGAAACATGTCCCACTAAATCCTCTTACTCTTCCAGAATTTCCCCTGCCTCGAGAATAATCACCTCTGCCTCTACCTCCTTGGTATTGGTCTGATAAGAACTTACTTTCCCTTGCTTATCCTAAGATCAGCATCCAGGATTCAACTGTCATCATCCTCTCGAGGATTTACCTTTTCCTCTCGAGCTATTCTACTTCCTAGAGATCTCTTCCTCTACCTTCAATGCAAATTGATAGGCTTCTTCCACACTGGTAATCCTAACCAAGATAATCTCATCTTGAATCAAATAATGTAAACCATTTACATACCTAGAAATCTTCTCTACATCATCTACAATATGACCAGCTCTAATGCTCAATTTGTAAAATTCTTCAGTGTAATCCTGCACATTTTTCTCCCTCTACTTCAGATTTTGCAATTTCTTGAACATGGTGATCTAATGATCTGTTGGTAAAAACTTTCCCTTCATCTTAGTTATCATCATCTCCCAGGTTTTAATCTTTTCCTTTCCTTCGCTCTGTCTCTCAACCTACACATGATCCCACCATAGAGATGCATGTCCTTTCAGATTTGTAGCTGCTAGCTTCACTCTCTTTGGGTCTTCAATAGACTCCAGCTCAAAATACTTTTCTACCTCTGAGATCTAGTCCATCAACTCCTCTAAATTCAGACTTCCACTATAACTCCTTTCATGTTGATCTCCTCTGTTTTTTGCTTCTTCACTCACTTCTTCCTCATTATCACTCACATCCTCCACAGGTACTCCTCTGCGTTGTGCTCTTTCCATCGCATCCAACCTCGGTGTGATGCCTCTCAGCATTTCGACCAATGCTACATCTCCAACTCTTGGAGTAGGCCCTCTTCGACCTCTACCACAGTGTGCCATATCTGCGAACCCTCTGCAGTTGCAGGTTTTCCTCTTCACTCTACCTACAACAATCTCCTCAGGATCCTCCGCACAACAAACCCATTGTCTCAAGGAACTCCAAACCTTGCTCTGATACCACTTAACGCAGATCAAGGTTCAAGGGCTTTTTCAAGCTACTAAACCGAGTAGCAATAAACCAGTTAACTCACCAAAATGAAACAAGAATCTCTCATTTATTAGCAACAGGAGTACAAATGATGTTACAGCCTTACATGCATCAACGTCAGCCTCTCATTCAGTTGATATAACTCACAGAGTCAGATTACAGATCTCCCTGAAGAAGTTACAACAGAAAACTCTACAACTCGATCGTCCTCGACTCCCTCCTAAAAACATGAAATTTCCCCTTTTAAAGGCATCAAAGGCGGTTAAGGGAATTAAGACGGCCACCGCCATCATCACATGAAGAGAACAAACGTCATCCCCTTATAGGCATCTTGGAAAATTGATGACATATTATTGGTCCTTTGGATTAGCATTGATGTGCATGCTCTGGATTAGTTGAAATAGTGGTTGTCAACTGTATTCCCTACTTCTGGAAGTTTCTGGATGATTATGCAAGCTAACCGAATGTAATCAAGCAACAGGACATGTTACAGGAAATCCAGATGGAAAATGTCCAATTAGAAATGAAGCATTGCAACCAAATATGGATATACAACAGGATGTCTAGATAGGAGATGTCTAGTTGGAATTGTACAATTGGAAGATGAAATAGGCAACCGAAATTGGATATGCCAACATGACATTTAGATAGAAAAATATTTGGTTAGAAATGAAGCATTGCAACAGGATGTGAACAACAACCGAATTCGGATAAAGAAGTGCAATAGGATATTCAGTGCAAAATATGTTTGGTTGAAGACAAGCAGTGTAACCGGATGTGTAACATGATATCCAGTTCAAAATATGTCTGGTTGAAGACAAACAGTGTAACCGGATGTATAACCTGATATCCAGATGAGATATTTGGATGGATGATTGTAACGTGTCGTACATGTTGGTTCTTTTAAGATCTTAAGAGTTTTTTTTTATTTGTGTTCTTTCAAACTAGAGAGAAGATACAAAAGGGGTTTCAGTTTTCTTGCAATGTATGTTGTTGGAACATAACAATATATAGCATATATTGAAAACCCAGAAAAGATACAACAAATATGAATGAAATAATAGATACCGAGATCATAAATAGGCCAAAAATGAATTACTATTACATACCCAGATGAAAATATGTAGTTTCATTTATATGTTGTATGTCAGACCAGCAACTGGGTATACAAAATCCTCCAAAAATCACCAAAGAAGATAACAATGTGCAGATAGAAGGTTGCAATCAACCAAGAAGCCCTAGACGCCAAGAATGGAAGAGATATGGACTGCCAGAAGCCTCAGGAAACCTCCCGGTAATGCCCACGTCACCCCTGCACAGGTACAGCCATGGCTGGAAGGAATAACAACAATGCACACAAAAAACCCTCTATAATATGTTGATATCAATCTGCACACTGTAGTATAGGCTGGGCGACCAAGGAAGAGTGATCACAATGCTAAACTCACACCAGAAGCCCACACAAATGGTACGGCCTGCCTGGGATAGTACGGCCAGCAAATGCAAGAGGAAACAGCCCTAAACCCTCATCAAAATCTGCCCCAACAGCTAGAAAATCTGGCATCCAAATCTATATACGAAGAACATTAATAAATCTGCAAGAATAAGGCATTAAACTCTTCGAAACCTCATCATATGAACTCCATTGAAGCACAGGATGCAAACACTGTATGTATTTGCCAATCAAGCACCTTTGGATGGTCTTTCACGTTTGTAGAATGTTGTTACTAGAGGGAGTTTTCGTTCCCAATAACTTATTCAAATCCTCTTCAAACCCTCTCAGAAAACCCTAGCAAAGAAAAATAGCAAGCAATATCATAAACTCAAGCATATCCAATGAAGCTCACTTTTTCCCTTATATTTCCTCTCCAAGAGGGGCGTTGGATTTTTGGGGGGAAACATTATGTTTTTAATTTACTTTATCCTCCCCTAAGGATGAGTGCCCAAGTCCACAAGTGACAATTTATATTTCCTTTTCATAAAGTCACTTAACTTATGATTTTATAAAGTCTCATCAAATAAATATTATATAACTTCGGACTTTAAAATAAATATCAAGATGATGTCGGAATCCAATGTTCCATAGCTTGCTGGAAAGGTCTCGATGAGATAAATTCAACCCAACTCTAAAAATCTTGAAACGACACCAATCCTGAACTTACTAAAAATAGCAAGTATGTGCCATAAGCAAACAAAGCCAACTCTGAGAGTGCCAACTGGATCCCCTGAACTCAAACCACATCTACACCACTGAATTACACATCCAAGGCCAAACCACAGTGGTTCTCTAACCAAATTGTCAGTCTACGAGAACCCAATGATAGACTAACACTATGAACAGAAAGGGGACATTACAGTCCGCCTTCCCTAAGATTGCTTGCCTCACGCAATCTCAGATCAGGATGCTCCAATATCCGTTCATTCCCCAAGTAGCATCCTCAACTGGCAGGTTTTTCCATTTTACCAGATATTCCCTGATGGTCCTCCTCCTCAAAGTGTGTTCCCTGGTATCAATTATAGCCTCGGGTACCAAAATCAATTTCCCCTCTTCATCAAGAGGAGGTAACTCTACTGAAGGTGTCACATTGTGTCCCAATGCCTTTTTGAGGCGAGACACACGAAAGACATTGTGTACCCTACTACCTGTCGGCAACTCCAACTCATAAGCCACTTCTCCAACTTTCTTGGAGATCCTGAAAGGTCCATAGTAATGTGGCTTAAATTTTTCCGCTCCACTCTTCTTGAGAGTGGACTGTCTATAGGGCTACAACATCAAATATACCATGTCGCCCATCTCAAATGAACGCTCATTCCTATGTTGGTCTGCATACTGCTTCTGTTGATTCTAAGCCTTTTGAATATTCTCCTTCAAAGACATCCTGACTCTCTTGTAGAAGGTCTTTGGCCTCACGCACTCTACTATCACCAAACAATAAATCCACAAAGCTCAGTGCCTCATACCCATATAGAGCCATGAAGGGTGACATCTGTATAGACATGTGATAAGTGGAGTTATAACAATACTCCCCCATGTGAAGCCACTTAATCCATGTCTTTTGTTGCCCTGCTACATAATTTCGGAGGTATCCTTCTACCCATTTATTAACTATTTTTGTCTGGCCATATGTTTGCGGGTGGTAGCTGGTGCTGGGGGTAAGCTTTGTCCCTATCAACCTAAAGAGCTCCTGCCAAAAATTACTTAGGAACCTGTTGTCCCTATCACTCACAATGCTATGCAGCAACCCATGAAGACGAAAAACCTCTCTAAAAAACAACTCTACAACCTGTGCGGCAGTGAAGGCTGTAGGAATGGCGAAGAAGTGTGCAAACTTCGTCAATCTGTCCACTACCACGAAGATGCAATCCCAACTATGGACTTTTGGTAAACCTGTGATAAAGTCTGTTGGTTATTTTTCCCGGATCGGCAGAGGGTTTGCCAGTTCCTATGCACGAGCAGATCCGGCCAACAGAAACGAGAGGTTGCGTGAGCTGCCTCCCCTTCACTTCTGGTTCTACCACACCAAGGGGGGTATCCCTATAACTAAAGGTGTAACATTGACTAGCTCAATGACAGGAAGATTTAGCTTGACAGCAACAGGCAAAATACTCTCATGTGTGGACCAAGATGTGGATGATACATCACAAGGTTGGCAATATTCTTGGACATTTGTGTCTAGTTATGGATGAGAGTATGCAGGGGGTTCCTAATCCTACTCCTACAACTAACAGGTGGAAGTTATGAAAAGGTGGATATGATGATTTGGATGCAAGACAAGGGGTTTTGGGTCATAATTACTAACCCAGGAGCAGACCGGTGCCTATCTCAAGGCAAGGAGTCAACTAGACATATACAACAGATGGTTTACAACTAGCATTCAAATTTCAAGGGGTTGGATTGATGCTTGCCTTACAAACATCACCCAAGAAGGCGTATTTAGCTACCTCTACTTACAGATATCCCTGCTGACAAACAACCTTCTCCATGCTTAACCTAAAACAATTTAATCCACTCCTTGAATGGAAGTTAGAGATGAAGCATGTGATACAGAAACTTATACCCTAGAATCTGAGAAACCCTTAGCAGCCAGATTCAAAAGAAGGAAATGCATACAGCGAAGGAGACAAATAGATAAACACATGCATAAGAGCATTTTTCATCTATATCAACATGAAACTGAACATACGTGCAAAATACATTCATGATACAACTCATAAACTCCAGAATGAGATAAAACAGCCCAGGATCATAAACTCCAAAATGAGGTAGCTGTTCTCTGAATACCCTGTTCATACAGGATTGGAAGGTGGCTGGTGCATTAGTCAAACCAAAAGGCATGACTAGAAACTCAAAATGCCCATAATGACATCTGAATGTTGTCTTCTCAACATCTTCATCCCTTACCGAATCTGATGGTAACCGGATCTCAAATCTATTTTGGAGAAGTAGCAAGCTCCGTGCAACTCATTTATGATCTCATCTATGTGAGGTATGGGGTACTTATTTTTGATAGTCTTCTTGTTGAGCTCTCTGTAGTCTATGCACATTCTGAGAGTTCCATCCTTCTCTACCAGGACCACAGAAGAAGCAAATGGACTCTTGCTTGGCATTATGTGTCCCATTGCGAGAAGCTCTTTGATAGCTTTCTTGATCCCATCCTCATACCTCTTCGGGTGCCTGTATGGTGTGGTAATCACGGGCTTAGCACCCTCCTCGAGCTCAATGATGTGCTCAATACCCCTATCACAGGGTCTACATCATGGTATGTCACTAAACACTTTGGTGTGTTTAGTCAAGAGAGCTTGTATATTAGGTGGATACTCACACTTCTGTTGTTCTATCACTGCAGGCATCACCATCACCTCTGCTGCCCACTGCACCTAATCATGTCGTATCAATCTCTCCATCCTCTTAAGTGAAACCACTCTCAACCCACCATCTGAAATTCCCCTTAGCACATGTCGTCTCCCGTTCACCTCAAACTTCATCTCCATAGTCCTCAAGTTGAGTGTGAACTCCCCAATGTCATGCAACCATCTCATGCCCAAAACAACATCCATCTCACCCATGACAACTACATAGAAATATGACTGGCAAGTGTAATCATTCAACAATATGGTGAGATTGGGTATCCTCCTGGTGCAGGTGAGAACAAATTCATCTGCAACTCTCACCTTAAAGCCTTCGAACTCTTCGGTTTTGAGTCCTCTTAGCAACCAAGCCCTCGTCTATGAAGTTATGAGTAGCACCTATGTCTAGTAAAGTAATTACCCGTTGTCCACCAAGTACTCCTATCCTAAACAACCCCTCTCTGAATGCTAGAGAGATGTGTTATAGGTAGGGTCGTCTACTCCTCTGTATCAGATGTCTCAGTTGCACCATCTGTACCTGAGTCATTGGCTTCTGATTGTTGTTCTGAATGTGGCTCTGACTCCATAGACTCCTCTGCTGAAAAATATTCTAATTTTTTTGCTTTTCCTTGGGCAGCACACTTGTGCATAGGATCCCAAGGCTCTCGGCAATGAAAACAGAGTTTCTTCCTCCTAAGGTCATTCAGTTGATCATTGTCCAACCTGGCAGAACTCTTAGGCTGCTATCTGGAATCCTTCTTAAAGTGTCTTATGTCCTTCTCCATGTCCCTCCTATGTTGGAACCCCTTAAACTGAAACTTACTTCTCCAAACAGAAGACTCCATATCACAGGCCTTTTTCATGGCCTCTTGTAATGATGAAGGGTCCAAACGCTTAACCCAACCACGTAAAGGATCTGTCAACCCATCAATGAAGAGCATGATCAATCTGCGCTCTGAAATGTCTGAGACCATAACTGATAGGTCCTAGAACTCTGATATATATGAATCCACTGAGCCCACATGTCTCAATTGAGTCAACTCCTTAAACTGCATCTCAGGATCCTTCTTGTCAAATCGATCTATTAACCTTGCAGTGAACTCAACGTAAGAAGTGATCTGGTTGTGTCCCAAGGTAACCTTGTCGTTGCTCCACCATTTATGTGTGTTACCTTCTAAATGTAAGGTTGCATATGTAATGGCATCGGTCTTGGGCACGGCGCTTATCTGGAGATAGCTGTCCAACTTTTGGACCCAAGCTCTAGTAGAGGTTTTGCCTGACCCGTCAAAGTAGGGCAGTCATTTTGCTCACTTTCTTCTGAAGTTCTTGATTCTGATGTTTGTTTCCTCTGTGAGGTCTATGTCTCATCCTCATATCAGAGTGCTCTACAAAAGTCATCTCAGCTCTAAACTCCTTGCTGGATGCCCTCCAATCTCTCAGAATCTCGTCTTGGAACTCAAGTTGTGTGGCCTCCTATTCAGGAACATTGTTCCTAGGTGCAAATACAGGAATGCCAAATCTAGCACCGACTGTCAACTGGGTAGCCCTCATGTTGGTGACTGAAGCTTCACCATCATCGTCTCTGTCTCCGTGTCTATCCCCATTATGCCTGTCATCATTCTGCCTATCTCCATTATTCATGTCACCTCTGATATTAATCGTGTTTCTGTCTCCGAAGTTCTTCTTGTTTCTCCCATTGTTATTATTATTATCCCTGTTATTTCTACCATCATGGGGTATCAACTGGGTAAGGATGTGAGTCAACTCTGCTTGTGACTCTTGCATTGTCCTCTCTATAGCAAGTTGTCCTCTAGCCAACAAGTTCACGATATCTCGCATGCTAGGTTCTTTGTTCGCTCTATCACCCATCTCCTCAACCTGTACTCCAATGACTCTTGAAAAAGGATCTATCCGTGGCACTTCAAGATCTTCTTCTCTATAAATCACTACTGGTTGCTCCTCTACAGCTACCACCTATATATCTGTATCAGAAGGATCTCTCTGAGGAACCTGTAAATCTGTTCGTGCCCTATTTCATCTGAGATAATATCTACTTGTATATGGCTGCATGTCTCATTTTTTCATCTGCATGTCTAAATATGACCTCACAGGATGGCAAGAAGAATTGTGCTCTGATACCACTGTAATGTGTCATACCTGTTGGTTCTTTTAAGATCTTAATAGTGTTATTTTTTATTTTTATTTGTGTTCTTTCAGACTAGAGAGAAGATGCAGAAGGGGTTTCAGTTTTCTTGCAATGTGTGTTGCCGAAACAATACAATATATAGCATATATTGAAAACCTAGAAAAGATACAACAGATATGAATGAAATAACAGATACTCATATCATAAATAGGCCAAAAATGAATTACTATTACATACCTAGATGAAAATATGCAGTTTCATTTATATGTTGTATGTCGGACCAGCAACTGGGTATTACAAAATCCTCCAAAAATCACCAAAGAAGATAGCAATGTGCAGACAGAAGGTTGCAATGAACCAGGAAGCCCTAGACGCCAAGAATGGAAGAGATATGGACTGCCAGAAGCCTCAGGAAACCTCCTGTAATGCCCACGTCACCCCTGCACAGGTACAGCCATGGCTGGAAGGAATTACAGCAACAATGCACACAAAAAACCCTCTGTAATATGTTGATATCAGTCTGCACACTGTAGGATAGGCTGGGCGACCAAGGAAGAGTCATCACAATGCTAAACTCACACCAGAAGCCCACACAAATGGTACAGCGTGCCTAGGATAGTACGGCCAGCAAATGCAAGAGGAAACAGTCCCAAATCCTCATCAAAATCTGCTCCAACAACTAGAAAATCTGGGCTCCAAATCTGTATATGAAGAACATTAATAAATCTGCAAGAATAAGGCATTAAAACCTCATCATATGAACTCCATTGAAGCACAGGATGCAAACACTGTATGTATTGGCCAATCAAGCACCTTTGGACGGTCTTTCACGTCTGTAGAATGTTGTTACTAGAGGGAGTTTTCGTTCCCAATAGCCTCTGGTTCGAATCCTCTTCAAACCCTCTCAGAAAACCCTAGTAGAGCAAAATAGCAAGCAATATCAGAAACTCAAGCATATCAAAGGAAGCTCACTTTTTCCCTTATATTTCCTCTCCAAGAGGGGCATTGGCTTTTTGGGGGGAAACATTGTGTTTTTAATTTACTTTATCCTACCCTAAGGATGAGCGCCCAAGTCCACAAGTGACAATTAACTTATTATTTCATAAAGTCACTTAACTTATGATTTTATAAAGTCCCATCAAATAAATAATATATAACTTCGGACTTTAAAATAAATATCAAGATGATGTCGGAATCCAATGTTCCATAGCTTGCCGGAAAGGCCTCGACGAGACGAATCCAACCCAACTCTAAAAATCCCGAAATGACACCAATCCCGAACTTACTAAAAATAGCAAGTATGGGCCATAAGCAAACAAAGCCAACTCTGAGAGTGCCAACTAGATCCCCTGAACTCAAACCACATCTACACCATTGAATTACACATCCAAGGCCAAACCACAATGGTTCCCTAACCAAATTGTCAGTATACGGGAACCCAATGATAGACTAACACTGTGAACAAAAAGGGGACATTACAATGATAAAGCATCGTAACCGGATCTGGATATTGAAACTCAACAGGATATCCGACTAGTAAATGTCTAGTTGGAATATAAAAAAGTGCAACTAAATCCAGACATGAAATACAACAGGTTCAAGATGCGAGAAAACAACAAGATCCAAATAAGATGTCCAGATGAACTACAAAGAAGTGCAACTGGATCCGGACATGAAATACCACCGGATGTCTAGATGTTTGTATGTCCGGTTGGAGTGATGAGCATAACTTAGCCAAAGTTTATCAAATCTTCGCCAAATTTTAACTGTAGGTACCCATTTGGCGCCTTAACAAGATGCACTTATTACTTGGGCATGATTCCAACTGGATCTATCAATTTTTTGAACATCTACTCCTGCAAGCAAAAACAAAAGAAAACACACAGAAAAACAAACAAATATTTTTGGGTGATGAAGATTGCTCGTGGACTCGGATGCTCCTGCATCACATCCTTACCCTTAGCATAAAAGGACATAAGTGAATCAATGATGATAGGATTAAAAGCCACAAAATATAGGAAAAAGTCAAAATACAAACATATACATATCAGCAAGAGCACATGACCTATGAGGATCCATGATCAACAATGACACTCCAAGGGTGAAAGGATGTGGGATGAATTACATATAAGGGAATGAAAGAGTCAAACCTTAAGGTCAAAAGAATATAAAAGATATATCCAATCTTACAAGAACTTAGAGAAATTACCAAATGACTAGATCTAGAACAAATCAACAAATTCAAATCCTATGAGAAAATAAGGGTTGGGTGGGATGAGTGAGAACAAGATCACAGAATGTAGCACAAAAGTCTAAGGAAACAACAGAGATGATGAAGAATAGATAAAAGGGATCCAAAACCTAACCAAATCTAATGTAAAATGAGGCCATCAAAGATCGCATTTGAAACCCTAATTGTAAAGGACAAACCTTTAGACATGTAGGAAAGTTGGATTCACCAAAAATGTGAGAATAAAATCTCTTATATCTAAACAATAGACACACAATTAACCTAGATTAATTAGAGCTAGTGCATATCATTCCCATAAATGTAAATAAATGTGAAATATAAATAAAATAATTTTTCGGTTACTTAGCTCTTGTTTTGATGTAATTGGATCCATTCACCAATGCTTTACATTTTTATCCTTTGTTATTGCCTTGAAAATTCACTTGTGTAGTGTCTAAGATTAGATCCACTTGTGTAGTGTCTAAGATTAGATCCATGACTTACGAGTGCAGACTTGACCTTTTGCATGAAAGAAGTCTTATAACTCTCAAGAACAATCCGACACTTTGCAAAACTACTACAATTGGCTTGGCTCGATCTATGATATCTGAATGCTTGTAAGGATTGATGGAGTTTACAAACACCTTTGGAGAATCTATTGGATCGCAAAGTTCATATTCTCCTAGGCCATAACACCTTTACAGCTCTGAGTGAAAGGTTCAAAGATAGCAAGCAAGTGTGCAACAGACCTAGGATGATGTGCTCTAATAGTTTTGCTATGATGCTCTCATAAATGTTCTATGAAAAAAACTCTAGCATGTTTCTCTTGATAACTCCTAGATGATCCATTTCCAATTACAATTAATCTTTAAATACACCACTCTAGTGAATAATTTGATGCAATTTGCACTACAGGCTCATAATGGCTAGTGAAAAGGGTGGAAAATTTTTGAATTTAATTTTTTTATTTTAAAACCTCTGGTCAGATCCAAAGTCATGGGCCTAATCAAAATCAAGTTCGTACTCCCTTATCTAACCCAAAGAGAGAAAACAAATTATTTATGAAATAAAGTGATATCTGGGGATGTATGATGATGGGATTCAAGGATGAGTGAAGTTATTTGCCAACTTCCATGCAAATTAAACCATGTTATGCACTATTCAATGCATTAAAGGCAACCTAGTCGCCGTGGGCCCAAAACATAAAGGGAAAGGACATGGATATGCAATTTTCACCATTGCAGATGTTGTGACACTTTAAAAAAATGACATTCAAGAATAGCCACAAGAGAGTCCTCTTGGCATCATTAAATCCATGATACAGAAACAAAACATAACAATTCATGAAATGCAACAAATAATTAAAATGTCAATGCTGCAGCCAACAGTATCATGGTAGTAACACGACACTACGTCAAGCCATGGCATAGTTATAATTAATGCAAACTTCAATGTATGACAGCATGTTTCAACTTGATATAAAAAACAAAGAATGACAATTAACTACAAGAAATGCTAAAACATTATTTTAGGCAAACCATATTGTCATGTCCCTTAATTTCAGTCCATAACATTTCGCAGTTTTCTAACTAAAGATTGGAAAGAAGATTAGTTTATCTTGAAGGTTACATATGTTTTCATACTTAGCCAAATTTCATAGCAAGAAGAAAAGACAAAATAAGAATAAGACAAAGGCTGACTTGGCACTAAAAGACAAATCACATTTATTTTAATGAAATAAAGGCAATTATGAAAAGATCGAATAAGTCACTAAGGACCAATCATCATTAAGGAGATAAATATAATTAAATAAGTTCAATAAAGAGGCACGAAGGCCTAAAGGTCTCCACCAATGGCTCCTCCACACCATAAAAAGAGGAATCGAAACCCCAAGAGGGCATTCATTATTCATCATTCATTCAAAGGAAGAAAAACAAACCTGCATAAGAAATACAATAGGGCAACAATAAGAAAGTCTGAGTTTTTGAAGACACTCATCCAAATAGTAGATACTGTTATTAATTCATTTAAAAGCATCATTGCCAAACTGCCATTCATCTTCTATTAACAAGTAAGCACCTTATGATATTTAATTCTGATGGCAGCGGTACCGACACAGGTACGCAGAATTCATATTCTTGTTTCATCATTGATAGCAATTAGTATGCTAACAGTCATATGCATTTGTTCATGTTAATGTATTTACATCGGTTATGATAGCTCTGTCTGAATAGTCATATGATAACTCTCATAGATGTATCAATTCTGATTTATGATAGTCATCATATGCTTATTCTCAAAATGCCTCTGTCATGATAATATTGATTTATGCACAACCATGCTTAATAAGGCAATGTATACATCCCATTATCCATGATGATATAATCATCATGAATAATGACATGTAAACAATCATATAGAGGAATCATTTATAATGTATTTATTATGCAATATTTCAAGTGAATTATCTTGTAAATAATCATATACCATGATATGAGATTTGCTAACCTTCTATGAGAGATAGAAGAAAATTACCAAGAGGCCACATGGGTAGTATTAAGGCCTTTGTCACATGAGGTATAAGATACCCATGATGCAAAAGATGATCATCACTTAGAGGCGTTGTCACATGAGGTATACGGTACCCATGGTGCAAGGATAGTGATATATAGACCTTGGTTACTTGATGTAAGGCATCATAAGAATACCAAGGAGTCTCAAGAGGCCTTGACTCTAAGGTATTAAAGATACCATATTGAGTCTAAAGATAGAGACCTTAGAGCCCCATAGTGGATAATGGTAACTCTCCTCCAATCTCCCATAAATTGTTAGTAAATGACATATAGACAAGTAGATTATAATTTGTATTGATGAATATCTAGATCATGTGAAATGTCATAATAAGAATTTGCAAGGCATATTAATATGGATCATGAAAGTAACATATGAAATGTTAATGATATGCAAGGCATATGCATGATGATCATAAGACTAACTTGTGATATACAAAGAGCATTGAAAGCAATAATGAGATTAGCAATGATGATATGCATTGAAAATAGCTATGAATTCATAATAGTGATATGCATAGAAAATGATCATAGATGAATAATAGTAACTTGCATAGCAATGTATATTGATAAAAATCAATTTTGAACTAAACGATAAAGCAATGTTCTATGTATGAATTTTATATATTGGCTTTAAATGAAAATAGACTAATGTTCTCTTGTTGCAAATTGAAATTTGTGGACAAGGAAAAAAAGAATTATGATTAGTGACAAGGGGACATTGCACATATAATCATTGCATACTCAATCAAAGAAAGTCATATGCAACTTAAAGTAAAAGCCTTTTTAATCAGTGTGCTTTACAACACGTTATTAACCATAAAACTCACTAGATGAGAAATAAGTTAGCAGCAATTCTGAATGAAATAGTTAAGAATGACTGTGCATGACGTCATAACAGCGAAACACATAGGGATCCATATATTCAATTTTATCTTATTTAATAACTAAATTATTAACACTGTAGCATGGAGCTAATGCCCCTTTATGACATCCCACAACTCCTTTGACAACCAATCCTCTTTACTTACATTGCAAATATCTGACAAAAGGATAAACAGTTGCCATGATTGAAGTCCTACTATCAGAGTAAATGTCAGGAGCTCAAATTGCAATTCTATCCTTTGCATTATAATTATTGCACAGCAGGTTTCTTTCGGTAACATCTAGATCACCTGGCTTGAAAGGGAAAAGGGATGCAGTCTCCCTTACATTTAAATCTATATTAGCAAACTTCGATGCTGAAATATTACATGAATGGATGAATAGGAAAAAGGTTGTCTTCAATTGTCCAAGCTACAATAAAAATTGTCATACGTAGCTATACTATCTGTATAACAGCAGCCACACGGAAAGATCCTCCTTGTAGAAGGTCAGGAAGATCATCAAATAGAAAGGCTGTCCTCCAACCCCAACCTTTAGGTGCTTTAGGTAGCAAGGTTCCTGCCTGTGTAAGACTGCCAAAGGTCATAACTTGTCGCTTCGAAGGACAAATCAACTGCTCACAATACCACAAAGAAATATTTCTCAGCATTCATCACCAATATCTATTTTAACTTGCAGACTTCTAGCAGAATGGATTTCTTACTGAAATATGATGATTACACAGAATCACAGGTCTTACCTGATATCGGACAGTCACTTTTTCTCTAGTGTCTGTGTATAGATGGACCTGTACAAGTAAACTTAATAAGAAAACACTTGATATAAAACAACACCCCTGCCTCAGCTTTCCTCTTCAATGGAAGTATTTGCTACCATTCAGGCCTATAAAATATTCTAATGAACACTACCCAAGAAACAAATTGAGCTGGTGGTATGACAACAATAAAATCAAATTTTGACATTCATTGTTTGTAATATTTGGATAGAAAATATATAGGAAGATTAGATACTAGATTCTGTAAATGCTGTAAATAAAGTAACTTCAATGAGAACTTACCTTTTGTTGCAGATCCATGATCTCTGCTTTGCGACGGTGTAGAAATAATCCTGACAAATCAAAGTTCCATGATTGTCATCACAGTTCTAACTGGAATTTGAGGACTTGGTACTCCAAATAATAACTTCATCAATAAAAAGGAAAATAAAATATAATCACCAAGTGTACGGCGACCTTGAGGATCTTCATCCTTAAAAGCCTGCACACTAACCTGTCAACATCCCAAAGAGGAACAGCATTAAAGTGAACACTAGCACTAGAGATGAAAGAACAATGCGCACAAATCCCCACGTTATCACAAAGAAACGTTTCTTGCAGATTAGGCCTGCTTTACTAACTGCTTAGAAATATTCCAACTTTGGCTTCTCCAGTCCGTTTCTGGAATGATATGGCTTGGCAAAGTGGAAAATCAAGTACAAAGCATGTAGGACCATAAGTCTTTAATGGCTTCTCTCAAAGTTATTTATGCCAGACACAAGGTCACTATTTTGCTTCTTCAAAATAAAAAGATTTTATTGATGTTTCTGAACTTTAATTGAGCAGAACTTCTTTGTACCTTCCATAGAGATCCTGCATAGAAAACTTCAGGTGAATGCTTTGCTGAACTATCACCTAGCATGTGGACATCTTCAAATTCCACCCTACAGATGGGAAGATCACAAATATAAGATTCAAAAGTCATCCTTTAAATATTAAACTTTTAAAATGCAATGCTACCATTTTTGTGTTTTTCATCAAGCAGATCATCTAGTGGGTATAAAGATAATACATATGCAACTCACCATTGAAGTCCCACTGCAAAGAAAGTTCTTAAACTTGGGCAAAGCAGGAAGTCGAAGGATCTCACAAAGCAACCATGTTATAAGCTTGGTCTGAAACCAAGAGACAAGAACATTTAAACCTTCTTTGAGAACCAAAAGAAAGGAGGAGATAATTTAATGGTTCTGGTAGAGTCCAGACATGGTGGCTCTTTAGAAACTGAGAGAACGGGAAAAATTATGTATGAGATTTCACCAATACAACCAATTATTTAGCTTTAGGCACATGATGTTTTCCAAAGGGACAGACATCGCTAGATTGGCATCCATAGCTAATTATGTCTCAATTATGCATGTATTCAAAGTATATAAAGGTAATTCTATCACATATCCCTTTCTACATGCATACTCCCTCACCTCCATTGCTCTTATCCATACTCTTTTCTCTATTACCCTATTGATATTCATACACTAAAGAACATGTCCAGTGATCAAACAAAATTTGAGCATCATTTTTAGAATAGCGAGCTATTTACTGTTGCGACCCATTATTGACTAATAGTTACACACAAAAGGAATATCTCTAGAAAAATCATTGAAGACATTGAAATGAGAGGAAGGAGTGCAGTGCAATTTTGCACTCAAATGCAAATCAGAGCTTGAGTGCATCCCATACAGTTTCGAGTTCTTGTACACTGCCCTGTGAATGTAACTGCGTGAAATGTTCAATCACAGGCTTATCTGTGAACTCCCGGCCACTCTATTTGGTATGACTCAACAAACAAGCTCACAGATAAAAGAAGGATGATCGCCATGTCAGCAGCTCCAAACCCCACGGTTTCACCATTTCTTTCTTTCCCGGTAGCATTTTCTCCCAGCAAATGATTATCACACCTCAGCACCAGTACATTCACCAACATTAGAGAAGCAATATAAAAGAATGACCAAAAAGTTCTGAGCTGGAACGCACCCCAGAGAGCATTGCAAGTGTGACAATTTTTTCGCAGGCATGCGAATATAGGCCTGCGACAAGGAAAATGAAATTAAACTTCAGCGCTCAGCAACCCTTGATTCTTTTTATCTAACGGCTCTCATGATCTTTTAAATATTTGCATAGTTGTATCAAGATAACCAGCTACCATTGATCTCCATAATGTAACAGTTGGCAGGAGCTGGAAAGAGTTTGAACTGGAGGCTTTGATGGCAGGAGGTCCCGCCAACCATTGATTTCCACTCATCCAATGGACAGTGAGATGTCTCAAGCATTTGCGAAGAGAGTGTTAATTAAAATGTGAACTGTTGATTTCCCTCATCCAACGGTTGGTGGGGCATTTTAAAGCTTGCAAAGGAATATAGCATAAGGGGAGCACTCTTGGCTGCAAGACGATGACTTGGCAAAGCAGCACCCATGGTGTAGAGTTTTACCCAAGCTTGGCATTAATAAAGAAAGGAGACCCATGTCAAATATTTCAATCAAAGGCTTTGGCATTGGTTAAAATAAATAATAGAGCCAAGACATATTATTTCATTATTCAGCCTCGCTTGAATAGCAGTAAATGGGCTCACAGGTAAAGTGAAAACAAAGGTAAAAGACACGTGGGTAAAAGCAAGATGAGCCCACAAAGAGGTAAAAATCAGAGCAAAGCCATGGACTAAAAAATATTAACCTTGGAGTTAATATCACAGTTGCATGGACACGGATACAGTATCGGATACGGATACGGATACGGGTACAGATACGGCTATTTTTCAAGGTATGGATATGGCTGGATACGCCATTCATAAAAAACACATATACACATATATATAACACAACTTTATAAGTTATTAGAGGCAATTTCCATTACTTTAGAAGCAAATATAGACACATAATATAAATATAAATATAAATATAGTTTGCAAACCTAAATATATTCACTTTCACTTTTAATTTTTAAATAATTAAATATTTACATATATTTTATAATTGAAATAAATTAATAAAAAATACATATTTAAATTATTAAATATTTTTAAATTTTATATACATCTTTAATTAGAGTAAATTAATAAAAAAGTTTTATGTTTATATAAACATTTTAAATTTAATAAAATAAAATATAAATTTCAAACTTTTTAAATTTAATAAAATAAAAATATGAACATTTTATATTGAAATTTATTAAATATTATATATATTATAAGAATTTTAAATTTAACAAAATATAAATATAAATATATAAATATAAACTATAAACTTATTATAAAGTAAATATAAATTATTAAGTATATTATTATAAATATAAATTATTCCTGTAAACTATCGGGAATGCCTTCTTATATTATTATAATATAAAATAAAAAGTATGTGAACTGTCGCCAATGCCTTCTTGATAATAATATAAACTATAAAGTATAAATTTAAAACAATATCATATGCGAATACCTTAATAATATAAAGTATATAATATAACGTTTCAAACACTATAAAATATGCCTTAGCAAGAATAAACCATACCTGCGAAGTGCGAAGGCGAGCTGTTGCAGATGTGCAGAAAATGTGTATCCAAAGGAAACGAAACCAAGTTACAAATGGTGTGCAGAAAATGCGTATCCAAAGAAAAGGCGATTGAATTTGAGGAAGAAACAAAGTTACGAATGGTGTGCAGAGAACTCGGAATATTCAGCAAACAGGAATCACAAGACGCAGTGGATGAAGGAAAAGCTCCATGAAGAATCATATAACATTTTGAAAAACAACCAGCCGACCAGGAAACTCGGGATTTAATGATATAGCCGACTGAAACCCTGCATTTTTAACGAATGAAGATCAAAATACGGCAAAATATTTTCGAGAGCCGTATCCAACAGAGTCGGGCGCGGCTAGGGCAAGCGGGATTTTAGGGCACGGTGGGTACGGTATCCAAGCCGTACCCGCCCCATATCGTACCCGGATCCGTACCGGATACTCAGGTAGGCATGCCCTGTGCAAGGGGGTAGTCGTATCGTGCAACTCTGGTTAATATTAAAAAGGAGATGATGCTTGCGGGTAAGAAAGCAAAAGCCCATTGTTTTACTATTAATTGAATAACCATGCAAAGTCAAATGAAGTCACAATGTAATGGCCCCTGCCTAAGAATAAATAATAAAGACAAAATTTCCCTGTTGATCTTCCAGCCAAAGAGCAGAAACAAATCATAAATTAATTCCGAACTAAGACATAAGAAGATTATTTTATGAAGATATCTAAGACAACCACATCAGCAATAATAAGGACAAAAAAGGGGAACAGCTGTCTCAAATCCTAAACACTAGAAGACAAAGGTAAAAAGGCAGCCACTAGAGGACAAAACAAATAACAAATGAAAAGAAGCACTTAAGGAAATAGAAAGTAGCATTTCCACAATTGGGAATGAGAACAAGCAATTTTAAGGAGGGAGGACTTGTAATGTCCCCTTTTTGGACCCATTCCAACATTCTTGGAAAGTTCCAAAATTCTTGGAGAATTCCAACATCCGTGGAGAACGCCAACTTTCCGTTGACTTTGGATATGCGGGAAAGTAATTAAATAATTAACTTAAGTTGTCTGAAGGATACTTTATATTATTTTCTTAAAGGAAACTTATGTTTGTTTATTTAGTTATTTTAAAAGAAGAGTGGCCAACGTCATAAAGTGATTTTAAAAGAGGGTCAAAAGTGATAACACTAGGCATGGGTACAAAGTGGTGACTTAAAAGGTTATTTTAAAAGTGACATTGAAAATATTCTTGAAAAGTTCCAAAATTCTTGGGGAATTCCAACATCCATGGAGAACGCCAACTTTCCGTAGACTTTGGATGTGCGGGAAAGTAATTAAATAATTAACTTAAGTTGTCTGAAAGATACTTTATATTATTTTCTTAAAGGCAACTTATGTTTGTTTATTTAGTTATTTTAAAAGAAGAGTGGCCAACGTCATAAAGTGATTTTAAAAGAGGGTCAAAAGTGATAACACTAGGCATGGGTACAAAGTGGTGACTTAAAAGGTTATTTTAAAAGTGACATTGAAAATAAGGATTAAAAGTGTTATCAAATAAAAAAACTTCGAAAAGTCTATTTTATTATTGAGGGGAAAAAGTGAAATAAAAGAGATAATATTTGGTTGCCCTAAAAGTGCCTATAAAAGGAGTTGTGCAAAGGAAAGGGTTACTGTGAATTTATTCTCTGTTACTATGTGCAAAACGTGAGTTCTCTCTCTATTTGCCTAAGGACTAAAACCCTTTGGTGAATCCAATTTCGGAGACAAAACCCTCCTAGCTAGTTGTGTGGTTTCACCCAAAAATCACCTTGGTGCTGAATATTGAAATTTTTCCAATTTGCTTTGAAAAATGGAAGTTTTGATGTGTTTTGATTTCCTGAGTGATTGTTAGTTTCAATTTTCTGTGATGGTATTTCAGCTAATAGTTTTACGGATGCAAGCTATTGGAACACTATGCTAGAAGGCTCGTACCATCTTTTGAGGGAGGTCATAACTTATTTTACCCTGTGTTGGGCGTTTGATTTTTAAAGGTTGTTGTCAATTTCTACAGGGTCATACACATTGAAAGGAGGCGTTTTGAAAATAAAGGAAGTCGTTGGCCTTAAGTCTATATTCAACTTCTATATTGGGGGTCGTACACCTTCTTCGAGGCCATACATCTGAACCAAGGGCGTGTGAGGCTTTAGGAGTTAATCGCTCCAGTTTTAGACTCCTAAATCCATCCAATCTGCTGGCTGTACCTTTGGGGGTTGTTTTACATCAGTTCTGAGGTGTTTCTAGAGGTCGTACTGCTGTTCCAGGTGGGCCATACCAGAATGTGATGTATTTGCAGCAGTCTCCATGATTCCTATCAGTTAGTTCATGAATTAAGGGAGCTGTTCTGAGGTGTTTACAGGCTGTACAGTGCTGTTAACTCAGTGAATTAGCAGAATTTCAGTGTTTTGTAAGTGCTGTACAGTTTGTTTCTTCAGCTCAGTGTGTATATCAGACTTCAGTATTCATCTACAGCCACTTGCATACACTCAAATGGTGCTCCATTGTTCACACTATGTGAACCTTATTCCTTGTTTGTCCTTCTGATCTAAGCTAATATGTGTGTTTGAAGCAGTATGATTAGCTGAGTAGAATAATAAATCATTTTGTTGCAGCCAATCTTTGATCATTGCATTATCCTATAGTGCATGTTTCATTCTTGTTGTAATCCGGATGGTAGTACCCCCAGGAGTACGCATTTCATGCACTTATTATTGTAAAATCGGATGGTATTCCGCCAATTAATGTGCATTTCAACATTGTAGACTTTGGATGGTTAACCGCCAGACTTAGATGCATTTCATAGCCCGTTTTGGCATCGAACAAGCTTGCATTGCAATCAACCATTTTGGTTTGATCAAGCTTAAGTTATTCTACCAGTGGCTTGCATTTCTATGCATGTTTGTCTGTCGAAGAGGTGTTGATTTGGGTTGGCTCTGCCACCTACATGCTCCGGTCGGCTTGCCGCCTTTTTTATTACAGCAATGCATTCATCTAGATAGTTGTGTGTGGTCCAAAACACCGTATGCTCTCACCTTGCCCACATCGGGAACATGGGATCAGAAAATGTCAGGACCTTGCATTGGCATTTATATATTACCAAAAATCAAAAAAATTGGTGTGGGACATTACACCTTTTCAATAATACGGAATTTCAATTTGGTTTTTTAGTGAGAAAACTGACTTCATAATGATGGTTTTCTATGTAAGATCTTATGGATGATGGTGTGAAAACTTGTGAGAACTTCATATTAAAGTATTAAGCCTTTGCAGTCTTGAGTAGTTCTTTCCTTCCATCTTTTGACTTAAATTATGAGTATGCCTTCCCTTAATATTGCCTTGTAGACCCCTATGCCATTTTTTTCTTTTTTTCTATTTTTAAACTGTTTATCTTAAATTTGTATTTTGAAGTTGAAGTCTACAAGAACATCTAGCCATCCCCAAGATGATCGAGGGATCTCTAAGACACTCCCAAGTATAGTCAGTGTATAATGCCAATTATTATATTTGATAATATGGGTTATCCGACTATGTATTAATTGTTTGTCACCTCTCGAGTAATTGTAAGTGAGAGTTAGTTAGAGTCGGTTAGTTGACGGTTGTGTTCCTCTTGGCAACCGTCGAGTCCTTTAAATAGTCTTTGTATCGTCAAGGAAAGTAGTATGATCTAGTCGGATCAACTCTGATCCTTGGCCGACCATCTCTGATCTACTTTTGTAATACTTTCATGTGTGAATAAAGATATACTTTTACTCCTCTATCTGGTACGCATTGTTAATTCTATTCATTATTGCAAGTATTCATTTATCAGATAGGCGAGTAAACATTGGCATCGTTGCCTTAAAAGAAATCGGGTCCGATATAAGATATTCATGTCCTTAGACCCTAATAAAGGCGGGAAGAGACCACGTGGTCAGGATCAAAAGATCAGACGATCTCTTAGGCTGGTAGAACAAAGAGAACGCAAAAGAAGACTAAGAGAGATCGTCGAAGTCCGAAGCCGAAGTCCACCCTGAAGTAGAAGTCGGAGTCGGAGCGTGAGTAGGAGTCGTAGTCGGGAGAGGGCACACATTTCCACAACAAAGAATCACACAAGGACAAAGTGGGAGGAGATCGCAAGGCACCTTCTATAGCCAAACGAAGCAAGGATTGATCTTTCCGATCAAGTTGAAAAGTCAAGACAACCTTCTCTGGACGAGAGTAGTTGGGAGATGAAGTCAGATTCCTTCATAGAAGCATACGAGAGCAACCTTTGAGGCATCAAAGTGTTGTCAATTGGAGAAGCAAGAAGCCAAGCCAAAGGTGTATAAAAGAAAATTTGAAGGCAAAACAAGTGCACGAAACGCTGAAGTTGCGGGAAGAGCGGAGGATTCTCACGTGGTCGAGAGTGTGAGAGAAGCACCGGAACATTTAAATCAAAACTCCTTAGAAAGCAGGTTCCAGGCGCTAGGTTTGCATCAGAACAGAACCATGGTAAGCCCCAGTGGAGAAAAGCAAAAGCGGCCCTAGTGAGTTTACAAGCAATGGATCCAAGGATCCCGTCAGGCACTGTAAGACTTGCGAGACAATCTGGATAGCAAATGGGCAAGATGATAAAGCAATTTGGCTACGGTCTATTCCATCCACCTTGCAAGGTGTAGCAATTGACTGGTATACCGAACTTGACCAAGCATCTCAGAACACATGGGAGAAATTAAAGAAGGCCTTTGAAGAAGAGTTTAAATTGCTTCGAGATGATATTGAAATAGTAGCCGAAATTTACAATACCAGGCAAGGTAAGCATGAGAACGTACGAGCTTACAATCGTAGACTTAAAGAACTAGTAAAATTAGAAAAAGAACCTGTCGACGATCTCAAAAAAAGGTGGGAAGGTCTAATTTCGTTCTTAAGAAAAAGGATGAAGGTAGTACCGCCCTCTTCCTATGCAGAATCCTACAATCGGGCGATGGACATAGAAAGTGAAGACAAAATGTCCTCCCATAGCAAAAGAAAAACAGAGGAAGATGGTAGTTGGGATGATAGTAGCGACAGTGAATCAAGAACAATACAAGCGCTCTAGAGGGACATGCTCCTGATGATGAAAGAATTGAAAGCGGAGAAAGAAACTAGAAAAGAATCCACTCAACTCTGGTGTACTAAGTGCAAAAGTGAAGGTCACACCAAAGGTAATTGTCCCAGAAAATTGTTTTGTGAGATTTACCAGGTTATGGGTCATTCGATAAAAGAGTGCCCATATAACTTGAAGACCAGGAGTACACAAGTACTCTTCACATAGGGAGAGCAGTCCACTCCATCAAAGCCACAAAACGCATCTCCAGGTGGTTATCGAAATCAAAGAGGAGGTCGAAGCCAAATACAGTACGACCCTAAAGGACGTCCAATCATATAGTGCCGACAATGTAACAAATGGGGACACTTTGCGAGAGACTTCCAAAACAAGCAGAACAAAGTGCAAGTATTGTGCAAATGGTGTGGACCTAGAGACCATGAAGGCACTCGATGTCCGAAGGAAAAGGCCAACATCAACCTGATTGATGTTGAAAGGCAAAATGAAGTATTTGTCGTTACTCGAGCCCAAGCAAAGAAGGTTGTGTACCCGAACCCAAGTACAGAACAAGCACGATTTCGTGAAGCAAGAGCCAAAGTGGAGCAGACTATGGATAATGAATGACATCACACATGCAAACGCAAGTACGGTAAAAAATCAATTACACTCTAAGAAAAATATTGCAAGGCGAGTACTTCAAACTACCGTACCAATTAAAGTAGTGGATTTATTACAATGTATTTCGGAACTCCGAAATGCTATTGTATCGGGGGAGAATGAGACGGTGAGTGCTACGGCCAATTTGGAGTATGGCAAGAATGAAGACCCAATAATCGAATCTCCATTGTCGAGCGACCAAGTGATTGATCCCATGCTATTAACAGTTAGCACGACAAAGAAACCAGCGGTGGTAAATATGGAGATCCTTGGAAAGAATCTCACCAATACAATTGTGGATGGCGAGTCTAGTGTGAACGTACTTCCGGAAGATACCTAGAGAAGTTTGGGTAAGCTGACTCTTTGACCCTCGACTTTTCAACTGGTAGGTGCAAATCAACATTGTATTAAGGTACTTGGTGTTTTAATGGGCCAAATGGTAATTATTGGAACCCAAGTATTTCTGTTGAATTTTGTGGTCATTTCATTACGGCAAAAAGCATATGATGCATTGTTGGGTCGAGGATGGCTAGTAGCAGCCAAAGCCGACCACAACTGGAAAAAGAATACAATCTCCATTGAAAATAAGGACCAGAAGTATATAATCGATTAAAAAAACCAAGCAGTCAACGAGGAAGCAACTTCCTCTGATTCATCGGATTCAAACTCCAAAGAATGGACAGAGAAGCATGAGCCAAACGACGAAGGGATTCTGGAATTATAGTCATGCTCGAAGGATGAAACAAATTCTCTCCGCGGTCTATTTCATTGGCAAATGGAGGACTATGAAGTATTTCCGTCGGCTTGTAATTTTAATGAAGTTACAGCAATCAATGAAGAGCAACAAAGGAAAAATGATTTTAAAAAGTTGGACAATCTATGTGTGTCGGGAGTAGCACATGGTTCGCAAAAGACGACAGTTCTGATTCCAACAGAAGCATGACTTTATCGAAGAATGCAAAATTCATGCTGGTACGTCTCCAAGTAATAATATTCAAATATTTATTTGGAACGTACGGATACTTGTCGTACAATCAAATCAACTTCACAGCAAAATTTCGAAAGAGGTTAAAATATTGTACAAGAAAATTATGGAGAAGGGAAAATTATTGCGAGACAGAAAATTTTTGCAGTCAGGGCGAAAGAAAGCAAGTCGGCCCCACATGAAAAAATAAAATTAATGGGAATTACTGAGGATAAGAAGAAATTAAAAAAACAAAGTTAATTCATTATTCTCCAACAACCGTACAACTTGTGAATTCTGTACGCCCTTCCTTGCCCACACTCATACGATCCAGTCTTGCCAAACACTGTACGATCCTGCAAATCTCTATCCATATGCCCTAATGGCAAGGACCTAACTGCACGACTTGTCCCCGACAATCAAACCGTACAATTCCGAGAAAAATTGTCCGTACACTCTGCAAAAGACCCTACTATGCAGTCTTGCACTCTCATCGTACATCATTTTATTCTTGTCGTACGCCTCCCTTCCTACTGTACGACCCTGTCTTTCATCCACTATACGATTCCCTTGGTACGGCTTGCAAATCCTCTAAGTCTTGCGCAATTGGTCGTACGATCTAGCCTGGAACTCCCTGTCGTACGAATTGCTGAAATCTTTGTCGTACGGTTTATTCCCCATACTATTGTACGATTTGTTGTTTCAAACTTGGTCGTACATCCTACAGTGTTCACTATACGATCTGCAATTGTTAAATCCTACTGTGCGCTCCAAGCCATACGTCTTGCATCATCCGCTGAACACCTGTTGTACGCCATGCACTTCTCATCGTATGGTCTACAGAGATTTCCTTAGTCTACGTCCTTCACAACTCCCAACTATATGTCGTACGCCAGTCTACCATACGATCTCTTTTGATCATCAAAACAGAACCGTACAACTTATGATTATCCCTCCACTGTACGGCCAACAGCACACAGTACGGAGTGTCAATTTCCTTTAGCAATTCGCATCCGTATGGTTCTTAATTACAACAATACAATTTAATTCTCGGGTGACAAAACAGCCTCTACTACCAGTCATACAAGTTTCATGTATATTTTTTCTACAACCAGCAATATGGTATTGGAGAGAAAAAATGGTGTGCTGCCCCTTGACCCCGCTGGGGGTGCTGCCCCCAGACCCCCACCAAGCTCATTGTTGAGGTTCAAGATTCAAATGATTCAGTTGTACAATCTTTGCTAAGTAATCCTACTATAATAATAAATGAATTTTCTCATATACTTGACCACTTTCTGTCATTAGCTCTTCCGAGCAGAAATAAAGAATCATTTTGTTGGTTGGTGCATTAAATGAATGTATATTCCTAGCATATGGGGACACTAAACAATCTTTTCATGATCAGAATGCTTCTAAGATACTTGCAATACTATCTAGGTTCAATGATCGGTGGGGTACATTATTCTCACCCTTCAGTGTGCCATCAGATTGGGTTCTTTGGTTGGTTGGTCTTCACCACTCTCCATCTACTAGCAGGTGTTCAGATGTGTTGGTTCTACTTCTACTCTTGTACTTTCAGGTTTTCCTCCAACTTCTTCAGCATTGTCGTCAGTTTGGCAAAGCTTACCTAATGTCACTTGATACTTCATGGTTTTCTATCGTCTAGAAGACAATTTTTTTTTTTTTTTTTTGGGGGGAGGGGGGGGTGGGGTTGATATAGTTAGTGTATAATGTCGGTTATGATAATATGGGTTATCCGACTATGCATTAATTGTTTGTCAGCTCTCGGGTAGTTGTAAGAGTGAGTTAGTTAGAGTCGGTTAGTTAACGGTTGTGTTCCTCTTGCCAACCATCGGGTCCTTTAAATAGTCTTTGTATCGTCAAGGAAAGTAGTATGATCTAGTCAAATCGACTCTAATCCTTGGCCGACCATCTCTGGTCTACTTTTGTAATAATTTCATGTGTGAATAAAGATATACTTTTACTCCTCTATCTGGTACGCATTGTTAATTTTGTTCATTATTGCAAGTATTCATTTATCAGATAGGCGAGTAAACACCAAGCCCAAATATGCGCAATGCTTCTTGCTGTTTTGGGTATTTCAGGGTCTTTTCCCCCTTTTTTAAAATTTTGGCAATGGCCCGGAGACATAACCTGACCAGCCCTGCATGCCCAAATGGTACAGGAACAAGAATGCCCAAGAAAGGCCTCAGGAGTCCAGACACATCCCCGCGTATCCCTTGTGGAAACTGAAGCACATTTCAGCATCATCACAAAACCCATAATCATCTAAGGATAAAAACTGGAACAGTGTCCTATAAAGACCTCAAAGAACATTGCAGCTTTTCAAGGAAAAGAGCATGGCCTCATCCAGATGATAACTATTTGAAGCAAGCAACATAACAAAGAAAGCCCTAGAAGACTCTGTCTGGGACTGACACTAGTAAGGTCTTGTTGTTTCTTAATATCTTATCACTATCTACTTGATTTCTGTTTTATCCTGTACTTGCCTGAAAATTTTAATTCAGGAGTAGCATATCACAGCAATGACTTCATGCTCCTTAATACTGTTTGCTGAATTGAGTAAAACTTCAGTTCAGGTCTACAGGCACGAATATGTTTGTTGCCTAATCTGTGCACATGAACTGGGACAAAAAAGAACATTCTTGCACCAAAGCTAAAGGAGGGTAAAATAAAAATATAAGATCACTGCCCTTGCCTGAATTTTCTTTAATAGAAAATTGCACAACCACACAGAACATTGAAATTAGGATGAAGTTTTCTACTTACAGACCCTACCGTTGAGGCTCAAAAATCGTTCAGGCCGCAACAATGAGAAGCTCAAGCAAGCTACACCAACCGTGCAATCTCCGGAGAAAGCCGGCTTCTCTGTCTACTCTATTGATATTCTAATGTTATCCAAAACTAACATTCACAGGGAAAAGGGTTAAAAGGTGGTAAAGGTTTAGAGAGATACATAAAAAATAAAGGAGGCAATGTGCCAGAATAAAGAGCAGGAAACTCTGCAAAGAAAAACAGAATGCACAAGAACACAATCCACAGAGAATGCAGAACCATAAACTCATTTGCAAAGGGTGAATAGGAGTTCTGGGTCTCCAATGTGAACATCAGATGCCAAGAGAGTACAATCAATCACAACAAGAAACTAACCAATGGGAAGAATTTTCTTGCAACTGAGGGTGAGGAGGAGGTGTGAGGACTCCAATAGTAGTATCAGACGCCCACAGAGTACGCTCAACACCAGCAAGAAAATTCAGACCAAAATATGCAGAGAAATGCCAAGAATGCAGCCAAATGGAATCATTTATTTAAAGAGACCACTATCGATTAAAAAATCATTTCCGCTCAACATGCTATATGATTTGCATTTTATTAATATTCAATTGTAGTGAAATATTCACTACACCTATGCGCATGATATAATGGTTTGTCTGTTAGCTGTTTGACGATAGGTAACAAGTTTGAGTCCTGTAGTGAATGTTGTTGTGTTAGTTGAGTTGGTCCTTGGTGGATGAAGTGCTTTGATGTACGGGTATGAGGCCCACCGTTTGTGTCCTCACCAGCTAGGACAGGTTAATCCAAAATATATATTTATTCACTACACCTACGTCTTATTTGACAGCCCTCATCGGTAAATTCATTGAAGTATGCAAATCTCAATGATGAAAATAAGTAAATAACTTCAATATTTGTTATGTTTCTATGTAGTTTCATAGTGCAAAGAGAACAATAACAGGAATAATAGGAAAATCACTGAGGAACAGCAAGTGCAAGAAAGTAACATGCAGAAGAGACAAGGTGGATATGATTTAAGCTGTAATACATTATTTTCATCTAGTATAATATATGCATATAAATTAGAAAGTAGTCAACCGTGCAAGGAACCTTTCAACCAAGCCTTTCTGTATCATTTACTTTTATTAAATATGGGTGAGAAATTGTAACAGCAACTGACCCAAACCGAAAAGGTGGGAAATCACGCAATGGAGTGCGCATGTCCAAAGCAATAGGAGATTCCTCAGGTGCCTCCCACTCCCGTCCAAGGGGATGCTCTTGTGGATCAACTCTCTCCATGGAAACTTTGCTGCAGCTAGTGGAAACTGCAGTATCTCTAGCTATTCTGCAATGTAAATTCTGCTCTTCAATTCTTGGTGTTTGATCTGAATGAATTGGAATGCTACTACCAGTTCCCTGACTTAGTCCCACAGCTGCTGTCAAGCCATCTCTAGGTAGATCAATTTCTCCAAAGTCAACTCTCCCTTCTGATTGCTCATTCGCTAGGTTGTGCTGGTTATTCCTACCCCCCAATCCATAAGGAACACGGGAAAATACAACCCGTGTTGGAGGCCAAGTTGCCTCTGGAGGACCAAAGGTAGATCCTCTACCAATTCCTGCAAGACCATCTACAGCTCCTCTTACACGTACTCGTACCGGTACAGGGGACCCATTTGTTACTCCTGTTGCATCTCCTGCATATATACTTCCTACCGTTCCAGCTCCACTATTTCTTTGTTGATCGTCCCTGTAAAAACTATCATTAGCTCGACCCTGTGAAAACAAATAAGTCTGCCTACACATGCAAAGCTGGCTTATGAGGCAGCAACTCTTGCATGTGTCAGCAGCTATTGCTAGGACTCTGTTTCTCAGAAGCATCTGCATGAAGAAAAATTAATAACCTTTTAGTACTCTCCATATGCATAGGCCACAGAACTGAATAAGTACTTTTGGCACGTTTAAATTGCTTATCAAGATTGAAGCTGAAGACAGATTTCTCACCTGTAACCACAGACCATCATACACCGATTTGCATGAGAAACCTAATTCTTCCAGCTGCCTCCGCACATCAAGCATTCCTTCAAAGGTCATGTGACAGTACAGGATATGACCACCTTCAAAAATACTAAGCAGTGCATCTAGTTTTTCAGTGTCACTGAAATCACTTTCCTTAGGACAAGCTTTTATCTGTTTTGTTTCTACGACTCTTCCACCCCATGATGGTGTAGGGCACGAACCATACCTTCCCCACTCATTGGGAAAAGCTCTGTTGAATGAAGTGAACTTTGATGATGAGCACTGCTGTGATTGATCCTTAGAAGGTGATATTTTATTAACTTCTTTACATGCAGATTCCTCGACACTTGTGCTATAATCTCTAGCTCTGGTTGGTTCTATCGCCTTCTTTGATGATGAACACTGCTGTGGTTGATCCTTAGAAAGTGATATTTTATAAAAGTCTTTACATGCAGATTCCTCAACGCCTGTGCTATAATCTCTAGCTCTGCTTGGTTCTACAGCCTTCCACATTCTGCTATGAGGCTTGCATATGCCTGTCTCTATTTTTGATTTAGTTACTGAACCATTCTTTCCATTTCTGTGGCCACATGCTATTCCTGCATTCTTGGAAGAATAGCCCCCCTGGTTTGTAAATGTATATTTTGCTTCACATCCCTCTTTAAATTGAAAATCTACCACAGAATCAGCAAGCTCGACAAGTATTTCAAGTGCCATTTGATGATTTTCAAAGTTCTTACAAGTACAAATCTGTTCTGGATCTGCTTGAAATTGTGGTTTGTGTTCTAACTTATCATTTACTTGTTCTCTTTGGATGACCACCTCTCTCGTGACTTTAAAATCTTTAGGCAAATTACCTCCCTCTACTGTATTTGACAAAGGGGAATGATGAATTTCCAGTAAACAGCCCTTTGCAAGAAGTATGCTTAATGCAAGCTCAAACCTGAATGATAGTTAAAAGCTAAAACCATTAATCCAGAAGAGGAGATTTTTAGCAACAATTGTTTGCTCAAAATAGTAGTAAACACAGAAGAAAATTGCCATTACCTCTTCTCTTCATTTGGCACCCACAGTTGATCAGATGTCAAAAGAGTGCAGAGAGTCTGAGTGGAGAGTTTAGGAAGAGTCTGCACAGCAAAGGTTTCATATGTTAACAATTTTGCCATAAACAATCTCTGTGACAAAGGCCATGAAAAACAAAAACAATCTTCATCTCAATAAGAAACATAACAAGCTAAAAACAATGTTTTAAAAGGACATACAATGAAACATACAGTATAAAATGACTCAAATCCAGTTGATTGCCACATCCAAAAGATTCTTAATAAAGCTCTCATTATATACTAATGCCATATAAATCTTCACAATAAAGCCAACAAGGATAGAAGTAGAAAGTTACAAACACACTATGTGTTAGTGTTTTGATTTGTCCCTTTCAGGACAGCACAAAATGGAACGGTGTGTAACGAAGGATTAACCTTTTTTCAAATTGGAAGGGGAAGCTCCCTTGTAAACGGAACAAAACTAACCCTAAAACTTTTGGGCACAATCTTTAGTTTTCAGTATACAAACAAACTTAAAACAAACACCTGTTTTTCTGTTCTTGGATATGAGCACAAGCCTAATCAACACTTCTACACAAGAGGAGAGTTTTTATGATAATGATAGGGAGGACTCTAGGCTGCCTGCTCTGCATCCTGTAGGTGTACAAGACTGTTTGACAACTCTAGCCTTCCTACCAATTCAAAGTACTAAAAGACATCTTTCTACACAAAAATGTCAACTAACATCCTCAACTCTTTGCAGAGATGGAAAACTCCATTTCTCTGCTTGGTGTGGGACACATACCTTGTCCTCACTGCTTCCAAGATACTGCCTCAATGGCACATAACATTCTGAGCCTGTTACCCACCCTTCTCACTCTGTTCAAAGGTCTGGACTGCTTGGTGCTCACTTTCTTTCTCTCTATTTTCCACCCCTGCAAGTCTATTTTCCTACTTGTCTATCTAGCCGGACTCCTTACTGAGCTCGCCTAGAACAAGCATGCATTGCCTCTAATAGACAATCCGACCACCCCACAAAAGAAAAACAAACAAAAAGCATGACTCTGCTTGATGGCCTCCATACTGTACAGTGGAACTTGAGGAATCATCAATACAGAGTCATGGTTTGCAAAAGAGAACAAAATTGCAGAAACAGAAATGACTAATCTACTTCAGAATGGTAAACTGAAAACAAAACAGAGATACACAAATGGTCGAACTACTGTACTTTATTTTTATTCAAAAATTCTGATTACATCAAAATGCTTCACACATCAAAATTCTCTTCTTCGATTCTTCTGCTAAACTCCCTTACAGAAAGAATGCTACATCTTAAATATTTGCTCATGTCCGTTACAGGACGGTTCAGTTTCCAGACCGGTTGGTATTCCAACTGCTGGTTCAGTTCTGTGCTATCGCCAAGATAAACTTAAGTGTCTCACCGAAACATGCATATGCTTTCCTATCAGCAAGACTTCTCTTTATCGGCCTGCCCAAAATCTCTTCCGCCGATATATCATCTCACCCTGATGACCTTTGTATCCCGTAGACTCCCATCGGCAAAAGCTACCACAGTTGGCACAATTTTCTTTCCACTCACCGATCTTAATTCTTACACCGATGCACACTTTGATCTGTTGACCATCGGTAAGGCTTAGCCTATCGGCCAGCGCTTTTCAGGTCATCCCGATACTTTACCTTATGCCGATGTGCTTCGTTCATTCCTCTCTGTTGGTGTGACAATACATCGTCGGCGCAAGAAATGAAGCTTGTGCCGATGCCTTTTATCACCCCGATACATACTCCTTTCGCTGAACCATTGAACCTCAACAGCGAGGTTCAATCGCAAGGTTCAACAGTGAGGTTCAACCTCCAACAAAAATGACCGGCGATTTCAACTCCACCATTCAATAAGAATGAACCCGTTGAACCATTGAACTTCAACAGTGAGGTTCAACCGCGGGTTCAACGAAGAGGTTCGACGACAAGGTTCAACCGCGGGGTTCAACCGAATGGTTCAACTGCAAGGTTCAACAGAATGGTTCAACGGTGCGGTTCAACTACGAGGTTCAACCGTTGAACAAATGCCGAACACCTTCAAACATACATTCATTAACTTGAATTCCACTTGGCTCAAAGGCCGATCAAAAACAAAATGCTTCTACCGCCAATGCATTTTCAGAAAACTCGAAGAAAACTAGAAAAACTCCAAAGACAAAATCACATGCTGCAAACTCAAAATTGACAAACCAAAAAAACTATGTATGGCTGCATTGAGCCTTGGTGCTCCTGCACCAGATAATCTATTGACTTAAAGCAAACAACCTATAGCAGCTAACAAATGTTCACTATTTCTAGCTAAAAGCAGGGTCCAAAAAGCATGAGTACAACACATGGATTGAATTGGATAAACACACACACAAGATGTTATGAATCAAATACAACGATTCACACACAAAGCTAAAAAACCCAAATCAATAAAGACTGCAATAGACAGCTTGAAATAATTATCAAACAGTATTCAACTCAAAATCACATAAGTGGGTTTGAACAGCAATTTCAGCAGCAAGTAGGCCAAAAATCACCATTGGCTAAAAATCTAAGTGCATAAAGCACTTATTTTTAAAATTGTACAATGCTTTGCATGCTCAAGTTTTGCAATTTATTCAAGATAAATTAAAAAATAAACTACTGAAGTTTCTATTGTAAAAATAGTTTCCTTGCACACAAATGAAACCTCATATATCAAATCCTCTGAAAATTTATCATCTAAATCTAAAAAAATTCAAATAAATTTCTAACAACTACCAAAAATATGAACTCTCCAAATTAGACCTTTTAGAAGGTTATCTAAAAATAGCCATCATCTTAAATAGCTACTCGGAGACATTGATCAGCAAATCTGGAGTAGTACCAGCATCCTTAGTATCCAAGATTCCTACACCCTCTGGAACAAGTTGATGAACCTCTGAACTTGTGATTCCTCAAGCAACAGTTCTCCATATGGATAACTTGGACCTCAAGGATGTACTCACTTCTGGTCAACAAAGTATCAATCTCAACTTGTCCTTTTTTCTACCATTTGAATGTGAGCCAATTTATACATGTTTTCTAGACTTCGTGCTTTACCAAGTTTGTCTTTCACTAACCTCTAAAATTCAGTCCTCACCTCCACATGCTCAATTTCCTAATCATTCTCATAATAAAAGGTACAACAAATAGCACAAATGAAAGTGGCAATATTTTCTTCAATATCGCCTAGCTCACTCTTTTGCTCCCTCAATGTTTTAACTGCATCCTCAAGAAGCTGAATCACAAATTTATATTGTTCTGCCCATCCAATCGAGGGATACTCTTTCACATTTGCCACCACTCTCATCTCTACCAGTTTCTGTAAGCCAGTGGTGTGAATCTGATTGAGCATTTCCATGAAGCACTCATGTGTAGAGATATTATCAAACATGGCATGCTAGATCTTTGAAATATCATACTTCATCTTATACACTATACCCAACAAATCATATAGTGTATCAATAGTCTAAATACCTCGATGGCATATTTGTCAATCCACTCTTGTGTGTTCCTTCCACATGCAACTTGCTGATCCGGTTGCTTTTTCTGATCATCAGAAGGCAATATATGTGGCACATACAATGAAGAACTACGAATGGGCTGCAATAGATGAGCAATAAACTCTCAAAGCTCTTTGATTTCAGCTTTGAGGGCAGCCTTGTCCTCACGGTCCCTGAGGACCTTTTCCTTGAGGTTATCTAATGCAACTTGAGAGAAGTTAAGGTCTCTCTGTCATGATTTTGAGCCCAAATTATTCTCAACAACCTGAAAATCAGTAGGCTCAAACTCATGAACTACTTTCTCCTCAGGAGGAATAGTTGTCTTGCCAATCTAATGGCCCCTCTATGTTCTTCTTCACAAGTGATTGCCTCTTTGGCTTCTTCAGAGCCAACTCTACAAGAAGCAAGATGAGTTGAAAAATCAATTGCAGTCTCCATCTTCCTGGTAAGCTTGACTCTCACCCATTCAGGTGCTTCTCCTACATGAATTCTAGAGGGCTTCTAACAGGAGAAGGAATGGTAATGGTAGGTGGCTTGGGAGAATGGATAGTGGAATGAACTAGAGATAGAAGGTTCTAAGAACAAGATGGAGGAGGAGGAGGTGCTATGGAAGGGAATTTAGAAGTGGATGAAAAGTAACATCCTTAGGTGTGGGTGGTAGAGAGTGATGAGTAGATGTCCTGGAAAGAGACATAGGAGTAGGAGCAGAAGAACCATGAATAGGAGACATAATCTAAGGTTTTGGATTCAGCTGCAAGTGAGGAGATTTCACACTGTTCCTTGTAGCTAATTTTAACTTCTTGATCCTAAGAGATGAATTTGAATCACCTTTCCCTTCTTTCTTCTTCATCACCTCCACTAGAGAAGCAGGAGGTGCTACGAAAGGGAATTTAGAAGTGGATGCAAAAGTAACATCCTTAGGTGTGGGTGGTAGAGAGTGGTGAGTAGATGTCCTAGAAAGAGACATAGGACTAGGAGCAGAAGAACCATGAATAGGAGACATAATCTAAGGTTTTGGATTCAGCTGCAAGTGAGAAGATTTCACACTGTTCCTTGTAGCTAATTTTAACTTCTTGATCCTAAGAGATGAATTTGAATCACCTTTCCCTTCTTTCTTCTTCATCACCTCCACTACCTTTAGTGGCTCCTATATATGTGACTCCATATGAAGACTGTCTCTTGAGTGGATTGGGATATGGTGGCTGACTTTTAACTATTATCTTTTAGCGTTCGTATAGCTCTCTGAGGAATCTTTGTTTGCAAATACTTCTTGCTTCAACCCATCACAAGTTTTGTCTTGTCTAAGATCGAAATGCTTTCTTTGATAGACCAATTCACAAAAGGCGAAGGTTGTTGGTTCATGTGAGACAAGACTTCAAATTTTAAATCCAAAAGGTCTTCAAGTACCTCTTCAAGAGCAATATTGACCAATCCACATAAGGCGAAGGTTGTTGATTCATGTGTGATGCTACAAACTTAGGAGACAAGACTTCATATTCTAAATCAAAAAGGTCTTCAATTACCTCTTCAAGAGAAATATTGACCAATTATTTTATAGTCATGCAACTATATCCTCTTCTCTTAACCTCATACTCTTCTATTTTTGGCACATGCTTGAATCCAAGCCCCAATCTCTCAAACATAAGGCCCTTAGAATCATAAGTACGCTTTTCATAGAAAAGCTTGAAATTGAATTTTGCCATCTCTCCACTAAGATAATTGGAATCAAGGACTTATATTTGTACATACTGAGCTGAATTGGCAAACCAACCCCCAACTTATGTCTTCCTCTCAAAAAGAAGTGAACCTCAGAAACTTGCCTACAATACTCCATCGTGACCACCTGATCACTAGGATATTTTGGAAGCACGTAGAGGAGAGAAATGAACACACATATTTTGATGTAGGTGAAAGTAGGAAATTGTATAAATCAATCAGCCCACTCTAAAATCATTGCCCTAGCCTGCTCTGAGACCCTAATATGAAGTTGTTCATCCAATCTCCTCATCACTCACTCTATGATAGTGTTTTAAAGACTCGCTATACTCTAACTATGTCAAGTGTCTATAAATCTGAGTGGTGTTGAATCCTGAAACTCTAGATAAACCAGAAAGATCCTGCCTTAGCCATGACATAGACCAATTAGGACACCATATGGAACTCAAGGTCTGATCAAACTTTGAAAGTTGTTTATGAATGCACTCACTAATCAAGACAACCAAGTCAAAGTAGATTTTACCCTCACAAATGGAGTTCATGATGAAGAACATCCAAGATTTGAATGGCATTGCCTTTTGTAACTCAGTTCAACAAAGTGATCATCAAAGAGAGCTCATCCTTGAATTCATTCCTTCTTATGAACTTTGGAAAGCATTTTAGCCTCTTGACTTGCTTCGGTCAATGCTTTCCAACTTGTTTTTGACACTATTCGAGGCTTTTGTTCAATATGTCTTCACATTCTTCTAGATTTATGTCTTGAGTCTCCTCATATAGCAACAAATTGAAAGCACTTTACACCGAATCAGCATAAAATTTAGCAAGAACTTGGCCATTTACCATGCAGATTTCCCTCTTTCCAAGGTCAAATTGTTTGGCACAAGCGATGACAAACTCTTGGCTCCGAGTGGAAATGGAAAAGGATGCAGCTTCAATGAGCCCAGTATCTCAGAGCCTTTTTATGATTTTGTTGCCACTCTTGATCCTCTCCTCCAAATCCACCTCTTGCACATTCACATGCCCTTGCTCCATGTCTTTGATTTTGGATATTTAGACCAACACCAAAGGGCATTCCATGATCTGTAAGTGATACTCCATGATGAAAACCTAGGCAGCAAGTTCTATTCAATCTTGGTGACTTTGATCTGGGGAAAGCTCCGTCCTTTCGCTAAAAAACCACACTCAAACCCTATTCATAAGGATAAATCTGCAATTTAGGTGCTCTACAAACCCCAGGGCACAGCCTAAATCAAACAAAAGGTGCCAACCCTTCACGTAGTCCCCTTTGATGAAAATCTGCACAATAAACCCTAGATGCTTTGATGTAAAAATCAGTGAAAATGAGTCTTCAAAGCCTTTGAAAAATGCTGAAACCCTAGCCCTACAACATACTACTGGAAAAACCTGTAAAAATCTCTACAAGATGCTTCTAACAGCAAACAATGGCACTCCAATCCTGCTGGAAACTTACTAAATAAATCCTCACTCTTGTCTAGAGTTATAAGACTCACAAAAACTCACCTAGACTTGGCAAGTCCTGAGCCAGTTTAATCCATCCAAGGCCAGCACTATCAAGACCCAGGTAGTAGGCGAGTCTTCTCAAACTCAGCAAGCCCTGTTGCTAAAACTCGATCATCAATCACACAGCCATAAAAAGAAAAAAGAAAAAGAAAAAGAAAAAAACTACTTCTTAACCATAAAAATTAAAAGTACACCATTTGGCCTAGTAAAACTTATTTTTTATATATGAGCAAAAATTTGAAGATGAAAAGTAGGCTTGTCTTATGCAAGACAACTTAGAGATCTACCCTTTTAAACATTTGTGGAATGTGGGGAGGAAATTGTTGAGGGATGGCCAAGAGATCAAGTCTCTACATACTCTATTCGTTGAAGTAGGTCAATAATGGATCAATACTTGTGTCCTAGTAAACATAGACTCTCCATTTGTTATGGGAGTTATAACTTTGAGCTAAATATGTATATCTTAAGTTTGTTTGTTGTAATAACTACCCTAGTTTTTTCGAAAATATGTTAGCTGAAATCTAAGGCACAGGCAGTCTTCGAAACACTTTCTGATCACCCAGATCCCGTGGGGGGCAAGGTGAGAGCATACAATGTCTAAATCACATATCTATCTAATGCATGCAAGGCGGCGCAGCCGTCCTATCTACCACTTATTCAGTGGGACCAGAGTGTATAAACCCTGGCAGAATGTCTAAGCTTGTTTGAGACCAAAATGGTCGATAAGCTCGTTCAATGCCAAAACGGGTATTAGTGCAAATTGCTATAAATACTGGCGGTAAAACCATCCAGTTTACAAAATGAAGTGCAAGCAAGAGCACCACCGGCGGTACTACCTTTCGGGGTTTACAAACTAAGTTGCCGAATCGGGTACGGGTACGTGGGTACGGTACGCCGGTACGGCAAATTTTTTTGGGGGAGTTGGGTACGTTTGGGTACGTCGGTGTAAAAAAAAGAAAAAATAATAAATATATATGTATTTGCAGCCTGACATATCATGCATATGCTAAACAAAATTGAAAATTACCATAAATGTTACACATTTGAAATACAATAACATAGATATGCTAAACAAAATTGAAAACTACCATAAATATTACACATTTGAAATATTATATAGTAATATACTATTCCAAATTCGATATTCATATTGATATCAACGATAATTTGTCAAAATTTGAATGTCATCATAGATATTCATTGTTCATTGGTTCAAAACTTCAATATTAAAACAAAACAAGTAGTAATTACTAATATCTAATCACTAATCAGCATTATATTGGTCATCATGAAGACCAACATCAACATCATCATTGACATTGTCAATAGATAATCCAGGTAGATGAGAACATGATGCAGTATTGACACTATCACTAAAAGTATGCTGGCTATCTGAGTCCACAAAAAGTGAAGATTCTGTGGCAGCTGAAAAATCCAAGTCAGTTCGCTCTGGATCTACATCCCACAACTTTGTGCCCCCTTCCTTGTACTCATTTTGTGTGTGAGTAAGAAGGCGCAAGTTGGAATGCACAAAAACTAACTCCTCTGCCTTGCTTGATGCCAATCGGTTGCGTTTCACTGAATGGATGAAGGAGTATGTACTCCAATTCCGCTCAGATGAAGAGGTACTAGCAACCTATTGAGGCAAAGTGAGAGAGTTATAGTTATAAAATTGTAAATCAAACTTCAAATTTGTTTCAAAATTTTAAACTAACAAGTTTACTATTTTAAAAATGAAAAACAATTCAAATTTTAAAATTAGAGAGTGCAATAAAAAATAAGAAACTTACTTGGGATAAAACTTTGATTGCAAGACTCTGCAATTGTGGTGATGTTACACCATTGAGGTACCACCAAGTATGAGCATCCTTCCTATACTTGTCACGAAGAGCTGAAACACTTTGATTATTGGAGGCTATAAATTCCAAACTCAATTGTAACTATATCCTCCATTTCAGGATCAAGGAAGAGTTTAGTAAATGCCTTTCTATACCCTTCATTGACTTCTGGATCTCTATATGGTGCAACCCTTGATGGCATAGCAAGAATCTCATCACTATAAAACTTGGGAGTCAATGCAAAGGCAAGAAGATGTAGTGGGGTGGTCATTTTGTTCCACCGATCAACACAAATTGTTTGCACCTCTCTGAAGAAAGTTTCTTCAAGATCTTGCTCTTTTTCATTTATGATGGACCTCATCTTCTCAATCATTGAGTCGATGCCATCATACACCTCTCCCAAACATGGCTTATCCATGTCAGTAAAACGGATCATACTCATGATGGGCTTGGTGAAACTAAGAAGATATTTCACACGGTCCCACCAATTGTCATCTAGGATCAACCGCTTTACATTTGCTGCCCTGTCACTATTGGACTGCCTCCATAGGGACCAACTTTGGCTAATGACCATGCTAGAAAGTGGCACCTTCACCTTCACAAGTCGTCTCAAGACGATTGTGTTGGATGCAAATCGAGTCTCAGCAACCTATTAAAAAAATTAAAACAATGAGCAAAAGCATACTTAAATAATAAATTTTAAAAAGTAAATTAGAAATTTCAAATTACTAATTAGTAATTACAAAATCTAAATGTAAAATTTAAAAATTTAGTGATTCAATTACCTTCAATAGCTCCAATTGTGAGAATGATCTAAAAATGGCTTGAGACATGTGATGGTTTGTGATGAACATTTGGATCTCTTCAGCCTCAGCATAGACTTGTTTGATCCACTCTATCTTCCTACCCAACTTTTGTAACATGAGGTTAAGTGAGTGGACAGCACATGGTGTCCAAAATATGTGTGAAAATCGTGTCTCAACCAACATACCAGCTGCTCTACAATTCTTTGCATTGTCTGTTATGACTTGGACAACATTTTCAGGACCAACTTCTTGAATGCACTGTATAAGGATGTTAGCAATAAATTGTGCATCCTTCACTTGCCCTTCACAATCCACAGCTTTCAAAAACATTGGCCCTTTAGGGCATATTGCAATCACATTGATTAGTGGTCGATTTCTTGTATCCTTCCATCCATCAGAAACAATGGACAGCCCTGTAACTTTCCATGAATTCCTAATGGGAGCCAATGAAGAGTGTATAGATTTTACCTCTTTTGCCAATAGTGTGCTACGCACCTTCTCATAACCTGGGCCTTTGTACCCTTTTGGAGCCTCATTTACCTTTCTCAACATATCTTGCCAATACGGTGATCGAACAACGTTGAAAGACAAACCATTTGCATAGAGGCATCTTGCAACAGTTTGATCTGCAATCTCTTTAGCATCAATCTGAAATGCCCTCTCCAATGGACCCTTGGTTCTCTTCACAATAACAGGCTCTTCTTCATTCCCACCCAAAAATGGGTGGCTGTCTACTGCATCATCAGGTGAAGCACGAGGAGAAGTAAGGGGTCTTTGTGATCCCCTTCCTCTTCTCAAAGGATGGTTTGCACTGCGAGCAATTCTTGCATCTGCTTCCTCTTGCTCTCTAACATATTCTGCTATTTGATGACGTGACAAACCATTACCATCCGGTCCTGGACATGCTTTGATTCCCAAGTTTGAAATGGCACAGAAATGAGCTTTCACTCGGCTGTAGGAGCTAGTATACTTAAGCTTACAGATACTGCATATCCAAACATACGTCCCACCACCTCGAACATTCTGTATCATTTCTACATGCTTCCATAAAGGTGAACTAGGGTCGGTTTTGAAGGTGGGTTGACGAATAGTACTAGAACTGGCTGCCATTGCTCCCTGTCTACAAGAAATTCAAAAAACAAATATTTATTATTGAACAATAAATTAAAATATTAAATAACAAATAACAAATGTATATAATAATATATAAATTTTATTTATAAATTTATAATAAAAATTAAAAATAAAACAAATTACATACTATTATAAATTAAACTAAAATATACTAACAGTCTGTTATAAATTACATGCAGAAAATTAAAATATATATTACATATTTTAATTATAATTTAATAATTTATAATTAAAAAAAACAAGTTAAATTAAAGTATGGTTATAAAACTTATATACTAAATAGTAAATACTAAATAAAAAACTTCATTAATATATTATTTTAAACAGTATATTTAAATTTAAAACTTCTTGTATATTCTATATTTTAATAATATGCTAATAAATATTCTATAGTTAAACATACAGATATCAAGGAAATGTTAAACATACTAATAAATATTCTATAGTATATTAAAAAAAAAATAACATACAGAATATAAAAATAAGAAACTTCTAAACTACTATTGTTTCTAAGTTTAAAAATAATAAACTTCTACCAAAGTTAAACTGTTAAAATATAAAAACCTGAGAAATGAAGGAACTTCGTCTTTCGCACAGGAAACCGAAAACTTTGTCTGAGGCGTTGGATATTCCCTGAGTCGGGCGTCGCACGTTGGATATTGTCTAAGGGCGTCGGGCGTCGAGCTCTAATTCTTCAGCCAGGTCGCAGCCTTCTAAGGTCGCAGCCACCAGGTCGCAGCTGTATAGCCTCAGATCAATTCTTCAGAGCAGCGAAAACTCCCTCGAAAACTCCCAGGAAAGTCGGTCGGGCGTCGCACAAGAAAACTCCCTCGAAAAATTGCGGCGGCAGAGATGAAAAGTAAAACGTGACTAGGTTTTCGCTTTTGTTTGTCACTTTTCGTTTTAGGTTAAAAGGTCTGGCCGCTGGCGTTAAATCAATTGTTTTTAATAAAACAAAAGTCAAAGTCAGAAATCTTTAAAAAAACTTTAAAAAACTTTTAGAAACCTTTTGAGTCTTCCTGGAAACGCCACGTTAGCGCGGGAATCGGGAGGAATCTTTAGCAAGCACTCAGAAACGTCTCGGCGTGTATTTGGCAAAACCCTGGTCGAATCCACAGGGATTCCGGGCCGTACCAGATTCCGGTACGGACCGTACCTGGAATCGCCAGGGTAGGGGGGAAGATTCGGTAACATAGTTTACAAACATAGACAATATTACTTTAAACCCTCCATTCCAATTGAACATTAAATCTAAATTTAGAATTTCAAACTGCTGTGATAACAAAATCAGAACTAATTATGCTCAGAAATCATCAAATTATATGAAGGAAATCATATACTAGTGCTTGCAGCTGATGGGAGATGTTGTAATCACCGCAATGGAGCTGCCCAAATTGCTGAACTGAAGATAACTCACTGAAACCCCTGTTGTTATAAACTGAAGTCACTGCTGCAGGTCTGAAATGCATACCCAGCACCCCTAAATTCACTCACCAAGTCACAAACACCAACTTCTCTCTCCAAACACTGCAGAACCCTTCCTCATACCAAGGCGCTCACATTTGAGGCATTTTTGACAACAAAAGGGAGGCGTTCAGATTTCCCAGCCTCACGTCCCCCATTCCTCATAGGTACGGCTTGTACCAGGTGTACGGCCTGCTGGTTCTTGGGTTTCCTTCCATCAAAGTCCTCAAAACAGCTAGGAATCTAGGCGTCTAGGGTTGCTCTGAATTACCATTGCACTTTCCCATCATTCCGACAATGATCAACATCACGGCAAGTAAATTTGTATGGCTGCCCCAGGAAAAATGGTACGGCCCAGCCGAGAGAAAAGTCCTTCAAACACTTCCACAAACAATATTAAATCACACCAAAATTATAATGCAAACTAGCTCAAGCCAAACACTTCAAAACACATCAAAATTATTCAATCCAACTTCACTGCGAATGGACTCCATTGAAGCTCCTTGTATTTTTGAGTTAAAATCACCAGATATTTCCAGCTAGGGTTGGTCTTCCACAACCGAAACCAGAAGGAAAATGAGGGATGCAACCTCACAGGACAAAGTTTAGTAGCTGTCCACATAAATTCATATCAGAAAATGCATAAACTCCCATGAGCGTTCAAGAATCAAAACTTTATTTTAAATCGTCCCGTGCATGCCAAAGATAAATAAAATATAATATATTGCATTATGGGCTTCATGAGTATTTATTCCCAGTAAAGTGGGGCGCTCACTTTAAAAAATAAAATAATCTTTTTCACTACGCGCTCACCTATAAAAGCCACTTTTAAAATAACTTAAGTTGTAACTTTAAAATATAAAGTTAAAACCAAGGACAACTTAATTTAATTATTTTAAAAGTTAGCCTTGTTTCCGTGAATTTCCCAAAGGCTAACTAGGTCATTCTAAGGGAAATGACTTTTAAAATAACTTAAGTTGTAACTTTAAAATATAAAGTTAAAACCAAATTTTAAAATTAAAACCAAGGACAACTTAATTTAATTATTTTAAAAGTCATTTCCCTTAGAATGACCTAGTTAGCCTTTGGGAAATTCACGGAAACAAGGCTAACTATTATTAAGTTAATTACTGACGAAATGGGGACATTACATTTGTTTTTGCACATCTTCAAGAAAGAGGACTGAAAACATGAAGGAGAAATTCCACACAGACCCAACTCACAACACTTGGCCAATATACATGAACGCACAAACAAATGAATATGGATTGAAGTGAGAACTATGAACCAAACACTTGGTTCACTTTGAGGGGTAAGTAGAAGAAGTGCAACCCCAAGAGAGCATGAAAGCCATGGGTCTCAATACCCAAATGGAATATACAATGCACGCCCATCACAAAAAGAAGCTTATCAAAGCATTTACACACATACAAAAAGTTACTTCTTAATAACAACTCTACCACACCATTTTCTTTTCAAAACTCTCAAAAGACCAAGGGTATTCTTGCATAAGCATAAAATCCCAAATATTACTCTACAAAACCTCATACAAAATACAAATGCCAAAGAATACATTTGTTTGTACTTTGAAGATATGGTATGAGAGCCTACCTCTCAACCCCAAGCTTGCTAAAAGTGTTGAAAGCTCTATTTTCCCTTTATCAAGCTCCTAAGCCCTTACCAAAATCTCAAGTGCTTTCCTCTAGCTCTCCAAATCTCATATGCTATCCAAAGTTCTACAAATGAAAATTCAAAACTATATAAGCTAACACTTTTCCAAGCCAAGGAAAGAGGTATAAAAGGGAGTGTGATGCAAGAGCACCCGGGTTCACTGGCAATCCTGTGTCACCAAAAAAAAATATATTTTATTTCCTGAGTTGTTTTTGGCTTTGTTTCTTTGCAAAGTTGGTTTTTGTGTTTCAAGAGCAATTTGGCTTTATTTGGGCATTTTCAAGACATCATATTGTAGAAGACCCAAATGGGTATCTCCAGTTCAATTTTGGTACAGATTGGACAAAATTTGGCTAAGTTATAGCCAGTCAGAGAAATCTTGAGTTCGTGAACTAATAAGTTTGTTGATGGCTCCGTTCACCGACGGGCGACTTCGCCAATAGGCCTTATATCAGGTTCACTTTTCAATATAAAAGCTTCACAGTTGTCTCCCAGCATTGAAGAAAACTATTATCGGCAAAGTATCGTGTTTTAGAACTTTATCGGCAAAATCTTGGGTTTTCGAACTCGCAAGTTCGTCGATGCTTCATTTCGTCGATAAGCCTTGCCAAGATAGAGTAGAGTTCATGGTTCGTAAAGAAGTGACATCGCCGATAAAAGGAGACTTTAGTTCACGAGTTTCGAAAATAGCCGCTTAGCTTGCTTAGTCGGCAAACTATTATACTCTCTAACTAGTTCGTGAGTTTCAACATTTTCCGATATGCCAACACAAGTTTGTGAAGTTGCATTTTCACCGATAGAGAAAATCGAGTGTCAAAGGCTTAAGAGTGGAGTTCTTGTTTTCCCAAAATTGCCGATAATGTTGAAGTCAACTGTTGACCCATTTCCAAGTTTCAAAAAGTTAAATTTTGCCGATATGAATGGATCGCTTTAGTCAAAAAATCTTCATACACTCTAACTAGTTTAGGATTTCCAAGAATTGTCGATTTACCGACTAGGTTCAAGAAAACTAGTTTTTGCCGACAAAAGGTATTAAGAGTAAAGGGATGGTACAGATGGCTCGAGAAATCGTCATTTTGCCGATAACAAAGAAATATGTTCAAGTTCGTGGAAATGTATTTTTGCCAACAAGGAAATGAAACCTCATATATCAAATCCTCTGAAAATTTATCATCTAAATCTAAAAAAATTCAAATAAATTTCTACCGACTACCAAAAATATGAAGTCTCCAAATTAGACCTTTTAGAAGGTTATCTAAAAATAGCCATCATCTAAAATAGCTACTCAGAGACATTGATCAGCAAATCTGGAGTAGTACCAGCATCCTTAGTATCCAAGATTCCTACACCCTCTGGAACAAGTTGATGAACCTCTGAGCTTGTGATTCCTCAAGCAACAGTTCTCCATATGGATAACTTGGACCTCAAGGATGTACTCACTTTTGGTCAACAAAGTATCAATCTCAACTTGTCCTTTTTTCTACCATTTGAATGTGAGCCAATTTATACTTCTAGACTTTGTGCTCTACCAAGTTTGTCCAACATAGATTGAATATCTATATGATATTCACCATGCGAAGAAGACTTGGAAGAAATAGCTAGGGGCTGCCCATGCAATGTCATCATGGCGAAACAATGCTTCCATGCGCCTAGCTGAAACAACTCTAGGCCTTCCATCTGAAATAGCCCTCAAAATCACTTTTCTTCCCTCATGAATAAACTCTATCTCCATCTTCGTCAAATCCTGTATATAACGGCCAAGTGAATGCAACCATTGCATTCCCAATACCACATCAATGCCTGAAAGTCCAACCATGTAGAAATAATCTGTTAAAGTATAATCCCCCATCTGAATGCTGAGTTGGGGTACTGTTGATGCTTGTTCTTAGACAAGTCAACAATAGAGTAAAACACTAAGTATCCCACTCCCTCTTGAATAAAGCTCTCCAAAGGCTAAACTGTGTGATCCAATGAAGCAACTCCGAGGTTCCTTTTTTATAACTTATGGTGGATAAACTCAGTGATTACATGTGATCTTGTTGGTAATCACAAAGGGACTTACGTAGACTTCTTACTTCTTTTAGCTTGTTTCTCCTTTCAGTGTGGATGATGTATTCACAATGTATCAAAGATAAAAAAGGGAAAAAGATAAGGTTTAGGGAGCTAATCTAAGGTCAATGAAGCAATGATGATGCATGAACAAACAAACTCCTGAATAAACCTAACTTCACTTTGCCAAGGATGCCTACAACTACATGAAGTTGGTGCAATCTCCTATGGATAGCGAAAGGTTTTCAAATCATGAAAACTTATACAAGCACCCATTGAACGGCGCAGCTCAAACAAGCATCTACAATTGAACTTAAGCAAATGATGAGGCTCAGACTAGCTTTACACAACACTTCACCGGCGATGAATGTTAAAAGCATGAGCTAGGATTTAATCAAATATCCCATACAAACATGCATTACATCAAAGAGCTTCTAATCTACTTTTAATCTACTTGAAACATCTCTCCACTTCATCAAGATACAGGAAACCATGTCATTTCACAAGACAACACTTAACACCAAATGAATTCCAATGTCTTTGCATTAATCTCGAGAAATATTTACAACTTCAAGCACTCTCAGAGAATTTCAAGAGTCCCTTCTACTCTACTCCTACAAACTTTCTAACTTCTTGCCTATTGTCTACTAACTTTACAAATGAGGCAATAAGGCCTTTATATAGAGCTCCAAGATTACAATGAATGGCTTAGATTGATTGGCAAAGCCAATGGACTAGATTATGCCAACAAGGTAGGTAGTTACAACAAATTGCTATTTTTAGTACATAAGAGAGGCAATGAAGGCACGCTTTCCAAGAAGATAAGCTTGTAGTGAAATGATGTGGCGAGATATAATTGGCTTGATGATGATGTACATGCCATGTAGGTGCCATCTCAGCAACTCTTATGGATTCCAACTGTTTATTCAATTTGTTTTGTGGGCATATTCCCAAATTGTATCATCTTGTGACGTCTTCGAATGTGATCACTTTGAATGAACTTGTATATTTGGGAATACTTTGTTGATCTCGCCTTGTTCATCTTCTTGTAAACTGGATGTGTATGATAGATGTTGCTCATTTGTTTAACACTGTTGATGGGGAGCGCACAGCGGAAACCACAGACCGATGCCCTAATTTCTCACAGTCGACAAACTAACAAATGAGCCGCCGATTCAACTCCATCGGCCAAGTCTCTCATCCTTCTGCCATTGCCCTGATGGCAATGGCATTTGCCCTTGGTGAGACTCGTTCCGTCGGTGAACACTTGTAACCTTTGGCCGATGCACCAATACGCCATCGCACAGTTTACTTCCCGCGAACCCTAGCACATGGAGGTGCTAGGTCATCCTACTATGCGAAACGCCCTGTCTGGATCCTCTGCACCGCCGAACAGGAAAAACAAAACAAAGAGCAAAACAAATATTCATACAACGAAGCCATTCCACTGATTTCAATAGAAATCTCACCAGTGGAATGCTTCACGACGACATACGGCAACAATAGAAAATGCAGAATGAATGGAAATCTACAGTTACACGATTTACAGTTATAAGAAACGGAAATCAAATGGACATAACAGAATTGTTTTATTTCTCCTGAGCACAATACAATCACATTCGATCACACTACTTCTTTGATCAGATTACAATCGATGATCATTTGGTTCATTCCTCTAGGCATTTATCAACTCGCCCTGAGTAGTACCGAACTGACTCCAAGCGGCTAGGAGACTAATCCAAGCGGCTAGGAGACAACTGTCTAAAACAGCCTCCAACTGCCCTACTGCCCTATTTTGGCATTATGCGGTTACAATTTGACAAATGTGCCCTAAGTCACTTGGGACTTACAAAATAGACCTAGATACAAACTGAAATGAAAATGCATTGGTCAAATAGACCTTATTACAAAAGAAAACATGATTTTCTAGGTGCTCCTGCACCATACTCCCTGGGTGAAAGTTGTCTCAAGTCCTCTTAGAGACTAACTGCTGCAAATCACCACCCTGCTTTTTGATTTCTTCTAGCATCCATCTGGCTTCTAAATCTGGAAGTCCTTGCCATTTGACTAGGTGCTCAAAATAGGTCTGATTTCTAGTCTTCTTTGCTATCCTACTATCCAAGATACACTCCATCTTCGGTGGTTCCTTAGGTGGTAAATACTGCACCCACTCTGTATTGTCTTGGACAGAATTTGTTGTACCTTCTCCTGTATCAGGACTCCTATATAATGTCAGATCAACAACATTGAATATAGGTGAAATAGCAATATCACCAGGGAGTTCAATTTTGTAGGCATTAGGACCATATTTTTCCAGAATCTGACAAGGTCCAATTTTTCTCATCATCAACTTGTGTTTTCCTGTGGGCAGTCTGTTCTTGTTGAGATGAACCATGACCATATCTCCTATTTGGTACTGCACATCCCTTCTTTGATCCACTCTAGTCTTGATCTTCGGATTGTTCTGGTGTAGAGTATCTCTGACTTGTTGATGGATCTCTTTCATAGCCTCTGCAAATGTATCAGCATGTCCACTCCTTTTGTCCAACCCTTGAACATCTCTTAATTCAAAAATTCCTCTAGGATGACTACCATAAACAACTTCAAAAGGACTTAGACCTGTACTTCTGTTTGTAGAATCATTATAGGCATACTCTACTTGTGGGAGTACCACATCCCAACTACTGCCATGTTCTCTTGTCAAACATCTCAACAGATTGCCTAATGACCTATTGACAACCTCAGTTTGGCCATCAGTCTGAGGATGATAGGCTAAACTAAAAGACAAATTTGTACCCAATCTTTTCCACAAGGTTCTCCAGAAATGTCCCACAAATTTGCTGTCTCAGTCAAATACAATACTCAAAGGTAACCCATGAATCCTGGCAATTTCTTTAAAGAACAAACCTGCAATGTAACTAGCATCATTGGTGGTCTTACAAGGAATAAAGTGTGCCATTTTGTTGAATCTATCTACCACAACAAACACACTGTCAGAACCTGACCTTGTCTTGGGCAATCCCATCACAAAATCCATACTCAAACTTTCCCAAGGTCTGTTTGGTATGGGCAAAGGTTGGTACAGTCCTACATTGGTTGAGACTCCTTTTGCTTTCTGGCAAATCATACAACTCTCAACAAACCTTCTGATATCAGATTGCATCTGTGGCCAAAAGTAAAACCTTCTTACAAGATCTAAGGTCTTATTGAGCCCAAAATGTCCTCCTAAACCACCACTATGTTTTTCCTTCACAATATTATCCCTCATTGAACACTTAGGGATACATAGTTGACTACCTTTAAACAAAAGTCCATCCTGCAATGTATAATCTGAAAAGTCACTGTGGAAAGCATTGGCAAACTCACTGCATACCCCGTAAATCTCCTTGAAATCGTGGTCCTCTTCATACAACCCTTTGAGTGACTCAACACCCATACTTTGTAGCTGCACTTCTTGCACTGTCAACACCCTTCTACTTAAAGCATCAGCAACCTTATTGGTTATCCCTTTCTTATGTTTGATGATGAAGGTGTATGTTTGAAAACTTTCAACCCATTTCATGTGTCTATGACTGAGCTTTTCCTATCCATTCAAAAAACTGAGAGCATGATTGTCAGTGTATACAATAAATTCTTTAAGAAGCAAATAGTGCCTCCATTTTTTCAAAACTTGTACCATAGCATACAACTCTAAATCATAAGAGGAGTATTTCCTCTTGGCTTCATTTAACTTTTCACTGAAGGCTACTGGTCTGCCCTCTTGGCTCAACACTGCTCCTATGGCCAGTCCACTTGCATCACATTCAATTGTGAAAACCTTATTGAAATCAGGTAACACTAAAACAGAGAATTTAGCAACTTTCTGCTTCAGACTCTCAAAGCTCCTATCTGCTTCTTGTTGATGTTTGTTTTTGGACAAGTCAACAATAGAGTGAAATATAGAGTATCTGACTCTCTTGAGCAAAGCCTCTCGAATGTTGAACGAAGTGATCAAACAAGATGACTCCAAGGTTCCTTTCTTATGATTTTGTAAGAGATAGCTCAGTGACTAAGTATGATTATGCTGGTAAACACAAAGGGACTTACACAATTGTTCGACAAGTTGATTCGATGAAACAAGTGAACACTGGAATATCTAAGTACTACAATCTATGACGTATGATATGGCAATGAAGTACTTGATCCTAACTCTAACCAATTTGATAAAAGAAAAGACAAAAGATGAAAGGTGTAGTGAACTAATCTAATCCTAAATGCAAGGTATAATTATTGCTCAAGTGAAATCAAACCAAATCTTGCTTTGCCAAGTCAGACAACTACACAAGATTGATGCAATCTTCTAAGGTTTTACAAGATATTTAAATCACTTATGCTCATGAAACATTCAACAAACATAGAGATCAAATTTAAGCTCAATTTCGTTCAAGCTAACCATGCATTGCAATTTGCAAACCACAAACTACAAATGGTGTGAACATAAAGATTTCACCACAAACAGTAATAAAGTCTTCCACCAACTAATATATACTTAAAGAAAACTTAACATTCACTTGAAGAAATCCAAATCATGCAACACTTAGAAACATTTATAGAGTCGCCAAAACAATGAGTCTTATATTATTCCAGAGAGCTCTTGCAACAATTTCAGAGTCTTCAATCGTACAAATGAGAGCAAAAGGAGCCCTTTTATAGACCTCAAAATGCATGAAGGGTCAAGATCGATCGGCCAAGCCAATGGACCAGATCATGCCACATCACAAGTAGTTATAACAAACTCCTATCTTTATTAAATGAAAGAGGCTATCTTTAGTAAATGAAAGAGGCTATGAAGGCGCGCTTTCCAAGAAAATAAGGATGACACATCATTAGCCTATGAGGAGTCTCCATGGAAATATCCATCACTAGAAGCTTGACATTCAATGAATCTAGACACTATCTGCTTGACATCATCCAAAGGTACACTTGGCGTGTTTTGAATGGTTCCCTCAGCTTCAAGTACATCATCTGAATAGAGGCCAAGTGTCTTCTCCCAATCAGTCATCCTCGCTTTGTTGGCGCCAAGGTGGACAGCAAGTGAAAATATACTATCAAGCTTCTCATCAAAAACATCATCCTCTTGGAAGTAAAAAGCTTGAACTTGTTCTTTCATGTTATCAAGAGTCATTTCCCCAAACGGATTACATATCTTCATCAAGGAGGCATGTACTCCATCTTGAATTCTTTGAAGTACACTCCTTACTCTTGACATATCTGTTTCTATCTTATCTAGCAACTGTCCTTTAATGCGAAAGCCATAATACCAAGAAGAGAAGTCATATGTCCTACCTTCTTCAATCACTTCAGCATGTGTCAACTCATCAACTGAAGTCTCCATTAAGCCCTTCAAATGTGGCATGTATTGTTCCTTGATAACTTTAAACTCAGTACAAACTGTCATCAATGCAAGTACTCTTTCTTTGAGATCAGCAATCTTATCATACACTTGCATGATATCTTCCAGGTGTTTATATGTAGCTTCCTTTGATCTTTTCATCCAATCTCTCATCCTGTGAGATGAAGACTTCAACTCCTCAAAATGTATAACTGTTTCTGGAGGAAAAAGAGATGGAGGTGTAGACACCCTATCCTGTTGACGAATAAGATGAACCAAGTGCTGAATATACTGCTCTAAGGCTTGACACCTCTGCTCTGCTTTAATTCTACCTTTTGTTTCTTGCCTTATGATAGCTTGAGCATTATCAATTAAATCTTGAAGTTCTTCTTCTACTTGCATCCCAGTCAATGGACCCAAATTGATTGTATTGATGTCATAATCATCGGGTGTTATATCTTCTACATTCTGCTCAAGCCTTGGAACTGCTACATGAACTTTCCTTACACCTGTTTCATCTTTAGTAATCTTTGAAAGGATAGTGGCTTTCTTCTTTGGTTTTTCATTAGACATGTCCAGAAATAACTCATCAACTAGAAGAGGACATTTCTCAACTTCATAATTTTCCCTGATTCTTTCCTGCAGCCACTCTGGCAATGATGAAAGATCTTGTAACTGTTGTAATTGCTTTCCTTGTGCAGGCAATGACTCTTCTTCAGCTTCATCCTTGTCTTCGGTGTTAGCTTCATCAATGATCTCAGTATCATGTGGACTCGAAGGCACTTCTTCAACTGGAGTCTCTGGAATTGCATCCTCAACATGCACCACTATGTCTTGATTCAATGGAGTATCACCTGGCTGTCTGGAAGAAGCAGTTTCAATACTTATCCTTTTCTTTTTCTTGCTTGATTCTCCTTGTGCGGATTCAAGTTGTTTTCTTTTCTTTGCTTGACCTGAATCTCTTTCATTGTCCTTGCTATGTGAACTTCTACCAGGTGCACTGTGCTGTTCCTGATGATCAACTTCTCCCATTTTAGTATAAGTGAGTTTCTTACCCTCATCAAGCAATGCTTGTACTTGCTCCTTTATTTGCTCTTCAGTGATAACGATGATAGGCTCTATCAATCCTTCATCATGAACCCTTTCTCTATCAGCCCAGTTGATATCATAAGGCAGGTTCCGGATTTTATTGTACTCATTACCTAAAAGAGTTCTTTCATTATCCAACTGATCAGGAATCCTTAGAATCTTAGTAGCCCTCACTAGATCCCATTTCAATCTTGAACACTTTTGCATCCTGACATCATCATCGTCAATAGCATTAGCCCAGTGATCTTCTAGCTGCTCAACATGTCTGTAAGAAGAATATGACTGCTTAATGGCTCCATGTGAATCAAAGTTCTCCCTCCTTGAATCATGAGGATGTAGATGATACGCTTGAAGCTCAACCTCTGAATGCTCAGTTGCTTGAAGTGATGGACAGGAGTAAAATCTGCCAAGCTGGAGAGGAAACTGAACTCCGGCTTTCTTTCTTGCCCTTTGCATCTTATGAAATTCTAACAACTGTCTTGAAACTTCTAGCAACACCATCCTGTTGGTAGGATATCTAGGCAATCTGTATGGAAAGGATGTGAAACCCTGAATCCTGATATAAGTAAACTTGTCATATTGGATGTAGTACCTTCCATATTGTTCAATGAATTTCCTAGCAGCACCTGTTAGTCTTCTATGCAGTTCGCCTCGCAACTTTCTTACTATGAACATGGCGAAGGCATCATTGAACCTCTTGTAATGATTGATGTTCTTCAGGTGGCGCTGAGGGTAACACTGATGTGATAAGATCTGTCCAGACTTTGTACCTACTTCTCCTTTAGCTGTTAATCCCTTATAAACCATATTTCTTGCTAGGATGTAAACAAGATAGGAAGTCATGAAGAATGACTTTGTTTCATCAAACCTTTCAAACTGCTCATCAAGGCAATGGCTTATAAGGCTAGCCCAGTCAACCATCTTATTCTTTGTAAACACATGACCAAAATAGGTATACATCCATCCTTCGAAAGTAGATGATTGGGGCCTACCTGTTACTCGATTCAGGGACATGATGAAATAACTTATCTCTTGTTTGAAGTCTGCCTTGTGAAACTTGGGATCTTCAGAGTTATATATCTTGATTTATGGATCAGTCATCCACTTCTTTCTCACTTCCTGCATGTAGTGCTTAGGATCGCCTTCAAAAGTACAGTGAGCAGTTGTAGGACAGATGAACACTCCTTTTCGGCTTGGGATGTTGAAGATCTCCTGGATGGCCTCTCTTTGCAGATAGGCAAGAACAGTCCCATCTTTGGCTATAATCTGTCTCTTCTGTTTGTCATAACGTTGAACACATTCCAACACTAAATCAATGCTAGGCAAGGTCGGCGGGAAGCATGCTGCTTGTACAATTCCACTCTTCGCAATGGCCTTGATGTCTTCATTCCTTGTGATGGCGAGCAAGAGGTCCTTCATCTCATCCAAGTTGACGTGTCCCATGTTGATGTCTCCCACGTTCTTCCACTGAGTTTCAAGCTTGGAGTTAGGTATGTTGGACTTGGCATCCATCTTGATCATCACTTGTCTCTCCTTTGCCGTCATGCCCATTTATCTACAAACAAGACTCGACTAAGTAACTTTGAAATGATAGATTTTTACCTTCATAACCCTGATTTTTAGATAATAAAATCATGAAGTTCTGCAAAATTAAATACATTAGAAAGCAATTTTATGAAGAAAAAAGTGATTTAGAACATACCTTGTATCAATTTCTGATCTAGAAAAAGGCAGATTTCTGGATTTGATGATGAAAATCAGTTAAAAATGGCAGAAATCAGAAGTAACATGTTAGAATCAGTCCTCCAAAAGGCAGGTCTGCCTTGAAAACCTAACTCTTTCCTTAGGAAAATTTGCTCCTCTTGAAGAAATTCGCTGCCCTTCCTAGGAAATTTGCTGCTCCTTCAATTTGTAATGTGAATTGTGAGTGAATGAAGGAGAGCGCTCATTCATATATAGTGGTTTTAAGTGCATTCAATGCTGGTTGGCCAGCTAGAAGATCGGCCCAAGGTAAACATTTAATGCATTTAATAAAATTTTCTACAATTTTCAAAATTCGAAACCTACTTGGGCGCCAATGTGGAGTTTTTTGAAGGGCGCTAAAACTACTTCTTGAAACATTTACCTCCTAGGCGCCAACTCTTTAACCCTTCATACACCTAGGCGCTCAAAGGTAGTGGTAGTGAGTAAAATTGGCGCCCTGGCCACTTTGGTCTTAAATCTTGCTGTCTTGATGATCTCAAACAATCGAACATGCCTTATAAGGCTTCCATCATTCAAGCGCCCATTCGGAGATGTCTTGGAAATGCACTTTCAATCTAGGCGCTAAGATTGGATGAGAGGGATGAGGATATGCGCCCACACCAACTTAACTTAGTATTTATAACTATGGTGATTCCAAACCTTTTGGGAGTTTTAAGAATGTTCTTCTTCCTTCAAAATGCATACTTATTGTCTTCAATCATGATTTCCTTCAAAGGCGCCACCTGGAGGTCTACTGAGAGGCAAAGTGCACCTAAGGTTCAAGACAGGCTTTATGCACCTTATAGTATGAATTTGCGCCTAAGTTCATACAAATATTTGCTTCACTTCTTATGGATTCAAGTTATCAAACAAGCTTAAGGAAGTGTTCAAGACACCTCAAGTTTCCCACAATGATAGATTAAAAATGCTCTTTGTCTAGACGCACTATATGGTGGTTTTGAGTTGAATTTGGCGCCTAGATGAAGTGAAGACTCCTTTCACCCACCTTTTCGTTCAAAAAGTCACTATCCAAAATGTACGTTAACTCCTCTCGAAAGTGCCAAAACTAGACAATCTTGAAGGCAAAAGGCGCCCTGAGTTCAATAAAGGCCCATTAAGACTAAAACTCCTTCAAATTGTTTGATGAATGTCTCTTTGAGTTTTAGGCGCTCCAACTCATATTTCATATGCCAAATTTACTTGCTTCCTTCATGTGAGGCGCTGAAATGGATACTATAAGTAAGAGATGGCGCCTAAATGAAGTTGAAATAATTTTTTGCTAAGTTTGAACCTCCAGAATGTTTCCAAGCACATACTATATGTCTCCAAGCGTAATTTTATCAATAAAAATTATGATCTATAAGATTCTCACCATAGGCATTTATGTAGAGTTGTCTAGGTGATAAGATGGATGAAGGCGCTAAAAGGAGGTAATTCAAACAAGGATTAGCGCCCAAGGTCTTAAGACTTACTTCCTTATTCCTCTATGCGCCATTTGATGATCCTTCCAACTTAGGGCGCCCTTTTGAGACTTTATGAGTTGCAAATTGCTTCCTAACTCACTTTGCTTGTTGCTGACCTTCTAGGCACATTTTTAAGGTTCCACAAGTTGATATTTATGACACTCAAGACCTTCTATGTAAGGCGCCAAAAATTGGTGATTGTATGCATGAGGAGCGCCTAAAACTCATATGGGGCTTAGATTGACATCTTTAAGGCTCTTCGACACTTGTTATACCCTTGTGAGATTACTTTACCCTTAGGCGCTATCATTCATTGATTTAAACCTTATCCCACATCAAGGTGCCCTAATATGGTGGTCATAGATGCAGAATGCGCCTAGACTTGAGTTGTTTTATTTCTGTCGAATTTCCAATGTTTAAGGTCATTTGGCCACTTTTCAATCAAGGGGCCCGTTGTTTGAAGTGTTTGAAACTTATTCTCCTCTAGGCCCCTGTTTGAGTTTTTACATTAGGCGCTCATTTGGATTGGCAGAGGTAGGAAAACGCGCCCAAGATCCTAGAGCAAATTCGCGCCTAGACTTGGAAGTCCCAGTGAGTAAGGTATATTGAAAAATATATTTAAGTATAAGTTTAGAGATACGTCTCAGATCCACCAGATTTAACATGCAGATTATAGAATTTGGAGGATCCACCAGATTTCAAACTTAGCCAATTTTCAGGATTTTCAAGATCAGAATACCAGACTTAGTCATTTTCAGGATCTCAAACATCAGGATCAGGTCATCAGGATCAAGGCATCAAAATGAAAGCACATGCCACTTGGATTAGAACTAGACAGAGAACTCCAAACAAACCACTGACTCTATCACTTAGTCAACCTAAGGCATCATACAAGACTCGGGAAAGCACTGGAATCAAAAAAGAACAGGGGGTCCCCATATGCAATGGGGCGATGTGTGATTTGGTCACAACACTTCTCTCGTCCACACAAACTTCATCTTACCTCCACCCTTGATGGTCTCCAACATAGGTGCATAGATGTCACTGTAGTTCTTAATGAATTTCCTGTAAAATGTGGCCAAACCATGGAAACTTCTGACCTTTCCTGCTGTCCTCGATGTAGGCCAATTCAAAATAGCTTCTACCTTGGAAGGATCCATTTTCAAATCACCCTTAGAGATGACAAAACCTAGGTACACCAATTCTTGTTTCATGAAGTCACACTTTTCCAAGTTTATCAGTAACTTCTGATCTTGCAGCCTCCTCAAGACTATCTCCAAATATTTCAAGTGCTCTTCCTTGCTCTTACTGAACACCAAGATATCATCAAGGTAGACTACCACAAATTTCCCTATGAATTCCTGCAACACCTCATTCATCAGCCTCATAAAGGTACTAGGGGCGTTTGAAAGACCAAACGGCATCGCAAGCCACTCATACAACCCTTCATTGGTTTTGAAAGCTGTCTTCCACTCATCCCCCTCTCTTATCCTTATCTGATGGTACCCACTCTTCAAGTCTATCTTAGAGAAATAGGTAGCACCTCCCAAATAGTCCATTAGGTCTTCAATTCTAGGAATAGGAAACCTGTATCTGATGGTTATCCTATTTATTGCCCTGGAATCAGTACATAGTGTCCATTTTCCATCCTTCTTTGGCGCTAAAACAGTAGGTGTTGCACATGGGCTAAGGCTCTTCCTTATCAGCCCTTTGTTTAGGAGTTCTTGAATCTGTTTTGCTATCTCTTCATTTTGCTGCGGGGTCATTTTATATGCTGCCTTATTAGGAAGTACTGCTCCTGGTATGAGAGCTATCTGATGGCTAATGTCTCTGATTGGTGGTAGGGAATCAGGTATATCCTTTGCAATCACTCCTTTGTAACTCTCAAGCAAATCTCTGACCTCCTTAGGTCCTACTTCTCTCACACTTTCCTTTTTTTTTCCGTAGGCTTTACAATCAAAGCAAAACCTACTCCATCACCTTCCTTTAATGTATCCATGAATTCTTTTTCTCCTACCAGCATTACACTAGACCCTACATGTTGTGGATCCTCTTCTACCAATGACTGTATCCTATAAGTCACACCATCCATTTGAAATGAGTAAGCATTCTTTTCTCCATCATGATGAGCTTTTCTGTCAAACTGCCATGGTCTGCCTAACAAAAGATGGCAAGCATCCATTGGAAGGATGTCACACAAGATTTCATCTCTATACCCCCCAATACTGAATTCTTCCCATGCTTGTTCATTGATGAGTACGTGCTGCCCCTTATTCAACCAACTGACTTTATATGGACTGCTATGGGGTTATCTTTTCTAACTTCAACTTATTCACTGCTTCCAAAGATATAATGTTATCAGTAGAACCAAAGTCAATAATAACTTTACAAACCTTACCTTGGATCTTGCAGTTGATTCTAAACAAAGCCCTTCTTTGCAATGGTTCAGTCTGTACTGGTTCCTTGAGCAGCGTCCTCTTGATCATCAGATTCTCTCTTCTTTCTGATGCTAGATTCACTTCAGGAGATGTCACACTCCTTGCATCTTCTTGAATCAAAGTGGTTCTCTTCTCACCACCATGAGAAGTTGAGGCCTTCTCTGGACACTTGTATGCCGGGTGCCCTATCTGATTGCAATTATAACATCTCATATTGGAGAATTTGGATCCTCTACCTGATCCACTTGTCCCACCTCTTCCATTAGGCCTTCTTCCTCGGTAGCCTCCTCTGCTACTGGAGTCCCCAACTTGCTCTTCTGGGCTAGACTCACCACTAGGCCTCTGGTCAGGACTTCTTCCTCCAAAACTACCTCTGCCTCTGAAATTCCTTCCACCTCTACCTCTATTATTCTGCTCACTCTTTCTCTTTATCTTCTCTTCAGCCCTTAAGGCCATTTGGAAACACTTGTTCACTGTTTCTAGTGCTAAGATGCTAATCTCATCTTGGATGTTCATCCTTAGGCCATTTAAATACCTGGCCACCTTTTCTGACTCTTCTTCTTGTCTCTTTGACCTGAGACTGAGTTTATGAAACTCTTGTGTGTATGCATTCACATCAAGGTCTCTCTGTCTGAGATTCTATAATTTCTTATACATCTACACGTTATAATCCAGGGGTAAGAATTGTGCCTTGATTTTGGTCTTCATCCTTTCCCAAGAGGTTATCATGTTCTTCCCCTCCTTGACTCTCTCTCCTTGCTCATAATTCCACCATGCAAGAGCAGATCCCTTCAATCTTGCCTTTGCCAACTTAACCCTCTTATCATCAGGAACTTCTTTGTATTCGAAATGATTCTTCAATGCCTCAATCCAGTCAATCACCTCTTCAACTTCCATACTTCCACTATACATAGGTAACCCATGTATGGTGTCCCTATTGACTGACTTTAAAGCATTTACAAATGCCCTCTGGTCTGCTGGTATCTCCTCTGTCTTTTTACTGGTTTCAGCAATTTCCGTATCGCCTTCATCGCTGTCACTTTCATCTTCCCTATCTTTGCTTTTAGACTGCTTGAACTCTCCCAACTTGGATTCAAGCATCTCCTCGATCATCTTCTTAACGGCATCCTGCAACATACTTCTGGGAGGCATCCTCTCCGCCTCTGTCTTGTTTTCTTTGTCTGACATAAACATTCACAGACAGCACCCAAACGCCAACACTCTTGCAAGTCCTCAATTTGACTTGCCGCCCAAATCTTTTCCGGCTCTGATACCAATATGATGGGGAGCGCATAGCGGAAACCACAGACTTGTTGTGATGTAATCACACATCGCCCCATTGCAAATGGGGACCCCCTCTTTTTTTTGCTTTCTGTCGTTGCTTTGCTTTAGGGTTTAGGTTTTCTTTGAGCTTGTAAGGTTTTGGTAGTGTTGTTTTACCCAAGTCTCGATATATTCTGGCTAAGGAGTTTGTATCTTCTCATCCTGATGCGTGTTCTGAGCCCTGAAATTGACTAAATCTGGAATCCTGATGTTCTGAGATCCTGAAATTGACTAAATCTGAAATCTAGTGGATCCTCAAAAATCTAGAATCTGCATGTTAAATCCCAAGGATCTGAGACCTATCTCAAACATCCTGGAAGTATATTTCAAAATATTTAAAGTATAGGAAATTCAATATCTAAGCATATACTTAAATATATTTCAAATATACTTCCATCCAGGACAAGTCAAAATCAGGCGAAAAAAGTTGAAGTCTTGGCCCTTGGGCGGAAACTGTTCTACACCATGCAATATGCGCCCAGGAAAATGGGGGAAAATGTTCTGGAGCTTTCAAAATCTGCCCAAACAAAAGCAATGAGACTTCGTCAATTCAAGCGACAGAGAAGATCAAAATGTGAAAATTTGGCTATGTGTTGACAAATGGGGAAAATGTTCTCACACATGCAATATCCGCCCTAGAGGATGAGTTTGAGGGTGGAAAATGTTCTGCCTCATGCAATATGCGCCCTAGGTTGAAGTTTTCCATTTTTGAATGCATGATTGCCTTAGACAAATTCTCGAGAATACTTGCAAAGAATATGACAATTTGCTTTGTGGAGTTGGAAGAAAGTTGGAGTTTGATGAATTGTTGAAGTACCAAAATGAAGGAAAATGTTCTGCACCCTTCAAAATCCGCCCTCCTTGGAGTGCAAAATGTTCTAGAGCATGCAATTTCCGCCCAAGCTTGTAACAAGGAATTTTGGCGAAGTGTTTGAAAGATGAAGGTCATGATCGAATGCAAAATGGGGAAAATGTTCTGCCCCTTGCATTTTGCGCCCTAGTTGGAGATGAGTTGCAAAGTGAGGAAATTGTTCTAGAACCTACAATTTGCGCCCAAGGTGAAAGTGTGCAAAATTTGACTAAGTCTAGGAAATGGAAAGGTGGAAAATGTTCTCCCAAGTGGAATTTGCGCCCTACCTAGAGGATGATGCAAAATGTGCAAAATGTTCTACTTAATGCAATATCCGCCCTAGGAGCTTGTAACAAGGAAATTTAGCTAAGTATGAAACATCTTGGGAAGTTCAACCTTGTTTTGAAAGTTCAAGTGAAGGTCATGATAGAATACCAAAATGGGGAAAATGTTCTGCCCCTTGCATTTTGCGCTTTAGCTAGAAGGAGACTTGGAAATAGTGGAAAATGTTCTACCTCTTGCAATTTCCGCCCTAGAAGGAACAAGGAAATTTGACTAAGTATGAAACATTCTAAGAAATCATCCTTGTTTTGAAAATTCAAAGTGAAAGTCATGATTGAGTTGAAAATGGTGGAAAATGTTCTGGAGCATGCAAAATCCGCCCTACAACGGAGGAAATTGTTCTACTCCATGCAATTTCCGCCCAAATAGTCACGAAGAAGTTGAACTAAGTGAGAAGTATCTTGAAGACTCCAGTCTTGTTTTGAAGCTCCAAGTGAAGGTTTGTCAAAGGTTGATACAAGGTGGAAGTTTACAAAATTGCCTAAGTATTGAAGGAAGATTGTCAAGTCGGAAAATTTCACTCATTACAAATGCAAAATTGAATGTAAGATCATTAAAATTGAAGGAGAATTTACCAAAGAAGAAGCGAAACTTGAAGCAGAGAACAAGAAAAATTCCGAGTATTGAAGTTGAAAAATGGGAAAATGTTCTAGAGCTTACATTTTGCGCCCTAGAAGGGTGCATATTCCATAGACCAGAACAATTTCCACTTTTTGAAAGTTTTCATGAAAAATCACTTTGCATTATTGAATAAGTTGGCTTAAATTGAAAATTGTTTGATGAATAAATGGAAATTGTTTTATTTGTCCCACATTCGTAAGGAAGGTGAATTTAGTGGTAAAATTCCTTTATATCATGTATCATGTTGATGTACTAACTTGAGGTATTTTGCTTGTAGGTTTGCAATGTATGCGGCGAATGTTGAAGGAGAGCGAGATCACGTGAAAGATCAAATTATGTGGAGGCAAGTCATCCAGAGGGTCGAAGTGTCATCAAGCTGATTCACCTTGCTCCAAAGAAGGCGACATCACCAGAATGGAGGAAGAATATTGCATCATCAAGTTTGCCATCATCCAAGCATCCAGAAGATCATTCCACCTACATGTTCAAGAATCCAGCATCATGAGAGGAACATTCGTCCAGAAATCCATTTCCAAAAATTCGTTTGCATTTTTAAGCTCCAGAGTTATCTATTCCATGAGCCATCTACATCCATCATGAAGTCTACTCTAAGAATTCACGCATAAAACATCTTCTACTTCATGCACCATCCAGAGTTAAAATCCTGCACAAGAATGAGAATGTCACAAGATGAGAAATGAGCAAGTTTATCAAGAAATCCATGAATTACATTCAAACTAAAAAATGTCAAGACAACAAGAAGAAAAAATCCAAAATCCAAAATTTGCAAGTTCGAAAGATGCAAAGTTCCAGAGGTGAAAATCCAAGTTCAAAGACTATTCCATGAAAGATGATACAATTTGGGAAGTTGTTCCAAGCAATGTGAACAGGGAGAAAATCAAACTGGTTCTCCCAAGGCTGAGGTGGCATGTACACATCATCAGGCCAATCACATTTTGACATGTTACTTATCACATTGGGAAACGTGCCTTTGTTCCCTCTTTCATGTCTAAAAATAGTAAATTGTTGTAACAAACTGTCTTGTTGTCTCAATCTAGGCCATTCATTTGCAAATCAATCCTGGCCATTCATTGTAATTCTTGAGCTCTATATAAAGCTCACTTCTCTCATTTGTAAAGGGGATACATTAGGATATTAGAATTAGGAAGAATAGCAAGTAGAGTAGAGGAGACTTCTTAAAGTCATTGAAGAGACATTGAAATTGTTGTAAAAATACTTCCAAGATCAATACAAACTCATTGTTGGTTGTTTCATGGTGATTTTGTGTGGTTGCGGAATGTTGACATGGTTTCTAATTTCTTGGATGTGATGGGGAGATGTTTCCAAGTAGAGTAGAATTAGATTAGAAGCTCACTGATATGATGGATTTATGTTGAGATATTTGATGAATTCCTCTATGTTCATACTTTTTGTGACTAGTGGTTTGCAATTCACAGTGCAAAGTTAGTCTGAACCTTCATGTGCTTTAGTTCGATTGTGAATGTTCATTCAAGTTGCGCCAGCTGTGGGTATTTGGATGCATGTTTGCAGTTTGAAAATCCTTCATTTCCCTTTGAAGATTGCACTAGCTTCGTGTAGTTGTTGCTCTCATGGCGAAGCGAAGCTTGGTTCAAGGAGTTTGTCTGTTGAAACATCATCCATCACTTCATTGTCCTTAGATTAGCTTTCTTAACCCTTGTCTTTTGCATTTCCTTTTTGTAGCTAGTTGGAAGAAGTTCCATTTCATAAGGAAGAAGTAACACATTTGAGTGGAGTAAGGAGCATATTCAGCGTAAGTCCCTTTGTGGTTACCAGCAAATCACATCAACTACTGAGTCTATCCATAGCAAAAACACGAATAAGGAACCTTGGAGTTGTCTCGATTGATCACATTGTTTAGCATTCGAGAGACTTTGTTCAAGAGAGGATAGAATACTTAGTATTTTATTCTGAGTTTGCATGTGCAAGAAAAACACATCAACAGGAAATCCGTTTATCCATTCCATCCCATTTTAATTCCATCTAAGTTCCAAGTTACTTCATCCCACGAAATAAAATCAAACAAGAACCTTTTGAGTTCGTGTCGGTCCTGAAGTTATCACTTCACCTGTTCACTAATCACCGTTCCCGTTCCTTTATACACTTCCCTTCCCTTGCAAGCTTCGAAGTTTAGTCCGGTACGTGCAAACATTGATCATGATTCCATCCCATTCCATTATATACCATCCGCTTCCCTCCATCCCCCGCTAGCCTGCATATTCCACCACTACCTCATCTATGTTTGGATATGCCCATCTATCTGTTTCGCATAATCCACGTCATAATCCACTGCCTCCACTAACCTTTGTGTCGTTTGTATCCTATCTGTCGTTCCTTGCCAACATCGGTGAACATAATGATTCGACATGGGTTTTGTATGGACTATCTCTTCGCAGGATTAGACATTTGAGTTTCCTTCATCCATTACCATGGTGAAAACCTGGCAAACAGGCGCCATGTGTAATTGTCATCCTATAAATTCAAAAAAAAAAAAAAGAGAAAAAAAAAATAGTAAAGAGAAATCCTTTTGTCCACAGGTGAAAACCACCTTTGGTGGCGCCTTGGATAAGTACCATGATGAAAACCTGGTAAACAGGCGTCATGCGTAGAGACACACAGTCTCATTCCACCTATTCATCCTGTCATTTCCATTATCATTTCCATTTCATTACATACTACTATTATCCATTTCGCCTGTATGTATATATATATCCTTCATCCTTCCGCCCTCCATGAACTTACGTTGCTTAAGACAAGCGAACTCGGATGATCTTAGCTTCTAAGGGACGGAAATGAACGCAATTGCACACACTTGGGTCTTTGAATTATGAATGGTTGTACTAAGCTTTTGATTCCGATTTCTTGATCATGTATTCATGTTTGTTCAACTTAACATGTGGGTGTACACAGAAGGTTTCAATTCGCTGATTCTTGTTTATCATTGGAATACTTGGGAGAATCAATGTCTGTCGAACACTGCACACACGGTGGTAATCAAAAGACGAAGTGTCTTAACCCAATTCATCATTCTTTTCTCTTTCAAGTGCATTTCCTAGCTAAGTGAAAGAATTAGAGATAATTATCCGAGGTTTCTTGGTTTGGATTGAGTCTTTGAAATGTTCAAGAACATTTATTCGGATTAGCGCTAGATGTTGTGATGTAATCACACATCGCCCCATTGCAAATGGGGACCTCCTATTTTTTTTCACTTTCTAGCTTTTGCTTGCTTTAGGGTTTAGGTTTTTCTTGAGTTTGTAGATTTGGAAGTGTAGATTTGCCCATGTCTTGACAATTTCTTGCCAAGAGGTCTATATGCCTTCATCCTGATGCATGTCACTGAGACCCTGAAAATGACTAAGTCTGATATTCTGAAAATCCTGAAAAAATGACTAAGTCTGAAATCTGGTGGATCCTCAGAAATCTAGAATTTGCATGCTAAATCCTATGGATCCAGGACCTATCTCAAACATCCTGGAAGTATATTGATAAATATTTAAAGAATAAGATTATACTTAAACATATTTTCAATATACTTTCGTTCAGGAAATCCAAAATTTGACTAAGGCAAGAAATTCCATGCCTCACCTCCAAACCCGCCCAGATTGGGCGGCTTGGCACAAGGCCATGGATTCAACGTCATGTACATGCACTTGTCCAGAAGCAAAAAATGGTTAAGTTTTCAAGGTTTTCTTACACAAGACACTAGGATATGATGAAATTCCAATGAAAGTTTGCAAATTAGATAGAATCAAGTGTATTTCAAAGAAGAATCCATGCCTCACTTGTAAACCCGCTCAACTTGGGCGGTTTCAAGCTGCACTTATGGACTTTGCCTTGTTCCAAATGACATTGTCCAGACAGTACCTCCAAATCCGCCCTAGGAATAAATTGTTAAAGTGTTTTGAGCTCCAAGTGCTTGGATGATGATCAAATTATAAGGAGAGTCCATTTGGAAGAGTTTGAATATAGTTTCAAGTGCAAATCCATGCTTCATGTCCAAACCCGCCCTACTTGGGCGGCCTCAGGAAGGGGTCTTGGACAATGTCGCCTGTCACATGAATTTCTCCATATGACACCTCCAGGACCGCTTAAGGGGTATAGATGACATGATTTGCAAAGTTTGCTTGAGGAAGAATGAAGAAGATAAACATTCAAGAGGTGGAATGACCTAGTTTGACATGAATGAAATGTTTTAAATGTGAAAATCCAAGGGGCATGTCCAAACCCGCCCTTCCTGGGCGGTTTCACAGGGTGTTGATGGACACTGTCTCCTGCATATCAATCTCTCCACACACTGCTTCCAAAACTGCCCTACAGGAAAAAATGGTTTAAGTGTTGAAGTTTTGCATGCATGGAGTACTGAGATGTGATAGTTTGTAGGCAAGGATTGAGTTCAAGCAAGTTTTAAGCAATTTTCCAAGTGTCACTCTCCAACCCGCCTTACTTGGGCGGCTTTGGCATGTAGACATGGACAATGTCTTCGTCACCTCATCAATTCTCCAGACACTGCCTTCAAACCCGCCCTAGGTGAGAATGATCAAATTTTGAAGGCTTTTCAAGCATAAAGCATTGGAGGGTGAAGACATTTCAATAGAAACTTGAAAGTTTAGGAGGATGACGTGAGTTTTGAATGAAAATCCAAGGGGTACCCTTAAACCCGCCCTACCTGGGCGGCCTCAAGAGGTTCCTATGGACAACTTTGCCTCCTCCATATGAAACTCTCCAGATAGTGTCTCCAAACCCGCCCTAGGAGAAAGTATTAAGTCTTTCAAACACAAAGCATTGGAATAACATGAAGTTTGAATGGAAAACATGAAGATTTAAAGGCGTTAAGTGAATTTGGAGTCAAAATCCAAGGGTCACTTCTAAACCCGCCCTACCTGGGCGACCTCAAGGGGTCTTTGTGGATTAAACCACCTGTCACATGAAATTCTCCAAGCACTCTCTGCTAAGCCGCTCAGGATGAAGAATAACATAATCTGCTAAGTTTGTTTGATCAAGATGATGCTAAGGAGAGGTTAGAGTCAAGATCAAAGATGAGAAGTTCTCAAATGTTGAAAATCCACACTACATCTCCAAACCCACCCATGCTAGGCGGCCTTGGGCTCTATGCTTGGATGATTTCATCTCCTTCCACATCAAATACTCCATACAATGCCTTCAAAACCGCCTTAGGAGAAAAGAGATCAAATTTATTAAATGTTTCAAGAGCCAAGCATTAGAAGGTGATGATATTTCAATGCAAACTTGAAGGTTTGAAGAGAACCAAATGAGTTTCAAAGTAAAGTCCAAGGGTTACCCCTAAACTCGCCCTACCTGGGCGGCCTCAAGAAGACCTTGTGGACTATGTCACTTGACAGATGATACACTCCAAGCACTCACTCAAAACCTGCCCAAGATGAAGAACAATGTAAAATGCAAAGTTGTTTGATGAGAATGATCAAGATGATATCACAAAGGAAGGAGATAGTCAAGATCAAGAGATGAGAAGTGGCTAAGTGCCAAAATCCACACATTGCTCTCAAACCCGCCCTACCTAGGCGGCCTGGAGAGGTCAACTTGGAATGTTGATGTCAAAACAAGGCAAATACTCTATCTTGGTTCCTTAACTCATCATGATGCTTCGCATGTTTGAGAGGATCATCCCAGAGAGGTAAGCTTGGAGGTATGGTGTCTAAACATGGCAACTTACCTCACATCCTAAAGAGAGAGTCATTCCAAAAGGAGGGAAGTTTGAAAAGTTCACTAAGTCTTAAGAAGCAAGGAGAGGTAGACATCTTCATGAGGAGAAGGCTTTAAGTGACAAAATCCAAACATCTTCAATCCCACCCTACATGAGCAGCCTTGAGTTCCATGCTTGGACAAACATCATCTCCTACACATCACACTCTCCAGACAACACAGTTAAATCCGCTCAAGGAGAAAACCCATCCAATTTGCAATGTTTTGAGGTGAAGTACAAAAGAGATCATGAAAGTGCATAAGATTGAATGTTATTTGAAGCATTTTGAAGGATAATCCAAGGACTACCCTCAAACCCGCCCTACTTGGGCGGCCTCAAGGGGTGTCTGTGGATAATGCCTTCTTTCACATGAAATACTCCATACACTACCCTCAAACCCGCCCAGAGTGAAGACACCGCAATATGCAAGAAGGGATTAATGAATTGATGAGTTTGGAAGGGTTTAAGATGCTCTAAGTGAAGTAATCCTTATACCTTCTTCAAACCCACCCTTGTTAGGCGGTCTTTATCTCCCTACTTGGACTACATGTCCACCACAACACTTCATCCTCCTATCACCTCAAGAAGTATATTATAAGAGTTTGTAAGGTAAGCTTGGAATTGGATGTTGATCACTCCACTCATGCCCCCTCAATTCATTCGTCCACTAGAGGTAAGTTGCAAGGTTGAATCAGTGAAAAGTGAAAGTTGTTAAGGCAAGTTTAAAGGGGTTACATTGGCCACTCCATGCAACATCAATCATTCACCAACATTAAGTTATGTAAGAACAAGTTTGGGAGATCATCAAGGTTAGAGGAATCAACTTTAAGACAAAGAATCCACACCATGCTCCCAAACCCGCCCTTCCTGGGCGGCCTCAAGAAGGGGTCCTGGATTCTCCCATGTCCTCACATGCATTTCTCCACACAACACTCTCAAAACCGCCCAGGGTGAAGAATGACATAAGTTGCAAGTTTGTTTGGTGGATGATCAAGATCACACTCAAGAGATGAGATAATTAAGGTCATTCTAAGAGGAAGGAAGTTTGAAAGTTACTAAGTCATGGAGATGGAAGAGGAGTGTCAAGGTTAAGGTAAAGATGTGTGCACATAGCAAAATCCTTACTACCTATCCAAACCCACCCTTCCTAGGCGGTTTTCATCATGGTGGGTGGATAACATCATCACTTAGTATCCATGATGCATCATTTGAGTCTTAAGGGTGTTGGAGAGAAGGTCTTCATGAGGAGATGAATCAGCTAAGTGAAGCAATCCATACACACTCTCAAGACTATCTTGTTAAGAGACTCACTTTCATTCACCTCTTTCACATCATTCACTCCATACGACATCTTCAAGGCTGCTTAGCTTAGGTGGACTCCACCATGACATAAGGATAAGTCCATCAAACATTTCAGATCTGCCTTCTAACCTCGCCTAAGAATGCATAGAAATGAAACCTTACAAGGAGATAAGAACAAGGAGTCATCATGAGGAAGAAACAAGCATCAAATGAAGGTTAGAGTTGAAAAATCCACACACTACTCCCAATCCCGCCCTTGTTGGGCGGTCTTAGACCCTTCACATGGACAATGTTACCTTCCACATGAAATTGTCCACACATACCCTCTAAACCAGCCCATGCTGGGCGCTATTGACATGTGAGCATGGAAAATGTTCAAAGGCCAACCTGCTTTGAGTAAAGGGCAGTATTTGGTATAAAGGAAGGTTTAAATCTGCATCAAAACAAATACAATCCTAATCCTGATCTGCAGCAAAGAGTAGCAGCTTTCAAAGGAAAAAAAAAAAGTTAAAAATTCAAGTATCTTTCAAGATCAAATTTTCCAAAATTCTGATTTTTGCTTAAAATTCATTGTTTTAATCCCATATACATAAGGTGAATGTAATTTGTTTTAATTTGATGTGTTTCTTCTTGTAGGTGATGAAGGATCCAAGGAGGTGAATGGCGCGAGCTCATACATAAGAAGCTTTGAAGGTGGAGGAACGTTGCTCAAACTTGTCATCATCACCACATGGAGGAGAGCTCCAACATCAAGTTTATCTTACTTCGAAGACTTCGTATGTCTGGATGAGGAAGACATCGACGCCATGTGGAGGGGAGCTAGTTCAAGATGATCAAGGTTACAAGTGTAGTTCATCATCAAGAGCATCATCCATTCGAGGTGAGGATCAGTGGAAGGTTTCACTTCACCATGCACATCTTGAAGGATGTCATCATCCAGAAGCTCACATATCATGTGCCAGACAAGAAGAACTCTCATCAGGCACTAGTCTACTCCATGAGTCCATGCAACTATCCAGAGGCATGATCCTACACAAGCATAACAACATCACAAGATGAGAGATGACCATGATCATCAAAGCGATCCATGAGTTACATCAAGACAAGAAGAAAATATTCTAAGTAAAGTGAACATGAAGTGATCCACACTAGTTCATTCAAAGATGCTGAGGTGGCACGTACACATTATCAAGCCAATAGCATTTTGCCATGTAAGAGGGCCCACCATAAAGATGCTCCAGAGATGCTTATCACATTGGGAAACGTGCCTTCATTGCCTCTTTCATGTTCTAAAAATAGCAAATTTTGTAACAAATTGCCTTGTTGTCTCGATCTCGGCCATTGATTGTCAAGTCAATCCTGGCCCTTCATGTAATTTCTGGAGTCTATAAAAGGCTCATTCTTCTCATTTATAAGGAAAAAAAGAGGAGATTAGGAGTAGAGTTGCTGTAGGAGAGTAGAATAGCAAGTAGAGTAGAGGAAACTCTTTGATGTCATTGAAGAGATATTGTGAAATTGTTGTAAAAACACTTCCTGGATCAATACAAGCTCATTGTTGATTTTTCATGGTGATTTGTGCGATTGTGGGATGTTGGCATGGTTTCAAATTCTCGTGGATGATTGAGAAATGTTTCCAAGTAGAGTAGAATTAGATTAGAAGTTCATTGATATGATGGATTTATGTTGAGATATTTGATGAATTCCTTTATGTTCATACTTTTTGTGACTTGTGGCTTGCAATTCACAGTGCAAAGTTAGTCTAAACCTTCATGTGCTTTAGTTCAATTGTGGATGTTCATTCAAGTTGCGCCAGCTGTGGGTATTTGGATGCATGTTTGCAGTTTGAAAATCCTTCATTTCCCTTTGAAGATTGCACTAGCTTCGTGTAGTTGTTGCTCTCATGGTGAAGCGAGGCTTGGTTCAAGGAGTTTGTCTATTGAAACATCATCCAGCACTTCATTGTCCTTAGATTAGCTTTCTCAAACCTTGCCTTTTTTTTTCTTTCATAGACAGTTAGAAGTTCCATTTCACAAGGAAAGAAGTACATGTTTGAGTGGAGTAAGGAGCACGTTCAGCATAAGTCCCTTTGTGATTACCAGCATAATCACATCAACAACTGAGTCTATCCATAGCAAAACACGAATAAGGAACCTTGGAGTTGTCTCGATTGATCACATTGTTTAGTATTCGAGAGACTTTGTTCAAGAGAGGATAGAATACTTAGTATTTTATTCTGAGTTTGCATGTGCAAGAAAAACACATCAACAAGACTGATGCCCTAATTTCTCACAGTCGACAAACTAACAAATGAGCCGCCGATTCAACTCCATCGGCCAAGTCTCTCATCCTTCTGCCAATGCCCCGATGGCATTTCCCCTTGGTGAGACTCGTTTCGTCGGTGAACACGTGTAACCTTTGGCCGATGCGCCAATGCGTCGTCGCACAGTTTACTTCTTACGAACCCTAGCACATGGAGATGCTAGGTCATCCTACTGCGCAAAACGCCCTGTCTGGATCCTCTGCACTGTCGAACAAGAAAAACAAAACAAAGAGCAAAACAAATATTCATACAACGAAGCCATTCCATTGATTCGACAGAAATCTCACCAGTGGAATGCTTCACGACAACATACGGCAACAATGGAAAATGCAGAATGAATGGAAATCTACAGTTACACGATTTACAGTTATAAGAAACGGAAATCAAATGAACAGAACAAAATTGCTTTATTTCTCCTGAGCACAATACAATCACATTCGATCACACTACTTCTTTGATCAGATTACAATCGATAATCATTTGGTTCATTCCTCTAGGCATTTATCAACTCGCCATGAGTAGTACCGAACTGACTCCAAGCGGCTGGGAGACTAATCCAAGCGGCTGGGAGACAACCGTCTAAAACAACCTCCAACTGCCCTACTGCCCTATTTTGGCATTATGCGGTTACAATTTGACAAATGTGCCCTAAGTCACTTGGGACTTACAAAATAGACCTAGATACAAACTGAAATGAAAATGCATTGGTCAAATAGACCTTATTACAAAAGAAAACATGATTTTCGAGGTGCTCCTGCACCAACTGTGATTCTTCTTCTTCTCTTGCAGGATGTAAGTTGATCTTTTTTGGATACATCTTCTTGGAGAATAATGTAGTAGGAGATGATGATGATGCTTCCTTCATGATATAGAGTAGATGATGATGTTCCATTGATAACATGGAGTAGGAGACTCTCGGAGACTTGAAGATTGAAGAGTCTTGAAGCTCGATGGATAGATGTCTTTAAACAATGTAGATGATGAATTATTCCAGCATGTTGGACTTGAAGTGATCACTTGATGAACAAGCTAATTGATACTTGGAGCTTAATGGATAGATGTTGAAGGCGATGTCACTGATAATGGAGTGTTCCGGCATGATGATGATGAAAGGTTCCTTTGGATCAGCTACATGATTTTTTCCTTGCAGCGGCTTCCTCTTAACATCATCCCTCACTTACATTAACGTGATTCCAGCACTTGCTCCTCTGATGATTCCTCAGCTCCTGCAACACAAACAAAGAAGCAAAAATCAATTCCTTAATCTTACAACACAAAATAATCATTATAAATCAATTTCTAACCTTTCTAAGCCTAGGCGCATTAGATGAAGAATTTGATGTTTGGTTGTAAGATTCTCACGACAACTTCAATCTTTTAAAGCGGAACTACCCCCTGCTAGGCACATTGGATCATGGCTTAGTTGTTTGCAAAAAAGACTTCTAAAACTTAGATTCGACCTCATATGGAAATGGCGCACTAGATAGGGATTTGTTCTCCACTTGAAAGATTTCATAATGCTTGCAATATTCTCACTTATGAGTGGCGCATTACATCAGCCTTTTGAATCCTCTTCCTTCTCAATGGCGCAGCAGATAGACATTTTGAATCTTCTGGTTTTTGGCCCAGCATATGGCAACTTTAATCTCCCTTTAACATTCACTAAGGTGGCGCATAGGATAAGCAATTCTTCCTTCACTTAATTTTCTTCATTTCACTTGAATTAAACCACATATCAAGGTGGCGCATTGGATGAGGTTTTTAAGCTTCGGTTGAAAGTCTTCAAAACTTGCACTTAACATCACACAAGGTGGCGCATGGGATAAGCAATTGAAATTCTTTTGAAAATGTTCTAAAATTTGTAACCTTCACCCCCTTCAAGCAGTTTGGATGGAGCGCATCAGATCAGGCGCAGCAGTTCATGATTTTGGATCTCCTTGTAGGCGCATTGGTTAAGGAATTTAGCCTCTGGTTGAAAGAAAACTTGAACTTGATTCCCTTAATGATAGCACATTAGATCAGGCGCAGCAGATAGGGATTTTCGATCCTCATTGAAATCTCATAAAAGTTGCATATTGATACTTCAAACAACCCTCTCCACCTTAGTTGCATTGGATGAGCATTTTGATGCTTGAAAAAAATGTCTTAAAATCATCATCATCTCTTAACAAGGCGCATCTCATTGGCGCATTGGTTCAGTATTTTAAACTCTTCTTAATAGCGCAGCAGATGTGGCGCAATAGATGAGGTAATTGGATTCTCTTCAATGATAGTTTCTTGATTTGCATATTGACACCCAAAACAGCCCTCTCCATCTTAGCGCACTGGTTGAGGATCTTGAATCCTCTATTGAATGCTCTCAAAACCTTAATTTTATCATCTTTCATAAGGGCGCATTGGTTGGATGCTTTGGATTCTCCTTGTTTTGTCTAAACTTCACTGGAATCTATCCAAATTGGCGCATGGGATAGGGCGCAACGGTTTAGGATTTTGATTTTTGCTTAGAATATGTCAAAAAAGGCACATGGATGGGTCGCATTGGACGGGTCACATTGGATCCACATTTTGATCTTTGGTTGAAAGTGGCGCATTACATCAAGATTTTGCGCTCCCTTCATGTCTTGGCACACTGGATCAAGCATTTGAATCCTCTTGAGTACTTAGCCATTTTTTCAACTTTCTCAGGGTAAGGTATATTGAAAAATATATTTAATACCTTTCAGGATGTTTGAGATAGGTCTCGAATCCACCGGATTTAACATGCAGATTATAGAATTTGGAGGATCCACCAAATTTCAAACTTAGCCAATTCTCAGGATTTTTAGGATATCAGGTTATCAGACTTAGTCATTTTCAGGGTCTCAAACATACATCAGGATATTATGATTTCTACCATGAAGCTATAGACTCGAACACCACTGAAAACAAACTTAAGACATCATCCAAAACTTAATGCAAAGCATCAGAGCTCAAAAAAAGGGGGTCCCCATTTGCAATGGGGCAATGTGTGATTAGGTCACAACAGGTACCTTCTTTTGACAACTCATAGTGAATCCATCTGCCACTGCAATTGTGAACCCCTCAAAGTCCTCTGCTTGTAGGCCATGTCTCATGACTAATCCCTCAGTAATGAAATTATGTGTAGCTCCACTATCCACCAAACATGTGACTCGTTGTCCATTGATAACACCCTTTACACGAAAGACATGATACCTAGGAACTCCCGACATAGAAGCAAAAGTCACACCTCCACCTATATCAAGTTCCAAAGTAAGTTGCTCCTATTGTGCCTCATCATGATCTGAACCTGAATCCCCATGTGTATCACCATCATCATCGGAAAATACCTCAATAAGATGTGCCTTGCCTTTTCCAAGGCATCTATGACCTGGTTCCCATTGTTGCTTGCAGGAAAAGCATAGCTTCTTCCTTCTCAATTCATCTCGCTCCATAGCCGAAGTATTGGGCTTTGGCTGAGATGGTTTTTTCTGATTTGAACTTGTACCTGGGAAGAAACTTTTCTTATGACTGAATGTAGGAGTAGTATCCAAATCAAGTGCTAGCTCAATGGCCTCCTCAAGAATAGTTGGCTTATGTACTTTAACCAAACCCTTGATCCTGTCATTCAATCCTTCAACAAACAACATAGTGATTCAGCTATCTGTCATATTAGGAACCATAACCGCAATCTTTTGAAATTCATTGACATAAGCAACCACTTTACCAAATTGCTTCAACTGTGCAAGCTCACGGTAGTAGACCTCAACATCCTTGCGGTCAAACCTAGTTATGAGTTTTTGAACAAACTCATCATATGAAGTAATCCCGTTGTGATGTTGTGAAACCAGACCATGATGCCACCATTCATATGCTATACCTCCCAAATGCATAGTAGCAATCTTCACTCATGGGCTTGCGTGTAAGAAAGGTGTCCAACTTATTCACCCATGCTCTAGCACTTAGCTTACCACTACCATCAAAACTTGGAAGAGGAATTTTGTTTAAGGCATCCTTATACTCCTTTGGCTGTGTAGGTTGAGCTCTTCTTTGCCTTGGTCAATTCACTCTACCTCTTTGACTATCCCTTTTCTGGCTCATGTAGTTGTTGAAATTTATTCTATTCCTTACATGCTCCGGAAGTGCATCATACTCATCAACCAAAGATATAACATTATCCTCAAAAGGAACCTCTTCTACTTCTTCCTGTGGTTGCTCCTCTTCTACTTCTTCTCTAAGAAGAAAAGTAGGTTGCATAGGCCTCTCAACTGTAGGTGTCCTTGTTCTCCTAACACGAGGCAGTGATCTTCCAGCTACACTACCTGCATCCTGATTACCTGGATTATTCTGATTGTTATTATTCCTGTTACCCATCAAGGCTTGAAACATCCTTTCAATATTTGCATTTGTTTGCCGTTGTTGTTCAGTTGCCTCACGTTGTTGAGCTGCCATATCACGCTAATTATCAACCATCTCCCTTAACATGTTATCAATGTCATCTTGTGGATTATGTTGCCTTCTATCTCCCATTGTACCTGTTTTCCTTCAATAGTATTGTGACAAAGGATCAATGTAGTAGCTCATAACCCATAGGCTGGCAGGATCCAAGCTCTGATACCACTAAAATATCCCAACTAAACCAAATTTTTGCTAATTTTCTTACTTCTTACTTCAATTAATCAACACCTAACATAAATGAAATCAACATGAATTGAACAAACAATGAAGTTGAGATATCTTATTGCAATTGTCAATACTACTTCTTATTACATTCAATAGATGCTTAATAACATCGATGTTCAGCTTATTACAATGATTTCAAAAAATAGGCCTTAGTGCCTAGATTGAACAATTATTGTCTTCAAACTACAAGTATCTTGTCTTCAAGTTGCTAGTGTCTTCAAGATGTAAGTAACTTCTAGTTGCAAGTAATGACTTCAATCCTGCACAATGATGATAACTGAATGTTAACACCTCTCAAAGGATAAGGGGGCATCACCTTATCAAGGTCGAGGGAGCATCACCCCAACAAGCATGAAATACGCAAATTTCATGAAAAGAACATAAAGCTTACCAAGAAATATCAAATAGCCAACATCCAAATGAAGTCGCTCTCCTACTTTTATAGTGCTCCTCCTCAAGGCAAGAGGCAACCACGGCACGTTTTCCAATGAGCATATTCTAGAGGAATATTCCATTGGGATGACTCGCTTCTGAGTTGGAAACCTTATCAAGCACGCTACCCAAAGTCAATTACTCCGAGTTGAGAGCCTTATTCGGCATGCCATCCAAGGTCATTCTGGGACCCACTGCTTGCACGATACTCAATGAAGCTTAGGCGCACATTGGAGATTGCAGAAACCAAGATTGGCACCTCTCCTAAGCTGGGCACACTTTTGAGGTGGCAGAGGCTAGAAGGTGCGCCTCAACATAAAGACTTGTCTTCTGACACTTCAACATTTCCAAACATTTTCCTTGCAAGTTGATGAGTCCTCCTCAAGGCGCAACTGAGGGATCCAAGTGAAGCGCATATCCAGGGTTGAACAAGAGGCAAAGTGCGCCTCAAACATCATGATGTTTTCTTGTCTTTGATTAAGATCTTAGTTGGATGAATGATCCCTCAAACAAGTTTTACCTCCTAAACAAGATGAATGATGAAATTGTGACTTCCATTCCATTTCTAGCTTAGGCGCATATTTAGAGTTCTAGAGACATGAAGTTGCGCCTAGCATCTTGAGGTAAGTTTCAACTAAGTTCAAACCTTCAAGGCTTCTCCAAGGTTTCTCCAAATGCAAGTTTGGCAATAGCAATGATGAAGTCTCAAGATCTTCACCTTAGGCGCAAATTGAGCTTTCTAGAGAAGGCACAAATGTGAGGTTGAAGATGAGGAAAAGTGCACCTCACTCTCATAATACTTCTCTTGACATAGATGATGACTTCAATTGGATGGATGGTCTTTTGAACAATCTTTAACCTTGGATGATCAATTTAACCTTCCAATTCACTTCCTTGCTAAGGCGCAATCTCAAGGTTGCAGAGGCATGATCTAGCGCCTAGGCGCACATTTTGGGTTGTAGGATCAAGAAGTGGCGCCTTAACTCTTAGGCGCATATTTGGAGTTGTATAGTAGCAATCTTGCACCTTAAGTCCTCCTTGACTTATTTTGATGACTTAATCACTTCAACTCCTAAGAACTCCTCCTTATTTAGGCGCAAGTTCAAGGTTCCAGAGTCATGAATTAGCGCCTTAGTCTTCTAGCTAGTTCCTTGACACTTTGAAGTTCTCCAATTCATGTTTGAGTGTTTAGAAACCACCCATCATTGAAGCGCTCAAGCACTATCTTCCTATTCATGTTTGAATGGATCCTTGCCAAGGCGCACTTTGGTGGTTGAACAGGTGGGAAAGTGCGCCTAGATCCCTTAGCATGTTCTTCAACTGTTTCAATTCACTGAATAGGCATCAAGGCATTAGGAGACTCCTTTCCTTCACATGACATCAAAATGACACTTCATCTATTGTTGAAGATCCTCTCTTTGCAAGGCGCAAATTTTGAGCTCTACAGATGGAAAAGTGGGCCTTGACCCTAAGAGTCAAGTTCTTGCTAGTTTTGGCCTCCGGACTTAACCACCTTGCCGGATTTGCCACAGATTGCTGGAATAGTTTTGACTTTGTACATACAAAACTACAACACTGAGTTAGTCAAAACCAAATTCATTCCCTCATCATTGGTATTAGCCCATGGGAATGATAAATAGGCTAATCCATATCCAATATTGATCAAGCCGGAAATGGGGACATGACAACCTTTTGTACCTACTGAGACAATGGCCACTATATACCCATGTTGACTAATTGTTCATTCCCATGCATCACACCTCTCAGATAGAGTTAATGGATTAATTTCATTGCTCATATGTTTCACAATTATTAAGTCTTATCTCATGTAATAACTAACACTTTCATTATTAGAATTTCGAGCATATTATCGGGTTAAACATTGGACAATTACATAATGCAGCAAAGATACATATTTAAAATATAAATTTCATACATAAACACATATATTAGTTCCTACTTAATAACCTTATCATTTATATCTTACAAGTTATAAATTGAACAAGTAAATATAAATTCTTACAAATCATAAATTGAATAAGTAAATATAAATACTTACTTACCTGCTGTAGCTTTACCTGGGATTCCTTACCTATGCTGCCGTAATATAATTTTTATTGTATTGATGTTGTCGTTTATATATTTTATAATATATATTTCACCCCCTTTTCCCATCATACTCCTTTATGCCCTTTTATATATTTCCAAGGGTTTTTTACCAAAGATCGTGGCTTTTAGTGATTTTGCTGCTTATTAATAAACTTATCTTAAAATCGTCGTATACATACTTTTATTTATATTTCATTGTCTTATATAAGATCACTGACTTTATCTTATGGGAACTACTTCTCTCACTTTATATTAGTTTATATAATTATAGTATAGGATAATAATAATAATATTATTTATATTTATATTAACAATATTGATATTTATATCAATATTTATGTTATTTATATTTATTCCCATATATAATATAATAATATTATATGTTATTAATATTAATATTTATTATTTATATTATATATATATATAATTTAATAATATATAAATTATTAATATTTATATTTATCATTGTCATTTATGACTCTTGTCAATTAAAATAGATATATTATATTTTAATTATAGAAAGAATATTAGTATAGTAATATTATTTAATATTATTTATTAGATAATAAGTATTAATAATAATATATATTTACTTAAATATATGTTGACTTAATGCCATATTTTACCAAAGCAATTTCACCGACTTTTATCATGTTGATTAAATCTTTAATTTAAACAATGTACATGATAGACTTTATAATATTTATAATAATTAACTTATAATATTGTATTTATGTTTATCCTTATATAATATAATAATATATACATTATAATAATATTTGTTATTTATTTTTAATAATATATTTAAAATAAATATATTATATATTATATTTTAATTATATTAATTTATAATATCGATTTAGGATATATATGATTTATGTAATATTGGTTTTATAATATTCAATATGAATTTTAATGTCATTCATATTTAATTATAAATTATCATTATAGGTACATGACATCTTCCAGCCAAGGGCAAATCATATGATCATGAGAGGGTGATTAAACATTTGTTGTTTGTCTCTGCATGGGAGGGAGTCGGGCATTTCCAATCACGAACAGGCAGTTTACAGTCTTTGCTGAGTTTTGGCGAGTTTTTGATGAGTCGTCAAATCCAAGTCAAATTTGGGCCTCCTGAGTTTTGTCGAGCAGCAATTTTTTAAACAATGATCTTAACTATCATTTAAATAAATCTCATTATCAATATTTTGAACAGTATTAAATCTATCATCCTATTTAACATCATAAACAACACTTAATCTAACATCTAAAATAACTTTTAAGTCAATCCTATCATCAATATTTAGATCAATATTATAATTAATCATCTACTTAAATATCATTTTAAATCAATTAATTAAACTCCATTTCCTGTTTAATTCAATCACAGCAACTTCGCATCAACATTCACCCCCAAGCACACTTCATCATCTAAACCCAAAACCAAGATCTTAACATCTTATACCAATCAATCAATTGTAACCCAAAGAAAGCAACTTACAATACGATGCAACAATTGTGGATCTCGAAGAACCATAAAGTCTACCTAATCACAATTAGACATCTACCAATTATAGGGTTACTACATGTTCTAACTGTTAGTAGCAAAAATTTGTATGATTGCAAAATGCAGGTGACTTACAATTTTCATCTCTATTTCGCGCAACATTTATCTGGCTGATACACAGATCACTAGAGTACCAAAATTTCAACCGATAGACCTCCAATCTACCATTACAAAACTCAATTAAATTTCGCCTAGTCAAAATATTTGTAAGGAAACATGCAAAGGACCCTAAATGCTTACATAACAAAACATACTCAACAATTCATAAAATCGCAATCATAATCACGATGAGGAATCAACACCATCAAAACACACATGTGAGTTCTAAACACAACTTACTATTAATTGATGGAAGTCAATAAGTAATCATCCATAGGGTGTATTAGCAAATCAATAACATAATAGAAGCAAGCTAACTTTAAGAGTTACAAATGATATTGCGACCAAGGTAGGAGAGTGTGATAGGGCCACAAGACAATTGGCCTTACACAAATAATGATTCTCAAGTCCAAGAAAATAACTTGGAACAAAGAAGTATCTGGGCAAATATTCCATCAGTTAGCTGCAACCAAGGACCAGTTGGAGGCCTAAAATTTAGCAAGTAGGTTTCATGAGAGGTTCATCAATTAAGAAGCAGAGATCTCAGATCACATGGATTCAAGAGGGATTTCCCACACAATGTCTTTCAGCAAACCAGTTCTCAATTGCCAACAAATTCCAACTATCCTCCTCCCTTTCTCCATCCCTCGCTCCCTGCCTCCCTCAATTAGCTGCAACCAAGGACCAGTTGAATTTAGGAACTAGGTTTCATAAGAGGTTCATCAATTACACAATGCCTTTCAGAAAACCAGTTCTCAATTGCAACTCTCTCTCTCTCTCTCTCTCTCTCTCTCTCTCTCTCTCTCCAGATATTGTTTTACAGGAATTGACATTATAGTGCGAATTGCAACTCTCTCTCTCTCTCTCTCTCTCTGAAATGTTCACCCTTAACTTGACATAAGGAAAACAAGGCTACTAAATGAAATCCAACGCCAAAAACTTATTAGACTAATTTTTTATATTGAATAACACTGCTGCAACCATACAATCTGGGTATAGGTTGATAATAAGACAGATTTGTTACCTTTTTCACCCAATGAAACAAGCTGACTGTTTCTGCAGAGTATTGGACTGCCTCCTATTACAACAGTGACCCCTTTTTGGACTGAAAGCAATTTATATTGAAATCTGCTATGAAGTTTGCTTGCATGATAACTCCCAGAAATCGACCAAAACTACCCAGATTGCTCCATACTTACAAAATCTCAGCAACAACAACTATGAGGAAGGTCTGCTATGATAGGCATCCCATAAGCAATGAAGATACAGTCTATTTCTGAGGCGTTCCCCAATGCACAGGCCAAACTGTACTTTCTGGTACGGTGACCAGGCTCCCACAAATCTCATCAATATGCTGTCAAAACATAACTGAATCCTCTTCATCCAGTGGTATTGTTATTTTATAGTCTGGGCGACCACAATGAGTATGAAAGAAGGTCCTAACCAGTACTGTTAAGATTTTCACTTCACACGTGCCTACTGGAGATATACGGCACCCAGTTTAGGCCTCCAGTCTGCCAAAGGGACTCTCAACTCCATACTGCTCATTCACTACAATGAAGGTTTTATACTAAATCAACTAAAAACAACAAAACATGAAAACCCAGAAAAAAACGCAAGTTCACACCAAAACAGAATCAGAAACCCTTCAAAAAACGTCAAAATCCATTATGCTCAGATTCGATTCCTGAAGTGAAATCGACTATGACCCAGCTAGGACTGATCTCGCACAATCGAAACTGGAAGATTGATATGGTTAACAATACAAACCCTGCTGAACAGCACAGGCGCTCAAGAAGATAGTCTCAAAATCAGAAAAATGCCTAAAGGAAACTCCCAATGAGCGGTTCTAGCAATATATCCTCCACTACTCCCACGCTCATAAAAAAGAATCACATTTAATGCCCCACAGAGGAGCACTCCCACTCCACAAACCAGGCCTAGAATAGGCGTGCCCAGAAGAAGGGACCCACCAAATCCCAACGCCTACTAAAGGTAGAAAACCGACTACTTTTAAAAGAATATAAATTTATAATGATACATTTGGTCTTTTAAAAGTCTCATTCCCCTTACCAAATAGTTAGCTTCCGGGAAATAATTAAAAGCTAACATAATTTCAACTTTTCGATCACTGAGGAAAAGGGGACATCTCTCTCTCTCTCTCTTTCCAAATATTGTTTGACAGGAATTGATATTATAGTGCCTGATACTTGAGAGTACATTATCTGGCATATTATTATCAACAAGTTGATAGATATGGGGGTCTACTCAGTACATATTATTCTATCTCAATTTCATGTTCGATTGAATTGGTTCTATGCTATTTTTGCTACTATGACTGAATGTAATCTCTTGAAAATTAGAAGATACGAAGGCATCACATAAAAGTTAAAACTTCAATTAGATTTTTTCTGTCTTCTGGACAGTATCGGCACATCAGCAAAAAAAGGTCCCACTTCAGCACGAAACAGCAATATTTAGCATTTTGTCATACCAAAAACTAAGATAGACCTATATTTCAAGCACAACTTTATATTCCAGTTGTTGCTGCAAATTCAAAGGGAGACAAACTGAAAGAGCTTTAAGGTACCTCTCTTAATTCCATGGCACCCCCTCGACAAAGGTAGCCCCAACACGCCTTTCTGACACGATCACCATGTATACCATAATCTTGCCTTTCAGCAAATGCCTGCTCAAATGAAAAGGATCAAAACTAGATGGCATCATGACCGATAAAGCAATACATTATGTGTCATATTCAACTGAATAAGTCCCTTTATAAAAAACACAAACCTGATATACTAAGAAGTTTGAGCTCCATATATCAGATATTATAAAATCAGTACATATTGTGCAAAGATCCTGCATTCAGGACAAGATAAACAGCATACTTTTAATGATTCTACAATGCATGTGCATTATACATAATTAGGCTCTTAAACAAGTGAATCAATAGCCTTCTGCTATGGGGTAACATGGAATCAAGTAATTGTGTATCTAGTGTGCTTTCATTTGGAAACTGATTGCATCATGCTGTCAACCATTTTATCTCCAATTTATTGATAAGATCTGTTCCCCACCTGAAGATCAAGAAATGATGCAGCTGCAAGAACCCGAAAAGCATTACTGTCATTAAGTTTTGGATGATGTCCATACAAATAAGAGAGTGCCATGGTCACTGCCTCTCTATTGACATTTTCATCATCAATCTGCAATGTAACTACCGGAGCATCGGCTTCTTTCCATGGGCCTTGAAGCATGTTCCTGAATCAGAATAACAAAATCAAAAACCAGTATTTCAGTTCTCTTACACTTCAAACTGTCCCTTAAAAAGTAGAGATTTAGTAATCAGGTACTGTCAGCAAGAAGTGGCAACCTACTGCCAATTGTCAAATTAGAGAGAGACTTGTCTGTCTCCCTTTTAAATATTTCTTACGTAAAATCTTAAGTATATGTCCAAATCACTCATCTGCAAGATCAAGTTGTTTTTAATATTTTATATCTAGTGTTAGACTTGAATCTAGCCTAAGAGGTGATAGGCCTTATAGAGGTATAGTACTTATGGTAATACATCATAAGAGGAACAAGTTGTGGTGGATATCTGTCATCCCCTATAAAGTAGATTATCCTCTTTTAATCTTTTCATTGGACCAGAGACAGAACTGAATGCAGCATACGAGTTACAATAAGGAACAATTGGTCTAAGGGTCAACATGTCACAAAATATGGACATTGATCTCATTGATCTAATTTATCTATCTGTGGCTATGAATATAATTTATTTCTTTTTGGTTTTCAATTCTGCTCCTATACATACATTTTTTGTGCACAGGAGTCCTATAGGAATGTACCTCGGCCACCTTGTGATTCTTAACTAGTATTATATTATTTGTTTGGCAATGGAATAACTAATGTTTACCATGAGGCTCCATGAGACATGAAATTTGATTTGCATTCAGACTCTAGGAAAGAAGTTTTATGCAGGGCCTAGAAGTAGAGAGATCAAAGGGGAATGTGACACTACAATGTTTCAGAAGCAGATCAAATATTTGTATCTAGGGAAGTCGTCCTGAACTACATTTGTTGTGTTAGTGTGTATCTTCTTTGACATCCCCTTAATTGTCATGCGTGTGAATCATTATGATATATATGTCTTGCTTGGTGTATACAGAGATGGCTTCAATGTCCCTGACTAGAATTAAGGCAGAAGAAATTCACCATCAATGGGTGGATATATAATCACTCAACACCTTTGGTTTGGCAAAGAAGACAGATATGCTTTGGTGTTTCTTCCAATTGGATTTGTCATAATTTGACCAATGTACAACACAATATATGTTATCTTAGTGTAACATGAAATCATATCCACTAATAGCAACCTAACTAAACAAGAAGGTAGCCATTGTATATTTAATTGATGAAATTCACATGTAATAATATAAACATGTTTATTTGTGGAACAGTAAAGTTCACCAGGCCAAGAAAATAGAAGATTTTTTTGTGACAATATATAGCCAATATCTACCAGAGGACTCCCAATAAAAAGACTACTCAAACAGGAACTTCATATTTTGAATACAAGATGCATAACAGTTATGAATTTGCAAAAGGGTTATATACCATAATGCCCATATGGGATATGATAAATTCTGTGGTGTAGTTGTACTCTTCTTGTTGTTATCCTTCTTAGTTGTGTTTGAGCTAACTAAACAGGAACTTTAAAGATTTGATGTTATACAGACAAACTAAGATGACAGAAACTGGTATTGAAGACGCAAGAGATTCTCAGTTTTAAGAAGAGAACAGTAAATCAGAAAGACAACAGATCACCTAGTAAGAAGACTAACAAGCATGACTTTCCCATCAAAAGTAGTGTTGCTTCGAAGTCAATACTTTCATAAAGTATCTGATTGCCTGAGGGGCATTCTCATCCAAATGTCAGCTGAGCAAGAAGTTGCTTTGCTAGAAGACAAATAGTGCAAGAAATACCATCAAGTAGTCAAAAATTTTGAAGATAGTTCTCTTGCAACAAGGAAGTGACGACATGGACACAATCCGTGTTTGTCATTTCCTTAATTTAACCAACCAGAGCAACAAATAGAGGAGGATGAGATAAGAAAACTGAAGCAGTACTTAAGACAGTTCAGTGAACTATATATTGATATCAAGCTCTTAACACATGAGAAGTGTTCTTGTTTTCCGAGGCAAACCATTTATTACCTTTTATATTTACTGGATGTTTTGTTCCTAGGTCCATGATCTTAATAGTATTATAAAATTGTGTCATGTTTTTATATTTAGGATTAATGAAGGGTTAATTCATGAGTTGCTTAGGGTCTTTCCTCTCCCATTGAGTATAAAACAAGCTCTTAACACATAAGAGTGTTCCACAAAGACCATTATCAGCTAGATATTTATCGGATGTCTTGTCCCTACATCCATTTTCTTAATAATTATTATTAAGTCATGTTTTAAGTATTTTATATTAATGAAGAGTTAATTCATGAATTAATTAGGGTTTCCTTTCCTGTTGAGTATAATGAGAAAAAACCCTCAACAATGTATCCTTTTTCCATTCTCATTTCATAATACAATATAGAGAGCTGCCATCATGTGAGAGAGTGTGTGCTTACAGCCACATTTGCAGGTATAATTTATCTCAGGTGAGCAGCGCTCCAATTTTTTTCTGCTTATTTAGTATTGTTCTTTTATATTCTGCAGTTTTTTCTTATTAGTTGTTTTGGAACGCTGCCAATGGTATTAGAACTAGTTGATTTTCAACACCACCTCCAAAATGCCACAGTGAGTTTACCCTAGAAACCTTTATGTTTGTGACGAAGGAAGAGCTGACGAGATTGCTTGTTCAATTCACATAAGAAAATTAAAAATGAGCTGATCTCTCTCGTTAAAAGGCCAACAGATTCAAAAGCAAGAACTGCAATGTAATATCCTAGGGATGTTGTATGTTTAGATCTAGGGCTTTAAGAAATTGATTATTAATCTGTATGGAGTCCTCAACACTCAATACACTAACTGTAACTGAAAAAGGCACTACTCAGCACTCAATTTAGTAGAACATTTCAGACCATTACTGCTGTAACCTTAAAATCATCATACACTGTCAAAAGAACATGGGCGCAGTCTAGCATAAAATTCAGCTTGTATTCAGAAAATAGACTCGGAGAAATATTACATAGATACTAATGCTGTCATCTGCATTCATATAACCAATTTTGCTACATATTGATAGTCTCAGATTTACATTAGATAAAGCCTTGTCTCATTGCGCTTTCACTTTGATTAACTCAAACTGGAAATTCCAGTGCATTCCCACAACCTGGAATGGGCACCTCACTCGCCTGAGTTCAGGATCGGGCTGTGTATAGATACAAGCCGATCTGGTAGAAATATCTGATTGGCACCTGGATTCCTGCTTGCAAATCTGTGGACTAACACAAAGGTTTCCAGAACTTGTAAATGATGGCCCGCTCTCCAGATCCCTTCGCCGATGGCAACTCCTTGCTGATCTGAAAATCGTGGTGTCTCTGACACTTCAATCGCTTCCCTTCGATGGAATCCTCAACCCCCAAATTTGTAGCAAGCAAGGGTTCAATCGCTGAGATCCCTCAGTCCAAAGATAGTTGCTGAGAATTCCCAGATTCCCCTGATGTGAGAAAGCAACTCTAGATGAGATGGGGTCGGATTAACTCAGATCAAACTTCGCCTCAGAATCAGCAGTATGTGAGTCGTGCATGAGTTTGTTGTTGTGTGGTTTATCGCATTTGTCTCAGACAAATCCCAATCCCAATCGCTCTTTCCCAGCCGAAGATCTCCTAGATGTATAATGAGTGGAATTCTTCGAGGTTATCAGCTCCGCCCGCCACGAATTCTAGGTGGCATGACTCCTATGAAAATGACCTTCGCCTGCAAATACCTTTATTGGGTATGCTGGCCAGTCTTCAAGGAATTCGCCAATGCTTGAGTGTCAAGTGTCTTCAGTTGATGCCAGTCCTGAAACAATTTAGCTACAATTAAGCTTGCTGCTAGATTCCAATGGAATAAGCTCACAAAATATAACTCCACATAGCGTTTGCGTCCCACCTAAGTAAGCTAGAATGGGGTTTTCGTCCCAAACAGCCAGGAAATAGTAAATAGTGAATTCAGAATGCAAAAAATTCAATGATCAAAATGAGTCCTCCAATGCAATATAAATACCTATTATTATAAAGGCATCAACCAGAAAATGTTTGAAATATTATTAAAATACTTATATTTTATTATTGATAATATTAATATTTAATATTTAATTTTTAATATATTATTATAGTGTTTAAAAAACACTTTTATAATAATAATAATAATAAGTTTATGCCCTTTGGGCGGAGGGGACATGACAGTCCTCCCGCCCCAAATATTGCTAGTCCTCAAGCAATGACAACTCCAGGAACACTACCCACTTCATGCCAAAGTAGCGTATCATGGGGTGATGCTCATCGATCCTAGACACTGCTCCTGTAGATTCAACAATGAAAAATAAACTATCCTCTTTAGCAGTAATACTCGCTAATCCTTGCTTCCTCATTGTCTTTGCTCTCTTCATGACCTCATCATCATATGTGTAAGCTTCAGCATCATGTGCAAATACCACTTCTGAATCACTGTTATGAAGTTTACCTGGGAATCTACAATTGTTGACCATGATACCCCACGCTGTCCCCTTCGTGAAGTGGTTTAAATCAGACTGTATGAATGTAGATAAGTGATCGCAGCAGTCACATATTACCCCAAACTTCACCCTTGACACTGCTAACAATGCTGGAACGTATGTACTTAGTGCTCTCCACATGTGGCACCACCTACTCACCTCATTAGACCAAGAAATCTCCTCCGTACCTACTGGTCTAAAACTGCCCGAAGATATTACAATCAGCTGAAACATTCTGCCATGGCTGTCACTTTGCCTTTCTTTACTCAGAAATAAAGATATAATGGCTGGAAGCCTTCTTGCACCAATTCCAAATACCTCCTTAAAGACAAAAGGTGGGTAATGCACCTTCCATGAAATCAACCTCTTCTTTATGACTGCCCCAAAGGTGTGGGGAAGGCTGAGAATGTAGAAAACAGCAGTATTCAGATGGAAGACAGCACTCATAACGATCCATGTATTATAGTTCTTGTCTCCAAAATTCCAAACAGCCATGCTAAGATGATGATTCTTCCCCCAAAGGTCCTGTTTTGCCGATACCTCATAGGATGGCCATCTTTGGTGTGCCACCGTGAACATATTCAAAATGGACCAAACATTATCATAGTGGAGTATCTTACCTTGGAAGGGATCCTTGACTATCTTCATGCATTGAGTGGCTTGGGTTTCCCGAACACTCACCTCCGTTCTTTTCATTTCAACCATGCTTGGGGCTCCATTCAAAATGCCTTGGAGTATCACCTCCTTTCCATCCGCCTTGAATTTGAACTCCATTGTTTGGTAGTTTTGAGTAAATTCTTCAAGTGAGTGCAACCATTGCACGCCCAAGACTATATCCGTTTCGCCCATTCCCGCAACGTAAAAATCATCCTTAACTTGATGCCTTCCCAAAGATAAGTTGGGCTGTTGTATTCTCCCCCTACAAGGAATAATATGGCCGTCCGCAAGCATAACATTAAACCCATCAAACTCTTTTGTATCCAAACCTTTCCTAGAAACCAAATCTGCATCTATGAAATTATGAGTGGCCCCACTATCGATCAGCAATGTCACTTTATGGCCCTGCAAGACTCCCCGGATTCTAAAAGCATGGTACTTGGGTGCTCCGGAAGGAGTAGCAAGGGTACCTTCCGAGGTCTCTCCTTCTTCTTTGCTCTTGGACTCTATCTCATCAATCATCACCTCAAGCACAGCACCCTCTGTCTCTGAATCCTCATCAGACATAAACTTTACGTAGTGTATTTGCCCCTTCCCCAAGCATCTTTGGCCTGGCTCCCATGGCTCTCTACAAGAAAAGCACAACTTCTTCCTCCGAAGCTCATTCTTAGTTTCTTCTACCTTGTTTGGTTTAGGAGGTAATGCCATTGGTGGAGGGATATCTTTTTGGAAAGATTTCTTATGCTGCTCCGTGGGTGCACTCTTGGGGTAGAATTTGTTCTTGTTTGCTAAATCTTTCAATTTCAAAGCACGTTGGATAGCATCTTGTAAGGATGTTTGCTCGAAAGCTCTAGCCAACCCTCAGAGTGACTTCAATAATCCCTCAATAAACAAAAACATGAACCTCCTCTCCGTAACATCTGACACCATGACTGAAACCCGCTGAAATTCTGCTACATAATCCTCTACTAAACCACGTTGCCTCAACCGTGTCAACTCTCTTAAATGCATCTCTGGATCCTTCCTGTCAAACATGTCTATGAGATTCTGTGTGAAACCAGCATATGTCACAATTTGATGATGCCCTTGTGTGATTAACCCATGATGCCACCATTCATACGCTATACCATCCAAATGAAGAATAGCAAACTTGATAGCTTCATCTTCCATCATAGGGCTGAGTGAGAGATAGGTATCCAATTTTTGAACCCAAGCCCGTGTAGTGACCTTTCTTGAACCATCAAAAGTTGCGAGAGTCGACTTACTCACCCTCTGTTGTAGATCTCTATTGAATTGTTGCATAGGTTGTCTTCTTTCTCCTCTTGATCCATTCCTTGATCTTGCATTATGGAATTGTATAAATGGGATCTAACTTCTGACATCCGGATCAAGTCTTGAGTATTCATCTATGCAAGCATTAAAATCATTTGCTGCTTGGTTCAATTCTTCCTCTTCCTGTGGTGGTTCAAATCTAGGCAAAAATGTGGGTTGTGTGGGTCTGGGCGT